>JAWHQI010000166.1:4488312-5984417 GCA_033032865.1 Dactylorhiza incarnata | reverse complement strand
GCACCAAAGAGATTATCAAGAAGTTTGGAATGGAAAATTCCACTGTCATGAAGACACCAATGGCAGCCAATGTGTCACTGGACAAGGATGACAAAGGGAACCTATTGATGAAACCTTGTACAGAGGCATCATTGGATCATTGCTCTACATAACTGCTAGCAGGCCAGACATTATGTTCTCAACATGTGTGTGTGCTAGGTATCAAGTGAACCCTAAAGAATCTCACTACAATGCTGTCAAAAGAATCCTGAGATATCTGAAGGGTACTCTTAATCTTGGCCTTTGGTATCCTAGAAGCAATGACTTTGAACTAACTGGTTTTTCAGATGCTGACTTTGCAGGATGCAAGGAGGACAGAAAAAGTACATCAGGCACATGTCAATTCCTTGGCAAAAGACTAATATCTTGGAGTAGCAGGAAGCAGACCAGTGTAGCTATCTCTACAGCAGAATCTGAGTACATCTCAGCTCGAAACTGCTGTGCTCAGCTACTATGGATTCAACACCAACTCCAAGACTATAAAGTCCAGCTAAGTAAATCTCCTTTATATTGTGATTCAACTAGTGCTATTGCTATAACTAATAATCCTGTATCACATAGCAGAACTAAGCACATAGAAATTAGATATCACTTCATTAGAGAACATGTAGAAAATGGAGATATCATAATTGAATATGTCCCCACTGACAAACAAGTTGCTGATATATTCACTAAACCCTTGGATGAAACAAAATTCAATAACTTCAAAATTGAATTAGGAATGCTAAAAATGGAATAAAGTTGTCTTGAAATTAAATAAAATAAAGCTAAAATAAATGACAATTCTCAAATAAGTATAAAAAGTGAAATAAATCAATGAAAATAATAATTTAGTCCTAAAAGACGAGTGGAGATATACCTGGCGTCGAGAGAAGATACCTGGCGTCGAGAAGATACCTGGCGTCGAGAGGATACTTGGCGTCGAGCGAAGACAAATGGAGTCGAGCTATCTCAATGCTTGTGCGAACATAGCTAGGACGTCTCGACAGGGTAAATTTGAACCATTTGATCAATCTTGTCAAACAAGTCCGGCGCGCGACTATTCATCTTCTTGCACTAGAAATTCTATAAATAAAGAAGACACTTCGTTAGTACATATGCCCTAGATTTCTCAATTCGAAATTATCTGCCCTAGAAAATCTCTCCATCAATTCTTTTACTCTTCGATCAACAACCAATGCCTCCAAAGAGCAGTGATTACCTTTACGAAGGAAGCGAGCTTGTTCGCAATGGATTCCAATCAGCACCAGTGGAAATCAAATCAACCATTGAGCTAATCATCAAAGCAGGACTAGAATTCGTGCTATCTGAATCGACTCTAATTTGGAAACGAGAGGTCTTAGAACTTTTCTCCAATATAGTTATAGACACCGCCAATTCGAAGCTTAAAACTTCTGTAAATGGTAAGAAGATTAAGATTTCTCCTTCAAGACTCGCTAAGGCACTAGAACTGCCAAGATTAAAAAGTAATGAAGAAGAAGAAGAAGTGATCTCTGAGCAGATTAGATTAGCACAAGTCTGGTGCGGAATTGAAACATCACATGAAATCTCTGGGAGTATACTTAGGAAAGGAATGAACTCAAGAGGAAAACTGCTAACATATGTGATCGGAAAGGGTCTGCTATGCAAGACTGGATCTCATGATAAAATTTCCAGGAAAATGTTTATTCTTCTGACCAGGATTATTCATACATTGAGAACAGACTGGGGGAGGGTGGTGTTTGACAGAATAATCGAATGTATCCAAGCACCCAACATGGGTAGGATATTATCTCTATATTTAGTAAAAATCATTCCAGATTCTTTAAATAACAAACTTGGATCCAAGATAAATCATATGAAGAAAATGGACATCAGAATGATAGAGAGATGGGAAAGAGTTTTATCAAATCATCCACTAGCAGAATTTTCTCCCAAGCAGAAGAAAGCTAAGAAGCAAAAGAAGAAGAAAGTCTCTTCAAGCTCATCTTCTTCCAAAATAAAATCAAAATCCTCTCCAATTCATGATCCTAATCTCACATCATCTGAAGAAGAATAAGGGAACAAACCTAGGGACAGTACTCCTGACACACCAACAGGTACTGATCCATTACTGGAAGGGGTTGACAAGTTCAATAAAGAAAAAGGTGAGAATGAGAAAGAAGAAGAAGAGAGAGGAAGTCACCCTGGATCCCCTGCTAGAGTTGAAGGGAAATTTCAAAATGAGAGGGAGGCTCCAGATGAGATCCCTGCTCAGGATAATTCTGAAATTTGCAAGGCAGCAGTTGAGGGGGAGGCTCTGGATGAGATCCCTGCTCCAGACAACAATGACCTTAACAATGCAGAAATTGAGGGGGGCCTCAAGATGAAATCCCAGCTCAAGAAAATCTTGATCAAGACAATGCATCATTTGAGGGGGAGTGTCAGCCTGAGGTCCCTGCTCAAGAGAATCCTGCAGTTGATGCTATGAATGTGGAAGGAGAGCCTGAAGCCACAAGGAAAGAAGATGAGAAGGTGATCAAGATAGAATCTTCTATCTCACATATGAGCCAGAGAGATGACTCTTTCATCAGAGAAGAAAGCAGTAGAAGTGAAGGAATGGCAAGAGAAATTAATGTGGATCTAAGTCCAATACTACCTCAGCTGGAGGTGTTGCTTAATAATCAAAGAAGATTATTAGAACAGTATATTGAAGAAAATAACACAAAAATGAAAAATGAAGTAGATTTCCAGATGAAATTGGTTAGATTTGAAGTTAATCATCAGATGAATGCACTGAGAAAGGAAATGGTAAAATTTTTCAAAAGAGTTGGTGCTTCTGTGGATTACACAACTGAACAACTAGATTCAATCAAAGAGACATCAAAGGCTATTAAAGAGACACAAGCAGGTATCTCAAAGACAGTAGATGATGTTCAAACAAATCAAGGAATTCTAAGTAACAATATGCAAGTGTTGTACAAAGAACAAGTTGCACAAACTCTTACAGGTACAACTAAGATAGAAGCTAGACTGCAACAACATGATGTTGTTATTATAGCCAAAATTGATGAGAGCTCTTCAATTCTAAAAGATCAGGTAAAGTTAAATACAGATACCATAGATGACCATCTTCTTAAGGTCAAGAAAACCATTGAAAGTGGAATACATCATCTGGAGGGCCAAGTCAGGTTTCAGAAGAATGTTATAAGAGATCATATAGTTGAAGAAGTCCTAAAGGGGGAGAGGTCAATGATTAAAGCCAGCTCTGAGCATGCTGTGTGGACCTCTAATTCTATAAGAGAAACTTTTGGCTATCCTCCCATAGATTATGAAAATGATCAAGTTTCTGAGACCAAGCCAACATCTCTTACACAAGTCCAAAAGCAAATTGCTAAAATGTATAGTCCTGAGGATAAAAGCAAGAGAGAGAACTTTACCAGTGAACAAGTAGAATCTAGCAAAAGGAAGTTCAGAGAGGAAGTTCAATCAAGGGTCGATTTTGAACATTGGTCTCCCTCTTCAAGAGAAATGATTCTGACAGCATGGGAAGCTGTGAAAGGTAATCCAGAAGAAAGAGGGAAATGGTATTCTGAAGCTGAATGGTTGAAGCATATGGATCAAGAGGAGCTGAAGATAAAATTCAAGGCTGACAAATTGGCTGGAAAGGTTCAGGCAGGTGATAGGAGCCAATCAGATACTTTCCAAAGCCATTTGGCTATTTTAAGAGAAGAAAAGAGGTTGCTGAAGTCCTTTCCAAGACAGCCAAAAGAGGAATAGAGATCAAGGAACCTGAACAACATTAGGATTCTAATCTTTATTAAGAATTCTCAGAAATTTATTTGATATAACTTTGAACAATCTTGATGAGCTCCCATAGCAAACTATATTTTTTATCATATATATATGCCTGTGATGTGGTCCTTTTCTTATCATGACATGTTTTATTTTGAACTGCTTGTGATTTTGTGCTTATATGACAAATCAAATCTGAGATAATTTCTTTTGTTAGAATGTTTTGGTAATCAAATTTTATAAGGTATTATACTCATTATATTTTGATTACCTATATAGAAAATATTGGTTATCTTTGAAAAGAGGGATATATCATTGACTGAGGTTATGACTTCTTCAAATAGGGGGAGATTGTTGGGACCATTGTCCACAATGTCTTAGATTTGGAGAAGTCCATTCTTAAGTCAAAGATATATCTCAGAATGTATTTGATATACTTTCTAGAATCATTGTGCAGAAGATCAGGTCAAGCAAAGTGCTCAAGGATTTCATTCAAGTTCACAAGCGTCGAGACACCACACATCGCTCGACGCCTGTGACCCAGAAGCGTCGACCCATGTCTGCTGCTCAAAGAGACAAGGTCGCCGCTGAAGATCTGAGACCAAGTCTGGAAGCGTCGAGCCAAGGTATATCGCTCGACGCCGTGGAATGAGAAGTGTCGACCAAACTTCAGTTAGCTCAATGCCAACAAAAGGAGTCTAGATATGAAGGCACAGTTAAGAAGCGTCGAGCCCCTATACATTGCTTGACTCCTACAGATAAAAAGCGTCGAATGACTAAAGATTGCTCAACGCCTAAGAAGGATGAGTTGAGAGTTTTAGTCTAAGAAGTTTGTGTCGAGTATCAACATATCGCTCGACACCTGATAGAAAAAGCGTCGACAGAGATACACACTAGCTGAGCCTTTGTTTGTTCAGAAGCCATTAAAGACCATTGAAGACTTAACGTCATGCTGACGTGGAGGAGCGTAACAGATGTTGCAGATGGCGGGCTATAAATAGAAGGCATGACCTATGGGTTAATAAGTTAATTATTCCTATTTTCGAAAGCCATTATCTTCTCCGTCGTTTTAAGGGAAAGTCTGAGAAAGAATCTGAAGAAGTCGTCTCCTCTTTCAGAACTGTTCTAACTTGAAGAATTCTTTCAGCAATCTGGTGCTGATACTCCTTTTTGAAAAGAGAAGATTAAGAAGGAAGAATCTGTCTTTCTAAAAAGAAGAACAGTCATCACAGCCTGATAAATCAAGAAGACCAAATTGCTGCTGCTGATCTGTTGAAGATTTCTGTCTGATCATTCAGACATATTAAGAAGACTCATCACTTTGAAGAATCTGAGTCTAAGTATTGTTACTATATTTATCAATCCCTGTAGGGTCTGAGTTGTCAGATCTGAGTGTAGGATCTTTCAAGGATCTGAGTTGTAGGATCAGGTGTGATCTGAGTTGTAAGATTCAGGGGTGAATCTGAGCTGTAAGCCTATAGTTATAAAGGCTGAGGTAGGATCTGTTGAGATCTGAGTTGGTAGGATCTGGTGAGATCTGAGTTGGTAGGATCTGTTGAGATCTGAGTTGGTAAGATCTGCTGAGATCTGAGAGAGTAAGATCTGTTAAGATCTGAGTTTGTAAGATCTATTGTGATCTGAGCTGTAAGACCTGTTGGTGGTCTGAGATCTGGAGGAGATATAAACCCTATCTTGCACACTGCTAGAGGGGAGAAGGGGGAAAGTGGATTACCCAAGATAAGGGGAACCACTATAAAATTCTGTGTGTTCTTGTTTTTGTTCATTTTCTTGAAAGCTCTGATCACTCATTTAGTTTATAATCAAGAACTGCAAATAGTTTTTTAAAAAATAACCTATTCACCCCCTCTAGGTGATTAGTTACCCTTAATTAAAGTCTTTCATGAGCTCCGTTCGACATTCGTCGAACGCAGAATTGAGCTCGCTGGACGCTGAGGCTCTAAACTCGCGAGCCTTCCTGCGAGATCGCCTATTGACTTTGCCGCGCACTGAACACATTTCGCTGAACACCTCTTTACTGAACATAGGTCTCTTCTGCCAGCGGCTGCAAGGTATTGGTTTGTCAGCCCTCGCTTGGCCCAGCCTTTTGAGGATATCTGCCGAGGTCTGGATCTCACGATTCCTCTTGCGAGACCGTCCCTTTGGCTTTAATGAGCATAGAACACTTCGTCGACTTCTGATGATTTCGCCGAACAGGGGTGAGCTCGACGAAGTCAGGTGAGCTCGACAAACACGGGAGAGTTCGTCGAACGCAGTACTCTCGTCGAACTCAGAAAACTTCCTCAAACTACTTGCAAGCGTTTATCTCGCCGACCCTTCTCGCTCGCCTCTCAGCGAGCTCTCCGAGACGGACTTCTCCAAGGTCTCTCTCGCGAGGTCTTTGGCCCTAAGGCCTCCATATCTTATTACTTCATCCTGTTGCCTTCTTAAACCGTGCCTCCTCGCCTGGCGAATATCGGGGTTGTACATTGTTGATGGAAAGCAGCTGGTTGAAATAGAATTTGAGAAAATTATTGTTTTTGAAAAATAAAATTTTGTTAAAAAATTGTTTGAGTGAAATTGAGTTTGTAAAAAATAATTTTGAAAATTTTGTTTAACAAAACAAGTTTTTGGTGAAATTTCTTTTTTCATAAAATCATAGCTTGAATGTTTTTAATAATTGGCATACAAATGTTGTTCATTCCAACAAATAGTAGATTTAACAAATTTTCTCATATAATAAAACATATTTTCTTACTTCATCAAATGATAGGAAGGTAAAAGATCAACTTTATAAAATATTTCCTAACTTCTTGATATCAGTAAAATCGATTTCGCCTAGAAATGTTGAAGATCCAAGTGAGAAGCATAAAATTTTCACTGGGCTTAATAGCTATGTTGAAAGGAATGGAAAACTATATTGCAAAGCATCATATGAGGGGCCTGATACAATTTTCTTTTCAATTCTGCTTTTTTGGGCTTAATATTCAATCCTTAAAGAAAATGGTAATGAACTACAAACAGTCAATCATTCCAATCAAGATCGTAAAGGGTGGGAGACCATTTCATGAAGAATATTACATATCATGCACAATCAGGGGCGGATATAGGGGTCGTTCCCCTCCCCCAATATATATATATATATCTTTAACTAATATATACAAGTTGTCTTTGGTGCAACATTCAAAATTGTCAAATATAACCTCACCTTGACAACTATATATATGTTCACTATATAGTAATTTTAACATCCCTAGAACAACTAGACCCTCAATAGGATTTTTTTCATGACAAGTGTCATGACATAAGGCTAGGTTTACCCAAAATGACCTTAGAAGTCTAAGTGACAAGATCAAAACAACATGGTCTGTATTTAGTAATTTTAGGTCTCCTAGCCTAGGGTTAACCAAATGAGCTTCAATATGTCAATATAACCTCACCTTGACCCTCATAACCCTTCAAGGAGACCAATAGGTCACTATGGTCCCATTGGGGTCAACCAAATTAGTCAAGTTGACCAAAGTCAACCCTAAGCCTAAATGGGTCAAACCTCTCTAATTATGGTCACTTAGCTTTCAAATGACCAATGTGACCTCACCCAAGCCTTCCTAACCCCTAAGGGATATCAATGGTTCATTAATAACTCATTGGGTCAACCAAGTCCATGGATTAGGCCAAAATCACCATTGGGCCCACTTTGCCCAATTTGACCTAATTAGGTCAAATGACCATAAATTGGTCACACCAAGCCATGATTCATCTTGGAAGGTGCCCATAGACTCATGATCATCAATGTAGCTCAGCCACATTGTCCAATTTGACCTTGGGTCAACTCAAGTGCACTTAACCCAAATTGACCCCTTTGGGTCAAGTGCACCCAAACCAAGTTTAAATGGGCTAAGGCCTCATTTGATGGCCCATTATGCAGCCCAAGTGGATATTTACCATGGCTCACCCCTGAAATTCAAAAGAAGTGCCATGCATGTGGGCATTTTGGAGAAATCCCCAATTTGGAGAGAGAGAAACCATGATTTTGTGGAATAACTTCCACATATCCTCCAATTCCTCTTCCTCATGGCTTCTCTAAGCTGCCACAGTAAATTCCGGCCAAAATGGAATGGAAAGGAGGCCATCTATCGTGGGGTAAGGCTATTCATTGGGTGGCTGAGAGGTGCCTTAATGGCAATCTAAGATATAGCCCTCCTCATCCCCATTTGGATCTTCCATCACCTTCAGTGAGTCGACAAAGGAAGAAGCCCCATCCTTGGAGAAGGAATTAGACATTGTAGAGAGGGATCACCATTGGAGCTCAAGCAAGGATTTTAGCAATGGCACCCAAGAGAATCACCAGGAACATGGCTTCAAATTAGGCAGGCTTCCTTGCTCCCTCCCTATGTGCTAGATCTAGAAACATTTAGGCTTCATTTTAGCTCAATCGAGCATGGATCAAGGAAGAAATCAACTCAGTTTTGAGATGATTAGCCCCTCCCCTAACTCCCAGTTCCGTCCACGGCCGGCAACCACCACCCAATGAAAGTCACCACATCGGCGCAGGTGGTGGTGGTGGCAGCCGACCGGGAGAGTGCTCAGGTGGACAGGAAATCCCTTCTGAAGCTGGCCCAAGATAGGACAATCTCCTCCCTTGGCTAGAGCTTGAAGACAGGTTCACTATAGAGAGGGATCACCATTGGAGCTCAATCAAGGATTTCGGCAATGGCACCCAAGAGAATCACCAGGAACATGGCTTCAAATCAGGCAGGCTTCCTTTCTCCCTCCCTCTGTGCTAGATCTAGAAACATTTAGGCTTTATTCGAGCTCAATACAGCATGGATCAAGGAAGAAATCAACTCGATTTTGAGATGATTAGCCCCTCCCCTAACTCCCAGTTCTGATCACCACCGGCCGATAACCACCACCCAACGACAGTCACCACATCGGCGCAGGTGGTGGTTGTGGCAGTCGGCCGAGAGAGTGCTCAGGTGGCCAGTAAATCCCCTCTGAAGCTGCCCTAGGACGGGGCAATCCCATCCCTTGGCTAGAGCTTGAAGATGGGCAGATGGCCGTTGGATTTTGGGCTGATGGCTATCTGCAAGTCAGGCTTAATGAAATGAAATGTTTATTCCAATTATGTCACACTTTATTCAGTATGTTCATGCTTGATTGTAGGCCACTTATAGGCTATTTTAGGAAAAGTGAGCAGAGACAAACATTGTAGTCCTTGGTGTCTATTTTCCATAGGAGCTAAAATCACGCCATTTGGAGCTTTATAACCCATAGAAAAGACATTTTACTGATCTGTGTCCTAAGGGAGGGCTAGTCATTAAAATGTGAATATACTTCAAATGAGTGATTGCCTGGGCCTAATAATTTGTCCATGCAAGTATATACCCTAGCCATACCTCCTGCCCAAAAATCAGAATTTTTTGTTTTATTTTTCTATAGTTTTGTAAGAAATATGATTTTTCATATTTTTGAAATTAATGAGGCTAGACTAGATCAAATAGACCCAAATCTTGGGTGGTATGTTTATTAGGTCATTTTCAGTCACTGGTAAAAATATGAGGTCATTTGAACTTATTCATGTTGGTAAATTCCACTTGTATGCGATAATGGTGTCTGGGGAGTTGGTGTGCATTTAGCAAATTTGTGTGTTATTGTCACACTTCATGCAATAGTGAAAGTGAGGTTAGATCTTAAAGTTACTCTAAAGGGGGGGGGGGGGGGGGGGTGAATAGAGTATTAAAAAGTTTTTCACTTATTTTTATAGCTGGATTTAATATAGTGATATATATATATGTGTAATGAGTGAGTTATAAAATCAAATAAAGAAAACAACACAGAGATCACATAGCACAACATAGAAAAATAAAAGCAAACACAGAAGACACAAGGATCTATAGTTGTTCCCCAATAAACCTAGGTACATCTACTCTTCTACCACCCTTGGTAGGAATCCACTAGGTTTTTGATTAGGTGCCCTATCACCAATGAGGTTTTGATCAGGTGCCCAATACACCACTTGAGCTTTTGATTAGGTGCTCAAACCAAACTACAGGTTTTTGTTCAGGTGCCCTGTCACCAAGGGGTTAACTTTTGAAGGGAGTTATAACCCTGTACAAGAGGGGATAAAGAGGGTTATGAAGTTCTTCTCTGTCAATAATCTGAGAGAAGACTAGTGGATTTGTTGTTGTAAAGCTCCCCCTGTCTGATTGAAATGGTTGACAGTTGAGGATGGAGCTTTCTTTTGAATGTAGATCTTCCTTTGATATCTGATGAATCTGAGAGACAAAGGTTTCTTAGATTGTTTGTTGCTCTCCGAGATTGCAGCAGAAATCTTGCAGCAGAAATCTGAGAAAAGAATGTTGATGTTGTTCTCCGAGATTGAGATGTGTTGCTTGAAGAAGATGAAGATCTGTAAAGCTTTTTGGCTTTCTGTATATTTCTTTTTCTTCTTTCTATCGACTGTTTTTCTTCTTTTCTTCCTGTCTTGCTGTAATGTAACAATCCTGTAAATCTTCTTCCTTATTCCTTTGAAATATTCCGACTGATTTGAAATCAAATCCTTTAATTAAGGAATATAATATTCTGAATAGATTTTCTTGGAACCGTATCCATTAAATCTTTTCCTTTTCCATGAAATTGTCCTTTTCAAAATGTGTCAACAGCCTCTTTTTCGAAATAAGAGAATAAATAAAAGGAAAGATAATATCCTTGACTTATCTGGAAGAAATAGAGCCGTTGCTGATAGTAGATCTGAGATCAGAGAATAGATTAAAAATAATCTGTCTGAAATACTGAACTGAATAGAAATTTCATCGATCTGAATAAATTCGTCGAACACAATCTGGAGTTCGTCGATCTCAAGCTGGAGGTCGTCGAACTAAGAGATAAAATCTGATAAGCTAGCTGGAATATTGAATTCGTCGAGCTGAGAAGAGCTTTTGTCGATCTGAACATCTTGATACTTATTCTTCGAACGCAGAGCTGAGTTCGTCGAACGCGGAATGAAGTTTGTCGAACTGAAGAAATAAACTGCTGGACTGGCTTGAGAACTGAATGCATCGAGCTGGAGAGCAAGTTCGTCGAATGCAGAGAGGAGTTCGTCGAATGCAGAATAGAGTTCGTCGAACGCAAAACCTTGGCAAGTTCGTCGAACTGGAGCATGTCGTTCGTTGAACGCAGAATGGAGTTTGTCGAATGCAGTATGGAGTTCGTCGAACGCAGAAACTGATTCTTTTCCTTAGTTCTAACAACCTAAAACCTTGACCCTTTAGGCTATACATTGGGGTCAACTTAGTCCTAATAAACAGATAGTGATCCTAGCCCAAATCAGTAATAGGGTGTTCCAACAATCTCCCCCTATTTGGGTTAGGACACTATTTGACAAAAATCAAATAATAAAATAAACAACAAAACAACATAGCATATATATATGACAGATTTTAAACATTTCAGCAGATATAAAATATGATACTCTGAGTTTTGAAATTTTATATTGAAAACAGAAATAATAAAAACAAATAATCAGAACCTTTTGACTTTCTCTGAAGGAGGCTTGAATGTGATTTGCCTTTCAAATTCTTGCTTTCTGAATTCTGATATTGTAGAGAATTGAACGAAATCCTTGCCTTCAGCTTTCTGAATTTGTTTATCTGATCTATAGCAATAACTGAATTGCTTTGCTGAATCTGTCATATCTCAAACTGCATTTTTCAGCTGGTGCTTTTGTTGATCTGAACCGAATCATAACTCAAACTGTCATATCTGAATTATTTCTTAATCTGCATCTGTATTTGTCATATCTGAATCTTCAAACTGAAACTGCTGTGAGCTTCTTCAAATAACTGAAACCTATCATAAAGGGGCTTCTTCGTCAACTGAATGATTTTTGCTTCTTCATACAACATCTCCCCCTGAAACTTGAGCTTCTACATAAAGCATCTCCCCCTATCAAAAAGGAAAGCATTTCCCCCTATCAAAAAGGAGCTTCTTCATAACATCTCCTTCTACCTAGTTTCAGGAAGACCTGGAGCTAGGCCTCTAGTAGAAGGGACATTTGTATAGGAGGTAGAGAAGGGTGCAATTTTTGAAGAAATATTGCCATTGTTACTGCAAAAGAAAAAAAAAGATCAAGTGCAAAGGAACTGGAAGGAGAAGCAATTATGTAGGCATACAGTTAAAATGAAATAAAAGATTTGATTATAATGAAAGATCAGAAGTCAAAAAGACTTAGCTTTCGTTAGACTGGGTTTGACGAAAATTTAATTTTCGTCGATCTTAGTTCGACAATCGAGCTTGTCTTCGTCGATCCCTGGATCTGAAAGATATCATCTCAGCGGTTTGGTCTCAGCGGATCCTGACAGCTTCTCAGCGGCCCAAGGCCTTGTCTCAGTGGTTCAGCTGAGATTAATAGCTTGTCTCAGCTGTTTTGTTGAGAATGAGACCTTGTCTCAGCTGTTCAGTTGAGACTGACAGCTTGTCTCAGCTGCTTAGACAGCAAACCAACTGAACTTAATTCACACAAGAGGGATAAATAAAAGATATAAATTTTTTAATTAATTGAATCTCCATATATCATTCATAGCTGATTTATAAAGAAAATATGTTTCTTTTCATCCAAGGGTTTGGTGAAAATATCAGCCCTTTGCAAATCAGTAGAAATGAATTGTAGGCAAATTTTATTTTTATCCACATTATCTCTGATAAAGTGGTGCCTAATTTCTATGTGTTTAGTCCTACTATGGAGTACTGGATTTTATGCTATAGATATTGCACTAGTATTGTCCCAAAATATAATTGAATTATTTAGATTGATACCATAATCTAGAAGTTGATTTTGTATCCACAATATTTGTGAGAAGCAACTGCCTGCAACAATATATTCTGCTTTAGCTGTTGCTGTAGACACAAATGTATATTTCTTACAAAACCAAGACACAAGCTATCACCAAGAAACTGGCAAGTTCCTGATGTGCTTTTCCTGTCTACTCTGCATCCAGCATAATCAGAATATGAGAATCCAGTTAATTCAAATTCTGAAGCTGTTGGATACCAGAGTCCTAGATTTGGACAACCCTTTAAATATCTCAAAATTCTTTTTAATAAAATTAGGTGAGATTCTTTAGGGTTAACTTGGAACCTAGCACAAATACATGTAGCAAACATTATATCAAGTCTACTAGCTGTTAGGTAAAGTAAAGAGTCAACAATTGCTCTATACACTTTTTGATCAACAGGTTTCCCTGATTCATCATTGTCAACAACAACATTTGAGGGCATGGGTGTTTTCATGGTGGAAGCATCAGACATACCAAATCTTTTCACTAATTCCTTATCATACTTGGATTGTGATATGAATATGCCATTTGGAGTTTGCTTCACTTGAAGACCAAGGAAGTAAGATAACTCACCCATACAACTCATTTCAAATTTAGATTGCATTAGGTTAGAAAACCTTTTGCATAGATTTGAATCGGTAGAGCCCAATATGATATCATCTATATATATTTGAACTAGTAATGTTTGATTTTTATGTATCCTGAAAAATAAAGTTTTATCAACAATGCCTCTACAGAAATTGTTCTCCAAAAGAAAATTAGCTAAGGTCTCATACCATGCTCTGGGAGCTTGCTTGAGACCATAGAGAGCTTTATTAAGCTTAAATACATAAGAAGAGTGAGTTGGAGAGATGAAACCCGGTGGTTGTTCCACATAGACTTCTTCTTTGATATCTCCATTAAGAAATGCACTCTTCACATCCATCTGATATACCTTGAACTTCTTGAATGCAGCAAAGGAAAGAAAAATCCTTATAGCTTCAAGTCTAGCAACAGGAGCAAAGGTTTGATCATAATCAATTCCTTCTTCCCGAGAATATCCTTGGGCTACTAATCTTGCTTTATTTCTGATGATTATGCCTTGATCATCTAGCTTGTTCCTGAAGACCCACTTGGTGCCAATGACTGGATGGCCTTTTGGTCTTGGAACCAAATCCCAAACCTTGTTCCTTTCAAATTGGTTGAGCTCCTCTTGCATTGCAAGAATTCAGTTTGGATCTTGTTCTGCATCATTTATGGTTTGAGGTTCAACTTGTGATAGGAATCAAGTGTGCATTGGATTTTGGTGTAGTTGATGCCTTGTCTAAACACCTGCTGAAATATCTCCAATGATTTGAGATATTGGATGATCTCTAACTGTGATGTGGTCAACAGTTGGAGTTAGTTCAACAATAGTTTCTTCTTGAGGGATATGATCAGCTGTCATTTGATTTGAATTGTCAGCAAGATCTGGATTATCCTCTTCTTCACTATCTTCAATTATTTCATTTGATGGAAGTAGAGAATCTTTATTCTGTAGATTCAATCCATTTAGTTCTTCATATAGCTGGTACCTGCAAAGTATCTTTGGTAGAGGTGGCGTTCCTCCCCTCATTTAACATGTTAGTTTCATCAAAAGATACATGCATAGACTCTTCTATCTTAAGAGTAGATTTGTTGTAAATTCTATATGCTTTACTAGAAAGAGAATATCCAAGGAATATACCTTCAGCAAATTTTGCTTCAAATTTCCTGAGATACTTCTTATCATTGTTATGCACATAGCATTTACATCCAAATATCTTAAAATAGTTAACCTTAGGATTTTATTCTTGAGTAATTCATTGGGAGTTTTACCCTTAAGCTTATGTATCAGGCTTCTGTTCAACACATAATTTGCTATGTTTACCGCCTCTGCCCAAAAAGAGATTGGGAAGTGAGCATCAGCAAGCAATGTAGTTGCTGATTCAATAAGTGTTTTATTTTTCCTTTCAGCTACCCCATTTTGTTGAGGAGTTCTAGGAGCAGAGAAACATTGCCTGATCCCTTCTTTTCCACAGAATTCTCTCATCAGAAGAGATTCAAACTCAGTGTCATGATCACTTCTGATCAATACAACTAGAGTATAGTACTCAATCTTGATGGACCTGAGAAAGTCTGTCAGAACATTGAAGGTGTCAGACTTGTTCCTAAGAAAGAACACCCAAGTGAATCTTGAGAAGGCATCTACAATAACTAGAGAATAATGCTTCCCTCCTAGACTTTGTATTGCAGTGGGTCCAAAGAGATCCAAGAGCAGTAAGTACAAAATCCTAGGTGAATCACTCTTGGATAAAGATTTAAAACTACTCTTGGTCTGCTTACCTAATTGACAAGCCCTGCAGAGTCCTTCCTTCTTGTATGAACCAAAAGGCAGTCCTCTAACAAGATTGTCCTTAGAAAGCTTAGATATAGTTCTAAGGTTAATATGTCCAAGCCTTTTATGCCATAATTCATTTGTTTTACTTATAGAATTAAATAAGCAAATATCTGAGTTGGCAGAGTCAAAATTGACTAAATAAATATTTCCATGTCTAATACCAGATAATAGATTTTTGTTTTTATTAATTGTAATAAGACATAAGGAGTGGTTAAAAGTTACCTGATAACCTTCATCACATAACTGGCTTATGCTGATGAGGTTGTGCTTCAGAATCTTGACATAAGCTACCTCTTTGATGGTGACTGCTCCAACTTTGATCTGTCCATAACCTTTGGTTTGTCCACAGTTAGAGTCTCCAAAGATCACTTTGGGTCCAAGCCTTGACTTTTAGTTGCTTATGTTGGCCTTGTTTCCTGTCATATGCTTTGAGCACCCACTATCCAAACACCATTGTTCTTTTATTTTTGGATAGCCCTGTACCTGCAAAACAGAAAACATTCTAGCTGTTCTTGACCCAGACTACCTTGGGTCCTTTTTTTCCACAAAATTCTGAAATGAAAGACATCTCAGGCTGATCCTTATAACCTTGTAGATGATATCTCCTTGGAGGAATTATCCACTCAGTGAAAGAATTCTTAGTGTGTGAAGAATAAAAATTCTTTAGATTTTCAGTATTTTTTCCGTTCGACGAATTCAGGTGAGTTCGTCGATCGCCGTTCGACGAAGTGAAGTGCTTTCATCGAGCGTCGTTCAAATAATAACTATACTGAATATCTGTCTTCAGAGTTTGTCGATCTCCATTGAAAAAATGAATTAATTTCGTCGAGCTCCGTTCGACGAATTCTGCTGAATTCCTTTATTCTTAATATTCTTGCTTGAGATATTTTTATCTACTTATATTAGCTCTTTGTTCTTAGCAGAAATGAATTTTACTGGTGTAGATAAGATGTTTTTCTTAATAAGATGTGGCTCACTTGATGATGCACCCTAGCCCAGTTTGCCACTTAGTCTGGCATTCACTGTGCTTGTGATGTTCATCAGTTTGATACTTCTCCCATTGAGGGATTCTTCAAACTTCTTAGCTTCAGACAACTTGTTCTCAATGAGAACAATGTGTTCTCTAGAGGCAGCCAAATCTTTCTTAAGATTGACATTTTCTTCACTTAGTTGGTTCATTTCAGCCAACTTGCCTCTGAGAGAGATTATCTCTTTCTCAGATTTAATTAAATCTAAACAAAGAGTTTTGAATTCATCTTTGAATTCAATTGAATTCAAATTAAAGGTAGATATTACCTGATCACTGTCATTGTCTGATTCTGATTCTTCTGAATTATGTCCTGAGGCATTGATAGCCATCATGCAGAAGATTCTTTCTTCTTCATCATCTCTGGAGCTGGATAATGATGCATATTCTGACTCACTGCTTGAGTCATATATAGCCATCAAGCATTGATCCTTCTCATTTGCATTTTCTTCATCTTCAGAAGAGCTGGATGAAGATTCTGATTCTGTTTCACTCCATGTTTCAGCTACAAAGCCTCTTCCCTTGTGCTTGTGTTTGTGGGAGGAAGGCTTGCTGGAGAGCATTTTCTCTTCTTTCTCTTTTCTCTTTTCTTTCTCTTGGCTCTCTGGACACTCAAGTAGAATGTGTCCAGGTTTCCTGCAGCCAAAACAAATTATTTCTTTAGAAATAGTTTTGTCATACCTTGGTTTTTCTCTTGATCTTGAATCCTTCTTTTTGAAGTCTTTTCTAGCCATCTTGTAGAACCTTTTGGCTAGTAAGCTCATGAACTCCACTTCTCCTGGAGCTTTATCTTCCTCTTCAGTTGCTTGTAAAGCAATGCTCTTTTCCTTCTTGGATGCTGGTGAGGAAGTAGATTGTTCAGCTTCTCTGGACTTGATAAGCTGCTCATAGGATTTGAGCTTGCCTAACAAGGTCTCAGTAGAGATTTCATTAAGGCTTCTGGCTTCCTTGATTGGCCAGATCCTAGAGTCCCATATGCTGGGGAAGCACATTAGGATCTTATCATTGACTTTAGTGATTGAGATCACTTTGTCTAGAGTCTTCAGCTCATTGATTATGAGACTGAGTTTATTGTACATATCTGCAACTGTCTCATTTTCTCCCTTCTTGAAATTCTTATATTGGGAGATGAGATGAGATCTTCTATCTTTTCTCTCATCTGCACATCCTTCAACCATGTTGTTGAGGGAGGTTCAGATTTCCCTGGCTGAAGTGCATTCTACAACTTTTTGAAATATGTCATCTGACATTGTCTGTGCCAATATATTCATTGCTTTGGCATCAACACTTCTCTGCTTCTTTTGAGCTTCTGTCCACTCAGGAGATGGAACAGCATTATTTGTTGTTGCTGTAGGAGTAGGAGGTCCTCTCAAAATCACATTAAAAATATCTTCATCAATATAGTTCATATATAATCCGATCCTTGCCTTCCATCATGCAAACTTATTTAGATTGCACATAGGAGGTCTTGTGCTTGAGTATCCTTTGTTCTGTGCCATGGTTTTTTAGCAAAAGAAACTCTAGAAGAAATTTATGATCTAATTGATCTTTTGATTAAGGTGTTAGCCTGTAAAGAATCAACCAATCTCTGATACCAATTGAAAGTGAGGTTAGATCTTAAAGTTACTCTAGGGGGGGGGGGGGGTTGAATAGAGTATTAAAAAGTTCTTCACTTATTTTTATAGCGGAATTTAAAATAGTGATATATATATGTGTACTGAGTGAGTTATAAAATCAAATAAAGAAAACAGCACAGAGATCACACAACACAACACAGAAAAATAAAAGCAAACACAGAAGACACAAGGATCAATAGTAGTTCCCCAATAAACCTGTGTACATATACTCTTCTACCACCCTTGGTAGGAATCCACTAGGTTTTTGATCAGGTGCCTTATCACCAATGGGGTTTTGATCAGGTGCCCAATACACCACTTGAGCTTTTGATCAGGTGCTCAAACCAAACTACAGGGTTTTGTTCAGGTGCCCTGTCACCAAGGGGTTAACTTTTGAAGGGAGTTATAACCCTGTACAAGAGGGGATAAAGAGGGTTATGAAGTTCTTATCTGTCAATAATCTGAGAGAAGACTAGTGCATTTGCTGTTGTAAAGCTCCCCTTATCTGATTGAAATGGTTGACAGTTGAGGATGGAGATTTCTCTTGAATGTAGATCTTTCTTTGATAACTGATGAATCTGAGAGACAAAGGTTTCTCAGATTGTTTGTTGCTGTTGAAGATCTAGAAACTTGCAGCAGAAATCTGAGAAAAGAATGTTGATGTTGTTCTCAGAGATTGAGATGTGTTGCTTGAAGAAGATGGAGATCTGTAAAGCTTTTTGGCTTTCTGTATATTACCTTTTCTTCTTCCTCTCGACTGTTTTCTTCTTTTCTTCCTGTCTTGTTGTAATGTAATAATCCGGTAAATCTTCTTCCTTATTCCTTTGAAATATTCTGACTGATTTGAAATCAAATCCTTTAATTAAGGAATATAATATTCTGAATAGATTTTCTTGGAACTGTATCCATTAAAGCTTTTCCTTTTCCATGAAATTGTCCTTTTCAAAATGTGTCAACAACCTATTTTTCGAAATAAGAGAATAAATAAAAGGAAAGATAATATCCTTGACTTATCTGGAAGAAATAGAGCCGTTGCTGATAGTAGATCTGAGATCAGAGAATAGAATAAAAATAATCTGTCTAAAATACTGAATTGAATATAAATTTCGTCGATCTGAATAAATTCGTCGAACACAATCTGGAGTTCGTCGATCTCAAGCTGGAGGTCATCGAACTGAGAGATAAAATCTGATAAGCTAGCTCGAATATTGAATTCGTCGAGCTGAGAAGAGCTTTCATCGATCTGAACATCTTTATACTTATTCTTCGAACGCAGAGCTGAGTTCGTCGAACGCAAAATGAAGTTCGTCGAACTGAAGAAATAAACTGCTGGACTGGCTTAAGAACTGAATGCATCGAGCTGGAGAGCAAGTTCGTCGAACGCAAAGAGGAGTTCGTCGAACTCAGAATATAGTTCGTCGAACGCAGAACCTTGGCAAGTCCGTCAAATTGGAGCATGCCGTTCGTCGAACGCAGAATGGAGTTCATCGAACGCAGTATGGAGTTCGTCGAACGCAGAAACTGATTCTTTTCCTTAGTTCTAACAACCTAAGACCTTGACCCTTTAGACTATACATTGGGATCAACTTAGTCCTAATACACAGATAGTGATCCTAGCCCAAATCAGTAATAGGGTTGTTCCAACAAATAGGTTCAAAGAATTATTTAGGTATCTTGGAGATTGAACTAGGTAAAGTCTTCAACATAAAAAAATGTAGATATATGTCTTAACTACACAGGAATTTGTTTTTTGTGATTTGGTGCACCACAACTCCCTAGGCACCTATTTTGGTGCAGGGTGTATAAAGTGAACCCTAGACACAAAAGTCCCTGGCCAAAATTTGGTCAAGAAAAGTCCCTGGCCAAAATTTTGGACCTTTTGAACTAGTGCATCTTGAGATATCTCACATGCAGATTTGGTAAATGTTAGGGAATTGTGTGCATGTAGCAAATTTCATACTCTTATGAATTTCTCAATATTCCCTTGATGTATGCCCATGAAATTTGGGTCATGCAAGTATTATGATGAAGGGAATCATCGTTAGAAAAATTAGGATTTTTGGAGTTAAAAATCTTAGGAATTTAATTAATTAGGATTATGTCACACAATTAAATTAATGAAATAAAAGAGACCAAATAATTTAGGAAAAATCTAATTTTCTATCAAATGATGATTTAGGTTATATTGCATCTCTGGTAATTTTTTAGAATTTTGGGAGTTTTTACCTTGGAAAAATATTAAAATCTCATTTGCCACACTTTTGTATTATTGAAATATTTGTGGTCTTTATTACTTGGAAAATTCTAAATCCATGAATAGATTATTATTAGAACATTATAAACCTCTAGAAAATTTATCATAATTATTGGTTGTTGATAATCAATAGTTTTTCACAATATTGAAATTTGTTATTTTGGAGAAATATTTATTATTGGTGAAATTAATATTAGAAAAATACAAATCTCTGTTAGAGAACATGTTTGAACATATAGAACCTTTGGAGAATTTTTAGGAAATTATTGATGATGAAATTATTTAATTCTAGTATTTTTATGGTTTATTTGCTATTTGTAGTAAATTTAATTTATGTGCATAAATCTGTCTGGAAATTATGAAAATTAGTTAGCACACTTTTTGGACCAAATATATCCTCTGAAAATTTTTCTGTAATTTTAAGAAAATGAAACCACATAGATCCTTTGTAAATGTTGAAAAAGCCCCATTTGATGAAATGTTATTTATTATGATTAAATTGAAATGAAAAATTATAAATCTCTGTAAAAGTCTATTTTAGACCTTATAGAATCTCTAGAAATTTTGTCGATAGTTTAGACATCAGAAAATTATACTTCATGGGTAATTTGGAATTCACTTATCAATTATGCAATGGTAAATAATTAGGCCTCATTATAAAAAATTGTCAAATCAGAATGAAATTACTTCATATGTCATATAGAACCTCTGGATTTAATGTTAGGTCATTTGGACTTGAGAAATGACTATGCACTTCATGATTGACATAGGGTTATAACTAGAATCAATATTGGTCTGCGAATAGCCAAACATAAATCTAAAGAATTTGGACTCCAACCGATCACCTCATAGAAACCATATACATGGGGATCAATACTGAAGAATATTGGGTTAATTGTATGTCATTTCAATTGGGTGTTGATACTTGAGTATAAGTTTGGGCTGCGTTTAGTAAAAAGCTTAATAAGGCTAAAGTCATGTACATGACATTATGATGAGTCAAGGAGATGATAAAAGTATGTCAAACCTCTGGAATTGGAACCTTAGGGCAGGGTTAGGAGTGAGTATGCACTTAGTCCCCAAGGGGAGGGAAGTGTTGAAGTTCAATTGAAAGTCAACACTTCCCCTTCCTATAAATTATAATCCACTTTAGGATTCTACAGTAACTAGAGAGTGTGTGATCGAATAATTAGGTAGCCACCAATAAAAGTAAATATCTTTAGAAATTGAGGTTTGAGATGTCATCCCATCACACCTCATAGTCCGCTGCGAGCCCTTCATCAGGTAGACCTCGGGAAGTCTAAGATTCACACTAAACTCTTAAGTTAAACTAAACAATATGAAAGATTAGATTGATTAGGGAAAGTGAACGAGCCCTATGTACACACACACATTTTGTTGAATAGTAGTTCTCAGAGTTGAAGGGCAAGTCATTCCTTGGAGTTGTAGGCTCAGTGTTCAAGAAGGACGGGTTGGTCCTGCGAGTAATAGACTCAGTGAATAAGTAGAAGTGGTCGGTTAGTCCAACGAGCTGGAGGCTCGAATGAAAGAGATGATACATAAGTGCATGTGCATAGGATGTCGTGGGTCTTCAACGCTAGCCTAGTAAACACACAGACGAAAGTACGATGACTCGGCAAGTGGTAGGTATTCAGAGGGCCAGGATTGTTTAACTGTGCTACCAGAAGGTCACATTCCCTAATAACCAAACACTTAGCATTATAAAAGGTATGGTTCCGATGTATCCAGCAAGAGAACGTAGGAGCTCATGAGTACCGAGGACAAGTGTCATAGCGTACGTTAGGGCCTAAGTCTGGTAGTGTGTTATACCCACATAAGTGAGGAGACGTCCGCTCCTCTGCAACCGTTTGACCACGACGGGAGGTGACCGAGAGGTTAGCTACCTAAAAAAAGTGGGAACTAAAAGGTCTGTACGTACAAAGTTGAGTGTGTGAGTTGCATGTGTGTGAAGTCAAAACATAACCATTGCACCACATAGCATACACACCATTGCATACACCAAGTCCCTCATCGTATAAACTAGTATGAGTTCTTTTATACGATGAGTTTATTATGTTAAAATGACATTTAACTTATATATTTGTATGTGCATTTATATAAGTTAAGTTATTTCCATGCTAGTAGTTTATGTTTTTTTTACTTACTGCTTCTTCATTTTCTTACTTATAGACTATAGTAAAACTGTTAAAGTAGGCACATGTACTTTTATTTGCCTACTTGTTTATATTACCTGCTAGCTAGGGCCACCGTCACCTGCTTGATTTCTTCCATTTGATGTCCTTCATTTATCCATCCTCCCACCCGGTGCCTAGGAGTCACTGGGCGAGGGAGTGGGGAAATTGCTTAGTCTTTTTAGACTAATGGCCGGATGTGGCATAACAAAAAGGAGCGCCAGGAACAGCAGAACCAACATATCAGGAGGGATGAGCATGACAAGGTGATCCACCCCAGGCTAGCACCTGCCACAGCATCCATAGTAGTGAGTGTGTAGAGATTTTAACTTTTCTTCTGTGAGCGTTGTGTAGGATCAAGCGCAACCAACTGTCCCAAAAGCCCAGACTTATGGGAAGGGCGCTACTTTTTCTTTAAGGAAGTAGGAAAGGGCGCTACGGGTCAAGTGAAGGAACGCTGGACCCAACAATCCCCCCCCCAGCGTCCAACACAAACTGCAAGCTCAGAGGTGCTCTACATGGCTCAGAGGTGGCACACCATATGGCTCAGAGGTGGTTTTTCACACGGACACGGACGCCTGACCCACCGAGACCCAAACACACAGGTAGAGAAATTTCACTGTAGGTGGTTTTATCAGCTTCCCCGGTCTCGAACCCGCAACCTCCCTCTAATACCACTTGTAGGATCAAGCGCAACCAACTGTCCCAAAAGCCCAAACTTATGGAAAGGCTGCTACTTTTTATTTAAGGAAGTAGGAGAGGCCGCTACAGGTTAAGTGAAGGAACGATGGACCCAACACGTTGTAGTGAGAATATGATGTGCTAGGCTTAAGCCCTTTTATTATCCGTACTCTTTTATCTCGTCTGTGGACTCTATTCGTGATTATATATATTTGTGATGTGATTTGTGGACTTAGTCTTTATTTACTTTCTATTACTCCGTGATTCATGGTTGGCCTGGATGTTTGAATTGCCGGCAGGATCAGCGTCTTGTAGTGATGACCAGCCCATATGTTGGTGTCATCGCAAGGCGGTGGTTTTGGGCATAAGACCCAGAAAACAAACCAAAAAAGTGTCTTACAATAATACTAAGCCTAACTGGAGAACTTCCCTACACACGTGTCCTCTCAGCTCTCACGGCGGATGTCAAAATTCAAAACTCTAAAATTTTCATCACGCACTCAGCTTTCCCACTCAGCATCGTGTCAAAGCTACATTCTTCGTGTGTCCCAAATTCAAACTCATGCTCTTCTTTCTTCATTCCCGCTATTGGCTTAGCCATCTACATTTTTATTTACAAACTTTCTTTCTCCCTTCTCGCTATTCGCACGACTTTGACGGTTTGACCTCTTCTTCTTTGTCAGTCTCAAGACCAAAAACCTTTGCTCCAGGCTATGCGCTCAGCTTTCCCGCTCCACGAGTTTGTTGTTCATCAGTCTCCGCTTCAGCTTGAGTTTGCTAAATTTTGTTCTCTAGCTTTAGCTTCCAGATTTTTGAACTCCTACCAATTTGTTTTTTATAATAAATTTTCGAGGCTTTTTAATATTTTTTGTGCATAGTTGATTGTTCTCTAAGCTCCGCTCAATCATGTAATGTTAATTTTTATGTTTTATGTTTTATTTTTGTCTTTAATCAATTTATTCTCTATCAATATAAGGTCTCACACTAAAATAGTATTGCATTTTCATGTTTTTAGACTAAGGGTCTTTTTGGGAGGGCGACAACGGTTGGGAGCCTGGGAAGGGTGCAAACGCGGAAATGTCGATGCCCTTCCCGACTGAGGGGTGGGGACTCCGCTGTGCAGAGGGAGGGCAAGAGCAAACGCCTCCTCAGCGTTGTGTTTGTCATGAGAGAGATATAGAGAATAGTTAATGCAACTCCAAAATTGGACCAAGGCTGATCCCGACATGAATCCGAAAGGATTGCTTTATATCGCCACTTCTTCTCCTTATATAGTACATTGTTGGTATTTTCTAAGTAAAAATGCTGCCACATTAATAACTTATTGCGGCATTTTAAAAAGTGTCGCAAGAAAAACGCCGACGTAGACCCATTTTGTTGTTGTTTTTGAAAATCCCGTATCTTTCATTTTCCCGCTCAAATCCACAGTCTAATTCTCGGTTCTCCCCCATTTCTCTCAATTTAGAAGTTCTCGGTATTTTTTCCTACTTTTTCCCGCGCATATGTTTGTTCTTTGTTTGTTGTTAAGCTTTCATCAAAAGCTTTCTGATTTTGTTTAGCTTTCAGTATAGATAAATAAAGTTTTTTTGCTTCACTTTTGTTTGGGCCCCCTAATGAAAATTTCTGGATCCGCCCCCACCATAAACATGCTCAAAACATTCACCAAGAATCAATAACTAGATGAACACCACCATCTTCAAAAATCAGTCATGAAAAAAATGCTTACTGAACGATGAACCGAAAAAATGCTTACCGAAGGATGAACCGAGAAAAGCTTCTGTGTATCTCCATGATGCTGATTTACGACTTTGGAGCTAGGGCGCCAAAGAAGAGAGGCATGCAGAGATGGACGGGAAGGCTCGCTAGGGCTATCGGGAGGGCGAAGGCGCGGTTGGACCTTGTGATCGGGAGAGGTCGAGGGCTATCGGGAGCACAGACAAAAGAGAAGGAAGGACCTTGCTATCCGGAGAGGTTGAGGGATGCAGGAAGGGTTTCACATATGCGGTGAGAAGCAACGGAAGCCCTGCGGAGAGGAGAGGCGCATCTGGAATGGAGCTCTAGGGCGTGGATGGCGTATAAAAGGAAATCGTGAATGATAATAAACGATGTTTACTGGATCCGCCGAACCAAACACTGCTTTTAGCATAAACAATGTTTTTCGCCATCCGCACCAGAGCCTATCAGCCCAACCAAACGTCACCTTAGTGTGATTCAGACTGTTCTTCCAGAATATAAATATAATAAAAATAGAGCATTGTTAGGAGCACACCTATTTTGGATATGAGCACACCATTGATATGAGCACACCACAAAATTTTATTTGCTACCCATTTTTGTAAGAGCACACCAACTTGAATTTTTTTTAAAAGATTGTTTTCTTGAGCAAAAATTAAATGTTAGTTTAGTACCCAAAAAATTGAAAGTATTATTTCAAAACATTAACCCAACAAAATAAAAACAGGACATTAAACAAATGATGGCCCGATACATCCTAGGCCATCTTTTTACATGAAATATTTCAAAATTTCCTATTGCTCTCGTTGCTTGACCCAGAACTTAACCTCATGAAATAAGCAAGTGAAAATACAAGTTAGTTAAGTAAATTTAGCAATAACGTTTGTATTGAGGTAAAGTAATTTTTTGCACCGTTTCAAATATTGACCAAATGGAATATATCATCACCCAATGTTTTGACCCGCAAGTTAACCTGCATGAAATTAACAAGTTAAAGAACAAGTTATTTGAGTAAATGTAACATCAAAATAAAAATTGCGGTAAAGTAATTTTTTTCGCATCGTTTTTAGTATCGGGCAAATTGACTATATCTTTGTCTTCTTGTTTTCTTAGATTCCAGTCTTCTGTAATATTTTCATGATATCGTAACCACAGAGTGAATATAAGAGGAAGCAGACATTCATCTTTGATCAACAACTGAACAAAATGATTGTCGTGAATGATTCCAATATAAATCATCATGCGGTTTTTTGGAGGTGCGGAATGTAATGGCAGAAATATAAATGACTGATACTTTGAAAAATGAACTAAAGCGACGTTATACTGTGATGCAACTATTCATCCAAGGTTAGGCATCGTCAACCAATTTGCAAGTGGCACTGGAATTACATCACACTGTAGAGACTTAGCCAACTCTGATCGCCTTGCTTCTCCAAATATTTGAGCATGCCTCATTATTGCCGATTTTCAAAAATAAATCCTTGCGCACATGTAGCCAGTTTTCACCCATATTGAATGCATGACTTATGAACCTATAACCGCAATGGCCAACACCAATCATATATATGGAATTGATGATATATTTTGAAATGTAAGATGTCATTTCTTTACTAACATTTTGAAAAAATCCTTTTATTTAGATAAAATAATATTAATTTGCGTGAGTAGAAGTAATCAACAGACCCGTGGAATACCACACTTGATATTTATTTTTAAATATTCTATATTATGAACGATATGTGCTCTTGAAAATTATATCGCAAATTTTACGTATCAATATACCTTACCCTTTCTAAGTCCAGTCAGTACTATTTGGTTAGTGGCAGAATTAACTATATGACATAGAGACTTAGTGAATACAACTTTGTATTCACCATCACACAACTGACTAATGCTAATTAGATTATGTTGAAGGCCTTCAACATAAGCTACCTTAGAGAAGGAGATTTCTCCAACTCTGAGCACACCATATCCTCTGGTCTGACCAGAGTGGGAGTTCCCAAATATTACCTTAGGGCCTTCCTTGGCCTTGTAGTTTTCCAGCCCCTCCTTTCCTCCAGTCATATGCATGGAGCATCCTCTGTCTAGGTACCACTGCTGATTTGTGGTAGAACAGTCTCCCTTCTGCACATGAAATTAAACATTAGCATAGACCTTCACTTGCTGGGGTCTCTTTTTTCTATCATCATATGGAGTTATGAAAGAATAAGTTGGTCGTTCAGTATACCCCTTATGTTGAAGAAGTGCTGGTTTATTATGCCAAAAATGTTTAGCTTTGTGTATAAATTTAGAACAACATAAACATCTAAGATTGTAAGTAGAAATAAAAGAGAGGGGTCTAGATGTTTGAAAATTACTTACTAGGAACTTGCGTCGAGAAGAAATCGACGCATCTTTAGAGTTGCTTCGAGTGAAATTTTACGTGTCTACATAGTTGCTTCGATAGCAAGTCGATGCAGAGTATTGGTTGCATCGAATATAATTCGACGCACCCTTATACTTATTTCGAGTTGATGTCGATGCATATGAATAACTCCGTCGAGTTTCATCTGGCACATCTTTATGACTACGTCGAGTTCTATTCGACTCATAATTCCATTTAATAGAAATTTTATGATTTTTTATTGGTTTTTCTAAGGGGTGTTTACCTAGAATTCATGTTTGATTAGTAGTATTTACCTTGTTGAATACAATGATTTTATTAGGGTTGTTGTGTAGTTCTTCATATGATTCTAGGTTGTTATTAGGTTGATTTATGCAAGATCTAATGAGTACTATAAGATTTTCCCAGGCAGGTTTGCTAGGGCAATTTGGTGTGCTGGTGGATGGATCTGCTCCTAGACCAAGGTGTTTAAATCTCATAGAGAGATTTTGTGAAATGTCCTTAAGCTTTTGCCTCCTCCCATTGAGAGAGTATTCAAAGGATTTTGCCTTTGAAAGGTCTTCTTTCAAGTCAGAATTCTCATTAGTTAATGTATCAATTTCTTTTTCTTTCCTATATGTCTGATTTCTTAATTCATAGTTGATTGAATACAGATTGTCTTTCCTAAGGTCTTCAAATTCTTTTCTAAGTGTGTTAAGTTCCTTTTTACCTTTAATATAATCTTGACAAAACTCATTGAAGCAGTCTTTACAATCTTCTGAAGAGAAATCAAACTCATCAAATATAGTTAACTGATTTTCTTCAGTAGAGTCTTCTAAAGCCATTAAATAGGCTTCTTCAGTTGCACCTTCTTCATCACTGTCAGATGAGGAGGAACTTGACTCAGACTCTGAGTCACTCCAGGTTTCAGCAATGAAACCTTTCCCCTTTTTCTTATCCTTCTTCCTGAAGGATTTCTTTTTTGTGCTCCTTCATGATGCTGCTTCTGTCCCTTTGTTCCTCAGGACATTAAAGGGTAATATGCCCTGGCTTTCTGCATGAGAAGCAAATTATTTCCTACTTTGGAGTTTTGTCAAACCTTGATTTGCTTGAACTCCTCTCTTTTCTTTTAGAGTCTTCTGTCTTGACCCATCTTTTGAATCTTCTGGCAAAGAGATTGAACATCTCTTCCTCAGAAGTGGAAGGCTCCCCTTGAGCAGCCTTTAGAGCAATTGTCCTTTCCTTAGGAGTTGAAAATTTTGCCTTAGCTCCTATCTCAGCCCTGCTCTCCAGTAGGAGCTCATAGAACTTGAGCTTTCCTATTAGATCATCTTTGGATATTTCTCTATTACATATGGACTCTCTGATAGCCCAGATCCTTGAGTTCCTGTGCTTGGGAAGCACATGAGGAGCATGTCATTAATTTCTGTCAGAGAAATTTCCTTGTCCAATCCCTTCAACTCATTTATAAAGGTGTTGAAACTATCATGCATCTCAGCCACACTTTCTTCAACCTTCTTCTTAAAGTTCTCATATTGGAGTATGAGAAGAAACGTTTTGTCCTTTCTTTCATCAGAGCTGCCCTCTACTAATCTGGAAAGGGATTCCCAAATTTCTTTTACTGAGTTGCAGTCAGCAACCTTCTGGAATATGTCATCAAACATAGTTGATACCAGAATATTCATGGCTTTGGCATCATATGCCTTCACCTTCTTTTTTACATCAGTCCACTCTGCTCTAGGGACAGCTTCTTGTATCACTGTCCCATTGTGAAAGTGCACAATGTGCCTCTGAGAATTCTCTAGGTGGGTGGGGGGGGGGGGGGGGGGGAGGGGTGAATAGAGATTTAAATATTTTTATCCTAACCGAGTATACAATAAAAATAACTAAGGTATTATGCACACATCAAACCAAAGGCAGAATAAATAAAGTAAAGTCTGCTGAAAATGAACACAGAAAAATCAAAGGGGACAACATAGAAATTCACAGCAAAGACACAAGGATTTTTATAGAGGTTCCCCAAAACTTGGGTAGTCCTCTCCTCTACCTCCCTGGTAGGATTGCACAACCTGTGCCTGAGTCTTTTGACAAGGAGACTCTTTAAACCACAGATCATTTGATTAAGAGATCTTGAACCACTAAGTCTTTTGGTAAGGAGACTCTTAGAACCAAAGATCTTTTGATAAGGAGATCTTGAACCACTGAATCCTTTGGAAGAGGGATTCTTAAAACTCTGTACAGGTGAAGGAAATAGTAAGAAGAAAGTGAGAGGGAGAAGGAGAGAATTCTGTTCTCAGAATTCTTCAGAAGCTTTGTTGATGCTTCTGTCTTTCTTTCACTAGATTTAAAATGATAAACGTTTGCTTATGATAGTGATGATTTGCAAGGGTTGTTCTGCTTGATCCTTTTCTATCAGCACTTGTTGTAGTTTCATTGTTGTATGATGATGAAGAGAAAGCAGCAATGTCTGTTCCTGTGCAGAGAGTGCTCTTTTGTAAATCTTTCTTTTAGGGTTTGAGAAGGAAGAAGATGAAGACCCTATTCGACAGAGAGGATGAATGTAATTACTGCGTTCTTTTCTTCTCCTCTTTTTGCATACTTATTGTGTATGATTGGGTTTTCAAAAACCTTTCTTCTTTTGGCTCGTCCTAAAAAGGAATTCCTCTCAGCCACCTAATTTCCTTTCTTCTTTTGTTCTCGACCCGTCCATTCATTTTGAATAGCTTCCAAAAGTGATTTGCTGTGTCCTGGAAGGCTTCATTCTATTCTTGGAAACAAACAAGCAGTTGGAGAACTGTATCTAGCCTGGTGGTCCTTCTAAATAGCCCCAAAAGGACAGCTGAAAAAGCTTCCTTTTTCTATTTGTATTCGACGCTGCGTCGACTTCATCAATCTTCATGTCGACGCACCTCTAAGTTCTCATCAACGTAGCTTCAAATTTCTTCTTAGCTCTGGCTGAACTTAGATGTCTACGTTACGTCGATTCCATATCGACGTACCAGTCGAGTTGAATCCTTGGACTTGATCTCTTAACTTCTGCGTCGAATTATAGTCGACTTTACGTCGAATTTTTAGATGGGTTCGACAAGCTCTTCATTCTGCCTTGATTCCCTTTCGACGTTTCGTCGACTTGACTTATACTTCGACAGACTGAATATTCTACTTTGACTTTAACTCAGAGTTGCGTCGATATCAAGTTGGAGTTGTGTCGACTTGCATTCGACGCAAGTCTTATCTTAACTTGTTTTTGTGATTGCTTTGACTAGTCCTTGACACTCTAAGGTGAGTGTGACATCCTAAGACTTCTAATGAACAGATTACACTTACTATACAATGTGAGTAATAAACCCTAAGAGGTAAAATCACCTATAGTTAATTTGTTAAGTTAAATCAAAAGGGGGTTTTCCCAACAATCTTCCCTATTTATCTTAACAAATTTTACAGTTTGTTTAAAGTGATCTTACACATACTTTAACGTAATCATGAATACAAAAAAAACATACATAGACAATATGATATGGTAGAAGAGAATCACATGCCATTTCATACATTATTAAGGAATTATATTGTTCACCACAACTGTTTGCTTCTAGAAAGTATGGTATTTACAGAATACCTAAGCTTCAATGCTCCTTCTCGGGATTTTTCCTTTTTCTTGAGAATACTTTTGGTATTACCTTTCTTGGGGCAAATGTTAATGGTTCATTCTCTTCTTCAGAATTCCTCTTGCTCTCTCCTTCTCCTTCTGGCCCCTCCAGGCCCCTCATCTCTCTACCACCTTTTCATCCTCCGCCATCCAGGAGATGGTGTTGACGGCAGTCACATAACACTGCCTCGCCACCTTTGCATCCCCCTAGATCCGGACCTGGACTCCTCCACTACGGAACTTCAAGCACTGATGGAAGGAAGAGGGAACACACCGGAAGGTGCTGATGAAAGGGCATCTGAATATGGCATTGTAGCTTCTCGAAGCGTCGACAATGACGAACCGACTGTTCCTGGGGACCCCTCCCAACGTCACCTGGAGGACGACTCCTCCCTCGACCTCTTTCCTCTCCCATGAAAACCCAAACAAGGGTCCATCTGAGGCCTGCACCCTCTTCGCTTCTACCTCCAATGCATCAAAGGCCTTCTTGAAGATCACATTCACGGAGCTCCCATTGTCGGCCAAGATTTGGGAGACCGTGAAGTTTTCGATCGCCGTCTAGATCACCAAGGCATCACAGAATGGGTCTTCGAAGTATGACATATCCTCTGACGAGAAGGTGAGCTTCTCCAAAGGGGGCGGGGTTTGGGTGGTTGACGCGACGCTCCTCATGAACATCGCCTGGAAGCTTCTCTTGCGAGTTGCCTCTATCCCCACCCCACCATGGATCACTCTGATCCCTCCCCTGGCTCCTACGTCTGTCCTATCTTCACATCTATCTTCCTCTTCTCCGGGTAGAACTTCTTCAATCCTCACAGGTCGCTGCTACTGCCGACCACTTCCCCTCATATCCAAAAACTCCGGGCAGGTGGCCGTCGCGTGACCTTCCTCCTGATGGAAGTTGCAATAGGGCAACGCCACCCTGCCTCCTCTTCCTCCTCTTCCTCTTTCTCCTCTTCCTCCTGTTCCTCAGCCTACTGCCATGGCTTGCTCCTGATGGGGGTGAGGGGGTATGGGGCCTTGACTCCATCCTGGAAGATTGGCCCTCCCTTCCCCCCTTCTCTGGTGATCTCTTTCATGACCTCGCGCTGGTCCCTCCTGGGGCCTCCAAGCCAGACGGTTATTGGGCTCCTAATGCCCCCAATCCCGCTGCTTCCCCCGAAACCACTGACCTCTGGGTTCATCCCTTCTTCTTCCCTCTTCCTGCCTCATCTCTAGCTCGCTCAACCTCGCCAATCTCTTGGAGAACTCTGGGTTGGCGGCTTCTCCCTCAATTTCTTCCGTCGCTCGCTCCATCAGCTCCTCGAAGGATTGAGGGGCCTTTCGCTCCAGGTCCATTTTGAAGAACCCCTCCCGCAGCCCCACTATGAAGGCTAGCAGGAGGGTGAACCCTGACACCTCCTGGACTTGTAGGACCTCCTCTTGGAACCTGTCCACGTAATGGGCCAGTGACTCCACAGACCCTTGCTTGATCTTAAATAGCGCCTCTGCGTCCTTCTTCCTCTTCTTTGACGTTGAGAAATGCAACCTGAAGCTCCGACGCAGGTCCTCGAAGGCATAGATGGAACCCACGAGGAGATGGTGGAACTAGTCCCTCGCCTTCTCCTTCAGAGTGGTGGCAAAGAGCCGACACTGGAAGGCATCTGTCATTGGAAGGATCGAGACCATGTCCTCGAACCACTGTAGGTGCAGGACTGGGTCATCTTTGCCGGTATAGTAAGACATCTCCGTCCCTATGAACCCCTTTGGTACCGGGGCTGAGAGGATCAACTCATAGAAGGGGCTCACTTCCCCTGCTCGGTGAGTGGTCCTCTCACGCAGAGTCAGCTCGCACACCTCTGCACTCGCCGAACAGCTGAATAGCTGCCACCCGGGAAGATCTTGCGCGCTTGCCTCCGCCACCACGTCCTTCCTAGGCCGCTGTCCTGGAGCGTTATCGCAAATCTGCTGGGGCGGAATCACCAGAACCACGGGCGTCTCGCACTCGCCTCTCCCGGCGAGAGCCATCTACATGGTCTGCTTGGCCTCCCACTTGAAATTCTCGAACATCTCCAACTACTCCATTGCTGCCGATGGCTGTGAGTGACCTGGGTCGGAACCATCTCTTCGATCTCCTACCATCAAGCTCAGTTTGAGGTTTTCTTGCACTGTCTACGGTCCACGCTCACCACACCAAAAATGTTGAAACCGTCAACCGGTCTCTTGAGTTTGGACCCACAGGGGGGTGTAGCCCGTGCTTACTTCTCCCTCACTAAACTCTCTTGACTGGGGATGGAAAATATGGATTAGACCCAAGGCTGTAGCGAGGAGGTCCCTCCACACACATGAAAGATCTTAGAGAGCTTCGCCTCCCAAACTACTGCTCAGTCGGGCACCTTGGATGGCACTAGCAGCCAACTCCGAAACTAGCTTGGAGGAGAGAACTCAAGAGATCTGAACTCCTCCAAGGTGCCCTTAAAGTTCTATTTATAGATTCTCTAGGCTGGTCTGCAAATATCATGAATCCGCCTTTTTTGGTTTTACTAATCGCACCCCAAATTGGTCTGCTAATAGCCTTACTCCGCTGTTCTGAAGGGCTATTGGCAGTCCCTCAAGGGCATCCAAGTAATTTTACCTCTGGATTCCACTGGGCGAGTGGTCCGTGAGGGCACCACTCGCCGGGATTTTCTCCTGCCTTCCACCCTCAGATCCGGGCGAGCGAGTAGTCCTTGAAAACTCCGCTCGCCAGGCCTGGGCGAGTGGTCCGTGGTGGCTCCACTCGCCACTTCCGAATCCTCCTGCGCCAATGGGGTTCTGACCTGTCTTCGCCTATCTATCCTCGCATTGGGACTTTCTCGTAGGCGAGTACTACCTTGGCTCTCCGGGCGAGTGCCCCTCTGGGCATATGCGAATGCTTGTTTACCTCACTCGCCTCTCCTTCTGGCCTCCTTGAGTCTGGGGGACCCACTCGGCAAATACGGGGTTGTACAGTGTTTATATAGCAGATGGAGGTTCCCTCCAAGGGATAATTTCCGGTCAATATATCAGCATATCTGAGGAAATTCTCTCCCTAACATTTGATCTACCCACTGGGGCTAGCTCAGATGAATTGTTAGGAGAAGAGATAAAGAATGTCTCAGAGATAATGCAGTACAGGTAGGAGAAGCCAATCAATCTCAAAAGGATTGATGTGGCAGAAGAGTACAGGTTCTTAGCTGACATTGTTGGGAAGGTTCTGTTATGCAAGATTTCAGCCCATGATGCCATTCCCAGGCAGCAGTTGCAGATCATGGGAATTCTAGTTGTGCAAAAGAAGATAAATTGGGGGAGGTGTCTCCTAAAGCTGATTGCTCATAAATACTCTAACAAGGAAAATGCCTTCATGAGGTTAATGAGTCAAGTGCTGTTTGTTGGGTATTGTAACCACAATAACCTTGATTTGAAGAAGTATCCCTTAAACTAAGATGAATTGATTTTGTATTTGATGGTATTTTCAGTTATGTGTTTGCAGGTTCTAAACGGTTAAGTACAAACCAATGCAGGTTTCAATAAGTTGTTAAACACAGGACTATACTAAGTAATTCCTCATGGTATAGACCAAAGTGTTAACTTATGTGAAATCTCTCTATTGGGGTATACTTATTATTAAAGCACAAAGGAAGAGCCAAGAGAAAGGTGTTGCTGATCTAGAAGAATAATTTTTCCTAAGTTTTCAAGAATTCGTCGAACGGAGCATGGCGTTCGTCGAACGCCGTTCGACGAAATATATATTTCTTAGTTCACTGGTTTGCTGTTAGCTGAAGACATTTCGTCGAGAGCTGTTTGCTTATATTTCGTCGACCGCTGTCTGCTGAAGGGTGAAGTGATTTCGTCGACCGCGCTCATCGATCTCCGTTCGACGAAAGGATGGAAATTCGTCGAACGTTATTCCGTTCGACGAAATTTTAACAGACTCTGAAATTGCGCTGTTTCAAATTTCAAATTGCCGATTCCTCCGCGTACAGTATATTTGGAATATCTTCCGTATTTATTGCAGAGAGCCGTTGGAGATTATTTTATTCCTTACTCAATATTATAGCCGTTCGAGATAAAAGTTTTCCTTCATTTCTGCATGCAGCCGTTAGAGATTATTATTCATTAATTCCTGCTGACAGCCATGGAAAGAAATATTCTTTAAAATTTGCAGACAACCGTTGGAGATATTATTCTTCCTTAATTCTTGCTTCCAGCTGTTGGAGAATTAATATTCCCTAATTAATGATTATAGCCGTTGGAGGAGATTCCTTTCTTTCTCTTATGTACAGCTGCTGATTAAAGAGAATATATTTATTCTCTTCTATTCTCTTAGTTTAAGATCGATCGTGAAATTCTTTTCTCTCCTTCCAGTTAACTGTCGGCTATTATTCTCACTCAAGTTTCTCTCTCACCGACAGAAAGAATATCTGCTGCTCTTCTTTGCTAAGAGCATTTGACAGATCAAGGAAAAAGGCTATTGCTGTTCTTCTTCTCAAGGGTAGTCGACAAAGATCAAGATTTTCTGAAATCTCTCTAATTTCTTCCTGATCCAGTCGACTCAAGTTTTCAGATCAAGTGTTCTTAATTTCCAGAAATTCTTCTTTCTCCATTTAAAAAGGACTGAACTCTCTTCAAAGGAAGAAGATATATTTCTCTGAAGATCTGAAAGAAGAAAACTTCATATGAAATTTAATTTTATTTTGTAAAACCCTTCATTATTTTTGTAGGAGGTTTGCCTCCGAATTGTAGGAATTTTATTCCGAGTTGTAGGAGTGGTTTGCTCCGAGTTGTAGGCGAGTTTGTTCTCCGAGTTTGTAGGATATTTTGTTGTCCGAGATTGTAGGAGTTTGACACCGAGTTGTAGGATTATTTTTAATCCGAGAATAGTGAAGTAGCCTAGTCAAGCCGACCGTGCTAGATAGGTGAGGTGCTAAGTGGACTACCCAAGTACGGGGAACCACTATAAATCTGTCCTCTTTCGTTTTCTGTGTGCTTTACTTGTTATATTTTTAATTCCGTAAAAAGCTATAGAAACCACCTATTCACCCCCTCTAGGTGATTTAGGTCACAACTAGATACTTTCAATTGATATCAGAGGTAGGTTGTTCACTAAAAGGCTAACACCTTGAACAAGACCTCCAAATTTAGTTGCAAGAGACAATATGTCTGGAATGGATAAATCGAAGGATTCCGTCAAGTTGCCAGTCTGCACTAAAGAAAATTTTCCGATGTGGAAAGAAAGAGTAAAATTCTTCATGGAAGCTGCAGATCCAAGAATCTTTCAGATTGTGGAAGAAGGCCCTCATGTCCCCATGAAACCTTCTTCAATAAACTCTAATATTCAAATAGCCAAGAAAATGCTGGAATTGACCAAGGATGAGATTGCTCTCGTCGCTTTGGATAAAAAGGCCAAGAACATCATTGTCGGTGCAGTGGATGATTCTATGTTGCAAAATCTGATACATTGCAAATCTGCAAAAGAAATGTGGGATTCCCTAGTGGTTCTCATGGAAGGTACATAAGAAGTGCGAGATGATCGATGATCCTTGCTGAATCAAGAGTATGAAGCATTTAAGCAAGATCCGAGAGACTCCATCTCAGACACTTATGAAAAGTTCTTCAAGATCGTAAACGGTCTTAGAAATTATGACCGGGAATTCACCGTCGGAGAATTGAATGACAAGTTCTTGAGATCCCTGACGAAAGAATGGGATACCAAGGCAATTGCTATCCGGGAATTCGGAAAGTTGGCTACTATGGAGCCACAAATATTATTTGGAAAGCTCTTATCACATGAGCTTAAGCTCAGCATCAGGAAAGCTGAGGAAGAGGGCAACAGGACATCCGGGAAGGAAAGATCCGTGGCTCTGAAGGCTGAAGGATCTAAGAAAAGCAAGGTCATAACACCAGTAAGAACTCCGTCATCAGAAGAGGATAATGAATCTGTAACTAGCTCGTCAAACTCAGAAATATCCGATGGAGAGCTCTCTCTTCTCTCAAAGCAATTCAAGAGGATTCTAAATAAGAGAAGGCAGAAGAGAGGCCAATCCTCCACTTCTGATCACAGAAGATCAAGATGTGATGGTGAACATCACAAGAAAGATTACAATAATGACAGGTATAATTCTAAACCGAACAAACAGGTTTATACTGACATTATTTGTTATTGGACCAATAAGCCAGGACACGTAATAGCCGAGTGTCCATACAAAAATAAGGAAGGATCAAATAAGGAAGAAAAGAGATCTTTCAAAGGAAAGAAGAAAGAAAAGAGCTTCCTCGCTAAGAAGTCTAAAACTCTGAGCGACAGCAACTCAGATCAGTCAAGCTCAGATGAAGAAGCCTATTTTGGGCTAATGGCACAATCAGATGAGGAAGGAAGTGTCTCCTCATACAAGGGGAATGTAAACTCTCACACTCCTCTTTCCGCTTCTGATAATGAGACTGCATCCATAGCAAATGAAGGCTATTCATCAGAGGAGGAATCAGAATTAATGACTCAGTACAAAGCCCTTTTGAAGGAATTCGACAAGTGCCGCAAGGTCATCAGATCCCAGTCAAAAGAGATTGCATCTCTTAAGACTTTGGAATCGGAACTGAAGGAGGAAATCAAAAGATTGACTCCCTTCAGAGAAGAAGTTCAAAACTTGAAAGATGAACTAAATGGCTCCACTGAATTATTAACTCTGAAGGAGAAAATGATAAATGAACTGGAAGATAAGTTAATGGTGGAAAGGAAGCTCGTAGAAAGCTTCTCGAAGCCAAAAACTATTCTTCCACTCATTGACAGATTTTCTGCTCCTACGAAGGGTAGTGGCCTTGGTCATGAGGCTGAAAGTAGTAAGGCTGCTGAGAAAAGAGCCGTGAAAGGAAAGGGAAAGGCTGATCAAAGTCAACCTTCATTCAGGAAGGTAGTTTTTCCGACAAACCCATTTGACTTTGAAGCATCCTATGGTCACTTTGCTAGACCAACACATGTTGAATCTAGCAACAGATATCAAGGATGGACCAGACCCCGGAACTTTGACGTGTCTCCATTCAAAGCTCCCCATGAAGAAGTAATCCTCAAGGATCATGGTCCATTTGTTCATGGATCAGCTGCTAAGAAAGCACCAAAAATCAAATCGGCTGCATCCAAATTTGTTGAGAAGAAGTTGGAGCCATGTGTGTGTTGTAACCATGAGGCCTCTACTTCTATGAAAGCTACTTACAAGAAAGCTGCTCCTGTTGTACCTCCCGTCCAAAAAGTAAAACAGGAGACAAGAAGAAGGTACAATCGATTCGATTGTTGGTGTTGTGGCAAGGTTGGTCACTTTGCCATCTATTGCTGGTTTAATCCAAGAAATGCCAAGACTCCATGAGTTAACAATGCAAGAGTGGCCCCTCGCAATGTTAACATTCCTAGTGGCGGTCATCTAACTAGAAGCCAAGGACCCAAATCGGTTTGGGTTCCTAAGGGCAATTGATTGTTGATTGCAGGTATGTCCAAAGGCCAATTCAAATCCTATATGGTACTTGGACAGTGGATGTTCACGGCACATGACCGGAACAAGAAGCTTATTACAAGATTATACTCCAGTAGAAGATGGTCCAAAGGTTATCTTTGGCGGATCTGATCGGGGAGTTACTAATGGCTATGGTATGATTTCTAACGGTATTGTCTCTTTCACAGACGTGACTTATGTTAAAGGATTACAACATAATCTCATTAGCATAAGTCAACTATGTGACAAAGGCTATATGGTAGAATTCTACAAGGACAAGTGTTTGATAAAGTTGTCTGATTCGTTAGAAACTATTTTAACAGGCACTCGGAGTAGAAATATTTTCTGCTTGAATTTTCTATGTTTAGACTCTTCTACACCAGTGTGCTTTTTAGCAAAAGATAGTGCATCTATTTGTGACCAATGGCACAAGAGACTAGCATATATTAATTTCAAAACCATTAGTATGGTATTTTCTCACAATTTAGTTCGTGATGCTCCTGATGTTAAGTACATTAAAGAGAGACCTTGTCATGCATGCCAAATGGGTAAGCAGACTCGGGCTACCTTTAAGAGCATCATTGGCAAAGATTCTACCAGATGTTTATATCTGCTCCATATAGACTTGTTTGGTCCCATGCCAGTCAGAAGCTTAGGAGGCAAAGCTTATACTTTGTTCATAGTTGATGATTACTCACGTTTTGCTTGGGTATTCTTTCTGAAACACAATTCAGACACCTTCGATTCTTTCACAGCATTCGTCAGGCAAATTCAGAATGAACTGGAATGTTCTGTGGTCAAAATCAGAAGTGACCATGGCACAAAATTCAAGTCTGGGGCCATGACCGAATTTTGTGAAATCCTAGGTATCTTTCATGAGTTTTCCTCTCCTCGTACTCCACAACAAAATAGAGTTGCCGAGAGAAAGAATAGAACACTCATAGAGGCCTGCAGGACAATATTGAGTGATTCTTCATTACTGGAATACTTCTGGGCTGAAGGTATCAACACTGCTTGCCACGTGCAAAACAGAGCACTAATCAACAAGAACCATCATAAGACACCTTATGAACTTCTGAAGGGCAAGAAACCAACCTTGTCTTATTTTAGAATTTTTGGCAGTAAGTGCTTCGTACCTAACAATGGGAAACATTACAAAACTAAATTTAGTGAAAAATGTTTTGAAGGTATTTTTGTAGGCTATAGTAGCCATAGTAAGGCATATAGGATTTTCAACAAGAAAACCCTGGTTGTAGAAGATACTTGCAATGTTACTTTTGATGAGACGAGTATGCTTCACAGCAGCTCCTCTAGTGTATTTGTTGAAGATGCAGGTTCAAAATTCAAAGAACTCAATTTGGAAGAAGCACCCAATGAAGATACTTCAAGGTCTACAAAATTAGAAATAAAAATTCCACATGAGGAAGAATCTCAAGAGGAAGAGCTCCAAGAAGTGGAAGAAGTGCCTCAAGAAGATGTACCAGTTGACAATGTACCTGAAGAAACTGGGTGATCAGACATCAAAGGGATCATCCTATTGATCAAATCATTGGAGAACCTAATTATGGGATTAGAACCAGGAGAGGTACTGCTAATCAAGTTTTACACTTGAGTTTTCTTTCTCAGATTGAGCCAAAGAAGTTCGATGAAGCAAAGAATGATGCCTCTTGGATCATTGCAATGCAAGAGGAACTCAATCAGTTCAAAAGATGCAAAGTATGGAAGCTAGTGCCCAGACCCAAAGGACAAAACGTCATTGGAACAAAATGGGTCTTCAGAAATAAGCTGGATAAAGAAGGAGTAATCATCAAGAACAAGGCCAGACTTGTTGCTCAAGGCTACAGACAAGAAGAAGGGATTGACCTCGATCAAACTTTTGCTCCCGTGGCAAGACTCGAAGCAATCAGGTTATTTCTAGCGTATGCTGCTCACAAAGGTTTCAAGGTATATCAAATGGACGTGAAGTCAGCCTTCCTTAATGGTGATCTAAAGGAAGAAGTATACGTAGAATAACCCCCAGGTTTTGTTGACTCCTCTCTACCTGATTATGTATATTACTTACATACAGCTTTATATGGTCTCAAACAAGCTCCCCGAGCTTGGTATGAGACGATCTTTAGCTTTCTTCTTGAGAACAAGTTCACAGAGGAAAGATAGATAAGACATTATTTCTTAGGGAAGTAAAAGGCAAGATTTTGCTAGTGTAAATCTATGTCGACGACATTATCTTCGGATCTACCGATAATAACCTATGCAAAAAGTTTTCTAACTTGATGCAAGGGAAATTTGAAATGAGTAGTATGGGAGAGTTGAAGTATTTCTTAGGACTTCAGGTAAAGCAATCTGAAGATGGAATTTTCATCTCTCAGATGAAGTTTACCAAAGAGTTAATTAAGAAATTCGGATTGGAGAATGCAACCTCTATGAGGACTCCAATGGGATCAGCTATGTCTCTAGACAAGGATGAGAAAGGGAAACCTTTTGATGAAACCAAGTATAGAAGCATAATTGGATCCTTGCTCTACCTCACTGCCAGTAGACCGGACATAATGTTTTCAACATGTGTATGTGCTAGATTTCAGGTGAACACTAAGGAATCTCACTATGCCGCTGCAAAGTGGATTTTGAGATATCTTAAAGGCACACCGAATCTTGGCTTATGGTACCCAAGAAGTAATGACTTCGAACTAACGGGCTTTTCATATGCAGATTTTGCAGGTAGCAAGGACGATAGGAAAAGCACTTCCGGGACTTGTCAATTCCTAGGAAGAAGGCTAATCTCTTGGAGTAGCAAGAAACAGAATTGTGTAGCAATATCAACCGCTGAGTCGGAATACATCTCCGCAGGCAGTTACTGTGCACAATTACTGTGGATAAAGAATTAACTGGAAGACTACAATCTGAAGTTAAAAGAAATTTCGATGTATAGATATTCATCAAGTGCTATTGCAATTGCTCAAAATCCAGCATCTCACAGCAGGACAAAGCACATTGAAATTCGTTATCACTTCATCCGAGAACATGTGGAGAACAAGAACATCAACCTCAGTTATGTTCCGACAGATAAGCAAGTTGGAGATATCTTCACGAAGCCACTTGATGAGACAAAGTTTAATTATTTCAAAATGGAACTTGGAATGCTTAACATTGAGTAATCTTCAAGTTAGGAAGAAAATCAAGAAATTCTTAAGGCAATCAGTTCAGAAACTGAAAATTTTAGTCTAAGAAAAGATTGAGGGGGAGGACTGCTTGCTGGACAAAGGATAATCAGAATTAGTGAAGGAAATGTCAGTATTCTCGGGTTATCATGAAAATTTACTTATCGTCAACCTCAACTTAGTCGATCTCAAAGTCAGACTAATCAGAAATCAGTTGCATCATATTTCGTCGACCTCAAATTAGTCGATCTCACATTAGTCGATCGAAACCTGAAATTTCATTAGCGCCATATTTCGACTATCAGAATTCGTCGAACTCAACATTCTCGACAGACAGATTTCGTCGATCTCACTCCTTTTACAAGAGCTAAATTTAGACAGAGCCATAAAACATGGATCTCTTATATTTTCCCGTCGACAAGCATACATATATTTGGTATCAAGATCTCTAATTTTGTCGGGCAAAGATTCCTATATATTTTCACATCAATTGGATCAAAAGATTTATTACCTAATAAATCAGAATTCTAATACAGTCGGGCAAAGATTTCCACTTATTCCAAATATATTGGATCTGAAGATTTAATTCCTAATAAATCAGGTACGCGTCTCTCTCTCATTTTATATATATAAAAAAAGGTTTTTAGGGTTAGCTGCATCACAACACCTGCTCCATCACCGAATCTTAATAAGTTCTGCGGATTTTATACCAAATCTCCATTCTCGCAGCAAGCTCTTGCTGCTTCCTTCCATTAATCTCGACATGGCAAAGCAGAACAGTCACGAGTTTCTTGACGTAGGGGGAGAGATCAAGTGTGCAGGTTTCGGCTCTGCTCCAGATGTTAGTAGTAATAATGAACCTCCTTTCTCTGAATCCTTTTTTACTGAAGTTATTGCAAGCTCTGAGGGGGGGCATAGCAGAACAAGAGATGTTGCTCAAGATCAGATTAAATCGACTGAATCCCTCAAGGATATGCATACTAAGCATGATCTTATTTCTTCTCGACATGAATCCATCAAGGATATCACTTCTTCGAGACCTATTCCTGCAGCACTTTCTCCAAGTGATTTGCTGCACTGTATTGAGAATCTGCCCAGGACTCAAGCAAATCACATAAAGTTTTCTCTCAAGCTTGTTTACAACAAAATTTCAGAAGTTGAAAAGGATGTCAATAATGGTCTGGCAACTGTCAATCATAATATGGGTGTTCTAAGAAGAGAACTTGATGAAAAATTTGACAAAGCAGCTGAGGCTATGAATCTCTCCGCACAAGGAATGTTCTCTCTCTATGAACAAGCTAATAAGGTAGACAAAGGTCAAGATATGTTGCTGAGATCACAAGAAGCAAATAATCAAATACTCCATTCTACTATCAAAAGTTTCTCTGAAAAAGTTATCCAAACCCTTCTTGAAGAAGTCAGAAAGGGGGAGGAAATTATGGCAGCCAAGCTGGTTGAATTAAATAGTTTAGTGGAGAGCAGATTTCAAGAAAGCAACATGTATCAATCTCAAAATGTTGGATGGCTTCATGATGTCTTCACAGGAAAGCAGTTTGTTCAAACTCAAGAAGATTATCCTGAGCAAGTCTTTGAAAATCAGCCACCTCTTGGTCCTCCTATAAAGTCTGATCAGGTGGAGATTGAAAAATCCACAAAGCATCCAGATGTGAAGCCTGTCCAAGAGGAAAGTGCAAAATCTTCAAAGATTCCAGATTTAAAGACAAAGGCTGGAAGAAAAAAGAAAGGGAGATGACATAGCTATTAGAGAGCCAAGGGAGGAAAGAAGAAATATTAATGGAAACTGGAGTCCAATTTCCAAAAATATTATCCTGGACACATATAATCTGATAGAAATTTCAAATGAAATTCCTCAGAATTATTATGATCAAGAAAAAATCAACAAGCTCAAGGCTTCAAAGCTGAAAAGAAAAATTTATTTTAATGAGCATGGCTACAACAACCCAGATGCTCCTCCTCCTCCTCCTCCAAAGTACTACACCAAGCCCAAGGCTTATTTTGTCAGGCAGTTGAAGAAGGCCAAGTTAGAGAAGGCCAAGTTAGAGAAGGATAGGATTCCTTAAGGAATGTGTTGTGACTGCTGTTAACTTTTAAAATCTTTTTATATTATTTATGAATAAAATTTTGCTATTCCTTTCTCTTTGATAATTATCTTCGCTTGTGATTATTAGTTTTATGTGTGAAATTCATCTTAGTAGATAGGGTTCCGACTTCTTCAAATAGGGAGAGATTGTTGGGTATTGTAACCACAATAACCTTGATTTGAAGAAGTATCCCTTAAACTAAGATGAATTGATTTTGTATTTGATGGTATTTTCAGTTATGTTTTTGCAGGTTCTAAACGGTTAAGTACAAACCAATGTCAGGTTTCAATAAGTTGTTAAACACAGGACTATACTATGTAATTCCTCATGGTATAAACCAAAGTGTTAACTTATGTGAAATCTCTCTATTGGGGTATACTTATTATTAAAGCACAAAGGAAGAGCCAAGAGAAAGGTGGTGCTGATCTAGAAGAATAATTTTTCCTAAGTTTTCAAGAATTCGTCGAACGGAGCATGGCGTTCGTCGAACGCCGTTCGACGAAATTTATATTTCTTAGTTCACTGGTTTGCTGTTAGCTGAAGACATTTCGTCGAGCGCTATTTGCTTATATTTCGTTGACCGCTGTCTGCTGAAGGGTGAAGTGATTTCGTCGACCGCGCTCGTCGATCTCCGTTCGACGAAAGGATGGAAATTCGTCGAACGCTATTCCGTTCAATGAAATTTTAACAGACTCTGAAATTGCGCTGTTTCAAATTTCAAATTGCTGATTCCTCCGCGTACAGTATATTTGGAATATCTTCCGTATTTATTGCAGAGAGCCGTTGGAGATTATTTTATTCCTTTACTCAATATTATAGCCGTTTGAGATAAAAGTTTTCCTTCATTTCTGCATGCAGCCGTTAGAGATTATTATTCATTAATTCCTGCTGACAGCCATGGAAAGAAATATTCTTTAAAATTTGCAGACAGCCATTGGAGATATTATTCTTCCTTAATTCTTGCTTCCAGCTGTTGGAGAATTAATATTCCCTAATTAATGATTATAGACATTGGAGGAGATTCTTTCTTTCTCTTATGTACAGCTGTTGATTAAAGAGAATTAATTTATTCTCTTCTATTCTCTCAGATCAAGATCGATCGTGAAATTTTTTTCTCTCCTTCCAGTTAACTGTCGGCTATTATTCTCACTCAAGTTTCTCTCTCACCGACAGAAAGAATATCTGCTGCTCTTCTTTGCTAAGAGCATTTGACAGATCAAGGAAAAAGGTTATTGCTGTTCTTCTTCTCAAGGGCTGTCGACAAAGATCAAGATTTTCTGAAATCTCTCTAATTTCTTCCTGATCCAGTCGACTCAAGTTTTCAGATCAAGTGTTCTTAATTTCCAGAAATTCTTCTTTCTCCATTTAAGAAGGACTGAACTCTCTTCAAAGGAAGAAGATATATTTCTCTGAAGATTTGAAAGAAGAAAACTTCATCTGAAGTATTATTTTATTTTGTAAAAACCCTTCATTATTTTTGTAGGAGGTTTGCCTCCGAGTTGTAGGAATTTTATTCCGAGTTGTAGGAGTGGTTTGCTCCGAGTTGTAGGAGAGTTTATTCTCCGAGTTTGTAGGAGATTTTATTCTCCGAGATTGTAGGAGTTTGACTCCGAGTTGTAGGATTATTTTTAATCTGAGAATAGTGAAGTAGCCTAGTCTAGCCGGTCGTGCTAGATAGGTAAGGTGCTAAGTGGACTAGCCAAGTACGGGGAACCACTATAAATCTGTGCTCTTTGGTTTTCTGTGTGCTTTACTTGTTATATTTTTAATTCCGCAAAAAGCTATAGAAACCACCTATTCACCCCCTCTAGGTGATTTAGGTCGCAACTAGATACTTTCACTGTTACACCACTATCCTAGTGTGTGTAAGTCAAAAGGAGTGCCTATTCCTCCTGGAAAGAGAATAAATATAGGAATATTCTCAAAATGGACCAGACAAGAATTGATGCCTGGTCAAGCTCCATCCTCACCTCCTTCATCTCCTCCACCTCAAGATTCAGAGAGGTATATACCGGATCCTCCAAGAGATAATATTCCTCCTCCTCCCTCTCAAACTCTACTGGACGCTATTTCAGATCTTCCTTAGGATGATGCACCAGATCAACCATCTCCTCAGCAATATCAACAACAACAACAACAACATCAAATCTCTCATATCCCTCTAATTGACCTTGAGCAGGTCATCTCTAAGGCAGTTGGTCTTGCCTCCTCTACATTTGCAGATCTAATGGCCTCTCAAGCAAGAAAGTTTGACAGGAAGTATTCTCAGATGGAGGCTGAATTATTAGATTCTAAAAGATCCCTCCAGAGCCTCATGGACTTTATGTCTTCCTCCATGGTTACACAAGAGTTCTTAACCTCTCTTGTAAGCAAGGTTAAGAAGGGGGAGACATTCTGGAGGAAGAAAGGCCCATCCTAGAGGTGGGTGGCCATACTGATATTTCTCCCACTCCTAACAAAGTTACCACCTTCCAAGGTGCACAGGTCCAGGGGAAGCCTACACTAGAACATCGGAATGAGGAGCAAATAGCTGTAGTAAATCATGGGGAGCTCCGAGATACTCAGTGGGAGCTTGCTCCAGAAGTCCAATGGAACCTGGATAAAGAGATGGCAGTTGTAGGTATAGGAGTGGTTCAGGGGAAGCCTCAGGATGAAAAGGAAAATCTGCTGGATGAAAAGGAAAATCTCCTGGATGAAAATCTACTGGATGAAGTAGCTCAAATTGCTCAGGAAGCTGCCCAGGAGGCTGAAGTAAATGCACAATCTCAGGGGGAGCTTCCCAAAGACACTGTTGTAGAAGAAGCAACAATGTCCCCTGAAGATGATGAGCCTCTGAAGATTGCTTCAAGAAAGGTTGTTCCAAAAGTATTTTCAAGGAAAAGAAGAACTCCTGAGAAGGAGCAATGAAGCTCAGGTATTCTGTAATATTTATACTTCCTGGAATAAAACAACTGTGGAAATCTATATATTTCTTGACAATTGAATGAAATAGCTTGTGATTTCAGTCTGTCATTTTCTTTTGTCCATGCTCTCTTGAATGTATTTTTTGTTTAATGTAAAAGGATTGTGTAAAATCACTTTGACCAATCTGTAAAATTTGTTAAGATAAATATGGGGAGATTGTTGGGAAAAACTCCTTAATTTAACTTAACAAATTATCTAAAAGTGATTTTATCTCTTAGGTTTTATTTACCCATTGTATAGTGAGGGTAATCTGGTCATTAGATGTCTTAGAATGTCACACTCAACCTAGGGTGTCTAGACCAGATCAAGAGAAGCACAATTTGGGCAGAGTTAACATATGCGTCGAATAGAAATCGATGCAACATCAAGTTAATGTCGACGCTACTCTGACTAGAAGTCCAAGTGGTCCAACCCTTCTGCCGAAGTAATTCAAGTCGACGTTAAGTCGAAAGGATATCGACGTAGTGGCCAAGGACATGTCGAAGTATCTTGAGAAGTAGACACAACTTCTACTTCAACTCAGCGCAAAAGGAAGTATTTGTCGAAGCCATCTAAAGTCGATGCAACGTCGACTTCATATCGACGCAGATAATAAAGTTCAGAGCCAAGCCTTTAACTCGACGGTTACGTCAATAAGGTATTGACGCAACATCGACTAGCAGAGTTCAATCAAAGCAAGAATGAATTTGAATCTACTCTTACAAGAACTCGAAGGTGCGTCAATAAGAGAGAAGGAGAAGTCGACGCAACGTCGAATACAGTCTGAAAAGGAAACCTTTTCAGCTGTCATTTTGGACCCTCTCTCATGACCCACAATACTGAAGCCCGTTCTCCAACGACTTAATTATTGCCTCAAATAGAAAGAAGAATTAAAAGAGGACAGAAAAGCATTCTTGGAAATAAGCATACAGTTGGTGACTTATCGTGAATTAAAGAAGGAAAGAAAGAGAAAATTTTCAGGAAAAATACCTTTTCAGGACCTACCAGAAAAGGAAATTAATTCAAATCAAAGAGGGACAATAAAAGGGATGAGTGGAAAGAGAAACATGGAGCATTCATCACAATTGGCTTGAGTTTTTCGATTAGGGCACCCACTTCTTCTTCCTCCTGGAACCCTAATAGAGAAAAATACAGTGAAAAATAAGAAATGCTCTCTTCCAGTCAAGGATATTCTTCTCCTCAGTAAAAACCCTTGAAAAAGATCTACAGAAGATTATACTCTGCTCAGAGAAACACCTGTTGCTTCCTCATCAATATTACATAACAACAGTACTACTATAAGAGCAAAGAGAAGAAGGATCAAGAGCTTACAAACCCTCGCAATCATCACTATCATAAGCTAGGGTTAATCTGATACAGATCTTGAAGAGCACTCAAAGAACATCACCTCAAAGACTGCTGTTACAGAATTCTGAAAAATAGAATTATGATTCCTTCATTTCTTTCTTACTCTTCTTTCTTTACACCCACTGTACAAAGTTTAAGAATCCCTCTTTCAAAGGATTTTGTGGTTCATGATCTCCTTATCAAAAGATCATTGGTTCAAGATCTCCTTATCAAAAGATCTGGTTAGTTCATGATCTCCTTATCAAAAGATCAGTGGTTCTAAGAGTCTCCTTATCAAAAGACTCAGGCACAGGTGGTGCATTCCTACCAGGTGGTAGAAGAGAGGACTACCCATATTTTGGGGAACCTCTATAAAATCTTTGTGTCTTCTGGTTGTGAATTTTCTGTGCTGTCCCATTCCTTTTACTATTTTCCTGCTTTACTTAACAACACTTGTTTTATTCTGTGTGTGGAATTGTTGGAGCATAATACTTAGTGTTTTATTGGGTTTGCACAAATAGGATAGAAATATTTTTTAAACCTCTATTCACCCCCTCTAGAGTATACTCAGAGACACACTGTGCACTTTCAGTGTGTTGATGAGCGCCCCCATTCCATCTACCATTTCACCGTTGCATCGAGTTGCCGCACTAGCAATTGCTAGTGGCGTGCCTAGTGATGAGGTGCTTACGACCCTCACTTTGCTAGTTACGAATCCTCCATCCGCTAACCTACTCGTCCATCCGCTAACCTACATCCACCAAGCGAAGCGGTGCATTCGACCTGCAGTAGTTAATTTAGTTTTCTTTCTTGTCGTTCAAAACAATCAAACCCCCTTTGAAATAATAGAAATCTCTATAATTAGTTTTCTTGACTATTAAATCACTCATCCCAACCAGCATTCCCTGAGATCGATACTTGAGGATTTACTCCCCCCATTTTATATTACATGTACGACCGGTACACTTGTCGTAAGTGCATCTTACATATCCAAATGAAATAAAAGTACACTCTCTCTCACTACACCATACAGAGGCTAATAAAAATCTCTCAAAGCCAATCGTCGGGTTGTAGTAAAAATATGTGGCAATTGCTCCTCAGGCCCTGCCATCACGTCCTGCTGGTCGTACTGCAGCTCCAGCTCCTCGATCTTCTGGTGTTACAGTCACATCCGACCGTTAGTCAAAAATACTAAGCCATTTTGTCCTCGCCTCGCCCCACGACTCCTAGGTACTGTGCGGGAGGACGAAGCGGAGGACAACAAAGGGCAAAGAAAAAGCAGGTGAGATGGAACTAAGCTAGCAGGTGTGTAAAGTAAAACATGTACATTTCTAAGCTAGCAGTATGTACAAGTAAGTGAGAAGTAAGTACAGCAGTAAGGAAACAGTAAGTAAAGAGGAATGTAAGTAAGTGCGGTGCAAGTAATGGAAGCAAGTAAACTACTACACTATCATCGCTAGAGTACCTTAACTTATATGAATGACCATACAAACTTATAAATTAAGATTTCTGGAATTGTAACTTATCATATAAAAAAGCCCATACTAATTTATATGATAAGGATCTGCGAGTGCGTATGCTTATAGAATGTATGTATGTTATGATATATTATGTTATGTTCATACTGTACAACTCACCCACACGACTCTGCACGCACCTGCCTTTTGTTCCCACTTTTCGGAGGTAGCAAGCATCTCAGGTATTTCCATCGTGACTATGGAAACAGTGGATCGGGCACTCCACTACTAGGTGGGTATACACACTACCAGTACTAGACCTTATGTACATCGATGTACACATCTTAGGTGCACTTCCTTAAGCTCTCGCGTACTCTTACTGGCAAACCAACTTGTCTTTCATGGTTGGGTGTGGGTTATTAGGGATTGTTCTCCAGGCCACAGTAAAACAACCTATTGGCCCTCTAAACCAGCACACCACACCAGAGTCAATGTATTGTCTGTGACGACTGGACCAACACCGAAGACCCTCCACTAATCCACTAATTTATGCACATGCAAAGTTTATCTTACAACCCGAGCCTCTAGCTCGTTGTACTAACCCGTCATGATAGCATAACACATTCCTAATTGGGTTCCCAAATGATTCCATATTGATTTTAGCTCAAAAGAACCTATATTTACAGGAATATAGACTTAGGAAAAATTCATTTCCAAAAACTCCAAGATTTGTCGTGGCCCAATCTCGTCATCACCCGAGTAACATTTAAAAATACCAAACTTCTAGATTACTACATTTGAGGCACAACATTTTCTAATCAAAGTATAGGGAAAAACCCAAGTTGGCATTTTATTAACCCAATAAACAAAAGGATAAGCTCCCATACATTTTGGGCTAAATTTCTTCAATGTCACTATAGTACATTCATCCTAGATAATTCTTATTACTCATTACAGAAGATTATAACCGCTCTTCTTGAGGTGTATTGTCTTTTGCATTTATACTTGACCTGCAGAAAACTTGAAAGTGGAGGTTAGATCTTAAGTTACTCTAGAGGGGGGGGGGGGGGGTGAATAGAGTATTAAAACTTTTCCTTAGTTTTTATAGCGGAATTAAAATAGTATTATATATAAGTGTAAGCTGTGTGAGAATTATATAAACAGAAAAATTAAGTAAATGTAATCACAAAACAAACAGCACAAGCACAAAAAATAATCAAACACAGAAGACACAAGGAGCTATAGTAGTTCCCCAATAAATCTGGGCACGTCTACTCTTCTACCACCTTTGGTAGGAATCCACTAGGAGGTTGTTGATAAGGTGCCCTCACACCAGGTGAGCTGTTGATAAGGTGCTCTAACCAAACTGCAGGTTTTTGAAAAGGTGCCCTGTCACCGAGATTAACTTTTGAAGGGAGTTATAACCCTGTACAAGAGAGGTAAGAAAGAGTTTATAGTGTTCTTCTCTGTCAAGATGCTGAGAGAATACTCTAGTGGATGTTGTTGTAAAGCTCCCCCTGTCAGATTGAAGTGTTTGACAGAAGATGAAGAAGCTTTCTCTTGAAAACTAAGATCTCCTGTAGCAGATTGATCTGGAAGAACAGGTTCTTCAGATTGCTTGTTGCTCTTTTAGAAGATCTGAATTTGCAGCAGATTCTGAGTGAATGCTCTTGAGGATGATGTTCTCAGAAGTTTTGTGCTGCTTGTAGAAGAAGATTAAGAAAATACTTTCTGAGATGTCTATCTATATCTTCTGCTTCTTCTTTAAGCTATATATATCCTTTTTATTCTGTAATAGAACGACGTTTGAATTCTGTCGACTCAAACAATTTTGGCAGGTCCTTTTATTTTTGACTGTGAAAAGATTCCTTTTCATTAAATGTCAACGACTATTGCTGCCTTGGAAAAAGGAAAGAAGGGAATATATTAACTGAGTTTAATATCCTTCCTTATTTGTCAGAATACGTCCAAAGGATATTAAATAGATCCGTTATATTCGTCGTTTTGCTATTAGGATAGATAGAATACAGTTGATAACAAATCTGGGCTTCAATAAATGATCTGTCGAACGCTGGCTATAATCTATCGAGCGCTGTCCAGAGGATGTTGAACGCTGGCTGGAAAACTGTCAAGCGCTGTTCAGAAAATGTTGAACGCTGGCTGGAAACTGTCGAGCGTTGTTCAGAAAATGTTGAACACTGGCTCGAGAACTGTCGAGCGCTGTTCAGAAAATGTTGAACGCTGGCTGGAAAACTGCCGAGCGCTGTCAACAAAAACTGTCGAACGCTGGGAGCCATCTGTCGAGCACTGCTAGCCATTTGTCGAGCGCTGGGAACCTTAGATTTAATTTTAAGTTCTAGCTAATTTATCAGCCTACAGACTTGACCCTTAAACTATACAATGGGGTCAACTGATCCTAATCAGTACATAGTGATCCTAGCCCAAAACAGTAAAAGGGTTGTTCCAACAATCTCCCCCTATTTGGGTTAGGATACTGTTTGACAAGAAAAATTAAATAGATACAGCAGAACGTATAATCAACAGAGCAACAATGAAATGAAATATATCTGATAGATTAAAATAGATCATCAGATAAGAAAAAAAATAAATGCTCTGAGTTTAGAAACTTTACATTCATAACCATGCAATTTATTTAAGGCTTTTTATCCTGAGAAGGTGGCTTGAATATGATTTTCCTGTTGGGGTCTTCTGATTTCTTTTTGCTGATAAACAAATCTTGAGCACCAATGATTTTCTGTTCTTTGACATGAGGGATAAATGCTTCTGGGTGCATATCAATATATTCCTCAGTATTGAATGTTTTAACTGTTTTGTATTTTTCAAGTTCTTTTCTTCTGTATTCTGACATGGTTGAGAAACTTGAGAAGTCTTTGCCTTCTGCTTTAGCCTTTTTAATCTGTGCATATGCAATTGTTTCTTTCAGTCTTGCCATTTGATAGATTTTCTCTTCTTTTGGATCTGGAAAGTAATAAATATCTTCTGAATCGTTTTTGTCTTGAGTGACCTTTTGAGGTACTCTATCTCTGTGAAGAGATCCATCAGAAATGTGAAGTTTGTATTCTGAAGATATTTGAGAAGAAGAAAAGGTTTGACTTCTTTGAAAGATAGGAGCTGATTTCTTAGAGGAAGGAGCACTGGATGATCCAGAGGCTTGAGAACCACTAGAACTACCAGGTCTCCTTGAATGTTGAGAGCTTGTCTTCTCAGAGGAAGATGATACACCTGCTGATCCTGTTGCACCAGCTGTTGGAGGAGGAGGAGGAGGATGATTGTGCTTGACTGGTTTGTCAGGGATGTAGCCAGTCTTCTTGAATTTCTTCCTCCTATTGTTCTCATTTCTGGAGAGCTTCATCCAGTGAGGGGTTTTCTCATAAAGAGGGACATTATACAAAATGTACAGAGGAATGTCATTATTTGGATTTGGGGGCTTGGGAGCAGCCTTTGACTTAGCTGTTCTTTTCTTTCTTTTCTTTGAAAGTGTATCATCAGAATCACTGTTGTCATCATCATCATCAGAGTCAGAAGATGAGATTGGCTTATTGTATAGATCATCAATTCTCTTGATTGCTTCACGAGCCTTTAATCTTTCTTCTTCAGCTTTGTCAAACTCTGCATCTGCTTCTCTCCAGATTTCATCAAAGCTTGGCATTGGTTCTTCATTCCATACAGGAATTGGAGGTGAAGAAGTAATTTGTGGGGCTGTTGTATCATCAAAGAATTCTGCAAGATCATCTTCATATTCTGCAGAATGATCCTTTATTTGAATGTCTTGAACAGTGGATGAAGGAATAGAGGATATGTAATTTTGTATGATATCAGAATGAGTTTTCTGAGGAAGGCAAATCAGAGCCTTTGATAGATCCTCTATGTATACCTTTGGTGATACCCTTGAAGTATATGTGACATCAAATTTTGATAATAAGCTATATAGATCACAGGATGGATGAATGCATATATTATTTATTTCTTCTATAACTTGTGTATCTGAATCAATTATATCTGTATCAAAAATTGTAACTTCTGTATCTTCTTCTGGAGTTTCTTATGTTTCTGGAGATTCTTCATAGGACATCTCCCCCTGCTTAGCTTCAGGACAGCCTGTATCTAGGCCCCTAGTAGAAGGGACAGCAGTGGAGGAGGGAAGAGAAGCTATCTTAGCAGATAAAATAGAAAGTGCCTGAAGAACTGGAGCAAGTTTTGCATCCAGGAGCTGGCTCATTTTAGGAAGGATAAGATCAAAAACTTGATCAGCAATAGAGGAGAAGTTGAGGGATGGCTAGTGGATGGAGATGATATTGGAGGAATGATATTGCTGATGTTGGTGGTATGTGTGGAAATGTCTAGATGGATTGGACTAGAAGAATGAATAGGTGAATGATATTCATTGTGTATTGGAGAGGGAGGTGTGGTAGGTAGTGGTTCTGAAGATAGGGGTGGAGGTGGAGCATCACTGATGTGGGCAGTTGAGAGTGGAATATCATTGATGGGTGATATTGCAGTTGAAGGAGGGGATGAAGAATGAGAATGTGCAGGAGATTGTTGAGCAGGTGGAGAGAGTATATGAGAGGAAGGAGGAACTGAGGAAGGATCTTCTAGAAGGGTAGAGGGAGTGACTTGATCAGTCCTTGTGTCCTCAGAAGCTTTCCATTTTCTGGAGGCCTCAGCTCCTGTATTCTTCTTGGGAATCACTCTATCCCATTTAGCAAAGAGTGCTGAGGTCAGCCTCTTGCTGGCATTTATTGTTACTTTTGGTGACACCAGAAGCTCTGGATGCCTTTCCTGCAGAAAAATTCCTAAAATTCTTCCAAAGCATACATTCTGTGTAGAGTTTTTCTTTTTAATTAGGTCAAAAAGAATTGATCCCCAGTTGACTTTCTTCTTCTCCATTAAGGCCACCATTAACAGAAATTGGTGCCTACTGATTTAGTCATGCCCAGAAGTCTTGCTCAGCAAGACTTTTCCAACAATATCTGCTAAGAACTTGTAGTCCTGAGACAGATTCTTTTTCAGAATGTGGCCAGGGTTTCCAGTCAAATGGCCCATTTTGACTAAAGCTTCATCAAATTCATTTGAGCTTATGTCTAACTCATCTTCACCATTTTCAAGACCAAAGATTTCAGAAAGGATGGTGGGAGAGAGAGAGACATGATGACCTGAGATTGTTCCCGACAAGCTTTCATCGACTGGTTTTGCAGTGAAAACCCATTCTTTTATCTCTGCAACAACTATCTTCTGCCTGGTGCTTAGAAGCTTCCTTAGTTGTTGTTCATCCAGCGTTTGAAGAATATCCTTGAAGATTTGGTCTGACTGTGCAAACGAGTCCATGTCAATGTCAAAACCTGCGTCAAACTTCATTAGGTGCAGAGAGGCCTGAGGAATCGCCATTGTTCCTGCAAAGAAAGTTGAAGATCAAGTGCAGAGGGGAACTGGAGGGAAAGACGATTTCTGTAGGCGCAAATCTTAGAATAAGATAAAATAAGTGTTATATAGTCGAGAAAATAGGGAGGAGAATTCGAGGAGCGATATTCGGCAAAACCTAATTAAATCTGAAGTCGAACCGACTTTAAAATTTTGTCGAACAGTAAAAAAAAATCTTTTTCGTCGACCGCCGTTCGACAAACGAGATTTTCTTCACTGACTCTGAATATGAAGGTTTTTGTCGACCATCGTTCGACGAATAAAAATTTGTCGTTCTTCGTTCGACAAAAATTTTGGATGAGATAGAAAGTATAATTTTCAACAAATTGAGTCTCCATCTATCATTCCCAGTTGATTCATAAAGAAGATATGTTTCTTTTCATCCAAGGGTTTGGTGAAAATATCTGCTCTTTGTAAATCAGTGGAGATGAACTGTAGGCAAATTTTATTTTTATCCACATTATCTCTGATAAAGTGGTGCCTTATTTCTATGTGTTTAGTCCTACTATGGAGAACTGGATTTTGTGCTATAGATATTGCACAAGTATTGTCACAAAATATAATTGATTGATTTAAGTTGATACCATAGTCTAGAAGTTGATTTTGTATCCACAGTATCTGTGAGCAGCAACTGCCTGCACCAATGTATTCTGCCTCAGCTGTTGATGTGGACACAGATGTCTGCTTCTTACAAAACCAAGACATAAGCCTATCACCAAGAAACTGACAAGTTCTTGATGTGCTTTTTCTGTCTACTCTGCATCCAGCATAATCTGAGTCTGAGAATCCAGTTAACTCAAATTCAGATGTTGTTGGATACCAGAGACCTAGATTAGGACAGCCCTTTATATATCTTAAAATTCTTTTTAATAAAGATAGATGAGATTCTTTAGGGTTAACTTGAAATCTAGCACAAATACAAGTAGCAAACATTATATCAGGCCTACTAGCTGTCAAATAGAGTAATGAGCCAACAATTGCTTTATACACCTTCTGATCAACAAGTTTCCCTGATTCATCAGCATTAATGACAGCATTAGAAGCCATGGGTGTTTTCATGGGAGAGGAATCAGACATTCCAAACCTTTTTACTAATTCCTTAGCATACTTGGATTGTGAAATGAAAATTCCTGATGAGGTTTGCTTCACTTGAAGACCAAGGAAGTATGATAATTCACCCATGCTACTCATTTCAAATTTAGATTACATAAGTTTAGAGAACTTTTTGCATAAATTTGAATCAGTAGAGCCAAAAATAATATCATCTACATATATTTGAACTAGCAATGTTTGATTTTTATGTATTCTGAAAAATAAGGTTTTGTCTACTAGGCCTCTACAGAACTTGTTTTTCAATAGAAAATTAGCTAAGGTCTCATACCATGCCCTGGGAGCTTGTTTGAGACCATAGAGAGCTTTATTAAGCTTGAATACATAAGAAGAGTGAGTTGGAGAGATGAAACCTGGTGGTTGTTCCACATAGACTTCTTCCTTGATATCTCCATTTAGGAATGCACTTTTTACATCCATTTGATATACCTTAAATTGTTTGTATGCAACAAATGCTAAAAATATTCTGATAGCTTCAAGTCTTGCCACAGGTGCAAATGTTTGATCATAGTCTATGCCTTCTTCCTGTGAATATCCTTGAGCTACTAGCCTTGCTTTATTTCTCACAATATTTCCTTGATCATCAAGTTTGTTCCTGAAGACCCACTTGGTGCCAATGACTGGATGGCCTCTTGGTCTTGGAACCAAATCCCAAACTTTGTTTCTTTCAAACTGGTTGAGTTCCTCTTGCATTGCAAGAATCCAATTTGGATCTTGTTCTGCATCTTTTATGGTTTGAGGTTCAACTTGTGATAGAAAGCAAGTATGCATCTGATTTTGGTGTAGTTGATGTCTTGTCTGAACACCTGCTGAAATATCACCAATCACTTGTGAAATTGGGTGATCTCTAACTGTGATGTGGTCAATAGTTGGAGTTAATTCTGCAGTGGTATTTATTTGGGGATTTTGTTCAGTAATTGTATCCTGTGGAGGATGTTCTGTTGTTGCTTGATTCTGATAATCAACAAGATCTGGATGATCTTCTTCTTCACTATCTTCAAGGTTTTGAGCTAATGGTTGCATTGAATCTCCTGACTATAGATTTAGTTCATTAAGCTCTTCACATAGAGCTGGTACCTGCAAAGCATTCTTGGTAGAAGAGTTCTTCTCCTTGTAAGACATGTTAGTTTTATCAAAGGAAACATGCATGGATTCTTCTATCTTAAGAGTGCATTTGTTAAATACCCTATATGCTTTGCTAACTATTGAATATCCTAAGAAAATTCCTTGTTCAGATTTTGGTTCAAATTTTCTAAGATATTTCTTATCATTGTTATGAACAAAACATTTACAACCAAAAATTCTGAAATAGTCAATTTTAGGTTTCTTCCCTTTAAGTAATTCATAAGGAGTTTTACCCTTAAGTTTGTGTATCAAACTTCTATTCAGAACATAGTTTGCCGTGCTAACAGCTTCTGCCCAAAAGGATAGTGACAAATTAGTATTTGCAAGAATGTCCTTGCTGATTCAATTAGGGTTCTATTTCTCCTTTCAACTACCCCATTCTGTTGAGGAGTTCTAGGAGCTGAGAAGCAATGCCTGATACCTTCCTTCTCACAGAATTCTTGCATAAGAAGAGTCTCAAACTCAGTGCCATGATCACTTCTGATCAATGCAACTACAGTAGAGTATTCAATCTGTATGCTCTTAAGAAAGTCTGTAAGAACTTTAAAGTTATCTGACTTTTCTCTCAAAAAGAATACCCAAGTGAATCTAGAGAAGTCATCTACAATAACTAGAGTGTAAGACTTCCCTCCTAAACTCTTTATTGCTATAGGTCCAAAAAGATCCATATGTAGCAAAAATAAGATTCGAGGTGAATCACTTTTAGATAAGGATTTAAAACTGTTTTTGGTTTGCTTACCTAGCTGGCATGCCCTACATAAACCTTCTTTCTTATATGATCCTGATGGTAGACCTCTAACAAGATTATCTTTAGATAGTTTGGCAATTGTTCTAAGATTTACATGCCCTAATCTTTTATGCCATAATTCACTAGGTTTGCTTAGCTCATTAAACAAGCAAATTTCTGATTTAGAGGAATTGAAATTTACTAAATATATATTACCCTGTCTAATACCTGATAAAACAATGACATTATCAAATGACTTGATAATGCATTCTGATTTATTAAAGGTTACCTGATAACCTTCATCACATAACTGACTTATGCTGATGAGGTTGTGCTTCAGACCCTTCACATAGGTGACTTCCTTGAATGTTACTGCTCCAACCTTGATTTGACCAATGCCTTTGGTTTGACCATGGTTGGAGTCTCCAAAGATCACTTTGGGTCCAAGCTGTGCCTTGTAATTTTTCAGATTGGCCTTGTTTCCTGTCATGTGCTTTGAGCAGCCACTATCCAAGTACCATTTTTGATTTAATCTTGGATGGTCGTGTACCTGCAAAGACAAAAACATAAACTAGTTGTTTTTGACCCAGACTACCTTGGGTCCTTTTGTGTTACCACAAAATTCAGAAATAAATGACATTTCAGGCTGGTCCTTATAGCCTTGTGGATGATATCTCCTTGGAGGTATTATCCATTCAGTGAAAGGATTTTTAGTTTGTTTGGAATTAAGATTTCTAGTATTTCCTGTATAGTATCTGTTCGACAAATTTGGATAAATTGGTCGACTATTGTTCATCTGATAACTATACTGAAAATCTGTTTTCAGACTTCGTCGAGCTCCGTTCGACAAATTTGAACCTTTTTGTCGATCTCCGTTCGACGAATTCTTTTGAATTCTTTTATCCTTAACAGACTTGCTTGAAATATCTTTATCTCTTTTTGCAGCTTCTTTGCCTTTAGCAGAAATAAATTTTATAGGTGAGGAGAGGATATTTCTCTTAATCAGAGATGGCTCACTTGATCAAGCACCCAGGCCCAGTTTGCTATTATTAAGTCTAGCATTGACTGTGCTTGTGATGTCAATCAGTTTGATACTTCTCCCATTTAGGGATTCTTCAAATTTCTTGGCCTCAGAAAGTTTATTCTCAATGAGAACAATGTGTTCTCTGGAGGCAGCCAGATCTTTCTTAAGATTTGCATTTTCTTCACTCATCTTTTTCATTTCAGCTAACTTACATCTGAGTGAGATTATTTCTTTCTCAGAGTTGAGTAAGTCTGAGCAAAGGACTTTGAATTCAGCCTTGAATTCATCTGAAGTAAAATCAAAACTAGACATTACCTGATCTGCATCATTTTCTTCTTCTGATTCTGAATTTTCTTCATCAGATTTGCTGGCTGAGGCATTGATTTCCATCATGCAGAAGTTCTTTTCTTCTTCATCATCACTGGAGCCTGATGAAGATTCATATTGTGACTCACTGTCTGAGTCATAAATTGCCAGTAGACAGTGGCTATTCTCTTTTGTTTCTTCTTCATCAGAAGAACCAGATGAAGATTCTGATTCAGATTCTGTTTCACTCTAGGATGTTGCTACAAATCCTCTTCCCTTCTTTTTGTGTGAGTGGGAGGAAGATTTGCTAGAGCCTTTCCTTTCTTCCTTTTCTCTTTTTCTCTCCTTTCTGTCCTTTTTGTTTTGATTCTCTGGACATTCAGGAGCAATATGTCCTGGCTTCCTGCAACCAAAACATATAATTTCATTAGAGTGATTTTTGTCATACCTTGGCTTGTCATAGCTTCTAGATGACTTCTTCTTGAAATCCTTCTTAGCCATATTATAGAATCTTTTGGCTATGAAGCTCATCAACTCCTCTTTGGTAGGAGTTGGTCCTTCTTCTTCTGCAGCCTTGAAGGCTATGCTTCTCTCCTTCTTGAGTGCTGTGGATGAAGTGGATTCTTCAGCTTCCCTACCTTTGACGAGCTGCTCATAAGATTTGAGCTTGCCCAACAAGGCTTCAGTGGTGATCTCATTTAGGCTTCTGTCTTCTTTGATTGGCCAGATTCTTGAGTCCCATGTGCTGGGAAAGCACATAAGAATTTTGTCATTGATCTCTGTGAGTGAGATCACTTTGTCCAGAGACTTCAGCTCATTTATTATGAGGCTGAGCCTATTGTACATATCAGCAACATTTTCTGATTCTCCCTTCTTGAAGTTCTCATATTGAGAGATCAGGTGAGATCTTCTATCTTTCCTTTCATCTGCTGAGCCTGCCACCATGTTGTTGAGAGATTCCCAGATTTCTTTTGCTGAGGTGCACTCAACTACTTTCTGGAATATGTCATCTGACATAGTTAGGGCTAGAATGTTCATGGCCTTTGCATCTGCATTTCTCTGCTTCTTCTGAGCCTCAGTCCACTCAGGAGGTGGAACAACAGTGTTGTCTATTATTGCAGTAGTGCTGGTTGTTGCTGTAGGAATAACATTGAAAATCTCCTCATCAATAGAGTTCATATAAAGCCTAATCCTTGCTTTCCATAGTGCAAACTTATTGAGATTGCACATAGGAGGTCTTGTGCTAGAATATTCCTTGTTTTGTGCCATGAGTTTTGAATGATATAAAATTCTTAGATAAAGAAGCTCTTAGACAAATTAAGATCTGGTTGATCTTTGTGATTCAGATGTTAGTCTGTAAAGAATCAACACCCTTTGATACCAATTGAAAGTGGAGGTTAGATCTTAAGTTACTCTAGAGGGGGGGGGGGGGGTGAATAGAGTATTAAAACTTTTCCTTAGTTTTTATAGCGGAATTAAAATAGTATTATATATAAGTGTAAGCTGTGTGAGAATTATATAAACAGAAAAATTAAGTAAATGTAATCACAAAACAAACAGCACAAGCACAGAAAATAATCAAACACAGAAGACACAAGGAGCTATAGTAGTTCCCCAATAAATCTGGGTACGTCTACTCTTCTACCACCTTTGGTAGGAATCCACTAGGAGGTTGTTGATAAGGTGCCCTCACACCAGGTGAGCTGTTGATAAGGTGCTCTAACCAAACTGCAGGTTTTTGAAAAGGTGCCCTGTCACCGAGATTAACTTTTGAAGGGAGTTATAACCCTGTACAAGAGAGGTAAGAAAGAGTTTATAGTGTTCTTCTCTGTCAAGATGCTGAGAGAAGACTCTAGTGGATGTTGTTGTAAAGCTCCCCCTGTCAGATTGAAGTGTTTGACAGAAGATGAAGAAGCTTTCTCTTGAAAACTAAGATCTCCTGTAGCAGATTGATCTGGAAGAACAGGTTCTTCAGATTGCTTGTTGCTCTTTTAGAAGATCTGAATTTGCAGCAGATTCTGAGTGAATGCTCTTGAGGATGATGTTCTCAGAAGTTTTGTGCTGCTTGTAGAAGAAGATTAAGAAAATACTTTCTGAGATGTCTATCTATATCTTCTACTTCTTCTTTAAGCTATATATATATCCTTTTTATTCTATAATAGAACGACGTTTGAATTCTGTCGACTCAAACGATTTTGGCAGGTCCTTTTATTTTTGACTGTGAAAAGATTCATTTTCATTAAATGTCAACGGCTATTGCTGCCTTGGAAAAAGGAAAGAAGGGAATATATTAACTGAGTTTAATATCCTTCCTTATCTGTCAGAATACGTCCAAAGGATATTAAATAGATCCGTTATATTCGTCGTTTTGCTGTTAGGATAGATAGAATACAGTTGATAACAAATCTGGGCTTCAATAAATGATCTGTCGAACGCTGGCTATAATCTGTCGAGCGCTGTCCAGAGGATGTTGAACGCTGGCTGGAAAACTGTCGAGCGCTGTTCAGAAAATGTTGAACGCTGGCTGGAAACTATCGAGCGCTGTTCAGAAAATGTTGAATACTGGCTGGAGAACTGTCGAGCGTTGTTCAGAAAATGTTGAACGCTGGCTGGAAAACTGTCGAGCGCTGTCAACAAAAACTGTCGAACGTTGGGAGCCATCTGTCGAGCACTGCTAGCCATTTGTCGAGCGCTGGGAACCTTAGATTTAATTTTAAGTTCTAGCTAATTTATCAGCCTACAGACTTGACCCTTAAACAATACAATGGGGTCAACTGATCCTAATCAGTACATAGTGATCCTAGCCCAAAACAGTAAAAGGGTTGTTCCAACAAAACTTTATCGTGATATTCCAAACCCAAGGAGTCATCTTTCTAAGATCTTTGGTTATGCAGCAAACTATCTTCCAAGGTATAAGGATAATGATTGTAACAGAATTATTTAAAATTGAAAGGGATTAATTCTTGATAAAATAAACCATATGTAAATCACCTTTGAATGCCATGAACTACGAGAAATTCCAACAATAATTCTAACTTGCAGGAACCTGATTCCAATCCACATATCACATGACGCTATATATTTGTCCTGAGCAACTAAATTGACAACCCTATGTTTCAAGTATTTGTTCGACCAATGATGTTAAACAGTTTGTCCCGACAATATTACAGAGCATCGTCTCAAGACATAAGAAGAAGATGGATCTTTGACTCTACACCTCCCATGGAATGGTTAACATATTCTTAACTATAGGGCATGAGAAGTTGTAAATAGTCGTACTACTTTATAGTCCAAGCCCCACTTAGATTTGCTCGAATTTCTCAATTCTTATCATTTAACTAGAGGATTGCAAGGTACTAAGTAATAAACTAAAACTTAAAGTACCTGCAATGACCTCCTCGTGGTTACACAAATGTAAGGATTCATTACTAAAATTGGCCTAACTCATTGCTTAAATGGACTATATGTGTGATTTTGCATCTGGGCACACCATTACTTCCGCTGCACAGTTTGTCCGAAAATTAATGCTCGAGCGAGGTGACCCAGTGTTTTGTGGACTTCTTTCTCTTATGATTGTTTATCAAGTGATACAAGTTTTTAATACCAATCTCCTCCTTACAAGAGAGTTCACGGATCTTATGCCCAGAACCACCGCTTTACAGTAACACCAACTCACTGGTTAGTCATCACCGCTCGACGCCGCTTCTACCAGCTAGTTTGATCATATTACGGGTTAATATATGAGAAAAGAAGTAACTACAAAAGTATAAGTCCAGAATCACAGGCATATATATACATATATATATATGAAAATAATAGTCCACAATGGTGCGATAAAAGAGTGCAAGAGCTTATGCCTGGTACATATCCAAATGAAATAAAGTGCACTCTCTCTCACTACACTATGCGGAAGCTAATAAAAATCTCTCAACAACCTGTCGCTGGGTAGTAGTAGAAATGTGTGGAAAATGCTCCTAAATTTTGCCATCACATCATGCTGGTCATACTGCTACTCCAGCTCCACGATCTCCTGGTGTTACAGCCACATCCTACCATTAGTAAAAAATACTAAGCCATTTTGTCCTCGCCTCCCCACACGACTCCTAGGTACTGTGCGGGAGGACAAAGCAGAGGACAACAAGGGGTAAAGCAAAAGCAGGTGACATGGAACTAAGCTAGCAGGTGTGTAAAGTAAAACAAGTACCTTTCTAAGCTAGTAGTATGTATAAATAAGTGAGCAGTAAGTACAACAGTAAAGAAATAGTAATTAAAGCGATAGGTAAGTATGTGCGGCGCAAGTAAAAGAAATAAGTAAACTACTACACTATCATCACAAGAGTACCTTAACTTATATGAATGCCCATACAAACTTATTAGTTAAGATTTCTAGAATTGTAACTTATTATATAAAAGAGCTCATACTAATTTATATGATAAGGATTTGCAATTGTGTATGCCTGTAGAATGTATGTATGTTATGATATGTTCATACAGTGCAACTCACCCACACGACTCTGCTGTTGGGTTTTCTATACATCAATATGGACAACATATCATATATGCGCAGCGGAAATAACAAACAAGAAAACCCAAAAGAGTTTAAGGATCTTACGATTTCATGAATCAAGAAATAAGAAAGGTAACAACAACGAAGTACCTTGAGGGGATTGCGTCAACACTCAACCAAGATGCTTCAAGAAGAAATCCCGAAGACAAACACTGAGTCCCAAGCGCAGAAATTGATCGACGCCTCTATAAAGATTCACATGAGTGAAAGAGAACCCCACGACTCTTGTCCAACAAGATCTGGAATGGAGAAAGAGTGCCCTCTATGACTCCCACGGACTGCTAGATCCGACAACGGGGAGAGGCGGCGGCGATCTCGCGGTATACGGACAAAACTGATTGAGACCTAGACGGAATCCTTTCGCTTCGACTCTCTCAAAATCTCAAAAATAGAAAATCTTATGCTGGAAACCTAATAGCTTCATTTTATACCCAAGACATAATACACGCTATCCACAGACCCGAGACTTTATTGGAGTTAACATAGAATTTCGTCAAGTAGACCAAATTCGTCGAGACAATTCGACGAATTCATCGAGTAGAGTATAATTCGTCAATACAATTCGATGTGGCGAATCAATACGTGTTCCGTCGAGATAATCTAGACAATTCGTTGAGTATATCTAATTCGTCGAGACATTTCAATGAATTTTGACAAGATGAATTAACACATATTTCTTCGAGACAATTCGACGATTCGTCGAGTACAACTCAATTCATCGAGACACTCTCGTCGATTCGTCGTGTACTTCCCTTCCCATCGAGACATTCTCGACGCAACTACAATCAGTCATAGGATTAGTCTTCCACTCATATCCAATATGAGTAAGGCCCACACACTCCTTCATCCAATTTCTCCAACATTGTTGTGTGCGACCCAATAGGCTCAAATTGTGTTGGCAGTAATATTAACTGTTTGATTTCTTTGAGATCACCTTGGAAATACCAACAGTCTCCTACTTGATCACAAAGTATCAACAAAAGTCTCACAAACAATGAGCGACATCTAGCAATACATCATTGCTACCCAAGAAATAAGAGTTCATAACTCAATAAGCATGTCTTGATCAATGTACCAGTGTTATCATGTCCCTTTGTCCCTAACATTCGGATAGAACTAGAGGCATGGATTGTGTCACCCTCATAATTGTTCAATCCTAGTTTCTTGATCTAGAATAGACTGATTGAAATTGGTTACTCAATATCATAGACCGCAACGATCTCGGCGGTCTTGAATTCATGACCGCAATGATCTTAGCCCAGATGGCAAGATAGTGAAGGAGATCAAGGCGCTTGCCCGCTAGGAGGGCTAAGATCTTAAGCTCCTCCTCTGATAACGTCTTGTTTTTTCTGAAGATTCCCTCTGCTCTTGGGGATGGTTGGCTTCTAAGACCGCCGAGATCGCCTTCAAAAATCAGAAATCTCTCCATCCAGAAAGGGACTTTATTAGGGAGATTCAGAATTTTTATATCATTGCATGAAAAATATATTAACCCTTTAAACTATTCCTTTTTCTGTCCCTCTTTCAACAACTTCACAGTGAAGGTCGCGCGGAAGAGAGCCATGAAGAACTTTGTTCTTGTCAATCTCAGGTAGTTTATAAAGACATTGATGAGACCGATAGAGTTGGGAGGCAATTGGGCGAACACAAACCCATAATAATCCATCACCTCGAGAATTTCCCAAGGGAGAGAGAACTTCAGGCCATAATCAAAGTGATTGATGAGAATGACATATTTATTTTCTTCTCCAAAATTCAATCCTTCGTCCTCCTTGGGCGGTCTCACAACAATTTGATTCTGAATCATATGCTTCCCTAGAAAAGATAAATATTCATCTTTTGAAAGCCGACAAGGTTTGTGATCGGCACTTAGGAAAGTCTCAGCAGAGGAAGCTCTAGCGGACACCATTATTAGAGTTCGCTGAGACCGGTGCTTCAGGCACATTCAGAAAGCTTGAAATGAAGAATCCAAAGCCAACTATTTATAGAAAAGTAAGGATGGTTTCGTAATCATTATTTTTAGGAGACCGCCCAGGAAGCACCTCAGATCGCTGAACCTGCATAAGGATGAAAAGACAGCAAGCAATAGCGCCGATCTCAGAAACTTGAGATCGCAATATCATCAAACAACAACACAAAAATATGTAAAGGAATATAGATCGACATCAGAACAATCATAGAGATCGCCTAAAATAAAAATCAGATTGTCACAATATATTACAACAAACTTCAAATCGTTCAGAATTAAGGTCTCCAGATCACAAGAAATCAATAAATTAAAATCTATCTACTGAGTTGGCACTTTCTTTCGATGAAGGCTGCAATGTCCTGCATTTTATTGACTGCAGATAAAGCGGTCGCCAAGCTCTGGTTCACCGCAATTGCAGCTCGATGGATCTTCGCGACCTCTTTATCTACCTGCTCCATTGGAGTCATGAGGATTTCAAAAGTCGGTCTCTCTTCCGGGAGACCACCAGAAGTTCCTGGCCTCATCGACATTTTTGCAAATCCGCCTCTGAATGTTGCAACCTCAGCGGATAGGGCGACAACTTTTCGCTTGTAGTATTCTGCATCTTTCTCAGCCTTTCGAAGCATTCAGGCGAGCTCAACATTCTTGAGGTCACATTCCTCACGAACTTGTCTCTCTTTAGCGCGCAGCCTCTCTTCAAAATTGGTGGTGAGAAGCCAGAGTTGATCGTCTTGTGATCGCTCCCGAGCTCTCATTGTCTAGGCATCCACAAACATAGGATGTAGAATGTCGGCGAGCTGTAGGGGAATCATTAACTTTTGTGGAATCTCCCCTTCTTTAGAAGACTCCGCGACCTCACCAACATTTGTGATCAAAGAAAGAAGTCAGGTAGCTTAACTACAATAGCCCAAAACTGGAAGAGTCCGTGTAAATAGAGTACTTGGAAAGAAATCGAGACCGCAGTCACGTAAGGTACTTTCATTATCTTTTGTGACCCCAAGATCTACGGTCAGCAAAAGGCAATATGATCCCCCTTAAGTGCTCGAGGTTCATTCTTTCCAATTCCCTCTTCTGCAACCTCTCTCCTTCTTTTCTTCTTCTTTTTAACTCTGTATTGCTAGCAAGGATATCATCGGTCTCTATAATGACGGCTTTACGCCGCTCTTTTGGAGACCTAAGATGAGGAGCGGGCAGAGGAAGAAACTCCAGTGGTCTCGTGGTCAGCTTCCCCTTACCAGTTCGCAGAGAAGAGACCGATGTCGCACGGGCTTCTGGTGCTTTGTCTATCTTGCTCTTCTGGGCAGCAGAAAGATTCGTCAGATCGCTAGAAAGTGCAATCTTCTCCTTTTTGATCTGTCGAGCTCTTTCCTCCTCTTCCTGCTCATTAGAGAACTTTTTCTTTTTCTTCTTCTCTGCAGCAAGCAGTGCCGCCTTCTTCTCCTCCTCTTTCTTCTTTTTCGCAGCGATCAATGTTGCCTTCTCTTCATCCTTTTTCTTCTTCTTGGTGGCGATCAGCGCTGCCCTCTCTTATTTTTCCTTTCTTTCTCTCTCTCTCTCTCTCTCTCTCTCTCTCTCTCTCTCTCTCTCTCTCTCTCTCTCTGCAGCGATCTACGCTGCCTTCTCCTTTTCTTTCTTTTTCTTCCTTCTCTTTCCTTTCCCCTCTTCTTTTAACCTGACCGCCTCTTCATTGGCCTTCTCTTCCTCGCCTCGATCTCCTGCTATGCAGCGGTCTCCCGAAGATTCTCAGCTTCAAAAGGGTCAAGCACCTGTGAGATCGAACGAACAAAATCATTATAAGAATCACCATCAAGATAAGTGATCAACTTTGAGTCTGCTCCTCTTGAAGAAGCTGAGACCGCAGAAAGGAAAGAGAGACTGATTTGGTCACTTACCTTCTCAGAAGCGGCCACAGAAGGATGACCGAGACCGCTACTTTCAGGGAGTGTGATCACCTTCTTGGTGGTCACATCTTTATTTTCATCACTTTTCTTTTTCTTGGCAGACCGAGCAGAAGAACTTGAACCTTTTCTCTTTATCCCTTTTGCAGCATCCTGCTTATCTACGATCTGCTGTCTAATCCTTTCAGCTGCAGTTTTCTTCTCTTAAAACTGAGCCTTGATAGCCTTAGTAGAGGCGGTCTCACCAGTCTGCATATCGACTTGGATGAGAGCTTCCTCTGACCTGTGGCAGTCGAAGGTGATATAGACATCCTGAAGATTCAACACAGGAGGTCCTGAAGAGTTAGGCGAAAAATCAAGAGCATCAGAGGCCAGCAAGACCATGTTGTCCTCTATCGATTTAGTTTGTTTTACTTCCGGGAGAGAGCCGATGGTCTCCTTATCCGCGTCAGATATTGCCAAGTGCTTGGAGGTCTTGGCCGCCAACCTAGTTGATTATCTCAATAGATGCTGATAATCTTCTCATGTTAGACATGTATCGGATAGGTGTCTCAACGACATAGATGACTTATCAGTGATATAGAATGAAATGTTTCGATGACAAAATCTAAGTCTCGACGATATTACTGGAGTCTCGACGACAAAGCTGAAGTGATTCCGACGACAAAGTTAAAGTAATCCCGACCACACTATCGACGATAAAAATGCACATCGTCGAAATACAACCCAGATACTCAATGTAATATTAGATCTTTATCAAAGCCATCTGATGTATTCTTAATCTATTAACCAGGAAAAAAAGGTAAGCGCCTCTTCATCTACTTCTACTATAAATAGAGTGAATGCTTAGGACAAAAATTACACTTTCATTTGCCCTAAGTCATTTCCGCGACAAACCCCCATTCCGTCTCCGACAATTTCTCGATTCTCGACATTCTGCTTCAATGGATCCCAAGAAGGAAGAATCATTAGTCATCTCTGGCTATGAGCTTCTGAGAGGAGGATTCGACTCCTGCTCTAAAGAAATTAGGTCAGTAATTGGATTGGTGGAGTCGGCATGATTGAAATATCTGCTTTGTGAACCCAATGTTCTCCTGAACAAGGAACTCCTGAAATTCTTTTAAGGAGCAAGAATTAATCATTCAGGGACCATCTTGAAGTCAGTAGTGGCCGGTAGGAAGATCAAAATGACTGCCAAGAGCATTTGAAAAGCATTTAGAATACTAAGACTGTAAAAAGAGATTGAAGAGGAAGATCTGACCGCTGAAGACCTTTCTCCAGGATATGCCTGGTGTGGGCACAATGGCAAGACCTATGGGTCTATTAAAAAGGCAGAATTCAACAAGAAGGGAAAACTCCTCGCAGACATTGTAGGGGAAGTACTTCTGTGCAAGCCTGGTTCCCATGACCGGATTTCCAAGGAAATGTTTGAGGAAATGTGCAGGATCATTGTTTCAAAGAAGACAGACTGGAGAAAGTTTTTATTCTAAGAGATTAAGAACACCCTGAAGACCCCATCATTTGGAAGAATCTTATCTATCTTCCTCCTAAATTCCCTTGGGGATGTGGTGAAGAGAAAAATGGGAGCACCTCTACATTATTCTAAGAGGTTAGATTCAAAGATGCTGGATAGATGGGAGAGAGTTATCTCCAAAACTCCTAAAGATACTCAAGCAGCTGCAAAAGGAAAGAAAAAGAAAGCTGTGATAGTTGATGACTCAGAGGAGGTAGGGTCCTCTGGCAGTTCTGAATAAGGAGGAGGAACATCAATTCCGGACCCAATCCTGTCCAATGTTTCTGAGGAAGAAGGAGTCCCATCTCTAACAAACCCTGCTTTGACAAAGGGGGAGGTAGCTCTAAATCAAATTATCCCAAAGGATGTGAGTGAACCTGCTAACACAGAGGTTATTGAAGCAAGAAGAAGCCCCATTCCGGGCAGTGATCCAGTTGAGGGGGAGTTCATGGTTGGAAGCTCAACCCAAAACACTGAGAAAGCTGAGGGGTAGTCCCCACATAGGTTCTCATACCATGATATTGAGAGGGTTAAGGGGGAGCCCCATCTGGGGTGCTCTACTATGGAGGATCAAGCTGAAGGACCTGTGAAAGTGCATAGTGTGCCTCTGAGAATCCTCTAGAGGGGGGTGGGGGGTGAATAGAGATTTAAATTTATTTCTATACTATTTGTGCAAGTACAATAAAATCTATGTGTTATGCTTCTCCAAGGTAAATCCCAGAATAAATAACTGCAGTTAAGTAATGAAAGAAAAAGCAGTAAATGAAATCTAAGCTATGAAGGACAGCACAGAAAATTGACAATCCAGAAGACACATAATTTTTATAGAGGTTCCCCAAAATGTGGGTACTCCCCTCTTCTACCACCTGGTAGGGATGCACCATTGTGCCTGAGTCTTTTGGTAAGGAGACTCTTAGAACCAATGATCTTTTGACGAGGAGATCATGAACCACCAGATCTTTTGATAAGGAGATCTTGAACCACCAGATCTTTTGATAAGGAGATCTTGAACCACTGACTCCTTTGAAGAGGGATTAATAAAACTCTTTAATAGAAGCGAATTAGAAAGAGAAAGAAGAAGAGAAAGGGTGTAGGAATTCTGTTCTCAGAATTCTTATGAAAGATGTATGAAGAACAACCTCTTGAATGTTTCACTGGATCTGCTCTTGATTAACTCCTGCTTATGATAGTGATGAATTATAGGAGTTCTAAATGTCAGATCCTTATACTTCTTGCTGATTGAACTCTTGGTTGCTATACTGCTTGTGATGATAAGCAAGCCTTGTTCTGTTCTGTTCTGAATAAGAGAGAGAGCAGTAGTTATTTCTTCTATGTATCTGGTCTTTTAGGGTTCCTGAGGAGGAAGAGGAAGAAGAGGGACCCCTAATAGAACATCGTAGCCGATTATGTTCAATGCTCTAATTTTCTCTTTCTTTTCATCCCTTTTATTGTCCTGTTCAATTTTTGAATTTGTTTCCTTTTCTGGTAAGACCTGAAAAGGTATTTTTCTGGCCATTTACTTCCTTCTTTAATTCCCGACCCATCCACCAACATAAAGCTTATTTCCAAGAAAGCTTTTCTCTATCCTCTGTTAATTCTTCATTCCATTTGGGGTAATTAAGAAGTCGTTGGAGAACGGTCTTGAGAGTGATGGGCCATGAGAGAGGGTCCAAAATGACAGCTGAAAAGGTTTCCCTTTTCAGACTGCATTCGACGTAACGTCGAGTTCTCTTCCTCTCTTATTGACGCACCATCGAGTTCTTGTAGGAGCAGCTTCGAATTCATCCTTGCTATGATTGAACTCTGCTAGTCGACGTTGCGTCGATACCCAATCGACGTAACCGTCGAGTTGAAGGCATGGATCTGAGCTTCATTAAGTGCGTTGAGAAGAAGTCGACGTTGCGTCGACTTTAGATGACTTCGACATATATTTCCTTCTGCGTTGAATTGAAGTAGAAGCTGCGTCGACTTCACAAAGTCCTTCGACAGGTCCATGACCTCTACGTCGATATCTATACGATGTAACGTCGACTTGATCTACTTCGACCGAAAGAGTATGTTGCTTGGACATCTTGTTAGAGTATCATCGACATCCATTCGATGTTGCGTCAATTTCTATTCGACCCAATATTAACTTCACCAAATTTGTGCTTCTCTTGATATTGTCTTGACACCCTAGGTTGAGTGTGACATCCTAAGACATCTAATGACCAGATTACCCTCACTATACATTGGGTAATTCAATCCTAGGGAATAAAATCACTTTTAGGTAATTTGTTAAGTCAAATCAAAGGGTTTTTCCCAACAATCTCCCTTATTTATCTTAATAAATTTTACAAATTGAATAATGTGATTTTACACATTCCTCTTATATAATCAAGAATAACACAAACAAGATAATCAGACATAGAATAAGTGACTAGATTGAATCAGTAAGCAGAAATGTATCGGATTGATTGTCACAGGAGTATATCAGAGATTACCCTAGAATACATCTACTTTCTTTCTTTCAGAAAATTAGATAAGTCCTCATAGATCTTTCTGAACTTTCTGTCCACATACTTGAAATTTGTAGAAGTTTCCTTCTCTGGATTCCTTTATATTCTTCCATGACCTTTGAAGAGCTTCTCAAGGTCCACTTCAGTGTTAGGATGAACATCCTTAAGTGTGAAACCCAGACCAAAGACTTTGGCTGTCATCAGATTTATGAGTTCTAAATTTAGATCATCTGACTCAGATCCTTTCTCTGATTTTGATTCAACAGCTAATGCTTGTGATTCACCAACTGTTGCTTGTTCCTTCCCAGAAGTTGAGGCTTTGAAAACATGATCTTCTTTTTCTTCTTTTCCTCTTCAGATGACTTTTCCCTTTTCTTTCTTTTCTGTGTAAACTGTACCGCCTCCTCAGGATTGCATCCAATACCTCCTCTGTGGAGTTGACCTACTCCTTTTAGCACTTTGGATTGAGGGTTCTTTGTAGTGTACTTTGTATAATCAAACAAAGTAGACTTAATAGGAATTTCCTTGGCCAATTCTTCCTTTTCAACCACCTCTTTTCCTCTATTTAGAATATCAATGAATCTGTTTTTCTTTGCTTGAAGCTCCTTTTCAGCTGCCTCATATTCATATCTGTCTCTGTCACCAATATCCTCTAACACTTTATCAAGTTTTGGATTAGTGTAGGTTTGCATTGTGTTCTCTGGGAATTCAACCTTTTCAAATTTCTTGTAATAAGATTTATTCTTACTGTATTCCTTCCTCTGTCCTTTTGTATACCTCTCCCAAATAGGTATCCTTCCCCTGCCCCTTCTTCTTCTTCTTCCTCTACCTTGATAAGGAGGTCTTCCTCTGAAGAAAGGTGTTGGAAGGATGGGTTCAGTTGTTTGTCTTAGAGCAGGTGGTGGAGAAGGAGGCTGAGCTGGTGTTGAGATCTGATCTGTGGCAGGATGATTTGGGGCAAACTCAACTGAATCAAATTCTTGATCAGCACCCTTGGCAGGAGAAGGTGTTGTAGCAGAATCTCCAGAGGTCACCCTGAATTGAAGAGGATCAGGACTGGGTGTCTCAGTGTTATCAATGTATTATTGAGTGCTCATGACATAGATTTGATCATCTGAATATAAAGGACTCTCCCCCTGTGTTGAAGACCCACCCTTTATTGAGGGCAGGAATCTTGGAGGTGTTGGCTCCCCTTGAGTGGCTGCATCTGTAACCCGTAATTTAGATGAAACAGCAGGCTCTCCTTTAGAGATGAAGGAGAGAGTGATTGTTGTTGTATAGACAGAGTCTTGAGGAGGTTGCTGCCTGCTAGAACAATTCTCTCCGGCTTTATATCATTGAAGAAAGATATAAAGCCTTCAGCAGGCACGGCTGCCGATCACACTTCCCTATCAAAAGCCGTGAGTTCAGATGTAAGGCCTTGCATCCGTTTGTGCTGGCGGCATAGTTTGCGATAATAATCCGTTGAGAAGTCAAGATAATGTGAGACAGACTTGGATAACACAGTCTCGAGGGAAAGATTGATGGCCTCAAAAATATCTTGCTGAATTGACGGAGATGCCATTGAGATGCTGCGAGAACCTGCACTGAAACAAAGAAAAGAGACGAAGAGAGGGAAGAAGGAAGAGAGCAGGAGGGAGAGAGTTCGAATAACATAATGGAATTAAACGCAAAAGTTGCTTTGAATAGATGAATCGTTGTAACTTAGGGTTTTATTCAAAGCAACGTCGAGAAGAGCAGATTTAGCGCGCCAAAATATGTCAATGCGCACGATCTATCAAATCGACGGAGCATCGAGTTGATGTCAATGTGGCTTCGAAATATAGTCATCGATGATGTCGTCGACGTAGGCGTCGACAAGTATTCGACATTACGTCGAGTGGTATTCGACTGAGCTGTCCTAGAGAGCTCTCGAAGCTGGCGTCGAGTAGAATTCGACGCAGTTCTGATTAAACAGTTATGATTTTCTTTAAGATCCTTGCTGTTTTTCCCAGGAATAATTTTGTATAGAAAATAGGTATTTATACATAATAAAGGGGACCTACAAAGCTCCATCAAGCATCCCCAGTGTATTGATGAAGAACTTGTGCATACTTTCATCAAGAGGCTTAGTGAATATGTAGCCCTTTGAGTGTCAGTAGATATGCATTGAAGGTTGATTTTACCCTTCTCTACATTATCTCTGAGAAAGTGGTGCCTTATCTATAAGTGCTTAGTTCTGATGTGGAGAATAAAATTGGAGGCAATTGAAATTGCACTAGAGCTGTCACAATAAATTATGGAATTAGCAAGGGAAAAGTTGTAGTCTAACAACTGATTTTGCATCCACAAAATTTGTTAACAGCAGCTTCCTGCAGCTATATACTCAACTTCAATTGTAGAAGTGGAGACTGTGGTTTGCTTCTTGCTAAACTATGAGATCAGTTTATCACCCAGAAACTGACATGTTCCTGAAGTGCTTTTTCTATCTAGCCTGCATCCATCATAGTCTGCATCTGAATATCCAACCAATTCAAATCCAGATTCAGCTGGATACCATAACCCAAGCTCAGGAGTCCCCTTCAGATATCTTAGAATTTTTTTGACAGAGCTCATGTGGGATTCCTTTGGGTCAACCTGAAATCTTGCACAAATACAAGTAGCAAACATTATATCAGGTCTGCTAGCTGTTAGGTAGAGAAGAGAGCCAATGGCTGCTCTGTAAGTCTTCTGATCAAATGACTTACCTTATTCATCTCTATCTACAACAACATTAGTAGCCATGGGGGTTTTCATATGCATTCTCCATCCCAAACCTTTTAATGAGTTCTCTGGTATATTTGGATTGGGATATGAAAATGCCATCTGGATTTTGTCTAACTCGAAGACCAAGGAAATAGGATACTTCCCACATGCTACTCATCTCAAATCTTGACTGCATCAAGTAAGCAAACCTTTTGCACAAAGATTGATCTGTGGATCTAAATATAATGTCATCTACATATATTTGCACAAGTGGTAGTTGATTCTTATGTGGTCTTGTGAAAAGGGTTTTATCCACCTTTCCTCTTTCAAAGTTGTGTTCTAGGAGAAAGGTGGATAAGGTCTCATACCAAGCTCTTAGAGCTTGCTTTAGACCATATAGTGCTTTATCTAATCTATATACAGAAGAGGGAAAAGTTCAATTGACAAAACCTGGTGGCTGCTCCACATACACCTCTTCTTGTAGTTTTCCATTGAGAAATGCACTCTTGACATCCATATGGTATACCTTGATCTTCATGTGGGCAGCATATGCCAGGAACATTCTGATTACCTCCAGCCTTGCTACTGGGGCAAATGTCTGGTCGAAGTCAATGCCTTCCTCTTGTCTGTTCCCTTGAGCCACAAGTCTAGCCTTATTTCTGATTATGACTACAGTTGAGTCCATTTTATTTTCAAACACCCACTTGGTGCCAATCACTGGGTAGTTTTTTGGTCTTTCAACCAAAGTCCAGGCCATGTTCCTTTCAAACTGGGTTAGTTCCTCTTGCATAGCAGATATCCAGTGAGGGTCACTGTCTGCTTCTGGTTCATATTGTGACAGGAAGCACTGCAGCATTGTCTCACTTGTGAGTTGGTTCCTTGTCTTGACTCCTGTTGTCAAGTTTCCTATTACTTGAGTTGGAGGATGATCTTTATGAGTCATCCTGGATCTTGTTGAGTGATCTAGGATCTGCTCTTCCTCCTGAGCTATCACTTGATCAGTGACAGTGGGAACCTCAACCTCATGTACTGGAATAATGTCTGTGGCTGGTGGCCCAGGTGCTGTTGTTTCCTCTTCATCTGCTGCATAATCCTCACCAGAGTCAGTGTCAAGATCCTGTTGTCCTTTTTCCTGACACATAGTTGGATGATCCATTATGCTCATCCTTTCAACTTGCTCTGCCAGCTGGTCTTCTTCCTGTAGAATAGGACTGTTGGAAGTTTCCTTCCCCTTATTAAACATGTTAGTTTCATCAAAGACTACATGCACAGACTCCTAAATTTTGAGAGAGCTTTTATTGTAGCATCTATAGGCCTTGCTTGATGATGAATATCCCAGGAATATCCCATCATCAACCTTCTTGTCAAATTTGGCAAAATGGCTCTTCCCATTATTGAGGATAAAATAAGTACACCCAAAGATTCTAAAGTAAGTAACTATGTGTGCCTTTCTTTTCAATAACTCATAGGGAGTCTTTAATTTAGTCTTGTGAATGAGACTTCTGTTTAGAACATAGTTGGCTGTATTCACTGCCTCAGCCCAAAAAGACTTTGGCAAGTTGGATTCAGCTAATAATGTCCTACCAGATTCAATTAGAGTTCTATTTTTCCTTGCATCCACCCCATTTTATTGGGTGGTTCTAGGAGATGAAAAACATTGTCTGATCCCTTCATCCTTACAGAATCTACACATTAACTGATTTTTAAACTAAGTGCCATGATCACTTCTGATCACAGCAACCTGGGTGTTGAGTTCAGATTGAATTTGTCTAATGAATCTTGAGAGGATCTTGAAAGTGTCTGACTTTGCTTTCAGGAAGAACACCCAGCTGAATCTAGAGAAGTCATCCACAATGACTAGTGTGTAAGACTTACCTGCTAAGCTTTGAGTGGAGATAGGACCAAATAGATCCAAGTGCAACAGGAAAAGGATTCTAGGGGAATCATTCTTGCCAATTGGTTTGAATGATGCTTTGATCTGCTTTCCTAACTGGTAGACTCTACAGGGATGGTCCTTATTGAATTTACCAGTTGGTAAACCCCTAACTAGGTTAAGTTTGGAGAGTTTGGAAATAGACTTAAAGTATAGGTGACTAAGTTTCCTATGCCACAACTCACTATTTTCTATTTGGGAATTGAATAAGCAGATCTCAGACTTTGTGTATTCAAAATCTACAACATAGACCTTACCCTTTCTGAGACTAATCAATACAATTTGATCAGTCTTAGAGCTGACTATGTGACACTGAGATTTGGTGAACACAACCTTCTATTCACCATCACATAACTATCTAATGCTAACTACTTTAGAAAAGGAGATTTCTCCAATTCTGAGCAAACCATATCCTTTGGTTTGACCAGAGTGGGAGTTCCCAAAGATTACCTTGGGACCTTCCTTACCCTTGAAATTTCCAGCAAATCTTTTGCTCCATTCATAAGCATGGAGTAGCCACTGTCCAGATACCACTGCTGGTTTGTGGTTGAACAGCCTTCTCTCTGCACATTAAATTAAACATTAGTATAGACCCTCTCATGCTGGGGTCTCTTTCTTCAATCATCATATGGAGACATGAAAGAATGAGATGATCTTCCATTGTCCCCCCTTAGGTGAAGAGGTGCTGCATTATTATGCCAACAATGCTTGGCAATATGTCCTAATTTAGAGCATCAAAAACATCTAAATATAGAAGCAGAAAAAGGTTTTAATGTTTGGTAGATTTGTATAAAGAATCTGCATCTAGAAGGAATCGACGTAATTTTAGAGTTGCGTCGAATGGAATTCGACGTACCTGCATAGTCCCGTTGATAATCATTCGAAGCATGGTATTGTTTGCGTTGAGTGCAATTCGACGCACCCACATAATTGCTTTGAAATGATGTCGACGCATATGCTGAATCCCGTCGAGTTTTATTCGACGCATTCTTAAAATTGCGTCGAGTTCTATTCGACGTATGATTATTATCATTAAGATTTTTCTTTGATTTTTCTAGGGGATGTTTGCCTAAGATTCCTGGTTAATTACTGATGTTTACCCTATTAAATATGGTGAGTTTGTTTGGTTTATTGTTATTGTGAACTTCATATGATTCTAAAACATTATTAGGTCTAGACCAAAATGATGCTACAGGTTTTTCCCAAGAATGTAGCTTGGGGATCTGAGTGCTAGTGGATGGTTGGGCTTCCTGATCAAGGTGATCAAATCTCTTGGAGAGATTTTGTGAGATATCTTTAATCTTTTGGCTCCTTCCATTTAGGGAGTCTTCAAACTCTTTTGCCTTTGACAGTTCTTTATTTAGGTCTAAATTTTCTATATCTAATAAGTATATTTGTTTTTCTTTTCAAAATAGTTCACCTCTCAGATCATAATTGATTGACTATAAATGATCTCTCTTAAGGACTTCTAGTTCTGATTTGATTATTTCAAGTTCCTTTTGATTATTAATGTAGTCTTGACAAAATTCCTTAAAGCACTCTTTAAAATCATTTGAAGAAAAGTCAAAGTTTTCAAAGATGCTTACCTCAGTTTCTTCAGTGGAATTTTCCAGAGCCATCAAGCCGGCTTCTTCTGGTCCACCATCTTCATCATCATCATCAGATGAGGAGGAGTTTGATTCAGAATCAGAATCACTCTACGTCTCAGCTATGAAACCTTTCTCTCCTCTCCTATCCTTTCTCAGGAAGGATTTCTTCTTGTGCTCCTTCCTCTGCTTATTTTTCTTGTTCTTTTCTTCCTTAGGACATTCAGTAGAAATATGTCCTGGCTTTCTGCAAGAAAAGCAAATAATCTCCTGTTTAGGAGTTTTATCATACCTTGGCTTGCTTGAGCTCCTCTCTCTCCTTCTGGAATCTTCTGTCTTGAACCACTTCTTGAATCTCTTAGCCAAGAGATTGAACATTTCCTCTTCAGTGGTGGAGGACTCTGCTTCTGCACTTTTTAATAAAAGAGTCCTCTCTTTAGAAGTTGGTGTACTTTCTTGAGCTTCTAACTCAGCCCTGCTTTTCAGTAGTAGCTCATAGGACTTGAGGTTTCCTAGGAGATCATCAGTTGATATCTCTCTGAGGCATCTAGAATCTCTGATAGCCCAGATTCTAGAGTCCCATGTGCTTGTGAAGGACATGAGGAGCTTGTCATTAATCTCTGTTAGAGAGATTTCATTGTCAAGTCCTCTCAACTCATTTATGATGAGACTGAATCTGTCATACATTTTTGTAATGCTTTCATCATCCTTTTTATTGAAATTCTCATATTGAGATATTAGAAGAGCCTTTTTGTCTTTTCTCTCATCAGAACTTCCTTCAACTAGTCTGGAGAGAGATTCCCAGATCTCTTTTGTAGAGTTGCAATCAGCAACTTTCTGGAATATGTCATCAGACATAGTTGAGACCAGTATGTTCATGGCCTTGGCATCACATGCCTTGACTTTCATCTCATCCTCAGTCCATTCTGCTCTGGGGGCTGAGGTTTGTATGACCTTTCCAGTGGAGTCTTTCCTTATTGGGACTGGAGGACCTGTGAGGATGACATTGAATATTTCCTCATCAATAGAGTTCATGTATAATTTTATTCTGGCCTTCCAGAGTGTAAACTTACTCAGATTACACACTGGAGGTCTTGTGGAAGCATAATCCTTAGAACTCATTTTCTTTACAAGATATTATTTGTGATAAAGAAGAATAAGTGTAGGAGGTCTTTTTGATCAAGGTGTTAACCTTTTAATGATCAACCACCCTCTGATACCATTTTAAAGTGCACAGTGTGCCTCTGAGAATCCTCTAGATGGGGGGGGGGGGGGGGGTGAATAGAGATTTAAATTTATTTCTCTTCAATTTGTGCAAGTACAATAAAATCTAAGTGTTATGCTTCTCCAAGATAAATCCCAGAATAAATAACTGCAGCTAAGTAATGAAAGAAAAAGCAGTAAATGAAATCTAAGCTATGAGGGACATCACAGAAAATTGAGAATCCAGAAGACATAAATGTTTTATAGAGGTTCCCCAAAATGTGGGTACTCCCCTCTTCTACCAATGCCTGAGTCTTTTGGTAAGGAGACTCTTAGAACCACTGATCTTGTAATAAGGAGATCATGAACCAACAGATCTTTTGATAGGGAAATCATGAACCACCAGATCTTTTGATAAGGAGATCTTGAACCACTGAATCCTTTGAAGAGGGATTAAAAAAACTCTTTTACAGAAGGGAATTAGAAAGAGAAAGAAGAAGAGAAAGGGTGTAGGAATTACGTTCTCAGAATTCTTATAAAAGTTGTATGAAGAACAACCTCTTGAATGTTTCACTGGATCTGCTCTTTATTAACTCTTGCTTATGATAGTGATGTATTGCAGAAGCTCTAAATGTCAGATCCTTATACTTTTTGCTGATTGAACTCTTGGCTGCTATATGCTTGTGATGATAAGCAAGCCTTGTTCTGTTCTGTTCTGAGTAAGAGAGAGAGCATCAGTTATTTCTTCTATGTATTTGCTCTTTTAGGGTTCCTGAGGAGGAAGAGGAAGAAGAGAGAGCCCTAATAGAAAAGTGTAGCAGATTGTGTTCAATGCTCTAATTTTCTCTTTCTTTTCATCCTTTTTATTGTCCTGTTCAATTTTTGAATTTGTTTCCTTTTCTGGTAAGACCTGAAAGGTATTTTTGTCTGGCCATTTACTTCATTCTTTCCTTCTTTAATTCCCGACCCGTCCACCAACATAAAGATTGTTTCCAAGAAAGATTTTCTTTATCCTCTGTTAATTCTTCATTCCATTAGAGGTAATTAAGGAGTCGTTGGAGAACGGCCTTAAGAGAGGTGGGCCATGAGAAAGGGTCCTCTCTTATCGACGCACCATCGAGTTCTTGTAGGAGTAGCTTCGAATTCATCCTTGCTCTGATTGAACTCTGCTAGTCGACGTTGCGTCGATACCCAATCGACGTAACTATCGAGTTGAAGGCATGGATCTGAGCTTCATTATGTGCGTCGAGAAGAAGCCGACATTGCGTCGACTTTAGATGACTTTGACATATATTTCCTTCTGCGTTGAATTGAAGTAGAAGCTGCGTCGACTTCACAAAGTCCTTTGACAGGTCCATGGTCTCTATGTTGATATCTATTCGAGGTAACGTCGGCTTGATCTACTCCGACAGAAAGAGTATGTTGCTTGGACTTCTTGTTAGAGTAGCGTCGACATCCATTCGATGTTGCATCGATTTCTATTCGACGCAAATATTAACTTCACCAACTTTGTGCTTCTCTTGATATGATCTTGACACCCTAGGTTGAGTGTGACATCCTAAGATATCTAATGACCAGATTATCCTCACTATACACTGGGTAATTCAATCCTAGGGAATAAAATCACTTTTAGGTAATTTGTTAAGTTTAATCAATGGATTTACCCAACAACCTGCAGCTGAAAAAGTAGTCCAGGAGAAGGATGCTCCAGAGAAGGAATCTGAAGATGACAAGGAGCCAGAAAAAGTTGAAAGCACTGAACCCTAGACTGAGCTTGGTTTAGTTCTTCTCAAAGGTAAAGAAGTGTTGATGGTAGAAGAGGAAGAAGAGCAGATGCTAGTAGACCTTCCTGACCTTCAGGGTCACGGGAGTGCTCATGGAAGTTCTCCAGAGGAAGTTGCAGCTCCTGAGGTGAATGTAGTTGGACCACCTAATGATCACTCATGCTCCCTATTCTACATGATCTTAGCTTTGCTGAACGTTCAAAGGGAGAAGATAGAAATGTTCATTCTACAGACTGTAGATGACCTAAGGCAAGAAATGAAGGCAGAGTTGCAAATTATGAAGGATGATATGCATCATCTCAACACTCAACACACCCACTTCTTTCACTTAGCATCTCCATCCATGGAACATATTGGTGAGGAGATCAACAAGGTTGGGCATCAAGCTCATCAAATCATCCAAAACCAAGGCACTATGTCAAGGAATATTGAGAGAGCTCTTCAAAAATAGCAGGGTTTATGAATTTATATAGAGATCAAATTCTGAGCAGAATGGAAGTGAATACTCAAAACTTAGATGAACATCTGCTAGAAGTAAGAAATAACTTGGATGAGGCTGAACAACACCTATATGAGAGGATAAACTTGGTACAAGTGGCCCTCAATGATCGCATTGTTGAAGAAGTCCTAAAGGGGGAGAAGGCAATGATAAATGTTGGCTCAAATCAAGCCATGTGGACTGTAAATCAAGTCAAGCAAGCTTTACAGAAACCTCCCTCAGCTTATGAGTTAGTAGAACCATCTGAGAGCACTGCCTCAGAAGTATATGGCTTTGAAATTGGAGAATCTGCTAGTTCAAGAAAAAGGAAGAGGGTTCAGAGCAAAAGGTACAGGCAGAAGAGGCTAAGGGAAATTGAGCAGGATCCACAGTCCGGCAAGTGGAGTCCTATCTCTAGGACCATGATCTCAGAAGCTTGGATGGAGTTTGGATACCCTCAAGATGGGTCAACAAGAATCTACTATTCTGCTGACTGGAATATGCATTTAAATCAAATGGAGAACAGGAGAAATCATAAGCTAGCATTCCCTCATGGTCCTCCTCCATCTCCAAAGAAAATTCCAAAACCAATCAACTTGTATGAAAGGCAGAGGAGAAAAGGAAAGGGAAGGAGCAACGTGACCTGAAGATCATGGAATGTTTTGTCTGAAAATGACTTGGGCAAATGACTGAAATATTTTGTCTTAAAATATTATCTCTATTTATATCATGTTGATAGATAAATCACATTATACTTGTTGAATGACTTCAAAGTTTGATTAAATTTATCATTGAAGTGAGTTATGACTTTTTCAAATATGGGGAGATTGTTGGGAACAGTGCCCAATAATGTTCCTGATTTGAAGAAGTGCTCAGATCAATGATAAATGCACTATGTATTTGATGTCTTATTTTATTCATGACTGCAGAAGATAAACCTTATGTCTGGTATTTCTCTAAGTCCAAAATCGTCAAGAAGGACTGGACATGCCATTGAGATGATACACATATCGTTGAAATGCATCAAAGCTATATCATTAGTATCAAGACTATATTATCAGTATCAAAACTATATAGAAGTGAAAAGTTCACTAAGTCAAATATCGGTTTGAGCCTTAGCTGACATATAGTTGAGACAAGGAACATACCGTTGCGACAGTCTCGACGATATCGTCTTGAAGAAACTTTATCGCGGAGAAAACAAGTTCAAGTCGTGAAGACATCATCTCGACAATATCATCGAGAAGAAAACTTATCAACTTGAAGATTAAGCTTATGTCATGTAGAAGGAATCATCTAGACGATATCGTCTAGAAGAAGTCATATAGAGATAACTCATTAAGTCATGAAGAAAGGATCATGTAGACAACTTCGACTTGAAGACCTGATATCGTCTAAAAGATCAAGACAATATCATCTTGAAGAAAGACTATCAACTTGAAGAATAAGTCTAAGTAATATATAAAGAAACATCTCGACGATATCGTCTAGAAGAAGCAATATCGTTGAGATATCAAGTAAAGTCTTGAAGAAGGATGTATGATGACAATATCGTCTTGAAGAAGACATATCGCCTTGAAGATTGAAGACATATTATATATTAGGAAACATCTCGACGATATCGTCTAGAAGAAGCAATATCGTTGGGATATCAAGTAATGTCTTGAAGAAGTAAGTATGTCGAGGATATTGTCGTAAAGATTACATATCGTCGACACGATCAACACAATATCGTCTTGAAGGAATTTTATCGTCTTGACAGATGTAGAGCTGCATTTAATGCGCCGTTTTATCGAAAATTGATATACAGGGAATATGCACGCCGTCTATCTTGCACATCAAGGAATAATTAAGGATATAATATCTGCAGAATATGGATGTTACACATCATTAATGAAGAATATTATTCACTTCCATATTCTTTAAGTTCCAAGAACGACATGACCTATATGATAAAATATTTTGCCAATTATGTCAAACTTTTCAAAATGGCAAATTGATTATGGAATAATCAATAAGGGCCTTTATGCAAAATAGCAGAGCAGTATAAAAGAGAATGTTTTATTTACAGAACACCGATTGCTTAGTATTCTTTCTGAAGTTTATTTTCAGATATACTTACAGAAGAGAGAGAAAAGAATTGACAAGAAGAAGACTTCATTGTTGTGCAGTGATGGTCAAGAGAAGATTTAAAAAGAAAGGTTCAGTGATTCATAAGATTTCTGGGCTTACTATTGCAAGAAGAGGAAGAAGACCTGCTATTTCAAAGCATTCATCTTGAAGTCTTTTCTTTTACAACAACAAACTCTTCTGTATTATTCTGTAGGGTTCTTTGTGAACCTGAGCTTGTAAGATCTTGTAATAGATCTGAGATTGGTAGGGTTCTGTGTGAGCCTGAGATTGGTAGGGTTCTTTGTGAGCTAGCGATTGGTAGGGTTCTTTGTGAGCCTGAGTTTGGTATGATCTTGGTGAAGATCTGAGTTATTATTAGACTTGCAAAGTCTGAGCTTGGTAGGGTTCTTTGTGAACCTGAGTTGTAAGATCTACTTATTAAGAAGAGATCTGAGTTGGAGAAGTTGCCTAGACTAGCTCATTGCTAGATAGGTGGGAGGGACAATGGACTACCTCTAGACATATTGTCTTGTAAGGAACCACTATAAATCTTGTGTGTTTTCTGTGTTGCTCTTGTGTTGTGATAGATAGATTTTAAAGTAGCAAATAATCTTGAAAACACCTAATCACCCCCTCTAGGTGTAGATTATAGACAACCCATATCTTTCAAGAAGGGTCAGTTCCAGTGGTTTTAATCTTTGGAGACCGCCCAGACCGCTTGTCTCCTTTTCAGCAATTCTCCTAAGGCACAGGAAGCCAGACTCCAGTCAGACCTCCAGACCGTGCGGTATGGTGGTTTTTTCTGCTTTTTGTTATTAGCACACCATATCTCTGCACCGGTTCTCATGTACCCCGGGCAACCAATAATTTTTGGATCTGCCCATTTGGGCAGCCTCCGCGTCTAAAAATAGGAGGGTAGGGGTACCTGAAAAGGGACTTTTGCTTCGATCCTCCAACTTGCAACCTATGCAAGCGGTCTCAAATTCTGTCACTTTTCTACCTCTCATTCTGTCCAATTTCAGACTCTCTCTACAATTCCTTTTTGAGATCAGTACTAAGCAGTTTTTCCTTTGCAGATCCCTCTTCTGACATCCTTCGTCCTAAGTAACCGGCACTCCACAGTCACCCCCATCTTTTTCTAGCGTGAGTCTTGGAGGTACATTTTTTGTACCAACAAAGTCCATCCGAGAAGAAGTAGGAAAACTGTCACAACCCGCATTTTCTCCGTAGTGAATAATATGTCTGAGTAAAAGAAAATATGTGTCGTGATGCCACGCCATGCAGGGGACAACTGCAGGCGCTCAGGCAATTCCTACTCCTATTACTTATCATGAAACATTGATGAATTATAATTTTGAAACATTATTTCAGTTAAGTTAATTAATCGTGTCCCTCGGTTCAGTGGACCAACTAATCCATGAATAACGGTGTAAGTAGAAATACGCATCGGAAAATGCTTAGTTTTATTTAATTATTTCCTGGTATAATCATAACAATCCAAAGATGTAACATGTTATGCAGACCTCTAGGTTTAGTATAAGTATAAAAATACCATTTTATATCCTTTAAAATAGAGTGAGATTCGTTTTGAAAAGAAGTTATGAATTACTGATATAAGCCCTTTTTATACTTAAAATACCTAACATGCAATCCTAGCATAAAACCTCCCAGAGAGCAAGTAAACTACTCGGAAAGAGCAAGATAATAACTAGCAGCTAGCAAAGTGTCCAAAATAAACCAACTTTGTGGGTGTCAACAACCTGACACTAACCCACAGTGTTGGATCGATTGGCGCCCTTAGAGGGGGGGGGGGGGGGGGGGGTGAATAAGGGAATACAATTCTTTATAAATTTTTAGACAATTTACTAAATTGTTTAGAGTAAATTAGAACGAAATAACAATTTAACTTAAAGGAAGAAACAATTGTAATTTGCAATTTTATAAATTATGCCAAATGATAGAAATCAAGTAAACACAAAAAGAGACATGATTATATTATATAAAAAAGGTGTTTACATAAATTTGATTTCAATATCGCTAGAAATCGGAGGCGTACAAAGTAAAACAATTTTTTCTTTTCTATACGGACTTGTATCCCCACAAACCGGTTGGCTTTAGCCTATCCTTCCCCGGATAAGGCCTCAAGCCGCTCTAGCCAATCCTTCACCGGATATGGCCTCGAACACCCCATAGATCTAATCTCCTAGACCTAGTCGCCAACTCACGCGGCGAATTATGCCCTAAGCCGCGCAAGGACCTAGTCGCCAACACAAGACGAATTATCTATACGGTTACAAAATGGAATGAAATGTAAATAATGATAACAACTATAAAAACTCCCTATATGAGATCTTCTGAAGTCGGAGATGAAGGATCGCTGTAGTATGAGCGAGGTCGAAGCGATCGTCCTTCAGATGTAGCGTTACGTAGTCCTCCTCCAGAATTCTCCTTAAGCTTTTTGTGGGAGATCTATCTTTGGCAGCATAACAACAATGGATTTTTGGCACAAGTATACTTTCTGGAAGCTCTCTTAGATCTCTGGAATAAATGCATCAATAAATCATCATGAGCAAAATGAGATCAGGTCTTTAAATAACCACAGGAGCTAACGCGCGGCGTTAAGAATTAACGCCGACGTTAGTGAACGTGCACTGTCATGGCTGAAACCGCGCAACCATCAAGATCGTGGCAGTTTGTGGATTCAACGCGAGCGTTAAGAGTCAACGCTGGCGTTGAGTTTCGTTCTCCTTCAAAGTTTGTTGAACTGCATCAAATCCGTCGAACGCAAGTTCATTTCGTCGAGCGCAGGTTCAGTTCGTCGAACGGAATCTCCTTTCGTCGAACGCCTTCAGAGTTCGTCGAACGCAGTTTCGTCAGGCGCAATTTTGTCGAACGGCTAGCACCCAGCGTTAAGACCTAACGCCTGCCGTTGTCTCTGGCTTCTCAATGGATTCGTTCTCGATGACAATTCTTCTCGACGGATTCCTTCTCAATGGAAGTTAACGCGGGGCGTTAACATCTAATGTGGGGCGTTAGCTCTCTTTCCAGAGAGTCATCTCCAATCTGTTTTCTACCTGTGGAGTATTGCACCTATAGTTCCTGCACACTCTAAATACACGACAAGCAAGATCAAATACAATTAGGGATTTGTTATTCTCAAACAAAGGGATGTGACACACATGTCCAACAATCTCCCCCTTTTGATAATAATAAATCCTCTTAGCAAGAAATCATAAAAGGTGATTATAGAATATGATAAGCGAGATAATAGTGCAACTATAGTATTTGATATGCATGATGATGTGAGATTTGATATGCATGATAATGTGCATACTCCCCCTATCTTTATGCGCCCCCTACATAGCAATTTATGTTTTACTTCCCCTAAATGATTGATTACATGAATTTGTCTTCCCGTATTCTTCTATATTTATCCTATATAGATTTCTTCAATTAATCTCCCCCTTTTGGTATTATCAAAAGAAGGTAGGGTGAGGGCAGTAAGGAGGCATTTCTTATGAATGATAAAGCATGATCGAGCTTTTGTAATATACATAATGATAAAGATTTTAAGCATATTATATATAAGAGATTTCAAATAAAAAGATAAGAGTTGTAAGCAAGCGAAAGATTATGAGAAACATCTTTTTGTAAGCATGAAAAGCATAAGTAAAAAAATATGAGTTTAAAGTTCAAAATGTAAAGATGTTTTAACCTTTTTGAAATCTCATAGTTTTACATAAAGATACCAAGCATGAAAATGAACATATCAAAAAGGAATATACTACAATGTTACTTAATTTTGAGTTCAAGAGATACCAAAACATTGTAGAGATCATGCTAGGTTATCTAGTGCATTTGTTATATAAAGAGTAGTATAGATAAAGCATTAGAGTCCAATACTCATGAGAAGAAGTGTTATGAAAGCTAATGATGTGCACATAAGTGTATTTTGGGTAATGTAAACAATTGAGTTAAGTCACAAAATACAAGACATATGTAAAGTAAAGTGCACAATAAAACACAAGTAAATTAACTTTCACACACTTTAATGCACACTATTTTATAAAAAGTGGTGTATTAATCAAGGGTTGCACAAGACACTTTACTATTCTTTCCAAGGTGCTAACCTCACAATACTTATGAAGACTTATCAGGAGGTTCAAGTAGTGCTTGGTGGAGTTATATTTGTCTACATATATAATTTTTTGTTCACATTTGTGCGACAACATTCTCCGAATACACTTGTTTTGCAAACCCAAAATTTTTGAAACTTAACCACTTTTCAAAATTTCATAAGTGCAATTCAAATGTAGTGTAGGTAATAAACTTATGCAAGTTTTAATTTATTGTACAAATACAATACACAAAAAGCATTTTTAGATTTTAACACACATGTTGATTACCAAAATAAGTGAGTGAAAGGTATCATTATCAATCATAATACATTTACTCATACTTAGAGGCATGCTAAGCTTGGTTCTACACATATTTTTCAATACAATTGATGCACTTTAAATAGATATATCAAAGCATGATAAACAAACAATGTTCATAGTAATTTGAAGGAATAAATGTTAACATTGTAAATAATTCTAAATAATAGAATAAAGATCATGCTTGATATTAACAATAAAGATCATACAGTTTTTTTGTTGTTTTAAAAAAAATTTAATGAAATAAAAACAGAAAAATCACAAAAGTATATTTTTGTATTTTTGAATTTTGAATTTTGAATTTTTGTAGTTAATTTTCTAAAACATAAATTAAAACAAAGATAATAAATCTCAGAAATTAAAAAACAAATTCGTAAATATAAACTGACATGTTTTTAAGGATTTTTAGAAATTTAAACATTAGAAAATTCCAACACCAACGCCAACGCTGGCGTTAGGGCTAACGCTGGAAATAGTACACGATTATTTGAGAATTTGAAAAATCTGATTTTTGATATTTATTAAGTGTCCTTAGAGTAGTCTGCAGAAATTTTGTAATTTTTGGAGATGTCTTGATTGCTCAAATTGCATAAAACATTAGCATTTTACATGTTATTCATCCTAAGATGTCTTAGACTCCTAATTCCTGTTGGATCGGTAGGCGCCCTTAGAGGGGGGGGGGGGGTGAATAAGGGTTTTAAAAACTTTAGTATATTTTGAATAACTTTGAAAATGCTTTGACTATTAAACTAGAGAAGATCAAGACAAATCAAGTGAAGTAAAAGTAAAGACATGATTTTATTAACATGAGAAGCATGATTACAAAACTTGATCTCTTATTGAAGCTAGAAATCAAAGCTAATAGAAAGACTCCTTTTGTTTTCTATACCGACTCGTATCCCCACGAACCGGTTGGCTTTAGCCGATCCTTACCGGATATGACCTCAAGCCGCTCTAGCCAACCCTTCCCCGGATATGGCCTCGAGCACCCCCTAGACCTACACCCGAGACCTAATCGCTAAAACGAGGTGAATTTCAGCCCTAAGTCCTACCCAGACCTGGTCGCCAATACGAGGCGAATTTCACTAAACGATTACAAAAAAGATATGAAATGAAAAGACAATAGTGTAAAACTCCCTCTATGCGGATCTCTTGGAGAAGTAGACGAAGATGCACCGTATGATCGTAGTCGATGTGGTCTTTCGTCACGATGATGACGTGTGTTGAAATCTTCTCCACGGATCTTCTTTAGTCTTTATGTATTTGTGGGAGTATCTCTCTGAAACTTCCTCTCTATGCTGTGGCACGAAGCTCTGGAATTCTGGATCTCTAGAGGCTTAGGAAGACGGAGCCAAGATGGCCTTTTTATAGACTTAGCGCTAGCACCTGCGCTAGTGCTACCGCCGGCGCTATCCCATATTATGTAATATTTTGCGCGCGAGGATCTTTAATCTGAGGAAACAATTCCTCCTTGCCAACTGTGTGCGTCTCTACCGCCTGCGCTATCGGCTACCGCCAGGCGCTATCTCCTTCCATATGTGCTCTCAGAATTGCGCTATCATCGCTAGCACCAGGCGGTAAGTGCTACCGCCGGCGCTAGTGGGAGTACTGTCTTCTGTTTTCATTCGTCGGAATTCGTCGGGAGTTCTCGAGAACATTCGACGAATTGACTTAGCCGCACAATTTCATTCACTAGTCTGCCTTTTTGACTTATGTCTGCGTTTATCGATATTCGTCGGGAGTTCATGAGAACATTCGATGAATAGACTTAGCCGCAGAAATTTCTTCTTCAAACTAGAAATTTGGCTTCTGTCTGGATTCGTCGAGATTCATCGGAACTTCACGAGACATCTCGACGAATTGAATTAGCAAAAATTTCTTTTCTCCTGAAAACCTGCTCCATCCTTGAGTCATGTGGACTTTGATTTCCTGCACACTTAAACACACAAGATCAAATACACATAGGATTTGTTATTCTCAAACCTAGGAGATGCGGAAGACCATGTTCCAACAAACTCCCCCTTTTGATAATAACAAATCCATTAATGATAAATCAGAGCCATTAATAAATAAGCATGATGAAACTGTATTTGTGTGTGTGTGAGAGTAATGACTTAGTATAATTATTGATTTTAGCATTTAGAATTGGTCCCCCTAAATACATGCTCCCCTAAGTGAATGTTCTCCTAATATGTAAGCCATCAACTTAAGTAAGCATTATAGTGTGATATTAGATTAATATTTATCATGTTAGTTCTCCCCCTTTTGTTATTAGCAAAAGCGGGTAAGGAGACATTACTAAAAAGTCGTTAATAGGATAAAGGCATGATCGAGCTTGTAGAGAATGAAATGAGAAGGAGTTTTAGAATACTTTTCATTTAAATAGATCAGAATTTGAGTATCTCAACATTTTCATAAATCAGAGTTTGTAGCATAAACAAAATGTAATGATTTCCAAGTAACTAAACTACCCAGACAATATGTCTACACCCTAGCCCCGTACTAAGTGACGGATGGGCATGAGGAGCTGCATACATGCCATAGGTTGGGGTGTTAGTCCCATATGCAAACACGAGACACAACTCAACCTAGCACACTTTCCCCCCAGTGCCTCGCAAGGCCCCACTAGAACCCTCCCCGGTTAAGGACAAGACATGACTAGAGATAAAGGTTATCTAATGTCTACAACCCTACGCCCCCGCTATGGTGAGAAATGAAGTCATGGATAATAATTATTGGAAACATTTAGGCTTTTTAAAATCTAACGACATAGCCTATGAATTTATATTTTTATTTGAATTTATGAAAACACTCACATAGCTATTTTGAAATCCATTCATAAATCAGAATTTTAGTATTACAATATTTTCATAGAAATAAATCAGAGTTTTTAACAAAAAAGAAAATATTCATGTGTAGAGTAACCAATATAAAAACTACCAAGCAAGTCTACCATTTGTTGAAAGAAAGGAATTTTGGTATTTAAGACTTTGATATAAGCATGAGAGCGCAAGGTAGAAATATATGGTGATGATGCGGAAGACTTATAAAAATACAAGAAACATCTTATTGTAATGATGATCCATAAAAAGATATATGAGTTAAATTTCATAAAGAAGATGTTTTTGTAAAACATTGTTCAATTAAAATCTTCAATAATGTAACCAAACATGAAATAGTGTTATCAAAAAAGATTACTACAATGTTATTTTAATTCATAATTTCAAATCATACCAAACATTGTATATTGCATGCTAGGTTATCTAGTGCATTTCATAAATAAAGAGTAGTATAGAATTTGCATTTGGATCCAATACTCATGAGAAGAAGTGTTATGGAAGATAATGATGTGCACATAAGTGTATTTTGAATAGAGTAAACAAATGTTTTAATCAAAAATACAAGAGATATGTAAAGTAAAGAGCACAATAAAACACAAATAATTTTACTTCCACACACTTCAATGCACAAACAAAAAAATGTACAACTACCAAGGTGCTTTGCACACACAATGCTCATTAAGACTTATCAGGGTGCAAAGTAGTGCTTGGGGGATCACATAGTTTTATTCTTCAAGATTGATTTTTTTTGTGATCCGGTGTACTTAAGAATATGTGATTTTTATTTTGAAAGAAAGTTATGGTTTGCACATGATACTGTATTATTCTTTCCAAGGTTCTCAACCTCACAACGATTATTAAGACTTATCAGGAGGTTCAAGTAGTGCTTGGTGGAGTTATCTTTGTCACTTTATTTTATGAATTCTGTTTTGTACAAAGTTCTCCGAATACACTTGTTTTACAAACCAATATAATTTATGAGAAAGGTAACCACTTTTCTTAATTTTTAAAAGTGCAAATAAAGGAGTGTAGGCAAGATACTTGTGCAATTTTAATTCATAGTACTAATATAAAACATACACAAGCATTCTTAGATTAAGCACAAATGTAGACAATGCCAAAATAAGTAAGTGAATAATGATCATTATCAAACATAAAAAATTTACTCATACTTAGAGGCATGCTAAACTTAGTTCTACACAACTTTCAATATAATTGATGCACATATTAATAGATATATCAAAGCATGATGAAAGCAATGTTCAAAGTAGTTTGAAAAGATAAATTGCAACATTATAGAAGTTCTAAGGAATAGATTAAATCATGCTTGATTCTCATAAGATAATCCAAACAGGGTTTTGTTTTTGATAGTTTTAGTGTTTTCTATTTTTGTATTTGATTTTATTTTAAAAAAACACAAACTTCAAACAAAAAGCAAGACATATTTTTTGTAATTTGGATTTTGTAATTTTTGTATTTGGTTTTTGCATAAAAAAATAATAGACCTTAAACAAAACATATATATATATATATATATTTTTAGCTTTTATTTTTGTATTTGATTTTTCAAAAATAGACTTTAAACAAAACATATTTTTTGTAATTTTAACTTTTGTATTTTTGTATTTGATTTTTCAAAATTTTAAAAATACAGAAAACCACATAGGTGCACTAGCGTCGGTGTTAGCGCTAGCGTGGGAAACAGTACACTATTTTTGATGATTTTGAAATTTGTAATTATTGATCTTGATTAAGTGTCCAAATAGTAGTTTCATGCATAAATTTTAGAATTTTAGGAGATGTCTAGATAGTCCAAATTGCATGAAACATTAGCGATTTTGTATATGACTTTTCCAAATAAACTTTGCAAGTGATATATTTCATTATATCTCCATTTTAATATTTTTAAGGCTTATATTTATCAATGTAGTTTGAAAATGATAGGAAATGTAAGCATGATTGGGCATGAATGAACAAATCAAATATGCATGGTTTTAGTGATTAAAGATAAAGTTCATGCATAAGAATATCATAGATAAGCCCTAGATGAGAATACCTAACCTGTATGTCTTGGTAAACATATAAAGCCTAACATAGACACAAATATTCTTTAGTCGATAATGTTAGTATGATAAGTTTGAGATTAAAGTTATATCAAGGTTTGTTGATACAATGTTGCATGTATGTAACAATAGAGATTCAAGTTTTAGACATAGAATAACGTGATGATTCTAATTTATTTATTCATATGGATATAGAGTTGATTCTATGGTCTATGCAAAACATAATAGATTCATATAGTAATCATGATCACATACTATATGTTTCGAAGGAATAAAATCTTTTGTAGTTGTATTTGATGTTTGACTTAGAAGATCATATGATTTTGCATGACTATTATATATGATCATTAATATTAATTCATAGTGATTAAGAACTCGTAATTAATTATTCATGATAATGTACATGAGGAATTTTTACAGAAAATTCATATTCAACCTTTTCAAATTATTAGATAGAAACGTTGTAAAGTGAATAGTGAATATAAGAAAATATGTTTATTTTGAAGAGTTTTGTAAATTTTCTCTTTAGTTTTTGAATATTAAACAAATACATATATTTTTGTTGATTTTTCAGAATTTTACAATTATAGAAAATCAGAGACTCGAGCTAGCGCCGGCGTTAGGTACTAGCGCCTGCGTTAACTCACAGAGAGTGCTTATTTTAATCATATGGCCTAGATTTTCTTCGATTTTACTTCCGATTTTTCTTAATTATGTTTTTGCAATGTAAGGTCTGTCTAATGAAGTGATGAGAAGAAATCGCAAAAAGTTGCGGAAGTTAAAATTAGTACATGAGTTTCATCTTCATTAGAGTTTCATATTTATTATACCTTAATTATTGAGTTTTGCACAACATATGCATGAGTGAAATGATCATAAATAAGTGAAATAATATTCATGCAATTTTTCAATTCTGATTTAAACATAATTATGATCAAACATACTTGGGGTAATTGAAAATGACGCAAATATATTAACTACCTAAGCAAAACTTGCGCATTTTAAAAATTTAGCCTAATACCCCTAAAATACACCTTTTAAATCCATTTTGACACTTATTTCATTTAGTCTTGATAATATCATATAACAAATTTAGTTTTTCAAATTTTATAAGACTTTTAGGAAATGGATTTAGAAAGATAGAAGTACAAAAGATAAGTAGATCACTTGAGAGATGATATGACTTTTTATTCAACTTTATTCAATTTGATTTGTTTATGAATTTTGGTTTAATATGTGAGAGTCATATCACAAGTTATATAAAGTGATCATATCATGATGGCTCAAAGAAAAAATAAAAAAGAAAGAGCAGAAAAAAGAAATTAGGCATATCATGAAGTAGAGAATTGATATTTTATTTTGAGTTGATTTCTACTTCATGCAAATGATTGGATACTAATGGATATGATATTTATGTATCCAAAGAGGACCGGATGTGACGGTTCCTTTGGGTACCCAAATACATCGTGTTTGCTTTTGGGGAGATGGAAGTGAATGAGCCCTTTTGAGTGGAGTTTGTGTTTCATCTTTAACTTTGGGTCTCCAGTCAAATCTTGGTTTAACATTTTTTTTAGTGTTCAAATTTCCATTATGATAATCTTTATATTGATGATTATGATTGTAATGATTATTAAAAGTTTTGTTCATAGGAAATTTGTGCAATTTTAATTTTGAGTTGGGAGAAACATGATTTTGCAAGTAATGATGATTTTGATTTAATTTGTGATTCTTGCTCCCATTATTAGACTTAGTTAGGATGTTCATATTCATATTCAACTTGTTTTTAGATATAGTTTGATATTGTGAATTTGTATTTACAATTTTGATAAGCAAGTTGATTTTTGATTTTAATTCATCATTTTTAATCTTTAAATTATGTCTAGCTTTATTATAAGCGATTGTGCTACTTTTAAGAGTTGAAACAATTGAATCTATGTGATCTTGATAATTGTTTCTATATTCATCAAATGTTTCATCCATCTCTTTAATTTCAATTTTATATTCTTTACACTTAGCACAATTATTTTCCAAAGATGAATTTTCTAAACATAATTTTTTATTTTGTTCTTTTATAAAAAGAAGTTCCTTTTCAAGTTCCTTGCATTTTTCTTTTAAGTCATCAAATTCCATACAAGGTGTAGTGTTTTCAACTAAGGAACCATGGATAGAACTAGATAAAGTTGAATTTGATTGTTCATTAATTTTTGCCTTTAAATTTTTATTTTCTAAGCGCAAATGTTTATTAGCATTTTTTAATTTCTTAATTTTGCGCTTTGTAGTTTGAAGCAATTGTAATGAAGAGATAGAAGTACAAAAGATAGAATTTGATTTCCTTACATTGCTTTCGGGAGAGGCATGATTTGAACATATCGTTTCTTTGACATCTTTTTGGCACTCCTCTTCCAAACACAATACTTCTTCTTCTCTTCCATCAGATGTGTGCTCCATTGATCCGTCATGAGAGGAGCATTCTTGAAGACTTGTGCAAGCTTGCATATTCTCCGGTTCTTGCGATTGTTCCATTCCTGTAGAAGGAGAATCATACATTTCTTCAAGAAATTTCCATACTTTGTATGCACTAGAAAAACAATATATTAATTTGAAAATATCTTGAGATAAAGCACAAAAAATATAATGCATAACTTTTGCATTTAGGTGACGCTCTTGTTTATTTGATTCGTCCGCCGGTCTAACTATTGCTATATCCCATGCATTGATATCTAAGCTTTTAATAAAATTTTCCATTAATAATTTCCACCCTTTATAATTTTTCCCTTCGAATAAAGGTGGTTTAGGAGATTTTTCTTCTTCATAAAAATTTACCCCACTAGTAGAAGCGAGATCATAAGACGCCATTATTCCCGGTTGTTAAGCCGATTTGGAATAACCCACTCTGATACCACTTGTTGGATCGGTAGGCGCCCTTAGAGGGGGGGGGGTGAATAAGGGTTTTAAAAACTTTAGTATATTTTGAATAACTTTGAAAAAGCTTTGATTATTAAACTAGAGAAGATCAAGACAAATCAAGTGAAGTAAAAGTAAAGACATGATTTTATTAACTTGAGAAGCATGATTACAAAACTTGATCTCTTATCGAAGCTAGAAATCAAAGCTAATAGAAAGACTCTTTTTGTTTTCTATACCGACTCGTATCCCCACGAACCGGTTGGCTTTAGCCGATCCTTCCCGGATACGACCTCAAGCCGCTCTAGCCAACCCTTCCCCGGATATGGCCTCGAGCACCCCCTAGACCTACACCCGAGACCTAGTCGCCAACACGAGGCGAATTTCAGCCCTAAGTCCTACCCAGACCTAGTTGCCAATACGAGGCGAATTTCACTAAACGATTACAGAAAAGATATGAAATGAAAAGACAATAATGTAAAACTACCTCTATGTGGATCTCTTGGATAAGTAGACGAAGACACAGAGTATGATCGTAGTCAATGCGGTCTTTCATCACGATGATGACGCGTGTTGAAATCTTCTCCACAGATCTCCTTTAGTCTTTATGTATTTGTGGGAGTATCTCTCTGAAACTTCCTCTCTATGCTGTGGCACGAAGCTCTGGAATTCTGGATCTCTAGAGGCTTAGGAAGACGGAGCCAAGATGGCCTTTTTATAGACTTAGCGCTAGCGCCTGCGCTAGGGTTACCGCCGGCGCTATCCCATATTAAGTAATATTTTGCGCGCGAGAATCTTTAATCCGAGAAAACAATTCCTCCTTGCCAACTGTGTGCGTCGCTACCGCCTGCGCTATCGGCTACCGCCAGGCGCTATCTCCTTCCATATGTGCTCCCGGAATTGCGCTATCATCGCTAGCGCCAGGCGGTAAGTGCTACAGCCGGCGCTTGTGGGAGTACTGTCTTCTGTTTTCATTCGTCGGAATTCCTCGGGAGTTCTCGAGAACATTCGACGAATTGACATAGCCGCACAATTTCCTTCACAAGTCTGCCTTTTTGACTTCTGTCTGCGTTCGTCGATATTCGCCGGGAGTTCATGAGAACATTCGACGAATACACTTAGCCGCAGAAATTTCTTCTTCAAACTAGAAATTTGGCTTCTGTCTGGATTCGTCGAGATTCATCGGAACTTCACGAGACATCTCGACGAATTGGCTTAGCAAAAATTTCTTTTCTCCTGAAAACCTGCTCCATCCTTGAGTCATGTGGACTTCGATTTCCTGCACAATTAAACACACAAGATCAAATACACTTAGGATTTGTTATTCTCAAACCTAGGAGATGCGGAAGACCATGTTCCAATAATTCCAACCTTAACATTTGAAACCTTGCATCGGGAAGAGGTTTAGTAAATATATTAGCAAGTTGAGAGTCCGTGCAATGAAACTTATCCTAACATTTTCCTTTTTAATGTGATCCCTTATGAAATGATGACGCACATCTATATGTTTGGATCTAGAGCGGTGTACCAGATTCTTTGTGAGATCAATGACACTTTTATTGTCACATTTTAATTCTATAAGTTTTAGATGAAAACCAAAGTCCTCTAAAGTTTGGCTCATCCATAGAGCTTGTGCACAACAACTCACTAATGCAATGTATTCGGCCTCCGTGGTGGAGAGTGCAACCGAATTTTGTTTCCTACTAGACCATGCAACTAATGAAGGTCCTAGAAAATGGCAAGTACCACTAGTGCTTTTTCTATCAAGTGAACAACCAGCGTAGTCCGAATCAGAGTAGATGTGAAGTGTAAATGAATTATTATGCGGGTACCATAATCCTAATCTAGATGACCCAATAAGATATCTAAAAATTCGTTTTACTGCTTTTAAATGAGATTCTTTTGGATTGGCTTGAAATCGAGCACATAAGCATACGACAAACATAATATCGGGTCTAGTTGCACTAAGATAAAGTAGGGATCCTATCATACCTCTATATAAGGTTTGATCAATTGAAATTCCCGATTCATCTTTTCCTAATTTAAGTGATGCACTCATTGGTGTAGAAGCATGTTTAAGGTTTTCAAATCCAAAACGCTTTAGCATATCATAGACATATTTGGTTTGACATATAAAAATACCATCATTTCTTTGTGATATTTGAAAACCAAGAAAATAAGAAAGTTCTCCTACTAGACTCATTTCAAATTCATTTTTCAACACTTTAATAACTTTATTACACAACTCTTCATTAGTAGATCCAAAGATTATATCATCAACATATATTTGCAAAATAATTAAATCATTATTATTATGTTTAATGAAGAGAGTATTATCGGCACTTCCCATAATATAAACATGCTTTAATAAAAATGATGTAAGTCTTTCATACCATGCACGTGGCGCTTGTTTTAAACCATAAAGCACTTTTTCTAGTTTATAAACTTGATTGGGAAATTTTTCATTAATAAAACCGGGGTGTTGTTCAACATAAACTTCTTCTTTTACAAACCCGTTGAGAAAAACACTTTTTTACATCCATTTGAAATAGTTTTATTCTTTTAAAGCTTGCAAATGCTAGAAAAATTCTAATGGATTCCAACCTAGCAACGTGTGCAAAAGTTTCATCAAAATCTATCCCCTCGATTTGTGAATATCCTTGTGCTACTAAGCGTGCCTTATTCCTAGTGATTCTGGACTCACCATCTAATTTATTTTTAAAAATCCATTTTACACCTACAACCGGGTGATTAGATGGTTTTTCTACTAATTTCCAAACACTATGTCGCTCAAATTGTTCTAACTCTTCATTCATAGCCAAAAACCAAAATTCATCATTTAAAGCGGTAGAAACGGTTTTTGGTTCAATTTCGGAAACAAAACAGATATTTGAATATGATTTATGAAGAGAAGAGCGAGTTCTTACCCCGATGGATGGTTCACCAATTATTAATTCCTGTGGATGATCCTTTGTGAATTTCAAGGCACTTGGAGGTACATATTCATCTTCCTTGGCCTCCTTTTCTTCTTCTTTAGAAGATTCCTCATCACCATGCTCCAAAGCTTGTAAGAGATCATCCTCGTTGCATGTGGAAAGTTTTTCTACACAAGGAACAAACTCATCAAATTTTACATTTATTGACTCTTCAACTCTACTATGTCTTTTATTAAAAATTATATAAGCTTTACTAGTTGAAGAGTACCCAAGAAAAGTTCCTTCATCACATTTTCATCAAACTTTCCCAAGCAATCTATTGTATTCAAAATTAAACATTTACAACCAAAAACTTTGAAATAAGATACATTAGGCTTCTTTTGAAAATAGAGTTTATATGGTGTGAGATTAAGAGATGGGCGAAGCATGATTCTATTCATAACATAACATGATGTATTTACGACTTCGGCCCAAAAGGACTTAGGTAATTTATATTCAAATAATATAGTACGTGCTAGTTCTTGAAGTGTCCTATTCTTTCTTTCTGCAACACCATTTTGTTGTGGTGTGCGTGATGCAGAGAACTCATGTTTAATGCCTAACATATCACAAAAGGATGTAAATTTTTCATTTTCAAATTCTCCTCCATGATCCGAGTGAATGCATTTAATTTTTAAAGCACTTTCATTTTGAATACGAGTACATAATTTTGCAAATTCACAAAACGCATCGGATTTGGAAGAGAGAAATAATGTCCAACAATATCTTGAAAAATCATCTATTAAAACATATGTATATAATCTAACACCAAGACTTGCAGTGCTAACGGGACCAAAAAGATCCATATGAATTATTTGCAAGGGTCTTGTAGTAGAAATGAAATTTTTACTTTTGAAAGAGGATATAGAAAATTTACCTTTTTGACATGGTGAACAAAGTGAAGGTAAAGTTCCATTTAACCTAGGCAATCCTCTAATTAAATTACTTTTGGCAAGTTTTACAAGGAGCATTGTGCTAGCATGCCCAAGTCTTCTATGCCAAAGTTCTAATTCATCATTTTTAGTGATAAAGCATTTTATATATGATTTAGAAAGATCATGAAAAGAAACTAGATAAACATTGTGTATTCTTGGTGCAGTTAGTAAAATATCTTTTGTAGTAGGATTAGATATTTTGCATAGATTAGTGGAAGATTCAAATAACACATCTAATCCTTTATCACACAATTGGCTAATAGAAATTAAATTGTGTTTTAATCCTTTCACATAAAGAACATTAGATATAGTAAAGGATTTGTTACCAACTGTACCAATTCCCATGATCCTTCCTTTTCCGTTGTCACCAAACGTCACGATCCCTCCCTTCTTCTTTTCTAGGCTAAGGAACTTTGCTTTATTGCCCGTCATGTGCTTGGAGCAACCTGAATCCAAGTACCACGCGTCTTAATTGCCCTTAGCCTGCCTGCACATCTAGAAAGAAGATGAGAGTAAAGATCCGGATACCCAAGTGGTACCACCCATAGAATATGTGGAAGCCTTAGGTACCCAGATTTGTTTAAAAGTATTTTGTTTTATTTTCCTGCAAGAACTAGATGTGTGACCTAACCTATAACAATTTGCACACGAAATAAAGGGGGTTGAGACCCTTTTCTGGAATATTTTCTTGCTGGAAGAAATTGGATTTACAGAAGAAAAAGATTTTGAAAAAGAAAATTCAGGCTTCTTGTATGAGGTGCTAGCACCGGCGTTAGTGGATAACGCTGGGCGGTAGCCCTCACCTCGATATCCGAGCCCAAATTTTCCAGAACCATGGCACTGGTTCCCTAAAAATCATTTCCAGTGATTTTTGGCCTATTCCAATTTTTTTAATGGCCATGGTGAGATCATGATCGAAATTGTGCTTTAAGTGAAGAATTTTCTTTCACAGGCATGACACACCTATTTTCAAAACCCTTTTTATTATTTTTGATTTGCAAAAGAGAGGCTTCTAATTTCCTTTCTAATTCCCCCTTCTCTTTTGTAAGAGTTTTGGTATAAGCGAGGGCTTTAGAAAGTGACTCTTCAATATCTTTTACTAATTTAGTGGAGTGATCACACTCTTGGCAAGAAACCTTTCTCTTTTTTAAAACAATTAATTTTTTGGAAAGCTTTTGATTTTCTTTAATAAGAGATTCATTTTCACGATTCAATAAAATACTATCTTTCATATTTTTATCAAAAGCTTAGCAAGTTTCAAGGAATTCATTAAAGAGTTCATCATAAGTGGGAGGAGTTACCTCAGTGTCGCTAAGAACACTGGTGTCGTCGCCGTCATTTCCATGTCCCATGCGGCACATGTTTTCCTCCTCATCTTCGCTTGATGAAGACCCGCTTGATTCTTCGTAGGAGGAGGAGGAATCATCCCATGTTCTAGCTTTTAGCATCTTCCTCTTCTCCTTCCCTTTATGCCGCTTTTCCTTCTTCTCCTTCAAGAACTTTGGGCACTGGCTCCGAATGTGCCCGGCCTTCCTACCATGAAAGCATTCCGGCGGAGGTCTCTCTTCTTCATCGTCACTCTCCTTTTCCTTCTTTGAGGATGACCCTTTCCATCTTGCATCCTTTTGGATAAATTTCCGGAAAGTGTTTCTCCTTTTCGGATTTCGCATGAACTTTCGGAAGTTCTTCACCAAAAGGCTTTCTTCATCTTCATCCTCATCCTCTTGGCACTCCATCTTTGATTTTAGTGCCAACGCCTTCTTCTTTGGCTCCTTGTTGTATTCATCATATTGTATTTTGAGTTCTACCTCATGGGTTTTGAGATTCCTAATGAGGCTCTCAACTTGGAGCGTTCATAGATTGTGCGATTCTGAAATGGCCGTCACCTTCGGGTTGAATTTTGGCGGAAGGGAACAAAGAATCTTTCAGAACAATTCACCGTTGTAGAAGGTCTTTCCAAGAACTTTGGAGGCATTGACGATCTTGGTGAAGCGGGTGTACATGGCATCAACATCTTCACTTTCATCCATCTAGAATTTTTCATATTCCGACTAAAGTTGGAAAAGCTTTGAATCTTTAACCTGCGTTGTACCTTCATGAGTAACTTCCAAATAAGTCCAAATTTCATATGCAGTAGTACATGCAGAAATTCTATTAAATTCATTTCTATCTAACGCACAAAATAAAGCATTCACGGCCTTTGCGTTATTTTTGCATTTTAGTTTATCCCTATCATTCCATATATCTTTTGGTTAATCTAAAGTTATCTCTCCAACTTCAATTGTAGGAGGAGAGTATTCCTCTTCTACTATATTCCATACCTCAATATCTAGGGTCATAAGAAAACATCTCATCCTATTTTTCCAGTAATTATAATCTGACCCGGTAAATAGTGGAGGTCTACTAATTTCCTGACCCTCGGAAAAAGCGAGATCATAAGACGCCATTTTTCCTGGTTTTTAAACCGTTTGGAATAACCTTCCTCTGATACCACTTGTTGGATTGATTGGCGCCCTTAGAGGGGGGGGGGGTGAATAAGGGAATAAAATTCTTTATAAATTTTTAGACAATTTACTAAATTGTTTAGAGTAAATTAGAACGAAATAACAATTTAACTTAAAGGAAGAAACAATTGTAATTTGCAATTTTATAAATTATGCCAAATGATAGAAATCAAGTAAACACAAAAAGAGACATGATTATATTATATTAAAAAGGTGTTTACATAAATTTGATTTCAATATCGCTAGAAATCAGAGGCGTACAAAGTAAAACAATTTTTCCTTTTCTATACCGACTTGTATCCCCACAAACCGGTTGGCTTTAGCCAATCCTTCCCCGGATATGGCCTCAAGCCGATCTAGCCAATCCTTCCCCGGATATGGCCTCGAGCACCCCCTAGATCTAATCTCCTAGACCTAGTTGCCAACTCACGTGGCGAATTACCCCCTAAGCCGCGCAAGGACCTAGTCGCCAACACAAGGCGAATTATCTATACGGTTACAAAATGGAATGAAATGTAAATAATGATAACAACTATAAAAACTCCCTATATGAGATCTTCTGAAGTCGGAGATGAAGGATCGCTGTAGTATGAGCAAGGTCGAAGCGATCGTCCTTTGGATGTAGCGTGACGTAGTCCTCCTCCAGAATTCTCCTTAAGCTTTTTGTGGGAGATCCATCTTTGGCAGCATAACAACAATGGAGTTTTGGCACAAGTATACTTTCTGGAAGCTCTCTCAGATCTCTGGAATAAATGCTTCAATAAATCATCATGAGCAAAACGAGATCAGGTCTTTAAATAACCACGGGAGCTAACGCGTGGCGTTAAGAACTAACGCCGACGTTAGTGAACGTGCACTGTCGTGGCTGAAACCGTGCAACCGTCAAGATCGTGGCAGTTTGTGGATTCAACATGGGCGTTAAGAGTCAACGCTGGCGTTGAGTTTCGTTCTCCTTCAAAGTTCATCAAACTGCATCAAATCCGTCGAACGCAAGTTCATTTTGTCGAGCGCAGGTTCAGTTTGTCGAACGAAATCTCCTTTCATCGAACGCCTTCAGAGTTCGTCGAACGCAGTTTCGTCAGGCGCAATTTCGTCGAATGGCTAGCGCCCAGCATTAAGACCTAACGCCTGGCGTTGTCTCTGGCTTCTCAACAGATTCATTCTCGACGACATTTCTTCTCGACGGACTCCTTCTCAACGGAAGTTAACGCGGGGCATTAACAACTAACGCGGGGCGTTAGCTCTCTTTCGAGAGAGTCATCTCCAATCCGTTTTCTACCTGTGGAGTATTGCACCTATAGTTCCATCTCACTCTAAATACACGACAAGCAAGATCAAATACAATTAGGGATTTGTTATTCTCAAACAAATGGATGTGACACACATGTCCAACACACAAATCTCAAGAGTATATCTGAACTAAAATAAATCAAAACAACGAACAACTACCTCACAAGGGTGAGGAGAAACAGTCACAGCTGCTACTGCAACATTGAAATACCAGTTCTAGCTCCACAGACCGCTACTGCTATGAACCTGAGGCATTCACAAGAGAGAATGCCGCAGCAACAAGGTACACGGGCGGCAGGAAACAAAACAAAGTAAGCCACGATCAACAGGGGTACCAAACCAAGACCAACTATACTAAAAGTAAAGTACAATATGCAGGATAAATAACGGTGGAAACACTTACGTGAAAATTCACGTATACCTGACAACACCATGAACGGTGGAAAGTCGAAGGCATATCTACATAATTATAATATGAAAGTATAAACGATGCTATAAAAGTTCTTATAGTTAAGTGTTCAGCAAACACCAACACCGGTAAGAATCCGGTGACTATGAGGGGAATACCTCCGCCAGCACACCCACAGAACAAACTCCACAAGGGCCCAAGTATAAGGTGGTCTCATAGACTGACAAACCGGAACTGGAAAGTATACAGCAACTATGGTGGGAGATACCTCCGCCAACACACCAGCAGTAAAACAAACAAACAACCAACTCAGGTAGACTCCCATAATATATCCAATTTAATTGCAGGGCACTATGGCGGTGGTTATAATCCACTAACACCAACAACCCCAAATTGACTACCTATAACTCGAGAATGGCACGACTAACTATGCTAGATCTCAGGAAAAAAAGTCAACACAGAGAAAAGAAACAAGACGAGGAAAAACAAGGATGCAACAAGAAAAAAGGGAAATTGACGGGCGGTCCCGTCGATCGACGGGACGCTCCGTCGATCGACGGTACATCCTGTCGATTTCCACTTACAGATCAGGGAAAATAACCACTAAGCTTCTTCCCGTTGATCGACGGGACGGTCTCTTGTCCCGTCAATTTTGACTTAAAGAACTGAGAAAATGGCTACCCAGCTTCTTCCCGTCGATCGACGGGATGGTCTCTTGTCCCGTCGATTTTGACTTAAAGAACTGAGAAAATGGCCTACCCGGCTTCTTCCCGCCGATTGACGGGGCGGTCTCTTGTCCCGTCGATTTTGACTTATAGCCTAGGGGAAGAAATTTCCCCAGCAGATGCCGATGATCGACGGGATGGTCTCGTCGATCGATGGGAGGTCCCGTCGATCGACGGGATGTCCCATCGATTTAGACTTAACCGAAAAATTTTCTAACTCTTCTCTAACTTAACTTACCCTACAGCTATCAGAGCCCATATCTAGACTTCCAGAACATACCTCTCGACTAATTATAGCTTAGGGACCAAAAGCCTAACACCAAAAAATCCACAACACTCATTATCAACATAAAGAGGATAAGACAGAAATTGCAAAAAAATAAGCCCAGGTGGAAGAAAACAAACCACCACTTGCCTCGATTTACCCGGATCTGACCTCCTAAACTCTTCACGTCATAGATCGGTCCAAAAGAAGGCACGTCATGGTGAAATATACAGAAAAGGCGACCAAACGGGGGTTAGGGCCAAAAACCCTAGCGTGAAAAAACCACGAAACGGGCAAAGCTTACTGTTGGATCGGTAGGCGCCCTTAGAGGGGGGGGGGGGGTGAATAAGGGTTTTAAAAACTTATATTATATTTTGGAATACTTGAAATAATAAGAGATCAAAATATTGATTTTGAATAAAGATCTAAATTGTTTTATAATGAAAGAGAGGATAATAAACAATTTAGAGAAATGAAAATCAAATCAATTTTATTACACAAGGAGAGACATGATTATTATTAATTAAATTGATTACAAAATTCGATCTCAATGACGCTAGAAATTAAGGCGAAATATGAAAGACCCTTTTTGTTTTGTATACCGACTCGTATCCCCACGAACCGGTTGACTTTAGTCGATCCTTCCCCGAATACGGCCTCAAGCCGCTCTAGCCAATACTTCCCCGGATATGGCCTCGAGCACCCCCTAGATCTACACCCTAGACCTAGTTGCCAACACGAGGCGAATTCTCTAACTGTTTACAAAGAAAAGATGTGAGATAAATAACAACAATATAAAAACTCCCTATATGGATCTCTTGGAGAAGTAGACGAAGACCCGCAGAGTATGATCGTAGTCGATGCGGTCTTTCATCACGATGATGACACGTGTTTAAATCTTCTCCACGGATCTCCTTAAGCCTTCATGGATTTGTGGGAGTATCTCTCTGAACCTTCCTCTATATGATGTGGCACGAAGCTTTGGAATTTGGGAGTGGAGAGGGATGAAGAAGACGGATCCAAGGGGTCCTTTTTATAGCCTTGGAGCTAGCACATGCGCTATCGCTACCGCCGGTGCTATCCCAGATTAGGCAATATTGTCCGCGTGAGAATCCTTCATTTTAAGCAAGTCGACCTCCTTCCCCTTGTGATTTGCGCTACCTCCTATATGCTGACACTCAGATGCGCTCAACAATCCAGAAGGGTCCCACATACCGGGGATCCAATTTATGGTTCCTCCCAAATCTTTTAACACCAGGAATCGGAGAAACTTAAAAAAAACCATGTCCCCAACTGCGAATTCATGCTCAACCCTTCGCTGATTTGCATACTTCTCATAATGATCCTGAGCTACACAGAGCTTTTACCGAATATGACTTACAACAATACTCATCTCTTCAAGGGATTCTGGACCTAGCAATGGCCTCTCACCAATCTCAGCCCAAAACAAGGGAGTCCTACAGCGCCTCCCATACAAAGCCTCGAACGGAGCCATCTGCAAACTTTCTTGAAAGCTATTATTGTACGCAAACTCCATAAGTCTGAGACGCTCGTCCCAAGCTCCACTATGCTCCAATATAAAAAATTTGATCATATCTTCCATGTTCAGATTAACTCGCTCCGTTTGACCACTGGTCTGCGGATGGTACGCGGTCGAAAACCTATGCCGGGATCAAAAAGCTATCAGTGGGACATCTGATTCACGAATCCTTAACTGGTGGTAGCCTGAACGAAGATCAATTTTTAAAAACACTGAGCTACCACGCAACTGATCAAACAAATCATCTATCCTCGGCAACGAATATCTGTTCTTGATAGTTACCTTGTTCAATTCTCGATTATCAATGCACAACCTCATAGAGCCATCCTTTTTCTTTACAAACAAGATTGGAGCACCCCAAGGCAAAGAGCTTGGCCTAATAAACCCACACTGCAGCAACTCATCGAGTTGAGTACGCAACTCCTCCAGCTCACGCGGGGCCATGCGGTATGGTGCCTTAGCAATAGGGCGAGTACCAGGCTCAAGATCGATAACAAACTCCACATCTCTCTCAGGTGGAAGACCAGGAAGACTAACTGGGAAAACATCTGGAAACACTCGCATCGCAGCAATATCCTCGACACACGATGAACCACTAGCAGTTTCTATAATAGAAATGAGGTAAGTAAAACAACCGTAATCTAGAAGTTTCCGAGCACATACCGCGGAAATAATCGGGGAATCCCGGCGTGGGAAGCCATACACACTCATGGGGTGGTTGTTGTCCATCTTGAAGTCCAAGCGCTTAACTTTGCACTGGATCACAACATCATAACGGGACAACCAGTCCATGCCCAAAATAATATCAAAGTCTTGTAGGTCCAGCATCTTCAAATCGGTGAACGCTAAGAAATCGCCTAAGAGGATAGGACATCTCTGGATACCCTGGTTCGACACCACCGTGTCACTGTAGCGAAACTTGACACAAAAAGGATCACTAACTTGATCGAGATTCAACCGAAGACGCTCTACAAAAGTTCTAGCCTCGAACGAGTGGGTAGCACCGGAATAAAAAAGAACACTCGCCATACGGTTTTTTACCTTAAACTCTCCTATAAAAGCGGATACATAACTACATGATCGAAAGCAAAGTAGGTCAAAAGTTGAAATCTAAGAGTTAGATTAGAATCTAACCTAATATCACTTGAGTGGAGGTCTGAGCATCCTCCCTCGTCATCACATTCATCTTTCCCCTTACGTTATCCATATTTTGCGGCGGTGGCGGCAAGGCTCGAAGCAGAGCAGGCTGCAATGGGGGCTGGTTCCTTGGACACGCAAACTTCATATGTCCTTTCTGACCACACTAATAGTAGACTCTATCTTTCATCCAGCACCTGCTCGAATCATGACCCTTCTTCCTACAGATGGTGCACACCAGTTCTCCGTTGGGTGCGCCCTGAATGGAGTGCACCCGCTGCTGCTTCTGAGCTCCGATCCTATTGAAACACTTTTCTTAGGGGTGGCCAGGGCACCCACAGAAACTGCACGCTTCTCCACCAATCTTCTTTGAAGCCGGGCTAGATACCCTGGAACTTCCTTCATCAACACCTTTCCTCTTTTCTTTCCTCAATGCAGCACCTCAATTCTTGGCGTTATCAATCATCTCAACTTTCAGAGCAGCTTCCACTGCCTCAACATAGTTCTCTGATCTATAAGCACATGCTAATTGCTGAATATCACTGCGAAGTCCTCCCAGGAATCGCTTCACCCTTCCTGCTTCAGAGGCGACTAGATCTGGGGCAAATTGGCTCAACTTGCTAAATTCGACTTCATACTCACTAACAGTGAGTTGCCTCTGCTTCAGATGTAGAAAGTTGTTCATCAGGTGGTCTTGCTTGACCGACGACAGAAATTTCTTCAGCAACATCTTCTTGAAGGATTCCCATGAACATCCACCTATCAGGTTCTCCTTCTCTCTTATCCACCAGCTCTTTGCAAGACCCTTCAACTGGTACATGGCGACCATCACCTTTTGGTCGGCAGAAATCCTAGAGTAGGAAAATATTTCCTCAATAGCGATAATCAAGTCTTCTAACGCCATGAAATCGGCTCTCCCGTCATAGGTGGGAGGTCCTAGTTGCTGAAAGTGCGAGATGAAATTCATTTCTAGCGGCAGTAACACTGGGGGAACCAGAGGGGTAGGGGGAACGGGTATAGCCTGAACCACAGCAGGGTCCTGCACCACGGCCTGCTGCCCTGCAGCAGCAGTCAACAACAACTGAATCTGAGATTGCATCTCAATCAATTGTCTCGACAGAGCTTCGTTGCTCTATCACAGTCCTTTAATCACAGCTTTACTCTGTTCACCTGACGACTCACCCTAGGACTGGGGAGTCGCCCTCATCGCAGGACGCATTGGCGGCATTTCTAAAAGTAAACACAAACAAACAACCCATTAACACCGTAGCTTAACACAAGGACTACACAACTTAGTTCAGACCATACACAAATGGACACTTGCTTTTGCTGCTAACTTGCTCTGGGATTTATAAATGATGTTATGCATAAAACATGGGATGATACTCTGTCATCCCCTTAGACTCTTGTGCATATTCTATGGATGCATGAACTTCTTATACCTTTGTTTCAAAATCATGCGTGTTTGAGTGTCATCATGTAAATCTTTAGCATGACACGTGTGCTTATGCAATGCTATGTAATGTATGTTGTGCTATGCATTCTAATAAAGGCTTTAATGCATGTTATGAGCGGCGTACACATAAAATATTATGCATCCCATACTACATAATATCTCATGCAACGAAAGTTAAAAATCTAATGCGCATCCATGTGATGATTGTTATGAATCCCATACTACATAACAGTCACATGTTGCCTCCTATGAGGATCCATATACGATCACATATTATGCATCCCATACTACATAATATGCCTCGTATACTTCTTATCATGCCTATGAGTGTAGTGTTCATGCTTCTACCAAGACGTGCGGATGACACATCGGTAGGTGTATGCAATGAAACCAAACAACTAAACTATATCAGAATTAGTCGCTTGACCAACTTGTCGAACAAACCTCCCTCTGATACCAACTGTCACAACCCGCATTTTCTCTATATTGAATAATACGTCAGGGTAAGAGAAAATACGCGTCGTGATGCCATGCCGTGCAGGGGACAACTGCAAGCTCTCAGGCAATTCCTACTCACATTACTTATCATGAAAAATCCATGAATTCTAATTTTGAAACATGATTTCAGTTAAGTTAATTAACCATGTCCCTCAGTTCAGTGGATCAACTAATCCATTAATAACAGTGTAAGTAGAAATACGCAGTGGGAAATACTTAGTTTTATTTACTTATTACCTTGTATGAACATAGCAATCCAAAGAAGTAACATGTTATGCAGACCTTTAGGTTTATTATAAGTATGAAAAGACCATTTTTTAACCTTTAAAACAGAGTGAGATTCATTTTGAAAAGAAGTTATGAATTACTGATATAAGCCCTATTTATACTTAAAATACCTAACATGCAATCCTAGCATAAAACCTCCCATAGAGCAAGTAAACTACTCCGAAAGAGCAAGAAAACAACTAGCAGCTATCAAAGTGTCCAAAATCAACCAACTTTGTGGGTGTCAACAACCTGACACCAACCCACAGATCTCATGAGTATGTCTGAACTTAAACAAAACAAAACAACGAAAAACTACCTCACAAGGGTGAGGAGAAATAGTCAACGCTGCTACTGCAACACTGAAACACCAGTTCTAGCTCCACAGATCGCTACTGCTCTGAACCTGAGGCATTCACAAGAGAGAATGCCTCAGCAACAAGGTACAAGGGCGGCAGGAAACAAAACAAAGTAAGCCACGGTCAACAGGGGTACCAACCCAAGACCAACTATACTAAAAGTAAAGTACAATATGCAGGATAAATAATGGTGGAAACACTTACGTGAAAATTCATGTATACCTGACAACACCACGAACGGTGGAAAGCCGAAGGAATATCTACGTATTTATAATATGAAAGAATAAACAATGCTATAAAAGTTCTTATAGTTAAGTGTTCAGCAAACACCAACACCGGTAAGAATCCCGTGACTATGGGGGGAATACCTCCGCCAGCACACCCACAGAACAAACTCCACAAGCGCCTAAGTGTAAGGTGGTCTCATAGCCTGACACACCTGAACTGGAAAGTATCCAGCAACTGTGGTGGGAGATACCTCCGCCAGCACACCAGTAGTAAAACAAACAAACAACAACCAACCAACAACCAACTCAGGTAGACTCCCATAATATATCCAATTAATGTGCAGGGCACTGTGGCGGTGGTTATAATCCACTAACACCAACAGCCCCAAATCGACTACCTATAACTCGAGAATGTCACGACTGACTATGCTAGATCTCAGTAAAAAATGTCAACAAGGAGAAAAGAAATAAGACGAGGAAAAATAAGGCTGCAACAAGGAAAAGGGAAATCGACGGGCGGTCCTGTCGATCGACGGGATGCTCCGTCGATCGACGGTACGTCCCGTCGATTTCCACTTACAGATTAGGGAAAATGACCACTCAGCTTCTTCCCGTCGATCGACGGGACGGTCTCTTGTCCCGTCGATTTTGACTTAAAGAACTGAGAAAATGGCTACCCAACTTCTTCCCATCGATCGACGGGACGGTCTCTTGTCCCGCCGATTTTGACTTAAAGAACTGAGAAAATGGACTACCCGGCTTCTTCCCGTCGATCGACGGGACAGTATCTTGTTTCGTTGATTTTGACTTAAAGCCTAGGGGAAGAAATTTCCCTAGCAGATGCTGATGATCGACGGGATGGCCTCGTCGATTGACGTGAGGTTCCGTCGATCGACGGGATGTCCCGTCGATTTAGACTTAACCAAAAAAATTTCTAACTCTTCTCTAACTTAACTTACCCTAAGCTAACAGAGACCCCATCTAGACTTCCAGAACATGCCTCTAGACTAATTTTAGCTTAGGGACCAAAAACCTAACACCAGAAAATCCACCACACTCATTATCAACATAAAGAGGATAAGACAAAAATTGGGGAAAAACCAGCCTTGGGGCAGAAAACAAACCACCACTTGCCTCGATTTACCCAGATCCGACGTCCGAAATGCTTCATGTCGTAGATCGGTCCAAAATAAGGCACAAGAAGGCGAAATCTACAGAAAAGGCGACCAAATGGAGGTTAGGTCCAAAAACCCTAGCGCGAAAAAACCACAAAACGAGCAAAGCTTACCACACACGCGAAGAGAACGACGAGAGATTTCCAGATCTATGCTTTGATGAAGATTTCGTGCACTAGATCTCCGTCAGCGGCGATTGGAAGATTCACGAACGGAACGACTCCGCCATTCTCACGCCCTCTGCTCGGCCAGAATGAAGGAAAAGAGGAGGAGATATTTATATATATAATAATATTAATAATAGTAAATATAATAATAGTATTTTATTACCAAAAACTAAACGAACGTCGAAACCGATGAAAATCGCACCAAAGGCGAATGCCAGCGCTACGAATCCAACGGCGAAGTCAAAACCAAAATCCGACAGGCCTTTCTCGAGATATAAGCTTTTAAAGTTAACGGCGAACATAAATTGTACAAAACTTCGAAAATGCGACGAGGCTCCAAAATGGCTCGGATCGCAATGAAACTTAACGAGCAAGTCTAAAATTACACAACTTAATTTTCCAATGTAAATTTTTTTTACTTTTGACACAAATCCCAAAATCTGGTCGGCAAGACCTAACGGACGCGAAAACGCACTTATGGCGACGCGCTGTTAATTTGACATTAAAAGTAACGCCTTGGCGTCATAAACAAGTCATTTTTGAATTAAATAATTACCGAAAAAATAGGGGCGTTACAAAAACTGCTGGAGGCAGGTTTTGTATCGAAGATCCAGTACCCAGGTTGGGTCTCCAATATTGTAATGGTGAAGAAGGGCAATGAGAGGTGAAGAATGTGTGTTGACTTCTCTTTGTTAAATAAAGCATGCCCCATGGATTGTTATCATCTGTCTCAAATCTACGCTCTAGTAGACTCAGCCGTCGGTTTCCATGTGATTAGTTTTTTAGATGCTTTTTTAGGACATCATTAGATCTGAATGCACTCTCTAGATGTCAAGGATGTTTCATTCATCACGGATGATGAGTATTATTGTTGTATCTCACCTCCAGGATGATTGATCTAGAATGCATGGAGCAAAAGGGGAGAAATTTGGAGGTCTACGTAGATGACCTGATGGTGGAGAGCATAGATGTTGGATCTCACCTCTAGGACCTAGCAGAGACTTTTGCCACCCTGTGGAAATTTAATATGAGACTCAATCCCCTGAAGTGCGTCATTGGGGAAGGTAGGGAGAAGTTTCTAGGTCATCTACTAACCCAGGCAAGGATAGAGCCCAACACCGATAAAGGGAAGGCAATCTTAAATTTGGAGTCTCCTAGGAATGCCAAGGAGGTCTAGAGACTGACGGAGAAGCTGGCAGGGTTGAGTAGGTTCCTCTCCCAGGACGGGAGAAGTGATCGCCATTCTTCAAAGTGTTGCGAGGAAATCAAAAATTTGAATGGTCTCCGGAGTGCGAAGAGACTTTTCAACATTTAAAAAGACAGCACATGTAGGCCCCGTTACTCCAAGGGCGAAGGGAGGGAGAGGTATTAGCTCTGTACCTAGGAGTGGGAGTTGAGGCGGTAAGCTCGGTCCTAATTCGGGAAGAAGGAAAGAGGCAGTTACCCATCTACTTATTAGACATGTGTGTCACATCCTTTTGTTTGAGAATAACAAATCCCAAATTGTATTTGATCTTGCTTGTCGTGTGTTTAGAGTGTGCAGAAACTATAGGTGCAATACTCCACAGGTAGAAAACAGATTGGAGACGAATTTCTGGAAAGTGTGCTAACGCTCGCGTTAGTCGTTAATGCCCAGCGTTAACAACCGCTGAGAAGGAAACTGCTAAGATTGCGCTCGACGAAATCTGAACTAAACTGTGTTCGACGAACTGAACTGCGTTTGACGAACTCTGAAGGTGCTCGACGAAACTTGAAGGAACCTGCGTTCGATGAAATCTGAACTAAACTACATTCGACGAACTGAACTGCGTTCGACAAACTCTGAAGGCTTTCGACGAAACCTGAAGGAACCTGCGTTTGACGAACTTGGAGTTTCGTTCGACGAAATTGCCTGCGCTCGACGAAATTGCGCTCGACAAGCTGCGTTCGACGAACTTGGAGTTCAATTCGACAAAATTGCCTGCGCTCGACGAAATTGCGCTCAACAAGCTGCGTTCGACGAACTTGGAGTTCCGTTCGATGAAATGAGCCTGCGCTCGACGACATTGCGCCCGACAAACTGCGTTCAATGAACTTAGAGTTCCGTTCGACGAAATTGATTCCGTTTGACGAACTTAGTTTCTGCCAACATCCCGGCGGCTTGCACGATCCTGACAGTTGACGAAATTGGTTTCCGTTCGACGAAGGCGTTCGACGAAGGCATTCGACGAAAATAGTTCCGTTCGACGAAATTTGGTTCTGTCACGCTTCCGACGCTGTGCACGATCTCAGCAACTGCCGTACACGATTAACTAACGCTGGCATTAACCCTTAACGCCGCGCGTTAGCTTCCGAGGCTATTTAAAGTACAACCCTCTCATTCTATGTGTCCTGATTCCGGAATTCTAATACTTTGGAGAGATGTTCGGGTACAATAATTAAGAGATCTCCCTTGGGCTATCATGAAGATCTAAAGAGGATTTTGAAGGAGAAGGTCTATAATGCATATCCCATACGAAGGATGATCGTTTCAAGAACGCCAACATCTACATCGCCTTCGTCCTCACCTTCTGAATTTCTTAGGGAGTTTCTCTTTACTTATCTTGTAATCTTTTATTTTATTCTCTTTGTAATTTGTGTGGAGAAATCATTCAGGGAGAACGTCGGATTCCAGGAAGGATTCTGTGGGTAAATTCGCCTTGTGTTGGCGACTAGGTCTGGGTAGGACTTAGGGAGGAATTCACCTTGTGTTGGCGACTAGGTCTAGGTGATTAGATCTAGGGGGTGCTCGAGGCCATATTTGGGGAAGGATTGGTTAGAGCGGCTTGAGGCCTTATCCGAGGAAGGATAAGCTAAAGCCAACCGGTTTGTGGGGATACAAGTCGGTATATAAAAGTGATAAATAGAAAATATTGCATATTTTTAGTATAATTTCTAGCCTAATTTTGGGTATTTTTGTACATACAATATGCAAATTATTGAAATAATCACTTCTTTTTATATGTATATAAATATTCATATAAATTTTGTAAAAATAAGTACTTATACTTATATAAGAATAAATTTAAGAATAAGATAGTGTTATGTATATAATATAAATATATAGAAATATATATAATAAATATAGTAGTATCATATAATAAATAAACATAGTAATGATCATAATGTATATAAATAAATAAATAAGATATAAAATAAAGTATATATTATTATATATATTGAAATATATATATATAATAAATGTAAAATAATAATAGTATATAATATATAATAATAACATATATATATAATAAATAATTAGAGAGTATATATATTAAATATAATCATATAATTAATTTTGTAAATTAAATTAAAATAAAAAAATAAAAAATCTGTGTAACTATAATAAGAATATTTATTGCCCTATATATGTTGAAGGAGCCGCTTGGCTCATTGGTTCTGTCTTTGCTTGCCGCGCTGCTGCCCCGGGTTCGAGTCCTGGCGCAGTCATGATTAATTAGATTAAAGTTGCCGCCTGTTCTCCCCCCCCCCCCCTTTTTGCTTTTAATTAATTATGACGCTAACATAATATAATTAATATACCCATATATATTGTAGATGAATCCGCTTGGCCAAGTGGAGAAGGCATTGGCTAGCCTCCTTGAGGTGGAGGGTTCGAATCCTGGCCAGCGCAATTTTGCGCCAATTTAACCTGCCCGTGCCCCTGCCCGCTTCCGCCCTGCCCGCGCCCCTGCCCGCTGCCCGCGCCAGCCAGCTGCTCCTCCAGCTCTCCAATTCCAGCAATTGATCAAGTCAAATTTGGCCTCTTCTCCTTCTAGAAGCCTCCAACTCTTTTCTTTTTTTTGCTAAATGCTCCCCCACCTCTTGCCTATAAATAAGAGGCCCTCTCCCTTGTAAAAAAGGTTCACAAATCCTAAATAGTTTAGGGGATTTGTGTTCCACCTTTTTGTGTTTTTGTTTGTGTTTTTATTTTTTTCTCTCTCCTTATTATCCTTTGTCTCCTCTCTTTGGTATGTAAAATAAGTTTTGTTTAAATGAAATAAGTTTTTACTCTTGTTCCTCTTGTTCTTAATCTTGCTCTTGTTTTTCTTTGTTTATTCTTCTTTCTTTTGTTCATGCCTTGTCTTTTCTTTTCTTTTTTTCTTAATTTATGTAGAGTGTGTGTGTGTGTGTATGAGAGTTAATTTTACCTATTTTGTATTTTTCTTTTAATTTTAGTAGATTTCATTTAGTGTGTGTGTGTATGAGAATATTGTTCTTCTTTTATTTTCTTTTATTTTATTTTTTGTTGGGTGTGTGTGTGTATGAGAATATTGTTCTTCTTTTCTTTTATTTTTTTATTTTTGTTGGGTGTGTGAGTGTATGAGGTTAGTTTTAAAGCTTTCATAATTAGAATTTTTATGCTTTGATAATTAGTTTTAAGCTTTCATAATTTAGTTTTATGCTTTCATAATTAGAATTTAAAAGCTTTCATAGGTAGATTTTAATGCTTTATTTAAAGTTTTCATAGCTAGATTTTCTGCATTTTTTTATCGCTTTCATAACTTAGCTTTTTTGTCTTTTCTATCGCTTTTCTTGGTTTTTGCTAAACGCACACCAAGCCCGCGATTGTTATGTTATCATTTTTCGTTTTCAAATTAATGCACTTATTATCGTATTATCGCTTTTCTTGGTTTTTGCTAAACGCACACCAAGCCCGCTATTGTTATCATTTTTTTTAATTAATGCATAAACTTTCATCTATTTTTATATCGGATAAAACAATACGCGTAGCTCGAAGTAACAATACTCGACGGGACCCAGGACTAAATACGACCTTGATATGATTTTTTTTATCATATATACTACACGCGATAGGTGCGCTTGCCTCCTGTTTCGTATTTTTTATCTATCAAGTTTTTGGCGCCGTTGCCGGGGAAACTTCGCCGATATTGCGAAAAGAGTTTACGTTATTGATTTTATCATCTTCAAAAAATCAAAAAAAATTAAAAAAACCATCTTACCAAAAAATTATATGTTCTTTCTTTTCATTAAGCCTTAATTTGTAAATATATAAAATTAAAAACCAAAAAAATATATATATATATATATATGTTCTTTCTTTATATGCCTATAAGAAAACAAAAAAAAATGATAGGATTTCTATTTTGTTTTTCATTAAAGTTTTTATATGCATATTTGAAAACATATTATTTCAAATTTCAAAATGAAAAATAATAATGAAAAACTTTATAATCAAAATCAAAATGAATTCTAGGAATTTTAAGATAGGACAATAGATCGTTTTCTCGAAGTAGGATTACTCGACAGACCCGAAAGGGGATTTTTGTCGATATTTTGAAAAGAGGAAACCCCATTGCTTTTACCTTATTATTTCTACTTTTTCTTCCTTGCTTTTTATCTTAAAGCTTTTCTTTATTAATTTTGTTTTTTTCTTATGTTTTAATATAACTTTAAATATGTGTATTTTAAATGATGATGAAAACATAAGTAGAAAACTCCAAAAATATATATGGTTTTACTTTATATATATATTTCATGCTTTTTGTAAATATTAAAAAAACCAAAAATCATAAGAAAAAAAAATCACTTTGTTTTTCTCTTTTCTTGTTCTTATTATTTTTGTTTCTTTTTTTTAGTATCATTATGTATATATTTGTACATATAAGAAAATCCAAAAAAAAAATTTTACTTAATGTATTTTCATTTTCCTTTGTTTTTGTTCTTTTCTTTTTATCCCTTATTTTTACTTAATATGTATATATGTAATAAAATTAAAAATCTAAAAAATTTATTATGATGAAAACTTATCTTAGATAAATCCAAAAAAAAAAAATCATTATAACTTTATTTTCTTTTTGTATATATATTTTTTGTTTCATTCATATTTTAATATGTGTATTATTACATATTTTTATCTTGTTAAAAAGAAAACCTAAAAAAAAAAATAATGATGATGAAAATATTAAGTTGAAAAAATCCAAAAATATATATATATGTTTTATTTCTTTCCTTTACTTTCTCTTTGTTTTCTTTCTTAAGTTTTTTTTTTATTATTATTACTTATTTAGTTTTATTTTGTATATAAATATGCATATAAAAAAATAAAAAATGATATGATTTCTATTTTATTTTCATTAAGATTATATATGCATATTTAACAAAACAAAATAATATCTTAACTAAAATGACAAAATAATGGAAAACTTTAAAACATAAATCTAAAAGAATTTTTGGAATTTTTGAGATAGAATAATAGTTAGTTTTCTCGAAGTAGGATTACTCGGCAGACCCGCGAGGGGATTTTTGTCGATATTTTGAAAAGGGGAAACCCTATTACTTTTATCCTTTCATTTCACTTCTTCTTCTTTGATTTTTATTTTAAAGTTTCTCTTTATTTTTTATTTTTATTAAGTATAAAGGTTTTTATAATTATGCATATTTCAAAAATGATGAAGATATATTTAGAAAAATCCAAAAAAAATAATAAATATATATATAGTTTTACTTTATGTATATATTTCATTCTTTTTGTGATATAAAAAAAAACCAAAAATAATAAATGATCTTTTTACTTTGTTTTTCTTTCTTTTTTGTACTTATTATTTTTGTTTCTTTTTTCTTTTTTTAGTATCATTATGTATATAATTGTACATATAAGAAAACTCCAAAAAATATGTTGTATCTTATTTTGTATATTATTTTGTTTCCTTTTTTTTCTTTTTATTAAGTAATATTGTGTATATAAATGCACATAATTAAGAAAGATCCAAAAAATGATGAAAAAAGATGCTTTGTTTTTTTTTGTATCTTTGTTTTTTCTTTTTTTTGTTATTACTATTAAGTTTTAAAATATATATATATATAGTTTTGCTTTATTTATATAGGTTTTATTTTTTGTAACTTAGAACAATAAGAAAACAAAAAAACAAAAAAAACTTATATATATATACATATATGTATATAATATAATCTCATTTTTATCCCCCCCCCCTTTTGTAAATAACCTTTATTATTATGTTTTAACATCTTTTGCAGGTACTTATTCCGGTCATCCCGTCTCCAAAATAGGGGCGTGCTTTTTATCCCTGTTTTTCCCCCCTTGTATTTTCTTTTTCCTCCTTTTCATACTTTTGTACATATATAGATTTGTTCCTCATACTTACTTCAACATTGGGGACAATGTTGATTTTAAGTATGGGGGTATGGTATGATGTTTTCCCCTTTGTAATTATTGTCCCCCATTTTTACTTAGAAAAAACAAAAAAAAATGACAATAAATAAAATAGCAAATTTGTTACAACATAATCAAATTATGTTGCAACATCTTTGTCCCTCTTTTCATTTTTCATTTCTTTTTGTAAAATTTTAATATGTAAATACGTAACAAAATCAAAAATCCAAAAAATTATTAAATAACTTGAAAAAAAAAACACACCAAAAAAATTATTATACATGTTTTATTTTTATATTTTTGTCTTTATATAAATATCCATATTTGAAAATAAATCAAAATCCAAAAATGAATGACGAAAAGTTTTACTAAACAATTTTTGTTATGACAAAATTCACAAAAAATTTGTCATAACATACAAAAATATATTTGTCTTTCTTTTTCTTTTTCTTTCTTTTCCCTTTTTTAGTATTAATGTAAATATATATGTATTTATATATGTATTTTGTTATAAACCAAAATAAATAAATAAAAAAATTAATAAAAAATGATGAAAAATGTACTTAAAAATTTGTTATAACAAAATTCATTTTGTCATAACACCAAAAAATTTTATATAAATTTTTATTTTCCTTTCTTTCTCTTTCTCTTTCTTTTTTAGTATTAATGTACATATTTTTAATAAAATCAAAACTCCAAAAAAAATGATGATGAAAAATCTTATCTAAAAAAAAAAAATCCAAAAATAGAATAAAACCCCTACTTAGCTTTTTGTTACTTCTAAGGCTAGGTTAGGTTTATCTTTAAGCATTTTTCATTATTTTTGATTTACTAAAACCATTTTATTTGTATCATAGTTTGCAAATTTAAATTTTTGGAATTTTAGTAGTAAAAAATATTTTGTGATTTTAATTCAATTTGAGAACAAAATTTTTAGCACTACCTCGAGTTAACCCTAAATAGATTCGTTTTTGTATTATATTGGCAAACCTTTTTTAGATTCAATTTTTCTAACTCGAAACTTGTGAAACTTTAGGAATGTTCTAATCTACTAAATTTTGCTCTCAAATACTCTTTTATTACTCTAGTTTTTCTTTTGAAACCCTCACCCCTTTAGCTTGGCATAAAAAAGTAAAAGAAGAAGTTTTAAAAGAAATCCTGTGTCAATGGGAATAAAAAGATTCCGTAAACACAGGCACCCAATATTGTTAAAAGAAATCTCGTGTCAATGGGAATAAAAAAATAAAATTCCGTAAACACGGGCATTGGGTTAAGTTTAAAAAGATTTCAATTATCCCCCGTAAACCAACGTTGGGAATCAAAGCAAAACCACCAAAATGGTGGGGTGAGAGGATTAAATCCATCACCCCTAATCCAAGCACTCTTCTTTTTGCCAAGGCTACCTTTTTTCCCCTACCCCTTAGCCAATAAAATTGTAGGCTAGATTTTAATTTAAAAAGTTTGCGAGAGCATAATTAGTAGGTTTTATTTATTCTTAAAAACTTTCTTTAAAAAGTTAAAGTTTTTTATAATTCTACTCTAATTAAAGGCGCCAAAGACTGCAATATTCGACGCTATTTAGCTAACTTTAGAAGTCTCGCTAAAACTTTTTCGCTCTTTTTAAATCATCTTCATAATTTAGGACTTACCTCTTTAAATCTCCTAAATTTATTTCGATCTCACTTTTGATTAAATAAAAACTTTAGTAACTTAAAAATTTTATTAACGTCTTATAGGTATCCCTTACTTTTTGCTCTGGAATAGCAAAAGCTTAAGTATGGGGGTGTTTGATAAATAGAAAATATTGCATATTTTTAGTATAATTTCTAGCCTAATTTTGGGTATTTTTGTACATACAATATGCAAATTATTGAAATAATCACTTCTTTTTATATGTATATAAATATTCATATAAATTTTGTAAAAATAAGTACTTATACTTATATAAGAATAAATTTGAGAATAAGATAGTGTTATGTATATAATATAAATATATAGAAATATATATAATAAATATAGTAGTATCATATAATAAATAAACATAGTAATGATCATAATGTATATAAATAAATAAATAAGATATAAAATAAAGTATATATTATTATATATATTGAAATATATATATATATATAATAAATGTAAAATAATAATAGTATATAATATATAATAATAACATATATATATAATAAATAATTAGAGAGTATATATATTAAATATAATCATATAATTAATTTTGTAAATTAAATTAAAATTAAAAAATAAAAAATCTGTGTAACTATAATAAGAATATTTATTTCCCTATATATGTTGAAGGAGCCGCTTGGCTCATTGGTTCTGTCTTTGCTTGCCGCGCTGCTGCCCCGGGTTCGAGTCCTGGCGTAGTCATGATTAATTAGATTAAAGTTGCCGCCTGTCCCCCCCCCCCTTTTTGCTTTTAATTAATTATGACGCTAACATAATATAATTAATATACCCATATATATTGTAGATGAATCCGCTTGGCCAAGTGGAGAAGGCATTGGCTAGCCTCCTTGAGGTGGAGGGTTCGAATCCTGGCCAGCGCAATTTTGTGCCAATTTAACCTGCCCGCGCCCCTGCCCGCTGCCGCCCTGCCCGCGCCCCTGCCCGCTTCCCGCGCCAGCCAGCTGCTCCTCCAGCTCTCCAATTCCAGCAATTGATCAAGTCAAATTTGGCCTCTTCTCCTTCTAGAAGCCTCCAACTCTTTTCTTTTTTTTTGCTAAATGCTCCCCCACCTCTTGCCTATAAATAAGAGGCCCTCTCCCTTGTAAAAAAGGTTCACAAATCCTAAATAGTTTAGGGGATTTGTGTTCCACCTTTTTGTGTTTTTGTTTGTGTTTTTATTTTTTTCTCTCTCCTTATTATCCTTTGTCTCCTCTCTTTGGTATGTAAAATAAGTTTTGTTTAAATGAAATAAGTTTTTACTCTTGTTCCTCCTGTTCTTAATCTTGCTCTTGTTTTTCTTTGTTTATTCTTCTTTCTTTTGTTCATGCCTTGTCTTTTCTTTTCTTTTTTTCTTAATTTATGTAGAGTGTGTGTGTGTATGAGAGTTAATTTTACCTATTTTGTATTTTTCTTTTAATTTTAGTAGATTTCATTTAGTGTGTGTGTGTGTATGAGAATATTGTTCTTCTTTTATTTTCTCTTATTTTATTTTTTGTTGTGTGTGTGTGTGTGTATGAGAATATTATTCTTCTTTTATTTTATTTTTTTATTTTTGTTGGGTGTGTGAGTGTATGAGGTTAGTTTTAAAGCTTTCATAATTAGAATTTTTATGCTTTGATAATTAGTTTTAAGCTTTCATAATTTAGTTTTATGCTTTCATAATTAGAATTTAAAAGCTTTCATAGGTAGATTTTAATGCTTTATTTAAAGTTTTCATAGCTAGATTTTCTGCATTTTTTTATCGCTTTCATAACTTAGCTTTTTTGTCTTTTCTATCGCTTTTCTTGGTTTTTGCTAAACGCACACCAAGCCCGCGATTGTTATGTTATCATTTTTCGTTTTCAAATTAATGCACTTATTATCGTATTATCGCTTTTCTTGGTTTTTGCTAAACGCACACCAAGCCCGCGATTGTTATCATTTTTTTTTAATTAATGCATAAACTTTCATCTATTTTTATATCGGATAAAACAATACGCGTAGCTCGAAGTAACAATACTCGACGGGACCCAGGACTAAATACGACCTTGATATGATTTTTTTTATCATATATACTACACGCGATAGGTGCGCTTGCCTCCTGTTTCGTATTTTTTATCTATCAAAAAGGAAAAGAAATTTTCATGTGTACGCCTCTGATTTCTAGCGATACTGAAATCAAATTTATGTAAACACCTTTTCATATGAATACAATCATGTCTCTATTTGTGTTTACTTGATTTCTCTCCTTTGGCATAATCTCTAAAATATTGGTTACTAAGTTTTCAATTATAAGTACTTTATCTAAATTGTTTCTTTCAATCTCTTTCATCATAAAACAATTTAGTACTTGTTTCTAAACTTGGTTATTATGATATTCTCTTAATTTAACTAAATTGTTATTTCATTCTAATATTACTTTAAACAATTTAGTAATTCGTCTAAAAATTTATAAAGAACTTTATTCCCTTATTCACCCCCCCCCCCCCCCCCTCTAAGGGTGCCCATCGATCCAACAAGTGGCATCAGAGCAGGTTATTGCAAACGGTTTAAAAACCAGGAATAATGACGTCTCATGATCTCGCCTCTACTAGTGGGGGAAATTTTCTTATAAATGAAAAATCTTTGGCACCACCTTTATTTGAAGGCAAAAATTATAATGGGTGGAAAATTCTTATGGAAACATTTCTTAAATCTTTGGATATTGAAGTATGGAATATTACAATTAAAATGCCCCCAAGTATTTTCAATGAAAATGAAATGTTTTTAAATGTCAAATCAATGAATAGTATATATTGTGCATTAGATCAAAATATTTTCAAACTTATTTATACACTTCCTACTGCTTATGAAGTTTGGGAATTTCTTGAGAATTCTTATTATCTTCCTTCCACAGATGATGAACAAGAGCAATTCCTTCTGGACCCAAGAGAAGAAACTGATGAGGACTTATGCTTGGAGGAAGAAGAATGCAACGTCACAATATTGGACTCATTTGTTGGCAACACATCAAGCAAAAGAGAAGACAGAAATTCAACAATGGAAGAGGAATGCGAAGAAGATGTCAAAGGAACCCTTGGTTCAAATCTTGCCTCATCCCATAGCCATGTAAGAAAATCAAAAACTTCTCTTTTTGTAACAAATTCTATTTCTACATCTCGTATGCTTAAAATTGCTAAACGTAAAATTTTAAAGTTAAAATTTACTAATTCCAAATTACGTTTAGAAAATAAATCTTTAAAAGCAAACGATAACGTAGAATCAAATATTGATGTGTTAAATTCTCTTTCATCCTCTTTAGTTAAAATTCCTATTCCTTGTTTTGATTGCAATCTATTAAAAGAAAATTTCAAGGATATTGAAAAAGGGCTCTTAGTTTCTAAAAGGCATAATGAAAAAAATTGATAATTGAAAATGATGCTTTAACTTGTAAGTTAAGACAATTAAAATCTTTTGTTGAAAAAGTTCTAATTTCTAGTAATGACTTTCATCATAAGATTTTGAATAAAAATAAATTAACTTACAAAATCATTTCTAAAAAGGACCATTTTCATACATCAACTAAAAAGGAGTTTAGTTTTAAAAAGAATTATGACCCTCACAAAATTCTTAAGAGTCACTATTATAAGTCTCAATATATTTTCAATCATGACTCAAATTTAAAATCTCCTTTTCATGAAAATCAAACTATAAAATATTATCCTTCATATTATAAGAGTATGTCTATAAGAAAGAGTGGAAACAAAAATCATCAAAATAAGAATCAATCATTTAAAATTGATTGTAACCCACTCTTTCAACAATCACTTCTAAAGAAAGACAACCACTCTTATAAACTTTCAAAGATGCCATATAATAAAATTCATGATGATTATCAACATCAAGCTATTTTGAAATATAATTTGAATAAACATAAACCCACAATGAATTATTTTACAAACAACTATCATCATATAAAGATGTCACATAATCATTATATGGATTTAAGTGATAAAAAACCAGAGTATGAATGGAGACCCATAAAGAAAAATGACATATCAACTGTAATTGAAAAAGCCCATTCATCATTATCTTCCCAAAAGCCACCACGATGTATTTGGGTACCCAAAGGAACCATCCCACTTAGTCACCTTTGGATACCTAAATCTCTTATTCATTAATATCCATTCATTTGCATGAAGTAGGAACAATTAAAAATGAAATATCAATACTCTACTTCATGATGTGCTTTATTTCTTTTTCTTTTGTTTGTTTTGTATTTTTTGATCCAAAATGTTTATGGTTACTTTATATTTCATAATATATGACTTACTCATCTTAAGCCTAATGATTATCAATTCAACTAAATTAAAATTGAACATAAAGTCATATGATTTTAAAAGTGACCTACCTCTCATTTTAAAAAAAACAATTATTTATATATATCCTTTTAAATCCCTTACCCATCAATGTCTTGAATTATCATTATAATTTGAATATTGAAATTATTATCAAGACTAATGAATTTATTTTACAGAATGGATTTAAATGGTTTATTAAAGGGCTTAGGATAAAAATTAAAATGCGCAACATTTTTGATTATTTTCTATTTTGTTTGCTGCATATGTTAGCCCTTATATTGAAAAATATTATCAAATAAAATCGAAAACAAACATTCACAAAACGCATGTTTAATCTTTTAAAAATGCGAGTTTTAGATCAAAACTTTAAACAACCATATCTTTTGATCCGCTTGTCCGATTTTTGCGTTTAATATCTTTTCGGAAAGAGCACAGAAATCTACATCCAACGAAGAACCAAACTTGCCCGTTCAAATTCGTTTGGTGCTGAAAAATTGCCCAAACTCAACCTTGTTTAAAAGCTATATCAGTCTTATATCGGCAATTTCTGTGTCTTTGGATTTTTCACCACATGATATCCTTTGTATATTGTGTGTAATGTGTGTCACCATTGTTTGCATGTATTTAGACCTTAGAATCATCCTGTATCATTAAGTTCAAATCAAAAGTTTAATCATTTCATTCTTGGTCTAAAGAAAAATAATTTGAATTCTTCTCATATTACATGCAACATTATCTCCATTAATCCTCTATGATAACATTGCATTAAAACTCATCATCCTAGCATCACTTCTTATTTTATGCTTAAATTTATATGCTAGGTATAACATTTACAATGTTATTCAAATTTCATGTTAACTATGTGATTTATAATAAAATACTAAAATTCCAACAACCACATAGTTTATGGATTAATTATTAGAATATATATGAATATTGTATCAAGAATCATATATTATCTTGCAAAACCAAAGATCAATAGTTTCAATTATTGAGTGCAATTTTATTATAAATTTCAAAACCTTATATATGTGATCTTTGTCTTTGATATGATTACATGATCATCATTTTCTAGACTTAAAAAATCAAACAAGCTTATTCAAAAGAAAATCACCAAATCATTTTGTCATAAGTTTAGAATGAATAGAATTCACATACATCATGATGATCTATCATATATTCTACGCAAAATTCTCTATAATCATAAAACATAATTCATGTTTTATCAAGAGATATCTCGAATCAATAATGTTTTTCACCTAGGTATTATGAATCTTATGATAAAAATTTGAATAATGTTTTCTTTTCATTATTTGATGTATTGATATGCTTTGCTAGTGATTGCATGTATCTCTCATATTTGTAGACTCTAGAATCAACTTTGAAATAAAAGTGAAAATCAAACTTAATCATCACTCTATTCTAGATCTATAATTTAAAACTCTATTTTGGAATACATGCAATATTAATATTAATCTTATGACATGACATTAAACCCAAAACTCATCATACTAGCTTTATCACTTATTGAATATTAGTAATTGTGCTAGTTATCTCATATTGTCATCTCATAAAAGTAGAAAAACTATGCGGCAATATATAACTCATCACATTAAACAAAACTCATAGTTTATAAATCAACCCATAGTTTAAAAGCATAGGTTGTCCAAAGATTATTCACCTATGACTTCATATCTCACAATAACGGGGGCATAGGGTTGTATGCATTAGAGACATAACCTCTAAGTCATGTCTTGTCCTTAACCGGGAAGGGTTCCAGTGGGGCCTTGTGAGGCACTAGGGGGAAAGAGTGCTAGGTTGAGTGCTCTCTAGTGTGTGCATATGGGATTAACACCCCAACCTACGGCATGTGTGTAGCTTCCCATGCCCATCCGTCACTTAGTACGGGACTAGGGTGTAGACATTTAGTCGGGGTAGTTTTTTAGGACATACTTATATTACTCTTTGCGTAATCATTTTATTTACTTATCACTTAAATCATGCATATTTTGGGTTGTTTAATAAAAAAATGTCCTATTGTGTTTGCATAATTTATCTTTTTGAGCTTAAATGTTTTTGTAAAACACATGTATTTGAAAAAGCTAAAGTTTTATGCAAATTTGAGCAATCAAGACATCTCTAAAAATTACAAAATTTTTGCATAAGACTACTCTAAGGACACTTAATAAATATCATAAATCAGATTTTTCAAATTCTCAAAAAAATCGTGTACAGTTTCAGCGTTAACTCTTAATGCCAGCGTTAGCGTTGGTGTTGGAATTTTATGATTTTTAAATTTCTAAAAATCCTTAAAAATATGTTAGTTTATATTTACTAATTTGTTTTTGAATTATTGACAATTATTATCGTTGTTTTAATTTTTATTTAAGAAAATCAACTACAAAAATTCAAAATTCAAAAATACAAAAATATGTTTTTGAGATTTGTGTTTTATTCATAATATGAAAAATCAACTACAAAAGTTCAAAATTCAAAAAATACAAAAATATGTTTTTGAGATTTGTGTTTTATTCATATTATGAAAAATCAACTAAAAAAGTTCAAAATTAAAAAATACAAAAATATGTTTTTGTGATTTTCTGTTTTTATCTCATTAAAAAATGATAAAACAACAAAAAACTGTATGATCTTTATTGCTAATATCAAACATGAATGAATTCTATTATTTAGAATTATTTACAATGTTAAAATTTATTCCTTCAAATTACTATGAACATTCTTTTGTTTATCATGCTTTGATATATCTATTTAAACTGCATCAACTGTATTGAAAAATATGTGTAGAACCAAGCTTAGCATACCTCTAAGTATGAGTAAAGGTATTATGATTGATAATGATACCTTTCACTCACTTAATTTGATAATCAACATATGTGTTTAAATCTAAAAATGCTTGTTTGTGTATTGTATTTGTACAATAAATTAAAACTTGCATAAGTTTATTACCTACACTACATTTGAATTGCACTTATGAAATTTTGAAAAGTGGTTAAGTTTCAAAAATTGTGGGTTTGCAAAACAAGTGTATTCGGAGAATGGTGTCGCACAAATGTGAAAAAAATTATATATGTAGACAACTATAACTCCACCAAGCACTACTTGAATCTCCTGATAAGTCTTCATAAGCATTGTGAGGTTGAACACCTTGGAAAGAATAGTAAACTTTCTTGTGCAACCCTTGATTAATACACCACTTTTTATAAAATAGTGTGCATTAAAGTGTGTGAAAGTTAATTTACTTGTGTTTTATTGTTCACTTTACTTTACATATGTCTTGTATTTTGTGATTTAAATCAATTGTTAACATTGCCCAAAATACACTTATGTGCACATCATTATCTTTCATAACACTTCTTCTCATGAGTATTGGATTATAATGCTTTATCTATACTACTCTTTATATAATAAATGCACTAGATAACCTAGCATGATCTCTACAATGTTTTGGTATCTCTTGAACTTAAAATTAAGTAACATTGTAGTATATTTTTTTGATATGTTCATTTTCATGCTTGGTATCTTTATGTAAAACTATGAGATTTCAAAAAGGTTAAAACATCTTTACCTTTTGAACTTAAAACTCATATTTTTTACTTATGCTTTTCATGCTTACAAAAGATGTTTCTTATAATCTTCCGCTTGCTTACAACTCTTATCCTTTTATTTGAAATCTCTTAAATATACTATGCTTAAAATCTTTATCATTATCTATATTACAAAAGCTCGATCATGCTTTATCATTTATAAGAAATGCCTCCTTACTACCCTAACCCTACCTTCTTTTGATTATACCAAAAGGCGGAGATTAATTGCAGAAATCTATATAGGAGAAATATAGAAGAATAGGGGGAGTAAAACATAAATTGCATTTATGTAGGGGGAGCATTAAGATAGGGGGAGTATGCACATTATCATGCATATCATATACTATAGTTGCACTATTGTTTTGCTTATTATATTCTATAATCAACTTTAATGATTTCTTGCTAAGAGGATTTGTTATTATCAAAAGGGGGAGATTGTTGGACATGTGTGTCACATCCTTTTGTTTGAGAATAACAAATCCCAAATTGTATTTGATCTTGCTTGTCGTGTGTTTAGAGTGTGCAGGAACAATTGGTGCAATACTCCACAGGTAGAAAACAGATTGGAGATGACTTTCTTGAAAGTGTGCTAACACTCGCGTTAGTCGTTAACGCCCAGCGTTAACAACCGCTGAGAAGGAAACCGCTGAGATGGCGTTCGACGAAATTTGAAATAAACTGCATTCGATGAACTGAACTGCGTTCGACAAACTCTGAAGGCGCTCGACGAAATTTGAAGGAACCTGCGTTCGAGGAAATCTGAACTAAACTGCGTTCGACGAACTGAACTGCGTTCGACGAACTCTGAAGGCGTTCGACGAAACCTGAAGGAACCTGTGTTCGACAAACTTGGAGTTCCGTTCGACAAAATTTCCTGCACTCGATGAAATTGCGCTCGACAAGCTGCGTTCGACGAACTTGGAGTTCCATTTGACGAAATTGCCTGCGCTCAACGAAATTGCGCTCGACAAGCTGCGTTCGACGAACTTGGAGTTCCGTTCGATGAAATGAGCCTGCGCTCGACGACATTGCGCCCGATAAACTGCGTTCGACGAACTTGGAGTTCCATACGATGAAATTGATTCCGTTCGACGAACTTAATTTCTGCCAAGATCCCGGCCGTTTGCACGATCATGACAGTTGACGAAATGGGTTTCCGTTCGACGAAGGCGCGTTCGACGAAAATAGTTCCGTTCAATGAAATTTGGTTCTGTCACGCTCCCGACGTTGTGCACGATCTCAGCAACTTTCGTACATGATTCACTAACGCTAGCGTTAACCCTTAACGCCACGCGTTAGCTTCCGAGGCTATTTAAAGTACAGCCCTCTCATTCTATGTGTGCAGATTCTAGAATTCTGATACTTTGGAGAGAGGTTCAGGTACATCAATTAAGAGATCTCCCTTGGGCTATCATGAAGATCTAAAGAGGATTTTGAAGGAGAAGGTCTACAACGCATATCCCATACGAAGGACGATCGTTTCAAGAACGCCAACATCTACATCGCCTTCGTCCTCACCTTTAGAATTTCTTGGGGAGTTTCTTTGTACTTATCTTTTAATCTTTTATTTTATTCTCTTTGTAATTTGTGTGGAGAAATCATTCAGGGAGAGCATCGGATTCCAGGAAGGATACCGTGGGTAAATTCGCCTTGTGTTGGCGACTAGGTCTGGGTAGGACTTAGGGAGGAATTCGTCTTGTGTTGGCGACTAGGTCTAGGTGATTAGATCTAGGGGGTGCTCGAGGCCATATTCAGGGAAGGATTGGCTAGAGCGGCTTGAGGCCTTATCCGGGGAAGGATAGGCTAAAGCCAACCGATTTGTGGGGATACAAGTCGGTATAGAAAAGGAAAAGAAATTTTCATGTGTACGCCTCGATTTCTAGCGATATTGAAATCAAATTTATGTAAACACCTTTTCATATGAATACAATCATGTCTCTATTTGTGTTTACTTGATTTCTCTCCTTTGGCATAATCTCTAAAATATTGGTTACTAAGTTTTCAATTATAAATACTTTATCTAAATTGTTTCTTTCAATCTCTTTCATCATAAAACAATTTAGTACTTGTTTCTAAACTTGGTTATTATGATATTCTCTTAATTTAACTAAATTGTTATTTCGTTCTAATATTACTTTAAATAATTTAGTAAATCGTCTAAAAATTTATAAAGAACTTTATTCCCTTATTCACCCCCCCCCCCCTCTAAGGGCGCCTATCGATCCAACACTACTATGTCCGCATGGTCCTGAAGAAGACAGAACTCAAATACCCCATTCTTGAAAAACAAGCGTTTGCTCTAATCATCTTGGCAAGGAAACTTCGGTCGTATTTCCGGGTGCACTCGATCAAGATAGTGATCGGCCATCCCTTTCGCAACATCATGGAAGGGGTGAAATATTCAGGAAGGTTGGCAAAATGGTAGGTGGAATTGAGCGAGTTTGAGATCTCTTTCGTACCTCGACTATCAATGAAGGCGCATGCGGTGGCTTAATTCCTGGCGGTGTATGTGGTCAAGGTTGCAGAACCCCAGTCTCACAAGCATTTAGCCTGGGAGTTGCTGGTGGATGGGGAATCAGAGAGGTACTCTCTAGGAGGAGTGATCTTGGTAAGTCCACAGGGACAAAGATCGAGCAAGCAATTGACATCTGTTTCCCTCTCACCAACAATCATGCTGAGAATGAGGCGGTGAAAATAGGGCTCCGCTTAGCAAGGGAATTGGGGGTCCAGGACGTGAAGGTGTCTACAGACTCGATGGTAGTGACATCCCATATCAAGGAAGAGTTTGAGATGAGAGAGTCGACTCTCCAGTGATACCTCACGAAGGTAAACAGACTCATTGGGCTATTCTAAAACTTTTTCCATTCAGCATGTGTCGAGGAAGGAGAACACACAGGTAGATTATTTGGCAAAGCGCGACCCTCGTACAGGAGAGATGGTGATAGAATTGTTTCCGCCATCTATTGAAGAAGGAGAGTTGATGGAGATCAATCAGCGGCCCGCATAGATGAACCTTTTCATTGCCTTCCTGGCCTCGGGCAAGTTCCCAAATGAGGTCCCGAAAAGTGGCGATTTAGGTACAAATCAGCCTACTATGTGTTTCAGGAAGGAGCCCAGCATCGGAACACCATGTCTGGGCTCCTCGCTAGGTGTGTCTTCGAGGAGGAAGTCCCGAGGGTTCTGGAGGAGATCCACTCCAGAGAATGTGGCAGCCACTCCGGGAGTCGGACCTTGGAAAAAAGGGTGCTTAGGCAAGGTTACTTTTGGCCCACAATTAACAAGGATGTGGCAGAGTATGCGAAGAAGTGTCAAAAGTGTCATCTGTTCGCATCGCTGCAACTTCTACCAGCACAGAGGCTCAAGACAATTACGACGTCGTGGCCCTTTGTAATTTAGGGAATGGACCTGGTAGGCTGATGCGCAAATCTTAGCACACCGCTATAGGCGGTAGTAAGACTGCGGCACGAAACGGCAGTGTACCGATCGTTCAAGTAATATAAAATGGGAATGAATCCCCAAGTATCGATCTCAAAGGAACACAGTAAGGTGGAGTTTATTATCGAGGAAGGACTTGAGATTGAAGTCCTTTCGAGCGGATGGGTGCGGAAATGGGCGATTTGGTTTGTGGAAAATAAAAGAAAAACAACTTAAACTACTCCTATGCAATGCCGCTATGCAGTGCTTCGCTTGGCGGGATGGAGACTAGGCAGGCCTTAAGCGTGCTGCGTCGCAAGGGCGGATGGACGAGTAGGCATACGGATGAGCGTCGCAAGCACCTCGTCGACAAGCACGCCACTAGCAATTGCTAGTGCGGCACACGAACGTGATGACGGGATGGAGGATGGATGGTGGCGCACCTCGTACACATATGAACAAAATATAACTTCACATAGACATGAAATTAAGATTACAAGCACGATTCATAGTGTTCATCATCAATACATGAGAGATCTAGCTACAAACACATCAATAAGAGAAGAACAAGGCAAGAAATCGACCGAATCCGAAGGCTCGTTGTAGATTCACGGTTGGAATCGCCGGGTTGTCAATCCGCGTCCAAGCTCGGTCCGCAACTACGTCTGGGGTAGAGAGAGCTGTCACTACTCTCCAATGAGCCCGTCTTCTTCGTGTCACGATCCGGTAGAGGTTGCAAACTTCCTCTTGCTTGATGGCGATGGCGGCTAAACCTTCCTTGAAGCTCTAGGATGAAGGAGGAGGCCGAGAGGAAGCTTCGGCTCAACAATGGCGTGAAGAACAAGCCCCGAGCACCTCCTGATGGTGGGCGGCGATGGAGGGGCGAAATCGGGCACTCTGGAGCAGGAAACGGCGGAAAAAATGCGGAGCCCGACCTAATTCACGAGCAGGAGTATTTATAGGCTCTGGAATAAACAGTGCGCACGATCATTGGCGCACGACCAGTGGTCGTGCGCGCTGGAATCCTGTGATCGTGCGCATGCCTGGGCGAAGCCTGCAATGCGAGAAATTTATAAAATATAATGTCCGCACGACCAGTGGCGCACGACCGGTGGTCGTGCGCACTATCGTAGGTGGTTGTGCGCACTGGTCGAAACAGAACTCATAAAATTGATGTTAAGTGCGCACGAACAGTGGCTCACTACCAGTGGTCGTGCGCACTATCGTAGGTGATCGTGCGCACTGTCTGAGACAGAACTCATAAAATTGGTGTTAAGTGCGCACGAACAGTGGCGCACGACCAGTGGTCGTGCGCAATAGAACCAGCGATCGTGCGTTGTGTTCCTGTACAGAATTGTACCGGGAACACCTGCACGACTCCTGTTCCAGCACAACCACGAATCCAGCCACTGAAAGTGGCACTTAACAATGCATGAAAACTAATAAAGACGAAGAACATGAAATAACACCAAAAACGGGCCTAGAGGTGCGCTTAGCATGGAGTATCAAATATGAGTGAAAACATGTCTAAAGTGAAGTGCATAGACTAGAAAATCGGCCCAGATGAGTCCATAAATGTGTATATATTTGGGACTCATCACACCCCCAGACTTAACTGTTTGCGCGTCCCGAGCAAACCATCTCTCGCGGACAGGAAAAACATAGCTGACAAAGAAATTATCAAGCGGAGTACCATGCGAAGTCGCATGCTCACACGCGTAGAAATACAATAGATAAAATTCCTACTTATGCATATTAGTTTATAATTTCCTAGGAGCGTATTTATATATTACATTTACTCAAAAAGTGAATCACGGTGAATCATAACGTCGTACATAGGAAGAAAGTAAACTGAACGCTGAGGCGAGCATTGCCAAAGATTGGGGCTCGAGACAACTCCATTGAAATCCATCAATGTCGGTGACCATAAGCTTGCCCATTCGCACTCTCTCCACGACACTGGTTTGACTCAAATGCGTGAATCAATAGGACTTAAGGTTTTAGATGAGGCTTGGGTTTAGGTGAGGTAAACAAATATAAACATGAAGGCTTAGAACACAAAAACCCAAATGAGCAAATGCATAACACTATCCAAGTAGCCAAAAAAACACGCGGATGAACCACACCCCTAGACTTAGACTTAACAACATGGGTGTGTGCACCGCCTACTCCCAAACATATATATTTACACAGATTTTTCATTAAAGCTCATATCTTTTTCTTTTCTTTTCACTTCTTTTCTTTCTCTCATTTTCTTCTTTTCTTTTCTTATCATTTTCAGCAGCTAAACAATAAAACACATCCACATCTTCACAAACATATCACCAAATCAACAACCCAACTCATGAAAATAATAAACAGCTAAAGCTCAGATTTGGGTGTGCGACTAGGGTTGGCATTTAGGCTTTGGTGAGACAACAGTGGGGCTGAATCAAAGAAAGGGTAGGCACAACTGGGCTGACGAGGATAAAGCGATAGGAGTGGGCACAAAGGCTCAACCGGGCCAAAATGATGGCCTATATCACATTCACGCAATTGACTAATCGTATACCCATGCTTCAAGAATCGCTTGGGGCAAGTTCTAGCCACCGAGAAAGATAATCCTTCCTCCCGACTCGAGCAATATGAGGCTAACAAATGTCTACACACATTCATATGCTACCGTTTGATTCACACCGGATTCACCAATTTTGAGTAGAGTAAATAATATTTACGCTAATAGAAAAAATATAAACTAAAAGCATAAAAAGAAATTGAATCTACACGAATTTCTAAACGAGACATGAGCACTCGACTAGGAGCACTACAGGAGTCAACATTTTACTCCGCCTCATAATCCTAAGCCAGCACAATGATTTTCCAAATCACACAAAAAGACAAATTCAACTCGCGACGTGCCAACGGCTAAGCGCGTTCAAGTGGGTGTTGTGGTGTGCAATGAAAATAAACAAAACATTTTAAATGAAATCTTCTAGTATGCAGTGCAATAGTGCACGTGAGCAGGTAAACAAAACTACTCTCCCCCAAACTTAAACTAAACAATCCACAAAATATATGACATGACAATCATAAAAGGCTAGGGAAAGAGAGTACCCAGTGCTCAGAAATGAGCACACCAGAAGATTGGCGTGTAAGCTAAAATGAGCCGCAACATCCGCCATCCAGAAAAGATACCTGCAGGGGTCAGCTCCGCAGAAACAAAAGAAAATAGAAAACTGAAAAAAGAATACTACTAACTAAACTAAACAAGATGAAATAAGAAATGCAGGATAAGGTAAGATAACTATTGGGGTTATTGTCATCCCAGCACGACTTATTCAGATTTTATACAGTTCTAGCTTATAGGCCTATGAAAAGAAAAGTGGACTGGTAACTGTTCTACTATGCGTGTAGGTAGCGGGTACCTATACGGAGAAAGAACAGTCACGCCTCTACCCGAATATAAATACCTGCTCCTCACAGGTAGAGGGAAAAGAAAGTAAGAAGAGGAGGAGGCTTGGTCCTCACTCATCTCACCAAAAACATCCTTGCCTAGCAAGGTGTCGTCAACAGGGAGGCAGCAGGAGGCGAAGGCAATGAGTGGAGCTTCCTCTACGGAGGGGGAATAAACCTCCTCACATGAGAGGATGCTCTCATCATTGACTTGAGCAAAAAGCTCCAAGTCCTCCTGAAGTACCTGTGAAGATTCAACCTGCACAGACTCAGATGAAGGAAGGGGATCAAGAAATAAAGAAGACGAAGAACATAAATAAACATCAATCGGGGGAGTAGTCCCGGTCTCACTCCCATCAGGTTGGGTAAGTAAAAGAATGTTTGCATTGTTATCAATGCTACAAGGTTCGGCGGGATCAACAGTGGCCATGCCTAAGATTTGGACTTCCTCCACCGGTGCTGAGGAAAACTCCTCTTCACCTAGAAGGTTGTTCTCCTCCCTAGGAACAGGCATAACACTAAAGTCACCAGCCTCCTCTTGCGACACATCATCAACAATGTCGTCAGAGACGAGTGTAGTATGCACAACAGGGGGAGGAGTAGTGCTCGGATAAAAGTCGAGCACCGATTCCTCACAAAGAATCGAATCCACTAGAGGTGGTGGATGCACATGGAGTATAGGCTTAGCAATGTCGGTGCATAGATCAGCCGCACATCCGGTGACCGTGTCCATGCCATACCCTTCAAGATGTGAAGGTGACAAAGACACATAACCGGATGTTGAAGGTGTGCCTCCAGAGTTAGGAGTTGGGACGATCCGGATATCCGGCTCGTCATCCTCGTCCAATTGGCGAAGATACTCGGCACAGTCCTTCAAGACATGATCAGTGCTCCGGCAAAACCGGCACTGCCTTGCGGGCTTCTTTGGCACAGCAGGGGCTGAAGCCGAAAAGAAGTATGACGGTAAAGGCTCAGCAGAGTAGCCATAAGACTTACGCGCACCATATGGAGTACCAGACGAAGTCGGTGCTCCATTTGCTGGGCTATAAGAATTATGCCTACTATTCTCCGTAGGGCATTCATCACTAGAGTGGGAGGTATCTCTACACCAACGGCAGCGGATATTGAGATGCGCCCACATAGTGTGAAAATAATACGATTCAAAATAAAAATGCTATTGTGCAAAATACTACACCTAGCAAAAATTACTAAAGCAACCTAATATAAAACAGGAAATAAAATACGAGGGAATAAAACAAAGGAATGCAATTTACAAATGGAAGGGCTTCTCTCTCAGGTTCTCCCTCTCCAGAAAACTCACACGACTGCGATCCCCGGCAACGGCGCCAAAAACTTGATGCGCAAATCTTAGCACACCGCTATAGGCGGTAGTAAGACTGCGGCACGAAACGGCAGTATACCGATCGTTCCAGTAATATAAAATGGGAATGAATCCCCAAGTATCGATCTCAAAGGAACACAGTAAGGTGGAGTTTATTATCGAGGAAGGACTTGAGATTGAAATCCTTTCGAGCGGATGGGTGCGGAAATGGGGGATTTCGTTTGTGGAAAATAAAAGAAAAACAACTTAAACTACTCCTATGCAATGCCGCTATGCAGTGCTTCGCTTGGCGGGATGGAGACTAGGCAGGCCTTGAGCGCGCTGCGTCGCAAGGGCGGATGGACGAGTAGGCATACGGATGAGGGTCGCAAGCACCTCGTCGACAAGCACGCCACTAGCAATTGCTAGTGCGGCACACGAACGTGACGGCGGGATGGAGGATGGATGGTGGCGCACCTTGTACACATATGAACAAAATATAACTTCACATAGACATGAAATTAAGATTACAAGCACGATTCATAGTGTTCATCATCAATACATGAGAGATCTAGCTACAAACACATCAATAATAGAAGAACAAGGCAAGAAATCGACCGAATCCGAAGGCTCGTTGTAGATTCACGGTTGGAATCGCCGGGTTGTCAATCCGCGTCCAAGCTCGGTCCGCAACTACGTCCGGGGTAGAGAGAGCTGTCACTACTCTCCAATGAGCCCGTCTTCTTTGTGTCACGATCCGGTAGAGGTTGCAAACTTCCTCTTGCTTATGGCGATGGCGGCTAAACCTTCCTTGAAGCTCTAGGATGAAGGAGGAGGCCGAGAGGAAGCTCCGGCTCAAGAATGGCGTGAAGAACAAGCCCGGAGCACCTCCTGATGGTGGGCGGCGATGGAGGGGCGAAATCGGGCGCTCTGGAGCAGGAAACGGCGGAAAATATGCGGAGCCCGACCTAATTCGCGAGCAGGAGTATTTATAGGCGCTGGAATAAACAATGCGCACGATCATTGGCACACGACCAGTGGTCGTGCGCGCTGGAATCCTGTGATCGTGCGCAAGCCTGGGCGAAGCCTGCAATGTGAGAAATTTATAAAATATAATGTTCGCACGACCAGTGGCGCACGACCGGTGGTCGTGCGCACTATCGTAGGTGGTCGTGCGCACTGGTCGAAATAGAACTCATAAAATTGATGTTAAGTGCGCACGAACAGTGGCGCACTACCAGTGGTCGTGCGCACTATCGTAGGTGATCGTGTGCACTGTCTGAGACAGAACTCATAAAATTGGTGTTAAGTACGCACGAATAGTGGCGCACGACCAGTGGTCGTGCACAATAGAACCAGCGATCGTGCGATGTGTTCATGTACAGAATTGTACCGGGAACACCTGCACGACTCCTGTTCCAACACAACCACGAATCCAGCCACTGAAAGTGGCACTTAACAATGCATGAAAACTAATAAAGACGAAGAACATGAAATAACACCAAAAACGGGCCTAGAGGTGCACTTAGCATGGAGTATCAAATATGAGTGAAAACATGTCTAAAGTGAAGTGCATAGACTAGAAAATCGGCCCAGATTAGTCCATAAATGTTTATATATTTGGGACTCATCATATGCCCTTTCCCCTAGGCTAGTGGGAAAACGGAGGTTCCTCTTGGTCATGATTGACTATTTCTCCAAGTGGCTAGAGGTAAAGGCGCTAGCAAAGACAACCTCGTAGGTAATAAGAAACTTCATTTGAGGAGAGATAATCTATAGGCGCGGGCTGTGATGAGCGTACTTTATATAGTATTTCAAGCTCTATTTTAGCTGGGATTTCATGAGTTTTTGCTCTTCCTCTTTGTGATTCTAGTAGAAAATCATTCGTATTCTTACTTTGCATCATTGAGCGAGTTTTAGGCTAAATAGAGCATGTGTGTTTTCTTTTCATGCATTCCTTCCCTTACCTTGAATCTAAAAACATTTTGATTACATGGAAATATGTCTATTGTTGAGAATTCTAGTGGGTTTGGCTGTGTTTCATGCAGATATAGACTTGTGTGGGTTTCCAGAAAGTTTTGGCCCTTTTTCGCATTGTTGGCCACTGGTCATGCGTTTTTCTTCGCGCACGACCAGTGGACTCTTCGCACATGATGATGCACAAATCTTACACACCGCTATAGGTGGGAGCGAGATTGCGGCATGACACGGCAGTATACGGATCATTCAAGTAATATAAAATGGGCGAATTTCCCCAAGTATTGATCTCGAAGGAACACAGTAAGGTGGAGTTTACTTTTGAGGAAGGAATTGAGATTGAAATCCTTTCCAGCGGATGGAATGCGGGAGATTTGGTTCTGGGTTGCAGAAACAAAATAAAAGAACCTAAAATAACACTACTATGCAGGCCGCTATGCACTGCTTCACTGGGCGGATGGAAACAATGCAGGTCGCTATGCACTGCTTCGCTAGGCGGATGGGCGAGAAGGCAAGAGGATGGAGTGGTTCACACCAGCAGAATTAGGATGGATTATGCGGGCCGTTAGCACCGCTTAGCTTGGTGATTGGAAGAGTAGGCTCACGTAGTGGAAGAGTAGTCAAGCGGAATGGAAGAGTAGGCTAGCAGAATGAAGTGTAGGGTGGATTGGATTTGGTGGCGCACCTCAAATACGCATATAAACAAGATAATTTCATAAAAGGATGAAATAAGAATTAACACACAAGTTTATAGTGCACATCATCAATAATATGAAGATTACAATCATATACATCCACAAAAGTTAGAGAAAAAGGCAAGAGATACGACCGCATCCGGAGGCTTGTTGTAGATTCTCAGTAGGAATCGTCGGGTTGTCAATCCACGTCCTAGCTCGGTCCAATCTATCGTTCGGGGTAGAGGAGGGCTGTCACTTCCTCCCATTGGGCCCGTCTTCTCTGGTAAACAACAATCCTATCGCGTCTGATGCAAAGAACTCTTTGCTTGGCGATGAAGAAGAGGGTGGAATCTGTTGGGAAATGTGCCATGCAATGTTCCTGATTTAAAGAAGCACTCAGCTCAATGACAAAAGCATTGTGTATTTAATGTCATATCTAGTTCATGCTTACAGAGATCAGACAATATGTCCCGTACTTCAATAACTTTCCTAAGTACAATATCGTCGAAAAATACTGGACATATCGTTGACAAGTGTATGCATGTCGTTGAAATGATATGCGGAGCAAAGAAGAGTGATCATATTGGCTATCGTCGAAACAACATGCAAATAATAATATCGTTGTGACATCAACACTACATCACCTCACAATGATATCGGAAAGCCGAGATGAAGAAGAAGACTCAAGCGCAAACATAAGACAAGATGTTGACGATATCGTCGAAAACAAGCCTTGACGTTGATAGGGCTAAGTCAGAACAAATATCATCGTAAAGAAGCGGTGACGTCGACAAGGCTAAGGAAGAACAGATATCGTCATAAAAGAGGCATGATGTCGATAAGGCTAAGCAAGACAAATATCGTTGTAATGAAGCCTTGTCATTGAAAAGGGCTAAGTAAGACTGATGTCAACGATATCGTCGTAAAGAAGCCTTGACGTTGAGAAGACTAAAGAAGGTCATATGAAGAAGGGCAGTTGCTGAAGAATGGTTTGTCGACATGATATCTATTCTGTCGTCGACAAGATAAGGTGATCACAATGATATCAAGCAATCAAGAAGATTACGTCGACATCAGTTAGATGACTTCATGTCGTCTTAAGTGTAAGTGCAGAAGGGATGTCTCGTGTCGTCGAGATATCTCTATCTGAAGAAGAATTGAAGAAGAAGCTAGTTCAAGACAACGACAAGTCCTATCGTCGAGATATTGTGCATATCGTCGTGACATTGGATATATCGTCGAGACATATTCAAATGTTGCCAGACGCGCTGTTAGTACTTAATGCCGCCGCGTGATTGTCCAATCAGTGTGTGCTATTAAGGTATGAGCATTTTTCAGTAAAGGACATCATAGGTGATCGTTAAGCGGCTCCTCCGTCCTATAAAAGGGAACAGTGATTCCCTAAAGAAATCAGAGTAAAAAAAGGAACGAAAAAGTATCCCGTCGAGCATATACATCAGTAAAAGCTGTGAAGAAGAATCAAGAACAAGAAGAGGAGAACAAAAATGCTCATCCAGTGTTCTCCAAGTTGCAGTCAAGACACATCGACTATTAAGTATTGTTCAAGTCCAGAAGCCAGTCAACATCAGGCTAAAGGAGAAGGACTAAAGAAGATCTGTGCTACCAACGCCTACATCTGAAGCATCTTCTTCAAGATAAGAAGCTGATCTCCATCAGATCTAAGTGTCAAGCTTGAGGGCTTGAGATGTGTGTGGCTTGAGGGCTAGGGCAGAGGACTTGCGGGTCCAAACGTGTCGAGCTTACAGGCTCGGGTGCAACGAAGGGCTTGCGGGCCTAGGCTGTAAGGACTTGCGGGTCCAAGAGGCAAGACTTGCGGGTCTGTGTTATGTAGGGCTTGAGGGCCTGAGTGTCGAGCTTGTGGGCCTAGGCTGCAAGGACTTGCGGGTCCGAGTTGTAAGTCTTGAGGGCCGGAGACATTGGTGGAGTTTGTCGAGCCTACCACACTGCTAGGTAGGCGCAGAGGGAAAGAGGACTACTCAAGGCACCCTGTCTTGAGGAACCTCTATAAGTCATTGCATGTTTTCTGTGGTGTGCTTTTCAATCTCTAAATCTATTAACCAGAAAACAAGAACACCAAAAGGGGAATAAAATAATTTGAAAAACCTATTCACCCCCCTAGGTGATAAGTCGACACCCAATAACTAACAAGTGGTATCAGAGGTAGGTTGTTCAAAGAAAAGCTTAACAGCTTGAACAGATCTGCCAGTGGGTGTCCATCATCATAGTTATGGAATCATGAATAGCTATTTGTTCTAGGGAGAACTTTGCCCTATGGAAAGTAAGAGCTAGAATATTCATGGAGGTTATGGATCCCAGGATGTTTCAAATTAATCAAGAAGGGCCATATGTCCCCAGGACAGTGCCCAAGAAAATGACTGAGGATGAGATCATCCTAGTCAACTTGGACAAGGAAGCCAAAGATAATGTTGCTGGTGCAGTAGACATTTCTATATTCCAGCAACTTGCTCACTGCATAACAGCAAAAGAGATGTGGGACTCTCTAACAGTCCTTATGGAAGAATCAAAAGAAGGAAATGCAAAATCAGTATTGCCTTCCAGGAATCAGAAGGAAGAAAGAAGCAAGGTGGCTGAGAAGAAAGTCAAAACATTGAGTGATAGTGACTCAAGCTGTTCAGAGTCAGAAGAGAATGCTGATTTTGGATTGACTGCCTTATCTGAGTCAGAGGAGGAAATTCAGGATGAAGTCTCTCCTGAACAGGTATGCATAAGAGCTCCTCTATCTATCTCAGACTCAGAATCTGAGACAAGCTCATCAGGAAATGATGACTTGTCCAAGCCATATGATGTCCTTCTAGAAGATCTTAAAAAGATCAAGATGCTCTGCAAGGAGCAAGCTTAAAAGATCTCAATCCTTTAAGCCAGAAATTCTGATCTCTCAGAGAAAGCTGAAAAGCTTACTCTAGAGAATGCAGAGTTTTGTCAACTCAAAAAGGACTTCAAAGCAAGCTCCAACCTTGATCTGATAAGCAAATTTGGGAAAACTCTAAAGGCATTGATTGACAGTAAGGAGTTGTGTTGCTCTCTAACCAAAGAGGTTGTACTTCTAAAGAAGGATAGAGATCAACCTAGTACCCTGAAATTTAAGAATAATAACGTCAGAAGGGTGAAGGATAAATCCCTCACTGCAAGGAAGCCTGTAGCAAGCTCCTCAAAACCCAAGAACATGCCAAAAACCTCTAGGGTACCTCATGAAAGGATGATCACAAGGAGGCATGAAGTTACTGGATCTAGGGAAGAGATGAAATCATTAAAGAAGACAGACTCCAGAGGGAAAGCCACTCACAATAAGTACAGATCAGTCTCCTTCAAATATCCTTCTGTTCACACACAAAGGACTCATGCTCACACAGTCAGCTAGAAGGGAAGATACAACAGTTTTGAATGTTGGTGTTGTGGAAAGACTAGGCACTTTGCAATTTATTGTTGGTACAATCCAGCGGATCCAAGGGTAACAAACATTCAAATAGTTTTGTTCATTATCATTATGCATATCCTGGAGCAGTTAGATCCAGTATGCACTTTAAAGCTAACAATATCCTAGGACCCAGAGCTACTTTGGTACCTAAGGGCTTGTAATCTAATTTGTGCAGGTAGTCCAAGATCCCACAAGAAGCAAATCTGGGCCTTGGACAAGTTGGCTGTTCTGGCTCAATGACTGAAACAGCAAGATTAGCTTATTAGCAATCTTAGTGCAGGTTATCCTACTAAAAAGACAAAAGGAAGTTAATTGGATTACAAGTTGGAATTGACCAAAACACCCATGGAGGATTCTCAGAGTTGGTGCTAAAAGATGTCTCCTAAGAAGGGCCTAAAGTTGCCCTAGGATGACAAGCTTAAGGAATCTGTATCGTCGATACAATAAGTTGTTACGACGACACAGCAGATGCTATGACGACAAATGGATCGAGCTGGAAGGATGCATATCCAAGAACCATCTCGACAACAATCAGCAGTATCGTCAAAATAAAGTCAAGTTATCTATCACGGCACTAGATAGGTCTATCGTAGCCGTCCAATCATTTTCCACCGACACAGTCAAAGGTACGCGCCCCTTCACCTGCCTACACTATAAATAGAGTGAATGCTCTAGAATAAAAATCACGCTATCATTTGCCCTAAGCTATTCCTTTGACAAAACACTGCTTCATCTTCGATGTTCTGCCTCTTCTCTTTCTCTGAATCGATGGCTCCCAAGAAAGAAGAAGTAATCTCCGGTTGTGAACTCCAGCTCGGGGGTTTCAACTCGTGCTCTGAAGAAATCAGTTCAGTGTTTGGGCTCCTGGAATCCACCGGCCTAGATTATCTGCTGAGCGAGCCCCCAGTTCTTATGCACCGAGAACTGACAGAGTTCTTCGCTGAAGCCTGGATCAACTATTCAAAATCTTAGATAAAATCCATTGTAGCAGGTAAGAAGGTCAAAATATCTGCCAAGAGTCTCAGGAAAATGCTCCATCTGCCGAGAATTGAAGGGGGAGAAGAAGAAGAGCTGACAGCGGAGGATGTCTCCACTAGTTATACCTGGTGCGGCCACACTGGGAAGACCTATAGGTCGATCAAGAGAAACGTGTTCAACCAGAAAGGGAAACTGCTGGCAGACATCGTGGGGAAGGTGCATCTATGCAAACCTTGCTCTCATGACCGGATCTCCAAGGAGATGTTCATTGTCATGGACCGGACAATCCTAACCAAGAAGACAAACTGGAGTGAGTTTCTCTTCCAGAGATTGAAGAGTACCCTGAAGACCCCATCATATGGAAGAATTATGTCCCTCTTCCTTTTGAATACCCTAGATGAAGTGCTTCATAAAAAAATGGGAATGCCCCTACACTACTCCAAGAGACTGGACACAAAGATGCTTGATCGACGGGATAGGTATATCCCTAAACCAACATCGGATGCTATATCCGCTCCAAAGAAGCAAAAGAAACAAGCAGTCCCAGTAGATCTCTCTGAGAAAGAAGATTCATCAAGCAGTTCTGATGACAGACCCTCACCCCCCCCCCCCCCCCCCCCCCCCACACACACAATCCTGCTCCATCTGAGGGGGATACATCTACACGAGGAGATGCTCCTGCATCAATTCCTGAACCTGCTCCAAAGAGGTTATTGAAGACTGAGATCAAGACTGTAAAGAGGGACATACTCAATCTCAACACACAGTGTGCCCACTTTTACACTCCGTGTAACACCCCAAGCTTCGCTCAGCCTACTTCTCGAGAAACACGAGAAACAGCTATTTCTCGAGAAGGACAGGCTCAAGCTACTTCTCTAGAAACAACTATTTCTCGAGAAGTGAAGGCTCTAGCTACTTCTCGAGAAACAGCTATTTCTCGAGAAGTGAAGGCAGTGAGTTCGTCGAACGTAGTTTGACGAACAGACAGGCGCTAGAGTTCTCGGGAAGTGAAGGCGCTAGAGTTCGTTGAACGGAGTTCGACGAACCGCTGTCGCTGGAGTTCGATGAAGCGAGTTCGTCGAACTGAGTTCGACGAACCGCTGGCGCTGGAGTTTGCCGAAGCTAGTTCGTCGAACTGAGTTCGACGAACCGCTGTCGCTGGAGTTCGCCGAAGCGAGTTCGTCGAACTGAGTTCGACGAACTGCTGGCGCTAGAGTTCGCCGAAGCGAGTTCGTCAAACTGAGTTCGACGAACCACTGGCGTTGGAGTTCGTTTGACGAACAGTTTATGCTGAGTTCGACGAAGCGCGGGCACGGGCGTAAGCAGCGTACCTGGACGTCCGTTATGATGGAATCTTGATCCTACAGTCTAGATGAGTGCGTCCTAAGGTCTTATTTAGGGCAGAGAGTCCTTTTTCTGGCCTCGGGAAATCCTTTGTGATGTTGGAGGCATAGAATAGAGGAAGGGTTTGGAGGATGAAGAGGGCTAGATCCGCCATTGTTGGAGCACCGGAGCTCCGTTCGCCGATCCGAGACCAGATCTGTGGAGAGGACTAGAAGGCGCTTATTTCTATCCGTTCCTTTCAACCGATCCATGGCGAGGAAGAGAACTCTTAGGGTAACGACATCTCTCCTCCCGGTTTTATGATGCGTGCATGGCATCTATACTTTTATGTTCCTTTTTCTGAAAGTTATGGCACCAGATCTCTCAAATGAGAGGGGTTTGGGTCGCCTTGGTTCAAGAAGAACCATCGGGTTGATTGAGTCCATCCCCGACATGATTTGCACTAGAGATCTGCTCCGTTAGTGGATTAGGCATTCTGTGTGAAGCCGAAATCGTGACCGGTGGTTTGTTTCAGTGATGTTGCTTAACGTGCATTTTAGGGATTTTGTTAGAAATCTGATGACGACGAAAACGTCGTTTGTGTTGCCCTTATGTTCATGTGAGAATGAACGTTGGTTTGGAAAGGGTAATTGTGATGTGTATGTGAAGGCGTGGTTTGTCTTTGTGGTCGGCTGGCTAGCCCGTGAATGCTTGGATTCATGTGGGGAGAGTGTCCCAGCAAGACAAGTCCCTTTCTGGGTTGTGGCGAGAACACAGTATGCTGGTGCGCCCGTTGGCAAGATGAGCCATGTAAGTGGTGAGGTCCCAGTGGAGTTCTTGGCTTTTGGCTTTGTGGTTGTGGCGAGAACAAGTATGCTGGTGCGCCCGTTGGCAAGATGAGCCATGTAAGTGGTGAGGTCCCAGTGGAGTTCTTGGATTTGGGCTTGTACGCCCGTGGGGGAATTGATGAGTACCTTTTGTTTGTTATGAAATGTTGATGTGTGTTGTTATGTTAGAAGCATACACGTCATAGGGTGCCTTGGGTGAAACCTAGGTTTGCATACATGTTGCATTGCTAGATCCCCTTACTTTTATTGCTCAACGTAGAAATGTGGATGATGATTGTGACACCCACACCCATGCTTGTCATGTTTATGTTAATACTGTTTATTACATTTGCATACGAAGTGCTGACTTGCAGGGTGATGTAGTTCCCCGGGGGTCCGCTGGGACGGCCGGGAGGAGGGGTGTTGTTACACCGTTGTTGGTCAGCCAAAGCTGACCCTCGTTTACCGCTCTTTGTGATTTGGATTCAGGGCAAGGATAGCCGGCTGGACCTAGCTTGCCGGCCATAAAGGCCTAAGCTTCATGAAGTGCTCTTTTCATGCTTTCTAGCTTTATTTGATGTCATTACCTATTCCGGCTTGCATGCCGAGGTAGCTTAGGATTGTGATGATCTGTTGGATATTTATATGCCATGTTTGACTTGAGTTGGAGTTTTGTGAGGCCTTAGGGTTGTAGTACTCTTATGTAGCTGTGGACAACTTCTGTGGTTTGTTTTATTGTTTCCGCTGTGTTAGTTCTGAGTTTTGAGATGGTTAGATCTATATCACTTTTTAATGCTAAAGCTGTGGCGATTATATGCTGTGGGGTCCCGTCTGGACCTATATTATATAGTCATTGCAGGGGAGGTGTTACAATTTGGTATCAGAGGGAGGTTAGTGTTCTTGTTGAGGTTTAGCGTGTTCGAATCGCGTTAAGAGGTTGTCCACATAGGAGTACTTTGCGGGACCATGAGTGTCCTTGCATTCGAGTCTTGCGAATAGAGTTTGATTTGTTTTTACTTGCTTATGCTAGGATGGTGGCGATGATGCGGGGACGTCGAGGCATCAGGAGGAGCCATCGGCAAGCAGTGCAACGACCCCAGCCCTTGTGAATATGGGTGTGTCCCCGACAGACTTTTGTCGTATGCTAGCAGAGGCGATGGTGGCGGCTCAAGCTGCGGCGATGCCACGGATTGCGACGCCTGTTGTGCAGGCTGCAACTCCTATTACTCCGGTCACTATCATGCCGGAAGTGGGAGTAAGGCAGGTAGAGCCGTTAGCCGAGAGAACGGTTGGGCAAGGCGATCATCAGATGAAGTACTATCTGAGTTTCCATCCTCCGACGTTCAAAGGAGTTGGCACTCCGATAGACGCCGAGGATTGGTTGGCGAGAATTCAGGAACTACTGAAAGCGGCAGAGACCCCAGAGGACAAGCAGTCCCAGTTCGTAGCGTTTATGTTGGAAGGTGACGCCAAGCTGTGGTGGGTGAATCATAGCGGTCGTCATTTCCCTGGACGTGCCCCGTCCATGGAAGAGTTTGGGAATGCCTTCCTGAAGCGCTATATCCCCTCTTGGACGAGGTTAGCCCTTCAGCGGCAGTTCTTGCACTTGGTGCAGCGCGAGAAGACGGTAGACGAGTACTTGCAGAAGTTTACTCGGTTGGGTAATTACACAGGAACGACCATGACAGACGATGAGGAGAGGGATAATCTCTTCTATCAAGGTCTGAGAGAGAACTTAAGGCAACCTCTGATAGCCTTGAAGAATGCAGGGTTCAATGAGTTAGTTGAAGCTGCTCGAACTTTGGAGAGCGATATGGAGCGAACCTAACGCCACAAGGGCTTGGCGGCAAAGCAGGGAGAAAGTAAGCTATCTCAGTCTCAAGGGAAGTCTGAGAAAAGTTGGTGGAAGAAAAAGCCCCGTACTTTTAGGACTGGCGAGAGGAGCGGTGCGGCTTTGGGAGAGTTCTGTTCCAAGGGGTCTTTGACATGCTACAAGTGTGGCAAAGTGGGCCACATAGCTCGGGTCTGTTTCGAGAATGGAGTTGAGCCAGAGCTGAGACAGGAGCAGTCGGTGCGTTCCGGTCCTAGTGTTGGGGAGACAGGGAAGGCGGCGGAGTCCAGTGCTTCCCATTTCCCTCCTGTGCAGCCTAGAGCGTACAACCTCGGGCAGCAGGAAGCGATTCGTCAACCGGACGTGGTGACAGGTATGAAAATTCTAAGTTTCGTTTAGTAGTTTTAACCTGTTTGCGACCTTTCATATTCGTTATATTCGTGATATGCTTCGTGCTAGTGTCTGGCTTCCCCTCTAGAGTGTTGTTCGACATGGGAGCATCACACTATTTCCTCGTGGAAAGCTTTATACAGAGGATCAGTGTTAATACTGTTGAGGCAAAGGCGGAGCTTAGTGTGTGCATGCCGAATGGGTCTTTCATGACCACTGGAAGGAAAGGACGCATTGTGCTGAGGATTTGCGAGTGTGATTTCGAGTTAGTAGCAGCAATTCTACCACTAGCCGAATTTGACATCATCCTGGGGATGGACTGGCTTGCAGAGCAGTGAGCTAGTATTGACTGCCTGTTGAAGTTGTTGACCTTGCGGAGGGAAGGAAGAGCGGAAGTCAAGTTCGAGGGCCAATGCAGAGTGGCCTGCTACCTGATTTCTGCCGTGCAAATGGTGCATGCGGTGAATCAAGGAGGTGAGGCATTTGTCGCTTTGTTGGAGACTCACTCCACAAAGTTGGCGATCGGAGATGTGCCAGTGGTGGAGGAATTCGAGGATGTATTCCCTGAGGAGCTTTCGGGAGCACCTCCTTAGCGTGAAATCGACTTTTCGATTGAGTTGGTGTCGGATGCGAGGCCGGTGTCGCGTCCTCCGTTTAGGATGGCACCGAAGGAACTGGCTGAGTTAAAGGTGCAGTTGCAAGAGTTGCTCGAGCAGGGGTATATTAGGCCCAGCTCCTCACCTTAGAGTGCGCCGATGTTGTTCGTTAAGAAGAAGGACGGTAGTATGCGGCCGTGCATAGACTATCGCGAGTTGAATAAGTTGACCATGAAAATAAGTACCTGATTCCGCGAATCGATGATTTGTTCGATCAGCTGGTGGGGCCGACGGTGTTCTCCAAGTTGGACTTGAAGTCGGGTTACTATCAGTTAAGGATCCGAGAAGAGGACATTCCCAAGACGGCGTTCGGGACGAGATATGGTCACTTTGAGTTTTCGGTGATGTCGTTCGGTTTGACGAACGCGCCATCAGTGTTCATGGATTTAATGAACCGAGTGTTTCGACAATACCTGGATTCGTTCGTGGTGGTGTTCATTGATGGCATCTTAGTGTATTCGAAGTCGAAGGCGGAGCACGAGTCTCATCTGAGATTAGTGTTGCAGACGTTGAGGGAGAACCAGCTTTATGCGAAGTTCTCAAAGTGTGAGTTCTGGATCGGGAAAGTGGCATTCTTGGGGCACGTGATTAGTGGAGATGGGGTGGCGGTGGATCCTGTGAAGAATGAAGCCATTAGAGATTGGCCTGTACTGAGAACCGTGGCGGAAGTCCGGAGTTTCCTTGGACTAGCCGGTTATTACAGAAGGTTCGTTGAGAACTTTTCGCAGGTGGCTTTGCCCCTCACCACTCTTACCCGGAAGGACCAGAAGTTTGTGTGGACGCCGGAGTGTGCCCGTGCGTTCGAAACCTTGAAGGAAAGATTGATGTATGCTCCAATCCTAAGTCTTCCTATTGGAACCGAGGGATTCCAAATTTTTAGCGACGCGTCAGGGTGCGGTTTGGGTTGCGTGCTTGTGCATCATGACAACGTGATAACTTATAGGTCGAGGCAGCTAAAGACTCATGAGAGAAATTACCCCGTCCACGACTTGGAGTTGGCGGCGGTAATTTTTGCGTTGAAGTTGTGGCGGCACTACGTGTTTGGTGCGAAGGTTGAAATCTTCACGGACCACAAGAGCTTGAGGTATCATTTATATCAGAAGGATCTTAATATGAGGCAGCGTAGGTGGGTCGAGTTCCTTGGGGACTACGACGTAGCGATTCAGTATAAGCCAGGCAAGGCCAATGTGGTGGCTGACGCCTTGAGTAGGTAGTACTCTGGGCAAGGGAATTGGATAGAAGCACAAGACGAGTGGTTGGTGCGAGAGTTTGACTCCCTTGGCATTGTGCGTGTGGCTAAGGGTGAGTCCAATGCAGCTCGGTTGAACTGGATCGAGATGCAGTGTGATCTAGTAGATCGAATTCGGGAGGCAACCAGTGCAGACGAAGCGTGTCAGCAATTGGCATTTGAAGCTCAGCAAAGCGAAGGCAGTGAGTTGGAGATGGTCAGTGGACTGTTAAAGAGAAAAGAAAGGGTGTTGGTCCCTCATTTTGGCAAGCTCCGTGAGGAGTTGATGTTTGAGGCTCACTTTACGAAGTACTCCATTCATCCAGGAAGTACGAAGATGTACTTGGATTTGAAGAAATCCTTTTGGTGGCCTGGGATGAAGCGGGATGTAGCTTTGTATGTAAGCCGGTGATAGACGTGCGTCTTAGTGAAGGAGGAATGCCAAAGGATGGGTGGATTCTTGAAACCTCTTCCTATCCCCGAGTGGAAATTCGACGACATCTCCATGGATTTTGTGCATGGTTTACCTCGATCGCGGCAAGGTGACGATGCGATTTGGGTGATAGTGGATCTCCTGACCAAGGTAGCCCACTTCATTCCAAATTGGAAGGACGATAGCGTGGAGAAGCTCGTAGAGCTTTATGTTCGAAACATTGTGCGGTTACACGGAATTCCAAAGAGCATCATTAGTGATCGTGATGGATGTTTTACGTCCAAAGACTGGAGGTTAGTGCAACGAAGTTTGGTCACAAAACTGAAGTTTAGTACCGCGTTCCATCCGCAGACCGATGGTCAAACAGAGAGAACGAATCGTACGATGGAGGACATGTTGAGAATGTGTGCTCTCAATTTCGGTAAAAGTTGGGAAGACCACCTATTCATGGTGGAGTTTGCCTACAACAATAGTTTTCAGGCGAGTATCAAAATGGCGCCATACGAGGCTTTGTATGGAAGGCGGTGTCAAACGCCGATGTCTTGGATAGAGGCGGGAGATACCCAGTTATTAGGAAAATAAGTGGTGGCATACACTTGTGAGTTGGTGCGAACGATCTAGGATCGCATGAAGGTTGCTCAGGATCGGCAAGCAAAGTATTTTAATGCACGCCACAGAAATGTGGAGTTTGCGGTGGGCGACATGGTCTACTTGAAGATCAAGCTGTTCAAAGGCGTTTCGCGAATTCGACGACTCAAGAAATTGTGTCCAAGATATTTGGGTCCATTTATGGTTACAGTGCGCATAGGCGAAGCAGCCTATCAGTTGGCATTGTCCGTAGAGTTAAGCGGATTACATGATGTGTTTCATGTTTCGGTGCTGAGGAAAGCTTTGGTGGAGCCGGAGGATGTGATTGAGTCTTCGACAGTTCCTGTAACTGAAGATCTGAGGACGATAGTTCGTCCGATTTGTGTGGAGGATTCTGAAGTCCGGCGGTTGCAGAAAAAAGAGGTCAAGCTGGTGAAAGTACGTTGGGATAATTGCGGACGAGACAAGTTCTCGTGGGAGCAATAGCAAACAATGCGAGGTAACTTTCCGGATTTATTCGTTTCAGGTATATGTGTTAGTTGTGCGTTTGTTAACGTTTTAAATTTCGAGGACAGAATTCTTTTAAGGGGGGTGGATTTGTAACACCCCAGGATTCGCTCAGCCTACTTCTCGAGAAACACGAGAAACAACTATTTCTCGAGAAGGGCAGGCTCAAGCTACTTCTCGAGAAACAGCTATTTATCGAGAAGTGAAGGCTCTAGCTACTTCTCGAGAAACAGCTATTTATCGAGAAGTGAAGGCTCTAGCTACTTCTCGAGAAACAGCTATTTCTCGAGAAGTGAAGGCAGTGAGTTCGTCGAACGTAGTTCGACGAATAGACAGGCGCTAGAGTTCTCGGGAAGTGAAGGCGCTAGAGTTCGTCGAACGGAGTTCGACGAACCGCTGGCGCTGAGTTCGCCGAAGCGAGTTCGTCGAACTGAGTTCGACGAACCGCTGGCACTGGAGTTCGCCAAAGCGAGTTCGTCAAACTGAGTTCGACGAACCGCTGGCGTTGGAGTTCACCGAAGCGAGTTCGTCAAACTGAGTTCGACGAACCGTTGGCGCTAGAGTTCGCCGAAGCGAGTTCGTCAAACTGGGTTCGATGAACCGGTGGCGCTGGAGTTCGCCGAAGCGAGTTTGTCGAACTGAGTTTGACGAACCGCTGGCGCTGGAGTCCGTTCGACGAACAGTTCATGCTGAGTTCGACGAAGCGCGAGCACGGGAGTAAGTAGCGTTCCTGGACGTCCGTTATGATTGAATCTTGATCCTACGGTCTTGATGAGTGCCTCCTAAGGTCTTATTTAGGGCAGAGAGTCCTTTTTCTGGCCTCGGGAAATCCTTTGTGTTGTTGGAGGCGTAGAAGAGAGGAAGGGTTTGGAGGAAGAAGAGGGCTAGATCCGCCATTGTTGGAGCATCGGAGCTCCGTTCGCCGGTCCGAGACCAGATTTGTGGAGAGGACTAGAAGGCGCTTCTTTCTATCCGTGCCTTTCAACCGATCCATGGCGAGGAAGAGAACTCTTAGGGTAACGACATCTCTCCTCCCGGTTTTAGGATACGTGCATGGCATCTATGCTTTTACGTTCCTTTTTCTGAAATTTATGGCACCAGATCTCTCAAATGAGAGGGGTTTGGGTCGCCTTGGTTCAAGAAGAACCATCGGGTTGATTGAGTCCGTCCCCAACATGATTTGTACTATAGATCCACTCCGTTAGTGGATTAGGCATTCTGTGTGAAGCCGAAAATGTGACCGGTGGTCCGTTTCGGTGATGTTGCTTAACATGCATTTTAGGGATTTTGCTAGAAATCCGATGACGGCAAAAACGTCGTTTGTGTTGCCCTTTTGTTCGTGTGAGAATGAACGTTGGTTTGGAAAGGGTAATTGAGATGTGTATGTGAAGGCATGGTTTGTCTTTGTGGTTGGCTGGCTAGCCCGTGAATGCTTGGATTCATGTGGGGATAATGTCCCGACAAAACAAGTCCCCTTCTGGGCTGTGGCGAGAACACAGTATACTGGTGCGCCCGTTGGCAAGATGATCCATGTAAGTGGTGAGGTCCCAGTGGAGTTCTTGGATTTTGGCTTTGTGATTGTGGCGAGAACAAGTATGCTGGTGCGCCCGTTGGCCAGATGAGCCATGTAAGTGGTGAGGTCCCAATGGAGTTCTTGGCCTTGGGCTTGTACGCCCGTGGGGGAATTGATGAGTACACTTTGTTTGTTATGAAATGTTGATGTGTGTTGTTATGTTAGAAGCATGCACGCCATAGGGTGCCTTGGGTGAAACCCAGGTTTGCATACATGTTGCATTGCTAGATATCCCTTTACTTTTATTGCTCAACATCGAAACGTGGATGATGATTGTGACACCCATGCTTGTCATGTTTATGTTAATATTGTTTATTACATTTGCATACGAAGTGCTGACTTGCAGGGTGATGTAGTTCCTCGGGGTCCGCTAGGACGGCCGGGAGGAGGGGTGTTGTTACACCGTTGTTGGTCAGCCAAAGCTGACCCTCGTTTACCGCTCTTTGTGATTTGGATGCAGGGCAAGGATCGCAGGCTGGACCTAGCTCGCCGGCTAGAAAGTCCTAAGCTTCATGAAGTGCTCTTTTCATGCTTTCTAGCTTGATTTGATGTCTTTACCTGTTCCAGCTTGCATGCCGAGGTAGCTTAGGATTGTGATGATCTGTTGGATATTTATATGCCATGTTTCACTTGAGTTGGAGTTTTGTAAGGCCTTAGGGCCGTAGTACTCTTATGTAGATGTGGACAACTTCTGTGGTTTGTTTTATTGTTTCCGCTGTGTTAGTTCTGAGTTTTGAGATGGTTAGATCTATATCACTTTGGTCGGACCTATATTATATAGTCATTGCAGGGGAGGTGTTACACTCTGGCAGCTCCGACAATAGAAAAGATGGGTGAGGAAGTCAACAAGGTAGGACATCAAACCCACAAGATCCTGACAAATCAACATTCTCAGAAAATGTGGACTATGCTTTTGAGCAAATAGAAACAGGCGCTGCCAATAATTGGAATCAAAATTTGAACAGGATCACTGAGAATGCTCATATATTAGATGCCCATCTACTCGAAGTAAGGAACAATCTGGATGTGACTGAACAGCACCTGGATGAACAGTTGATTCTGTTCAGAGAAGGTCTTGAAGAATGGATAATTGAACAAGTCCTAAAGGGGGAGAATGAAATAATAAATGTTGGATCCCATCAAGCCATGTGGATAGCAAATCAAGTAAAGCAGACAATGCAAAAACCCCCATCAGTGTATGAAGTTGCTGACCCATCAATAAGTACTGACTCAGCCGAGTCTGGCGTTGAATTTGGAGAATCAGCAACCTCCAGGAAGAGGAAGAAACTCCAGAGCAACAAGTATAGGCAAAAGAGGCTGAGGGAGGTCGAGCTGGATCCACAATCAGGAAGGTGGAGTCCAAATTCAAGAGAAATAATCACAGAGTCATGGATACAATTTGGATACCCCCAAGAGGGCCATCAAAGAGTATACCTGTCGGTTGAGTGGGAGAAGCATCTAAAGTAGTTAGAAAAGAGGAAAAATCACAAGCTAGCGTTCCCTCATGGTCCTCCTCCCTCTCCCAAAAAGATTCCAAAACCCATCAACTACTATCAGAGGCAAAGGAAGAAAGACAAAGGTGCAAGCAGCAGCAGACCTTGATGAGCATCGAATCAAGTTAAAAATTAGAATGGGGCAAATAAATGTTAACTCTTATTCAAGAACATTTAATCTATCTATATGATTGTTGCTTAATATGAAGAACATTTAATCTATTTTTGTGATTGCTTCTTAATGTGATTATATTGTCTTAATGTTAAATCTTTATGTATGTGGTATTTATCATTGAGGTGAGTTGGGACTTCTTCAAATAGGGGGAGATTGTTGGGAAATGTGCCCTGCAATGTTCCTGATTTAAAGAAGCACTCAGCTCAATGATAAAAGCATTGTGTATTTAATGTCATATCTAGTTCATGCTTGCAGAGATCAGACAATATGTCTAGTACTTCAATAACTTGCCTAAGTACAATGTCATTAAAAAAGACTAGACATATTGTTGACAAGTGTATGCATGTCGTTGAAATGATATGCGGAGCAAAGCTGAGTGATCATATCGGCTATCGTCGAAACAACATGCGTATAATAATATCATTGTGACATCAACTTGCGGGTCTGTGCTGTGTAGGGCTTGAGGGCCTGTGTGTCTAGCTTGTAGGCTCGGGTGCACTGAAGGGCCTTGCGGTCCTAGGATGCAGGGACATGCGGGTCCGAGTTGTAAGGCTTGCGGGCCGGAGACATTGGCGGAGTTTGCCGAGCCTAGCACACTGCCAGGTAGGCGCAGAGGGAAAGAGGACTACTCAAGACACCCTGTCTTGAGGAACCTCTATAAGTCGAAGCGTGTTTTTTGTGCTGTTCTTTTCAATCTCTAAATCTATTAACCAGAAAACAAGAACACCAAAGGGGGAATAAAACAATTTGAAAAACCTATTCACCCCCTAGGTGATAAGTCGACACCCAATAACTAATAGAATTCTCTCCTTGAAGCACTTGGATGATGGAGGCGTCCGAGAGGATGCTCCGACTTTAGATTTGCAAGGAAATGGTGGCTGGAGCTCCTCCTTAAGGTGGACGGCGATGGATCGGCGAAAATGGCGCGGAGCAGAACTGTTGGGCGCGAAAAAGATGATCGATCCTGATTAGGGCGGATCCTGCGGCTTAAATAGAAAACTATCAGAAATTTGGTCACGCACGGTCGAACGCACGACCTTGCGTGGACCGTGCGTTATTAATTAAATAGACAGCCCAGGAGGACGACCCAAAATGTCCGTGCGTTTTACTCATGCACGGTCGAAATCGACCGTGCGTAAAAACGCACGGACAAATTCCGAAATCCATGATTTCCGCTCACCCGAGGAGCCAGTGCGATTTTACTCATGCACGGGCAAATTGCCCGTGCATGAACAAATCGCACGAGCGGGGACAGAACATCATTTTGATCCACAGAGTCTAAGCGCACAGTCGAAGAGATCATGCGTCAAGGAAACACACGACTGTGCGATTCATGCAGACATGAAATCCAGGTAAAATTGGATGAACCGTCCACCTACACAACAATCAAAACAGGAATCACACAGCTGGGAATACCCCTCCATCTCAATCCAAATACAGAAAAAGGGTTGGGGAGCACCATGTGCTTACCCCCAACGACATGGAGCGCAATTGCACACCAAAACAGGCCTAAGCAGTGCACATATCGTGAAAGCTAATGAGAGTAAAATACAAGCTAATATGGCTTGAAAGTGTAGTGCACATGAGTGAAAACTAGCCCAGATGAGTCCGAAAAACCCTATATAAATCGGACTCATCACACCCCCAGACTTACTTGTTTGCACATCCCGAGCAAACAAATCCTAAGCAGGCGGGAAAATGGAATAGCTAGCTTAAAATTACAAAATGGAGTGCCATGTGAAGTCGCATGCTCAAGGGCATATAAAAATAGTAGAGAAGATTTCTAATTATACACATAGTTTATAAATTTCTAATAGATTAAATAAAAGTTATTACTACTGAAAAATGAATAACGGTGAATCATCTGGTCACGCATACGGAGAAAGTAGAATAATCAATGAGATGAGCATTGCCCAAGTTGGGATTTGGGAAAAACTCCACCGAAATCTATCGGTGTCGGAGACCATAAGCTGACCCAATCACATTCTCTCCACGACACTAGATTGGTTCATAGCGTGAGTCGGTAGGACTTTAGGATTTAAATGGGGCTTGGGTTACGGTGAGGTAAACAATGATAAACATGATGGATTAAAGCACCTAACCCAAATGAGCGCAGAATGAGACACTACCCACGCATCCATTCAACACGCGAGTGCACCACACCTCTAGACTTGGATGAGAAAACATTGGTGTGTACACTGCCTACTCCCAGTACACTTTAGCACTTGATTTTCAATTCAGAATTTTTCTCATTTCAAATTTTTTTTAATCAATAAATCTTTTTTTCTTTCTTTTTATTTCTTTTCTTTTCAACACATATTCAATGAACACATCCACATCTCCACGCTATATTTCCACAATCAACGCCACCAAATTAAAATCTAAACAAAATGCTCGCATTTGGGTGTGCGATTAGGATTGGTGTGTAGGCTTTGGTGAACAATAGTGGAGCTGAACCAAGAGAATTGGGTAGGAACAAAGTGGCTAACCGGGCCAAAATGATGGCCTACGTCATTCTCGTGCAACAGAACTATCCTATGTCAATGCTTCAAGAATCGCTTGGGGGCAAGTTCTTAGCCACCGAGAAAGATTATCCTTCCTCCCGGCTCGAGCAATACGCGTCTAACGATACTTTACACACATCCTTATGCTACCTTTTGATTAGCACTGGATTCACCATTTAATTAGAGTAAATAATATTTACATTAATATAAATGTATAAAACTATAAGCATAAAAAGGAATCTAATCTACATAGATTTCTATGAAAGACGCGAGCACTCGACTAGGAGCACTACATGAGTCAAAATCTTACTCCGTCTCACAATCCTAAGCCAACACAGAGATTTTCCCAATCACACAAACGAAATGAGTTAGACTCGTTACGCGCATACAGTTAAGTGCGCGCTCAAGTGGGTGATGTGTGCAAAGAAAATGAACAATACAACTTAAATAATAGCTTCTAGCATGCTATGCAATAGTTCACGTGAGTGGGCACAGAAAACGACTCCCCCCCAGACTTAACTAAACGATCCAACACAATATATGACTATGAAATTCAAAATAAAGCTATGGGAAGAGAGTACTCAATGCTCAGCGAGTGAGCATACCAGAAGACGTGTGTAAATCTAGGGTGAAGCAGCTGCACGAAGAATCACAACCACCGCCTTCACAAATAGAAAATGCCTGCAGGGGTGAGCTCCGCAAAAACAAAAGAAAATAGACAAAATATAACGAAATACAACTAACTAACCAAACTAGATAAAATAAAAATGCAAGAAAAAGTAAGATAACTACTGGGGTTATTGTCCTCCCAGCGCGACTTTTTCAGAAAGTAGAAGGTTCTAGCTAATGGGAGTATGAAAAGATAAATGTACAGGTAACTGGCCTAATATCTATGTTAGTAGCGGGTACCGATACAACCATAGAACATTTACTCCTCTACCTAAATAATAATATTTGCTCGTCACAGGTAGAGGGAAGTGAATGTAGGAGGAGGAGGAGGATTACTCCTCACACATCTCATCAAAAACATCCTTGCCCAGCAAGGTGTTGTCTTCAGAGAGGTAGTAGGAGGAGAAGGTAATGAGTGTGGCTTCCACTATGGAGGAGGGGTCAACCTCCTCACATATGAGGATACACTCATCATTGACTTGAGAAAAATGCTCCAAGTCCTCCTGAAGTACCTATGAAGACTCAACCTGCACAGGCTCAGATGAAGAAGGGGGGTCAAGAATTAAAAGAGAAGAATGACATAAATAATCAAAAATCAGGAAAGTGGTCCCGGTCTCACTCCCGATAGGTTGAAGCAAAAGGACACTGTCGGCATTGTCGACAATGCTGCAGGGATCAGTAGGATCATCAGTGGCCTCCTCCACAATTTGGACTTCCTCCATCGGTGCTGAGGTAGAATCCTCGTCACCTTGGAAAATATCCTCCTCCATAGGAATATGCACAACACACAAATCACCTGCCTTATCCTGCGAAACATCCTCAATAATGTCGTCAGAGACAAATGTAGTAGTATGCACAACAGGGGGAGGAATAGTACTTAGATAAAAGTCAAGCACCGATTCCTCACAAAGAATTGAATTCATGCAAGGTGATGTATGCACATGGGAGATTGGCTCAGCGATGTCAGAACATACATCCGCCACAACACTGTGAAGCGTGTCTGCATCATTCCCTTCAAAACATGAAGGTGACACAGAAAAGTAATCAGAAGTAGAAGGTGTGCTGCTAGAGTTAGGAGTTGGGATGATCCAGATATCTGGCTCGTCATACTCGTCCAATTGGAGAAGAAAAACAGCACAATCCTTCAAGGCAAGATCCATGCTCCGACAAAACAAGCACTATTTTGCATTTTTCTTCGGCTCAAATTGGGCTAGAGATGAATGCAAAAACGGCATGTGCGGAGCGGAAGAGTAGACATAGGACTTAGGCACAGTGTATGAGGTATCGTACGATGTCGGTGCCCGATACATTGAGCCTTGGGGACTAGGGCTACTATCTTCCGATGGGCATCTATCACTAGCATGAGAAATATCTCCACACCCACGTTAACGAATATTAAATGCGGCCCACATTGTGTGAAGAGAACAAGAATCGAAAGAAAAACACTATGGTGCAACATACTACACCCAACAATAATTTACTAAAGAAACCTAAATTTATAGAAGGAAAACAGAGTATGAAACAAAACAAAAAGATGCAATATACAAATGGGAGAACTTCTACCTGTCAGCTCTCCCTCTCCAGAAACTCACACGACTGTGCTCCCCGTTAACGACGCCAAAAACTTGATGTGCAAATCTTACACACCGCTATAGGCGAGAGTGAGATTGCGGCACGACATGGTAGTGTACCGATCATTCAAGTAATATAAAATGGGCGAATTTCCCCAAGTATTGATCTCGAAGGAACACAGTAAGGTGGAGTGTACTTTTGAGGAAGGACTTGAGATTGAAGTCCTTTTGAGTGGATGGAATGCTGGAGATTTGGTTTTGGGTTGCGGAAACAAAATAAAAGAACCTATATTAACACTACTATGCAGGCTGCTATGCACTGCTTCACCGGGCCGATAGAAACTAAGCAGGCCGCTATGCACTGCTTCGCTAGGCGGATGGGCGAGAAGGCAAGCGGATGGAGTGGTTCGCACCGGCGGAATTGGGATGGATTATACGGGCCATTAGCACTGCTTAGCTTGGCGGGTGGAAGAGTAGGCTCACGTAGTGGAAGAGTAGTCAAGCAGAATGGAATAGTGGGCTAGCAGAATGAAGTGGAGGGTGGAGTGGATTTGGTGGCACACCTCAAATACACATGTAAACAAGATAATTTCATTAAAGGATGAAATAAGAATTAACACACAAGTTTATAGTGCACATCATCAATAAAATGAAGATTACATTCATATACAACAACACAAGTTAGAGAAAAAGGCAAGAGATATGACCGCATCCGGAGGCTTGTTGTAGATTCTCGGTAGGAATCATCGGGTTGTCAATCCACGTCCTAGCTCAATCCCAATTATCATCTAGGGTAGAGGAGGGCTGTCAATTCCTCGCAATGGGCCCGTCTTCTCTGGTAAACTACAATCTGATCACGTTCGATGCGAAGAACTCTTTGCTTGGCGATGAAGATGAGGGTGGAATCCTCTCCTTGAAGCACTTGGATGATGGAGGTGGCCGAGAGGATGCTCCGGCTTTGGATTTGCAAGGAAATGGTGGCTGAAGATTCTCCTTAAGGTGGGCGGCGATGGAGCGGTGAAAATGGCGCGGAGCAGAACTTTTGGGCGCGAAAAAGATGATCGATCCCGATTAGGGCGGATCATGCGTCTTAAACAGAAAACTGTCAGAAATTTGGTCATGCACGGTCGAACGCACGACCGTGCGTGGATCGTGCATTATTAATTATAGACGGCCCAGGAAGATGACCCAGAACACCCGTGCATTTTACTCATGCACGGTCGAAATCAACCGTGCGTAAAAATGCACGAACAAATTCTGAAAGCCATGATTTCCACTCACCAGAGGAACCCGTGCGATTTTACTCATGCACGAGCAAACTGCCCATGCGTGAACAAATCGCACGAGCAGGGACAGAACATCATTTTGAGCCACAGATTAGAGAGCACGATCGAAGCGATCGTGCGCCAAGGAAACGCACGACCGTGCGATTCATGCAGACATAAAATCTGAGGAAAATTGGATGAACCGACCACCTGCACAACAATCAAAACAGGAATTACACAGCTGGGAATACCCTTCCAGCTCAATCCAAATACAGAAAAAGGGATGGATAGCACCATGTGCATACCCCCAACGACATGGAGCGCAATTGCACACCAAAACAGGCTTAACTAGTGCACATATCGTGAAAGTGAATCAGAGTGAAATACAAGCTAATATGGCTTGAAAGTGTAGTGCACACGAGTGAAAATTAGCCTAGAATGAGTCCGAAAAACCCTATATAAATCGGACTCATCACACGACCAGTGGTCGTGCTCACTATTTGGTCGAAAATTCCAGTTGTTCGCATGAGTACTGGCCCTCCTTCGCGCATGATCAGTGGATTTCTTGTCGCACGACCAGTGGTCGTGTCTTAAAAATCTCCTTGAGTTGTCTCGACAATTTTTGCCTCCCACTAGCTCGTCTCGACGGATGTTTCTTCGCGCATGAGTAGTGGACATTCCTAAGCACATGACCAGTGGTTGTGCGCATACTTGTGCACTCTTATATTTCTAACATCTTTTGTTACAGGTTCCTTAGCGCACGAGTACTGGACTTTCCTTAGCGCATGACCAGTGGTCGTGCGTATACTTGTGCACATTCATCATTTCTGCTGCCTATAAAAATAGGATTTGACGGAAATGACGGGATCCGCTTTTTTTCCCTCTGAAACCCTTTTTCAGTCAACGCCCTAGATGTGATTTTTCCTCCTCCAAAGGTTAGGGATCATCCCCTAAGCTCTCTCCATCATCCAAGAGCATCAAAGTGAAGATCTAGCTCCCATTTCCTCTCTGCACGCTAGGATCCTGAGGTGGAGACGTGGATGGTGCATTTTCCTCGAGAAGACGGGCTAGAAGGGTGACAACTTCAAGGAGCCCGGATGACAGCCGACAATCGAAGCTTTAAAGGAGTGTTCCTCCGGAGTTTCCTCCGCATCCACAGAATAGTCTTGCGCACTGTTTGTATTTTCTCTTCTTCTTCCACACATTTGGTAGTGGGATGGTTGCGTTCTTCTATTTTTGATGATGGTTGTGGACATGGTTATTTTTATATGCAAATCTCTGTGATTTATATTTTGCCATGTTTCTTTGAGTTGCTTAGGAGGCCTAACCTCTTGTATGTGTTATTTTCCACTTGAGTTCTTGTGTTGAGCGTCAAGAGAAAGGTTGACCTACGCATTTGCTATGTGCAACGAGCGAAGCGGAGGTTTGCAACCCGCGGAGGCGCAAAGCGCTGTAGGTGACCTACATAGCATTAAGTTTCCTTTTCCCGCATTAGTTATAATCCGAAACCAAACACCCCACCCCCCCACCCCCGATAAACTCTGAATTAAGAGACTTCAATATCAAGTCTCTCCTCAAACAATTAATCCACCATGCCGTGTTCCACGTGAGATTCGATACTCGGGGATCTATTCCCATTTTATTTATTACTTGACAACGACCGGTTCATTGCCGTTCGGACCGCGCAGTCTCGCTCCCGCCTGTAGCGGTACACTGGGGCCACGTGCGTAAAGCTGCCCCTTGCCATTGTCACGGATAATGGGCCGCAGTTTGCTAGCGATGAGCTCACCAGCTTCTGCAGCCAGTTGAACATCGACCTTCGCTTCTCATTCATCCATCATCCCAAGAGCAACAAACAAGTGGAGGCAGTGAACAAAACCATTATAAACTTGTTAAAGAAATAGGTAGAAAAATTAAAGGGTAACTGGGTGGAGCAGCTCACCTCAGTTCTTTGGGCCTTAAGAACAACTCTAATCATGTCCATGGGAGAAACTCCTTTTAAAATTTCCCATGTCTCCAAGTCCATGTTGACGGTGGAGTTCAAGGTGAGGTCCCCTCGAGTTGTGGTCGCGTGGAAGGAGACAATGAATAGAGGGTGGAGAATGAGGAAGAACAGAGGCTCTCGCTTGACCTCGTGGAGGAACTTCGAGACCTGGCAACCATTCGCTAGGAGGAGATCAAGCGCAGGATGGTAAGGTACTTTGATAGACACATTAGAATCAAGCATTTCAAAGGGGACCTTGTTCTCAAAAAGGTCGACGTTGCAAGAAGGTCAGCGATGGTTGGAAAACTCCACCCCAATTAGGAGGTACCCTATGTAATTTTGGAAGTGCTAATCAAGAGGGTATTGTTAAATTTTTGAAGTGGAAGTGGAGTTGTGCTGGGCGGTCTGCGGATTGGAGACTGTAGAGACTGCGCGGTCTACGCTGGTTCACTGGTCGGTTGTCTCAGGCAAGTTGTTCTGGGCGGTCTGATCTGGGAGACCGTTTTCTGTCCGGGCGGCTAGCGTGGGTTGGTCTGGCGACTTGTCCTAAGTCGGCCAGATGTTCTTGGTCTGCTTTCTTTGGAAGAAGACTGGGCGGTGTGTCTTGTTGAGACTGCGGTGATCGGGCAGTTTGGTTGTAACCGCAAGGTTTAATAAAGAGATATGGGCTATGCTGAGCTCGGTCGGTCTGCTTTGTGAGACCGCTCGTGATCTGATGGGCGGTTATTGTATCCCGTTTGTGCGGTGACAACATTCATCTGTTCGCCAATAAATAGGGGTGCAGGGTCCGTCATTAATAACGAGAACTGTAAGAACCAAAGTTGGCTTGATTGTGCCGGTCTTAATTTGAGGTCGCGCGGTTTGAGATTTTGTCTGACCGGTTTGTGTGTTCGCAGGTTAGCGGCTAGCAGCTCGCGGTTAGCTTGTCTCCTTTCTTCTAGCTTTGATTAAACCAGTTCGGGCGTACTGTGTTTAGGTGTTCTTGATCTGGTGCAGCGAACTCAATTGATCAGGCGGTCTTAAGTTGCGATCTGTTGCAGATAGCAGTTTTCTTGTTCAGAGTTCGCGGGTTTCTTCTGTGATCAAGACTGTGCGGTCTGGACGATCAAGAAGTGCGGACTGTGTTTGTTTTTCAGCAGAGGAATAAAGCAACAGGTCAGCGGTCTGTGGTTGCGGTCTGGCAGGGGCGGCTTGTACTCTATTCGCGCGGTCTCAGCGGCTTCCGTCTGACTTGTCTGTTCGCGCGGTCTGGCGGTCTCAAGTCGTCAGGTCGCTGCAACTTGTTTTACTTGTATTTTGTGCTTCTCTCCTCCGTGATTCTTATGAATCATGTCTCGCCATGTATACCTCGCTTTGTAAAAAGATAGTTAATACCATAGTACTATTCTGTCTTCTCATTGTCATTGTTTTGCAACATTTGAGAAAGGTTTTGTGAAGTGTGTTCCGCATTTTTCACTTCATCTCCGGACCTCAAGGTTTTTAACATGGTATCAGAGGGAGGTTGCTGAGGTTGATTGCTGATACTTCTCTCGGGTTTCTCAAGTTGGTTGCCATCATTGGATAGCAATGGAATGAGGATATGCTAAAGGTCTTGGTATTGAGCTCCTTACGCAGACTAACTTCAAGAAGTGGAAGTCTTGCATGGAGAGCTATCTTCTTGGCGAGGATTTGTGGGGGGTTGTAGGAGGAGAAGCAAGTGAAGCTGTTGTTTCTGCTGAAGGGAATGCTTAGCTTGTGAAGGCTTGGAGGAGAACTGAAAGTGCACAATTAACCTCACTAGAATTCTCTAGAGGGGGGGGGGGGGGGTGAATAGAGATTTAAAAATTATTTTGTGCAAAGTTAATATATATGTGTATGATCACAGATTAGAGCTTCCCACACACCAATAAGAATTAAGCAAGAAAATAAAGTAAATGCAAGAAAATAAATCACAGCACAACACAAGAAAATATAGTGGTTCCCCAAACTTTGGGTAGTCCACTCTTCTACCACCTTGGTAGGAATTCACTATCTTGCACTGAGTCATTTGATAAGGAGACTCTTAGAACCACCCTGAGTCTTTTGACAAGGAGACTCTTAGAACCAACTGAGTCTTTTGACAAGGAGACTCTTAGAACCAGTACACTGAATTTTTTGGAGAGAGATTCTAAAAACTCTTTTACAATGTTTAAGTGAGAAAGAAAGAAAGGAGAAGAAATAAAAACAGGAAAGAATCTTCTTCCTAGCAAGAAGATTGGAAGCACAAGAAGTGAATTGAATCTTTCTTCTATAGAGAGAAGAAGATTTGCAGCCTTTCTCTCTTTGTGAGAGCTATCAGATTTTGCAGCAGTGTGACTTCAGAAGCAGAAGAAGAAGAAGTGCTTGAATGTTGCTGCAGAGCTTTTTCTCAATTTCTCTCTTTTCTCATGGGAGCTTTTCCTCTATTTCAAATGTGTGTGGTAGATCACTCTTCTTTATTTTCTGCGGACCTCCTCTTTATTTATAGCTCTGTTAATTCAACATAATACTATAGGATGATAATCAATTAGCAGTTAGAGAGAATAGAAAGAAAAAATGTTTCCATAATGTTTATTTCTGTAGAAGGAAAGAATGAATTCTGATTTCAAATAATATCCAAAATAGAGTTAATCAGATTAGCCAAGAATCAAATAGAAGGAAAGAATGATTCAGAACGGCTATAAAATATTAACATTATTCCATACAAATCAGATTTACTGAAAGAAGGAAAGAGATCTGGCGCATATTTAAGTCTGTCAAATAAATCGACGTGCGTCGATTGCCATTCGACACAAGCGTCGAGTACATCCTGTCTGGACGTCGAGAGGAGAATAAGGAAGGTGCGTCGACTAAGGTGCGTCGACTAAGGTGCGTCGACTTCACTAGTTGCGTCGACTAGAAATCAGAGTAACGTCGACAACACATACGTCGAAATCTTCCTAGAGTTACTTCGACTTAATCTGAAAGAAACGTCGACTACATTTCGACGTTGCGTCGAATACTATTCAACGCATATTTACTTAGCCTTGTTTTTCATTCTTGGAATTCATATTTGACTCATTTTCAGGGGTTAAGAGAAATCATTTTCCCAACAATCTCCCCCTATTTGTCTTAACCCTTCTTAGAGAGAAATTTTATTAGCATATAATTAACACAGCATAGTATTTGTATAGATAAGAAATATATTGAGTAGAAGGAAAGAATTAGGAAAAGAAAGCACATGACAAGTATTTGTCTTTCACAAGAATTAAACTAGAAACTTCTTTTTGTACATGAAGTTGACAAAAGCAGAATAAAGTTTCCTAGATAAGTCATTAATGGCATCAAAAATGTATCCCCTGGCTCTATCAGGTCTTTCCTGGACATTCCTGATGATTGTATGCAGTTTTTCCAAGAGTTTATCACCATCAGGAATAGTGTCATTTATGGAGTAGCCTTTGCTGATGATGATTGCTGCCTTTTCATCAATCATCTCAATGGTAATGTTATGAGATTCTTTTTGTGCATGCTTGGGCTCAGGAGGTCCTTTGTTATCAACCTTTGGCCTATAGAGTTTCTTCTTTTCTGGTTCCTGTTTCTCAGGAACTTCATACATCATTCCTTTTCCTTTCCCTTTCCATGGTGAGTTAAGCCATTTGTCTAGCTTTGCAGGCCTTGTAGGCTTCTTATAGGGAATGTAGGTTTCTTCTGTACACCCTATACCCTTCTTGTCCTTTTGACCCTTATCCAGGATAATCCCTGGCTGAGGATTTTTCTTTTGATAAGCTTCAATATCAAACAACTTATTTGGAATTCTGATAGAAGATTCAGCAAGAATTTGTTCCTTAGTCATGCCCTTGTTAATCTTCTCCATCCAGGCCCTCCTTTTATCTTCCACTTCTTTCCTAGCTGCTTCATATTCATACACTTCTCTTTCTCTTATCTCTTCATGCCTCTTTTCCATGTCAGGATCATGGTACTCCTTGACAGGACTGTTAGGACAGATACTAGGCATCTTTTCAAATCTTTTTATTTGCTCACATGCTTTTCTATACTTCTTTTCTTTTGCAAACTCCTTCCTTTCTTCTTTAGAAAAATTTTGCCAGTGGGGAGTGACTTTCCTTTTTCTCTTTATCTGTCCTCCTGGACTTTGCCTAGGTATGATCTGTTTAGGGAGTCTTGCTGCTTGTGGAGGTAGAGGTAGCAGAGGAGGAAGTTGAGGAGGAGGAAGAGGAAGAGAGGAAGGAGGAGTTTTCTCTTTGGGTGGAGAGGGAGTTATTTCAAGAAGAGTTCTTAGATGTTCTGCAATAGAGGGCAGAGTGATTTCTGGTAGGGTGATCTCTGCTGAGGGATGAATGTCTCCTCCAGACTCTTTTGTAGGGATGTCCTCAAGTAGAGGTGTCTTCAGCTTGATGTAACTGGCAGAGAAGCCAGAAGAGTGATGTTGAAGTTCTTCCTCACATAAGGGTGCATCAATCCATATCTGCCCATTCCAATCATCAGAGGTGGCTGCTTCTTCCTCCCCCTGGATTACTGGATCCTTTACTACAGGAATCTCCCCTGGTTATAAGGATCATCAATTCTGAATGTTGAATCCACAGCATGCTCCCCTTCAGTGTTGTAAGAGGAGGATTCACCAAAATGTTTGATGAAAGTGTAGTCAGAGTGATTTGAGAGGAGTGGAGCCTATAAGAGAGTTAGATAGAATACTTAGTGTTGGAGAGAAGAGATTTAAACCTGAGCTTTTAGTTGAGATCAAAAACCTGGCAAGAGGGGTTTCTGGAGCAACTCTCCCCCTGGTTTATATCTTTCAGGAAGGATGTAAACCTTTGTGGCGACAGAGGTTCCTCTTGAAGAAGAAGATGAAGCCCAGGAAGAGAGGCAGACAGGGTGGCCAATTTGGCTTCACAGGAGGTGATCATATTGGCACATTCATTGGAGAAGTTAGTTAATCGTGTCTGGAAGTCATTGAGAAGATTTTCCAGAACATCGTTCATTGCTTTGATAAGGTCAGTTTGAACAGGAGTAGGTGTCATTGATGCAGGAAGAGAGAGAGGTAGAAGACGCAGTTTTGGCGGGTCCAGAGAGGTATTTGTTATGAAATAAGAAGTACTATTTAAAGAAGATGAAAGGTCGAGAAAGGAAACAGAAATCAAGGTAATCCAGTCGTAAAAGAAAAGGAAGTAAGGATTTGATTCCAATTTTAACCAGAAGTCGACGTTACGTCGAATTGATGTCAAAGTATGCGTCGATATGTAGTCGGCGTTCCGTGAAGGTTTTGTCAGTCTAAAGATTTGTCGACGTGGTCATAGACTTGCGTCGATAAGAAGTCGACGGTACGTTGATATTGGATCGACGTAACTTTAACTGAAAGAAATCAGAACCAGCGTCGAGGTCTTCTCGACGGTACGTCGATATGTATTCGACGCATCTCCAGGAAACTTTCTTAGATATTCTGATGTCTTTAGATTTCCCTAACAATGAGGTTTACAAGCTTCCATCAAGCATCCCCAAGGTGTTTATGAAATAGTTATGCTTAGTTTCATCTAAAGGTTTTGTGAAGATGTCTGCTCTTTGATTGTCTGTGGGAATATATTCTAAGGTTATTTTACCCTTCTCAACATTGTCTCTAAGGAAGTGATGTCTGATTTCTATATGTTTGGTTCTACTATGAAGGACTGGGTTGGATGCTATGAATATAGCGCTAGAGCTATCACAATAGATCTTAGAGTTGTGTATTTCCAATTTGTAATCAAGTAGTTGATTTTGCATCCACAGGATTTGTGAACAACAGCTCCCAACAGCTATGTATTCAGCTTCAGCTGTTGAAGTTGAGACTGAGGTTTGTTTCTTACTAAACCATGAGATCAATCTGTCACCTAGAAATTGGCAGGTACCAGATGTGCTTTTTCTATCAACCCTACATCCAGCATAATCTGCATCTGAGAAACCTATTAATTCAAAGTTGGTTTCTGCTGAGTACCATAGTCCTAGTTCAGGGGTTCCCTTTAGGTATCTAAGAATCCTTTTTACAGAGGTGAGATGGGATTCCTTTGGTTCAACCTGAAATCTAGCACATATGCAAGTGGCAAACATGATATCAGGTCTGCTTGCTGTTAGATATAGAAGGGATCCTATGATGGCCTTATAAGTCTTTTGATCTACTGATTTTCCTTTATCATCTTTTCTATGATGGCATTTGTTGCCATGGGTGTTTTCATGGTAGATGCTGATTCCATACCAAACTTTTTGATTAGTTCTTTGGTATATTTTGATTGTGAGATAAAGATTCCTTCACTACTTTGTTTTACTTGTAGCCCTAGGAAGTAGGAGAGTTCACCCATACTACTCATCTCAAATTTAGATTGCATAAGATTAGCAAATCTTTTACATAGTTTAGGATGGGTTGAGCTAAAGATAATGTCATCTACATATATTTGAACAAGGAGGAGTTGGTTTTTATGTGTTCTAGTAAAGAGTGTCTTGTCTACTTTTCCTCTTTCAAAGGAATTTTCTAAAAGAAAATTTGAGAGAGTTTCATACCAAGCTCTAGGTGCTTGCTTAAGACCATATAATGCTTTGTTAAGTCTATAAACAAAGTTAGGGGAAGAGGGATTAACAAAACCTGGTGGTTGCTCCACATATACCTCTTCTTGCAGATCTCCATTTAAAAAGGCACTCTTTACATCCATTTGGTAGACTTTCATCTTCATGAAGGCTGCATAGGCAAGAAAGAGCCTGATTGCCTCTAATCTGGCTACTGGAGCAAAGGTCTGATTGTAGTCTATCCCTTCTTCTTGTCTATATCCTTGTGCTACAAGTCTTGCCTTGTTTCTCACAATTATTCCAGTGGAATCTAGTTTGTTCCTGTATACCCATTTTGTACCAATTACAGGGTAGTTTCTTGGTCTTTCAACTAGGTTCCATACTTTGTTTCTCTCAAATTGGCCTAGTTCTTCTTGCATGGCCATAATCCAGTGAGGATCACAATTTGCTTCCTCAAACTTCTTTGGTTCAACTTGTGATAGGAAGCATTGCAGCATTATCCCATTGGAGACTTGGTGTCTTGTTCTTACTCCTGCATTGGGATCTCCAATCACTTGAGCTTGTGGATGATCTTTCAAATTGATTCCTGTTCTGCCTGAATTTGTCAGTTGTTCTTCTACTTCATTCTCAATGGGATCATTGTTCAATTGTTCTTCCTGGACCATGTCCTCTTGTGGAGGAGGGTCTTGAGTGCTCTTTTCTGAGGTTTCTTGTTCAGATTCCTCACTTGGTTCCTCTAACTGGTTTTCCTTTCCATTTTCTGTGTTCTCTAGAGCTAGTTGCTCAAGCTGGGTTTCTATGCTGTTGTTTTCCAGTGGAACAGAACTGGTGGGAGTTTCCTCCCCCTTAAGCAGCATGTTAGTTTCATCAAATACAATGTGCATGGATTCTTCAATCTTAAGAGTTCTTCTATTGTAGCACCTATAGGCTTTGCTGGATGATGAATATCCCAGAAATATTCCATCATCAGACTTCTTGTCAAATTTGGCAAGATGATCTTTCCCATTGTTTAGAATAAAGCAAGCACATCCAAAAATTTTAAAATATTTAACAGTGGGTGTTTTATTTTTCAGGAGCTCATATGGAGTCTTTGATTTAGTTTTGTGTATGAGGCTTCTATTTAGAACATAGTTTGCAGTGTTGACTGCTTCAGCCCAAAAGGTTTTTGGTAATCCCGACTCTGCAAGCAGGGTTCTACCTGATTCTATTAAGGTTCTATTCTTCCTCTCAGCAACTCCATTTTGTTGGGGAGTTCTAGGTGCTGAGAAGCTTTGTTTAATACCTTCTTCCTCACAGAAACTACAAATCATCTGATTCTCAAATTCAGTCCCATGGTCACTTCTTATAATTGAAACATTTGTATTGAACTCGGATTGAATCTGTCTTATGAATTTTGAGAGAATTTTATGGGTTTCAGATTTAACTCCTAGAAAGAATACCCAGCTAAACCTAGAATAATCATCAACAATGACCAAGGTATAGGATTTTCCACCTAAGCTTTGAGTGGATATGGGACCAAAGAGATCCATGTGTAGTAAGTATAAAGACCTGGGAGAGTCATCCTTACCAATGGGTTTGAAGGATGATTTGGTTTGCTTTCCTAGTTGGCAAGGTCTGCATGGAGAATCCTTAGAGTACCTACCCTTTGGTAAGCCTCTGACTAGGTTATTCTTAGCTAGTTTACTGATTGTTTTGTAGTTTAGATGACCTAGTCTCCTATGCCATAATTCATTTTTATCAATAATATTGTTGAATAAGCAAACTTCTGTGGGTGAAGAGCTAAAGTCTACTACATATACTCTCCCTTTTCTAATTCCATTTAGTACTGTAGCACCAGTCTTGATATCTATAATATGGTAGAATAGTGTAGTGAATTTTACCTCATACTTACCATTCTCACATATCTGACTTATACTTATCAGATTGTGTTTTAGTCCTTTGACTACTGCCACATTCTTGAAGGTGACTTTCCCTTCTTTGAAATCTCCAAATCCCTTGGTTTGGCCACAGCTAGAGTCTACAAAGGTTACTGATGGTCCAAGACTATCCTCAAAGTTGATTAATAGGTTCTTGCAACCTGTCATGTGCATGGAGCATCCACTGTCCAAGTACCACACCATCCTGGAGATGTGATACATCTGCACATAAAAGTTTAAACATTAGTTTATACCCTGCTGAGCTGGGGTCCCTTTCTCTCATTAGTAAAAGATTTAATAAAAGAATAAGTGGGTTTTTCAGGATATCCTTCCTCCTTATGGTGTACTGGCTTATCATACCAATCTTCTTGGATGATATCACAGAAATAGTGTTCATAATAGAAGGACATGGATTGAGGGACCTGTTTGGAAACAGAAAATTTTCTGTCTGATTTATTGCATCGATAGGGATTCGACGTAGACTTATGGTTGCGTCGATATGAATTCGACGTAGGTTTCTGGTTACGTCGATATGAGGTCGACGCTTCCTTCATTCTGAGTCTACTTTTAGTCGAAGCATGTGAGAGATTACGTTGAGTGGAGGTCGACGCGATTTGGTGTATGCGTCGATTAGAAATCGACGCACGTGGATAATAATTCGACGTATGTTCAGAATTTTTGTGAGGATACTTTCTTAAGATTCCTTTATCTGTAATGGGTTTAGGTTTATTAAAAACAGTGGTTGTTTCTGGACCTACTTGTGATCTAATTCCTGCTAGATGATTCTCCCTAGTGAATTGAATGGGATGTTTCCAGACAGGTTTGCTGAATGTTTGTGATTTAGATGCTTCATTAGTATTCAGCTTTAGTTGTCTAAATCTATCAGTGAGATTCTCAGAGACATTCTTGAGCTTCTGACCTCTTCCATTCAGAGAGTCCTCAAAGGCTTTAGCCTTTGCCAGCTCTTTCCTTAGTGTTAGATTTTCTGAATGGATTTTGTCTAATTCCTTCTTTGAGAGCTCTTGATTGAGCTTATAGTTTTCATAGTGTGTATTCACATGTTTGAGATTTCTTAATTCAATTCTTAATTCTTTTACTTCTTTTTCAGATTTGATTAGATCTAAACAGAATTCTTTGAAATCTTGTTTGAAATCAGTAGAAGAGAAATCTATATCATTAAGTATATTTACCATAGATGTATCATCAAGCTTCTCAGTGGCCATCAGACAGGTTTCCTCTTGCTTGACCTCTTCCTGATCATTGCCTGATGAGGTACTTCCTTCAGATTCTGAATCACTCCAAGATTGAGCAATGAATCCTCTTTCTTCCTTTTTCTTCTTTAGATCTGTTCTTTTCAGATCTTTCTTAGTGTTGTTCTCCTTAGGACATTCAGGTGCAATATGTCCAGGTTTCCTGCAAGTGTAACAGATAATCTCTTTAGTAGGTGTTTTATTATACCTGGTTTTTGAATCTCTTCCTCTGGATCCTTCTGTTTTGATCCACCTCTTGAACTTCCTAGCCAGGAAGCTGATTAGTTCCTCATCACTAGTAGATGGTTCACCTTCAACAGCTTTCAATGCAATACTCTTTTCTGTTGAGAGTGGAGAGGCCTTTTCTTTCTCAGCTCTGGTTTTCAACAGTTGTTCATATGATTTTAATTTACCCAACAGAACATCTGTTGATATTTCTTTTTGACTTCTGTAGTCTTTGATTGGCCAGATTCTTGAGTCCCAAGAGCTAGGAAAGCAAGTCAGCAATTTATCATTTATCTTAGTGAGAGATATGTCCTTCTCAAGTGTTCTCAATTCATTGACTATGAGGCTGAATCTTGAATACATGTCATCAACACTTTCACATTCTTTCTTTTGGAAGTTTTCATATTGGGAGATCAGTAGTGCCTTTCTATCCTTTTTCTCATCAGCACTTCTCTCTACCATTTTGGTGAGAGCTTCCCATACTTCCTTAGCTGACTCACAATCAGCAATCTTTTGGAAAATTTCATCTGAGAGGGTTGAGACTAGGATATTCATAGCCTTGGCATCATGTCCTTGGGCTTTCTTCTCATCTTCTGTCCATTCAGCTCTTGGAACAAGTGTTTCAGTCACTTTTCCACTTGAATCCTTCCTGAATGGCTTGGGGGGACCTGTCAAGATCACATTAAACAATTCATCATCAATAGAGTTTAAATAAATTCTAATTCTTGTTTTCCAAAGTGCAAACTTTTCCAGGTTGCAAATCGGTGGTCTGGTGGAAGCATAATCTTTGATTTGTGCCATATGATAAAATAGTTTTGAAAAATATATATATATGAGAGGTAGGATCTTTTTGATCAAGGAGTTATCCTTTTTAGATCAACCTGGCTTTGATACCAATTGAAAGTGCACAATTAACCTCACTAGAATTCTCTAGAGGGGGGGGGGGGGGGGGGTGAATAGAAATTTAAAAATTATTTTGTGCAAAGTTAATATATATATGTGTATGATCAAAGATTAGAGCTTCCCACACACCAACAAGAATTAAGCAAGAAAATAAAGTAAATGCAAGAAAATAAATCACAGCACAACACAAGAAAATATAGTGGTTCCCCAAACTTTGGGTAGTCCACTCTTCTACCCCCTTGGTAGGAATTCACTATCTTGCACTGAGTCTTTTGATAAGGAGACTCTTAGAACCACCCTGAGTCTTTTGACAAGGAGACTCTTAGAACCAACTGAGTCTTTTGACAAGGAGACTCTTAGAACCAGTACACTGGATTTTTTGGAGAGAGATTCTAAAAACTCTTTTACAATGTTTAAGTGAGAAAGAAAGAAAGGAGAAGAAATAAAAACAGGAAAGAATCTTCTTCCTAGCAAGAAGATTGGAAGCACAAGAAGTGAATTGAATCTTTCTTCTATAGAGAGAAGAAGATTTGCAGCCTTTCTCTCTTTGTGAGAGCTATCAGATTTTGCAGCAGTGTGACTTCAGAAGCAGAAGAAGAAGAAGTGCTTGAATGTTGCTGCAGAGCTTTTTCTCAATTTCTCTCTTTTCTCTTGGGAGCTTTTCCTCTATTTCAAATGTGTGTGGTAGATCACTCTTCTTTATTTTCTGCCGACCTCCTCTTTATTTATAGCTCTGTTAATTCAACATAATACTATAGGAGGATAATCAATTAGCAGTTAGAGAGAATAGAAAGAAAAAATGTTTCCATAATGTTTATTTCTGTAGATGGAAAGAATGAATTCTGATTTCAAATAATATCCAAATAGAGTTAATCAGATTAGCCAAGAATCAAATAGAAGGAAAGAATGATTCAGAACGACTATAAAATATTAACATTATTCCATACAAATCAGATTTACTGAAAGAAGGAAAGAGATCTGGCGCATATTTAAGTCTGTCAAATAAATCGACGTGCGTCGATTGCCATTCGACGCAAGCGTCGAGTACATCCTGTCTGAACGTCGAGAGGAGAATAAGGAAGGTGCGTCGACTAAGGTGCGTCGACTTCACTAGTTGCGTCGACTAGAAATCAGAGTAACGTCGACAACACATACGTCGAAATCTTCCTAGAGTTACTTCGACTTAATCTGAAAGAAACGTCGACTACATTTCGACGTTGCGTCGAATACAATTCAACACATATTTACTTAGCCTTGTTTTTCATTCTTGGAATTCATATTTGACTCATTTTCAGGGGTTAAGAGAAATCATTTTCCCAACAAGAACGAATGCTAAGGCGGAGTTCACTCTCAAGAGAGCTATCATTCCGGAGTTGTTTGATTACATCATTGGGTGTGGATCACCTGCTGAAATTTGGACAGCCTTGGATGGCTTGTTCAATAAGAAGAATGTAGCTAGGCTACAGTTCTTGGAGAATGAGTTGAAGAAAGCAACTCGGGGAGATCTGTCTATCTCAACGTTCTTCTTGAAGATGAAGAACCTCTGCGCAGCGATTTCGGCTTTGGACCCGGATGAGCCTATCTCAGAAGCTAAGCTGAAGAGGCATATAGTCCGCGTCTTGCGGAGGGAGTATGTGGCCTTTGTGACTTCTGTTCAAGGCTGGGCCAATCATCCTTCGTTGCTGGAGCTGGAGAACTTACTTGCTTCGCAAGAAAGTTTAGCTAAGCAAATGGCTGGGATGTCTGTCTCTAGGGGAGAAGGTGAGGTTCTCTTCTTTGGCAAGAAGAAGAGATGGGACAAGAAGAAGAAGACATCTGGTGATGATGGTCCGTCTACTTCATATCAGTAGGAGATGAGCTATGCTCCTAAGCATGATGGGAAGAAGCTGGAAGGACCTAGATGCTTCAGGTGCAACAAGCTTGGTCATTTCAAAAGAGACTGCAAGGTCAATCTTCAGCCAGGGCATGCTGCAGGGAAGGAGGAGGCTGGTTCCAATTCTGAAGGCAGTTGGGGTGGTGGAGGTGCATTCATGATGGGCACATGTGTTCAGGCCATGGCTTCCATCAACTATCAAGATGATTGGATAGTGGACTCCGGGTGTGGTCATCACCACACCGGGGATTAGTCGAAGTTTTCCTCTTTGCAGGCATATAAAGGTAATGACGCTTTCATTACGGCTGATGATACTATTCATGCAGTTGAGAAGGAGGGTGTGGTTTCATTGAACGATGATAGAGGTACTCTTACGTTGAAGAGTGTCTATCATGTTTCGGGGATGAAAAAGAACCTCTTCTCTGTGACCAATGCGGTGGATGCTGGCTATCACGTTCTGTTTGGTCCAGCAGAAGTGAAATTTCTCCGAAATATTTCAGCTGTGAAAGCTGAGGTCACTCATGTTGGGAGACGGGTGAAGGACTTGTTTGTTCTTTCAACAAGTTCTTATGTTGATAAAATGAGGGCTAACTACAGCGCTGCTATCTGGCACGAAAGGCTTGGGCATGTTGGGATGGATAAGTTGAAAGCTATGGTGGGAAGAGGCCTGGTGAAAGGTCTGCCTACTTTGTCATCTTTCGGGGATGGTCATGTTTGTGCAGGTTGTCAATTTGGTAAGGCTCAATGCCTTCCATTTGACAAATCACAAAGCAGATGTAAAAGACCATTGGAGTGCATCCATGGTGATCTGTTTGGACCTACCACACTACCAGTCTTGGAGGTAGCAGGTATATGTGAAAGTGCACAGTTAACCTCACTAGAATTCTCTAGAGGGGGGTGAATAAAGATTAAAAATACTTTGTGCAATTATATATATATATGTATGTGTAATAATCACAGATTTAAACTTCCCACACACCAACAAGAATTAAGCAAGCAAATAAGAAAATTAACAAGTAGAAAATCACAGCACAACACAAGAAAATATAGTGGTTCCCCAAACTTTGGGTAGTCCACTCTTCTACCCCCTTTGGTAGGAATTCACTAACTTGCATTGAGTCTTTTGATAAGGAGACTCTTAGAACCAGACTGGGATAAGGAGACGCTTAGAACCACTACAACAGAATTTTTTGAAGAGAGATTCTAAAAACTCTTTTACACAGTTTGAAAATGAAGTAAGAAAGAAAAGAAGAGGTAGAACAAGTAGAAGAACAAGAAACAATATATGTAAGAAGGAATCTTCTTCCTAGAAAGAAGATTAGAAGCACAAGTATAGTGAATAGGATCTCTCTTCTATAGTGAGAAGGAGATTGTAAGCTTTTCTCTCTTTTATGAGAGCTTTCAGAATTTGCAGCAGAATGGCTTCAGAAGAAGGAGAAGATGATGGCTTTTTCTTTTGCTGCAGCACACTATTTCTTTTCTCAACTTTCTCACTCTTCACTTGGGAGCTCTTCCTCGATTTGAAAATGGATGAAGTGGATCACTAGTTGTTATTCTTTGCCGAGCTCCTTCTTATTTATAGCTCTGTTTGAAATATAATGCTAAAGGAGAATAATCAATTAGCAGACAAAGAATTAGAAAGAGGTAAGAGTTTCCATAATTAATATTTCTGTAGAAGGAAAAGAATTCATTCTGATTTCAAATAATATCCATAATAATCTGAATCAAATAAGCCAAGAATCAAATAAAAGGAAAGTCTGATTCAGAACGGCTATAAGAGAATAATATTATTCCATAAAAATCAGATCTACAGAAAGAAGGAAAGAGATCTAGCGTGTTTTTGAATTACTTATAGATATCGACGTGCGTCGATTACTATTCGACGTAAACGTTGATTTCATCCTGGCTAGACGTCGAGAGGAGAATAAGGAAGGTGCGTCGACTAGGATGCGTCGACTTTATCACATGCGTCGACTTTATCACATGCGTCGACTGAAAGTCAGAGGTACGTCGACTAGGATTACGTCGAATTCTTCTAAGAGTTACTTCGACTCTTCCTGAGAGAAACGTCAACTACATTTCGACGTTGCGTCGAATACTATTCGACGCATATTTACTTAGCCCAATTTTTCATACTTAGAATTTATGTTCTACTCAATTCTAGGGGTTAAGATAAATCATTTCCCCAACAATATGCTGATTTTGGTTGATGACTTCACCAGATATACTTGGGTATATTTTCTGAAGGAGAAGTCAGAGGAGTTCGAGAGGTTTGTGGAGTTCAAGGAGCTGGTGGAAGGTCGGATAAACCTGCGGGTGAAGAGGTTCAGAACTGACAACGGAGGGGAGTTCACTTCCAAGGTGTTCTTTAACTTCTGCAGGAAGCATGGCATCCAAAGGGAGCTTTCTTGTGCTCACACTCCACAACAGAACGGAGTTGCAGAGCGGAAGATCCATCACCTGACGGAAACCTGCAAATGTTGGCTTCATGCCAAGAATATCCCAAAGTCCTTCTGGCAGAGGGAATGTCTTGTGCGGCCTATGTTATCAACCGGATGCCTCTCAGTCCCATCAACATGAAGACCCCTCATAAGTTGATGTTCAAGGAGAAGCCAAGCGTAGAACACTTTTGATTGTTTGGTTCTACCTGCTATGTGCATGTTCCGGATGCCCTTCGAACGAAGCTAGATGCGAAAGCAAGAAAGCTAGTCTTCGTCGGTTATGATGACCGGAAGAAAGGGTGGAGATGCATGTATCCCGAGACACGGAGATATGTGGTCTCTAGGGATGTGGTATTCGACGAGCTGACGTCATAACAAGGTAGCTCTTCTATTGAGTTACAAGGAAGCATGGTAGATGATGGACCAGAGGAAGCTGCACGGGAAGTTCTGGTGGAGTTACCTGTTTCTCCAGGTGCTCCTGGTATTTCTAGCTCTGGGTCAGGTGCTTCAGGTTCTGGAAGCAGGGGGAGCGATTCTCCATGTTTACCGGAAAGGAGAGCTAGTCCAGAAGCTACAGTGGAAGAGGTGGTTCAAAGTCAAGCTCTGAGGAGGTCCAAGAGGACCATTATTCCACCTGATCGGTATACGAGCAGGAATTTGGTGAGCTTTGTCTCATGTTTCTTCGCAGGTCCCCTGGATGAGAGAGAGCCATCTTGTTATGAAAATGTCATTGGAGTCAAGGAGTGGGAAGGAGCCATGGATGAAGAGATGGCTGCCCTCAGGAAAAATGAGACTTGGGACTTGGTGCCTAAGGTTGAGGGAGTTACTCTGGTGACTTGCAAGTGCGTTTTCAAACTGAAGAAGAAGGCTGATGGAAGTATTGAGCGTTACAAGGCTCGCCTTATAGCTCGAGGTTTCTCTCAGAAGTATGGGGAGGATTATGAAGAAACGTTTAACCCCGTTGCCAAGATGACTTCGGTTCGGGTGGTGATCGCATTGGCAGCTTGCCAAGGATGGAAGATTTGGCAACTCCACGTGAAGAACGCTTTCTTATATGGCGAAGGATATCTTCATGGATCAGCCACCTGGTTATGTATCCGAAGATCACCCAATATATGTTTGTAAGCTCAAGAAGGCTCTTTACGGCTTGAAGCAAGCACCTCGGGCGTGGTACGGGAAGATCGCAGAATACCTCCAGTTCTGCGGATATTTTGCTTCTGATTCAGATTTAAGCTTATTCGTAAAGAAGTTGGGGGAGCTTCAGGTCTTGGTGCTGTTGTACGTGGATGATATGATCGTCACGGGGAATTCTGAAGTGGAGGTAGCTAGGCTTCGTGCTGAGCTAGCTATCAGATTTGAGATGAAGGATTTGGGCGAGCTCCACCATTTCCTTGGGCTCGAAGTGGAGAGGAGAGAGGGCAGAATGCTTGTTTCCCAAAAGGGCTATGCAGATCGAATCGTGAAACGGTTCGGCTTGGAAGGGGGAAGAGTAGCTCTACTCCACTGGAGGTTGGAGTTCATCTTCGGCGAGATGAAGGGAAGGTTCTTACCGATCCTTTGGTGTTTCGGGATTTGGTCGGAAGCTCTATATACTTGACGATCACAAGGCCAGATATTGCTTATGCAGTTGGCAGGGTGAGTCGGTTTATGGCAGAGCCTCAGAAACCTCATCTTGTGGCGGCTAGGAGTATATTGAAGTATGTCAAATCCACCTCGGATTTGGTTTTCTTCTACGGGAGAGATTCGGGCTTTTGATTGCACGTGTACATGGATGCTGATTATGGAGGGGATTCAGATGATAGGATATCGACGTCTGGATATGTCTTTAGGACAGGCTCTACATCTATATCATGGTGCAGCAAGAAGCAGGATTCCGTGTCTGTCTCTACCACAGAAGCGGAGTACAAAGCTTCGGCTTTGGCGGCTCAGGAAGCCATCTGGCTTAGGAGGCTTGTGGAGGACATTCATAGGGAGGTGCGAGGTCCTACTCTGCTACGTGGTGACGATGAGAGTGCTCTCAAACTGGTGAACAATCCAGTTTGTCACGCGCGTACGAAGCACATAGAGATTCATCACCATTTCATTCGTGAGAATGTGTTGGAGGGATCTCTGACTGTGGAGCATGTGCAGAGCAAGGAGAACGTTGCTGACATATTTACTAAACCGCTGGCGAAGAGACCATTTGGTGGGTTGTGAAGTTTGCTTGCGCTGACTTCAACTTCCCACTTCAAGGGGGAGTGTTAAATTTTTGAAGTGGAAGTGGAGTTGTGCTGGGCGGTCTGCGGATTGGAGACCGTAGAGTCCGCGCGGTCTGCGCTGGTTCTCTGGTCGGTTGTCTCAGGCGAGTTGTTCTGGGAGGTCTGATCTGGGAGACCGTTTTCTATCCGTGCGGCTTGCGCGGGTTGGTCTAGCGACTTGTCCTAAGTCGGCCAGATGTTCTTGGTCTGCTTTCTTTGGAAGAAGACCGGGCGGTCTGTCTTATTAAGACCACAGCGACTGGGCGGTTTGGTTGTAACCGCAAGGTTTAATAAAGAGATGTGGGCTATACTGAGCTCGGGCGGTCTGCTTTGCGAGACCGCTTGCAATCTGATGGGCGGTTATTGTATCCCGGTTTGTGCGGTGATGACATCCGTCTGTTCGCCTATAAATAGGGGTGCAGGGCCCGTCATTAATAACGAGAACTGTAAGAACCAAAGTAGGCTTGATTATGCCGGTCTAAATTTGAGGTCGCGCGGTTTGAGATTTTGTCTGACCGGTTTGTGTGTTCGCAGGTTAGCGGCTAGCAGCTCGCGGTCAGCTTGTCTCCTTTCTTCCAGCTTTTAATAAACCAGTTCGGGCGGACTGTGTTTAGGTGTTTTTGATCTGGTGCAGCGAACTCAGTTGATCAGGCTGTCTTAAGTGACCAGGCAGTCTTGAGTTGCGGTCTGTTGCATATAGCAGTTTTCTTGTTCAGAGTTCGCGGGTTTCTTCTGTGATCAAGACCGTGTGGTCTGGGTGATCAAGAAGTGCGGACTGTGTTTGTTTTTCAGCAGAGCAATAAAGCAGCAGGTCAGCGGTCTGTGGTTGCGGTCTGGTAGGGGCAGCTTGTACTCTGTTCGCGCGGTCTCAGTAGCTTCCGTCTGACTTGTCTGTTCGTGCGGTCTGGCGATCTCAAGTCTTCAGGTCGCTATAGCTTGTTTTACTTGTGTTTTGTGCTTCTCACCTCCGTGATTCTTATGAATCATGTCTCGCCATGTATACCTCGCTTTGTAAAGAGATAGTTAATACCATAGTACTATTCGGACTTCTCATTGTCATTGTTGTGCAACATTTGAGAAAGGTTTTGTGAAGTGTGTTCCGCATTTTTTACTTCATCTCCGGACCTCAAATTTTTTAACAGGTATCACCTACAGAATGGTGAAGGAACCACTCTTAGAAACACCTGGAGCGATGACGACCTGAAACATTTTTATTCCTAGTCAATAATGAAAATTTTATCTTGGTAGATTTGTTTTGTGATGCGTAGACTTCCGCCCTGCCCGGGCAAGGTGCCAAAAACCAAAAGATTCATTGTACAATCCCGATATTCGCCAGGAGATGGGCATAGATGGAGAATTCAACAGGAGAAAGAAGTAACAAGGAAGGCGAGCTGGAGTCTCAAAGGTCGCTCGCAGGAAGGCGGGCGAGCCGGGAACTCGCTGACCGCTCACGAGAAGCGAGCAAGCCAGATCCTCGCGGCCCGCTTACGGTGGTGTCCTGGGCGAGCCGAATTCTTTCCAAGTTTCTGTGTTCGGCTAACTTCAATATGCATTCGACAAAATCCATTCTGCGTTCGACGAACGTCACGCTTCAGTTCGACGAACTTGCTTTTCAGCTCGACGATTTCAGTCTTCCTGCGAGCTCTACAGATTTTGTCTTCAGTTCGAAAAACTCCGGTTTGAGATCGACGAACTCAGCTCCGCGTTCGACGAAATCCATTCTGCGTTCAACGAACATCACGCTTCAGTTCGACGAATTTGCTTCTCAGCTCAACGAACTCAATCTTCTAGCCAGTTCAGCAGATTTTCACATAGAACGCCTTTTGTTGAGGTGGATATTTCGCCACTCCCTCACTGGGTCAGGTCGCGAGGGGAGCTCCTGTGGGTAGATCACCCAGTAAGAGCCCAGAGGTGTTTTTACCTAGAAACCCCTGGTGGTCTGCAGTTAGCCCCTCTAAACAGTGGAGTTAGGCTGTTGGCAGACCATTTTGGGTTGCGTATAGTAAGAGTGTAAGGCGGGATTCCGCTACTGGCAGACCACGAACAAAAAACTATAAATAGACCTTGAAGGGCACCTTGGGAGAGGATTCCAATCTCTGTTCTCTGAGCTTCTTCCTCCTTTGGTTACTTTGGTTTAGCTCTCTATCTCTCCAAGGTGCCCAAGTCTCAGCTTTGGCTTGGGAGGGAAAGCGCTCAACGATCTTCCGGGTTTGTGGTGGGACCTCCTCGCTGTGACCAAGGTCTTAGTCTATTTACGAGTCTCCAGTCTGCTCCTTCCGAGGGACCAGTAAGGGCTAGCTTCCCCTCAACTTGTTGAGGGCCCGAACTTCACAAGAGACCGAGAAATCAGTTTCAATATTTTTGGTGCGGTGAGCGTGGAGTGTGGCTAGTCCAGGAAAATTCCAAGGAAGGGACATGGCAGGAGATGAAGAGCAGGGTGAGGAGTTTTGCGGGTCACCCCCAGTGGTGACGCCAAGGATGTTCTCGGACTTTAGGAGGGAAGTCCTCGACACCCTCGGGTTCGCAGTCGCAGCATTGCGAAGCGAGTTTACGACCCCGGTGGCTCAGGCGTTCCATCCTCCGGCAACGGTTGGCGAGAATGCCTGGGGAGGAAGGGCAGGAAAGGAGGTGGTCGGGGGGTCAATGCAAGACCTGGAGGGGCAAGTATTGTTCATCATCCCGTCGAGCTTAGTTCCGGCGAGCTCGGTCCCAGCGAGCGAGGTGTCGGCGAGCACACTCCATGTGGGTGCGGCGCAGGCGAGCGCGGTTCCGGTGGGTGCGGCACCCATAGAAGCGGTTCCGGCGAGCATGACTCTCGCGAGCATGGCCCCAGCGAGCTCTAGCTTGGCGAGAGAGCTCGGGGGGCGAGTGGAGCAGGAAAGGATAGCAGGTGGGGGGAGCCACTTTTGTGAGCTGGTGCTTTCTGCACCCGTTCCGGAAGGGTTCAGGGAGTAGGACAGGGTCTACTACCACGGCAGGGATGACCATGTCCAGCACCTATAGTCGTTCGAAGACTCTGTCTCTATCAGGCCAATGTCGGAAGCATTTAAGTGTCGACTCTTCGCCGTCACCCTAAAAGAGAAGGCCAGGGATTGGTTCCACCAACTCCCTGTTGGATCAATCTAAGCGTTTGAAGACTTACAACAAAGCTTCTTGTTGCAGTTTTCGACTTCCAAGAAGAGGAAGAATGACGTCGAGTCCCTCTTCAAGGTGAAGCAGGATCCCAAGGAGTCGTTGGCTCGTTATGCGGATCGGTTCCATGCGGAGGTGCTTCTCAACCACTAGATGCCTGGGTTTGCCCTCCAACTCGCCTTCACGGTCGGGCTGAAGGAGAGTTTCTTCAAGATGGCTTTGAAGAGAAAGGCCCCCGTCTCCTACGAGGAGTTGATGGAGAGGGTGGCAGAGGAAATTGAAAGTGAGGAGGCCAATCTGGAGCTCACTAGGAGGCTAGCAAAGCTCAGTGAGCCAGAGGTCAGGCAGCAAGAGGTGCGGAGAAGAGAAGAGCCAGGGGCCCCAGAGGGGGGATGGAGGCAGCAGGGCAGAGGAATGCAAGGTCAAGGGAGAGGTTATGCCCCAGGAGGGGGTAACTTCCATAGGGGTCAGGGAAGACCCCATCAGCTGGGATGGAGGCAAGGTCCAAGGCAGGTGCCCCCCTCCCCCGCTATTGAGCTTCACGGCCTCATCCTTTCCCTTAAGCTCCGCGACCTCATCCACGGACTTCCGGAGCTCGCCATTGAGCTCTTTGATTTCCCTATCCATGGTGAAATACTAGTGGCCCACCATATGGGTAAGCTCCATCGCCCTGAACTAGGCTCGCATGGCCTCGTATATGATCCCTTTTGGCGCGAAGGCCCTGAAGAGGGAGGCGTCCTCGCGGCCGTAGAGCCCGAAGGCGAGGGCGAACGCTTCGCCCCCAACTGTATCACTCTCCACCCAGGAGGGAAGGAGGGAGGAGCAGACGATCTTATTCTGCTCGGGGTCTCACGCGAGCATCGGCTCGCCAACTACGTCCGGGAGCTTCGCGCCGAGCCCGAAATTCTTGTGGCTCGCCGGATTGGGCTTATCGGCGGAACCACCCGACTCGCCACTCTCATCGGCGGGTTTTTGGTTCGCCGAAGGAGGGGGGATGTATGGTTCGGATAGATCCATGACATCCTTTGTAAAACCCCTCTCCCGCACCAGGAGAGTTCCTGGATCTTATGCCCAGAACCGCCGCCTTACGGAGATGCTAGCACACAAGTTAGCCACCTCCACAAGACGCCGATCCTGCCGGCAAGAACGATCAACCAGGCCAACAAGAGATAAGAAGAAAAACTAGTACATAAGTCCACAATCACACGCATCTGTATATATATATCCAAATGTAAACTGCCCATCAATGAGTACAATACAAGAAAGAGTATAATGGGCTTAAGCCCGGTACATGTCCGAATGAATAAAAGAAGTACAATTCTCTCTCTCACTATATATATCTATGCGGAAGCTACAAACATAAACATCTCTCATCGAACACCTGTCTAGTAGCGGTAGTAAGCGGGCATCTGTTCCTCAGGTCTTGTCTCCCCTGCCAGCTGGGCTCCAGCTCCTCGGTTACCTACGGTCACCACCGACCGTTAGTCATAAAGACTAAGACAATTTTGTCCCCGCCTCCCCCCGCGACTCCTAGGAACCGTGCGGGAGGAAGAAGCGGAGGGCAACAAAGTGGAGTAATCAAAAGCAGGTGGCAGATATTCTACGCTATCCAGAGTATAACATATAAGTTCTATGCTAGCAATATGAACCAGTAAACAGTACTAAAAGCAGTAAAGTAATATCGCAGCAGAGAAAGAAGTAAGCATAAAGAAGCAGTGCGACGCAAGTATGTAATTTAAAAGTAACCATTGATTTATAGGAATGCCCATACAAACCTATAGACCAAGGGGTCGTTTAGCAGGGCCTATCGTATAAAAAGTCCCATTCCAATTTATACGATAGGGGTAGGGGTTGGAATGCAATGTTCATGCTATGTCATGCAAGGTATGTTGTTATGCTATGTTCATACAAGTGCAACTCACACACTACGACTCTATGCGCATAGACCTTTAGTTCCCCCTTTTTGGAGCTAGCAAGACTCCCCGGATACTCCCGTAGTGGCAAACGGAAGCGGTGGGTTGGGCCTCGCCCACCTCTAGGTTGGTATTCACACTACCTAACCTAGACCTATCGTACGCCTCAACACAAAACTGTGGAGCGTCTGCGTACTCTGGCTGACTGGACCGCCAGACTTTCTAGGCTAAGTGTATATACCACACTTGCCGAGTCCACGTATTGACGTCGGTGTGAACGTCCGTCCAATACAGAAGACCCACCACCTTCAATGCACATGCAACATGTTCTACAATCTATCTCCGAGCCATAAGCTCCCCGGGCTAACCTGCCCGTCATTAATAACCTTCCGAGCCACCGGCTCCCCGGACCAACCCGTCCGTACCAACAACTCTGCTGAGTGCAAGCTCACCTGACTTTCAATCCGCTCTTTCAAACACTGAGCTTACTGCTCGCAGCACCAAACAGACTAGGCTCCCGCAACCACGGTGTGTGTGTGTGAGTGTGTTATTAGATTATTCTTGTAACATCTTATCCCTACGATTTACGTTTAATCTTGGATTCCCGAGGGTTACCCTGTAAAGGGCTCGCTACGGTATTAGGAACTACAATGGGATGACACCCCAAAATTCCCTTTCCCAAGACACTTAGTATTATTGATATCTACCCATAAGATTACCCTCTTATCATTTCACTTGAATTAACCTCAGCGCTTTATGACTCTATAAGGGGAAGGATGATCTCTCATCAATCCCGAGCACAACCTTACCCACAGCTCACCAAGCACTCTCATCTTCTAACTCCTATTTAAACTACTCTTGTTTAGTTATTATTCTACTTGGAAGTTTAGGGTGGATCCTGGACTTCCCGAGGGCTACCCGGTGAAGGGTTCGCAAGGTACTAGGGTATGTGATGGGATGATGCCCAACCCCTTTCCAGGACAATTAATATTCTTGGTGACTACCCAGACCTAACCTTCCACCCTCTCAATACTCTTTATATCTTAAGTGAATTCACGCCTCACGTTTCATCCCGCTCCTAAGCAATCGTTCTTTTGGATTCAACTCTAATAACTTCTAGTCCTCTAAGTGGTCTATACTCATCTCTTGTTATAATCAAATTCTCACCGATTTCCTTGTGATTATATTGACCTATTCATCATAATGAGTTTTCACTATCCGCAGACCACGACATATAACTACTTAGATTCCTATGATGGAACCTTGGTCAAATTACTTCCAAATGACTTCTAATGTTTATCATAGGTTCATAGTGGATAAAATAAGGGATGATCAAAATCCAAGCATGTTTCATATAATTTTGCCCTCTATAAAAAATTCATTAATTACTAATATGAATCTAAAATGTGAAGGAGGTATCATGCTAGTGAATTCAAACTTATTAAATATCCTTCCAGAGATGAAATGTGACATAATAAAAAGATTTCCAATATTTCATATTTTTCCAGCAATTAAATAACCATAATCCCTTATTTTCAATGAATGAATGGAAAAATAATTCTACACATCAAGTACAAGATTTTGACTTCCTAAAATTCTGGAAAAATAACAGTAGCTTCATATGAACATAAAATCACTATTTCCAGAAGATCATATTTTTCCAAACATTTTAAACCCATAATTTCTATTTATCTTTAAAGGAGAGAAAACATGGCTCTACACTACAAGTACTGAAATTAGACTTCCTAAAAATCTGGAGAAATTACAGTAGCTACATATTGACATAAAAACACTATTTCCAGAAGATCTTATTTTTCCAGCAAATTTATAATCATAATTTCTATTTATCATGAAAAAGATGAAGATGTGACTTTACACACCAAGTACTAAAATATGAATCCCAAAAATTCTGAGAAAATTAACCTAGCATACTAATCATCTAAAAACACCAAATCCAAGGTTTCATAATATTCCAGGTAATATTTATCCACAATATTCATTTAATACAAGTGGTGTGCCAATAAGAGTTTACACTACAACCACCACCTACATTTCTCAATAAAATCTGAATAAATCACAGAAGTATGTTGTTGACCTAAAAACAGCAATGCCTAAATTTCATATTATTCCAAGGAGTATTTACCCTTAATTATCATTTGTTACATTTGGTGTGCGTATAAGGGTTTACACTACAAGTGCTATGTTAAGACTTCAATAAATTCTGGGAAAAATATCATGTCATAATAATGGTCTAAGAACACCAAATCCTAAGTTTCACATTTTTAACAGGAATATTTGACCATAATTTCTATTTAACATAAATGGGGTGCAAATAGGGACTTACACTACAACTACCCTTAGTATGTCTCTATAAATTCTGAGAAAATTATCCTAGTATAAAAATAACCTAAAAAAACACTAAATCCAGAGATTTAGAATTTTACAAGCTATTTTACCCCATTAAATTATTTAACTACAAAAGGGAGTTTTTCCTCAATAAATTGATAATTACCACAAAAATTCATCTAAAAATTATGATAAGATTTACAGAGCTATAGAATCACCAAAGGAACCTACGAGAATAATTTCATAGTTCTCCAAATGAATATGAGACCTAAATGTCATATTTGAATAAATTGACCTAATCAAATAAATCAAATTCAGAGAAATAAATGAGGTCCAAAAATTCTTACAAAATTCTTAAATGTGCCTTTCCAGTCAAAGATCCATTTACCAAAGTTTTGGATTTATCCCTAAGTTTATGTTTCAAATTATTTCATTAATTTAAAAGTGTGACGATTTTCATTTAATTAAAAACTTTAGGAAAATAACTTCCAATAATCATGAAACTTATGTCAATGATGTATATCCTCATGACATACACTAACCCCAAGGTTTCAGAGGCATGCAAGGTGATTCCCACCTTCAATTCCTTCAAAAAGCTCAAAAGCCCAAATTGACTATTAACACCGCAATTTTCCTCTTAAGACCCTAACTTCATTTTGAAGTTCAGAGAAAAATACGCATGCACATGAGATGATATTTAAACCAGTTATTTATATATGTATGAAGAGCTCACCCCCCAAATTAGGGGGTGTTTGGAGTTATACAACTCCTTAAATACCAAAAATTTACTTTTACTAATAAATGAAATAACTCAATGGATACACATCCAAAAATTCTCAAATTAAAACCCTAGGTGTGTCATCATACCATGCATTTATGGTAGAAATTGCAATGGGTTTGGTTAAGCCAATTAAAAGTTATAGCCATTTTAATTTCTGTCCTACCCAAGGAGCAGTCCTAGGAAAATGGGTGCCCTGATGTGCATATTCTACAAAATCAGTTGATGCTAGTGTCAAATGAAAGTAGACACATAGGGCTACAAAAGTTTTCTCTGCTCCTTTTTGCCAAAATGGCCTCTAAGACCTTCAAAAATTGCATGCAAACCACTGAATAATTCTAGGCAGAATTATTGTGGTCTGCTAATAGAGATCAAGGAGACGAAATCAACGGCTATGATTTCGTCTCCTACCTCTAGCCGACGGCCCAGAGGAAAAGGCCCTTGAACCCGGCCAAACACCACCCTCCCCGGCCATCTGTCGCCGCCACCACCTCCGTTGAAGGGTTGGCCGTCGATTGGCGGTGGAATGGTGGCCGGAGGTGGAGTTTTCCGGCGATCCCTGGAGGAAGCCCAAACGGAGAAACGGGAGGGAAAATTCCATGGTTGACGGCTCAATTGAGCTCGGATGCCCTTGCTAAGACCTTAGATAACTAGCACAGAGGGAGAGGGGGAGAAATCGTACCCTAAGCGAGCTTGGTGGCGCGTATTGAGGTGGTGCGACACGGTGGTGGCGAGCTCCGGCGATCCTTGCCATTTCCTCCATTCTCAGCCGATTCCTTTGATCCAGGGTAGCAGATCCACTCCTCCAGGCCCTCTGAAGCAGATGGTGTCGTCGAAAAGAAGTGGGGAGGGCTCTAGGTGGAGCTGCCATTAGGAGGAGCTCGGCCACACCTTGGATGCTCCTCCTAGCTGCCAAGTGGCATTACTCCAGCCCAAATTTCGGCTGGCATTCATGTGGGGAGCTCAGATCTAGCCTTGGGCAGAAGAATGGAGGGCCACATGGCCTCCATTCCTAAATTCCTTCTTGTCTTTAATGGAGGAAGAGGGAATTTCCATTTTTGCCCCCATGCATGCCTTTGCATGTTGGATTTAAGGGGCAAAGCTGGTCATTAGGTCTATGGGCTTTGGATGAGGGCCTTAATCCATTGGAAGTTGGATTAATTCCAATTAAGCCCAATTTAGGCAAAATTGACCCTATGTTGACTTTTGGGTTGACTTGGTTAATTGGGTGTGTTGACTGGTCCAATGTGTTGACATTGAGTCCAGTGACACCACCCAAGGTTGGTTGAGTCAAGGTGAGGGCCTAGGAGAGCCAATTTGACCCAAAGGTGTGATTTTGACCAAAATTGGGGAAAAGTTGACTTTGGTCAATTTGGCCAAATTGAAGACTCCATGATGGGGCTTTTGAGTCAATTAGGTCCCCTATGATGTTCTAAGACTAGGGGTGAGGTCAATTTCATGCTTTGGGGTTCAATTGAACTTATTGGGGAGGATTTGACCTATGTTGACCCATGTTTGACTTTGGTCAAATTGGGTCAATTGGTGACCCCATGATGGGGCTTTTGGGTCTATAACATTCCTTGTTTATCATCTATTGGAGGAGTCAATTTGCAAGTATGAGTTCAAGTTGAGCTAGTTTGACCTAGGTTGACTTGAGCCTTATAGTAGACCACATGTGAGTTCACCTAACCCTGTGAGTCCTAAGGCTACAATCTAGCTCAAACTCAACCCACTCACCACTTGTCTCACCCTAAATTGGAGTTAGGGGGTCTAGTAGGAAATGGGATGTTACAATTCCCAATAAACAAAAGAATAATTTCGTCCTCGAAATCTAAGTTCGGGTCCACGGGGTCCCCAGCTAATGAAGATGAGAGGTCTCAAGGTTATCAAAAGACTATCTGATAATTGTTATATCATCTTATCATCAATATCCCAATCTATCCATTCTTCAAATATATTTCATAACAACTCAGTAATAATTCATGGTATGAATTTCTCAAATTATGCGTTCGAATTCTACGTTGCGAAGGGAATATCAGAAATGGGTAACCATAAATTCCACCAAAATTTTAAAAGTTCAAGATATTTCAACATCCCAAAAAAAATTCCTCAAATTGTAATCTCACATTGCACTTTGTGAAGGGGTATGTCCTTTATTCAACGATTATTTCCAATAAATTTTCCATAACTTAGTACTATCACGAGAGATCATATATCAAGCCCATGACATTTCACGTTAACAATTCAGTGGATTAATTTCTCAAGTTGTAGTCTCAATTGTACTCGTGAAGGAAGTCTGTTATTTATTCAAGGATTAACTCTACCAAAATTCTCCGAGCTTCCTACAGATATGAAAACCCATGTGCACATGTGGTAATCTCTCCTGAATCCCTTCATATAGTTCAACATCGACCAATATGTATGAGTTAAATAATTACCGAGTTCATTATACTCGTGAGATCATCATTGTTACGTATAACGCATAATCCAACCTCTAAAGTTATGATTTAATGCGGTGTTGTATTTCCCAATATCCCATATTACTCTCCAAATCATACAATGTTCTTGGGGGTTATAATGGCATTTGTCTTTCAATTCCCAGGCTCATCAAGCCATGAATCTAAAGGTCATAAGTACTCTCTTATTTACTTAATTCATAGGTATAATTTTTAACGATCTCCGATTAGGTGTCAACTATCCTCCAGGGTATAAGAACATCGACTACGAATAAATTGTTCGAAAACAAAAGGGGCTTGATTTTTCAATAATTGCATGCACATTATCTTCGAACGTTCAGAAATTCAAGAGTTTCCAATAATAGTTCTATCGTACAAGTGTCTAATTCCAATCCACAAGCTTCATGACGCGATAAATTATTCCAAGCAGCCAACTTGGCAACTTTATGCTTCTAATAACTTGACTAAAGACCAGTCAACAAACTATTCGTCCCGATTTTGTTATAGGTCATCGTCTCAAGCTCGAGGAGGTGAATCTATGATATCCTCCTTCGCATTAGGTTATTTATTCATTTCTTATGATCACGGGGGCCTACAGCTAGGTTCTATTTCTATCCAATCCATATCCTAAAGTCTCGCACTGACTTCCTTGATTTCAGAGATCATATATACACGTATAACTCGACAACCTATAAGCATATCCCCAATGGTTATTATGCTATCCTCTTATTTACTTGTCTACACCTACAAAACCTCGAAGTCTATAAGTTTGACATTCGTCTTCTAAATAAGGTCTAGGGAAACTCAAGTCAGTACTAAGTTGGCCCAATAAACAAAAGGGATAAGCCCCCATATATTTTGGGCTAAATTCCTTCGATATCACTATAGTGCATTTACCCTATATAAGCACACAATTCTTAGGGCATACAACCTTGTCTTGGAGTTCTACCTTGAGACTTATTGATATGATACACATTCAAGGTCCTTAAAGTTACCATTCACGAATCCTTCTTAAGGTCAATGTGTGACCTAACCAAGAATGGGCCTTCTTTGGATTTGGATTATTATTCGACCTCTAATACTTGTCTTGGTGACCACTTCACCGTGAAATAAACGGGAAGTGAAATTGGTAGGATAATTTACGCGCAAGAGTCTCTTATTACTCCAAAAGTAGGTCACATGCACCAAATCCTTTGAGATAGTTCAATTAGTTTGGTTAAGGGGGTAAAATCATTTGATAAGTGCGCGGTAAGCATCAGAGTGTAAGCCTCAAACACCTATACTCATACTAAACTCCTTCCTCTAATCATGTCGGGAATCCCCCTGTCCTAACCAAATCTATACTTGGGATCGATTTAAGACTAAGATACGCTATGAAAACGTCTTGGTAAGTCAAAACTAATGTGTTGTCCTTAGTTGGGTTGGCCAAACTCATTGGAAAATGGACTAAATTGTGTGATTTTTACACATGGGCACACCACAGCTTCCGCTGCTAGTTTGTCCTCAAACTAACTCGAGCGGGGGTGTCCCGGTTTTTGTGGACTTCTTTCTCGTTGGATCGTTTAAGCTTTGATACCATTTGTAAGACCCCTCTCCCACACCAGGAGAGTTCCTGGATCTTATGCCCAGAACCGCCTCCTTACGGAGATGCTAGCACATAAGTTAGCCACCTCCGCAAGACGCCGATCCTGCCGGCAAGAACGATCAACCAGGCCAACAAGAGATAAGAAGAAAAACTAGTACATAAGTCCAAAATCACACGCATCTGTATATATATATATATATCCAAATGTAAACTGTCCATCAATGAGTACAATACAAGAAAGAGTATAATGGGCTTAAGCCCGGTACATGTCCGAATGAATAAAAGAAGTACAATTCTCTCTCTCACTATATATATCTATGTGGAAGCTACAAACATAAACATCTCTCATCGAACACCTGTCTAGTAGCGGTAGTAAGCGGGCATCTGTTCCTCAGGTCCTGTCTCCCCTGCCAGCTGGGCTCCAGCTCCTCGGTTACCTACGGTCACCACCGACCATTAGTCATAAAGACTAAGACAATTTTGTCCCCACCTCCCCCCGCGACTCCTAGGCACCGTGCGGGAGGAAGAAGCGGAGGACAGCAAAGTGGAGTAATCAAAAGCAGGTGACAGATATTCTACGCTATCCAGAGTATAACATATAAGTTCTATGCTAGCAATATGAACCAGTAAACAGTACTAAAAGCAGTAAAGTAATATCGCAGCAGAGAAAGAAGTAAGCATAAAGAAGCAGTGCGACGCAAGTAAGGTAATTTAAAAGTAACCATTGATTTATAGGAATGTCCATACAAACCTATAGACCAAGGGGTCGTTTAGCAGGGCCTATCGTATAAAAAGTCCCATTCCAATTTATACGATAGGGGTAGGGGTTGGAATGCAATGTTCATGCTATGTCATGCAAGGTATGTTGTTATGCTATGTTCATACAAGTGCAACTCACACACTACGACTCTATGCGCATAGACCTTTAGTTCCCCCTTTTTGGAGCTAGCAAGACTCCCCGGATACTCCCTTAGTGGCAAACGGAAGCGGTGGGTTGGGCCTCGCCCACCTCTAGGTTGGTATTCACACTACCTAACCTAGACCTATCGTACGCCTCAACACAAAACCGTGGAGCGTCTGCATACTCTTGCTGACTGGACCGCCAGACTTTCTAGGCTAAGTGTATATACCACACTTGCCGAGTCAACGTATTGACGTCGGTGTGAACGTCCGTCCAATACAGAAGACCCACCACCTTCAATGCCCATGCAACATGTTCTACAATCTATCTCCGAGACATAAGCTCCCCGGGCTAACCTGCCCGTCATTAATAACCTTCCGAGCCACCGGCTCCCCGGACCAACCCGTCCGTACCAACAACTCTACTGAGTGCAAGCTCACCTGACTTTCAATCCGCTTTTTCAAACACTGAGCTTACTGCTCGCAGCACCAAACAGACTAGGCTCCCGCAACCACGGGGTGTGGGTGAGTGTGTTATTAGATTATTCTTGTAACATCTTATCCCTACGGTTTACGTTTAATCTTGGATTCCCGAGGGTTACCCTGTAAAGGGCTCGCTACGGTATTAGGAACTACAATGGGATGACACCCCAAAATTCCCTTTCCCAAGACACTTAGTATTATTGATATCTACCCATAAGATTACCCTCTTATCATTTCACTTGAATTAACCTCAGTGCTTTATGACTCTATAAGGGGAAGGACGATCTCTCATCAATCCCGAGCACAACCTTACCCACAGCTCACCAAGCACTCTCATCTTCTAACTCCTATTTAAACTACTCTTGTTTAGTTATTATTCTACTTGGATGTTTAGGGTGGATCCTGGACTTCCCGAGGGCTACCCGGTGAAGGGTTCACAAGGTACTAGGGTATGTGATGGGATGATGCCCAACCCCTTTCCAGGACAATTAATATTCTTGGTGACTACCCAGACCTAACCTTCCACCCTCTCAATACTCTTTATATCTTAAGTGAATTCACGCCTCACGTTTCATCCCGCTCCTAAGCAATCGTTCTTTTGGATTCAACTCTAATAACTTCTAGTCCTCTAAGTGGTCTATACTCATCTCTTGTTATAATCAAATTCTCACCGATTTCCTTGTGATTATATTGACTTATTCATCATAATGAGTTTTCACTATCCGCAGACCACGACATATAACTACTTAGATTCCTATGATGGAACCTTGGTCAAATGACTTCCAAATGACTTCTAATGTTTATCATAGGTTCATAGTGGATAAAATAAGGGATGATCAAAATTCAAGCATGTTTCATATAATTTTGCCCTCTATAAAAAATTCATTAATTACTAATATGAATCTAAAATGTGAAGGAGGTATCATGCTAGTGAATTCAAACTTGTTAAATATCCTTCCAGAGATGAAATGTGACATGATAAAAAGATTTCCAATATTTCATATTTTTCCAGCAATTAAATAACCATAATCCATAATTTTCAATGAATGAATGGAAAAATAATTCTACACATCAAGTACAAGATTTTGACTTCCTAAAATTCTGGAAAAATTACAGTAGCTTCATATGAACATAAAATCACTATTTCCAGAAGATCATATTTTTCCAAACATTTTAAACCCACAATTTCTATTTATCTTTAAAGGAGAGAAAACATGGCTCTACACTACAAGTACTGAAATTAGACTTCCTAAAATCTGGAGAAATTACAATAGCTACATATTGACATAAAAACAATATTTCCAGAAGATCCTATTTTTCCAGCAAATTTATAATCATAATTTCTATTTATCATGAAAAAGATGAAGATGTGACTTTACACACCAAGTACTAACATATGAATCCCAAAAATTCTGAGAAAATTAACCTAGCATACTAATCATCTAAAAACACCAAATCCAAGGTTTCATAATATTCGAGGTAATATTTATCCACAATATTCATTTAATACAAGTGGTGTGCCAATAAGAGTTTACACTACAACCACCACCTACAATTCTCAATAAAATCTGAATAAAACACAGAAGTCTGTTGTTGACCTAAAAACAGCAATGCCTAAATTTCATATTATTCCAAGGAGTATTTACCCTTAATTATCATTTGTTACATTTGGTGTGCGTATAAGGGTTTACACTACAAGTGCTATGTTAAGACTTCAATAAATTCTGGGAAAAATATCATGGCATAATAATGGTCTAAGAACACCAAATCCTAAGTTTCACATTTTTAACAGGAATATTTGACCATAATTTCTATTTAACATAAATGGGGTGCAAATAGGGATTTACACTACAACTACCCTTAGTATGTCTCTATAAATTCTGAGACAATTATCCTAGTATAAAAATCATCTAAAAAAACACTAAATCTAGAGATTTAGAATTTTACAAGCTATTTTACCCCCATTAAATTAATTAATTACAAAAGGGAGTTTTTCCTCAATAAATTGATAATTACCACAAAAATTCATCTAAAAATTATGATAAAATTTACAGAGCTATAGAATCACCAAAGAAACCTACTAGAATAATTTCATAGTTCTCCAAATGCATATGAGACCTAAATGTCATATTTGAATAAATTGACCTAATCAAATAAATCAAATTTAGAGAAATAAATGAGGTCCAAAAATTCCTACAAAATTCCTAAATGTGCCTTTCCAGTCAAAGATCCATTTACCAGAGTTTTGGATTTATCCCTAAGTTTATGATTCAAATTATTTCATTAATTTAAAAGTGTGACAATTTTCATTTAATTAAAAACTGTAGGAAAATAACTTCCAATAATCATGAAACTTATGTCAATGATGTATATCCTCATGACATACACTAACCCCAAGGTTTCAGAGGCGTGCAAGGTGATTCCCACCTTCAATTCCATCAAAAAGCTCAAAAGCCCAAATTGACTATTAGCACCCCAATTTTCCTCTTAAGACCCTAACTTCATTTTGAAGTTTAGAGAAAAATACTCATGCACATGAGATGATATTTTAACCAGTGATTTATATATGTATGAAGAGCTCACCCCCCAAATTAGGGGGTGTTTGGAGTTATACAACTCCTTAAATACCAAAAATTTACTTTTACTAATAAATGCAATAAGTCAATGGATACACATCGAAAAATTCTCAAATTAAAACCCTAGGTGTGTCATCATACCATGCATGCATGGTAGAAATTTCAATGGGTTTGGTTAAGCCAATTAAAAGTTATAGCCTTTTTAATTTCTGCCCTTCCCAAGGAGCAGTCCAAGGAAAATGGGTTCCCTGATGTCCATTGTCCACCAAATCAGTCGATTCCAGTGTCAAATGAAAGTAGACACATAGGGCTACAAAAGTTGTCTCTGCTTCTTTTTGCCAAAATGGCATCTAAGGCCTTCAAAAATTGCATGCAAACCACTGAATAATTCTAGGCAGAATTATTGTGGTCTGCTTATAGAGATCAAGGAGACGAAATCAACGACTGTGATTTCGTCTCCTACCTCTAGCCGACGGCCCAGAGGAAAAGGCCCTTGATCCCGGCCAACCACCACCCTCCCCGGCCATCTGCTGCCGCCACCACCTCCGTTGAGGGGTTGGCCGTCGATTGGCGGTGGAATGGTGGCCGGAGGTGGGGTTTTCCGGCGATCCCTAGAGGAAGCCCAAACGGAGAAACGGGAGGGAAAATCCCATGGCTGACGGCTCAATTGAGCTCGGATGCCCTTCCTAAGACCTTAGATAACTAGCACAGAGGGAGAGGGTGAGAAATCGTACCCTAAGAGAGCTTGGTGGCGCGTATTGAGGTGGTGCGACACGGTGGTGGCGAGCTCCGGCGATCCTTGCCATTTCCTCCATTCTCAGCCGATTCCTTTGATCCAGGGTAGCAGATCCACTCCTCCAGGCCCTCTGAAGCACATGGTGTCGTCGAAAAGAAGTGGGGAGGGCTCTAAGTGGAGCTGCCATTAGGAGGAGCTCGGCCACACCTTGGATGCTCCTCCTAGCTGCCAAGTGGCATTGCTCCAGCCCAAATTTCGGCTGGCATTCATGTGGGGAGCTCAGATCTAGCCTTGGGCAGAAGAATGGAGGGCCACATGGCCTCCATTCCTAAATTCCTTCTTGTCTTTAATGGAGGAAGGGGGAATTTCCATTTTTGCCCCCATGCATGCCTTTGCATGTTGGATTTAAAGGGCAACGCCGGTCATTAGGTCTATGGGCTTTGGATGAGGGCGTTAATCCATTGGAAGTTTGATTAATTCCAATTAAGCCCAATTTAGGCAAAATTGACCATATGTTGACTTTTGGGTTGACTTGGTTAATTGGGTGTGTTGACTGGTCCAATGTGTTGACATTGAGTCCTGTGACACCACCCAAGGTTGGTTGAGTCAAGGTGAGGGCCTAGGAGAGCAAATTTGACCCAAAGGTGTGATTTTGACCAAAATTGGGGAAAAGTTGACTTTGGTCAATTTGGCCAAATTGAAGACTCCATGATGGGGCTTTTGAGTCAATTAGGTCCCCTATGATGTTCTAAGACTAGGGGGAGGTCAATTTCATGCTTTGGGGTTCAATTGAACTTATTGGGGAGGATTTGACCTATGTTGACCCAAGTTTGACTTTGGTCAAATTGGGTCAATTGGTGACCCCATGATGGGCTTTTGGGTCTATAGCATTCCTTGTTTATCATCTATTGGAGGAGTCAATTTGCAAGTATGAGTTCAAGTTGAGCTAGTTTGACCTAGGTTGACTTGAGCCTTATAGTAGACCACATGTGAGTTCACCTAACCCTGTGAAACCTAAGGCTACAATGTAGCTCAAACTCACCCCACTCACCATTTGTCTCACCCTAAATTGGAGTTAGGGGGTCTAGTAGGAAATGGGATGTTACATCCTTCCCCTTAGGTGCGGGGGGGGGGGGGGGGGGGGGGGGGGGGGGGCTTTCTTGGCCTTCTTCGCCAATCCCTGCGAGGCGGGCCTGCTTGGAAGGGGTGGACATTTCTTTCCAGATGAAGAGCTCGGGCGATCGCGGCACGCCTCGGTGGCCGCATTCACGAGTGAGCTAGTGGTGAGGGTTGACGGGATCGCGTGAGTGGGGTTTCACGGAAGATCGCATTCTCCTGGATAGATGTTAGAAATGTTAGCAAAACATGAAAGAAAGGGAGATGGATAGTTAGCGAGGGCGGGTCATACCTTCGCCCTAGGGAACGGACGTCAGTGAGTCCACTCTCTGCCGGAGGAAGACGACCTCAAAGTTCTTCCCCTGTAGGTACTGGTATAGCTTGGCATCGTTGCCGCCTAGCGAGGCGGGAGGGCGGTTGGTGGCCTCGTCCCACTGAAGGGGAGAGTAGAGATGTTGCTGAAGGAGCCCTTCACTAGGACATATTTCTGCGTCCAGTAATGGGCCTTATTCACCGTTTCGCAGATTGTGACGTGCTGACTCGTGAAGTGAGCCATCCTATCTTTATATGCGCGAAAAGAAAATACCTCGCAGAAGACGAGGAGACTAAACTCGATCCTCTCCGCCCGAAGGTAGCTGGCGAATTCGACCACCATGGAGATCGCGTTCGGTGTCACCTGGCTCGGTAGAATGCCAAAGTATTTGAGTACCTAGAAGAGTCGGAAAGGGTTAGAGCGCTCTTCGCGAAGCGAGCCAGGAATACTATGGCCAAAGAATAAACATACCTGGCGCACTTCCGGCCAGAGGGAGAGTCGCAGCCATTCTCAAAGTGCGCGATGGGGATGGCGAGCTCATCGGGGTGTGGGTTGCTGATGGTGTCTCTATCAGTAGGGCGGCGAGCCACAAATCCTGGAGGGACATACTGGTCGACGGTGGCGAGAAATTCCTCCGAGGTGAGGTTGGCACAGAAGAAAGGGTCCTCGAGGAAGGCTCAGGCGCACTTGGCCCGCCCCTCCGCCTCCACATCTGCGACCATGATGTAAGAGGGCAGCGAATCACTAAAGTAGCGAGAGCAAGCTAGGTTCTGTGAGAGGGTCAGAAGAAGAGAGCAAAGAGAAAACAGTAAATGCGGTGGTTGAAAAGATAAATACGGAGACTACTTATATAAATGAAGATGGTGGGAATAATACGAAGGGCCGGGAGGGCTGCGGATAGCGAATCCGCGTTATATTCTTCAAACCTCCCGGCGCCTTATACGCACCTGGCGAGTTGGCGCCCCACAAAAGAAAATCCCTCCAGCTAGCCCTGGGGGGAGCAAGACCTGTATAAAGAAGTAAAGCGAGAGCGAGCTGCGAGAGCGAGTCGCGAAAGTAAAGCGACCAAATATAGTTGTTAAGAGAAAAGTTTGCAAAGGGCGAACGAGGTGGACAAAGCGATGGATGCAAAGAAAACAGAAAAGGTGGGCTCGTAAGCGAGCCAAGAAAGTCTTAATATTACAAATCATCAAATTATTTAATTCCCCCATAAAGAAGAGGGGAAGAGGAAGCCAACATCGAATTACAAAGAGAATCCTTTCAGTAACGAAGCCACTTCCAGCGTCCACGGCCCCGCACAACCGAGCGTGGGGGACTTGCGGGTAGTGGTACTCACTAACTGACTGGGCCGCGCGAGTTATCAGTCGTGCGAAATCCTAATTCCGAGCGATGTGCACCCCGGGAGAGGTCACCTCGCTACAGTCGACCGTCCGCACCTCGATAAGGATGCGCGCGTTCGCGTCCTCCATCGCAGCAAATTTCTCTTCATACGCGAGCCGATCCAGCCAATTTTGTTCATTTAGCTCCCGCAGCTTGGAAGTGTGCTTCTGGAATATCTCGGTGACCCGCCTCTTCATTTGCTCTGGATCGCCAGAGTCTCCCAGAAAACCTGTGACCTAACCCGACGAGGAGGTGGTGACATCTCCACCTCTCCATACTCTGACTCGGTGAGCGGGGTCGGGGGATCGCCTGCGAGGTAGAAATCAGCGAGGAGGAGGTGGAAATGGCACTTGGCACGGATGGTCTAACCTGGAGGGGGATTTTGGGTACTGGGCCGCTGACGAGAGGTGCCCGACCGGCCCTGGAATGCTTCGACGAAGGCAGGGGTAACAGCCTTCCTCAGACCGGGAGGGAACGCGTCTTTGGCAGCGAGTCTGGGCTCGGCAAGTAATGTCCCTCCAGGGCTCCTTTGTCCCAGAATGCCGAATCCGGGAGTGATGATGGTCTGACTCGACGGGGCTGGCGGGTCTGCGGGAGGGGGAATCCGTTCCTCCAAATTTGCGAGAGGAGACACTACATAAGGGATAAAGGAAACTTAGCGAGTAAGGAAATATGTTACAAAAGAAGGCGAGGAGAACTCTTCACCTGACTGCGAGGGAGGGGCCCGCATATCTGAGGACCACACGACCCAGGATGCGGGGTCAATCCTCCCAGGGTGGATGTGCGAATCTCCAAAGTTGTTTTCTCTAGTGTATTCTCTCCCGGGGGAGTGTTCTGCGAGCGAAGAAGCAATGCCAGGTAAGAAAGACGTTAAATTAGTGAGTTTGGCATTAGTACCTGCGAGGCGAGTTCATCATGGGAGGATGGAGATAGAGGAGAAGACCCATCTTCATCGGGCGAGCGCCAGACAGTTTTTGCCATTTTTGTGAGGGTCTGAGGCGAAGCACGCTGCAGCGAGGCCCAGGAAGCGAGCGCGGTTGCTGTTGGGAATCTTGCCCACATGATTCTTGATTTGAAGAAGTCATCAAATCAAGAAAACTTCACTTTGTATTTGATCACTTCTCTAGTTGATAATCTCAGGAAGTTAAATTACAATATCGTAGAAGAAAGATCGTCGAACGCTGAGACATGGCGAGTTAGTCGAACGCTGAGGCTTGGCAAGATCGTCGAACGCAGAATGATGTTCGTCGAGCGCAGAAGGAAGATCGTCGAACACTGAGACTCGGCAAGATCGTCGAACGCAGATGGAAGATCGTCGAACGCTAAGACTTGGTGAGTTAGTCGAACGCTAAGACTCAGCAAGATCGTCGAACGCAGAAGCAAGATCGTCAAACACAGAAGCAAGTTCGTCGAACGCAGACTTGACATGTTCGTCGAACGCTGGATGGAGTTCGTCGAACGAAGAGACAGGACAGAAGAATGAAGTTCGTCGAACACAGAATGTTGTTTGTCGAACGAAGATTGTCGTTCACCGAACGCAGAGAAGAATGAAGACAAAGGATGAAATGTCGTCAAGAAGATGAAGCGTCGTCGACATCAACAATGAAGCCTTATCGCTGAAAAGGCTAAGTATGACTGATTGCGTCAAACATCGTCGTAAAGAATGCATGTCATCGAGAGAACAAGGTGATTATGACGACACAGTCAAAGATAGCATATCGTCGTATATGCAGAATCGCCAGAATGTCTCGTATCGTCGAGATACCTGTTTCAGAGGCAGAAGCAAGAAGATTTGAAGGTCTACCAAAGTTCAAGGCATCGACAAAGTCCTGGCGTCGAGATATTGTCCATGTCGACGTGACATTGGAAATATCGTCGAGACAGATTCAAAAGTTGCGGACGCGCTGTCAGCATTTATTGCCGCCGCCTGATTGTCCAATCATCGCGTGCTTTTAAGGAATGGGCATCTGACATTAAAGGACGTATCATGTGACCGTTATGCGGCCCATCTGTCCTATAAAAGGGAACAGTGATGCCCTAGAAAAGAAGTCTTCATCTTAGAGAAAAAGAAGAAAAGAATCCCGCAGTAACACTTCAATAGAACAGTCTTTTCTCGACGGAGAAGAGGAGAATAAGCATCAAGTGTTCTCTGAAGAATCAGTCATCTCCATCGACTGAAAAGTAGCCAATCAACATCAGGCAAAAGAAGAGGAGGCTGAAGAAGATCCAGTGCTGAAACTCCAGATCAAGAAGCATCTTCTTCAACCTAAAGAAGCCGATCTTCAACAGGCTAAAGTTGTCGATCTTCATCCTGCAAAAGTTACAGTCTTTTATCACTGTAATCTTTGTAAGGCTTGCGGGCCTATTTGTCTAGCTTGAGGACTGGAAAGCTGTGAAGCTTGAGGGCCAGGGCAGTGGACTTGCGGGTCCGACACCGTCTAGCTTGAGGGTTGGAGAGTTGTGAGGCTTGAGGGCCAGGGCAGTGGACTTGCGGGTCCGATCTTGTCGAGCTTGAGGGCTCGGTCGCAGTAGGGTCTTGCGGGCCTAGGCTGTAGGCACAGGACATGCGGGTCTGTGTTGTGTAGGACTTGAGGGCCTGAGTTTCGAGCTTGCGGGCTCGGGGGCAGTAGGGGCTTGCGGGCCTAGGCTGTTGGACTTGCGGGTCCGTGGTGTAAGGCTTGAGGGCCTGAAGTTTTTGGCGGCGTTTGCGAAGCCTAGCACACTGCTGGGTAGGAGCATACGGACAGAGGACTACTCAAGACACCCGGTCTTGGGGAACCTCTATATATCTTTGTGTGTTTTCTGTGTTATGCTTTATAACTTTTAGATCTACTAATCAGAAATCAAGAACACCAAAAAGGGGATAAGATAATTTGAAAAACCTATTCACCCCCACCCCCTCTAGGTGATAAGTTGACACCCAATAAACAATAAGTGGTATAAAAGCGAGGTTGTTCAAAGAAAAGCTTAACAGCTTGAACAGATCTGCCATTGGGTGTCCATGTATCTCAGCTATGCAGTCAAGGATAGTTGTTTGTTCCAGAGAGAACTTTGCTCTTTGGAAAGTTAGAGCAAGAAATTACATGGAGGCAATTGATCCCAGAATGTTTTTAATTAGACAAGATGGATCCTCCATGTTCATAACAAAAGATGAGATCCTTCTAGACAGCATGGACAAAGAAGCAAGAAGTATAATAGCTGGGGAAATTGATACCTCAACACTTCAGGAACTGGCTCATTGCACAACATCGAAAGAAATGTGGAACTCTCTAACTGTCCTCATGGAAGAATCATTAGAAGTTAGAAGCACTGTGGTTGAGAGGAAGATCACAACCAAGAGTGATAGTTACTCAAGTGATTCAGATACAGAGAAGGAAGCTCATTTTGGACTGATTGTCCTATCTGAATCAGAGGAAGAAATTCAGGATGAGACACCACAAGAACAGGTAAGCATAAGGACCCCCTATCCAATACTGATTCAGAGTCTGAAACAAGCCTCTCAGAAAATTATGAGGATCTTTTAGAAGACCTCAGAAGGAGCAAGGAGCTCTGCGAAAAGCAAGCTGATGAGATCTCTGCTCTTCAAGCCAGAAACTCCGGTCTCTTGGAAAAGGCTGATAGGCTGACTATAGAGAAAGCAGATTTCTGCCAGCTCAGAAGAGATTATAATGCTAGCTCCAACATGGATCTAATATCCAAGTTTGCGAGAACCATGAAAGCTCTGGTAGACAGCATAGAGCTATGCTACTCTCTAACCAAATAAAATGCTCTTCTAAAGAAGGATAGGGATCTGGCAGGACCGCCAAAATCCAGGATTAATCAGGCTAGTGGATTGAAGAACAAATCCTGCTCAAAAGGAAGGACAGGAGCCAACTCTTCCAAACCAGAGACAACTCCTCCACTGGTTTATGGCGGCTGTTTCACTCAAGAAAGAATGCAAAAATGCTTCAAAGAAAATAGCTCAGACCCACTCTGTGAAACAAAGACAAACCTAAGGAAGGTCACTTCACCCTTCAATAAGGGCATAGGAGGACCATTTCCTGGGTATCTTATGGATGGGACATCCACAGGGGGAAGAAAGAAGTTACAAACCGCATCCATAGTATATCATGAAAGAAGGATCACAAGGGAACATGAACTCAGTAGGTCTAAGAGTATGAAGGAACCCTTACAAAGGACAGTCTTCAAGAAAAGAATTGTGAACAAGAAGAGTCATATTTCTAACCGATACAATTCTATCTCCTACAGGTACTCTTCCAACTGTCCATAGAAGAATTATACACCTACCAATAGCAAGAGGACAAGATACAATAAGTTTGAGTGCTGGTGCTGTGGCAAGACAGGCCACTTTGCAATTGATTGTTGGTGCAATCCAACTGCTACAAGGGTAACGAATGCTAAACCTGCAAATCGCCTTGCTCATTTTTACTGCGCTTATCCGAGAGTAGTTAAATCTTGTATGCTCTTCAAAGCTAACAATGTGCTAGGACCCAAAACTACTTGGGTTCCTAAGGGTCTGTAATCTCAATTTACAGATAGTCCAAGTGCCCATATAAATTTGGGCCTTGGACAAGGTGGCTGTTCTAGCCCATAGGCTGGAACAGCAAAATTAGTTCACTAACAATCTTAGTGCAGGGTTGGTGCCAAAGGAAAACTCCCAAGCAGGGCGGAAGAATGCCTTAGGCAGACATGTAAAGAAGAATTGTGTCATCAATACAATAAGATATGTCAACGACACAGTAGATGTCGCGACAGCAAATGGACCAGGCTGAGGGATGTGTATCCTAGACGTATCCCAATGACAAAAGCAGTATCAGCTAAATAAAGACAAGCTTTTTAACACGGCACTAGGATCGGTCCGTCAGAGCCGTCTGATCATCTTTCATCAACGGCATCGAAGGTACGTGCCTCTTCACCTACTTGCACTATTGATGAGTCCCATTTCTATACACTTTTATGGACTCATCCGGGCTAGCTTTCGCTCTCATGTGCATCATTTTCGAGCTATTATTGCATCTATTTCTCTTATGCTCATTCATGCGCACTTGCGTGCTTGGTGTGCGTCTGCGCTCCATGTTATTGGGGGTAATAACATGGTGCTCCCCAATCCTTTTTATCCATCTGATTGGTGCTGGAGGTGTATTCCCAACTGGATTGATGTTCTTACAGGTGGTTGGATCACCCTATTTTACCCCAAATCATGTTTATTTTTATCGCACGTTCGTGCGTTTTCTTGACGCACGGACGGTTGCGGTGGTGCGCCTTCATGTGGGGAGAAACCGGTGATCTGAATTTGTTCGTGCCTTTTTACGCATGGGCAGTTGCCCGTGCGTGAAGGAAATGCACGATCGCCTGTTTCATCTGTTTTGTAGCCAATCTGAATTTGTTCGTGCATTTTAGCGCACGAGCGGATTCGCCCGTGCGTGAGTAAATCGTACGGGTACTGCTGCTTCTTCCTCAAGCCAATTTATTCGTTAAATGATGCACGGGCAACGCACGGTCGTGCGTCCGCCCGTGCGTGACTAAATTTCTGACTTTTTAGTATTTAAGGCAGGAAATCTACTGGAAGAAGAACGCCCCCGTGGGAAAAGCTTCAGAAGCCCGCCATTTTCGCCCAGTTCGCCTCTCCACCACCGTTTGACCTAGGAGGAGCTCCGGCAACCATAGTCTTGCAAATCTTCCGCTGAAGCTCCCTCCTTGGCCTCCTCCATCATCCTTGAGCTCAAGAATGCCATAAACGAAGAGCCTCCGCTGCATTCAAGGTGTCGAACAAGAGTTACCTCGAGCTAGACCATGAAGAAGATCGGTAAAAATAGAGGAAGGTGACAGCTCCTCCGGACCCCGGACGCAATTGAAGACCGAGCACGGACGAGGCTTGACAACCCTACGATTCCGGCCGAGAATCTTCAGCATAGTCTTCGAGCTTCAGTTTCCTCTTTTCCCCTGCGCTTTGCTTCAGAGTTTTCCTTGTATGCATTTGTTATTGTGGATGATGTTCATAAACTCTGTGTTTTATTTAATATGATTTCATGTTTGTGAGATCTTGTGTGGTTTATGAGATTTGAGGAGTGTCGTAGTCCCCCATCCACTCCACCACTTTGTAGTGCTCTGCACTAGCAATTGCTAATTCCATGTTCCGCGATGACGAGGTGCTTACGACCCTCATCCGCTAGCCTTCTCGTTCACCCGCTTTCCGAAGCACGACATCGCGGCCGTTGCATCCATCCCGCCTTATGAAGCAGAGTTTTGACCCGCATTTCATTTCTGTGTAGTAGCTTAGGACACAAATCACAATGCCCTTGTTTTTACTTTCTTTTACTCGTCGTAACAATCACCTCACTCTATTTTCTTGTCACCACAACTTGCATTCCCTGAGAGATCGATATATGGGGAGTTGCCTCCCAACTATTACTTGCACGCGACCGGTGCACTTACCGTAATCACATCAAGTTTTTGGCGCCGTTGCCGGGGAATGCAGGCGTGATGAGATTTTGGTTGTGAATCGATTATTTTTGATTGAGTCTTTCATTCTTTTTGATTTATTCTTTATCATGCTATTTTCTTCTTCTGTATCATGTGGGCGCATTTGAATATCCAATGTCGTTGGTGTGGGGACACATCCCACGCTAGCGATAGGTGTCCCAAAGAGTATGGTGTTGTTCAGAAACCGCATGGAGCCCATAAATCTTTTGGCTACTCTACTGCGCCTCCGTTGTCGCACTTTTACGCGGCTGTCGCACCTTTTGTGCTGGCGAAGCCGGTTGAGCAGTGTTTATTTTGCAAAAGTAGAGAGCATGCCTTGAAGGACTGTGCTGATTATCTTTGCCAATTGGCGGATGACGATGAGCCGGACATCTGGATCGTCCCATCTTCGAATTCTGCGAGCACAGCTCTTTCCTCTGATTACGTGTCACTTCCAACTTCACTTCTTGAAGGCTCTGGAATCGACACGTGCATCAGTGTCCCTCATGACTCTGTTTCTGATGCGACCCTCCATACCTCTTCGGTTCATGTACCACTTTGCATGGATTTGTGCCCTTGTGTGGAGAGTGAGCCCGAACTCTTAAGAAGCACGTCTTCTCCCACTACACACGAAACTACATCTATTTCTGATGTTATCACTGAGGTCAATTTGCAGGATGTTACAGACCTGCGCAATGTCGTGCCCACTCTCATGGAGGAGGACAGTCTTGATTGTGCTGAAGCAACTGTTTCGGTCCAGTGCGAGGAAGTCCAAGTTATAGAGGAGGCCATTGCGTGCACTGTTGAGTCTAATGAAATCTTCGATGATATCATCAGTTTGTCATTGCCGCATGATAACTTCTCAAAATGAAGTTATTTTAGTACATATTTTGCACTCCTCTGTCTAATATATCATATAAATATGTGTTTAAATGTACTAATTATGAATAATTTGGCATGTGGTGAAAGTTAGTAATTATCAACATTTTTTACATGTTTTCGTTGCAGAAATTCAAAAGAAGGATATGCATATTTAAGTGCAGAAAATATGTTACAACATATTTTTGTAGTACACGAAAAGTTGTTATAACATATTTTGGGCTGGTTGGAGCTGTTTAAGGATGCAGAGAATATGTTATAACATATTATTTTAGTTCAGAAAAAAAATGTTATAACAGGCTGACGGAAACTGAACTTTCAGTTTCTGAAATATTTGAAATTTCTGCGGTTATGACAGCCATGGGATGCATCTTTTCGGCTTTTTGGAGACTCCTATTGGGATGGACGAATATAAAAAGTGATCAAGGAGAGAGAAAAAGGAAGTTTTTGGAGAGTTAGGTCGGATCTATCATCTTCTTCAACAAAATTCGAAAATTCTTGAGGAGATAGAGAGATTTTTGGGAGGAGCCAACACTTGAGGATTTTCGGCCTAGGCAAGGGTTTTGGAAGATTCAAGCACCAACAAGGGAGAAATTCCTGCAGTCCTTTGATCTCCTTCCGCCATGCTTAGTAAGATCTTTCTAGATTTGTTGTTTCTTCCTTTCATCATGAACTAAACTTCTAGATCTTGTGTGTTGATTGTACTTAATTTGACTTGTTGTGATGTTGTGTTTGTAACTTATCCTTCATGAATGTTTGAATATTATCTTTATTGAATTTATGTTCTTCACTTTTATGGAAATTTTGGATTAAGTATTCTTCTTTCTAAATAGCATGGCGAAATTCGAGAGAGGAGTTGCGTTATTTAGGGTTGAATCCTTTATTTTATGCGGCGAAATTTGAGAGAGGAGTTGCATAAATCTTTAGCCAATTTCTATTATTATACTGCGCTGCGAAATTCGAGAGAGCAGTGGCGTAAGTGCAACATATATTTCAATATAGCACAAAGGTAGAAAGAGATTTCATCTTTTGCTAGCAACATCGATTTGTGTGCTTTATGTTAGTCATTTTCACCTAAGTTAGAGATAATTAGGGGAATTAGGTTAACAGATTTCAGAGATCGAGAGATGATGAAATCCATTTTCAAATCGTTACAGGATCATTAATCAAGCATTTCATAAAGGTTTATAATTAAAGTTCATCGCAATAAGCAAAGGAAATCAACATACAAGATTATTCCTCCAAACTGTTATTTCTTAAGAAAGCGTTGTTTATGTTTTGTTGTTATTATTAACCTTTCATTATTAAAGAATCACTCTAATTATTCACTTGAATTTAAACAAAAGGTAGAGCTAGTACTTGCGAGCACTAAACTAATCATTTCTCCGAGGGAACGATCATTTCTCACTTTATATTACTTGATTCGGCACGTGCACTTGCGTTAAAACGTAAATTTATTTTGGGCGTATCACCGCACCCTATGGGGGATGAAGCCGGGATTATCCCCTCAGATGAGATTTCTGTTAGTTTCTCTTCCAATTTATTTCCTGACCCCCTTTCTTTATGTACAAGGATGCAGGATGCCCCTCCTCCGGTTGATCAGACCTTATGCATGGAGGAGCCGAATGCTTGGCAGGATGAGAAAGGTATAGTGAAGGAGCATCTTGTTTCCTCATCATCGTTGGTGCTTCCCCTTGAGGATTGGTTACAAGGGGCAAGTGGTTTTTCTTTGAAGACATAATACTGGAGGAGAAGAAGAGAGCGAAAAAGGAGGAGATTTGGGGTTGGAGGCTGAGCATCCTACTTAATTTCCACCCCTACTACCAGGTCCCCAGACCTTTTTCTTTCATCAGTTGTTACTACTTCAAATCAGCTTATAGCTGATTTGTTTTGAGCTTATAATAATAATTAGGATTTATTAGCTTTTGCTTATTCCTAGACTTTATAAACTGCTTTAATACAGGTATTTGGTCCACCTTTAAGGACGGTAAACAAAAGGGCTTCTTGGGAGACAACCCATAGGGGAACCATTCGGTTCCTATCTTTTGTTCAGATTTTTGTTTATTAGGTTTTGTTGTTTGTTTTATGCTAACATCGCAGGTTTAAGCTCTCGCTCGGGGGATGAGGAAGGAGAAATTTAAAGAAGGAATTGCCGCACTTCTGGCATGCTCATTCGTGAGAATAGGCCCACTTTACCCCTATTTTCCGTATTCATGAATTCTTTATTTTATATGTTTGTGATCAAGTCTGGGGGAGAGATCGAGTTATGCACGTGCACGCACTTTGCATAGCATGTTAGAATGTGCTGAGTTAGGATTCTCAATTTTGTTGCACACATTGCATACATTTGCACCTAGTTTACGCGTACTTAATCGCACACGCTTATTGGGTATTGCTGCGAGGTTCCCCGCTCGTAAGAATTGGATTGTTAGTGTAGGAGTGAGGAGTGGAGAAAAATGTTGACTCGAGTAGTGCTCTAGTCGAGTGCTCCCGTCATGCCTAGAAATTCAATTAGAGTAGAATAAAATTCAATGTTATAATTTAATTATTTCTATTATAGTAGTTGCAATTTATTTTACTCTAGTGGTGAATCCGGTGAATCCAACGGTAGCATAGGGTCGAGTGTAGCAGAATTAGTAGTAGAGGGTCGGAAGGAATGATAACCTTTCTCGGTGGCTAGAACTTGCACTAGGCGACTCTTGAAACGATTGCGTTGAATAACCCGTTATAAAACGTGATGTAGGCCGTTTCTTGATCCGTTTGTGCTTTTGAAATCCTAACCAATGTAATCACCCTTGCAATCCCACTTGAGCCAACCTATCCCTCTTGCTTAGCTCCACTTAAATTTCACCAAAGCCATACGGCCAAACCTATATTCGCACCAACAAATGAGCATGAAAGAAATTTATATATCTATCACGTTTGGTGTTATCTCTGATGTGTATGGCAGCTTTGAGAAAGCTAAAGGAGAAGTATATAAAGTGCTTACAAAAGATTTATTTGTCGAGAAGAGAAAAAGAAAAAAAGAAAAAGAAATAAATAATTGTGCAAAAAGAACTTTCAAGTACAATCTCTCGATAAAACAATGTATGGTTGGCTTAGCACACACCTAGTGTCCAGTTGAAGTCTGGGGGTTCACCATCCGAGTAGACTAGATTTCAAATTACTGTTCTAGAAATAGTTAAATATAATCTTGAGTTAAATTCCAATCTAACGTATTTCTACGCACGTGAGCATGCGACTTCGCATGGATCTCTACCGCTCAAATTCATTCTAACACCCAATTGTTCCGACGGGAGAGCTAAGTAATTTGCCCGAGACGTGCAAACGATTAAGTCTGCGGGTGTGATGAGTCCCATTTCTATACACTTTTATGGACTCATCCAGGCTAGCTTTCGTTCTCATGTGCATCATTTTTGAGCTATTATTGCATCTATTTCTCTTATGCTCATTCATGCGCACTTCCGTGCTTTGCGCTACTTTTAAGCATGTTTGGTGTGTGTCTACACTCCATGTTATTGGGGGTAAGCACATGGTGCTCCCCAATCCTTTTTATCTGTCTGATTGGTGCTGGAGGTATATTCCCAGCTGGATTGCTGTTCTTACAGGTGGTTGGATCACCCTATTTTACCCCAAATCATGTTTATTTTTATCGCACGGTCGTGCGTTTTCTTGACACACGGACGGTTACGGTCGTGCGCCTTCATCTGGGGAGAAAACCGGTGATCTGAATTTGTTCGTGCGTTTTTACGCACGGGAAGTTGCCCGTGCGTGAAGGAAACGCACGATCGCTGATGAGTAATTTTTGTACTAATCTTTTATTATAATTTTAATATAGTTTTAATATGAATTTATTCAATTTATTTGCATTTTATTATTTAATCTGTTCCCTTCTAATTTTATAATCTAACTTAGACTTATCTTATGTTTTCAGGTTTTCTGGATATTTTGAGCAAAATTCCCAAGTACACGCCCATGGTCACGGGCGTGACCCATAGGCGTGTAACCTACGATGTGTTCCAGACCCGATTCCGCCACCCCAGGATCATTCCGTGAAGATTCGCAAAGAACACGCCCCAGGTCACGGGCGTGACCAAGGGGCGTGACATCCAAGTCACGGCCAGGACCCCGCCACCAGCTGCCAGCATGCTTGCCACGTCATTTAAAGTTACACGCCCCCAGGTCACGGGCGTGACCACGGGGCGTGACTCGCCCCGCGCTCCTTCCCGCCGAAGATTCCCGCCAGAAGCCAGATTTTAAGATTACACGCCCCAGGTCACGGGCGTGACCTAGGGCGTGACGCATCTGAAACGCCTGCATTGAAGCCAGAACGCGCCCTCTCCGCCACCACCAATCACGCCCCCTACACGCCCCTTGGTCACGGGCGTGTCCAAGGGCGTGTAACACCAAATTTCTGCCTATTTAAAGCCAGCTTCACCAGATGTTTGAGGAGGAGTTTTGGAGATGAATTTTAGGACTTAGACTCTTCCTTTCATGTTTTATTTTGATGTTTTAGTCGTTCTTTTATGTTCTTTTTTCTTATTAGCATTTGTAGTTTTCAATTCAAAGCTTGTAATTTCTCAATTCCTTAGTTGTAATCTCTTTTGCATTTCAATAAAATAGTTCTCTTTCTCTTTTCCACTCTCTCTTTTATGATGTACTCTTTTATTCTCGTTAGTTCCTCCATCTCCATGAGTAGCTAAGATTTCTATTAGTACACGGTCGAGATGATACAAGGAAAATATAATTCATGATTTAATCTTTAGCTTCTCTTTCTCTTCTTTAGGTGGCTTAAGATTTATCCTTGAATTTTAATTGGTTGAGATTATATTTTCGATATATAATTCTCACTCTTGTTTTCGTAATCTAATAACCAAGAGGTTTTGAATTCGAATCGATCATTTCAAGGATAAAGAGAGTTGAATGCACTCTTCAAGCGAGGATGACATAATTCTCCCGGATTGGAGTCAAATCCAATAGAGGGGTTCACTACGATAAAGTGAGTTTTAGGGATTTCGATTCTAGAACGAAAGTTCGATTGATCAACCTAAACTCAGTTGAGCATATCCTCGAGAGAGATATGTTCATAAATTGGGAACCTCCACGGTCAAGTAATTTATTAAGAGAATTAGAAGTTGTTCTTATTATGTTTATTTTCCGCGGTGATTCAAAGATCGAGTGATAGCCTTTTTACTCGTCGTTTTAATCTTATTTTTATTTTCCTTTTGCAAATTCACTCCCAAGTTCTATTTGATAAAATAATAGAGACTTTCTTGAAGTAAGAGTACTCAACCGCCCCGAGTCTAATACGACCTTGGTTTTATAACCTATACTACATTCGATACGGTACACTTGTCGTTGTCGTTTGCAAGCATAGTTTTGCTCCATCAAGTTTTTGGCGCCGTTGCTGGGGACACGGTTGATATTTCGAAAAAAGAAATATTTATTAATTTTATCGTTCTCTTTCTTCTCCCCCTTCTCTTTAAATTTTTTTAAAAAAATTAAATTAATAAGCGTAATCTAAATTCTCGGAAAGAACGCTTTGGGCTTGAATTTCCATCATAGCCTCTAGTACCTTGCAAACCCTTCACCGGGTAGATCTTGGGAAGTCCGGGAGTAATTTAACCCGCTTTTTGAAAAAAAAATATATAATAAAAATATTTTTAAAATTCCATTTATTTAAGTGAAAGTTGTTTCCTTTTTTTTATTATAAAATTAGTAGAAGCGGTCGTTAAAATTACTGTGCTTCGAAACCAAATTGAGCTCTTACAAGCCACACGAAGGCGCCAGTTTAGTTGTTATTATTGTGGTGAGCCTCATCAAAGTGAGGAATGTTATTTACATTCATATTCTCAAAATAATTATTATGAAAATAATTATCCTCAATATTATGCAAATAATTTTGATTATAATTACGATCATAATTTTTCCTCTTTTAATGAAAATAATTTTTCAAACTTTGATGAAAATAATTTTTCTAATTTTAATGAGTATAATTTTTCGGCGTTTAATAATTGTTCTTCAAGCTCCGAAGTAGATTATTCCTCGTGGCAAGCTCACCCGGATAGTTCTCGGAGCAATGAAGATAAATCTGTAGATCCGAACTTTTGTTTTCTTCTTATACACTGCAGTTTTCGTTCTCTAATTTGGGAGAAATTTTGCAGATCCAAATAGATACTTCCCCCCAAAATTTAGAGGAAAATATTATTTCATTTAGTGTTTTCTCTAATTTTCACGAGAATAATTTTTCGGCTTCTAATAATTTTTCTCCTAGCCCCGAAGTAGATTATTCTTGGTGGCAAGGTCACCCGGATAGTTTTCGGGGCGATGAAGATAAATCTTTAGATCCGAATTCTTGTTCTTCTTCTTTTGCATCGCAACCTTCGTACTCTAATTTTGGGGAATGTCCGCCGATTCAAATAGATACTTCCCCCCAAAATTTAGAGGAAAATTGTATTTCTTCTAGTATTTTTTCTCCATCTTTGGATAATTTAGTTATGGAGGAACATGTGGTTTCATGTAACCCCATAACTTCTTTTACCAAAGATGAAGAAAAATTACTTTACCAAGCATTTCTTAAAGTTATGGGCACCCCGGATGAAATAGAAGAAGAACAAGTTTCTTCCCCTACTTCACCCGGATTTTATTTTCTTTGTCATGAATATTCGCGAATTTCTTCTATCCAACAAAAAATTGATGAAAATTTTGTGTCCAAAAATTTTATTCCGCTTGGTAATGCACTAGATTTTTCTAAAGAAAATTTTATTTTAGAAAAGGAACAACCGGAGCTTAATTTTATATTTTCGCAAGCGCCTCCTCCTTGCGAAAATTTTTCTGAATCGCTTAGTTCTGATTCTTTTGATACTAATAATTTTCTTGTAGATGATGAGTCGTTGCTACCCCAAATAATCGACGATCCATATGCCGCTCATCTATATAAATTCAAATCACCTCAGGTATGTATAGGTGATTTGGATTTACATATTCAAATTCAAAGACAAACGAAGAATCACATGTTAAGCGGAGGAGTAGCCGGGCGATTGACGCCAGTACATTCACCTACGCGTGAATTAGGGGAGTTGCCTGTTCTCTTCTCTTTTAAATTTCCATTTTCCTAACAATAACCGTCTAGCTTAAAGACCCGAAAAAGAAAGCGCTCTTGGGAGGCACCACTTGCTTATCTTTAACTTTTTGTATTTTTTAAAAGTTTATTTTTCGAGTGTTCTTCATACTTAGTTTTAAACATTGGGGACAATGTTTAATTTTAAGTATGGGGGTGTAGCTTTGCTTTCACTGTATTTTTATTCGAAAAAAAAAATTATAAAAATCTAACTTGGAAAGGGCGCTTTGGGCTTGAACTCCCATCACAGCTCCTAGTACCTTGCGAACCCTTCACCGGGTAGCCCTCGGGAAGTCCAAGAAATAATATTTATAAAAAAATAAAAATAATAAATACGCCTAGCCTTGTTGTTTTTATTCTTCTAGAAATTTAGTTTGAGGTTTGATTATAAGTATTCTTACATTTTTGATTTAGCTAATATTTCGTTTTATGAGAATTTGTTAAATTTAAATTTGAGTTAATTTGGTTTTAAGAAATATTTTATGTTTTTAATTTGATTAGAGAATCTATTTAGCACTACTTCTCCTTTTAATTTTAAATAGCTTCACTTTGTGGTAAATTGGCTAAACATCTCTAGATTTTTTTATTATATTCGCTATTAACTTTAAGATCTTAGAAAATTTCATTCCACTAAAAAGTTGCTCTCAAAATAGTTTAATTTATAAACTAGAAGTATTTCTTTACCCTTGGTAAACATATGTATTTTTTTTCTTTTCCCCTATTGTTTAGATCATATATCATGGGAATAAGGAGATGTTAGTTATTTATTCTCTGGTAAATATATGCAACCCAAAAATAAAAATGAAGAGAGAAAAAAATGTGTATATGTCGTGGAAATGATAGAATAATAGTCTATCATTCTCTGGTATTACATATACTATAAAAAAAGGGTTGAGAGGATAAAATTCATCACCCCAATCAAAAACCTCTTCATATCCTTTGTCTTCATTTTTGCCATTTCGTTTAAACCCATCCCTAGCCAATTTCATTATTTCTAGTCCTAAATTAAATTATTAATAGAGCAATATTTTGGTAGATATCTTTTCCTTAAAATTCTTTTATGTTAGAGTGTCTATAATTTTAATCTAATTTTGTTTGAAAATTTCTATAATTTCGGATGCTAAATAGTTATCTTGAGAAGTAGTTAGCTAAACAAATTTCTCTTTTTAAATTATCAACATAACTTATGACTTAATTCTTGAATTCCTAGAATTTACTTTTAAATTACTCTTGGTTTAATGAAATTTTAGTTAATTAAAAAATAATATCGATGTCTTGTAATTCTTTCCTCACTCTTTTGCTCTGGAATAGCAAAAACTCAAGTATGGGGGTGTTTGATGAGTAGTTTTTGTACTCATCTTTTAGTATAATTTTAATATAGTTTTAATATGAATTTATTCAATTTATTTGCATTTTCTTATTTATTCTATTCCCTTCTAATTTTATAATCTAACTTAGACTTATCTTATGTTTTCAGATTTTTTGGATATTTTGAGCAAAATTCCCAAGTACACGCCCATGGTCACGGGCGTGACCCATAGGCGTGTAACCTACGATATGTTCCAGACCTGATTCTGCCACCCCAGGATCATTCCGTGAAGATTCGCCAAGTACACGCCCCAGGTCACGGGCGTGACCAAGGGGCGTGACATCCAAGTCACGGCCGGGACCCCGCCACCAGCTGCCAGCAGGCCTGCCACGTCATTTAAAGTTACATGCCCCCAGGTCACGGGCGTGACATTCAGTCACGGGCGTGACTCGCCCCGCGCTCCTTCCCGCCGAAGATTCCCGCTAGAAGCCAGATTTTAAGATTACACGCCCCAGGTCACGTGCGTGACCTAGGGCGTGACGCGTCCGAAACGCCTGCATTGAAGCCAGAACGCGCCCCCTCCGCCAGCACCGATCACGCCCCCTATACACCCCTTTGTCACGGGCGTGACCAAGGGCGTGTAACACCAATTCTGCCTATTTAAAGCAAGCTTCACCAGATGTTTGAGGAGGAGTTTTGGAGACAAATTTTAGGACTTAGACTCTTCCTTTCATGTTTTATTTTCATGTTTTAGTAGTTCTTTTATGTTCTTTTTTCTTATTAGCATTTGTAGTTTTCAATTCAAAGCTTGTAATTTCTCAATTCCTTAGTTGTAATCTCTTTTGCATTTCAATAAAATAGTTCTCTTTCTCTTTTCCACTCTCTCTTTTATGATGTACTCTTTTATTCTCGTTAATTCCTCCATCTCCATGAGTAGCTAAGATTTCTATTAGTACTCGGTCGAGATGATCTAAGAAAAATATAATTCATGATTTAATCTATTGCTTCTCTTTCTCTTCTTTAGGTCGCTTAAGATTTATCCTTGAATTTTAATTGGTTGAGATTATATTTTCGATATATAATTCTCATTTTTGTTTTCGTAATCTAATAACCGAGAGGTTTTGAATTCGAATCGATCATTTCAAGGATAAAGAGAGTTGAATGCACTCCTCAAGCGAGGATGACATAATTCTCCCGGATTGGAGTCAAATCCAATAGAGGGGTTCACTACGATAAAGCGAGTTTTAGGGATTTTGATTCTAGAACGAAAGTTCGATTGATCAACCTAAACTCAGTTGAGCGTATCCTCGAGAGAGGTATGTTCATAAATCGGGAACCTCCACGGTCAAGTAATTTATTAAGAGAATTAGAAGTTGTTCTTATTATGTTTATTTTCTGCGGTGATTCAAAGATCGAGTGCTAGCCTTTTTACTCGTCGTTTTAATCTTATTTTTATTTTCCTTTTGCAAATTCACTCCCAAGTTCTATTTGATAAAATAATAGAGACTTTCTTGAAGTAAGAGTACTCAACCGCCCTGAGTCTAATACGACCTAGGTTTTATAACCTATACTACATTCGATATGGTACACTTGCCGTTGTCGTTTGCAAGCATAGTTTTGCTCCATCAATCGCCTGTTTCATCTGTTTTTTAGCCAATCTGAATTTGTTCATGCGATTTGGCGCAGGGCGGATTCGCTCGTGCATGAGTAAATCGCGCGGGCGCTGCTGCTTCTTCCTCAAGCCAATTTATTCGTTAAATAACGCACGGGAAACGTACGGCCGTGCGTCCTCCCGTGCGTGACTAAATTTCTGACTTTTTAGTATTTATGGCAGGAAATCTGCTGGAAGAAGAACGCCCCCGCGGGAAAAGCTTCAGAAGCCTGCCATTTTCGCCCAGTTCGCCTCTCCACCGCCGTTTGACCTAGGAGGAGCTCCGACAACCATAGTCTTGCAAATCTTCCGCTGAAGCTCCCTCCTTGGCCTCCTCCATCATCCTTGAGCTCAAGAACGCCATAAACGGAGAGCCTCTGCTGCATTCAAGGTGTAGAACAAGAGTTACCTCGAGCTAGACCACGAAGAAGACGGGTAAAAATAGAGGAAGGTGACAGCTCCTCCGGACCCCGGACGCAACTGAAGACCGAGCCCGGACGAGGCTTGACAACCCTACGATTCCGGCCGAGAATCTTCAGCATAGTCTTCGAGCTTCGGTTTCCTCTTTTCCCCTGCGCTTTGCTTCAGAGTTTTCATTGTATGCGTTTGTTATTGTGGATGATGTTCATAAACTCTGTGTTTTATTTAATATGATTTCATGTTTATGAGATCTTATGTGGTTTATGAGATTTGAGGAGTGTCGTAGTCCCCCATCCACTCCACCGCTTTGTAGTGCTCTGCACTAGCAATTGCTAGTTGCGTGTTCCGTGACAACGAGGTGCTTACGACCCTCATCCGCCAGCGTTCTCGTTCACTCGCTTTCCGAAACACGGCATCGCTGGCGTTGCATCCATCCCGCCTTGTGATGTAGAGTTTTGACCCGCATTTCATTTATGTGTAGTAGCCCACGACACCAATCACAACGCCCTTGTTTTTACTTTCTTTTACTCGTCGTAACAATCACCTCACTCTATTTTCTTGTCACCACAACTTGCATTCCCTGAGAGACTGATATCTGGGGAGTTGCCTCCCAACTATTATTTGCACGCGACCGGTTCACTTGCCGTAATCGCATCAACTATAAATGGGGTGAATGCTCGAGAACAAAAATTTACGCTTTCATTTGCCTCAAACTACTCCGTCGACAAACCCCCTCTTCATCTCCGACGTATCGCCTTCCCAAGGACAATGGCAGCCAAAAAAAGGACAGGTGAGATGCCCTCTGCTATGATGCTCACAGCTCTGTGGGAGCGAATGGAAACTCTCATAGAAAAAGCCGTGAACAAAATCAGGGATGAGATGAAGGAAGAGGTAAAATCAATAAAGGAGAACATCTTTCAACTCCACACTCAACATGTGGAGTCCACCACCCTCATCCTGAACAGAATCGCCAACCACGAGCAAACCCTAGATGCTCGTCTTCTGGAAGTAAGAAACTTCATAGATGTCGGAGATCAGGAAACCCTGGAACAGCTGTTCGAACTAAAGGAGTAGGTAACGGAAGAAATCCAAGACGGTGAAAGGAGGATTAAAGAAGAAATCCAGGAGGAGATTAAGGGAAGCATAGCTGTTTGTTCACATCAAGAAATTAGAGTAAATAATCAAATAAAGCAAGCACTGCAAATAACCCCATCCGCATATGTACACACTGAACCCTCCATCAGCTCCGACTCTGAAGCCAAATCGGACGAATCCGCAACATCTAGAATGAAAAGGAAGATCTCCAGCGGAGAGTATAGAAAGAAAAGAATAAATGAGGTCAAGAAGGATCCAGAATCAAGTCGGTGGAGCCCTCGCTCAAACGAAATCATCATAGAGTCATGGATTGTATTTGGACACGGTCAGAAAGACCATGAAAGAGTGTACTCTTCCACGGAATGGAATCATCACGTGAAAGACCTGGAAGAAAGGAAGCAACATAAGATGGACTTTCCCCACGGTCCTCCTCCTCCTCCTCCAAAGAAGATCCCGAAGCCAATTGACTTCTACAGCCGAAAGAAGAAGAAGGAAACGAAGGGAGCCAGCTCCAGCATGCCATACGGAAACGTCTCGTTCAAAACGATTGAATGACGTAGATTTCTAAGGATAATATTAATTCAAGTACAATTGGTCCTCTCATATAACTAGTCATATATGTGAACAATCTCAGTATATGAACAATTATATATGAATGCTTATAAGGCATATGCCTGTGAAGATATTGCGGCACGCTATTCTTGCTCATAAATGTGCACTTACTGCTATACCTAGTTATTGCTTGCTGGTAACTGATAACGTACCTCGCACCTTATGTGTTTTAGCTAGCAAAATGTCGTACAATCATATATGGGTCAATGCTAGACATCAGATGCAGATTATGCAGGGTGCAAGGAAGACAGGAAGAGTACCTCAGGGACATGTCAATTCCTTGGTGGAAGACTGATCTCGTGGAGCATAATGAAGCAGACCAGCGTGGCAATTTCAACAGCAGAATCAGAGTATATCTCTGCTGGGAGCTGCTGTGCCCAACTTCTATGGATTCAGCATCAACTTGAAGACTACAATCTAAAGATGACCCAAACACCCCTGTTTTGTGACTCTTCAAGTGCAATCTCAATTGCTAAGAACCCTATCTCTCACAGCAGAACTAAGCATATTGAGATCAAGTATCACTTCATCAGGGAGCATGTGGAAAATGAAGATATCACCCTTGAGTTTGTCCCAATAGAGAAACAAGTGGCTGATATATTTACAAAGCCCCTAGATGAAGCTAAGTTTAATTTCTTCAAATTCCAACTGTGGATGTTAAACTTAGAGTAATCATCCACTCATTTTTCACTAATCCCTTTCTAGATGAGTGGTTTGAGACTCTTACAAGATTTGGATGAACGATGACAGAGCAAGGGGGAGCTTGGACTATTGTCTACTTAAACAAGAGCTTCAGGAAAGAAGTCAGAAAGGGGGAGAGAAAGCACATCAATATGTTCAAAACAAAGATGCTCCAGAAGACCTCAAAGATAGGGGGAGCAATGGTGTAGGGGCATCCACAAAAGAAGAGACATCAAATCAAGGGGGATCTACAAGTATGATGTACTCAGAAAGTTAAGCAAAAGATAAGTAAAATCTTAACATGCTCATACCTTCCATTTAAGATTATGCTATTTATTGTCAAGTGAAAGTAGTCTTGAATTGAGATTCTGACTTCTTCAAATAGGGGGAGATTGTTTGGAATCTTGCCCACATGATTTCTGATTTGAAGAAGTCATCAAGTCAAGAAAACTTCACTTTGTATTTGATCACTTCTCTAGCTGATAAGCTCAGGAAGTTAAATTACAATATCGTAGGAGGAAGATCGTCGAACGCTGAGACTTGGCAAGATCGTCGAACGTAGAATGATGTTTGTCGAGCGCAGAAGGAAGATCGTCGAGCGCTGAGACTCGGCAAGATCGTCGAACGCAGAAGGCAGATCGTCGAACGCTGAGACTTGGCGAGTTAGTCGAACGCTAAGACTCGGCAAGATCGTCGAACACAGAAGCAAGATCGTCGAACGCAGAAGCAAGTTCGTCGAACGCAAACTTGGCATGTTCGTCGAACGCTGCATGGATTTCGTCGAACAAAGAGACGGGACAGAAGAATGAAGTTCGGTGAACACAGAATGTTGTTCGTCGAACGAAAATTGTGGTTCGCCAAACGCAGAGAAGAATGAAGACAAAGGAAGAAATGTGGTCAAGAAGATGAAGCGTCGTCGACATTAACAAAGAAGTCTTGTGGCTGAAAAGGCTAAGTATGACTGATTGCGTCGAACATCGTCGTAAAGAAGGCATGTTGTCGAGAGAACAAGGTGATTACGACGACACAGTCAAAGATATCATATCGTCGTATATGCAGAATTGTCAGAATGTCTCGTATCGTCGACATACCTGCTTCAGAGGCAGAAGGAAGAAGATTTGAAGGTCTACCAAAGTTCAAGGCATCGACAAAGTCATGTCGTCGAGATATTGTCCATGTCGTCGTAACATTGGAAATATCGTCGAGACAGATTCAAAATTTGCGGACGCGCTGTCAGCATTTATTGTCGCCGCCTGATTGTCCAATCAACGTGTGCTTGTAAGGAATGGGTGTCTAACATTAAAGGACATATCATGTGACCGTTATGCGGCCCATCTGTCCTATAAAAGGGAACAGTGATGCCCTAGAAAAGAAGTCTTCGTCTTAGAAAAAAAAGAAGAAAAGAATCCTGCCGCTACACTTCAATAGAACAGTCTTTTCTCGGCGGAGAAGAAGAGAACAAGCATCAAGTGTTCTCTGAAGAATTAGTCATCTCCATCGACTGAAAAGTAGCCAATCAACATCAGGCAAAAGAAGAGGAGGCTGAAGAAGATCCAGTGCTGAAACTCCAGATCAAGAAGCATCTTCTTCAACCAAAAGAAGCCGATCTTCAACAGGCTAAAGTTGTCGATCTTCATCCGGCAGAAGTAACCGTCTTTTATCACTGTAATCTTTGTAAGGCTTGCGGGCCTATTTGTCTAGCTTGAGGGTTGGAGAACTGTGAGGCTTGAGGGCCAGGGCAGTGGACTTGCGGGTCCGACACCATATAGCTTGATGGCTGGAGAGCTGTGAGGATTGAGGGCCAGGGCAGTGGACTTACGGGTCTGATCTTGTCGAGCTTGAGGGCTCAGGCGTAGTAGGGGCTTGCGGGCCTAGGTTGTAGGCACAAGACTTGCGGGTCTATGTTGTGTAGGACTTGAGGGCCTGAGTGTCGAGCTTGCGGGCTCGGGGGCAGTAGGGGCTTGCGGGCCTAGGCTGTTGGACTTGCGGGTCCGTGGTGTAAGTCTTGAGGGCCTGAAGTTTTTGGCGGCATTTGCCGAGCCTAGCACACTGCTGGGTAGGCGCAGAGGGACAGAGGACTACTCAAGACACCCGGTCTTGAGGAACCTCTATATATCTTTGTGTGTTTTCTGTGTTATGCTTTATAACTTTTAGATCTACTAATCAGAAATCAAGAACACCTAAAAAGAGATAAGATAATTTGAAAAACCTATTCACCCCCCCCCCCCCCTCTAGGTCATAAGTTGACACCCAATAAACAATAGTTTCCTTGGCCTTCTAAGCCACCTGCGAGTCCCTAAGGCGGGCCAACACCTCTTCCTTTTTGGACATCGCACCGAGTCTCACGGCGAAGGGAAAAAGCTTCACAAGAGGAAGAAAAAGTTTGAACACCAGCTGGGAGGAATGGGATTTATAGCTACAGGCCCGGGCCCCACCAGAAGATTCGCGCCACATCATCAAGAGGCTGGCGAATACCAGGGGTTGGATGTTTCATCGCGAGCCTAGCGGGGATTTTGTACAACCCCAATATTCGCTAGGAGATGAGCATAGATAGAGAAGTCAACAGGCGAAAGAAGTAACAAGGAAGGCGAGCCAGAGTCTCAAAGGTCGCTCGCAGGAAGGCGGGTGAGCAGGGCACTCACCGACCGCTCGCGAGAAAGCGGGCGAGCCAGATCCTCGCGATCCGCTTACAGTCGTCTCCTGGGCGAGCCGGATTCTTTCCAATTTTCTGTGTTCGACGAACTTCAATCTGCGTTCGACGAAATCCATTCTGCGTTCGACGAACGTCACGCTTCAGTTCGACGAACTTGCTTTTTAGCTTGACGATTTCAGTCTTCCAGCCAGCTCTACAGATTTTGTCTTCAGTTCGACGAACTCCGGTTTGAGATCGACGAACTCAGCTCTGCGTTCGACGAAATTTGTTCTGCGTTCGACGAACGTCGCGCTTCAGTTCGACAAATTTGCTTCTCAGCTCGACGAACTCAATCTTCCAGTCAGTTCAGCAGATTTTCACATAGAACGCCTCTTGTTGAGGTGGAGATTTCGCCACCCCCCTTGCCGGGCAGGTCGGGAGGGGATCTCCTATGGGTAGCTCGCCCAGTTAGAGCCCAGAGGTGTTTTTAACCTAGAAACCCCTGGCGGTCTGCAGTTAGCCCCTCTAAACAGCGGAGTTATGCTGTTGGCAGACCATTTTGGGCTGCGTATAGTAAAAGTGTAAGGCGGGATTCCGCTATGAAAGTGAGCTTAGATCTTAGATTTACTCTAGAGGGGGGGGGGGGGGGGGGGGGGGGGGGTGGGGGGGGGGGGTGAATAGAGTATTAAAAACTTTTCCCTTAATTTTATTGCGGAATTAAAATAGTGATATGTATATGTGTATTGAGTGAGTAATAAAAACAAACACAAAGAGAGCACACAACACAGCACACAGAAAATCATACACAGAGGACACAAGGATTTTTATAGTAGTTCCCCAATAAACCTGGGTACGTCTACTATTCTACCACACTTAGTAGGATCAACTAGGTTTTTGATCAGGTGCCCTATCACCAAGGGGTTTTTGATCAGGTGTCCACACACCAAGGAGCTTTTGATCAGCTGCTCTAACCAAACCACAGGTTTTTGTTCAGGTGCCCTGCCACCAAGGAGTTAACTTTTGAAGGGAGTTAGAACCATGTACAAGATTAGGTAAAGAAGGGTTAGATGTTCTTCTCTGTCAATATTCTGAGAGAAGACTCTAGTGGATTGATGGTGTAAAGCTCCTCTGTCTGATATGAAATGTTTGACAGTAGATGGCTGGAGCTTTCTCTTGTATAAATAGATCTTCCTGTAACTGATGAATCTGGAAGAGTAAGTTCTTCAGATTTTTGTTGCTCTTTTGAAGATCTGATCTTGCAGCAGATGACTGAGAGAGTAGAGTTGATGATGTTCTCAGTGAATGAGTGCTGCTAGAGGAAGAAGATGAAGATCTGTGAAGCTTTTCTTTCTTTCTTTCTTCCTGTACAGTTTTCTGTCGGCTGTTCTTCTCTATCTCTTATTGCTGTACTGTAGTAATCTGTAATAAGTTCTGTATATTATTCTATAATAATACTTTATATCTTCTTTCCTTTTTCTCTTTTGAAATCTCTGACAGATTTGAAAAACAAATCCCTTATTTTAAGGAATAAAATATATGAAGATATAAGTACTGTACTGTAGATCTGATACGCCGCGTATCTTTTTCCTTTTCCATGAACGTGTCCTTTTCCGCTAAATGTCAACGGCTATAATCTCGGAATAATAAAAGGAAATATATTAACTTTACTTATCTGGAAGAATAGAGCCATTGCAGAAGATATCTAAGTTCAGAGAATGGAATAATATAATATGTCTGAAATAAATCAGATGTCATTTAATTCGTCGATCTCAACAAATTTCATCGAACACAATGTTGAGTTCGTCGACCTCAATTGAATCTGGCTGGAAGAATTGAATTAGTCGAGCTGAGAAGTGTCACGACCCGTCTCGACAAGGGTTAGAGTGCGCTTCGGGCGGGCCATGATGCCACATGCATGGGCGGAAAGGAACCCATGACTGCTTAGGCGGAAACAGAAATAACACACTAGTTTTGAATTTGTTATTTTGAAAAGATTTTAGTACATTTTATAAGTATGCGGAAGCCACAATGAAAGGTTAATGCTCATGCATTTTTAATAAAATTTAATGTCACGCACTATGCTGAAATGATGAACATGCAATAAGTCACAATAGTAAATTGTCATAAATTAAATGATCTGATACATCAAAACATCCTAGGAGTTGTCCACAATACACGAGAAAATGGCTGACAACAACTAATACATGAAAGTAAATCCAACAGTACTAAAACAAAATACATAGATCCTGCTGATACAGTAATCAAAATTAAACCTCCAAGAAAAGCTGCAGCTGAACGAAGAAAAACTCAGGGAGCAGACGGCGCGGTCACAAACCCTAAGGCAAATCCAAACAGAAGGTAAATGCCTCAGAACAAGAAAAAAATAGTAAACATGCTATAGATTTAAGTACATGCGGAAGTAATTCTAAAGTACCAATTAAATCCTGAAGCAAGCTAGCGAAACAAGCAAGTAGCTGAAACGAGCAGAAACTATCTAGAAAATATTAGCCTACTCCAGAGTATAGCCTAAACTTTTATTTTGAAACGAAATAAGTTGTAATCGATGAAATGCATAGGTGTTTATAGTGGGCGAGCATGGTTCACACTCAAGTCCAAGTGTAAGTCTTACTAGAATAAAAGTATTTCCTGCTTACCGTGACCACGCAAACAAGACGATGCACCACCTAAACCCTAGTTTCCAAGATTTTTGCTTATGACACTCAGGACCTAAGTGATTCATGGTTTACCGTGGTGACTTCTATCATAACACGACATGCTTACGAGCGATGATCCTCGCGTTGTCAGTTACAGTTAATAACTTAAATACATGTAAAAGAACTAAATTTCTTAGTTTGCAAGCGAGAGGAAATTCTCCACTTGCCTTAAGGTGAAGCCGAAACTAACAAAATGCTGGCGGCGGCTAAATGGTGCAAGCAAGACTCACGGTCCGTATTTAACCTCCCTCAAGAGTGAGGGGAGAAGAGGCTACCGCGAGCAAATCGGAGACTTGGTAGTTCTTAGGCGACGAAAACCCTAAATCGGAGAGGGTTTGGAGAGGTTCCACCACTAGATCCGACGTGCGGTACCGGAAACACAAACGAATATGGGATTAGACGATTATACGACGAACACGAGATGGATCCTCGTAATCACATTAATTTGGGTCGCAATAATTAACATAATAATCTTGGGAAAATCTGAAACAACGAGATTGGAGGAGTTTCTCACCCAAGGAGACCAGATCTGGGCTCAAAAATCTGAGTAGAGGAGGTTTCAAGCAAAACCCTGGACGATCCTCTTGCAATCCACCGGCCAAAACGTAGCGGGAGAGGGATGGAGGGGCTGCCTGCACCTGGAGGAAAGGAAGAAACTCCCGGCTGCTGCCGGCGTCCAGAAGAGGGGAAGAAGAAGGCGGGAGAAGGGGCCCTTGCTGCTGTCGGCGTCCAGAAGAGGGGAAGAAGGAGGCGGCGCCGACGAGAAGGAGAGCAGGACGCGCAGGCGGCGTCGACGAGTCGAGCGGGAAGAGCAGGCGACAGCGGTGCCGACAGGAGGAGGAGAAGAGGATGGCGCTTGCGCTACGGCTTGCGATCAAGCGAGCGGGAGACGCGTGCGGGAGTGAGGTCGGGAGCGGGAGACGGAAGCCCTAGTAGTGCGGCTTGCGGTTTGCATGGGTCTTAGACCGGGGGGGGGGGTTTAATTGGGCGGAGGAAGGATGGGCTGCGGTTAGACATGGAAATAATGAGGGGGAGAGGACTTAAAAGAGTATCATTATTATTATTATTATTATTAAGGGTCGTTACATTCTACCCTACTTAGAAAGTTTCTTCCCGAAACTTCTTAGGATTTCTTGGCTGGGAGCTAAAATGACGAAGATTCAGATGTCATTTATACCGACAAGGTTTGCAAATCAGAGCATGGAAACTAACTATGAATATAGCAGAAAGAGAAGAGAACAAGAGCGGAGGCATACCATGGTCAAGAGAAAAGGTGCGGATACTTGCTACGCATGTTAGCTTCGAAATCCCAAGTGAACTCCTCAGACTTGCCATGCATCCAAAGTACCTTCACCATAGGAATAGTTCTCTTTCGAAGCTTGCGCTCTTGATATTCCATTATCTTGGCGGGCTCAATCAGATAAGACAAGTTAGTTTCAGGAACCACCGGGATTTCCTCGAGAACACGATTAAGATCATGGATGTATTTCCGGAGCTGACTGACATGGAAAACATCATGAACACCGGACAATGAATCTGGCAACTCTAAACGAAAAGCAGATCCTCCAACACGCTATGAGATGGTGTACGACCCCACAAATCTCGGGCTGAGCTTATGATGGCGACCAAACCGTTTCACCCCAGGAGTAGGAGAAACCTTCAAGAACACCTGATCACCTACTGCAAACTCCAACGGACGGAGGCGCTGATTAGCATACTTCCTCTGTCTTTCAATGGCACGACTGAGCTGAAGACTAGTCTTCTTGGTGGCTTCTTCCATTTCCTAAAGTAACTCAGGGCCCAACACCACCTTCTCACCAACTTCTGACCAATAGAGAGGAGTTCTACACGCCCATACAATGCTTCGAAGGGGGCCATCTTGAGGCTCTCCTGATAGTTATTATTGTAGGCAAACTCAACCAATGGTAGGTGCTCATCCCAAGCTCCCTTGAAGTCCAGAATATAACACCGAAGCATGTCTTCAAGAATCTGATTAACCCTTTCGGTCTGCCCATCGGTAGTTGGATGATAAGCAGTGCTCAGGTTGAGCTCGGTGCCCAAAGCTTGCTGAAAACCCTTCCAAAAGTGCGAAACAAACCTCGAGTCACGATCGGAAACAATCCGCAGAGGAATCCCATGAAGTCTAAGTATCTCAGAAACATAAATCCAGGCCATCTTCTCGGTGGAGTGACCTTCCTTGTACGGGATGAAGTGAGCCACTTTCGTCATGCGGTCCACTATGACCCAAATCGCATCATGCCCTCTCGGAGTACGGGGCAAACCCGTGATGAAGTCTATAGAAAGATCTTCCCACTTCCATTCGGGGATAGGCAAAGGCTGCAAAAGACCACCAGGATGCTGACGCTGAGCTTTCACCTTCTGGCACGTCAGACATCAAGAGATGAAGCGAGCTATATAAGTCTTCATACCAGCCACCAAACGATTTGCTTCAAGTCATGATACATTTTATTATCGCCTGGATGACCAGATGTGCGGGACTCGTGAGCTTCTCGGCAAATACTATCGAGCAATTCAGGAACATCAAGAATGCAGAGGCGGCCTCGAAAACGCAGAACATCGTCAGAGATAGAGAAATCCGGAAGAGTCCCAAGTTCAACTATCGGCGGATGCGCTGGAGTGCTGGATCAGATGGCTGCAAATCCTTCACCTGCTCTACCCACAATGGAACATAAACCTCTCCATGACCCTCGGGTGCGATGGATATATCCATCCGATCGAGGTCATCAATCAAGGCTGCTAGAATAGCTGACATGGATGCACAAGAGGCTACGAAGGCATGCCGGCTCAACGCATCTGCCACTGAATTGGCTTTACCAGGAACATACGTGAGCTGCAAGTCGTAATCTGCCACAAACTCGAGCCAACGCCTCTGACGAAGATTGAGGTCCTTCTGAACAAAGATGTACTTTAAACTCTGGTGGTCGGTGAAAAAGTGACACTTCACGCCATAGAGATAATGACGCCAAAGCTTCAAAGCAAACACCACCGCAACGAACTCCAGATCATGAGTGGGGTAATTGCGCTCGTGAACCTTCAACTGCCTCGACCCATAAGCAATAAAACAATCATCCTGCATCAGGACACAACCCAAACCAACTCCGGAAGCGCCAGTGTAAACTGAAAAGTCCAACCCTTCTGACGGAAGTGCTAAAACAGGCGCTGAACACAGACGTTGCATCAACTCAGAAAAGGATTGTTCGCACTGATTTGACCACTCGAACCTATTATGCTTTTGAGTTAGTCGAGTCAGGGGAGCAGCAAGAGAGGAAAAACCCTTGACGAAACATCGGTAATAGCCAGCCAAACCCAGGATACTGTGGATCTCGGTAGGGGTAGAAGGTCGTTTCAAGTCCATAACTGCGGAAATCTTGGCAGGATCAACAAAAAGTCCATCTCCTGAAATGACGTGGCCTAAGAAGGAAACATGTTCCAGCCATAACTCACATTTTGCCAACTTTGCATAAAGCTGATGCTGACGAAGGGTGGAGAGAGTGAGTCTAAGATGTGCTGCATGCTCCTCGCGGGTTTTGGAGTAGACCAAGATATCATCAATGAAGACGATGATGAACTTGTCCAGGTACTCACGGAAGACACGGTTCATCATGTCCATGAATGCAGAAGGGGCGTTAGTCAACCCGAAAGACATCACCAAAAATTCGAAATGACCATACTGAGTCCGGAAGGCCGTTCTGGGGATGTCGGAGTCCTTGATCTTCAGCTGATGGTAACCCGACCTGAGATCTATCTTGGAAAAGACTGTACTGCCTTTAAGCTGATCGAATAGATCATCCACACGCGGAAGGGGGTACTTATTCTTGATGGTCACTTTATTAAGATCTCGATAGTCGATGCACAATCTCATGGATCCATCCTTCTTTTTCACAAAGAGTGCAGGGGATCCCCAAGGTGAAGAGCTAGGGCGAATGTACCCACGCTCAAGCAATTCGTCTAACTGCGATCTGAGTTCTTCTAGCTCATGCGGTGCCATACGGTAAGGAGCTTTAGATATGGGGCGCGCTCCAGGCTCTACATCAATACAGAACTCTACATCTCGATCAGGAGGCATCCCAGGCAATTCGGCGGGGAACACGTCAGGAAACTCCGAAGCAACAGGAATAGACTCGAGTTGAGGAAAGATAGAATCCGAGTGCGAAGCATAAACGAAGCAGGCAGAACATCCTTGGATAAGAAGATGAGTGGCGCGTACAATAGAGATTACCTTCAGGTGACCGCGGGTCTGAACATGAACGATGTAGTCCTTGCCATCGATGCTGAGATTGACCCTCTTTGCCACACAGTCCAGCTTTGCTCGATATGCGACTAACCAATTCATTCCCAGGATTACGTCGAACTCTGTCATATCCAGAACTATGAGGTCAGCGACGACTTGCAATTCTCCAAGCAGGATCGGGCAATTGAGAACGCCTCTGGTTGAGAGATGCAGATGACCGGGTACATAAATCTCAAAAGGAACCGCAAGTGGCGAAGTATGCCAACTATAAAGGTCCACGATGTGGCGTGCAATAAAGGAGTGCGATGCACCGGAATCAAATAAGATTTGCATCCACTTATTCTTGACCCTAAAACTTCCTAAAAAGGAAAACATAAACGCATAGCAAGTTTATTCGAGACTAAGGCAAGCTAGATTTAAGAATGTAGAAAAAAAATTCTACACAAAACGTACCATAGATGACGTCGGTAGATGCGAGCGCCTCGCCCTGAGTGACGGCGATCAGCACAGCCTTGCACTGAGCTCCGGGAATAACTTGCAGTGGCTGAGAGGGAACCGGGCTTTCCGTTATGGGGAAGTCGAGCAGGAGGTGCCCAACCTGCCCACATTTGAAACAGGCCTTCTGCTTACGGCGGTAGTCCTTTGCCAAGTGGCCCGGCCTCTTGCAGAAAGCACAGACAGAGGCAGCAGAGGCAAGCGTCATCAAAGGTTGCTGCGCATGAGTAACCATCTTCTGCTTCTTCAGGAGGGAGCGGCAGACTTGGGTGACATGGCCCACCTTGTGGTAGATGGCACACACCTCTTTGGACCTGGGGCCTTGCTGCTGAGATGGAGCATCCTTGCGCTTGAGGTCGGATGCAGCAACATTGCTTATTCCATGCTGGCTTTCTTGGCAGAACGATCCAGCTCAATAGCTTCCACCTGCAAGGCGGCTCCCATGGTCTCCACGTAGGTGGTGGCGCCATGAGCTACCACAAGCTGGCGGAAGTAATGACGGAGCCCCTTCACGAAACGACTGATCTTTTTGTCTTCATCCAGCGCAAACTCCGCAGCAAGGAGGGAAAGGCGGGAGAACTCTCTCGCGTACTCGGTCACTGTCCTACCAGGCTACTGAAGGGACAGGAACTTCTCAGCTAACTTGTCCCGCACCACGGATGAGAGGAAGTTCTCCATAAGAGCATTCTTGAACTGTCCCCAAGATAAGGTGGTAGAATCGGGGAGGCTGCGACGCTGGAGCCACCAAGTATAAGCATACTCAAAATGCTTCTCCATCTGGGAGATCCATTCAGTGATCACGAAGTAGTCTCAATTTCCATCGAAAGATGGCTAATTCAGCCTCTTGAATGCCAGAGTATCTGCCATTCCCACGGGCGGGGCATCCAGGCTTGACACAAGCGGGGGAACCACGGTGACGGCAGGCGAGCCGGTCCCAGAATCAGTTGCAAGAGGGGTGGCTCCAAGAGGGGTTGTAGTGTTTGTAACTCCAGCTGTCCCTGCACTGTCGGAACCAAGGGATGGTCAGGAGTTTGGCGATCCCCTTCCAGACGGGTGACACGCTCCAGAAGCTGTCACAGATGCTGGGCAGTTTCATCCCTAGGGGCTTCCATCACAGATGCGGTAGCTTTCTTGCGCTGCGATCGCTTCGAAGCCATATAGAAAGAAACACTAAAGAGTCAAGTAAGAGAAACGGTCAGGCTAAGCTTAGAGGATTGAGACTACAGTTTCTAGCATTCTAATACTGTTGAATACGTAAATCATGTAATAGTTATAGCATTTTCAGTGGACAACTCTAGGTGGTAGTCATGCAAGTGCAAATGCGACGATAAGATCGCGTGCGATAAAAAAATGATTTGAAAAAAATTCATGTGTGTACAATCGTCATCTGTTGCTCTCAGCTTAACACTCGTGCAATGAGTTATGTCATGCATGCAATGTATTTATGCCTACAATGCATCCTTGATGAGTAATTTATTTACTCATCTTTTAGTTTAGGTTTATTATGTTTTTTATATATAATTATGTTATTTTTAGGAATTTTATCATATAAATCCTTCCATTGTTATTTCATAAGCTAACTTAAGTTTATTTTGTGTTTTCATGTTTTTCTGGGCTATTTCGAGCAAAAAGTTAAAATTACACGCCCCAGGTCACGGGCGTGACCATGGGCATGTAACCTACGAAATACTCCAGACCTGCTTCTGCCACTCCGGGGACGCTCCGTGAAGATTTCACCAAGTACACGCCCCAGGTCACGGGCGTGACCAAGGGCGTGACCCAATGTCACGGCCACGACCCGCCACAAGCATCCGGAGCACGCCGCCACGTCAATTAAAATTACACGCCCTCGGTCACGGGCGTGACCAAGGGCGTGACATCCAGCACACGGGCGTGATTTTTCCCGCGCCAATTTCCTGCCGAAGCTTCCCGCCAGCAGCACTTAATTGAGATTACACGCCCTAGGTCACGGGCGTGACCTAGGGCGTGACACATCCGTAACACCTGCATTGAATCCAGACGGCGCCTTCTCTGCTCACAGCAAATCACGCCCCTTACACGCCCTTGGTCACGGGCTTGACCAAGGGCGTGTAACACCAAAAATTCAGCTATTTAAAGGGAGCTTTTCCAGATGTTTGGGGACGAATTTTGGGAGTTCTAAGTTTATTTTCTTGCACTGTTTTTGTCATTCTTAAGCTTGTAATCTTCCTTCTTAGCTTGCACTTTCATTTCAGGTTTGTAACTTCTTGTTTCCTAGTTGTAATTTCTTTTCAATTAATAAAATAGTACTTTTTCTCTTATTCTACTCTCAATCTTCATTATGCACTTCTTGTATTTCATCAATTCCTCCATCTCCATGAGTAGCTAAATTTCATTAGTACTCGGCCGAGATGATCCAAGGAAAATATAATTCATAATTTAGTTTAGAACTTCTTTTTCTCTTATTTAGATCACTTAAGATTTATCCTTGAATTTATATTGATTGAGATTATATTATCGATATATAATCTCATTCTTGTTTTCGTAGTCTAATAATCGAGAGGTTTTGAGTTCGAATCGATCATTTCAAGGATAAAGTGATTTGAATGCACTCCTCGAGAGAGGAAGACATAAATCTCTCGGATTGGAGTTATATCCAATAGAGGGGTTCACTTCGATAAAGCGAGTTTTAGGGGTTTCGATTCTAGAACGAGAGTTCGATTGATCAACCTAAACTCAGTTAGGCGTATCCTTGAGAGAGGTACGTTTATAAATCGGGAACCTCCACGGTCAAGCATTTCTTTTAAAGAGAATTAGAAGTTTTATTTCTTTATTTATTTATTTTTTCCAAGGTGATTCGAGGTTGAGTGCTAATCCTTCTTATCATAGTTTTAACAATTTATTTCTCTTTCTTGCAACCAACCAACCCAAGTTTCTTTCGATAAAATAATAGAGATTTTCCGAAGTAAGAGTACTCAACCGCCCCGAGTCTAATACGACCTTGTTTTAATAACCTATACTACATTCGATACGGTACACTTGCCGTTATTGTTTGCAGCATAGTTTTGGGCATCAAGTTTTTGGCGCCGTTGCCGGGGACTCGGTTGATATTTCGAAAACCGAAATATCTATTAATTTTATCTTTTTTTTTCTTTTTCTTAATTTTAAGGTGCAACTGAATTCCTGGAAAGGACGCTTTGGGTTTGAATTCTCATCATAGCCTCTAGTACCTTGCAAACCCTTCACCGGGTAGATCTTGGGAAGTCCAGGACTAATTTTAATTCACCTAATAATAATAAAAAAAATAAAAATCTTAAAAAATATAATAAAATAAAAATAAATTTATTTATCTAAAATCTTATTTTCCCTTTTTCTTTTTCCGCTTCTTTTCTTTTCTTTTGGTTTATGACCCGAGGAAACTCTTCAATTGATTTTGAATTTGGTTTTGATCCGGAAATCGAGCGCACCTTGCGGCGACATCTCCGATTTAGTGATCTACCAATAATTCGCGAAGAGTCAGTCGGAGAGACTAACGAAGATATAATGGGTGACCCCGAGCATAATGAGGCTCCGCTACAGACTATGTCCTATTATGCGAGGCCAAATTGGAAGGGAACACAATCAAGTATTATTCGCCCGGCGGTGGCAAATAATAATTTTAAAATCAAAACGAGTATCATTCAAATGGTACAGCAAACCGTCATCTTTGACGGGTTACCAGATGAAGATCCAAATTTACATTTATTGAATTTTTTGGAAATTTGCGATACGTTTAAAATTAATGGCGTCACCGATGACGCCATTCGCTTGCATTTATTTCCATTTTCTTTGCGGACTAAGGCCAAGCAATGGTTGGGATCTCTTCCTAGAGGTTCCATCACTACATGGGCCGAGATGACGGAGAAATTTTTAACTAAATATTTTCCTCCGGCGAAGTCCGCTAAATTACGTACGGACATTCTCTCGTTTACGCAAATAGACTCGGAGTCTCTCTATGACACATGGGAGCGCTTCAAGGAATTATTGCGGAGATGTACTCACCACGCCCTTCCTTTATGGCAACAAGTTCAAACATTCTACAATGGTTTGAATCTCCAAACGAGGCAAATGATTGATGCAGCAGCTGGGAGAACTCTAAATAACAAAACCCCAGATGCCGCTCAAGAGCTTTTTGAGGAGATGGCCATGAATGCTTATCAGTGGAATGCGCCACGGTCGCGTCCTAACAAACCGACCGGACTCTTTGAAGTCGAGGCCACCCCGAATTTAGCATATCAAGTAGAATGGCTTACTAAGCAAATGGCGGAGATGTCTGCTTCCTCTGCCATTAACGGGGCTAATAATTATAATAATAATTATAATAATTATAATCAAGAACAAGTTGATTATATGGGGAACTCCTATCGTCCTCCTTATAACCCAAATAATAATCTTCCTAATAGTTATAATCCGGGTTTAAGGAACCACCCGAATTTTTCATGGAGCAACCCCAATAATGCTCAACGCCCCCCACAAATGAATCCTCCCGGATTCGCTCCACCACAACCACCAAAGGCCCCTTCACTTGAAGAGGTCTTCACCAAATACGTCGCTTCTACTGATGCCAATATCCGGAACCTTTCCGGTTCTATTAAAAGCCTAGAAAATCAGATTGGACAACTCGCCAAGATGTTCTCTGAACGCCAACAGGGAGCTCTACCGGGCAATACTGAGCCCAATCCACGGGAGAGCGCCAACGCTATAACCCTCCGCAGCGGAAAGGAGGTAAAAAGTTCAAATTTGGCCGAGCCTAAGGTAAACGTTTCAACTCCAACTCCGCATTTAAACTCTTCTAATTTAGCTCCGCGCATTATTCAAACGCCTTCTATTCCGTATCCTTCTAAATTACAAAATGAGCGCAACGAGGAGCAGTATAAAAAATTTATAAATATTTTAAAACAAATACAAATTAATGTACCATTTTGCGAGGCACTCTCTCAAATGCCTAAATACGCGAAATATCTCAAGGATTTATTATCAAATAAAAAGAAACTTGAAGATATTTCGCGTATTTCTCTTAATGCAGAATGTTCGGCGATAGTTCTTAATAAATTACCGGAAAAATTAAATGATCCGGGACGGTTTTCCATCCCGTGTTTGTTCGGAAATTTACTAATTAAAAACGCCTTGGTCGATCTAGGGGCGAGCATAAATCTTATGCCGTTCTCCTTATTTAAGAAGCTTGGTTTGGGCACCCCAATCCCAACCAATATAAGCATCCAACTAGCGGATCGGTCTGTAAAGTATCCAATCGGGATCATTGAGGATGTGCTAGTGAAGGTTGACAAGTTTATCTTTCCGGTAGACTTTGTCATCCTCGTTATCGAAGAGGACGCTGAAGTACCACTAATACTTGGCCGGCCCTTCCTAGCCACCGCTCGGCTATAATTGACGTAAGTAACGGAAACCTTCTCCTATGAGTTGGGGAGGAAGAAGTTATTTTTAATATAAATCAATCGATGAGAAATGCGTTTCCAAACGACGACTCTTGTTTTACTCTAGAAACAAATCTTGAAGAGGAAATAACGTCGTTTTCTGAAATAATTTCGCCTTTATTTGAAAATCCAGAAATTGCAAATTTATTTTGTTTAGAAGAAAAAACTCGGCCAACCAAATTTGAAGAAGTAAACTTAAATATTTCTAAAATAAAAACATCTTACGAGGAGCCACCGAGTTTAGAACTAAAACAATTGCTGGAACATTTAAAATACATATTTTTAGAAAAAAATTCAAAACTGCCCGTAATAATATCTTCCGCACTTAACGATTCAGAAACTTCCAAATTAATTAAAATTTTAAATAATCACCGCCATGCAATTGCATGGCAAATTTCGGATATGAAGGGGATTAGCCCCTCATTTTGCACGCACAAAATAAGTTTAGAAAATAATTCTCGCGGCGCTATTCAGCCCCAACGACGCCTTAACCCAAACATGAAGGATGTCGTTAAGGCCGAAATTATAAAATTATTAGACGTGGGAATTATATATCCAATTTCTGATAGCACTTGGGTTAGCCCAGTGCAAGTCGTGCCTAAAAAGGGAGGAATAACAGTAATCACCAACAAAAATAATGAGTTGATTCCGACCCGTACTGTTACGGGTTGGCGTGTATGCATCGATTACAGAAAATTAAATGATGCTACCCGCAAGGGTCACTTTCCGTTACTATTTATTGACCAAATTTTAAAATGCTTATCCAACCATTCGCACTATTGTTTTCTCGATGGTCATTCGGGATATTTTCAAATCCCAATTGCCCCCGAAGATCAAGAGAAAACCACCTTCACTTGTCCGTTCGGCACCTTCGCATATCGAAGAATGCCGTTTGGACTTTGCAACGCGTCGGCTACATTCCAAAGATGTATGTTGGCAATTTTTAATGAACTTATCGAAGACGTCATGGAAGTATTCATCGATGATTTTTCTGTTTTTGGCGATTCTTTCACTAATGTTCTAAATAATCTTGATCGTGTTCTTCAACGTTGCGAAAACACGAATTTGGCACTCAACTGGGAGAAGTGCCACTTTATGGTCCGAGAGGGGTTAGTCCTCGGACATAAAGTTTTTAGTAAGGGGATCGAGGTCGATAGGGCCAAGATCGAGGTCATAGAAAAACTTCCCCCTCCTACCAATATAAAATCTATTAGGCTCCGTTCGTTTCGCAGGAAATGAGATGCAGGAATTGGAATTGAAGTCAATTCTGATTCCCGCAGGAATTGGAATTGACTTCAATTCCAATTCTGCTGTTCGGCTAACTGCAGGAATTCTGTCATCAGAATTGGAATTGGTAATTCCGCTGTTCGGCTGTATGTCAGAATTCAATGGACGGAATTGAAATTTAAAATTTATAAAATTAAAATTAAATTTTAAACATGATTAAAATATCAGAATTAAAATAGAAGTCTGCATTAACATCATACAAAACATAATTTCACCGCATAAAAAAGTCAGCAGCATACAAAACATAAGTTCAGATATAATCAATCGAGTAAATGTAAGCGGAGCCAGGTCCTCCTAATTGGCATCGGCAAAGCGATGAACACATCGCTCTTCGTGTCGTCAACACTCAGCATATCGATAGCCTGTATGACCTCAGCCTCAGTCAGATCTGTAATAGCTGCAATGGCCGCATATATCCTGTCTGCCTTTGAGATCGGAGGCGGTGGCTGAGAAGGCAAACTGTTTCCATGCTCCATGTTCCTCGCTATTGCAGTAATAGCATCCGCAATAACATCTACCGCAGATGTTTTCTTCTTCTTCTGGGGATGTGGCTCGACCTCCTCAACCACATTGTCTTCCACCGAATCATCAATGTGGATCTCGTTCATTGACTCCGTTGCAGTAGCAGCATGAGCTCCAGTAGCTCTATCAACCCCACATATCATAGCTAAGTCGCCCCAATTCACGATCACTTTGCCCCGATAATGTTTTACTGTCCGGTGTGCCTACAAGTTTAGTTTAAATTAGACTTGTAAATTTTCAAAATTTCTAAACATGCAAGTAATTGTCAAATTAAAATATTACCTGAACATAGTTGGCCCAGACATCTTCACTGTCTACCTTCACCACATTGCGCTCCCAATCCCAGCCAAATCCACTAGTATCTAGCATTGCTGATATCTCTTGGTAGTAAACAAATATGCAACAAATATTCAAGCAGTTTTATAAGCCATGTAAATTCAGAGGGGCATCCCAACTTACATTCACAAAAAAAATACACACACCACATTCATATTCATACAAACACGCACACACCACACACATTAAAAAAAATACACACACTACACACATACACATTCATACACAAACACACACCACACACATACACAAACACATACATACACACACACAAACACATAAAACACACATTCATTCCAAAAATAATACACACAACACACATTCAAAACACATAAAACACACATTCATTCCAAAAATAATACACACAACACATTCAAAACACATAAAACACACATAAAACACACACCACACATTCCAAAAAAAAAACACAGCACACACATTTCATACAGCAGAAAACACACAGTCATTCACATACACACACCACACACATTCCAAAAAAAATACACAGCACACATTCATACAGCAGAAAACACACACATACATTCACATACACACCACACAAGCTTAAATTGGTGTATAACTCAAAAATTCATCTAATAAGAAGATTGGTGTTGATGAAACGGGAAAAAACGCAAAAAAGAAAAACTGAATCAGAACATTGCCTCATCGTCGCCGGCGGAAACCAGGACTACAAAGGGCGGCGAAAACTAGATCTACAAAGGGTAGATAATAACCTTGCTAGATCGTCGGCAGAAGACATAAAATGGAGTTTACCTGTTGGCCGGAGAAGATCGTCGGCGGAGGAGGAAGAGTCGGCGGAAGAAGAAGTCGGCGCGCTTGCAGCTCCCGGAGGAAGAGTCGGCAGAAGAAGAAGTCGCGCGCTTGCCGATCCCGAGCGAGAGAGGGAGAGGGTGAAACCCTAGTCGTCGAGGAAGAGGTCGCGAGGGGGCGGCTGATCGAGAGGGAGACTCAGAATCGCGAAATGACGGGTCGGGAGGTCGGAAATGGGGCTCGCCCATTTGCGCTGTATTGAATTCTTATGGGAATTCAATTCCAATTCCGATTCCCACGGATTTTTGGGGCGGGCGAACGGTGGAAATGGAATTGGCAATTGAATGCCAATTCCAAAGCTCCAATTCCGCCCAAACGAACGGGGCCTTAGAAGTTTTCTAGGACATGCGGGTTTTTATAGGCGGTTTATAAAAGATTTCTCAAAAATTACGAAACCGCTAACTCATCTCCTAGAAAAAGAATCCGCGTTTAATTTTGATGAGGAATGTTTAAAAGCGTTTAATAAAATCAAAAATGAACTAATCAAATCCCCGATTTTAATCGCACCAATCTGGTCTCTTCCGTTTGAAATCATGTGCGACGCTAGCGATTTTGCTGTAGGTGCAGTTTTAGGCCAACGGGTGAATAAATATTTTCACCCGATTTATTACGCAAGCAAAACGCTAACATCCGCACAAGCAAATTATACAACAACGGAAAAAGAATTTTTGGCTATAATTTTTGCGTTTGATAAATTTCGATCATATTTAATGCTTTCAAAAGTTATTGTTTTTACAGATCACTCCGCTCTCCGGTATTTACTACAAAAAGGGGATGCAAAGCCTCGACTGCTAAGGTGGATCCTCCTACTACAAGAATTCGATTTGGAGATCCAAGACAAAAGGGGAGCGGAGAATATTGCGGCCGACCACCTCTCACGGTTGGAGAATCCGGCTGCAGGAGCGCTAGTGGAAGCCGAAATTGACGACAAATTCCTTGAAGAGCGCCTCCTTGCCATCGAAAAGGTAACGACTTCTTTCACCCCTTGGTACGCGGATTTGGCCAACTATTTAGTGGCCCGGGTCCTACCAAAAGATTTTTCAAGTCAACAAAAGAAGAAATTCTTTTCAGATTTGAAAAATTATTTTTGGGAGGACCCCTTTTTATTTCGTGTCTGCGCGGACCAAGTGGTAAGAAGGTGTATTTCGGGCGAGGAAGGCGCCCAAATTCTGCGGCACTGCCACGAAGGGCCAACCGGTGGCCATTATCAAGCGAGCCGGACCGCAAGAAAGGCGCTAGAGTCGGGCTTCTATTGGCCCACCTTATTTAAAGATGCTCACAATTTCGTGAGTAATTGTGATCGGTGCCAACGGTCAGGTAACATTTCTAACCGGGACGAAATGCCCCAAAATATTTTTTTAGAATGCGAAATTTTTTATCTTTGGAGAATAGATTTCGTAGGTCCTTTACCCTCCTCTTTTAATAATAAATATATCCTTGTTGCGGTCGATTACGTGTCAAGGTGGGCGGAAGCACAAGCTTTTCCCACTAACGACGCGAGAGTCATCGTAAATTTTTTAAAAAAATTATTTTCACGATTTGGCACACCCCGAGCACTAATTAGTGATCGGGGCACACATTTTTGTAACAACCAACTTGCTAAAATTTTAGCAAAGTATGGAGTTACCCACAAGCTATCTACCGCCTACCACCCTCAAGCAAATGGCCAAGTGGAGGTGGTGAACCGTGAACTTAAAAGAATTTTAGAAAAAACTGTGTCCGTTAATAGGAAGGATTGTTCGCTAAAATTAGACGACGCTCTATGGGCATATCGGACAACATACAAAACCGCCATCGGATGTACACCGTACCGATTAGTCTATGGAAAAGCTTGTCATCTACCGGTGGAATTAGAACATCGCGCCTTTTGGGCGCTAAAATTTTTAAATTTGGATTTAAACTTAGCCTCCGAGCACATAAAACTACAATTAAATGAATTAGACGAGTGGCGCGCAAACGCTTACGAAAATAATAAGATTTATAAGAAGTGCACAAAATTTTATCATGATAAAAAAATCAAAAATCCAAAAACTTTTTCACCAGGAGACTTAGTCCTATTATTTAATTCAAGACTTAGGCTTTTTCCGGGTAAATTAAAATCACGATGGTCCGGTCCCTTCATAGTTAAAGAAGTTTGGCCATACGGAACGGTGCTAATAGAGCACCCGGAAAAAGGCTCTTTCAAAGTCAACGGACAACGCTTAAAATTATATCACCCGGGCGACCCAGCGCTCGGAATCATCAAAACCATTCACTTCCAAAATCTTTAAAATTACCACTTAGTCAAGCTACGCGACGGTAAACAAAGCGCTCTTGGGAGGCAACCCAATGTTAACCTCTTTATTTTTGTCTTTCTTTTCTTGTTTGTTTTTCTAATTTACCTCTGCAGGTGTTTGACCGGCAACCCCGACTACCATTCAGGGAAGCCCTCTTTACACTTTAGTAATTTATCTTGATTTTTCTTTTTTTTAGTTTTATCTTTCATACTTAGTTTTAAACATTGGGGACAATGTTTAATTTTAAGTATGGGGGTGTAGCATAGCTTTCTTTGTAGTTTTACTTGAAAAATAAAAACCAAAAAAATTATAAAAAAAAACTGAAATTAAATTTCTTGGAAATGACGCTTTGGGCTTGAATTCCCATCATAGCCTCTAGTACCTTGCAAACCCTTCACCGGGCAGATCTTGGGAAGTCCAAGAACAAAAAAAATCTATTAGAAAATGTTCTTTTTATTCATCAAAACTCCCACTTGCTAAATTGTAAGTTCTAAGTAGACTGTTTTTCATATGGACTAAAGATAATTTTGTGCTAGAATAGTTTTTGAAACTTTTGAGTAAAATTGTTGACTCATGTAGTGCTCCTAGTCATATGCTTGTCTTTGAGTAGTTTTGGTGTAAAATTAAATTCTTGGCATAGATCTAAAATTATGTTTTATTAATTTGCATAGTAATAATTAATTTTACTTTTAAATTCGAATCCGGTCTTATCCAAAAGTAGTTTAGGTGAGTGTATAGAAGATGGTTAGAAAGCTATTACTCGAATTGAACAAAAGGGTGTCCTTTCTCAATGTCTAGAACTTGCCCCAAGCTATTTTCGAAACATGTGCGCTTTAGACAAATTAACTTTACGGAAATGATTTAGGCCATTCTTTGGATAGTTTGAGCCTTTGCACCCAACCTAGATTTACCACCATTGTTCACACAAATTTGAGCCTTACACCTTTATTTGATCCACCCTCATCATTTCGGCACCAAAGTTAAAAAGCCCAAAACCCAAATGAACACTTTGAAATTTTGAGCTAAATTGAAAAAAAATATTTGGGTCCGATTCTATGAAAAAATTATGGGTATCAATTCAAAAACAAAATGTTTAAATCTCAAAAAACAATAATCTCATAATGATATGCGGCCTAGGTATGTACATGCATACTTGGAATGATCCCAATTATGAAGATTCATGATTTAAATAAAAGAGTATGAGAGTGTTTCCCCTTTGAAAAAATGCGAGTATGGGGGTAAAGCTTCATTATTTTGTGGTGGCAATCGTTTTCTTTTAGCTCAAAAATTTTGTTTAAGTGGAATGTGCCTTCATGTTTATCATTGTTACCTCACCCTTAAACCCAAGCCTTAAAATGTACCCTGTTTAAGTCCTAAAGATCCATAGAGTCGATTTAGTTCGAAGTGTAGTGGAGAAAGTGCAAACAAGCAAGCCTATGGCCGTCGACATTGATGGATTTCTTTGGAGGCCACCCCGAACGTCTACATCTAGTAATTTAAATCTCAGCAATCACGCTATTTTCTCCCTTCACATAACTTTTTGATTGACCGTCGACTCATTTTTAAAGTAATGATAAATAATTATAACGCATTTTTGAAGTATTTCATAAATTAGCATTTATGCCAAGAACATCTTTTTACTAAAATATCTACACATGCCAGCATAATACTTCGCATTTTACTCTCTAGCCTTCATAACTCTATCTTGCATTAATTTTTCTTACCCTTATGAAAAATGGATTGCTCGGGACGAGCAATGAGCAAGTATGGAGGTATTTGATGAGTAATTAATTTACTCATCTTTTAGTTTAGGTTTATTATGTTTTTTATATATAATTATGTTATTTTTAGGAATTTTATCATATAAATCCTTCCATTGTTATTTCATAAGCTAACTTAAGTTTATTTGTGTTTTCAGGTTTTTCTGGGCTGTTTCGAGCAAAAAGTTAAAATTACACGCCCTAGGTCACGGGCGTGACCATGGGCGTGTAACCTACGAAATACTCCAGACCTGCTTCTGCCACTCCGGGGATGCTCCGTGAAGATTTTGCCAAGTACACGCCCCAGGTCACGGGCGTGACCAAGGGCGTGACCCAATGTTACGGCCACGACCCGCCACAAGCATCCGGAGCACGCCGCCACGTCAATTAAAATTACACGCCCTCGGTCACGGGCGTGACCAAGGGCGTGACATCCAGCACACGGGCGTGACTTTTCCCGCGCCAATTTCCCGCCGAAGCTTCCCGCCAGCAGCACTTAATTGAGATTACACGCCCTAGGTCACGGGCGTGACCTAGGGCGTGACATGTCCGTAACGCCTGCATTGAAGCCAGACGGCGCTTTCTCCGCTCACAGCAAATCACGCCCCTTACACGCCCTTGGTCACGGGCGTGACCAAGGGCTTGTAACACCAAAAATTCAGCTATTTAAAGGGAGCTTTTCCAGATGTTTGGGGATGAATTTTGGGAGTTCTAAGTTTATTTTCTTGCACTGTTTTTGTCATTCTTAAGCTTGTAATCTTCCTTCTTAGCTTGCACTTTCATTTCAGGTTTGTAACTTCTTGTTTCCTAGTTGTAATTTATTTTCAATTAATAAAATAGTACTTTTTCTCTTATTCTACTCTCAATCTTCATTATGCACTTCTTGTATTTCATCAATTCCTCCATCTCCATGAGTAGCTAAATTTCATTAGTACTCGGCCGAGATGATCCAAGGAAAATATAATTCATAATTTAGTTTAGAACTTATTTTTCTCTTATTTAGATCGCTTAAGATTTGTCCTTGAATTTATATTGATTGAGATTATATTATCGATATATAATCTCATTCTTGTTTTCGTAGTCTAATAATCGAGAGGTTTTGAGTTCGAATCGATCATTTCAAGGATAAAGAGATTTGAATGCACTCCTCGAGAGAGGACGACATAACTCTCCCGAATTGGAGTTATATCCAATAGAGGGGTTCACTTCGATAAAGCGAGTTTTAGGGGTTTCGATTCTAGAACGAGAGTTCGATTGATCAACCTAAACTCAGTTAGGCGTATCCTTGAGAGAGGTACGTTTATAAATCGGGAACCTCCACGGTCAAGCATTTCTTTTAAAGAGAATTAGAAGTTTTATTTCTTTATTTATTTATTTATTTTTTCCAAGGTGATTCGAGGTTGAGTGCTAATCCTTCTTATCATAGTTTTAACAATTTATTTCTCTTTCTTGCAACCAACCAACCCAAGTTTCTTTCGATAAAATAATAGAGATTTTCCGAAGTAAGAGTACTCAACCGCCCCGAGTCTAATACGACCTTGTTTTAATAACCTATACTACATTCGATACGGTACACTTGTCGTTATCGTTTGCAAGCATAGTTTTGCGCATCAATCCTATATAATGTTCATGAATGGATACGCATGCCATGTTAAGAGCCCATATCACTTAACATGTCACGCGCATGATGATTCTAATGTCAGCGCACTTGAAAATATTAAACCGCCTATACAATTTAATATTCGCAAGCTGTGTATATCGTAGTTGAAATTCATATGCATATAAATGTTAAGTTTGCCCATACTCCTTTAACATTTGTACGCATACTACTCATGATTATGAGTGAGTGTGTGTGTGTTTCGGCCTCGAACAACAGACAACGACAAGGTGAGTGAGGAAATGATGCATGCACATATATTTACATAATAGATTTCAAAATATATGAAAATTTTAAAATACTTTATCTTTAGATGGTCAACCTGTCTCTGATACCAACTGTCATGACCCGTCTCGACAAGGGTCAGAGTGCGCTTCGGGCGGGCCATGATGCCACAGGCATGGGTGGAAAGGAACTCATGCCTTCTAAGGCGGAAACAGAAATACCACACTAGTTTTGAATTTGTTATTTTGAAAAGATTTTAGTACATTTTACAAGTATGCGGAAGCCACAATGAAAGGTTAATGCTCATGCATTTTTAATAAAATCTAATGTCACGCACTATGCTGAAATGACGAACATGCAATAAGTCACAATAGTAAATTGTCATAAATTAAATGATCTGATACATCAAAACATACTAGGAGTTGTCCACGATACATGAGAAAATGGCTGACAATAACTAATACATGAAAGTAAATCCAACAGTACTGAAACAAAATACATAGATCCTGCTGATACAGTAATCAAAATTAATCCTCCAAGCAAAGCTGCAGCTGAACAAAAAAAACTCAGGGAGCAGACGGCACGGTCACGAACCCTAAGGCAAATCCAAACCGAAGGAAAATGCCTCAGAACAAGAAAATAATAGTAAACATGCTATAGATTTAAGTACGTGAGGAAGTAATTCTAAAGTACCAATTAAATCCTGAAGCAAGCTAGCGATACAAGCAAGTAGCTGAAAAGAGCAGAAACTATCTAAAAAATATTAGCCTACTCCGGAGTATAGCCTAAACATTTATTTTGCAATGACGTAAGCTGTAATCGATGAAATGCATAGGTGTTTATAGTGGGCGCGCATGGTTCACACTCAAGTCCAAGTGTAAGTCCTTCTAGAATAAAAGTATTTCCTGCTTACCGTGACCACGCAAACAAGACGATGCACCACCTAAACCTTAGTTTCCAAGATTTTTGCTTATGACACTCAGGACCTAAGTGATTCATGGTTTACCGTGGAGACTGCTATCAAAATACGACATGCTTACGATCGATGATCCTCGCGTTGTAAGTTACAGTTAATAACTTAAATACATGTAAAAAGAACTAAATTTCTTAGTTTGCAAGCGAGAGGAAATTCTCCACTTGCCTTAAGGTGAAGCCGAAACTAACAAAATGCTGGCGGCGGCTAAACGGAGCAAGCAAGACTCAAGGTCCGTATTTAACCTCCCTCAAGAGTGACGGGAGAAGAGGCTACCGCGAGCAAATCAGAGACTTGACAGCGCTTAGGCGACGAAAACCCTAAATCAGAGAGGGTTTGGAGAGGTTCCACCACTAGATCCGACGAGCGGTACCGGAAACACAAACGAATATATGATTAGACGATTATACGATGAACACGAGATAGATCCTCGTAATCACATTAATTTGGGGCGCAAAAATTAACATAATAATCTAGGGCAAATCTGAAACAACGAGATTGGAGGAGTTCCTCATCCAAGGAGACCAGATCTGGGCTCAAAAATCTGAGTCGAGGAGGTTTCAAGCAAAACCCTAGACGATCCTCTTGCAATCCACCGGCCAAAACGCAGTGGGAGAGGGATGGAGGGGATGCCTGCACCTGGAGGAGAGGAAGAAACTCCCGGCTGCTGCCGGCGTCCAGAAGAGGGGAAGGAGAAGGCGGGAGAAGGGGCCCTTGCTGCTGCCGGCGTCTAGAAGAGGGGAAGAAGGAGGCGGCGCCAACGAGAAGGGGAGCAGGAGGCGCAGGCAGCGCCGACGAGTCGAGCGGGAGGAGCAGGCAGCGGTGGTGCCGGCAGGAGGAGGAGAAGGGGATGGCACTTGCGCTGCGGCTTGCGATCCAGCGAGCGGGAGATGCGTGCGGGAGCAAGATCGGGAGCGGGAGACGGAAGCCCTAGCAGTGCGGCTTGCGGTTTGCGTGGGTCTTAGACCGGGGTTGTTTAATTGGGGGGAGGAAGGATGGGTTGTGGTTAGACATGGAAATAAAGAGGGGGAGAGGACTTAAATGTCTATCATTATTATTATTAATAATAAGGGTTGTTACAAGAAGAACTTTCGTTGATCTGAGCATCTGATACTTATTCTTCAAACGCAGAGAGGAGTTCGTCGAATACAGAATTAGTTGGCAAATTCGTAGACCGCTGAACTGAACAAAATCGTCGACCGCTGATACTGGATAAAATTGTCGACCGCTGAGACTGGGTAAGATCGTCGACCGCTGAAACTGGGTAAAACCATCGACCGCTGAGACTGGAGATCGTCGACCACTGAGACGAGCTTGAAGCAAGCCGTTCGTCGAACGCATAGTGTAAGCCGTTCGTCGAACGCAGAGAGCAGTTCGTCGAACGCAGTGTGGAGTTCGTCGAAAGCAGAATCTGAATCATTTCCTGAGTTCTAACAGCCTAAAACCTTGACCCAAAAGACTATACATTGGGGTCAACTTAGTCCTAATCAGCAGATAGTGATCCTAGCCCAAATCTGTAATAGGGTTGTTCCAACAGTCTCCCCCTATTTCGGTTAGGACACTATTTTACAAAAATTGAAAACAAACAGAAACGACAAAACAACAGAGCATATATATCTGATATATTTTAAATATTTCGTCAGATATAAAATAAATAATACTCTGAGTTCTGAAACTTTTCAATGAAAACAGAAATAAATAAAACCTTTTGACTTTCTGAAATCTGCTTTCTGAATTCTGAAATCTGATATTGTCTGAACTGATTTTTCTAAATTCTGAATTTTGAATTGTATCTGCTATATTTCAGCTTTCTGAATTGTTGATCTGAACTGAATCTTTATAATCTGAATTTGATATCTGCTCTAACTGGAATTATTTCTTAATCTGCTTTGCTACCAATCGGAATTTGAATCTGCTATAACATCTTCCTAAATCTGTCATAATCTGAATCTGAATTTGTTTCTTCTTCTATATCAAATGCTGTATCTGAAATTGCAATATATGAAGCTTGTTCATAAATCATTTCACTCTTTCATAACATATGTTAGCCTGAGAGCATCTCCCCCTGAGACTGGAGCTTCTTCATCTTTCTCCCCTTGCCTAGTTCATAGAACATCTCCCTCTGAGCAAAACCTGCATCATATGGAGCTTCTTCATAGAACTGAAAACATGCTTCTATATCAGCATTTCCTCTTGAAGCTTGAGCATCTTCAGAAAACAACTCCCCCTGCCAAAAAGGAAAGTATCTCCCCCTGACAAAAAGGAGATTCTTCAATACAGCTCCCCCTGCCTAATTTCAGGAAGACCTGGAGCTAGGGCCCTAGAAGAAGGGACTTTTGAGGAGGTGGGGAAGGATGCAATCTTTATATTACTACTGTTCTTGCAAAATAAAATAGAGATCAAGTGCAAAGGAACTGGAAAGAGAAGCAATTTCTGTAGGCATTCAGTAAAAGAAAGAAAAAGATTTGATTATGATGACATGTCAGAAATATAAAGCTTCATCAAAACTGGGTTCGACGAAAAATGAGTTTTTGTCGATCTCGGTTCGACGAACTTGATGACTTCGTCGATCTCCGTTCGACAAAAAACTAGATTTCGTCGATCTCAGTTCGATGAAGAGATGGGATAAGTAGAAAAATTAATTTTTATCAGATTGAATCTCCATCTATCATACCTAGCTGATTTATAAAGAAAATTTGTTTCTTTTCATCCAAGGGCTTGGAGAAAATATCAGCTCTTTGCAAATCAGTAGAAATGAACTGTAGGCAAGTTTTATTTTTATCCACATTATCTATAATAAAGTGGTGCCTAATTTCTATGTGTTTAGTCCTACTATGGAGAACTGGATTTTGTGTTATAGATATTGCACTAGTATTGTCACAAAATATAATTGAATTATTTAAGTTGACACCATAGTCTAGGAGCTGATTTTGTATCCACAATATCTGTGAGCAACAACTGCCTGCAGCTATGTATTCAGCTTCAGCTATTGATGTAGACACAGATGTTTGTTTCATACAAAACCAGGACACAAGCCAATCACCAAGAAATTGGCAAGTTCCTGATGTGCTTTTCCTGTCTACTCTGCATCCAGCATAATCAGAATCTGAGAATCCAGTTAATTCAAATTCTGATGTTGTTGGATACCAAAGTCCTAGATTAGGACAACCCTTTATATATCTCAAAATTCTTTTTAATAAAATTAGGTGAGATTCTTTGGGGTTAACTTGGAACCTAGCACAAATATAAGTAGCAAACATTATATCAGGCCTACTTGCTGTTAACTAAAGTAATGAGCCAATAATTGCTCTATATACCTTCTGATCAACAGGTTTCCTTGATTCATCAGTATCAACAACAACATTTGACGGCATGGGTGTTTTCATGGTGGAAGCATCAGACATACCAAATCTTTTTACTAATTCCTTAGCATACTTAGATTGTGATATGAATATGCCATGTGGAGTTTGCTTCACTTAAAGACCAAGGAAGTATGATAACTCACCCATACTACTCATTTCAAATTTAGATTGCATCAGGTCAGAAAACCTTTTGCATAGATTTGAATCAGTAGAGCCAAAAATAATATCATCTACATATATTTGAACAAGTAGAGTTTGATTTTTATGTATCCTGAAAAATAGGGTTTTATCTACTATGCCTCTACAGAAATTGTTCTCCAAAAAAAACTAGCTAAGGTCTCATACCATGCTCTGGGAGCTTGTTTAAGACCATAGAGAGCTTTATTAATCTTAAATACATAAGAAGAGTGAGTTGGAGAGATGAAACCAGGTGGTTGTTCCACATAGACTTCTTCTTTGATGTCTCCAATAAGAAATGCACTCTTCACATCCATCTGATATACCTTGAATTTCTTGAATGCAACAAAGGCTAGAAAGATCCTTATAGCTTCAAGTCTTGCAACAGGAGCAAAGGTCTGATCATAGTCAATTCCTTCTTCCTGTGAATATCCTTGAGCTACCAATCTTGCTTTGTTTCTGACTATGTTGCCTTGATCAAGCTTGTTCCTGAAGACCCATTCGGTGCCAATGACTGGATGGTCCTTTGGTCTTGGAACCAAATCCCAAACCTTGTTCCTTTCAAATTGGTTGAGCTCCTCTTGTATTGCAAGATTCCAGTTTGGATCTTGTTCTGTATCTTTTATGGTCTTAGGTTCAACTTGTGATAGGAAACAAATGTGCATCTGATTTTGATGTAGTTGATGCCTTGTTTGAACACCTGCTGAAATATCACCAATGATTTGAGATATTGGATGATCTCTAACTATGATGTGATCAACAGTTGGAGTGGGTTCATCAATGATATCCACTTGGGGAATTTGTTCAGCTGTCATCTGATTTGAACTATCAGCAAGATATTGATGATATACTTCTTCACTGTCTTCAAGATTTTGAGTTGATGGAAGTGTAGAATCTTCTTTCTGTAGATCTAGTCCATTTTGTTCTTCACATAAAGCTGGTACCTGCACAATATTTTTGGTAGAGGTGGTGTTCCTTTCCTCAATTAACATGTTAGTCTCATCAAAAGATACATGCATGGACTCTTCTATCTTAAGAGTAGATTTGTTGTAAACTCTGTATGCCTTACTAGAAAGAGAATATCCAAGGAATATGCCTTAAGCAGCTTTTGCTTCAAACTTTCTGAGATACTTCTAATCATTGTTGTGCACATATCATTTACAGCCAAATATCTTAAAATAGTTAACCTTAGGCTTTTTATGTATCAGGCTTCTATTCAACACAAAATTTGTTGTGTTCACTGCCTCTGCCCAAAAAGAGAGTGGCAAGTGAGCATCAACAAGCAATGTAGTTGCTGATTCAATAAGGGTTCTATTTTTCCTTTCAGCTACCCCATTTTGTTGAGGAGTTCTAGAAGCAGAGAAACACTGCCTGATCCCTTCTTTTCCACAGAATTCTCTCATCAGAAGAGATTCAAACTCAGTGCCATGATCACTTCTGATCAATGCAACTAGAGTAGAGTACTCAATCTTGATGGACCTGAGAAAGTCTGTCAGAACACTGAAGGTGTCAGAATTGTTCCTAAGAAAGAACACCCAAGTGAATCTTGAGAAGTCATCTACAATCACTAGAGAGTAATGCTTCCCTCCTAGGCTTTGTATTGTAGTAGGTCCAAAAAGGTCCAAATGCAGCAAATATAAAATCCTAAGTGAATCACTCTTGGATAAAGATTTAAAACTACTTCTAGTTTGCTTACCTAATTGACAAGCCGTGCAGAGTCCTTCCTTCTTGTATGAACCAGAAGGTAATCCTCTAACAAGATTGTCCTTAGAAAGCTTAGATATAGTTCTAAGGTTAATATGTCCAAGCCTTTTATGCCATAATTCATTTGTTTTACTTATAGAATTGAATAAGCAAATATCAGAATTGGCAGAGTCAAAGTTGACTAAATAAATATTTCCATGTCTAATACCAGATAACACATTAATGTTTTTATTATTGGTAATTAGACATAAGGAATGATTGAAAGTTACCTGATAATCTTCATCACATATCTGGCTTTTGTTGATGAGGTTGTGCTTCAGACCCTTGACATAAGCTACTTCTTTGAAGGTCACTGCTCCAACTTTGATCTGTCCATAGCCTTTGGTTTGTCCACAGTTGGAGTCTCCAAAGATCACCTTGGGTCCAATCTTTGCATTATAGGTGTTCAGGTTGGCCTTGTTTCCTGTCATGTGTTTTGAACAACCACTATCCAAATACCATTGTTCATTCTTGTTTGGAGAGCTGTGTACCTGCAAAATAGAAAAATAAAATAGTTGTTTTTGACCCAGACTACCTTGGGTCCTTTTGTTTTACCATAAAACTCTGAAATAAAAGACATTTCAGGTTGGTCCTTATAACCTTGTGGATGATATCTCCTTGGAGGAATTATCCATTCAGTGAAAGGATTGAAAGTATGTAAAGAATAAGAAATGTTCAGATTTTCTGTATAATTTCCGTTCGAATAATGACTATACTAGAAATCTGTCTTTAGAGTTCGTCGAGCTCCGTTCGACGAAGTGAATTCATTTCGTCGAGCTCCGTTCCACGAATTCTGCTGAATTCCATTATTCTTGACAGCCTTACTTGAAATGTTTTTATTTGCATCTACAACCTCTTTGCTCTTAGCAGAAATGAATTTTATAGGTGTAGAAAGTATGTTCTTCTTAATCAGAGGTGGCTCACTTGATGATGCACCCAAGCTTAGTTTGACACTTAATCTGGCATTTATTGTGCTTGTAATGTCCATCGGTTTGATGCTTCTCCCATTTAGGGATTCTTTAAATTTTTTAGCCTCAGATAGTTTATTCTCAATGAGAATAATATGTTCTCTAGAGGCAGCCAAATCTTTCTTAAGATTAGCATTTTCTTCACTTAATCTGTTCATTTCAGCTAGCTTATTTCGGAGAGAGATTATTTCCTTCTCAGATTTAATTAAGTCTAAGCAAAGAACTTTGAATTCATCTTTGAATCCAACTGAATTGAAATCAAAATTTGAGATTACCTGACCAGCATCATTTTCAGCTTCTGATTCTGATTCTTCTTCATCTGAGTTGTTTGCTGAGGCATTGATAGCCATCATGCAGAAATTTCTTTATTCTTCATTATCTTCATCATCAGAAGAGCTGGATGAAGACGCACTTACTGACTCACTGCTTGAGTCATAAATGGCCATCAGGCATTGGTCATTCTCCTTTGATTCTTCTTCATCATCAGAAGAACTGGATGAAGATTCTGATTCAGTTTCACTCCATGTTTCTGCTACAAATCCTCTTCCCTTATGCTTGTGCTTATGGGAGGAAGACTTGTTGGAGTGTCTTTTGTCTTCCTTTTCTTTTCTCTTCTCCTTCTTCTGATTTTCTGGACATTCTGGCAGAATGTGTCCAGGTTTCCTGCAGTCATAACAAATAATTTCTTTAGGATTTGACTTGTCATACCTTGGCTTTTCTCTTGATCTGGAGTCCTTCTTTCAGAAGTCCTTCTTAGCCATCTTGTAGAACCTTTTGGCTAGAAGGCTCATGAACTCCTCATCTCTTGGAGCCTTTTCTTCTTCTTCAGCTTGAAAAGCTATGGTTCTCTCCTTCTTGGATGCTGAAGATGAAGTAGATTGTTCAGCTTCTCTGGATTTGATAAGCTGCTTATTGGATTTGAGTTTGCCTAACAAGCTCTCAATTGAGATCTTATTAAGGCTTCTGGCTTCCTTGATTGGCCAGATCCTGGAGTCCCATGTGCTGGGGAAGCACATAAGGATCTTATCATTGACTTCTGTGATAGAGATCACTTTGTCCAAGGTCTTCAGCTCATTGATTATAAGGCTGAGCCTGTTATACATGTCAGACACTGTCTCAGATTCTCCCTTTTTGAAATTCTCATATTGAGAAATAAGGTGGGATCTTCTGCCATTTCTTTCATCAGCTGATCCTTCAACCATATTGTTGAGTAAGATCCAGATTTCTCTTGCTGAAGTGCATTCCACCACTTTCTGAAAAATGTCATCTGACATTGTTTGTGCCAGAATGTTCATTGCCTTCGCATCAGCACTTCTTTGCTTTTTATGGGCATCTGTCCATTCAGGTGGTGGAACAACATTGTTGTTTACTGGTGCTTCAGCACTAGTTGTTGTTGTTGGTGTAGGAGGTCCTGTCAAAATTACATTAAAAATTTCCTCATCAATAGAATTCATGTGCAACCTAATCCTTGCCTTCCATAGTGCAAACTTACTGAGATTGCACATAGGAGGTCTTGTGCTAGAAAATTCTTTGTTTTGTGCCATGAGTTTTTAACAGAAAATAAAATAAAACTCTTAAATAAATTTCAGATCTAATTGATCTTTATGATTCAGGTGTTAGCCTATATATAAAATCAACTTCCCTCTGATACGAATTAAAAGTGATGTTAGATCTTAGATTTACTCTAGAGGGGGGGTGAATAGAGTATTAAAAACTTTTCCCTTAATTTTATTTGCGGAATTAAAATAGTGATATATATATATATGTGTATTGAGTGAGTAATAAAAACAAACACAAAGAGAGCACACAACACAACACACAGAAAATCACACATAGAGGACACAAGGATTTTTATAGTAGTTCCCCAATAAACCTGGGTACGTCTACTCTTCTACCACACTTGGTAGGATCCACTAGGTTTTTGATCAGGTGCCCTATCACCAAGAGGTTTTTGATCAGGTGTCCACACACCAAGGAGATTTTGATCAGGTGCTCTAACCAAACCACATGTTTTTGTTCAGGTGCCCTGCCACCAAGGAGTTAACTTTTGAAGGGAGTTAGAACCTTGTACAAGATGAGGTACAGAAGGGTTAGATGTTCTTCTCTGTCAATATTCTGAGAGAAGACTCTAGTGGATTGATGGTGTAAAGCTCCTCTGTCTGATATGAAATGTTTGACAGTAGATGGCTGGAGCTTTCTCTTGATAAACAGATCTTCCTGTAGCTGATGAATCTGGAAGAGTAAGTTCTTCAAATTTTTGTTGCTCTTCTGAAGATCTAATCTTGCAGCAGATGACTGAGAGAGTAGAGGTGATGGTGTTCTCAGTGAATGAGTGCTTCTAGAGGAAGAAGATGAAGATCTGTGTAGCTTTTCTTTCTTTCTTTCTTTCTTCCTGTACAGTTTTCTGTCGGTTGTTCTTCTCTATCTCGTATTGCTGTACTGTAATAATCTGTAATAAGTTCTGTATATTATTCTATAATAATCCTGTATATATTCTTTCCTTTTTCTCTTTTGAAAACTCTGACATATTTGAAAAACAAATCCCTTATTTTAAGGAATAAAATATATGAAGATATAAGTACTTTACTGTAGATCTGATACGCCACTTATCTTTTTCCTTTTCCATGAACGTGTCCTTTTCCGCTAAATGTCAACGGCTATAATCTCAGAATAATAAAAGGAAATATATTAACTTTACTTATCTGGAAGAATAGAGCCGTTGCAGAAGATATCTGAGTTCAGAGAATGGAATAATATAATCTGTCTGAAATAAATCTGCTGTCATTTAATTCGTCGATCTCAACAAATTTTGTCGAACACAATGTTGAGCTCGTCGACCTCAATTGAATCTGGCTGGAAGAATTGAATTAGTCGAGCTGAGAAGAACTTTCGTCGATCAGAGCATCTGATACTTATTCTTTGAACGCAGAGCTGAGTTCGTCGAACGCAGAGAGGAGTTCGTCGAACACAGAATTAGTTGGCAAATTCATCGACCGCTGAACTGAACAAAATCGTCGACCGCTGAGACTGGATAAAATCATCGACCGTTGGGACTGGGTAAGATCGTCGACCGCTGAGACTGGGTAAAATCGTCGACCGCTGAGAATGGAGATCGTCGACCGCTGAGACGAGCTTGAAGCAAGCCGTTCGTCGAACGCAGAGTGTAAGTCGTTCGTCGAACGCAGAGAGCAGTTCGTCGAACGCAGAATCTGAATCTTTTCCTGAGTTCTAACAGCCTAAAACCTTGACCAAAAAGACTATACATTGGGGTCAACTTAGTCCTAATCAACAGATAGTGATCCTATCCCAAATCAGTAATAGGGTTGTTCCAACATGTTACTGGCAGACCACGAACAAAAAACTAAAAATAGACCTTGAAGGGCACCTTGTGAGAGGATTCCAATCTCAGTTCTCTGAGCTTCTTCCTCCCTTGGTTACTTTGGTTTAGCTCTCTAGCTCTCCAAGGTGCCCAAGTCTCAGCTTTGGCTTTGGAGGGGAAGCGCTCAACGATCTTCCGGGTTTGTGGTGGGACCTCCTCGCTGTGACTAAGGTCTTAGTCAATTTCCGAGTCTCCAGTCTGCTCCTTCCGAGGGACCAGTAAGGGCTAGCTTGCCCTCAACTTGTTGAGGGCCTGAGCTTCACAAGAGACTGAGAAATCGGTTTCAACATTCATGATCTTTAGAAGTTAAAAGTTCTTTTGGTGGAAAAGGCTCCTGAGATGGTTCTGTTGACCATGCTCTCGCAAGCCTGCATGACAGGTTGACCACTTGGGTGACAGGTTAAAAAGTTATGTGGGAAGAGCCCCTGAGATGGTTCCGTTGACCTAGCTCTTGCAAGCCTGTAGAGCAGGTTGACCACTCAGGTGGCAGGTTAAAAGGTAGTTGGAAGAGCCCCTGAGATGGTTCTGCTGACCGGGCTCTCGCAAGCCAACATTGTGTTGGATCTTGAGGCGCCCTTAGAGGGGGGTGAATAAGGGGTTTAAAACTTTAATAGAAAACTTTTGATATTTTGGTCGAAGTTAAATCAAAAGTAAAGAGATAATGAAATTAGAAATGAAATCAATTTTATTAAACAAGAAAAGACATGATTATCATTTATAAAATTGATTACAAAATCTGATTTCAATCACGCTAGAAATCGAAGCGAATAATATGAAAACACTTTTTGTTTTATATACCGACTCGTATCCCCACGAACCAGTTGGCTTTAGCCGATCTCTCCCAGATACGACCTCAAGCCGCTCTAGCCAATCTATCACCAGAAAGGCCTCGAGCACCCCCTAGATCTACTCCCTAGACCCAGTCGCCAACACGAGGTGAATTCCTCCCTAAGTCATACTTAGGCCTAGTCGCCAACACGAGGCGAATTCACAAACCGATTACAATGATAAAATAAAAGACAAATACAAAAGACAAATATAAAACTCCCTGTGAGGTAATCTTAAGGAGACGCCGAAGAATCGCTGAAGATCGTTGAAGTCCAAGCATGCGTTCTTCGCGTTGAGTTAGCATGTTAATCCAAGCCTCCTTTGATTCCTCCTTTTGAAATATGAGAGGGAGATGTGTTGGTCTAGAAATACGGCCCTCACAAAGTTTCTGAAGTGCTGGAATAGGGCTCTTGGCAATCAGTAGTTCGAGACGTCGAAATCATCCAATTTATAGACTTTGAGCTAACTCCTGCGTTAAGTGCTAACGCGGGCGTTGACCATGTATAGCAACATATTGATGGCTTGGATCTTCAGAAGAGGAAAGAGATTCTGCACTTTAGGAAATGTTTTATTTTAGGCAATATCAATGTCGGTGTTAAGGCTAACGCGGGAGTTGGGCAAATCATTCCTAAAGTTCCCCCCGCAATCACGGCTGCTTTCTCCTTGCCAAAATCGTCGACCGGATAGCGCCCAGCGTTAAGACTAACGCCTGGCGTTGAGATTCTTTCTTTAATCAGCTGGCACGCCATCTTCTCCTTTCATCGATCTCCATTTCGCCGAACAGAATTTTCGTCGAACGCATTTTGTCAAACAGGCGTCTCATTTCGTAGTACACAATTTCGTCGAATGCCAGATTGTCGAACGCAGTTTCCATTTCGTCGAACGCAGCTTCCATTCTCAGTGGTTTCATTTCGTCGAACGCAGCTTTCAGTTCGTCGAACACAACTTTCATTTCGTCGAACGCAGCTTCCATTCTCAGCGGTTTCATTTCGTCGATCGCCAGTTTGTCGAACTCAGCTTTCGTCGAACACAGCTTTCATTTCGTCGAATGCAACTTTCATTTAGCATTAACGCCCAGCGTTAAGCTTAACGCCTGGCGTTAAACAACTTTCAACCCTTTAGATTGTGGTTAGTGCCAGACCATTGTTTCAACAACCTGGTGTCATAACTGTCCAAACCTGCATGCTAAAAACACAATGGCAACAAGATCAAATACAAGTAGGATTTGTTATTCTCAAATCAAAGAGTTGCAATATTGTTTGTCAAGTACAAGTGAAAGACAAATCCTTAGAAATAATCATGAGAGCACAAGATATAAGGATACATGATTAAATAGTTTTAGATATAACAAAAATAGATGTTGTAGCAATTTAAGTACACAAAGGATTTTGCTTTATAAGAGTTTTAAGCATAAAAAACGTAATAATTTCCAAGTAACCAATCTACCCAGACAATATGTCTACACCCTAGCCCCGTACTAAGTGAAGGATGGGCATGAGGAGCTGCATACATGTCGTAGGTTGGGGTGTTAGTCCCATATGCAAACACTAGACAAAACTCACCCTAGCACTCTTTCCCCCCAGTGCCTCGCAAGGCCCCACTGGAACCCTCCCCGGTTAAGTACAAGAGATGACTTAGAGATTACCTTATCTAATGTCTACAACCCTACGCCCCCGAGATGGTGAGATATGAAGTCATGGATAATAATTATTGGAAACATTTAAGCGTTTTAAATCTAATGATAGGTACATAACCTATGGATTTAAATTTTTATTTGAATTTTTTTAAACAAACAACTCACATAGCTATTTTGAAATCCATTAATGAATTAGAGTTATTGCCGAAGAAATAACATTTTGGAATAAATAATACATCCTTTTTGCAAAAAAAATGATTTGAAATTCACTAATAAGAGGATGTTTTTAGCATAAAAATTTTCATTGAAATAGATCAAAGTTTTTAGCATGAAAGTGATATATGTGTTAGAATAACCAATATAAATTTTACCAAGCAAGTCTACCATTTGTTGAAAAAGGAATTTTGATATTTAAGACTTGATATAAGCATGAAAGCGCAAGGTAAAAATATATGGTGATGATGCGAAAGACTTATAGAAATACAAGAAAACATCTTTTTATAATCATGATTATTCATAAGAAGAAATATGAGTTAAATTCCAAAGATGAAGATGTTTTTTGTAAATCATTTTGTATTTAAAATTTTTAATTTTGACAATAAAGTAACCAAGCATGAAATAATGTTTTCAAAAACAATTACTACAACGTTATATTAATTCACAAATTCAACACATACAAAACATTGTAGAGAGCATGTTAGGTTATCTAGTGCATTTCATAAATAAAGAGTAGTATAGAATTAGCATTAGGATCCAATACTCATGAGAAGAAGTGTTATGGAAGACAATGATGTGCACATAAGTGTATTTTGAATAGATTAAACAAATGTTTTAACTAAAAATACAAGAAATATGTAAAGTGAAGAGCACAATAAAACACAAATAATTTTACTTCCACACACTTTAATGCACACAAAAATGTACAACTACCAAGGTGCTTTGCACACACAATGCTCATTAAGACTTATCAGGGTGCAAAGTAGTGCTTGGGGGATCACATATTTTATTTTATTTTAATATTGAGACTAGTGATCCGGTGTACTTAAGAGTAAGTGGTTTTTATTTTGAAGGAAAGATAAGGTTTGCACAAGAAACTTTACTATTCTTTCCAAGGTGCTCAACCTCACAACGCTTATTATGACTTATCAGGAGGTTCAAGTAGTGATTGGTGGAGTTATCTTTGTCACTTTATTTTATGATTTTTGTTTTGTACAAAGTTATCTGAATACACTTGTTTTGCAAACCAATATAATTTATGAAAACATAACCACTTTTCTTAACTTTTAAAAGTGCAAATAACGGTAGTGTATGTAAGATACTTGTGCAATTTTAATTCATTGTACTAATACAAAACATACACAAGCATTCTTAGATTAAGCACACAAGTAGACAGTGCCAAAATAAGTGAGTGAATAAATATCATTATCAATCATAAAACATTTACTCATACTTAGAGGCATGCTAAGCTTGGTTCTACACACCTTTTACAATATAATTTATGCACATGAGTTTAGAAGTACCAAGGCATGATAAAGATAATGTTCAAAGTAGTTTGAAAATATGAATCGCAACATTGTAGAAAGTCTTAAATGATAGAAGAAATCATGCTTGATTTTCACAATAAAGTCCATACAGTATTTTTGATATTTTTGAGAAATAATTTTAATTTAAAGTTTGAACTCTTATAATTTGATCTTGGACATCCCGAGGTCTACCCTGAGAGAGGTTCGCCCGATACTAGGTGATGTGATGGGATGATAGCCCAAATCTCCCTTTCGCAAGATACATGTAAATAGAAAAGTTAAGTTCAAAATAATATTTTTTTATACTTGTTTTTTTTTATATTTTTGTATTTGATTTTTGCATATAGGAATAGAAATCAAACAAATAACCAAAAAAAATATTTTTTGTAATTTGGCTTTTGTAAATTTGTATTTTAATTTTTCAAAAAACAATTACAGGGAGAATTGCAAAAATGAGTAGTACATATACAATAATATATTTTTAGTGATTTTTCATAATTTTAATATTACAAAAAATCGGATACTTTAGCTAGCGACGGCGTTAAGTCCTAGCGCCTGCGTTAGCTCACAGAGAGTGCTTATTTTAATCATATAGCCTAGATTTTCTTTGATGTTTCTTCCGATTTTTCTTAATTATGTTTGTGCAATGTAAGGTCTGTCTAATGAAGTGAGGAGACGAGAAGAAATCGCAAAAAGTTGCAGAAGTTAAAATTTTAGTACATGGGTTTCATATTCATTAAAGCTCCATATTCATCAAACCTTAATTCTTGAGTTTTGCACAACATGTGCATGAGTGAAATGATCATAAATAAGTGAAATAATATTCATGCAATTTTTTAATTCCGGTTTGACATGATTATGATTAAACATACTAGGGGTAATCAAAAATGACGCAAATATATTACATACCTAAGCAAAACTTGCGCATTTTATAAGTTTAGCCTAATACCCCTAAAAACACATTTTGAATCCATTTTGACACTTATTTCATTTAGTCTTAATAATATCATATGACAAATTTAGTTTTTCAAATTTTATAAGACATTTAGGAAATGGATTTAGAAGGATAAAAATAAAAAGGATAAGTAGATCACTTAAAAAATGATAAGACTTTTTATTCAACTTGATTTATTTATGAATTTTGGTTTAATATGTGAAAGTCATATCACAAGTTATATAAAGTGATCATATCATGATGGCTCAAAGAAATAAAGGCAAAACAAAAAAAGGAAATTAAGCATTTCATGAAGTAGAGAATTGATATTTCATTTTTAATTGATTTCTACTTCATGCAAATGATTGGATACTAATGAATGAGAGATTTAGGTATCCAAAGAGGACCGGGTGTGACGGTTCCTTTGGGTACCCAAATACATCGTGTTTGCTTTTGGGGAGATATGATTGATTGGACTCTTTTGATTTGAGTTTGTGTTTCATCTTTAACTTTGGGTCTCCATTCAAATCTTGGTTTAATATTATTCTTATTTGTCAAATTTCCATGATGATTTTGCAAAACATTATTTATAGGAAATTTGTGAACATTTAATTTTATGTTGGGAGAAACATGATTTTGTAAATAATGGTGATTTTGACTTTGATTTACAAATACTTTGTGTTTCTTACTCCCATTATTTGTCTTAGTTAAAATATTCATATTCATATTCAACTTGTTTTTAGATATTTCTTGATATTGTGAATTTTTATTTATAAATTTCATAAGCAAGTTGATTTTTGTTTTTAATTCATCATTCTTATTTTTTAAATTTTGTCTAGCTTTATTATAAGCGATTGTGCTATTTTTAAGAATGGAAACAATTGAATCAATATGATTTTGATAGTTATTTCTATATGCATCAAATGTTTCATCCATCTCTTTAATTTCAATTTTATAGTCTTTACACTTAGCACAATCATTTTCCAAAGATGAATTTTCTAAACATAATCTTTCATTTTGTTCTTTTATAAAAAGTTCCTTTTCAAGTTCCTTGCATTTTTCTTTTAGATCATTAAATTCTATACAAGGTGTAATGTTTTCAACTAAGGAGCCTTGGGTAGAACTAGATAAATTAGAATTTGATCCTTCATTAATTTTTGCCTTTAAAATTTTATTTTCTAAGCGCAAATGTTTATTAGCATTTTTTAATTTATTAATTTTGCGCTTTGTAGTTTGAAGCAATTGTAATGTAGAAATAGAAGTACAAAAAATGTGATTTGATTTCCTTACATTGCTTTCGGGAGAGGCACGATTTGAACATATAGTTTCTTTTACATCTTCTTGGTACTCCTCTTCTGAAGACAGTACTTCTTCTTCTCTTCCATTTGATGTGTGCTCCATTGATCCGTCATGAGAGGAGCATTCTTGAAGACTTGTGCAAGCTTGCATATTCTCTGGTTCTTGCAATTGGTCCATACCTGTAGAAGGAGAATCATAAGTTCTTTCAAGAAAATTCCAAATCACATATGCGGTAGGTAAAGTATAAATAAGTTTGAAAATATTTTGGTCTAACGCACAAAATATACTATTCATAAATTTTGCATTTAAAACAATTTCGTTTCTAGTTAGTACGCTAGGTGGCTTTTCAATAGTAATATTCCAAACTTTTTCATCTAAGGCCTTAAAAAAAAATTTCATTAATATTTTCCACCCTTTATAATTTTTGCCCATAAATAAAGGTGGTGATAATACTTTTTCATTTATATTAAAATTTTCCCCACTAGTAGAAGCGAGATCATGATCAAGAGACACCATTATTCCCGGTTGTTAAGCCGATTTGGAATAACCTAGCTCTGATACCACTTGTTGGATCTTGAGGCGCCCTTAGAGGGGGTGAATAAGGGGTTTAAAAACTTTAAACTTTAATAGAAAACTTTTGATATTTTGGTCGAAGTTAAATCAAAAGTAAAGAGATAATGAAATTAGAAATGAAATCAATTTTATTAAACAAGAAAAGACATGATTATCATTTATAAAATTGATTACAAAATATGATTTCAACGACGCTAGAAATCGAAGTGAATAATATGACAAGCCTTTTGTTTTCCATACCGACTCGTATCCCCATGAACCGGTTGGCGTTAGCCGATCTCTCCCCAGATACGACCTCAAGCTGCTCTAGCCATTCTATCACCAGAAAGGCCTCGAGCACCCCCTAGATCTACTCCCTAGACCTAGTCTCCATCACGAGGCGAATTCCTCCCTAAGTCGTACCTAGACCTAGTCGACAACACGAGGCGAATTCACAAACCGATTACAATGCTAAAATAAAAGACAAATACAAAAGACAAATATAAAACTTCCTATGAGGTAGTCTGAAGGAGACGCCGAAGAATCGCTGAAGATCGTTGAAGTCCAAGCACGCGTTCTTCGCCTTGAGTTAGCGTGTTGATCCAAGCCTCCTTTGATTCCTCCTTATGAAATATGAGCGGGAGATGTGTTGGTCTGGAAATACGGCCCTCACAAAGTTTCTGAAGTGCTGGAATAGGGCTCTTGGCAATCAGTAGTTAAGGACGTCGAAATCATCCAATTTATTGACTTTGAGCTAACGCCTGCGTTAAGTGCTAATGCCGGGCGTTGACCATGCATAGCAACATATTGATGGCTCGAAACTTCAGACGAGGAAGGAGATTCTGCACTTTAGGAAATGTTTTATTTTAGGCAATATCAATGCCGTCGTTAAGGCTAACGCGGGAGTTGGGCAAATCATTCCTAAAGTTCCTCCTGCAATCACGGCTGCTTTCTCCTTGCCAAAATCGTCGACCAGATAGCGCCCAGCATTAAGAATAATGCCTGGCATTGAGATTCTTTCTTTAATCAGCTGGCACGCCATCTTCTCCTTTCGCCGACCTCCATTTTGCCAAACAGAATTTTCGTCGAACGCATTTCGTCGAACTGGCGTCTCATTTCGTCGTACACAATTTCGTCGAATGCCAGATCGTCGAACGCAGTTTCCATTTCGTCGAACGCAACTTCCGTTCTCAGCGGTTTCATTTGGTCGATCGCCAGTTCGTCGAACGCAGCTTTCAGTTCGTCGAACGCAACTTTCATTTTGTTGAACGCAGCTTCTGTTCTCAGCGGTTTCATTTCGTCGATCGCCAGTTCGTCGAACTCAACTTTCGTCGAACGCAGCTTTCATTTCGTCGAACGCATCTTTCATTTAGCATTAATGCCCAGCGTTAAGCTTAACGCCTGGCGTTAAACAGCTTTCAATCCTTCAGCTTGTTGTTAGTGCCAGACCATTGTATCAGTAACCTGGTGTCATAACTGTCCAAACCTGCATGCTAAAAACACAATGGCAACAAGATCAAATACAAGTAGGATTTGTTATTCTCAAATCAAAGGGATGCAGAAAACCATCTTCCAACACATTACAGGTTGACCACTCCGATGGTAGGTTAAAAGGTTGTTAGAAGAGCGTCTGAGATAGTTGCGCTGACCATGCTCTCGCAAGTCGACAGGGAAGGTTGACCACTCAGGTGGCAGTTTAAATGGTTGTTAGAAGAGCCCTTGAGATTATTCCGTTGACCGGGCTCTCGCAAGCTGGCAGGGCAGGTTGACCACTCAGGTGTTAGGTTAAAAGGTTGTTGGAAGAGCCCCTGAGATGGTTCCACTGACCATGCTCTTGCAAACTGTCAAGGATGGTTGATGACTCAGGTGGCAGGTTAAAAGGTTGTTAGAAGAGCCCTGAGATGGTTTCGTTGACCGGGCTCTCGCAAGCTCGTAGGGCTGGTTGACCACTAAAAGTGCACAGTGAGTCCACTGAGTATTCTCTAGAGGGGGTGAATAGAGTTTGAAAACTTTTCTATAAATTATGCATAGAACAATAAATTAAACTAACAACTATGCATTCAGATTTCCAATCCAAAATATAATAAACACAGAAATGCAAAAATAAAGAATGGGCAACACAGAAATTTCACAGCATAGGTTAGACAAGATCTATAGTGGTTCCCCAAAATATGGGTAGTCCACTCTTCTACCACCTTGGTAAGAATACACTATCCAGTGCCTGGGTCTTTTGATAAGGAGACTCTTAGAGCCAGGGTCTGAGTCCTTTGTTACGGAGACTCTTAGAACCAACCACAGAGTCTTTTGATAAGAAAACTCTTAAAACCAAGCTAGATCTTTTAATAAGGAGGTCTTGAACAACTGAATCCTTTGAAGAGGGATTCAAAGGAATCCTTACTCAGTTAACAGGAGAGAAAGAAAGAATAAAGGAGAAGAAGAGAAATGAAGATTATTCTTCTGATTGAATCCTCCTGCAGCAATCACTGAGGATTTAAGCACTTAGTGTTTATGATGGTTTTCTGTCGAGTAGATGAATGCTTGCTTGAGAGAGAGTAGAATGCAATGATTGTTAAGCTCTGATCCTGATAATCTCTGTATATCTGTTGGCTTCTTGTTGTGAGAGAAGAAGAAGAAGCCTTAAGTATTTCCTATACGGAGATTTATTCTGTAGTTCTATCTGAGAGAAAGCTTGAGAAAGAAGAAGACAGAATAATAGAATCGTTATTGTTCTTAATCTTCCTGTGTATACTTATTCTTCTATCGAATAACATATGCATTACTTTCCTCTTCTGTCGTATCCCTAGTAGGAATGTCCAAGGGATAATAATGTTCTCTTTCTTTTTCAATTGACAGTCCATCAATCCCTTTTTAAATAACTTCCAAAAATGTCTTTATTGTGTCTCTGGAGTCCTTCTTTCCATTCTTCGTTATGAACGACCCGTTAGAATTCAAATCATTTCCATTTATGACTTCTGAATCGGCTTTAGAAAAGAATACAAAAAGTATTTTAATTCTGTGTTTGTATTCGACGTAGCGTCGAATACATTAGCCTTCTTATCAATGCACCTTTGAGTTCTAATAGAAGCTGCATCAAAATCATCCTCAACTTAGAAATGAACTCTGATGTCGATGTTGCGTCGAATACTTATCGATGTATCCATCGAGAAGAAATCCTAAACTCTGAGCTCTTCATTCTTCATCGAATATAATTCTAATTTGCATCGACGGCAATGTTGCTTTGAATGGCTCTGCCTTCTACGTCGAGCATCAGATTTAACTCAACTGAACTTTGCACTCTTTTGGACTTATCTTTGACACCCTAATGAGAGTGTGACATCCTGGGACATCTAATGACCAAATTACCCTCTCTGTATAACATAGGTAATGAATCATAGATGATGAAATCACTTTTACATAATTTGGAAGATAAATTCAGAGGATGTTTTTCCCAACAACCACTCGGGTGGCAGGTTTAAAGATTGTTAGAAGATCCCCTGAGATGGTTCCGCTGAACGGGCTCTCGCAAGCTGGTAGGTCAGGTTGACCACTCAGGTGGCAGGTTAAAAGGTTGTTAGAAGAACCCCTAATATGGTTCCGCTGATTGGGATCTCGCAAGCCGGCAGGGCAGGTTGACCACTCAGGTGGCAAATTAAAAGGTTGTTGGAAGATCCCCTGAGATGGTTCTGCTGACCGGGCTCTCGCAAGCCGGCATGGCAGGCTGACCACTCAGGTGGAGAATTAAAAGGTTGTTAGAAGAGCCCATGAGATGGTTCCACTGACTGGGCTCTCGCAAGCCGACATGGTAGGTTGACCACTTAGGTGGCAGGTTAAAAGGTTGTTGGAAAAGCCCTTAAGATGGTTTCGCTGATCGGGCTCTTGCAAGCCGGCAAGGCAGGTTAACCAGTCAGGTGGCAGGTTACAAAGTTGTTGGAAGAGCCCCTGAGATGGTGATGCAGCACCCCCGGACCCGCCCCGGCCGGCGGAGTCACACCTGCCGGCGGAACACGAACTGGCACGCGCCGCGAAAGGACTGCAGCCCAGACACCCTAACCCGTCTCCGCACCTATTCTCAGTGTGGCGAGTTGTTGAGGCCAGGGCTCGATCCCCATACCTCCTTGATAAGCACCTTTCCTAACTGGCCTCATCACCAACTGACCAGGTCAGTTGGGGATGAGGCCTGTTAGGAAAGGTGCTTATCAAGGAGGTCTGTGGATCGAGCCCTGGCCTCAACAAGTCACCACGCTGAGAATAGGTGCAGAGACGGGTTGGGGTGTCTGGGCTGCAGTCCTTTCGCGGCGCGTGCCAATTCGTGTTCCGCTGACAGGTGTGACTCCGCCGGTCGGGGCGGGTCCGGGCGTGCTGCATCAAAAAAGTCCCGGACCCGCCCCGGCCGGCGGAGTCACACCTGTCAGCGGAACACGAACTGGCACGCGCCGCGAAAGGACTGCAGCCCAGACACCCCAACCCGTCTCCGCACCTATTCTCAGTGCGGCGGGTTGTTGAGGTTGGGGCTCGATCCACAGGCCTCCTTGATAAGCACCTTTCCTAACAGGCCTCATCACCAACTGACCTGTTAGGAAAGGTGCTTATCAAGGAGGCCTGTGGATCGAGCCCCGGCCTCAACAACCCGCCGCACTGAGAATAGGTGCGGAGACGGGTTGGGGTGTCTGGGCTGCAGTCCTTTCGCGGCGCGTGCCAGTTCATGTTCCGCTGGCAGGTGTGACTCCGCTGGCAGGTGTGACTCCGCCGGCCGGGGTGGGTCCGGGCGTGCTGCATCAGATGGTTCCGCTGACCTGTCTCTCGCTAGTCGGCAGGGCAGGTTGACCACTCAGGTGGCAGGTTAAAAGGTTGTTGGAAGAGCCCCTAAGATGGTTCCGCTGACAGGGCTCTCGTACGCCGGTAAGGCAGGTTGACCACTCTAGTGATAGGTTAAAAAGTTGTTGGAAGAGCCCATGAGATGGTTTCGCTGATCGTGCTCTCGCAAACTGGCAGGGTAGGTTGACCACTCATGTTACATGTTTAAAGGTTATTAGGATTGCCCCTGAGATGGTTCCGCTGACCGGACTATCACAAACCGGCAGGTCAGCTTAACCACTCAGGTGGCCGGTGAAAACGTTGTGTCTGCAGAGTCACTTGAGAAGATCCTGCTGGCTGGGCTCTCACAAGACGGCAGGCCAGTTTGATTATTTAGGTGGCAGGGGAGTGAAATAGATGGGATGAGAGGAAGACCAATTCCAGTTAAGTGAAGGAGGCGAGCCGAGATGGTCTCACCTTGGACACGCAAGGCTATCACTCGCTCACTCGAGGGTGACAACGAACGGGTGAGTCGGATGGCTCGCAACCAGGGCAAGCGCTAGACGCTCTCGCAGAATCTCGAGCAGGGAACTATTACTAGTTTTGTTGAAAGATTGTGAGCACAAAGGAACTGTAAAGCCCAGGTCTCGCAAGTTTCTTAGTGACGAGTCCAACACCTCGATGAATTACTTGTTCCCTAGGGCCAGTGCTCGGCGATCCAAAGAGACTAAGGCAAGTCTTCATGAGTATACCTATCAAAAAAAAGGGGAAGAATCAACAATGAGACTTGAGCATTTTCACATCATTCATAAAGATTTAAAAAAATCTGGGGCTCGCCCCTTACATATATGAAGGAAGAACAAGAAGAAAAGGTCTGCATTCTTGGAAGAAGGTCCTCACTCTCCATCGTCTTTGTCAGTCGGCGAGTAGTCATGCGAGTCGGAGGACGAGCCCGCCGGGGGGTCGGGGAGGAAGAGTGCCGACACAACTTTTGCAACGTTGAAACATGAGTTAATAAGGTGGGCGAGCGAAAATGATAGTCTAAAAAATGTGAGTAGAAGCATATCTTCCCCCTGTTGCACTGTGGGGATCGAGTCGAGATGTCATCGCAAGTAGGAGACCTCGAAGTTCTTCTCGATGAAGAACTTGTAGAACTCTGCTGATTCTCCATCCACGCGAAGAGCGCGAAAGACTGACTCGCTTCGCTGGACAGGCGCATATGGGATGTTGTTGAAGTTCCCCTTGATGAAGAGGAACCTGTCATTCAAGTGGTAGTCTTTATTAAGGGTCTCACAGACCTTGATCGCGAGCCGGTCAGAAAGGTGACTCCATCTGAAGTCGTCATGTAGATGAACAAACTGCAGAAGGACATTAGGTTTAAATATATCCTTTCCTTGCGCATGTAACAGGAGAATGCCATGACCATGGTGATTGCATTCGTATTGACCTACACGGGCACCGTCCCAAAGTACTTGAGGAATTGCTTCACCTCATGCCACAAGGGGAGGCGAAGTCCAACCTCAAAATGGGAAAGAGGGAAGGCGAGCTCATCCTCGAAGAATGAGTTGATGGCCTCGCGTTACCTTAGGAAGCGAGCTGAGTAACCCACTGGTAGAAAGGCGACCTCGAACGCGAGTGATTACCCGCTCACCCCATACCCTCTTGCCTTTACCTGCACATGAAGGCTCCTTAGCTCTATCTTGATGAGCCAGCATGGGCACTCTTATTCTTCAAACCTTAACATCAAAGAGCGATAAAGGAAATAACACAACATGCAAGCCATACCAAATGAAGATAAAACATAAATTGGTAGGAAGCACTAGGGACTTCCCCGAACCCGATCGCAGGGGAGCCTTGTCAGGACACCACTCTTTGTGGATCACGGTGACGCCATCAACAATGCTCGCACAGGCGAGGGTTGTTTTGGCAAACTCTTAGGTCAGGTCTCGGGTAGGTGACTTCGGTCACGGAGGGTTCTGCACATGGTCAATATATTTGAGTAATGCGAGGGTAAATACAGTTAATGCCCACGAGGCACGAGTCGAATGTGAGGAAGAATAATGTTCGCTTACCAGGGATGAGGCAGGTGTAAGGGTCAGCCTGATTGCTTGCTCCCTCATGCTCACCAACCAGCTGATTGCCCCGCACCGCCCTCCTTAGCAGTATTTATTTGCGAAACCCATGGCTCAAGATTGGCGTAACCTCGCGAAAGTTGTTATAGGAGAGTAAATTAAGGGAAACGTTCGTAACTGTTCTGAGACCCCGAGGCCTAAGCTGAACTCGGGTTGTGATTGGATCCCGGTCAGGGTCATTCCCTCCCCCATGGACTCTTACCTCACTTTCTTGGCGGCATGCTTTTCTACGCGCCTTGTCATAGGTCGCGAGGAGTGTTCGGTGATTAGTCCCAGTAACCCGACGGAAGTCACTTCGCTCTTTTTCTTAGCAGCGGCGAGGAGAGCTTGGAGATCTTGGGAGAGCGGCATGTTGGTCAATTAAGGGATATCACAAGAAGAGAAGAATGGGTTCGGGGGGGAGGGGGGAGGGGGAAGGTGGGGGGGGTTCCCTCCTGCCATTTTTAACCCCCTATGGGACCCACTTAAAGATTCTCTCTGAAATCGATCACTCTCCAAACACTCGGGTTGAACTATCTTTCTGAGCTTGAGGCAAACTCGCAAAGAGCGGGGATTGTGCACAACCCCACGTTTGTCGAGTGGACTCGTCATACCATCAAACGATCGGGAGAGAGATTGGACTGTGGCGAGTCAGATGGGTGAGTGGGGCAAATCAGCTTGCACTTTCCCCCAGCTCGGTGCGAGTGGCGAGACTCAACCCCACCATGTAATCGCCACCCCCTGGCGAGCAGGCTTAGAACAGTCTGGACTCGTCTGTCTGCTTTGTGGCCTATTTTTTCAAAGAAACCCCATTTTAGCTTGCAGTTAGCCATTCAAAACAGTGGGATTCCGCTGTTGGCAGACTAATTTAGGCTACTTTTAGTGAAACCAAGAGGTTGGATTCAGCTATCCGCAGACCGTTTTGAGAAAACTATAAATAGACCCTCAAGGATGCCTTTGGAGAGGATCTCCCACTTGCTTCTCTCTCCATTGACTTGCTTTGGTGGGTTAGGGAGTTCGGTTTTACTGCTCACTGGGGTTTCTAGGTGTGTTGACAGGAACTCTCTAGCACTCTCCAAGGTGTCCAACTCAGATTTTTGCTTGGGAGGGGAAGCCCTCTAAGATCTTCTGGGTGTGTGGTGGGACCTCCTTACTGCAGCGCAAGGGTCTATTCTAGTTTTCCACCATAAAGAGTTAGGTTCCTTATCCTGAGAGTCTATCCTAGTGACTCGACTTAGGATAACTAAGTACAAGCTACACCCTAGGTCCGAACTCCTCGTTGAACCGTGGTTTCTGGGTTCAACAGGTAATAAGCAACTAGTTATAAGGTGGTGGCTAATTAGGGAACGTTGAAATGTTGTGGGATTAAACACAGAAGAGCCGATTAGAGAGCCAAAGAAAAATATGTGCATGAACTAAAAAAATGGGATGGCGACGCTTTTAAACAAAGGTGTTTTCTATATAACGTTGTGAAAGTTAATATCTACTGCAATGTTTTATAAAACACTGCAAAAGAAATGTTGTCATAACTGATATCTCTTGTAGTGAAAATGCCTTGCTGCTGAGAGAATGGTTGGGGTGTACGGAATGTAGTCCAGTTATGGGTACCTGAAAGTTTGATCTGTAGTCTAATCAACTAGAGGGGGTGAATATGTGCTTCAAAAATATTTTAGTCTCTTTTGAGTTGTTGACTATTTTAGCTCAGAGAAATTAAAACAAACAACACAAAAATCACATAAATATTTATAGTGGTTCCCCAGATGATGGGTACTCCACTGTCCCCTTACACCAATCTAGCAGTGTGCTAGACTTGGCCAACTCCGCCAAAAACTCAGATCAATTAGATATTACAACTCAGAAACTCAGCAAGTCCCCTACCTCAGATTCCCTCCTGGAATCTTACCTCGGGTTCCAGCAACAACCCTACCTCATAGTGCAAGCACTCCTACAACTAAGATCCCCAGCAAGAATCCTCTCACATTTCCTCAAAAATCCTACCTCAGGTCTTCACAGACCCTACCTCAGATTTTCAGCAAAGTCCTATAACTCAGGCCTTCTCACAAGCCCTACACTCAGGATGTCAGCACGTCCCTACCACAGATCTCAAAGAGATATTACAATAAGAGATTATAAGTTGTTTACAACAAATGGGCTCTGAAAAATATAGTTGTAAGCAACTTGAGTCTTCTTAGATCTTTCTGGAAAGAAGGTCTTCTTTATCAACAATACTTGATCAATCAACAAAAAATATTTTAGTACCAGGATTAGTGCTGAAATTTCGAAAAAAACATGCTTTTATTGTTCTATTACTTTTAGAGGCAGACAAGCTTTTTTCTTTTTGAATTCTCAACGATATAAGCTCAATGATTGAGGTTAGCCGACCTCTCTTATCCTTTTATAGCTCTGAACCTTCAAACGGTCGAAACCCTAAAATGTTTTGTCTCAGACCGCTTTTCAGATGTGATTGATTTGGCATCTGCTTTTGCCGTCTCCGTTGATTTGAAATCCTGCCTTCTGAGCTTAACAAGATGTTATTATCGTGTGAAGATAGTTAACACAACGATAAATGACTTAGCAGGTCTGTCTCTAGTTCATGCAACGATATAGTCGTGTGCACCTTGTTATCAGAATGATAACTAACTTAGATGGCTTCACTTGAGCATTCACAATGTTATATCCATTTGCTGACTGTTCTTGAGTCCTCACAACGATATTATTGTGTGAAGCTTATTGTCACGATGAATTATGCCTTATATTTCTTTTCTTGAGTCCTTACAATGATATCATCGTGTGAAGCTTGTTGTCACGATGATATAAGCCTCAGCTGAATTTTCTTAAGTCCTTAAAACGATATCATCGTGTGAAGCTTATTGTCACGATGATATATGCCTTAGCCAGCTTTTCTTGAGTCCTTATAGCAATATCATTGTGTGTATCTTATTAACACGATGATATATGCCTTAACAGACTTTCATTAAGTTCTTACAATGATATCGGCTTGTGTACCTTTTTAACATGACTATATTGTCGTGTTGTTCTTATTATCACGTCGATTATTGACTAACTTCTTCTGCTGACTTCTGTGAGTGATTGCAATTATATCGTCGTGTGAGTGTTATATACATGATGATATTTAACTTAAACATTTTGCTTGATCTCCAACCATTATATGTGAGATATTTCAAGTCCCAACCTGCTCATGTCACATCAAATAGATATCAAATACAAATTGTACTTATCATTGACTAAGGGACTTCTGTAAATCTGGAACATTATGGGCAGTGTTCCCAACAATCTCCCCCTATTTGAAGAATTAATAACCAGTCAACGATAAAGCACAATAATGATAAAACACAATAATGACAGTAAGAGCAGAGAGTAGAACAATCTCCTTCCCTTTGCCTTGTACATCATCAGTGGATGCTTCAGATGTGGCAGGAGCAGCATCATGTACTTCAGCAGACTCATTGCTTCCCTTGCAGAATTAGAGGTCCAGGTGACATGCTACCACTGGCCTTAATCATTCAGCGCCCCCCCCCCCCCCCCCTAGGACTTCTTCAGATAGGTCCTTCTTAGTGATTTTATGTATCACCTTTACTACTTAAGCAAGGAGCTCAGTGTCATGTTCCCCCTCACTTACATCATCATCTATACTGCTTCTGTCAGTCATGCTACTCCTCACTTGCAGCTCCAGTTTTTTACTCTTTCAATGCTTTGATATAGATATATACTAGAGTATTGTTGGGTCATCAAGATGACATCATTTTGTGGACAAAACAATATGGCCTTTGATTGCTCTTACATACAAACATTATGTACACCTCTTCTATAAGTAACTCCCAGTTATCCCAATTACAATTTGCATGCTTTGTTAGTTACCTAACACCTACTAGAATAAAATTGTAACAACAATACAAAAATAGGGGCAGCTCAGCAGAAATTATTCTAAATTGAGCATGTCGAGCTCAATTTTGAAGAAATTGAACTTTGCTTCATCCGGAGGTTTAGTGAAGATATCTGTCACTTGTCTGTTAGTGGGGACAAACTCAAGACAGATGTCTTCCTTTTCAACATGCTCTCTGATGAAGTGATACCAAATTTCAATGTGCTTAGTCCTGCTGTGTGACACATGATTCTTAGCAATTGAAATTGCACTAAAGGAATCACGGAACATAGGGATTTTACTTAGTTGTAAGTTGTAATCCTGAAGTTGATGTTGGATCCACAACAATTGTTCACAACAGCTTCCAGCTGATATGTATTCTGATTGTGTTGGTGAAATAACAACATTTGCTTGCTTCTTTCTACTCCAGAAAATTATTCTTCTCCCAAGGAATTGGCATGCCCATGAGGTACTCTTCCTATCCTCTTTACAGCCTGCAAAATCGGCATCTGAATAGCACGTTAATTCAAAATCATTGTTCTTAGGGTACCATAAGCCAAGATGTGGTGTGTCTGTAAGGTATCTCAAAATCCTCTTTGCAGCTGAGTAATGAGATTCCTTAGGGATTGCCTGGTACCTAGCACATACACATGTAACATACATGATATCAGGTCTACTTGCAATTAAATAGAGGAGGGAGTCAATTATACACATGTACAAGGTGTAACGGTCCAGGCCCGCCAACACGGGACCCAGTTGGACCGCCGGCACCTTCCCAGCCCATGCCCGCCAACACGGGACCCAGCTGGCATCGGAAGGGTTCAGCCTAACCAGATGGTCTGCATACAATGCACCCCAACCCCTCTCTGTCCCACCACAGGGCACAGTGGGTTGTTGGAGACCGCAGTCCCCTTTGATGAGAATTAAGCCAGTTAAGCGGCAGCACATGGACTTCCCAGGAGGTCACCCATCCCATAATTGCTCCAGCCCGAGCACGCTTAACTATGGAGTACTTTCACTTCTCATCACCAATTGAGCTCCAGGATTGCACTTTTTGTAACAGTCCAGGCCCGCCAACACGGGACCGAGCTGGACCGCCGACACCCTCCCAGCCCAGGCCCGCCAACATAGGACCCAGCTGGCACCGGAAGGGTTCAGCCTAACCAGATGGTCTGCAGACCATGCACCCCAACCCCTCTCTGTCCCACCACAGGGCACAGTGGGTTGTTGGACACTGCAGTCCCCCTTTGATGAGAATTTAGCCAGTTAAGCGGCAGCGCGTGGACTTCCCAGGAGGTCACCCATCCCAAAATTGCTCCAGCCCGAGCACGCTTAACTATGGTGTACTTTCACTTCTCATCACCAATTGAGCTGCTCAATTGGTGATGAGAAGTGAAAGTACTCCATTGTTAAGCGTGCTCGGGATGGAGCAATTCTGGGATGGGTGACCTCCTGGGAAGTCCACGCACTGCCGCTTAACTGGCTTAATTCTCATCAAAGGGGGACTGCGGTCTCCAACAACCCACTGTGCCCTGTGGTGGGACAGTGAGGGGTTGGGGTGCATGGTTTGCAGACCATCTGGTTATGCTGAACCATTCTAGTGCTAGCTGGGTCCCGTGTTGGCGGGCCTGGGCTGGGAGGGTGCCGGCGGTCCAGCTGGGTCACGTGTTGGCGGGCCTGGACCGCTACACAAGGTCTCATCAAAATATTTCCCTTTCTCATCCTTGTCAAGGGATATATTTGACCCCATAGGACTTTTCATGGTGGAGGCACTCTCCATCCCAAATGTCTTGACTAACTCCTTGGTGAACTTAGTCTGCGAGATGAAAATTCTATCTTCAGATTGTTTCACCTGGGGGTCTAAGAAATACTTAAGCTCTCTCATACTGCTCATTTCAAATTTCCCTTGCACCTGGTTTGCAAACCTCTTGCAAAGGTTATCATTTGTAGACCCAAATATGATGTCATCAATATATATTTGGACTAGGAGACTCTTTCCCTTTACTTCCCTTAGGAACAATGTCTTGTCTATCTTCCCCTTGAGAATTTATTCTTAAGAAGGAAGTTAAGCAAGGTCTCATACCAAGCCCTTGGGGCTTGTTTTAAGCCATATAAAGCTTTTCTAAGATAGTACACATAATCAGGAAACGTTAGATTGATAAAACCTGATGGTTGTTCTACATATACTTCTTCTTTTATGTCACCATTTAAGAAGGATGACTTCACATCTATTTGGTAGATCTTGAATCCTTTATGGGCAACATATGCAAGAAATAAACTGATGGCTTCTAGTCTTGCCACTGGTGCAAAAGTCTGATCAAAATCAATGCCGTCTTCTTGTCTATATCCTTTTGCTACCAGTCTTGCCTTGTTCTTCAGAATTACTCCATTCTCATTCATCTTGTTCCTATGGACCCATTTTGTTCCAATTATATTCTGTCCATTAGGTCTTGGAACCAACTTCCACACTTTGCACCTTTTGAACTAATTCAGTTCTTTCTGTATGGCCATTATCCAGAATGGGTCTCTGATAGTTTATAGGTTAGTAGTCTAATTCACCTAGAGGGGGGGGGAGGGTAAATAGGTCTCTTTGATTTTCACTTGAATATTGCTAGCTAGTAAGTAAGAGTTGTTGGGATCATTGCCCACAAAGTCCTAGATTTGGAGAAGTCCATTCCTAAGTCAAAGATATACCTCATAATGTATTTGATATATTTTCTAGAATCACTGTGCAGGAGATCAGGTCAAGCTAGGTGCTCATGAAATTCATCTAAGTTCACAAGCGTCGAGACACCACACAACGCTCGACGCCTGTGACCCAGAAGCGTCGACCCATGTCTGTTGTCTTAAAAGGCAAGGTCGCTGACTGAAAATCTGAGACCAAGTCAAGAAGCATCGAGCCAAGGAATATCGCTCGACGCCGTGGAATAATAAGCGTCGACCAACTTCAGTTAGCTCAACGTCAGCAAAAATAGTCTAGATGTGAAGGCAAAGTTAAAAAGCGTCGAGCTCCTATACATCGCTTGACGCCTACAGATAAAGAGCGTTGAACGACTAAAGATTTTTTGTCGCCTAAGAAGGAGGCTTTGAGAGTTTCAGTCTAAGTAGAAAGCGTCGAGCTTCTACACATCGCTCGATACCTTATAGAAAAAGCGTCAACAGAGATACACGTTGCTCAACGCCCTCTTCCTGAAAAGCTCTGAGTTAAGAATTGTGTAACAATACATCTACAGCAAGCTGAGCCATGTCGAGATGATGACCATGTCTAAACTTCTCATCAATTCTGAAGCCACTAAAGACCGTTGAAGATCTGACGTCATGCTGACGTGGAGGAGCGTCTCAGATGTCGCGGATGGATTTATGATTTAGTAGTTCAATATTCCTAATTGAAGCAATCATCTTCTCCGTTGTTCAAGGCGAAATCTGAGGAAGAATCTGAAGAAGCCATATCCTCTTTCAGAATCGTTCTAACGTGAAGAAATCCCTTCAGCAATCTGGTGCTGATATTATTTCTGAAGAGAGAAGGTCATGGAGGAAGAATCTGTCTTCCTAAAGAAGAACAATCATCACAGCCTGTGCAATTCAAGAAGACCATTTCGTTGTTGCTGTTCTGTTGAAGATTTCTGTCTGATCATTCAGATAGATCAAGAAGACTCAATACATTTGAGAATCTGAGTCTAAGTGATATTTCTACTTCTTTCAATTCCTATAGGATCTGAGCTGTCAGATCTGAGTGTAGGATCTTTCAAGGATCTGAGGTGTAGGATCAGTTGTGATCTGAGTTGTAAGATTCAGGGGTAAATCTGAGTGTAAGCCTATTGTTATAAAGGCTGAGGTAGGATCTGTTGAGATCTGAGATTGTAGGATCTGTTGAGAGATAAGATTGTAGGATCTGTTGAGATCTGAGAGTGTAGGATCTGTTGAGATCTGAGATTGTAAGATCTGTTGAGATCTGAGCCGTAAGACCTTTTTGGTGGTCTGAGATCTGGAGGAGATATAAGCCCTATCAAGCACACTGCTAAAGGGGAGAAGCGGGAAAGTGGATTACCCTAGATTGGGGAACCACTATAAAATTCGGTGTGTTTGTGTTTGTTTCTTGAAATCTCTGATCATTATTCACATTCAATTAGGATTTTATCAAGAATTGCAAATAGATTTTAAAATAACCTATTCACCCTCCCCCCCCCCCCCCCCCTCTAGGTAATTAGCTACCCTTAAATAAAGACTTTCAAGTGGTATCAGAGGAGGTTTGTTCAAGAAAAGGTTTAACAACCTGAACAAGACCTTCTAAGGGTAGATTCTTTTTGTCTTAATGCAAACAGTGAAGGGAACAAGGAATTCACATCCATGAAGTTACCAATTTGTAGAAAAGAGAATTTTGGGATTTGGAAGGAAAGAGTTAGATTATTCATGGAAGCCTCTGACCCTAGGATATACATCACAGTACTAGAAGGACCTTTTGTTCCTATGAAGGTCTCTTTCACAGATGGAAACATCAAGACTCCCAAGACATATTCTGAGATGACTAAAGATGAAGTAATTCTGTCCACCATGGATAAGAGAGCTCAGAATATCATTGTGAGTGCAATTGAGGATTCAACCTTCCAGAATTTAGTGCATTGCAAAACTGCCAAAAAAATGTGGGATTCTCTCATTGTCTATATGGAAGGAACTGAAGAGGTCAGGGATGATAGGAAGTCTCTTCTGAATCAGCAATTTGAGGCTTTCAGACAAGACAAGAAGGACTCTATAGCTATTTGTTATGAGAAATTCTTTAAAATTGTCAATGGTCTGAAAACCTATGGAAGAACATTTACAGACTATGAGATAAATGATAAATTCTTGAGATCCCTTAACAAAGAATGAGACATCAAGATCTGTGCTATCAGGGAAATGGGAAATCTGGGAACTATTCAGCCCCAGAACCTATATGGGAAACTTCTGTCCCATGAACTTCACCTGAACACCAGAAAAGCTGAAGAAGGACACAGCAAAGAAAACCCCATTGCTCTAAAGGCAGAAAGTTCCAAGAGAAGAAAGGAAAGGATGTCATCACCCCCCAGGATACCATCTGAATCTGAAGAATCAGAGACCAGCAATTCTGACTCTGAAATATCAGATAGTGAACTGGCACTCTTCACCAAACAGCTGAAAAGGATGCTCAGAAGAAAACAACACTGGAAAACTAGGCCTTCTCAGTCATCCAGATCCAAGAAGCACTCCAACTATTCAGAAGGATCCAGACCAGATTCCAAGAAGGACAGGTATAACTCTAAACATAATAAATCTAATTCAGAATTAATTGTGTGCTTTGGATGCAGGAAATCTGGGCACATGATTGCTGATTGTTCATCAAAAAGAAAGAACAACAAGAAGTCTGATGAGAGGAGGCACAAGTCTGACAAGAAACATGAGAGGAACCTGATAGCAAAGAAAGGCAAAGTCACTCTCAGTGACAGTGAGTCTCAATCATATGATTTAGACAGTGAAGAGGCACTCATAGCACTGATGGCTGTTCATAAAAGTGAAGACATTCTGAACCAGAGACCTATGATAAGAGCCCCACTATCAAGGTATGATAGTGAGGAGGATGAAGAAGAAAATATAGGACTCATGGCCCTCAGGGATGAAGAGGATCAGGATACAATCTCCAATATGAAGGTACTTGATAGAACTCCTTTATCTGATTCTGAATCTGAACATAAAACTAATTTTAAACCTGAGGCAAATTCACTTTCTTCTGATGAGAGTGACTCAAAATCTAACTTTCATGAAGATGAAATGGTTGAGAAATATGAGTCACTTCTTAAAGCCCTTAAAAAGAGTAAAAGACATAACAAGAAGCTACATAGAGAAATAAGTGAATTAAAGAAGACTAACTCCCAATGCTCTGAGGCAGCTGAGAGGCTGAATCAGGTAAGCAAGGAGCTTAGCAAATTGAAAGTTATGTCTATCATTCACATTCAGACTATATGCACTAAGGAGAAATTAATAAAAGAACTTGAGATAAAACTCTTAGCTGAAAGGAAGCTTGTGGCAAAATTTTCAAAACCACAAACTGTCCTTCCCATAATAGACACATTCTCTGGACAACACAGATGTGGCATAGGATACAATGGGAAGGCAGAAAATAAATCTAAAGATAATGACAAGGCACCCATGCAACCTATAAAATTCAACAAAGCCGTGCTTATCACAAATGAGCATGATCTAGAGGGTGTGCATGAACATTGGAAGAAAGAGTGTTCCACTAGCAAAGCTCACTCAAATCAACCAAGTATTAGTAATGCCAAATCTCTATACAAAGAAAAAGAATTAATTCATTATGAGCCCTTTGTATTTGGAACAAACACCAAATTCAAAGGAGAGGAGCTGAGACCAGTAGTGAGGACTACTACTGTCAAGAAATCAAAATCAGCAAAATTCATTGAAACACTTTACAAAACTCCATTGAATAGGGCAACTAGACAAAATGTGAGTCAACCCAAAGAGGTGAAAAGACCTCAAAGGAGGTATAACAAATATGAATGTTGGTGCTGTGGAAAGGCTGGCCATTTTGCTCTTGATTGTTGGTTCAACCCAACTGCTCCAAGAATTAATTCTAGAAAACCAGTACTCAGACCAGTGGCAACACACACAACACAAAGGATCAAACAACAAGTAAATAAACCAGCTCATACTAACAAAGTTCTAGGACCCAACTTTGTGTGGGTTCCTAAGAAAAAGTAATTTTCTTATTGCAGGTATGTCCAAAGACCAATCAAATTCATATCTGGTATTTGGGCAGTGGGTGTTCCATGCACATGACTGGAACAAGAAGTCTACTGAATGACTATACTTCTGTGAAGAATGGACCAAAGGTTGTATTTGGAGGATCTGACAGAGGTAAGACTAAAGGATATGGTAAAATCACAAATGGAATTGTCACCATCACCAAAGTTGCTTATGTTGATGGATTGCAACACAATCTCATCAGCATAAGTCAATTATGTGATCTTGGGTATGACATTTCATTCCACAAGGATGAGTGCCTAATTATGAAAAATAATAAGATAATTCTCTCAGGCACTAGGAGTGGCAACATTTACTGCTTAAATTTTATATGTTCTGAACAAGAAAATCCCATATGCTTAGTAGCTGAAAATAAAATCTCTAGTAGTGTGCAATGGCACAAAAGGTTAGCCCATATAAACTATAAGACTATAAATAAGCTCATTTCAGGAGAGCTAGTGAGAGCAGGGCCTAAGTGGAAGTGTGTGCAGGAGGGTCCCTGCCATGCTTGTCAAATGGGTAAGCAAACCAAGTCATCCTTCAAACCAATTGGTGAGAAGGATTCCATTAGATGTCTATACCTACTTCATATGGACCTATTTGGACCAATGCCAATTCATAGCCTAGGAGGAAAGATTTACACCCTTGTAATTGTTGATGATTATTCTAGATTCACATGGGTATTCTTCCTAAGACACAAGTCAGATACTCTAGAAGTATTCACTAGCTTTGTTAGGCAAATCCAAAATGAAATAGGAAATACAGTAGTCAAAATTAGAAGTGACCATGGAACTGAATTTCAGTCAGGTGCAATGACCAAATTTTGTGAAAATCTAGGCATCTCACAAGAGTTCTCATCTCCTAGAACTCCCCGACAAAATGGGGTTGCTGATAGAAGAAATAGAACTCTCATTGAAGCCAGTAGGAGTATGCTGAGTGTCTCTTATCTTCCTGAGTATTTCTGGGCTGAAGCTGTAAACACAGCATGCCATGTGCAGAATAGGGCACTTATCAACAAAAGACTGAATAAGACCCCTTATGAGTTGATGAAAGGTAGAAAACCCACTCTAGCCTACTTCAAAATATTTGGAAGTAAGTGCTTTGTGTTAAATAATGGAAAGCACCACCTCACTAAGATTGCTGAAAAAGCCTATGAGGGAATCTTTGTTGGCTATAGCTCTCAAAGTAGAGCATATAGAATCTTCAACAAAAGCTCTAATAAGATAGAAGAATCTATACATGTTGTATTTGATGAAACCAACCTTATTTATAAGGATCTGGGAAGTCTCTCTAGTAAAGCAGGTCCAACACAGAAATTGAAGGAGATGAATATCAATGAACAGCACATTAAAGACAATGAAGAAACTAATGGGACTGTGATTGTGACTAGAGAGGATGAGTCTCAAGAAGAAGACACACATGAAGAACCAATTGCTGTTGAAGAACCACAACATCCAGAACCTCAAGAACAGCCAACTCAAACAGATGCACCTGAATCACAATGGGAGAATGAGAGGTGGAGGAATGCAATCAAGTACATGAAGGATCACCCCAAAGAACAGATTATAGGAAATCCAAATGAAGGTGTGCAAACCAGAAGAGGGAACTAAATACATGAGGCATTGCATCATAGCTTCCTATCCAAAATAGAACCTAAGAAATTTGATGAAGCCAATAAGGACCCTTCATGGATATTAGCTATGCAAGAAGAGCTAAATCAATTTGAAAGATGCAAGGTCTGGATATTAGTTCCAAGACCAAAGAAACACAAAGTCATAGGGATCAAATGGGTATTTAGGAATAAATTGGATGAAAATGGGGTGATTATCAAGAACAAAGAAAGGTTGGTTGCCCAAGGATATAGACAGGAGGAAGGCATAGATTTTGATCAAGTGTTTGCCCATGTGGCAAGATTGGAGGCAATCAGGCTATTCCTTGCATTTGTAGCACATATTGGATTCATAGCATATCAAATGGATGTGAAGTCAGCATTCCTTAATGGAACAATACTGGACGAAGTATATGTAGAACAACCCCCAGATTTTATTGATTCTACTCATCCAAACTATGTTTATATTTTACTAAAAGCCTTGTATGGTCTAAAACTGGCACCTAGAGCCTGGTATGAGACATTGTCTAGATTTCTCATTGAGAACAAATTCTCAAGGGGAAAGATAGACAAGACATTGTTTCTTAGGGTAGTTAAAGGTCATATTCTACTAGTACAAATATATGTAGATGACATAATTTTTGGCTCAACTGATAATAACCTTTGCAAAAGGTTTGCAAGCCTTATGCAAGGGAAATATGAAATGAGCAGCATCGGTGAGCTCAAATACTTCTTGGGACTCCAAGTGAAACAGTCTGAGGAAGGAATCTTCATTTCTCAGACCAAGTACACCAAGGAGATCATCAAGAAGTTTGGAATGGAAAATTCCACTGTCATGAAAACCCCAATGGCAGCCAACATGTCACTGGACAAGGATGACAAAGGGAAACCTATTGCTAAAACCTTGTACAGAGGCATCATTGGCTCATTGCTCTACCTAACTGCTAGCAGGCCAGACATTGTGTTATCAACATGTGTGTGTGCTAGGTACCAAGTGAACCCTAAAGAATCTCACTACACTGCTATCAAAAGAATCCTGAGATATCTGAAGGGTACTCTCAATCTTGGCCTTTGGTATCCTAGAAGCAATGATTTTGAACTGATTGGTTTTTTAGATGCTGACTTTGCAGGATGCAAGGAGGACAGAAAAAGCACATCAGGCACCTGTCAATAGCAGGAAGCAGACCAGTGTAGCTATCACTACAGCAGAATCTGAGTACATCTCAGCTGTAAACTGCTGTGCTCAGCTACTATGGATTCACCATCAACTCCAAGACTATAAAATCCAGCTAAGTAAATCTCTTTTATATTGTGATTCAACTAGTGCTATTGTTAATAACCCTGTATCACATAGCAGAACAAAGCACATAGAAATTAGATATCATTTCATTAGAGAACATGTAGAAAATGGAGACATCACAATTGAATATATCCCCACAGACAAACAAGTGGCTGATATATTCACTAAACCTCTGGATGAAACAAAATTCAATAACTTCAAAATTGAACTGGGAATGCTAAAAATGGAATGAAGTTGTCTTGAAACAAAACTAAATAAAAATAAAGCTAGAATAAATGACAATTCTCAAATAAGTACAGAAAATATAATAAATAAATGTAAATAATAGTTAAGTCTTAAAAGGTGAGTAAAATTATAACTGGCGTCGAGCAAGGATACCTGGCGTCGAGCGAAGATAACTGGCGTCGAGCGAAGATAAATGGCGACGAGCGATAATAACTTACGTCAAGCAATCTCAACGCTTGTACGGAAAGAGCAAGGCCGACTCGACAGGGTGAATCTGAACCATTTGATCAATTTTGTTAAACAAGTCTGGCGCGCGGCTATTCATCTTCTTGAACTAGAAATTCTATAAATAGGGAAGACACTTCGTCAGAACCTATGCCCTAGAATTCCCAGTTCGAAATTCTCCGCCCTAGAAAATCTCTCCATCAAAACTTTCAATCGAAAATCAATAACTACAATGCCTCCCAAGAGCAGTGATTACCTTTACGAAGGAGGTGAGCTCATTCGCAATGGATTCCAAGCAGCACCAGAGGAAATCAAGACAACCATCGAGCTAATTTACAAATCAGGGCTAGAATTCATTCTATCTGAATCGTCTCTAATCTGGAAACGAGAAGTTTTAGAACTATTCTCCAATGCAGTAATAGACACCGCCAACTCGAAGCTCAAAACTACTGTAAATGGTAAGAAGATTAAGATTTCACCAACAAGACTCGCTAAGGCACTAGTACTGCAAAGACTCAAAAGTGATGAAGAAGCAGAAGAGGTGAGTTCTGAGCAAATAAGATTAGCCCAAGTCTGGTGTGGAATTGACACATCACACGAAATTTTTGGTAGTGTGCTGAGGAAAGGGATGAACACAAGAGGAAAGCTGCTGACAGATATAATAGGAAAGGGACTGCTATGCAAAACAGGGTCCCATGACAAAATTTCGAGGAAAATGTTCATCTTACTGACCAGAATTATCCATACATTAAAAACTGATTGGGGAAGGGTAGTGTTTGATAGAGTGATAGAATGTATCCAAGCACCCAACATGGGTAGGATACTGTCATTGTACCTAGTAAAGGTAATTCCAGATTCTTTAAACCATAAACTTGGGTCAAAAATAAATCATATTAAGAAAATGGACATCAGAATGCTAGAAAGATGGGAAAGGATTTTGTCAAGTCATCCACCAGCAGAATCTTCTCCCAAGCAGAAGAAAGTTCAGAAGAAAAAGAAGAAGGTCTCTTCCAGATCTTCAAACACATCATCCTCCAAAAGGAAATCGAAATCCTCCCCAATCCACAATCCCTATCTCACAACATCTGATGAAAAAGAAGACGAAAAATCCAGGGACAGTATTCCTGACACACAAATAGGTACTGATCCAATACTGAAAGGGGTTGACAAGAACAACAGAGTACAAGATGAGAAAGAGAAGGAAGAAGAAGAGAGAGGAGGTCAATCTGGATCCCCTGCTAGAGATGAGGGGAAGTTTCAAAATGACGGGGAGACTCTAGATGAGATCCCTACTCAAGATAATACTGATTTCTACAATGTACCAGATGAGGGGGAGGCTCAGGATGAGATCCCTGCTCCTAAGAATCTTGATCCAGATAATGCACCAGTTGAGGGGGAGTCTCAGCATGAGATCCATGCTAAAGATAATACTATGTTTAACAAGGCAGCAGTTGAGGGGGAGTCTCAGGATGAGATCCCTGCTCCAGAGATCCCTGATCTAGAGTTTCCTGATATTGGTGCTATGGATGTGGGGGGAGGATCTCAATCTCAAAAGAAAAAGTCTGAGAAAGTTATCAAAATAGAATCCTCCAACTCACATATGAGCTATAGAGAAGACTCTTTGATCGAAGAAGACAGCAGTACCAATGCTGATGTAGCAAGAGAAATTAATGTGGACCTAAGTCCTATATTACCTCAGCTGGAGGAGTTGCTTAACAATCAAAGAAGATTACTGGAGCAGTACATTGAGGAAAACAACACAAAAATGAAAAATGAAGTAGATTTTCAAATGAAATTGGTCAGGTTTGAAGTCAACTTTCAGATGAATGCACTGAGAGAGGAAATGGTCAAATTCTTCAAAAGAGCTGGTGCTTCTGTGGATTATACAACTGAACAGCTAAATTCAATCAAAGAGACTTCAAAGTCTATTAAAGATACACAAACATGTATTGCAAAGACTGCAGATGATGTTCAAAAGAATCAAGGAATCTTGAGCAACAATATGCAGGTGTTATACAAAGAACAAGTTGCTCAAATTCTAACAGGCACGGCCAAAATAGAAGCAATGTTGCAAAAACATGATGCTGATATGCTAGCCAAGGTTGATGTGAGCTCCTCTACCCTAAAGGATCAAGTAAAAATGAATACAGATACCATTGATGATCATCTTCTTAAAGATAAGAAAGCTATTGAAGGAGGAGTAAATCATCTGGAGGGTCAAATTAGATTTCAGAAAAATGTTCTAAGAGATCATATAGTTGAAGAAGTCATAAAGGGGGAGAGGTCAATGATTAAAGCCATCTCTGAGCATGCTATTTGGACCTCTAATTCCATAAGAGAAACTTTAGGCCATCCTCCCATATACTATGATGATCAAGTATCTGAATCTAAGCCTGCATCTCCTATATAAATTCAAAAGAAAATTGCAAAGATGTACAGTCCTGAAGATAAGCACAAGAGAAAGAACATTACTTATGAACAAGTAGAATCTAGCAAAAGGAAATTCAGAGAAGAAGTTGAAGCAAGGGATTATTATGAACATTGGTCTCCCTTATCAAGGGAAATGATTCTGGCAGCATGGGAAGCTGTGAAAGGCAATCCAGGAGAAAGGGAGAAATGGTACTCTGAAGCTGAGTGGATGAAGCACAGGGATCAGGAGGAGCTGAAGATAAAGTTCAAAGCTGACAGGTTGGCTAGGAAAGTTCAGGCAAGTGATAAGGAGCCAATCAGATATTTCCCAAAGCCGTTTGGCTACTTCAAGAGAAGGAAAGAAGTTGCTGAATCCCTATCCAAGAGAGCCAAAAGTAGAATAGATATCAAGGAACCTGAACAGCAATAGGATTTGAATTTTTCTTAAAAGTTATCAGAGAATGTATTTGATATATTTTTAGAAAATCTTGATGAGCTCCCAGAGCAAACTATCTCTTATTATCATCATATATATATATGACTGTGATGTGATTCTTCCTTACATTTACATGATTTATTCTGAATTGCTTGTGATATAGATCATGTAATTTGTTATTTTGTGCTCATATTATAAATCATGTCTGAGATAATTTCTTTTGTTAGAATGTTATGGTAATCTGATTTTATAAAGTGTTATACTCATCATATTATGATTGCCTGTGTAGAAAATATTGGTTATCTTTGTAAAAAGGGGTATATCATTGACTAAGGTTATGAATTCTTCAAATAGGGGGAGATTATTGGGATCATTGCCCATAATGTCCTAGATTTGGAGAAGTACATTCCTAAGTCAAATATATACCACATAATGTATTTGATATATTTTCTAGAATCACTATGCAGGAGATCAGGTCAAGCTAGGTGCTCAAGAAATTCATCTAAGTTCACAAGCGTCGAGACACCACACATCGCTCGACGCCTGTGACCCAGAAGCGTCGACCCATGTCTGTTGTCTTAAAAGGCAATGTCGCTGACTGAAAATCTGAGACCAAGTCAAGAAGCATCGAGCCAAGGAATATCGTTCGACGCCGTGGAATAAGAAGCGTCGACCAACTTCAGTTAGCTCAACGTCAGCAAAAAGAGTCTAGATGTGAAGGCAAAGTTAAAAAGGGTTGAGCTCCTATACATCGCTTGATGCCTACAGATAATGAGCGTTGAACGATTAAAGATTGCTCGTCGCCTAAGAAGGAGGCTTTGAGAGTTTCAGTCTAAGTAGAAAGTGTCAAGCTTCAACACATCGCTCGACACCTTATAGAAAAAGCGTCGACAGAGATACACGTTGCTCAACGCCCTCTTCCTGAAAAGCTCTGAGTTAAGAATTGTGTAACAATACATCTACAGCAAGCTGAGCCATGTCGAGATGATGACCATGTCTAAACTCCTCGTCAATTCTGAAGCCACTAAAGACCGTTGAAGATATGACGTCATGCTGACGTGGAGGAGGGCTCAGATGTCGCGGATGGAGGGTTATAAATAGAAGGCATGACCTATGATTTAGTAGTTCAATATTCCTAATTGAAGCAATAATCTTCTCCGTTGTTCAAGGCAAAATCTGAGGAAGAATCTGAAGAAGCCATCTCCTCTTTTAGAATCGTTCTAACTTGAAGAAATCCCTTCAGCAATCTAGTGCTGATATTATTTCTGAAGAGAGAAGGTCAAGGAGGAAGAATCTATCTTCCTAAAGAAGAATAATCATCACAGCCTGTGGAATTCAAGAAGACCATTTCGTTGTTGCGATTCTGTTGAAAATTTCTGTCTGATCATTCAGATAGATCAAGAAGACTCAATACTTCTTTCAATTCCTGTAGGATCTGAGCTGTCAGATCTGAGTGTAGGATCTTTCAAGGATCTGAGGTGTAGGATCAGTTGTGATCTGAGTTATAAGATTCAGGGGTGAATCTGAGTGTAAGCATATTGTTATAAAGGCTGAGGTAGGATCTATTGAGATCTGAGATTGTAGGATCTGTTGAGATCTGAGATTGTAGGATCTGTTGAGATCTGAGAGTGTAGGATCTGTTGAGATCTAAGACTGTAAGATCTGTTGAGATCTGAGCCGTAAGACCTTTTTGGTGGTTTGAGATCTGGAGGAGATATAAGCCCTATCTATCACACTGCTAGATGGGAGAAGCGGGAAATTGGATTACCCTAGATAGGGGAACCACTATAAAATTCTGTGTGTTTGTGTTTGTTTCTTGAAAGCTCTGATCATTATTCACATTCAATTAGGATTTTATCAAGAATTGTAAATAGATTTTAAAATAACCTATTCTCCCCCCCCCCTAGGTAATTAGCTACCCTTAAATAAAGACTTTCAAGAGTTCAAGCACGCATAGAAAGCACACAGTTGTTTATAGTGGTTCCCCAAGATAGTGTGTCTATGGGTAGTCCACTTTCCCTCTACACCTTTCTAACAATGTGTTAGATAAGGCCTACTCCTCCAATCTCAGCTCCAAGAGCTTACAACATAGATCTCTCAGGATCTCTCAGGCTTGCTCCAAGCCCCATCTCAGGCCAACCAGCCTTACCACTCAGAATGCTCCCACTCTTACAGCTCAGAGATCCCCTTGACCTCCTACCTCAGGTCTATAAAGAAGCCCTACTTCTCAGGCAAGATACCCTAGAGCTCAGGCTCAACAGCCTTACAAACCTCAGGCTCAACAACCCTACTACTCTGGTTCAATAACCCTACAATCTCAGGCATAATTTCCTACAAGCTCAGAACAATACAGTTCCTTCAAAAGGTTATAAGTATAGCTTACAACAGTTGACAGTAGTGTTTGTCTTCTGTTGTATATGCACAACTGGTACAACCTTGAAGTAGAGCTGAATGAAATCTTCAGACCTTGCTCCTATCTGATCCTTCACTTCAGTGGATGAGAAATGATTACCTTGCTCTTCTAAATAGAAGAGCTATCTTCTCTCCTTATATCTTCTTGCTGGGTCTGGATGCAGAAGGAGAGAGCTCTTGGAAGCCGTCAATGGAATAGTGAAAAATGTCTCTCTTCTTTTTAGCACAACCAGTAGTTCTTAAAGTGCCCTAACTTGTTCTTGTATACTTCATTTCTCTTCAACAACTCTTGGAAAGGGGCCCTGATATTTTAGAAGTGGATAGAATACTTTATCCACCCTTTACAGCTGTTTGTGCCAAAAGCAGGACCCGATAGTGTCGTCTTTCTGATTTGAATATGTCTCAGCGATTGGGCTGAGACAGACTGCCATCTCAGTGGTTTAGCTGTCCTGGTCTCAGCGGATCTGCTGAGACAGATAGTCCTCTCAGCGGATTTTGTCTATCTGCAGCTCAACTGAGGCAGACCTCTTCTCAGCGGCTCTATGCCTCTTCTCAGTGGTTCCGCTAAGACATTGAGTTCTTCTTAGTGGTTTTGTCAACAAACCACTAATCTTATTCCAATGCTTGGAATATCTTAACCCTGCATAATCCTGATGCAAAATAATATTTATCAAATATAATATGTACTTATCATTGTGAGTGATGCCTCTTCAAATTACAGTAACATTGAGGGCAATATTCCCAACAATCTCCCCCTATTTGAAGAAGGTAGAACATTCCTAATGCTAAGATACATAACCAACAAAACAAAACAAAATTATCATGTGAATGTATTACATAGCAACATGATATCATTACACATAAATGTTGACATTCATTTGGCATCAAAAAATGTCATGACAGATTATCTTCATAACAACATAACAACATTGTTTGTCAAAACAATAACATTGTTAACTAATTATGTCTAGGCACCACAGAATATATAAAGCAATAATACTGAATAATATTAAGCTTTGACTAAGATTAGCCTATAACACATACCAATTGATTCAACAAAACTTTCAATTTCATTGATGTCATAATGTTTCTACATTGTTTAAATTATAGTTTGAATTCCTGAAAAGCTAAATACATTAATTTATGTCTTTCTTCTCTTGGAGCTTTCAGCTTTGTCATCAGCAACCTCCTTCCCTTTAGCACCATCAGCAATCTCAGCTAGCTTCTTCTTGTTCTCTTGTCTTCTGAAATATAGGTATGTCTTTGGTATGTACCTGGAGGGCATCCTTTTTGGATTATTTTTTCTCACTAGATTTTCCTTGGACATTTTATCCATGTGAGTTTTTCTCTCCAGATGTTTAATACACTCTTTAGCTAGATAAATCTTGTCAATGTCTTTGCATACTTGACCATGGCTGAGCCAGGCATTCCGAATTATACTCTTGGAGTCCTCACTCCAATACTAAAAATCTGGATCTTTTCCTTGCTCTTCCCTTTGCTTAGCCATAAATTCTTCAGCTAACATTACTTGTTCTCTTTTTATTTTCTTTACCAATTGAAGATTTTGAGCAATTTTAGCCCGCCCCTCAAAGTCAAAGTCTTCTTTCCTGTAATTATCCAGCAGGGGCAGGTTCATTGCCACTCTGGTTCCTTGCAGCACTTGGAGAGCCAATTCAGAATTGGTCTCAGCATTGGCCACCTCCCTGGTTCTGGCTTCTTCAATTATTTTAGCTTCTAGGGACTGGGAGGCAGCTGCTACAGAACCTGAGATGGTCTGGAAGACATTTTCCAAGTCAGATTTCATCTCATCCTTCATTTTCTCAGCCTCACTGATCATAGTAGTGGCTGTATTCTAGACATATTCTTGTACATGGTTGGTGGCTTTTCCTATAACCTCATTTGTCTTGCTTACATAGTTCTTTACATATGACATATCTTGCTTAGACAGTTGGAGGTGTTTGTCCATTGATCTCAGGATTGTATTCTGAGCAACCACTGACTTCTCTGCAAGGTCAAACCATTTTGTCATTTGTTTATTAAGGAAGGAATTTTCTTCCATAATCTCTTGTTCTTATGCCATTACTTCTTTCTTTACAGATAAGATGGAGCTATCAATATGATTCTTAATGGAATCCATGTGGCCTTCAATTAATTAATTGATTGAGCTGATGAGCTTGTTATGTGATAATGCAGATGTTTGGTCATCAGTTGCCACTGGCTACATTGCCTGTTGATGATGCTCCCCCTCAGCTTTATCACTTATCTAGGCTTGAGCATCCAGCTTTGCTTGCTCCCCCACAATTAGAGCATCTTCCTTTTCCTTAACAGAAGATTTGTCCTGGTTCGCCCCTCATATGAGGGATCATCATTGTTGTGATCATCTGCCTAGTAGTCTGCTAGTTCAGGAGGAATTAGTTTAATTCTTTGCTCTAGATTGTATATAAATAAGTCAGTCTCACCTTGAGGGTCAATAGGAGCAGTGACTTTATCATCCTTTTCTTTGTCATGCCCTTTCTCAGGAGCATTGCCTTCATGACCTTCAGTGTCATGATCTTTTCCCTGATCATCCTTTGAAGAACTGCTGGCTGGACCTTGATTGTCCACAGCTGGGACATTCTCTTCTGCCTCTGACCCAGAATCAGAGCAGACTATTCTAGCTTTTCTCAGCCCCTTGACTAAACTTTTCTTCTTCTCCTTGGGCTCAGAGGGTTGGCTCATGGTGAGGACCCTTGAGAACCTGTCCAAGGTTTTGATATCCATCCTTTTGAGATAATGGAGGTTTGTTCCTTTTGACTTATTAAGCTTTTATGGATAGGTGTTTAAGAGGTAGAGGGAGAGAATTCTTCCTAGGTTGGGGGCATGCAGACATTCCTTATCCTTTGAAATATCACCTCAGCCCATGATGTCTTCTTCTTCAGAATGACTCTTGACATCAACTCAAACATGTGTTTAGATATGGTGTCATGTGATCCTGGCTTACACAATATGGCTTTTCCAACTATATCATAGATCAATTTGCCTCTCTGGTTAAAGAACTTCCTTTTTAGTGAGCCAAGTTTGGCATCACTATATTCACACCATTGTAAGGCTAGGTCTTTATCCTTTTCAGAAATTGCATCTTCCTCTTCTTCACTGCAAGAGGTCAGCTGAATGGCCTTCTCCATTTTCTTAAGAGAGATTTTTATCTTGTTACTCACTATCCTTCCTTTGATAAAGGAATTTGAAGAGGACATCTTGGCACTGGAGAAGAATTCCAGAACTTCAGTTCTGAGAATCATTGTTGGCTCAGATAGCATATAGTCCAGTCCTTGGTCTGATAGAAGTTGAATCACTTCTCTTATCTCTGCTGGAGCATGCATGAATCCATTTCAAACTATCTCATAACCTTCATGCAACTTTTGCCATCTTTGGCGCCATATATTCTGAATGACAGGTTACTGACATGGAGGTAGAAGGGTTCGTCTCGTCCGCTAGGTCAATGGAAAGTGTAAAACTTTAATCAACATTATGATATTTATAGGGGCTTGATTTTGGGTAGATTTGCCCTAAGTGTATATGTTGATTAGACTTAATCAATTTAATTGATTTTACATTGCTAACGTGTCAATTATGATATTTGTTCATGTAGCCATCCCGTCACAGTGGAACTGCTGAGACGGAGTTGTTATCCCCTGGGACAAAACATTGTCAACCGCTGAGACAGTTCTAGTCGTCTCAGCGATTTAGCTGAGACCTTCTCAGCTATCTCAGCGGTTCAGCTGAAACCTTCTCAGCTGTTTCAGCTGCTTTCACTGCCTATCAGTGAATTTTATAATTATGCTTGTTTTAAGACCTAAACACGCTACTAGTCATTTAGATAGCAACTTATCCTATCATGATTTATTATACATGATTCCATGCTAGATTAAGGCTAGGGAATAACATCATGATCAAGATATACAGATTTGCAGAATAAGATCTATTCTAAATTCAACATTCCAAGCATAATTTTGAAAGCATTAAACTTTGCCTCATCCAATGGCTTTGTAAAGATGTCAGCAACTTGTTTGTCAGTTGGGAGAAATTCAAGGCATACATCTTTACATTGTTCATGCTCTCTAATGAAATGATACCTTATCTCTATATGCTTAGTCCTGCTATGTGACACTGGATTCTTAGCTATAGAGATAGCACTGGATGAGTCATAATACAGAGTAGAATTACTTACCTTGAGGTTATAGTCCTCTAGCTGATGTTGTATCCATTGTAGTTGTGCACAACATCTCCCTACAGCTATGTATTCAGATTCAGCAGTGGATATTACAACACTGGTCTGCTTCTTGCTGCTCCATGAGATCAGCCTTCTTCCTAGGAATTTACAAGTTCCACTTGTGCTTTTCCTATCTTCTTTGCAACCTGCAAAATCTGTATCTGAAAAACAAATCAGTTCAACATCATTGTACTTAGGGTACCAAAGGCCAAAATGTTGGATGCCCTTAAGGTATCTCAAAATCCTCTTTGCAGCTGAGTAATGAGATTCCTTAGGGCAAGCTTGGTACCTTGCACAAACACATGTAGCATACATAATGTCTGGTCTACTGGCAGTTAGATACAACATGGAACCAATTTTGCACCTGTATATGGATTCATCAAAGGGCTTACCCTTTTCATCCTTGTCCAGGGAAATGTTGGACCCCATGGGAGTTTTTATGGTGGAAGCTGATTCCATCCCAAACTACTTAATAAGCTCCCTAGTGTACTTGGTCTGAGAGATGAAAATTCTCTCATCAGACTGTTTCACTTGGAGGCTTAAAAAGTACTTGAGCTCTCTCATACTGCTCATCTCAAACTCCCCCTGCATAAGGTTGGCAAACCTTTTGCAAAGGTTGTCATCCGTAGACCCAAAGATTATGTCATCAACATAAATTTGGACTAGAAGACATTTTCACTTTGTTTTCCTAAGAAACAAAGTGTTATCTATCTTTCCCCTCAAGAACTTGTTCTTGATGAGAAAGCTAGACAAGGTCTCATACCAGGCCTTAGGGGCTTTCTTTAGACCATATAGAGCTTTCCTAAGCAAATATACATGAGAAGAGAGGATTAGGTGAACAAAACCTGAGGGTTGCTCCACATATACCTCTTCCTTTAGATTGTCATTCAGGAATGCTGATTTGACATCCATCTGGTACACTTTGAACCCCAAGTGGGTAGCATAGGCTAGGAATAGCCTTATTGCTTCTAACCTTGCAACTGGGGCAAATGTTTGATCAAAGTCAATACCTTCTTCTTGCTTGTACCCTTTGTCCACTAGTCTGGCATTATTCTTGATGATGGTTCCATTCTCATCAAGCTTTTTCCTGTAGATCCATTTGGTGCCAATGATATTGTGTCCTTAAGGTTTTGGCACCAATTTCCACACCTTGCACCTCTTGAACTGAAGCAGCTGATAGTTTATATTAGATGTAGTCTTACACACCTAAGGGGGGGGGGGGGGGGGTGAATATGTATATTTTAGGTTTAGTGTTTTCTTAATTTAGGTTAGCAAATTATTAAGCACAGAAAGCACAAAGAGATTTATAGAGGTTCCTCTAGACATGGTGTCTTGAGTAGTCCTCTTTCCACCTTCACCTTTCTAACAATGAGTTAGACAAGGCCAACTTCTCCAAACTCAGCTCCAAGAGCCTACAGCACAAATCCCACAGGATCTCTCAGGTTTTCCCAAACCCTACCTCAGGCACAGCAGCCCAACCTTAGAGGAATCCACCTCCTACAACTCAGACCACCTCCTGGTCCTACCTCAAGCTGACCTCTCAGCTCTACAACTCAGGCCAATCAGTCCTACCTCAAATCACACACTGATCCTACCTCAGAGGAATCCACCACCTACAACTCAGACCAATCAGCCTTACACACTCAGGAAATAAAGCCATACAGTCTCAGAACCCAAAGGCTCCTACAGATGATATAATATGGATTACAAATAGAAGGAAGAAGAGGTCAAGCCTTGTTCTTCTTCTTCTTATCAGTTGTTGTTGCAGACTTGAACCAGGGAGGAGAAGTGCAGCTCCAACTTGATTCTTCTTGATCATCCCTTCAGATGAAGGACTGGATCTACTTGCTCTATTTTGAGATGAATCAAGATGAGCTATCTCTTTTCTCCTTGCAGCCATGTGTTAGCTCAGTTCTTGGCTGCCGACAATGGAACAGTAATGTTCTTCTTGCTTGCGTGCTTGAGAGATAGATGAATAGCAAAATCTTCTTTTCTCAACCCTAACTTATTCCTTTTATACACCACTGACCCTCAACGGCTCTTAGTTTTCCTCCGGACAGGTATGGGAGTGATTGGTGGACCCCAATATGCATTTCTGCAGCTTGCGCCAAAAGTAGAACCCGCCAGATCACTTTTGAATCTGTCTCAGCGGTTGTGCTGAGATGGTCAGTCGTCTCAGCGGTTGCTTCTGTCCCGTCTCAGCGGATCCACTGAGTCAGACAGTTGTCTCAGCAGTTTTCTTCTATCTACAGCTCAGCTTGCCCATACACCTTCTCAGCGGCTCTTGGTCTTGTCTCAGCAGTTCAGCTGAGACAGAGAGCTCGTCTCAGCTGATCATGCATTACACCATGGTGTGCCCTAGTCCTGCATACTTATGAGATAGAAATAGGGTTTATTAAATACAACTTGTACTTAGCATTGAGTGTGAGGTCTCTTCAAATCAAGGGAACATTGAGGGTCATTTTCCCAACAATCTCCCTCTATTTGAAGAAGGCAGAACACCCTCAAATGCTAGAGTACATTACTCATAAATTCTTGATATGTGTTATTGCAATAATGAGTTCAACATACCATGCTTAGTGCATCAGTTATTTTAAGACAGATGGTTGTTATGAAAAGATTCTACCACCGAGTTTAATCAATCCATCAGTAAGATTTGATAAACATAACAATGCAACATAGATTGAATTAACCAATCGAAACAGGGTAAGGTTTAGATATAACTCAGATTTAGCTATGATACAAGTTGATTACATTAACAATCCATCAATTTCAATCCAGATAGAATAGTAATTCAAAGCTCAGTTTGCATTCATATATTCATAAACAATTTTTAGTTCATTAACATTTATATACATAAACTGTTTCAATTGTCATTCAAAGCTTTCTTTTCTTATAAGAAGAACATTCAGGAGAGTTAACAGCTGCTTCTTTCCATTTTACTGAAGCATCATCCATGTCATCAACAACAGTGTTATCTTGACTTGGAGGCTTCTTCTTTTCAGCATTGGCAGCCTTGATATCAGTAATTCTTTTCTTGTTCTCTTGCCTTTGGAAATACATATATGGTTTTGGAATGTAAGAGGGCATTTTCTTTGGATTTTCCTTTCTTACCAGATTTGCTTTGAAAATTTTATTCCTCTTAGTATTTCTCTCCAAATGCTTTATCCATTCTTCAGATGGATAGAGCTTGTCAATATCTTTACACACCTGACCATGGCTTATCCTGTCATTTAGTATGATGTCCTTGGAGTCATTACTCCATTGCTCATGGTTAGGGTCATTATTCTGCACCTCCCATTGCTTGGCCAAAAATTCTTTAGCCAACATTACCCTTTCCCTTTCCCTTCTCTTTTTCAGATTCTTATCTTGGGCAATTGCCTCTTGATGAGGGAAATCCCAGTCTTCTTCCCTGTTGACGTCTAGGATAGGAAGATTCAGAGCTATCCTTGTCCCTTGTAGAACTTTCAGGGTGAGGTCAGAATATATGATAGCATTTGTGTCCTTCCCCTTTCTGGCTTCTTCATATATCTTTTGATGGAGGTCTTGCTTGGGTACAGTTATATTTCCAGAGAGGGTTTGGAACACATTCTCTATATCAGATTGAAGCACATCTTTTAACTTGCCTACTTCTTCATTCAGATTGGAAGAGGTGGCTTTTTCAGCAATGGATTGGGAGACAGATGCAATTTCTGCTTTCAGCTCTTTCTTGTACCTGTCAGCTTCTTCATTTAACTGCATGGTAGTGGAATAGACATACTCTTGGAGATTATTGGCTAACTTCTATATCACTTCATCTATTTGACTGAGATAATTCTTGACATATGTCATGTCCTGTTCAGACAGCTGGAGGTTTTTGTTCATAGATCTTAGAATGGTATTCTGAGAAATTACATATTTTTCAGCCAGATCAAACCATTTGGACATTTGTTTGTGGAGTATTTCAGTGTTTTCCTTTATTTCCTTGACCTCAGACATGACTTTAGCTTTCACATGTTTGATGGACTGATCCACATATTCCCTTACTGAGGTAACTTATTTATCTAGATTAGTTTGCATGGAGGTGAGATGAGACTGAAGCAGCAGGTTTATGGCACTGAGAAGAGCCTCATTGGGTGAGGTGGAGGAAGAGGCTTGCTGAATGTTGATTACAGCAGCTGGGGAATCATCCTGGTCATCTTCAGTGTCAGCATCTTGATGATCACTCAGATTGACATCACCAACATTATCATCCTCCTCCCCCTCAGAGAGAGCATTCTTTTCTGTTGAGTCCAGGAATGCTGGGACAATGAGTTTGAGTTAGATTGAACTACTTAGAGGTTCTAAGGATACTAATGTAAGATTTAACTAGAACTTCATCTTTCTCTGCAGGAGGAGCATTCTTCACCTCCACCTCGGATAAATCAACTTGAATGGATGAATCTAGGAATTCTAGAACAAGAATTGTAAAGTTAGATTTTATGATTCTGAATGTTTAGGCTGGGTTTTTAGGGCTTACCTATAACTTGATCTTTATCAGCTGATGGCTCTTGTGGCTGCTCCCCCTCAGATGGGGCATCAGATGAACCTTGTGAAGGTAATGACCACAGGGCTGGTGCATTTTCAGGAATGTTTCTTATTCTTTCTTCAAGATTGAAGATAATTGTGTCAATCTGACCTAGTAAATTATGAGGTGATGGTCTTGTGTTCACATCATCATCATTGATTTTTGTAATATCAATGGGCGATGGTTCTTGTTGATACTCCCCCTCAGATGAAGCACACACCAGTTCTTGAGGATCTGGGGTCCACATTAATTAAATGTAAGATTTGACTAACTATTATTATTAGCTATGATAAATGAGTTAGGAGGAGTTGAATTAGTTACCAGAAGTTATGGCTTTGACCAGCTGCTGTGGATGGACAGGTTCAGTTGGCAGGTCATTTGGTGTAGCCTCTTTGTCAAGAATGTTGTGTGACCCAATGTCAGCACCAGCATCTTCATCTTTGTCTGAATGATCAGACTCAGAATTGGACATGAACAGCCTTATTTTCTTAAAAGATGAGGGGGTTGTCTTCTCTTTTCCTTTAGTTTCAGAGGGCTGACTCATATGCAATACCCTGGTGAATATTTCTAAAGTCTTGATGTCCATTCTCTTGAGATAGTGAAGATTTGCTCCTTTGGATGTGTTGAACTTGTCATGGTGGGTTTGCAGGAGGTATAAGGAGAAAATTCTTCCCATATTGGGTGCCTGAAGGCATTCCTGTATTCTTTGAAAGATGACCTCTACCCAAGAGGTTTTCTTTCTCAGAATTATTCTTGTCATTAGGTCAAACATGTACTGTGAGATTGTATCATGGGACCCTGGTTTGCAAAGAATGGCTTTTCCCACAATATCTGATAAAAGTTTTCCCTTTTGGTTGAAAAATTTCCTCTTCAATGAGCGAATTTTGGCATCATTATACTCAGTCCATTTTAGAGCCTTTTTCTTGTCTTTTTCGGAGATGTCATCCTCCTCACTTGGACTGCGGGATGGAAGATGTAATGCTTTTTGTAGTTTTGTTGGGGTTATCTTGATTCTATCTTCTCCAATTTTTGACTTAAGGGAGTATTTGGAGGTGGACAACTTGACATTACCAAACCATTCCAGAACTTCAGTTCTGAGAATGACACAGGGTTCAGATCGTAGAAATTCCAGGCCTTGGTCTTCTAGGAGTTGAATCACTCCCTTAATTACTTCTGGAGCATGGGCAAACCCATGCCTTACAATCTCATATCCTTCAAGAAGATCTTTAGAGCTTTTGGGAGCCATTGCAGTGGTGGAGGAATGCGCTGGGATGGAAGAGTAGGCGATTCATCTCGGCAGCTGGAAGAGAAGGGTCGTGTGCTTTTCACTAATCAGATTGGCAATTTATATGGCTTAAGACTTAGGTAAAATTAAACCTAGTAATTGGATTTGATTGCTCTTATATAATTGTAAGTGCATCTGAAACTACATCATAAAGCTGAGTTCGTCGAATTGAATCTGGGGTTCGTCGAACTAAATTAATTCGTCGAACACAAAGCTGAGTTCGTCGAACTGAATCTGGGGTTCGTCGAACTGAATTAATTCGTCGAACACAAAGCTGAGTTCGTCGAACTCAAACTGGAGTTCCTCAAACTAAAGATAAAATCTGCTGAACTTGCTGGAAGACTGAATTCGTTGAGCTGAGGAGCAAATTCGTCTAACTGAAACACGACGTTCGTCGAACCCAGGAAAGAGTTCGTCGAACTGAGACTTTTCCCAGCTATCTAAGTGCAACCTAAAGCTCAGCTGAAATAGATTGTTCTGGTTAAGCTGATCATACTACTTTAAAATCATTAGAGATAGGATTACTTGAATGCCTAATCATGTCTCTCATAGGGTTGATGTGTCAACATTTTAAGTTATATCAAATCAAGATTGGAAGAATGAAGTGTTTTACACTATTCTACATTTAACATTCCTAGTTCAATCTTGAAGGCATTAAACTTGGCCTCATCCAATGGCTTAGTAAAGATATCAGCCACTTGACTGTCAGTGGGGACAAATTCAAGGAAGATATCTTGAGATTCTACATGTTATCTTATAAAATGATATCTTATTTCTATATGCTTAGTCGGGTTATGAGAGACGGGATTCTTAGCAATAGAGATAGCACTGGATGAGTCATAATAAAGAGGAGAGTTACTTACCTTGAGGTTGTACTCCTCTAGCTGGTGTTGAATCCATAATAGTTGTGCACAACAGCTCCCTACAACAATGTATGCAGACTCAGCAGTGGAGATAGCCACACTTGTCTACTTTTTGCTACTCCATGATATCAACCTTCTTCCTAGGAATTGACAAGTGTCACTTGTGCTTTTCCTGTCATCTTTGCAGCCTGCAAAATCTGCATCTGATGGTTGCTCAACATATACCTCTTCCTTCAAGTCACCATTGAGGAAGGCTGATTTGACATCCATTTGATACACTTTGAACCCCTTGTGGGAAGCATAGGCAAGGGATAGCCTAATTACTTCCAACCTTGCAACAGGGGCAAAGGTTTGATCAAAGTCTAGCCCTTCTTCTTGTCTATGCCCCTTGGCTACCAGCCTTGCCTTGTTCTTTATGATTGTGCCATTTTCATCTAACTTGTTCCTATCATGTGCCTTGAGCACCCACTGTCCAAGTACCAAATTTGGTTAAGGCTGGTACTTGAACTATCCTACAAGAAGGAGTTTAGTTATCCGCCCAAATAGCTTTGGGTCCTAGGTACTTGTTAGCATGATGAAATGACCTTACACTAGCTGCACCCTTTGCATGAAGGCTCATCTTTGCACATGGCACATTAGGATTGTGCCAACAGTCAATGGCAAAGTGTCCTAATTTACCACAGCACCAACATTCATGAATGTTGTATCTCCTCTTCTGAACATTTCTTGAGGGGTGTGCAGCACAGTCCACATGTTCAGGAGGAGAGACAGTAGCTTTTCTCTTGTTTCTTTCAACAAGGATTTGGCTGAAAGTCAATCTGTTAACAGTCTTAGAGGTCTTTCTATTAATGGTATCAGCTTGCTTTGGCTTTTGGGCAATGCAAGTTTTGATGGCATTAGACACTGAGCAATTATACATGCCCACTGCTTTGACAGCAGTCATGTTCTTCGCTGAATCAACCTTAGAAGGGCTTGTTTCCTTATTCTTGAATGAAGGGGCTGATGTACCAAATACAAATGGTCCAGGTTGAGCCATTTGAATTTCCTCATGGGGAGCCTTCATAGCACTCAATCCCATTCCCTTTCTTCCATTGTGGGAAGGAGTGTTTTCCTTCCTATAGGTACTTCCATTCTTCCAGTGACCATACATGCTTTCATGGTCATACCTGTTGGAAGGGAGTAATACCTTTTGAAAGGTGGTTTGATGCTTAGCCTTACCCCTGCTCGTTTCTCCACTCCCTTCTCCTGCTTCCATTTTATTGAATCCTAGTCCTCTCCTATTGGATTGAGAAGAGAAGGTGTCAATAATAGGGAGCACAGATTTTGGCTTGGAGAATTGAGCCACTAGGCTTCTTTCTTTCACAAGCTTCTCCTCAAGATCCTTGATGACCTTGTTCTTTAGGGATATGGTGCTCAGATGGGTGATAGTTATCCCCTTCAGATGGCTAATTTCCCTATACATCTGATTCATCTTGGTAGAAGATTTAGTGCATTCTTGTTTTCCATCTTAAGGGAATCAATCATTTGGGCTTGCCTCTTGGCTAGCTTTTTGCTCATTTTCAGAGCTTCCGAGAGAGCATCATACTTGTCAATCAGTTGATTGACATCCACCTCAGCTTCTGAATCACTTTCATCAATCGATGAAGGTCCTCCAGATTTTGGGCCAGTCTCATAATCAGAAGAGGATAAGGAATGAATTAACACATGTTCATTTTCTTAGATGTTCTGACTGTTCTCCTCATCAGTGATGGCCATGAGGCCTAGCTGAACATTGTCCTCTTCATCCTCCTCTATATCACTATCTGAGTGTGATAGAGGGGCCCTGACTCCAACCTTGGCAGTAGGATAATCTTCATCTTCTTCTGCTGCAAGCAGCCCTATGTAGGCTTCTTCTTCATTCTCTGAATCTGAAGTTGAGGATTCATATTCACTCCAGCTTTTTCCTTTCTTTGCTAGGAAGGATTTTGCATCCTTCCTATTCATTTGGTGATGATGCTTCTTATCACCTTTCTCCTTTCTTTTGGCTGGACAATCAACTATGACATGTCCAGGTTTGTTGCAGCAATAACAAATTATGTTATTTGAAACATGTTTACTAGATTTGGAATCATACCTGTCACCCTTTGGGTGCTGTCTTTCAGGTTTCCTGTGGTCTTTCTTGGAGTGTGATGAGGAGGAGTGCTTGTTCTTCAATTGCTTCCTCCTCATCATCTTCTTGAACTGCCTTGAGAAGGCAGCAAACTCTTCATCAGAGGAAGAGCTATCTGAGATGCTAATTTCAGATTTTTCAGATTCAGCACTTCTCCTTGGAGGAGACACCATCCTGTCCTTGCTTTTCTTGGAGCTGTCAGCTTTGAGAGCTACATATTTCTCCCTTTCCTGAGCCCTTGTTGAGGTGTCCTCTTCCTTTCTTGCAGACAGCTGCATCTCATAAGAGAGTAGTTTTCCAAATAGTGCATGAATGGGGGTCTCACCAAGCTTAGCCACTTCCCTGATAGCACAGATTTTTGTGTCCCAATCCCTAGTTCGAGATCTATGGAACTTATCATTCAGCTCATAATCAGTGACAATCTCTCATAGGTTCTCAACTCATTGACTATTCTGAAGGACCTCTCATAGCTCATAGAGATGCTCTCCTGGCTGAGCTGCCTGAAGGCTTCATACTCTTGGTTGAGGAGTGACTTTCTATCATCCCTCACTTCAGCTGTCCCTCTCATATATACTACTAATGTGTCCCACATTTCCTTGGCAGTTGTGCAGTGTACCAAGTTCTGAAATGTAGAGTCATCAATAGCATTGACAATTATGTTTTGTGCCCTTTTATCCATAGTGAACAGTGCAAGTTCATCCTTGGTTAAATCATTGAATGTCTTGGGCACTCTTCTTGTTGGATCTATGGTGGAGGCAGTTTGAAAGGTGAAAGGCCCTTGCTTTACATTTATGTAAATCCTTGGATCAGATGCTTCCATAAACAATCTAACCCTTTGCTTCCATATGCCAAAGTTTTCTTTGTTGCATATGGGCAACTTCATGGATCCCATCTCCTTTTGCAATCTAGAGGAATCCATTGGATTGATAAGACTATTCCTTTATAGGATCTGGTCAGACAGTTTTGTCCTTCATGACCAACCTACCTCAGATACCACTTGATAGTTTATATTGGATGTAGTCTTAAACACCTAGAGAGGGGCTGAATAGGTTTCTTTTATTTTAGGCTTAGTGTTTTCTGAATTTAGGTTAGCAAATTATCAAGCACAGAAAGCACAAAGAGATTTATAGAGGTTCCACAAGACAGGGTGTCTTGAGTAGTCCTCTTTCCCCCTTCACCTCTCTAACAATAAGTTAGACAAGGCCAATGATGCGCAAAAACTATGCTCGCAAACGACAATGGCAAGTGTACCGCATCGAAACTAGTCTAGGTTTATAAAAACCAAGGTCGTATTAGACTCGGGGTGGTTGAGTAATTCTACTTTGAAAATCGTTATTATCTTATCAAATGAAAATTTGGAGTTGGGTTGCGAATAGTAAAAACTAGAAGAAATGCTAACGGAAATTAATCGATGGTTTAAAACTAGTACCCGATCTTTGAGTCACCTCGAATATAGAGAAAATTGAAATGAGAATAGATTACAATTCTCTTGTTGAAGAGGCTTTGACCGTGGGGTTCCAAAAGCATGAACACCCCTCTTTCGAGGTTTAGGTTCAACTAAGCTTAGGTGTATCGACCGAACTTTCGTTCTCAAATCGCATCGCCTAAGACTTGCCTTAGGTTGTGAACCTCGCTATTGAATTTTACTTCAATCCGGAAGAGTTATGTCGTCCTCTATCGAGGGTTGCGTTCTACTCCTTTTACCGATGGGTGATCGATTCACCTTACGAGCCTCTCGGCCAACTAAAGAGCGAAAACCAATATGAAAACTATATAAAAGATATAGCCTCAATGAGTTGACCAACGGTAAATCGTACGCGTTCAACAATTAGAGAAAAACAAATCTAAAAATCATAACAAAACTTATCTCATCCTCGGATCATCGCGACCGAGCACTATAGAAATTAGCCGCTCATGAAGATGAAGAAGTCATTATTATACGACATGATGAAATAGGGCGAAGGTGAGAAGAAACAAAATTGAAATTTGAGTAATGATTTAAGTGAAAAAGAAATGAAATTTTATTGCTAGTAAAAAAAAGGTACGAGAAATAAAAGTGCGAGGTTACACGGAAATTCTAAGGTGAATGAGGAGAAATACGCGATCAAATTAGAGCGCCGAGAAAACAAACTTAATACCCTAACCTCTAGAAAACAATAAAATTGTTTAAAGCCTCTTTTTTATCAAATCCAAAATCAAATCTAAAACAACCCTATTTCTTTCCTCCTTCCCCAGATAATCTCCAATCTCTTCTCCACCGAATGATATTTATTGAGGTCTTGATTTTGACATGAAACGGATTTGACAACAATAATTGGAGGCGGAAGTGGCGGAGGAGGCGCACATGGAGGAGCTCGGGCTGGAGGCGTTACACAGCATGGAGGAGACTCGTGTTGGATTGCTGACGTGGAGAGGCTGCATGCAGTGGTGGATCGCAGACGTGGAGGGGCTGGAAAAACTGCTGGTGATGGTGTACAGGGAGGAGGCTCGGGCAGAGGCGTTTCTCTGGAGCATGGCCGGACAGCTGAACGTGGAGGAGTCGCACATTGAGGAGCTCGGGAGAGCTGCTGGGAGGATCAATGACGTGGAGGTCAGCGAGGGTTCCGGCAGGATTGCTGACATGGAGGCAGAGTTAGCTCGGGAAGTTGCATGGAGGAGGTGGCGACCCAGCTAGGTGGCGGAAGCTCTACAGGGTGGTGGCCGGACTCAATGAATGGTGGAGAGATGGCCGAGAACTGCTTGTGGATGGTGATGGTCGGAGCAGTTGAATGGAGGTGGCGGAGCAGCTTCTGCCTGGAGGTTGCTCGGGGAAGCTGGAGCTGTTTGGAGGTTGCCGGAACAGTTGAATGGAGGTGGCGGCTGTGTGAACTATATATATAAACATATATATATATATAAACGTATATATATATAATTCATATATATATATATTTATATATATAAACGTATATATATATAAACATATGTATATATATAAACATATGTATATATATAAACATATGTATATATATAAACATATGTATATATGTAAAAGCATATACATATGTATATATAAGTAGATATGTATGACAGCTTGCGATTCTTGGACCCGTCAGCGGGACTTCGCACATAAATTCCCCTCAGGCCTGCCGAATCCCTAAAAATATAGAAAATAGATTAGTTATAACGTACAATATTTTATTTACGAAAATTTACAAAAACAACGAACAAATGTGATAATTTATTAAAATATCTAATAAGATATTAGCAAAAAACGATGACTAAAATATCAGTCACCAAACACCCCCATACTTACTCGTTGCTCGTCCCGAGCAAATCATTCTTCATAAGGGTAGAAAAAATTAATGCTAGATAGAATCTTGAAAACTAGAGAGTAAAATGCGAAGTTTTATGCCGGCATGCGTAGATATTTTAGTAGAAAGACGTTCTTTGCATAAATACTAATTTATGAAATAATTCAAAATGCATTTTAATTATTTATTATCACTTTTAAAATGAGTCGACGGTTAATCTCAAAGTTATGTAAAGGGAGAAAATAGCGTGATTGCTGAGATTTAAATTACTAGATGTTTACGCTCGGGGTGGCCTCCAAAGAAATCCATCAATGTCGATGGCCATAGGCTTGCCTGTTTGCACCTTCTCCACTGTACTTTATACTAAATCAACTATATGTATCTTTAGGACTTAATTAGGTTGTAATTTAAGGCTTGGGTTTAAGGGTGAGGTAAACAATGATAAACATGAAGGTGTATTCCACTTAAACAATGAGTTTTGAGCTAAAGGAAAACAATGACTACCACAAAATAAAGAGGCTTCTACCCCCATACTCACATTTTGCAAAGGGGAACACTCCCTTTCTCCTTTATTTATACCATTATTCTTCATAATTGGGATCATTCCAAGTAGGCATGTGCATACCTAGGCCGCATATCATTATGAGAATTTTGCTTTTTGATATAAACATATTTCTTTTGAATTGACACTCATGATTTTTTTGAAAAATTGTCTCTTCGCCGTAGCATCTAAAATTTTTCAACAATTTAGCTCAAAATTTAAGTGTACATGGGTTTGGCTTTTTTTCTGGTTTTGGTGGCGAAATGGTGAGGGTTTATAAAAAAAGGGTAAAAAGGCTCAAATTTGTGTTAACAACGATAGTATTTTTAGGATTGGATGCAAGAGCACAAACTGTCCAAAGAAAGGCCTAAGTCATTTCCATAAGGTTAATTATTCTAAAGTGCAAATGCCTTGAAAATAGCTAAAGGCAAGTTCTAGACATCGAGAAAGGACACCCTTCTGTACGATTCGAGTAATAGCTTTCTAACAATCTTCTACACACTCACCAAAACTACTTTAAGATAATCACCGGATTCGAATTAGAAGTAAAATAAATCATTTCTACACAAATTATTAAATCATAATTTTAGATTTATGCCAAGAATTTAATTCTACACCAATACTACTCAAACACATGCATTTGACTAGAAGCACTGCATGAGTCAACAATTTCACTCAAAAGTTAAAAAAAAACTATTCTTGCACAAAAATTTCTTAGTCCTTATGAAAAATAAGTCTACTTTAGAACTTACAATTTAGCAAGCTAGGACGTTTTGATAAACTAAACAAAAAGAACATTTCCTAATATTGTTTTTTTTAGTTCTTGGACTTCCCAAGGTCAACTCGGTGAAGGGCTCGCAAGGTACTAGAGGCTGTGATGGGAATTCAAGCACAAAGCGTCTTTTCCAAGAAATTTGATTTTTACTAAGTTAAATATATATATATATATATTTCAAAAATAAAAATTCCAACAAAATGCTATGCTACACCCCCATACTTAAAATTAAACTTTGTCCCCAATGTTTAAAACTAAGTATGAAGATGAAAAAAAAAACTAAAATGACAATAAAGAAGATAAAAATAAATGACTAAGGGGTGAAAAGGGCTTCCCTGGTTGGTAGACGTGGTTGTCGGACAATCACCTGCAGCATTAAAGTCAACAACAAACAAGAAAAGAAATAACAAAAATAAAAAGGATAACGTTGGGGTGCCTCCCAAAAGCGTTTTGTTTACCGTCGCGTAGCTTGACTAAGTGGCATTTTATTAAAAGTTTGGTAAGTTAAGTGATTCTATTTTTCCGGTTGAGGGGTCGCCAGAGTGATATAATTTCAAACGATGTCCATTAACCTTGAATGAGCCATTTTCCGGGTGCTCAATTAGTACGGTCCCATATGGCCAAACCTCTTTTACAACAAAGGGGCCGGACCATCGAGACTTCAATTTTCCCGGAAAAAGCCTAAGTCTAGAATTAAAAAGAAGGACAAGATCTCCCGGCAAAAATGATTTTGGATTTTTAATGTTTCTAACATGATAAAACTTAGTTCTCTCCTTATAGAATTTGTTATTTTCATAGGCGTTAGCACGCCATTCATCAAGCTCATTTAATTGCATTTTTCGTTGGTCGGAAGCTAAGTTTAAATCTAAATTTATAAATTTAAGTGCCCAATATGCGCGATGCTCTAGTTCCACCGGTAAATGACATGCCTTTCCATAAACTAACCGGTATGGTGTGCAATCGATGGCGGTCTTGTATGTCGTCCGATAAACCCATAAGGCGTCATCTAATTTTAGAGACCAATCCTTTCTATTAATATTCACCGTTTTTTCTAAAATTATTTTTAATTCACGGTTTACCACCTCCACTTGGGCATTTGCCTGTGGGTGATAGGCGGTGAATAATTTGTGCGTTACGCCATACTTGGCTAAAATTTTAGCAAGTTGGTCGTTACAAAAATGAGTGCCCCTATCACTAATCAGTGCACGTGGTGTGCCAAATCTAGAAAATAATTTTATTTAAAAATTTACGACAACTCTTGCGTCCTTAGTGGGGAATGCTTGCGCTTCCGCCCACCTTGACACGTAGTCGACCGCAACAAGGATATATTTATTATTGTGAGAAGATGGTAGTGGACCTATGAAATCTAAAACCCATAAATCAAAAATTTCACATTCTAAGAATATATTTTGGGGCATTTCATCCCGGTTAGAAATATTACCTGACCGTTGGCACTGATCACAATTACTCACAAAATTGTGAGCATCTTTGAATAAGGTGGGCCAATAGAAGCCCGCCTCTAGTACTTTCCTTGCGGTCCGGTTCGCTTGATAGTGACCACCGGTTGGCCCTTCGTGGCAGTGCCGCAGAATTTGGATGCCTTCCTCGCCCAAAATACACCTTCTTACCACTTGGTCCGCGCAGACACAAAATAAAAAGGGGTCCTCCCAAAAATAATTTTTCAAGTCCGAAAAGAATTTCTTCTTTTGCTGACTTGAAAAATCTTTTGGTAGGACCCGGGCCACTAAATAGTTGGCCAAATCCGCGTACCAAGGGGTGGAAGAAGTCGTTACCTTTTCGATGGCGAGGAGGCGCTCTTCAGGGAATTTGTCGTCGATTTCGGCCTCCACTAGCGCTCCTGCAGCCAGATTCTCTAACCGTGAGAGGTGGTCGGCCGCAACATTCTCCGCTCCCCTTTTGTCCTGGATCTCCAAATCAAATTCTTGTAATAGGAGGATCCACCTTAGCAGTCGAGGCTTTGCATCTCCTTTTTGTAGTAAATACCGGAGAGCGGAATGATCTGTAAAAACAATAACTTTTGAAAGCGTTAGATATGATCGAAATTTATCAAACGCAAAAACAATCGCCAAAAGTTCTTTCTCCGTCGTTGTATAATTAGCTTGGGCAGATGTGAGTGTTTTGCTTGCGTAATAAATTGGGTGAAAATATTTGTTCACCCGTTGGCCTAAAACAGCCCCTACAGCAAAATCACTCGCATCGCACATTATTTTGAACGGTAGAGACCAATTCGGCGCAATTAAAATTGGCAAGTTTATTAGTTCTTTTTTTATTTTTTTCAAAAGCTTTCAAACATTGATCGTCAAAAATAAACGCGGATTCTTTTTCTAAGAGATGAGTTAAAGGTTTTGTAATTTTAGAAAAATCTCGAATGAATCGCCTATAGAATCCCGCGTGTCTTAGAAAACTCCTAATGGATTTAATATTGGTGGGTGGAGGAAGTTTCTCTATGACTTCGATCTTGGCCCGATCGACCTCGATCCCCTTACTAGAAACTTTATGTCCGAGGACCAACCCTTCTCGGACCATAAAGTGACACTTCTCCCAGTTGAGAACCAAATTCGTGTCTTCGCAGCGTTGAAGAACACGATCAAGATTATTAAGACAATTTTTAAAAGAATCGCCGAAAACTGAAAAATCGTCCATAGAAACTTCCATGACGTCCTCTACTAATTCGTTAAAAATTGCCAACATACATCTTTGAAATGTAGCCGGCGTGTTGCAAAGACCAAACGGCATCCTCCGATAAGAGAAGGTGCCGAAAGGACAAGTGAACGTGGTTTTCTCTTGGTCTTCGGACGTGATTGGGATTTGAAAGTATCCCGAAAGACCATCAAGAAAACAATAGTGTGAGTGACCTGATAGACGTTCTAAGATTTGGTCAATGAAGGGTAACGGAAAGTGATCCTTATGGGTAGCATCATTTAATTTTCTATAATCGATGCATACCCGCCAACCCGTAACAGTACGAGTAGGAATCAACTCATTATTTTTGTTTGCGACTACCGTTATTCCACCCTTCTTAGGCACGACTTGCACCGAGCTAACCCAAGTGCTATCAGAAATTGGGTAAATAATCCCCGCGTCTAATAATTTTATTATTTCAGCCTTAACGACATCCTTCATATTGGGATTAAGGTGTCGTTGAGGTTGAATAGTGCCGCGAGAATTATTTTCTAAATAATTTTATGCGTGCAAAATGAGGGGCTAATCCCTTTGATATCTGAAATTTGCCATGCAATTGCATGGCGGTGATTATTCAAAATTTTAATTAATTCTGAAATTTCTGAATCGTTAAGCGCGGAAGATATGATTAGAGGCAATTTTGACTCTTTTTCTAAAAATATATATTTTAAATGTTCCGGTAATTGTTTTAATTCTAAACTCGGCAGCTCCTCGTAAAATGTTTTTACTTTTAAATTATTCAGTTTTATTTCTTCAAATTTAAACGGCCGAATTATTTCTTTTAATCAAAATAAGTTTTCAATATCCGGATTTTCAAACAAAGGAGATATAATTTCAGAAAACGACGTTATTTCCTCTTCAAGATTTGTTTCTAAGGTAAAACAAGAGTCGTCGTTAGAAAAAGAGTTTTTCATAGAAGTGTCGATACTAGAAGTAACTTCTTCATCCCTTACTCGTAGGAGAAGCTTTCTGTTACATACGCCAATTATTGCCCTAGAGGTGGCAAGGAAGGGAAGACCGAGTATAAGGGGCACTTCGGTGTCTTCCTCAATGTCTAGAATGACAAAGTCTACCGAGAAGATAAATTTGTCAACTTTAACTAAAACATCCTCTACGACCCCCATTGGGTATTTTATTGACCTATCCGCTAGTTGGATGCTCATTTTAGTTGGGGTTGGGGTGCCCAACCCAAGCTTTTTGAATAGTGAAAATGGCATCAAATTTATACTAGCCCCTAAATCGGCTAAAGCATGCTTAATTAAATAATTGCCGAAAAGACACGGGATCGAGAATCGTCCCGGGTCGTTTAATTTTTCCGGCAGTTTGTTTAAAACAACCGCCGAGCACTCCGCGTTTAAAGATACACATGAAATATTTTCAAGTTTCTTTTTATTAGTTAACAAATCTTTTAAATATTTTGCGTACTTAGGCATTTGAGAAAGTGCCTCGCAAAAAGGAATATTAATTTGAATTTGTTTGAAAATATCAATGAATTTTTTATAATGCTCCTCATTGCGCTCGTTAATAAACTTAGAAGGATAAGGGACTGTAGGATTATTAAAATTGTGCGGAGCTAAAACAGATGAAGGTGGAGGAGAAGAAGAAATAACTTGCGGAGATGAAGTTGAAACGTTTACCTCGGGTCCAGCCAAATTTGTAGAAGTTACCTCCTTTCCACCGCGGAGGGTTATTGCATTAGCGCTCTCCCTTGGATTGGGCTCAGTGTTGCCCGGTAGAGCTCCTTGTTGGCATTCGGAGAACATCTTGGCGAGTTGTCCAATCTGATTTTCTAAGCTTTTAATGGATCCGGATAGGTTCCGGATGTTGGAATCATTGGAGGCAACGTATTTGGTGAAGACCTCTTCAAATGAAGAGGGCTTGTGTGGTGGTGGCGAAGCGAATCCGGGAGGATTCACTGGCGGCGGACGCTGAGCTTTATTGGGGTTGCTCATGAAAAATTTGGGTGGTTCCTTAAACCCGGATTATAACAATTATTTAACGGAAGATTATTATTCGGGTTATAAGGAGGACGATAGGAGTTCCCCATATAATCTACTTGCTCTTGAATAAAATTATTATTATAATAATAATAATAATTATTATTAGCCCCATTAGTGGCGGAGGAAGCAGACATCTCCGCCACTTGCTTAGTAAGCCATTCTACTTGATGTGCTAAATTCGGGATGGCCTCGACTTCAAAGAGTCCGGTCGGCTTGTTAGGACGCGACCGTGGCGCATTCCACTGATAAACATTCATGGTCATCTCCTAAAAAGCTCTTGAGCGGCCTCGGGGGTTTTGTTATTCAAAGTCCCCCCAGCTGCCGCATCAATCATTTGCCTCGTTTGGAGATTCAAACCATTGTAGAATGTTTGAACTTGTTGCCATAAAGGAAGGGCGTGGTGAGGACATCTTCGCAATAATTCCTTGAAGCGCTTCCATGTGTCATAGAGAGACTCCGAGTCTATTTGCGTAAATGAGAGAATGTCCGTACATAATTTAGCGGACTTTGCCGGAGGAAAATATTTCGTTAAAATTTTTTCCACCATTTCGGCCCATGTAGTGATAGAGCCACTAGGAAGAGTGGTCAACCACTGCTTGGCCTTAGTCCGCAAAGAAAAAGGAAATAAACGCAAATGAATGGCGTCATCAGTGACGCCATTAATTTTAAAAGTATCACAAATTTCCAAGAAATTAAATAAATGCAAATTAGGATCTTCATCCGGTAAGCCGTCGAAAATGACGGATTGCTGGACATACTGAATGATACTCGTTTTTATTTCAAAATTATTATTCGCCACAGTCGGGCGAATAATGCTTGATTGTGTTCCCTCCCAATTCGGATTCGCATAATAGGACATAGTCCGTAGCGGAGCCTCATTATGGTCGGGGTCACCCATTATATCTTCGTTAGTCTCTCCGACTGACTCTTCGCGAATTATTGGTAGATCATTAAATTGGAGACGTCGCCGCAAGGTGCGCTCGATTTCCGGATCAAAATCAAATTCAAGATTAATTGAAGAGTTTCCTCAGGTCATAAACCAAAAGAAAGAAAAGATGCGGAAAAAGAAAACGGGAAAATAAGATTTTAGATAAATAAATTTATTTATTTATTTTATATATATATATATATATATATATATATTTTAGATAGGTGATTTAAAATTAGTCCTGGACTTCCCAAGATCTGACCGGTGAAGGGTTTGCAAGGTACTAGAGGCTATGATGGGAATTCAAGCCCAAAGCGTCCTTTCCAGGAATTTAGATTACACCTTTTAAGATTTTTAAAAAGAAAAAATAAAAGAAAGGGGTGAGAAGAAAGAGAACGATAAAATTAATAACTATTTCTTTTTCAAATTATCGACCAAGGTCCCCGGCAACGGCGCCAAAAACTTGATGCACAAAAACTATGCTCGCAAACGACAACGGCAAGTGTACCGCGTCGAAAGTAGTATAGGTTTATAAAAACCAAGGTCGTATTAGACTCGGGGTGGTTGAGTAATTCTACTTTGAAAATCGTTATTATCTTATCAAATGGAAATTTGGAGTTGGGTTGCGAATAGTAAAAACTAGAAGAAATGCTAACGGAAATTAATCGATGGTTTAAAACTAGTACCCGATCTTTGAGTCACCTCGAATATAGAGAAAATTGAAATGAGAATAGATTACAATTCTCTTGTTGAAGAGGTTTTGACCGTGGAGGTTCCAAAAGCATGAACACCCCTCTTTCGAGATTTAGGTTCAACTAAGCTTAGGTGTATCGACCGAACTTTCGTTCTCAAATCGCATCGCCTAAGACTTGCCTTAGGTTGTGAACCTCGCTATTGAATTTTACTTCAATCCGGAAGAGTTACGTCGTCCTCTATCGAGGGTTGCGTTCTACTCCTTTTACCGATGGGTGATCGATTCACCTTACGAGCCTCTCGGCCAACTAAAGAGCGAAAACCAATATGAAAACTATATAAAAGATATAGCCTCAATGAGTTGACCAACGGTAAATCATACGCGTTCAACAATTAGAGAAAAATAAATCTAAAAATCATAACAAAACTTATCTTATCCTCGGATCATCGCGACCGAGCACTATAGAAATTAGCCGCTCATGGAGATGAACAAGTCATTATTATACGACATGATGAAATAGGGCGAAGGTGAGAAGAAACAAAATTGAAATATGAGTAATGATTTAAGTGAAAAAGAAATGAAATTTTATTGCTAGTAAAAAAATGTACGAGAAATAAAAGTGCGAGGTTACACGGAAATTCTAAGGTGAAAGAGGAGAAATACGCGATCAAATTAGAGCGCCGAGAAAACAAACTTAATACCTCGGGAAATGAGCTTCTTCCTTTTTTTTTTCTAAATCCAAACCTCTAGAAAACAATAAAATTGTTTAAAGCCTCTTTTTTATCAAATCCAAAATCAAATCTAAAACAACCCTATTTCTTTCCTCCTTCCCCAGATAATCTCCAATCTCTTCTCCACCGAATGATATTTATAGAGGTCTTGATTTTGACATGAAACGGCTTTGACAACAATAATTGGTGGCGGAAGTGGCGGAGGAGGCGCACATGGAGGAGCTCGGGCTGGAGGCGTTACACAGCATGGAGGAGACTCGTGTTGGATTGCTGACGTGGAGAGGCTGCATGCAGTGGTGGATCGCTGACATGGAGGGGCTGGAAAAACTGTTGGTGATGGCATACAGGGAGGAGGCTCGGGCAGAGGCGTTTCTCTGGAGCATGGCCGGACAGCTGGACGTGGAGGAGTCGCACATTGAGGAGCTCGGGAGAGCTGCTGGGAGGATCGATGACGTGGAGGTCAGTGAGGGTTCCGGCAGGATTGCTGACATGGAGGCAGAGTTAGCTAGGGCAGTTGCATGGAGGAGGTGGCGACCCAGCTAGGTGGCGGAAGCTCTACAGGGTGGTGGCCGGACTCAATGAATGGTGGAAAGATGGTCGGGAACTGCTTGTGGATGGTGATGGCCGGAGCAGTTGAATGGAGGTGGCAGAGCAGCTTCTGCATGGAGGTTGCTCGGGGAAGCTGGAGCTGTTTGGAGGTTGCCGGAACAGTTGAATGGAGGTGGCGGCTGTGTGAACTATATATATATATATATATATATATATATATATATATATATATATATGTATATATATAAACATATATATATAAAAACGTATATATATATAATTCATATATATATATATTTATTTATATATATATGTATATATATATATATAAACGTATATATATATATATAAACATATGTATATATATATAAACATATGTATATATATAAACATATGTATATATGTAAAAGCATATACATATGTATATATAAGTAGATATGTATGACAGCTTGCGATTCTTGGACCCGTCAGCGGGACTTCGCACATAAATTCCCCTCAGGCCTGCCGAATCCCTAAAAATATAGAAAATAGATTAGTTATAACGTACAATATTTTATTTACGAAAATTTACAAAAATAACGAACAAATGTGATAATTTATTAAAATATCTAATAAGATATTAGCAAAAAACGATGACTAAAATATCAGTCATCAGCTAACTTCTCCAAACTCAGCTCCAAGAGCCTACAGCACAGATCTTGGGGAACCACTTTAAATCTCAATGTGGGTGCTGGGTGATTGATTTATATTATTAAGTAGCTGAAATATGATAAACACCTGATAAAAACCAAGACACCTATTCACCCCTAGGTGAGTTAGACTATCTCCATCTATATACTATCAAGTGGTAGCAGAGGGAGGTTGGTCAAAAACCAAGAAACTTAACAGTCTGACCAGAATCCTAAAAGAGGAGTCTAACCTTTGAAGATGTGTTCCAGTGATCCTCATAAGGATATGAGCTCTATGAAACTGCCCATATGCAGAAAGGAAACCTTTGGCATATGGAAGCAAAGGGTAAAGCTATTCATGAAAGCTTCTGACCCAAGAATCTACATAACCGTAGAGGAAGGACCATTCATCCACATGAAGGCCTCTTCTGCTGACAATGATCTGAAGGTTCCTAAATTCTATGATGAAATTACTAAGGATGAGATGGTACTGGCTACTATAGATAAATGAGCTAAGAACATCATAGTCAGTGCCATTGATGACTCTACCTTTCAGAATTTTGTCCACTGCCAAACTGCAAAAGAAATGTGGGACACTATCATAGTGTACATGGAAGGAACATAAGAGGTAAGGGACGACAGGAAATCCCCACTAAATCAAGAGTATGAATCCTTCAAGCAGAGCAACAAAGACAATATAGTTGATTACTATTAAAGGTTCTTCAAGATAGTAAATGAGTTGAGGACCTATGACATGATGTTCACTGATTATTACCTTAATGATAAGTTTCTCAGATCCCTAACAAGAGATTGGGACAACAAGGTCTGTGCAATCAGGGAAATGGGCAACATGACCAAAATTCCTGCTCACGCTCTCTATGGCAAACTACTATATTATGAGGTGCAACCAAATTTCAAAAAAGAGGAGGGTAATACTGCCAAATCTCACATAAAGGTGAAGACAATGACCCTCAAGGCAAAAGAGAAGAACAAGGAGAGAGCTCCCTCTCCTCCTAGAAGACTGGCTGACTCAGAAACTTCTGAGCCCATCACATCATACAGTGAAATGTCTGATAGGGAATTTGCTGCCTTTTTCAGGCAGTTCAAGAAGATGATGTACAGGAAGAAGCACTAGACAAGCAAGCCTTCTCCCTCATCCAATTACAAGAAAAACCCAAAGGGTGACATGTATGGACAATCTCACAACAAACATATTTCTACTGACTTTATCTGTAATTGTTGTAGCAAACCTGGGCATGTTATTGCAAACTGCCCAATCAAAAGAAATGAAAAAGCAGCATCCAAAGAAAACAAGAATGACGGTGATAAAATGCTAAATTTTTTGATTGAACCGTTTAGGAGTAAGCAGGAGTTGTATCAACAAGAGTTATAGCCAAACAACCACAATGCCAAAAACAGCAACACAAGAAATCTTTATTGAAATAGAACTGCTTTACAATGCGAGGCATACATGGCGAGACATGATTCATAAGAATCACGGAGATGAGAAGAACAAACACACCAAAAAACAGAAACCAGCGGTCTGCCAGAAAGAGACCGCTCGGACTGCAACAAAGGCTCAGGTCGCCCGGCTTGTTCTGCTGTACTCCCAAACCGCTTGCACAGTCAGACCGCAGAAACACCTTGAGACCGCGCGAACAGAAGCAGACAAACTGCACTGCCAGACCGCAATCCCAGACCGCACGAACTGAAGCTTATTGGAACAAAGAACTGAAGTTGTTGCCAGACCGCAACTCAGACCGCCTAACCGCTGAAGGTCGCCTGATCACTGAGTCTGCTGCAAACAGCTCAAGAACACAATAACCCAGTTCGCTGACAGACCGCAGACGAACTGTTTATTCAAGCCACCGGAAATCACCAAGGAAGGAGACCGCACCCTGCTGACCGCAAACCTGCGAACACAACAAAGGTTAACTCGCATCCAAGTCGCGCGAACTCAAACTTGAGACCGCGAGAAACAATCCGGGCTCTGGTTCTTACAGTTCTTGTTAGGAATGACGGGCCATGCACCCCTATTTATAGGCGGGTGGACGGATGTCGTCACCGCACAAACCGGGATACAGTCACCACCCATCAGATCGCAAACGGTCTTAAAAGATAGACCGCGCAAACACAGCACTTGAACAAAATTCAGTCCAAGACCGAAGACAGCAGCAAGCCGCGCACAAGCCGTGCGAACGCAGCGATCACCCTTCCTGAGATCGCCAATATAGAGAAGCAAGCTGGCCGATCACACCAGATCGCCAGAACCAAACCGCCAGAGCACCAGCGCAGACCGCGCGGTCTCTGCGGTCTCCAGCCTTCAGACCGGCCGGACTCCTTTCCACTCCACTTCAACAAATTTCAACACTCCCCCTTGAAGTGGGAAGTGGAAACTAGCCCGAGCAACTCCCTTAACCGAGTAAACGGTCCCTTCGCCAGCGGCTTTGTGAAGATGTCTGCGACATTGTCCGCACTCCGAACATGCTCGACCATAAGAGATCCTCCCAACACCTTTTCACGAATGAAATGGTGCTCAATCTCTATATGTTTGGTCCTCGCGTGACAGACTGGATTGTTAACCAGCTTGAGAGCACTCTCATTGTCTCCGCGTAGCATAGTGGGACCTCGAACCTCCTGATGAACGTCCTCTACCAACCTCCTGAGCCAAATAGCTTCCTGAGCTGCTAAGGCCGAAGCCTTGTACTCCGCTTCTGTGGTAGATACAGACACCGAGTCTTGCTTCTTGCTGCACCAAGAAATAGCTGTGGGACCTGTCATAAAGACAAAACCAGACGTTGATCTCCGATCATCCACGTCTCCCCCATAATCAGCATCCATGAAACCATGCAACTCCAAGCTTGACCCTCTCCTATATAGGAGACCCAAATCAGAGGTCGACTTCACATACTTCAAGATGCCTTTAGCCGCTAGAAGATGAGGTTTCCGTGGTTCCGCCATGTACCGACTCACCTTGCCAACTGCATAAGCAATATCCGGTCTTGTGATCGTCAAGTAGATCAAGCTCCCAACCAGAGCTCGGAACACCAACGGATCAGATAAGACTCTCCCCTCATCCTTTCGAAGCTTATGATGTTGCTCCAAAGGTATAGAGCTGCTCTTTCCTTCCTCCATGCCAAATCGTTTCACGATTCGCTCCGCATATCCTTCCTGAGAAATGAGCACCCCGCTCTCCCGCCTCTGGACCTCGAGTCCAAGGAAATGGTGAAGCTCCCCCAGATCCTTCATCTCAAATCTGATAGCAAGCTCAGCCTGAGTCTTGCAACAGCTTCCTTCGAATTCCCGGTGACAATCATGTCATCCACGTACAGCAGCACAATCACCCGAAGCACCCCCTCCTTCTTGATGAACAAGCTTGAATCAAAGTCTGAAGCAACGAATCCGCAGAATAACAGATATTCTGCAATCTTCCCGTACCACGCCCGAGGCGCTTGCTTCAACCCGTACAGGGCCTTCTTCAATTTACAAACATAGTCCGGATACTCCTTCGAGATGAAACCTTGCGGTTGAGTCATGAAGATTTCTTTGTCAATCTCGCCGTATAAGAAGGCATTCTTCACGTCGAGTTGCCAAATCTCCCAATCACTCGAAGCCGCCAAGGCAATAACAAATCGAACTGAAGTCATCTTTGCCACTGGACTAAACGTTTCATCATAATCTTCTCTGTACTGCTGTGAGAACCCGCGAGCTACAAGACGAGCCTTGTAACGCTCGATACTACCGTCAGCTTTCTTCTTCAGCTTGAAGACCCACTTACAAGTGACAGGAGTAGTGCCCTTGGGCTTGGGCACAAGAGACCAGGTCTCATTCTTCTCGAGAGCTGTCATCTCTTCTTGCATAGCAATGTCCCACTCCTTCACACCTTTGGCCTTTTCAAAGCTCGACGGCTCCCTTTCATCTAAGGGACCAGCAAAGAAACATGAAACGAAGTTCACCATATTTCCTCCTGTGTATCGATCTGGTGGTTGAATAGTCCTCTTCGACCTCCTAAGAGGTTGCACCTGACTAACCACCTCCTCAGCCGCTTCTTCTGTGCAAGCTTCTTTTCCAGATAGACTTGGAGCATCGCTCCCCCTGCTACCAGAACCTGAAGCCCCCATCTCAGAGCTTGACACAACTGGAGCTCCTGGTGAAACAGGCAGCTCCACTTGAAGACTTTCCGCAGCTTTTCCTCCTTCATCAATCCTGCTTTCTGGTAGTTCAACTCCTGAACTCCCCTTGTAGGAAGTCACTTCATCGAACACCACATCCCGAGAAACAATTGACCTCCGTGTCTCAGGATCCATGCATCTCCATCCCTTCTTCCACTCATCATACCCAACAAAGACTAGCTTCCTTGCTTTCGCATCTAGCTTTGTTCGAAGAGCATCAGGAATATGCACATAGCAGGTTGACCCGAACACCCGAAGGTGAGTAACACTCGGCTTCTCCTTGAACATTAGTTCGTGAGGGGTCTTCATGTTGATAGGACTTAAAGGCAATCTGTTGATGACATAAGCTGCACAAGACATTCCCTCCGCCCAGAAGGACTTTGGGATATTCTTGGCATGAAGCCAGCATTTGCAAGTTTCCGTCAGATGACGGATCTTCCTTTCGGCAACGCCATTCTGCTGTGGAGTATGGGCACAAGTGAGCTCTCTCCGAACGCCGTGTTTCCTGCAAAAACTTGAGAACTCACCAGAAGTGAACTCCCCACCATTGTCAGTTCTCAATTTTTCCACCCGCAGGCCTAAACGACCTTCCACCAGCTCCTTGAACTCCACAAACCTTGCAAAGGCTTCTGACTTTTCTTTCAAGAAAAACACCCAGACATATCTGGTGTAATCGTCAATCAACACCAACATATATCTATTGCCTCCAAGGCTTGGGGTGGCAGTTGGTCCCATCAAATCACCGTGGATGCATTCCAACGGTGCTTTGCACCTTGTTTGCGATTTGTCGAATGGAAGTCGATGAGACTTACCAAACTGACATCCTTCGCAGACATGACCGTCTCCATAGGAGGACAAGCTAGACAAGCCATTGACAAGGCCCCTTACCGCCATAGCCTTCAATTTGTCCATGCCTACATGCCCCAACCTTTCATGCCAGATGGAAGCACTATCATTTGTCCTCATCTTATCAACATAGGTACTTGTCGATAAAACGAACAAGTCCTTCACCCGCTTGCCGACATGAATAACTTCTCCCTTTATTTCCGGTTGAGTTTTGAGAAACTTCACTTCTGTTGGGCCAAACAGAACGTGATAACCGGCATCGACCGCATTGGTCACAGAGAAGAGATTCTTCTTCATACCAGGCACGTGATAAACACTCCTCAACGTGAGTGGACCCTTATCACTGCTCAGAGAGATGACTCCTTCGTGCTCTACTGGATGAATAGAATTATCAGCCGTTATGATAGCATTGTTACCTGAGTAAGGTGCCAAAGAAGAGAACTTTGATCCATCCCCGGTGAGATGATGTCCACACCCTGAATCAACAATCCAGTCTTCTTCATAGTTGATGGAAGCCAAGGCCTTAACGGGCATCGCCGTTATATTAGACACAAAGGCTCCTCCCCATCCAACTTCATCAGACTTTGGCATCTCCTTCTCCACTGCATGTCCTGGCTGAAGATTCACCCGGCAATCTTTCTTGAAATGCCCAGTCTTGTTGCATCTAAAGCACCTCGATCCCTCTCCTTTCTTCTTCTCATCAGATTTAGGAGCATAGCCCCTATCTTGCTGACTTGAATTAGAGGGTCCATCATGACCCGACTTCTTCTTTTCCCACTTCTTTTTCCTCTTCCCAGAGAACATCACATCACTCTCTCCCCCGGAAATAGAAACCCCCGCCATCTGTCTTGCTAAACTTTCTTGCGAGGCAAGAAGGTTCTCCAGCTCCAACAGCGACGGCTGATTTGCCCAACCCTGAACTGAAGTTACAAAAGCAAGATACTCCTTCCGCAATCCGCGGATGATATGCCTCTTCAGCTTTGCCTCAGAGATTGGCTCATCAGGGTCCAAAGCAGAAATCTCTGCCGTGAGGTTCTTCATCTTAAGGAAGAAGGTAGAAATAGAAAGATCGTCTTGAGAGGCTCTCGCCAACTCATTTTCAAGAAATTGTAGCCTCGCTACATTCTTCTTATTGAACAATCCATCCAAGGATGTCCAAATCTCAGCAGCAGACTTACATCCAATAATATGATCAAACAGCTCCGGTGAGATAGCCCTTTTGAGAGTGAACTCTGCCTTAGCATTCAACCTCCTCCAAAGTCTCACCTCTGCCATATTATCTCCTGCTAGAAACACCTCTTGTGTGTCTTCTCCGCCAACTACCTCCCATAGATCCTCGCCAAGCAAGTAACTCTCCATACATGACTTCCACTTTTTAAAGTTAGTCGACGTGAGGAGTTCAATACCAAGACCTCCTGCGAATCCGCCTTCCATGGCAACCAATGTGGTCTCTTCTTCGCAAAGACGATGGCAACTCTAGTTGATCACTGCTTATCCACTCCAGCAACCTACCTCTGATACCATGTTAAATTTTTTGATTGAACCGTTTAGGAGTAAGCAGGAGTTGTATCAACAAGAGTTATAGCCAAACAACCACAATGCCAAAAACAGCAACACAAGAAATCTTTATTGAAATAGAACTGCTTTACAATGCGAGGCATACATGGCGAGACATGATTCATAAGAATCACGGAGATGAGAAGAACAAACACACCAAAAAATAGAAACCAGCGGTCTGCCAGAAAGAGACCGCTCGGACTGCAACAAAGGCTCAGGTCGCCCGGCTTGTTCTGCTGTACTCCCAGACCGCTTGCACAGTCAGACCGCAGAAACACCTTGAGACCGCGAGAACAGAAGCAGACAAACTGCACTGCCAGACCGCAATCCCCGATCGCACGAACTGAAGCTTATTGGAACAAAGAACTGAAGCTGTTGCCAGACCGCAACTCAGACCGCCTAACCGCTGAAGGTCGCCTGATCACTGAGTCCGCTGCAAACAGCACAAGAACACAATAACCCAGTTCGCTGACAGACCGCAGACGAACTGTTTATTCAAGCCACCGGAAATCACCAAGGAAGGAGACCGCACCCTGCTGACCGCAAACCTGCGAACACAACAAAGGTTAACTCGCATCCAAGTCGCGCGAACTCAAACTTGAGACCGCGAGAAACAATCCGGGCTCTGGTTCTTACAGTTCTTTATAGGAATGACGGGCCATGCACCCCTATTTATAGGCGGGTGGACGGATGTCGTCACCGCACAAACCGGGATACAGTCACCACCCATCAGATCGCGAACGGTCTCAAAAGATAGACCGCGCGAACACAGCACTTGAACAAAATTCAGTCCAAGACCGAAGACAGCAGCAAGCCGCGCACAAGCCGTGCGAACGCAGCGATCACCCTTCCTGAGATCGCCAACATAGAGAAGCAAGCTGGCCGATCACACCAGATCGCCAGAACCAAACCGCCAGAGCACCAGCGCAGACCGCGCGGTCTCTGCGGTCTCCAGCCTTCAGACCGGTCGGACTCCTTTCCACTCCACTTCAACAAATTTCAACATAAAAGGCACCACCACAAAGGCAAGAAGTCAAAAAAGACCTTTCTTGCTAAGAAGGAGAGAAGAGCTGGAGTTAGAGTGACTCAGACTCCTCTGAATCTGAAGAAGAAGAAGAAGAAGCCTATATTGGGCTCTATGCTACTGAAGAACGCGAGGACTATCCTACCCCTAGGGTAGGAATCAGAGCCCATTTGTCACATCCATAAAGTGACAATGAGGAAGAAGAAAAAGTGGACAGTTGGGGCTTAATGGTTGATGATTTAATTCGTGGATTGTTCTTTTTAATTGTTTTGGTTAACCTTTATTTGATGAGATTAGAGTTAGGCAGGTGTTTCCAAAGAGTCTCGCAAGTACTCCTACTTTGAGAAATTAACCGTTATCCTATCGAAAGATAGAAGTAACGGTCTTTTTCTGCTTTCGAAATATTGACGATTATGCCTCGGCTACAACGCCGAATTCTATTAATTTTTAAAATAGCAAAGGAGAGTTTTGCACTAATTTGGTTTGAACAGTTTTTGCTTAAATTTTAATCCAAACTAATCATATAATAAAGTCAAGTATACCTTATCGTGAGTAATACAGGATATTTTGTTTTAGAAAATATCGAGGTCGTATATTTCCGCGGATCGTGTTGATTAAGCTACTTTGAGGAACGAACTATTATTTTATCGGAATAAGTTTTTAGTTGGGTTTTTAAAAACGAATGATAATAAGCGTATAACTAGAGTTCTAAACGAGGATAATAATAGCGCCTGATGTCGAATTACCTTGAGACGAAAATAGTCTTTTTTAGAATTAAAAGAGATGACCTTTTAAAACATTAAAACGGCTTGGCCGTGGAGGTTCCATAATTATGAACGCTCCTCTCTCGAGGGTACGCCCACCTGAGATTATGAATTTTTGACCACCGAATCTTCTTAATACTCGCCTTATGTTGTGAACCCCGCTATTGGGTTTTTACTTCCAATTTGGGAGACTTACCTCATCTTCTCTCGAGGGTAGAGCGCACTTCTCTTTACCCGTGAGCGATCAGTCCGTACGCACGAGCATCTCGTCTAACTAGTGTACGGATTTGGAAATGAAAACCACACATCGATTATGTGGCTCCACTCAACGTTATTCTCGGGTAAACCTTAAGCGTTAATTATTTTAGAAAGAGATGTTTTAATTTTTAGAAAAACTATTTTTGTGTCCCAATGCTCTTCGACATCGTGCGCTAAAGGAAATTAGCCACTCATCGGAAATGGAGACGGCATAATTAAGAAAATACATGTTTAATAATTTAAGCGGATACAAGCGGATAAAAAGGAAAAAAAGACTTATATAAATGCAGTAATAGTATTCATCACAACCATCTTAAACAAGCGCTAAAGGAAATTAGCCTCTTATTCAAGATGGGTGTGGTATAGAAATGAAAAGACTTATAAAGGTGCAGAAATAATATCCGTCCCAAACGACTTATATAAGTGCTAAAGGAAATTAGCCTCTTATTCAAGATGGGGGTGGTATATAGCAGTTATATAAAGACTGAAATAAAGCTAAGTTACAAAAAAGATAAATACTATCTCATATACGCACGCACTCTACTTGTAATAAAAAGACTGAATCGAAAGAAAGCATTTAAATGAAAGCGATAAATAAAGCGTTAAAGAAAGCGATATACTATTTTTATGAAAGCAATAAACTAAGTTATGAAAGCAATAAACTAAGTTATGAAAGCAATAAAACTATGTTATGAAAGCAATAAAACTATTCTCATACACACACACACACACACACACTAAGATAAATAAAAAGAAGATGATCCAAATGGGAAAACAACATTTTATTTCTAAAAGGCAAAATTACAAATGAACATAAACTTAATTGCATAAAGAAAACTCACAATCACTCAAAAGAACTCAAAAACACTAACAAGCACTCAGAATTTGGATGATAAATGCTTCAGCCGAGCCCCTCTATTTATAGGCAAAATTTTATTTTTACACGCCCTAGGTCACGGGCGTGACTTGGATGTCACGGCCTTGACTTAGGGCGTGACATTTGCGCGTGCTTTGGGGGTCGCATCCACCGTCTTCTGGAAGGTTTGGGGTCAAACTTGGCCTCACACGAGCGTGACCTGCATTGTCACGGGCGTGACAGTGGGCGGCACATATCTTCTTTAACTGGGGCGTGACGGCTGGCGTGTGCGCTGGATTCTTCGAACGCCTGGACAGAGAGAGTTCGTCAAACGCAGATCGCCGTTCGTCGAATGCTGGGGCAGAGGGAGTTCGTCGAACGCAGCTTGGAAAGCTTTCGTCGAACGTAGGGCAGAGCGCTTTTGTCGAACGCAGCTCGGAGAGCTTTCATCGAACGCAGCTCGGAGAGCTTTCGTCGAACGCAGGGGCAGAGGGCGTTCGTCGAACGCAGTTTGACATTCGTCGAAGGCAGCTTGCCTTTCGTCGAACGCAGATTACACGCCTTTGGGTCACGGGCGTGACTCAGGGCGTGACTTGACAAAAATTGCCAAAATCTGCAACAACAAAAATAAAACTATGTTAGTAAGGAAAATATTAAAAGAAGTAATTTATTCATTAATTTACATAGAAAATTTACAATATTAATTAAAACTATACTAATAACTAGACTAAAAATACATATATTTTATTACTTATCAAATACCCCCATACTTAAGCTTTTGCTATTCCAGAGCAAAAGTAAGAGAGATTTATACGGGATTAACATAAGTTCTAATTTTTAGCTATCGTTTTATTTTAATCATAAGAGACTGAAAAATAAAAATTCGGAGTAATAAGAGTTAAGTCCTAAATTATGCAAATGATTTAAGTAGAAAGAAATGTCCTAGCCAAAAGACTTCTTAATTAACCAAATAGCAAACAAAATTGCAATCATTAGTAAACGAGATTAAATCGAAATTATGATAACCTTTGTTTAAAGAAATGTGAAGGAAATATGCAATTTACTAAATATGCTCTCAAAGGATTTTTTTTGAATTAAGTCCAGAAACAATAAATCGGCTATGGGAAAGGGGGGGGGGGGGGGTAACAAGCTATGGCAAAAGAAGAGTACTTAAATTAGGAGTGGTGGTTTGTATCTTTCCACCTTTCCTTTTTAGTTTTCTTTGGTGCTCACCGTGATATACGGGGGAAAACTGTTTGTTTTTTCTTTTGCTTTAATAACCCAATGCTTATGTTTATGGAACGAAATTTTTTTCCCATTGACATAAGATCATTTAAATTTTTTATTGGGTGCCTATGTTTACGGAACGAAGTCTTATTCCCATTGACATAAGATCTTTTTCTTCTTTTATTTTTCTTGCCATGCATACAAAGGGGTTTGCGAGAAAAAATTCTTAGAAATAATAAAAAAAAGTTTTGAGAGCAACCCTGGTAATTTGAAAATTCCTAGATTCCTAGAGACATAAAGTAGGGATAATTGGGGTCTAAAGTTGTTTTGCCAACATAATACACATGTCTCTATTTTAGCTAGTAGAAGTAGTGCTTGATAACAAAGCCTCTATTTAAATTAAAAACACAATATATTCTTTAAAACTTAACCCCGAACATTTAAATCTATCGATCTTAGATAAACACACAAATAGTAAAACTAGCGATTATGAAAATCCACAAATATATACTCTCGAAACTAAATGCTTTAAGAATAAAAGTAAAGTTGGGTTTATTATTATTATTATTTTTTTGGATTTTGTTTTTTGTTTTTTTCAACTACTATATAGTTATATATTTTTTTGGAAAAGTTTTGGGGTTTTGCAAAATATTTTTTTTTTCTTTTGTTTGTACTATGACAAAGTAAAAAGAAAGGAAAAACAAGTTTATTTTTTTCGGAAAATTTTGGTGATTTTGTTTTTTTTTTGTAGTTTTGTTTAAGCTTATATTTACAAAAGTAAGCAAAATGCAGAATAAAATAGGAAAATACTTTTTTTTGTATTGTTTTGTTTTTTTTGTTATAAAAACAGTAAAACACCCCCATACTTAAAACCCAACATTGTCCTCAATGTTGTAATGTAAGTATGAAAAAGAGAAAGTAACATTGCAATATATACAAAAGGAAAGAGGGAGCAAAAAGGCTTCCCTGAATTAAAGCTGGCGAGGTCGGTAGAAACCCTGCAAAAATAGATAAAAAGCATAATAAAATATTAGATAAATATGGGGTGTCTCCCACGAGCGCTTTGTTTACCGTCGCATAGCTTGACTAAACTAAAGTACCAGGATCATCGTTTGATAGGGAGTGTTGTAGTGAGGGATTAACGTGCAGAGTAACTTCATCGTCTCCCACCCGAAGGAGGAGGAGACCATTACTGACATCTATTAGCGCACGGGAGGTGGCGAGGAAGGGGCGACCGAGGATGATAGGCATCTCAGCATCTTCCTCGATGTCCAGGATGACGAAATCTACCGGGAAGACAAACTTGTCTACCTAGACCAGAACGTCCTCCACTACCCCTATAGGGTACTTTATCGAGTTATCCATAAGATGGATACTCATCTTTGTCGGGCTTGGGACGCCCAAGTCGAGTTGTTTAAAAAGAGAAAAAGGCATCGGATTGATGCTGGCGCCCAAGTCTGCTAGAGCATACTTCAATAACATATTGTCGAAGAGGCACGGGATGGAGAACCGTCCCGGGTCATTCAATTTTGGCGGCAATTTGTTAAGGAAAACAGCCGAGCAGTCTGCCTTAAGGGAAACGCGCGAAACATCGTCGAGTTTCTTTTTAGTCAGAAAGCAACCCTTTAAGATATTTCACGTATTTCGGCATTTGGGAGAGTGCCTCGCATAAGGGAACGTTTATTATAATTTGTTTAAAAATTTGTAAGAATTTTCGATATTGCTCGTCCTTCCGCTCGTTGTTTATTTTTGAGGGATAAGGAAGAGGCGAGCAAGAAACGTTCGGCACGATCGGAAGACTCGGTGATTTATCTATCGAAGGAGAGGGTGTAGGGGTCGGTGTCGAAACATGTACCTTAGGCTCGACCCATTTTGGGGAGGTTACCTCCTTGCCACTGCAAAGATTTATGGCATTGGCAGTTTCTCGGGGGTTTGGCTCCGTGTTCCCTGGCAGAGCTCCATATGGCCGCTCGGAGACCATCTTTGTCAGTTGTCCCACCTGATTTTCCATGTTCTTAATCGATCCGGTAATATTCCGGATATTTGACTCGGTGGATGCAACGTATTTAGCAAAAATATCTTCGAGCGGAGAAGGTTTTGGAGGGGGAGGCTGAAATCCATTCGGAAATCCTTGCGGAAATCCTTGTGGATTTACAATTGGGGGCCTCTGAGCATTATTAGGATTGCTCCAGGAAAAATTTGGGTGGTTCCTCCAACCCGGATTATTATTATTACTATACGGATTGTTATTAGGGTTGAAGGGGGGCCTAACTGGGTTGCCTAGGTAATCTATGGTTTCTTCGACAAAAGTATTATTATTATTATTACTATTATTATTAAGCCAAGAGGGAGTGGAGGAGGAAGCAGACATCTCCGCCACTTGCTTACTTAGCTGCTCCACTTGCGAGGCTAGGTAAGGAGTGGCATCCACTTCATAAATCCCGGCCAGTTTGGCAGGGCGAGATCTAGGCGCATTCCATTGATAGGCGTTCATGGTCATTTCCTCGAACAGAGCTTGGGCGACCTCAAGGGTTTTGTTGTTTAACGTTCCCCCGGCAGCCGCATCGATCATCTGTCGTGTTGAGAAATTCAAACCATTATAAAACGTCTGGACCTGCAGCCAGGACGGCAGCCAATGATGAGGACATCTACGTAGGAACTCTTTAAAATGCTCCCAAGTATCATAGAGAGACTCAGAATCGTATTGAATGAAAGAGGCGATATCCGTACGTAACTTAGCGGTTTTTGATGGGGGGAAATATTTAGTTAAAAAGTGTTCCGTCAATTGGGCCCACGTGGTTATGGTGTAACATCCCCCAAACTACTAGGCCCCTAGATGATTTTTGTCATGACAAGTCATGACAAAAATAGGATAAGTGACCTAGAACCCTAGGATGAAAATGGAAGAGGTGAAAAAACACATGGTGTGCACTTAGCCATCATGATCCACCCTATTGAGAAGTGAACCAAAAGGGGAGGATAAAATATCTTGTAAACCCCACATAACCATGAATAGTTCATATGGTGAGTTAAGTACACAAAGTGGGCCAGGAAGGCCCAATGAACTCATTAAAATGGGAAGGAATGCACTTTGGGGTGCAAATAACAGAAATGGATGTCCTAGCCTAGAGGTGACCAAAAGACTTCAAAAAGCCAACACAACCTCACCATGATCCCTATGACCAACTAGGAGGGCAAGTAGGCCACTAGGGACCCTTGGGGTCAACCAATTTGGTCAAATTGACCAAAAGTCAACTGTGAGCAATCTTAGGTCAAATCACCATAATTAAGGGCAATTGAACCCCAATTGATCAAATTGAAGACACTCTCCTATGGCAACCTCCCTAAGGGACCTAATGGACCCAAAGGCCCCATCATAGGGCCATCAATTTGGGGAAATTGGGTCAATTTCTTGAGAGCCCCAAATTGACCTAAAAGGTGCTAAAACCCAAATTAATCTTCAAGGGACTTAGAATGACCAAATTGATCACCACCAAAACCTAAAGGGAGTATGTGAGACCTAAAGGGAGTCTAATGGCCCCACATTGGACCCTTGGTGTAAGCCAATTTGAGGAAATTGGGAAAATTACCAATTTGCCCCAAATTACCAATTACACCCCTTTGGGTTCTAATTAGCCCCAAATTGACCAAATTGACCTAGCACAACCCTACCCAAACACTAAGGGAAGTGAGTGAGACATAAGCAAGCCAAGGTTCACATTCAATTTGGAGAATTAAGGCAAAATCACCAAAATGCCCAAATTGCCCCTATAGGCAATTAAGTGCACTCAAGCCCCAATTGACCCCATCTTGAATCAATTCTTTGTAGAGTAGGTCCATAGGGTCTTAGGGAGCAATGTGAGTCAATCATATTGAGGGTGTAAGCTTGAGTCAAGCCCCAAACCTAAAAATCCCAAATTTGCCCTATTTGGGTCAAGTGAGCCCAAAGCTCAAATCAAGTGGGCTTAGCCAACCCCATGACTCCAATAACCAGCCCTCATGATAACTGAACCCTAAGACCACTGAAAATTCGAAATGGAGGGATTAATGGTAAGAAATTTGGACTTGAAATGGGGGAAAAAGACAAAGGGGACATGGAGGAGGAAATTAGGGAGTGGGTGCCAAATGGCACCCCATTATCATTCCCCAAGCTCTTCTCCCAGCAGGGGGAGTAATTCCCGTCAGTTTGGGGCAGTGGGGAGGAGGTTTGGATTGGCTGCCATGGGCGGCAAGGAGGTTGGTCGAATGGCCTTAATGGAAACCGGCCATATACACTCCCTCCCCCTCTTTTCTCCCTCTCACTATGTTCAGAACTCCCAGAGCAGTCGAGCCCCCTCTTCGGAAGAAGTTTTCGAGCTCAGCCGCACAGAAAACGCCATGGATGCCGGGAATAGGAACGCGACCTTCCTCCGCCGCAACACCCGCCGCCAAGGCCGTGCTCAGGCAAGTTCCTTTCCCCCTCCACCCGTGCTAGTATCTAGACTCATTTAGGAGAGAAATCGGGCTCAATTGAGCCCGATCCCATGTGAGACGGAGGGAGATTTCTCGAGCATTTCTTCTTGCTCGGGATCGCCGGAGAGGCCATCTCCGGTGGCCGTGTCGCCGCCTGGCGTTAGCCACCACCTCAACGGAGGTGGTGGAGGCAGTGGCCGGCGGTAGGGTGCTGCAGGTTGCCGGAAAAATGCCCCGCAAAACGGCCCAGGCGCGTGAGATCTGGGTTGTTGGCTCATCGGGGATGATGAACCCTGGCCGTCCGATCTGGCGGATTCTTTTATTCGCAGCCCATGAAATGAATAAAATCGTAATGCTGATTATTTGTCACACGTTTAGCCGATTTTGTATGCTGAAATTGAAGCCTTTAGAGGCCATATTTGCAAAAATAGGCAGAGATAACATTTGTAGCCCTTGGAGTCTACTTTCATTTGCCACCTTAAAATCTTAATTTGGTGCAATGTGGACCCCTGGGCATCCATTCTACTAAGACTGCTCATAATGCCTATTAGCAAACCATAATCCTGCCTAGGTTTTTAATGTACCTTGCATGCTATTTATGAAGGCTTTAGAGGCCATAACATGAAAAATAGGCAGAGATAACATTTGTAGCCCTTGGGGTCTACTTTCATTTGCCACCTTAAACTCTTAATTTGGTGCACTGTGGACCCCAGGGCATCCATTATACTAAGACTGCTCATAATGCCTATTAGCAAACCATAATCCTGCCTAGGTTTTAAATGTACCCTGCATGCTATTTTTGAAGGCTTTAGAGGCCATATCATGAAAAGTTGCCAGATACAACAATTGTAGACCTATGGGTCTACTTTCTGTAGGATTTGAGATCAAGTGATTTGGAGCTCTACAGCTCCTTGTAGAGCCATTTTTCTAGGACTGCTCATTTTGTCTATTAGCAAACCACATAATCCTGCCTAGATTTTTAATGTAGTTTACATGCTAATTTTGAAGGCCTTAGATGCCATATCATGAACAGTTGCCAGAGACAACAATTGTATCCCTATGAGTCTACTTTCTGTAGGATTTGAGATCAAGTGATTTGGAGCTCTACAGCTCCTTGTAGAGCCATTTTTCTAGGACTGCTCATTTTGTCTATTAGCAAACCACATAATCCTGCCTAGATTTTTAATATAGTTTACATGCTAATTTTGAAGGCCTTAGAGGCCATATCATGAAAAGTTGCCAGAGACAATAATTGTAGCCCTATGGGTCTACTTTCTGAAGGATTTGAGATCAAGTGATTTGGAGCTCTACAGCTCCTTGTAGAGCCATTTTCTAGGACTGCTCATTTTGTCTATTAGCAAACCACATAATCCTGCCTAGATTTTTAATGTAGTTTACATGCTAATTTTGAAGGCCTTAGAGGCCATATCATGAAAAGTTGCCAGAGACAACAATTGTAGCCCTATGGGTCTACTTTCTGTAGGATTTGAGATCAAGTGATTTGGAGCTCTACAGCTCCTTGTTGAGCCATTTTTCTAGGACTGCTCATTTTGTCTATTAGCAAACCACATAATCCTGCCTAGATTTTTAATGTAGTTTACATGCTAATTTTGAAGGCCTTAGAGGCCATATCATGAACAGTTGCCAGAGACAACAATTGTATCCCTATGAGTCTACTTTCTGTAGGATTTGAGATCAAGTGATTTGGAGCTCTACAGCTCCTTGTAGAGCCATTTTTCTAGGACTGCTCATTTTGTCTATTAGCAAACCACATAATCCTGCCTAGATTTTTAATGTAGTTTACATGCTAATTTTGAAGGCCTTAGAGGCCATATCATGAAAAGTTGCCAGAGACAACAATTGTAGCCCTATGGGTCTACTTTCTGTAGGATTTGAGATCAAGTGATTTGGAGCTCTACAGCTCCTTGTAGAGCCATTTTCTAGGACTGCTCATTTTGTCTATTAGCAAACCACATAATCCTGCCTAGATTTTTAATGTAGTTTACATGCTAATTTTGAAGGCCTTAGAGGCCATATCATGAAAAGTTGCCAGAGACAACAATTGTAGCCCTATGGGTCTACTTTCTGTAGGATTTGAGATCAAGTGATTTGGAGCTCTACAGCTCCTTGTAGAGCCATTTTTCTAGGACTGCTCATTTTGTCTATTAGCAAACCACATAATCCTGCCTAGATTTTTAATGTAGTTTACATGCTAATTTTGAAGGCCTTAGAGGCCATATCATGAAAAGTTGCCAGAGACAACAATTGTAGCCCTATGGGTCTACTTTCTGTAGGATTTGAGATCAAGTGATTTGGAGCTCTACAGCTCCTTGTAGAGCCATTTTTCTAGGACTGCTCATTTTGTCTATTAGCAAACCACATAATCCTGCCTAGATTTTTAATGTAGTTTACATGCTAATTTTGAAGGCCTTAGAGGCCATATCATGAAAAGTTGCCAGAGACAACAATTGTAGCCCTATGGGTCTACTTTCTGTAGGATTTGAGATCAAGTGATTTGGAGCTCTACAGCTCCTTGTAGAGCCATTTTTCTAGGACTGCTCATTTTGTCTATTAGCAAACCACATAATCCTGCCTAGATTTTTAATGTAGTTTACATGCTAATTTTGAAGGCCTTAGAGGCCATATCATGAAAAGTTGCCAGAGACAACAATTGTAGCCCTATGGGTCTACTTTCTGTAGGATTTAAGATCAAGTGATTTGGAGCTCTACAGCTCCTTGTAGAGCCATTTTTCTAGGACTGCTCATTTTGTCTATTAGCAAACCACCTAATCCTGCCTAGATTTTTAATGTAGTTTGCATGCCATTTTTGAAGGCCTTAGAGGCCATATCATGAATAGTTGGCAGAGACAACATTTGTAGCCCTATGGGTCTACTTTCTGTAGGATTTGAGATCAAGTGAATTGGAGCTCTACAGCTCCTTGAAGAGCCATTTTTCTAGGACTGCTCTTTATGTCTATTAGCAAATTTGGGTGGAGTGAGCCCTATGCCTTGTGGTTGACCCAATGGCTTGAAATGCTGGACATGGATCCTTGGCAGCAATATGCCTTCCCAAAAGTTATTTGGGATTTTTGGGTACAAAAATCCCAAGATAAGGAATTTACTAAATTACCCCTAATTTAGGTTATAAAATAAAAAGGTGGTCATATGAACTTGGAATAATATGAGACTTAGGATCTGGTGTTTCTTTTTAGACCAATTCGGTGCTATGGTAATTTTCCCAAAATTTACTTAGGTCATAACCTAATACTTGTAGTGCAAACCCCTATTTGCACCCCATCTAGGTTAAATAGAAATTATGGTCAAATATTCCTGCTAAAAATGTGAAACTCAGGTTTTGGTGTTTTTAGACCAGCGTTATGTCATGGTAATCTTCCCTGAGATCATTGAGATCATAATCAAATACTTGACGTGTAAATCTCTATTTGCACACCTCTTATCTTTAATAGAAACTATGACTTAGGATTCCCTGGAGAATTTATGAAATTAGGATTTGAGTTTGTTAGATCACTACTCATTGCGAACCTATGGTGATAATTGGAACTCGTTTGGATATGATGTGATCAAGATCGCACCATAGGAGTCTAATCTAGATCAACCTTGTTTCGGTCTGCGAATAGCGAAACTGATTTACATGAATTAGACCACCACTGACCTCCACACGTAGAACTGTTAACTCTTTAGTAATTATGAAGGCTCAGGTCACTTGGAAGAGCATCTCTAAGGGCATCTTGGGAAATAAGGATTGGGGCACGTCTAGCAAAGCTATAGGTGTGTGAGTTTACAGTGATATAAAAAGGAGGTTAGACCTCATCAAGGGCCCCGCACACAACTCATCAGTGTTAAACGATTGTATGGAAGCAAAACTACCCTTAGTCGGGGAGCCATTTTAAGGTAGTACTCGAGGGAGAAGTCGAGAAGTATCTAAGGCAAACCCTGGTTTAAGGATGACGAAGAATGGGAGTGTGGGTCCAAGTAAGGTTGAGAATGTTATTTGAATGTGAGCAGTTCCTCGGTGAAGAAAGGGGACTCGAGTTTAAAATGTGACGACGGGAGAGTCAGCTCCCGGTCACAGCTGGAGGTGTTGGAGTTCAAGGAACTCCCCCACTTCTAATTGCCAAGTTTAACTCATCTTAGAGATGTAACGTAATTGGAGAGGAAAATGGCTGTCGAGTAAAAAGGGGTAGACACCAACAAGATTAAGTGCCTTGGGAGTAGGAAGTTCGGGGTGTCAGCCCGCCACACTTCCTAGTACCGCTGCGAGCCCCTCACAGGGTAACCCTCCGGATGTCCAAGGTTAACCATAAAGCTTCTAGGTTCAACTAAATCATAGACAAGATTAGTTAAGTAGGAGAACTCGGCAAGTTAACTTCCATCCCGAACCGGGACGTTATTTATAGGAAGGACTGGGATAGTCCCGCGAGCGGTAGGCTCGGGTTATAAGGAAGACTGGAATAGTCTGGCGAGCGGTAGGCTCTACTTTATAAATGTTGATATAGAATTGCGAGCTGGAGGCTCGGTAGTAAATGGCTAATACTTGTTGCTTGTGTATAAGATGTGGTGGGTCTTCGGTTCTGCCTTAGTCATCACACAGACAGCAGTTCGTTGACTCGGCAGTGCTAGTGGTTGTATTGGGGCCAGGTTGTTTTACTGCGCGTCCGACGGGACGAATTCCCTAAACCCTGCCTGGCCAGTTCAGTTTAGTACGCAGGAGCTCATGAGTACCGGGTACCGGTATCACAGCGTACGTTTGGGCCTAGGTCTGGTAGTGTGACTTACCCACCTAGGTGAGGAGACGCCCGCTCCTCTGCCACCAGTTTGTAAGACCCCACCCCCTTTTCTTTTTTTTTGGTGTGCCCATAGGAGAAATTTGGTGTGCCCATAGGAGAAATGACGTTAAATTGTCCATCGAACGAGATGCTTAGGGCCAACCTTTCTAATTAAACACTTTTCTTATGTAGCCTCCGGTAAATGTTCCCAACCAGAGAACGATTCCCCATGTTCAGGTCGTGATTCCCCCAGTGCAAGATGAAGTCCCTCCGGAACAGGCTACGGTTCCCCCACTGCAAGACGAAGTACCTCCCGCACAGAATACTGTCCCTCCCCACCGGCTCCCGTCCAGTTCCAACAAACGGAGATGGGTCAGACCCTGACCGCTATCCTGCAAGCTTTTACTCAGCAACAGGTCCCACTTCAGGCCCCCAACCCAGGGGCAAACTGGTTGAGCGTCTTCCGGGGTCTCTCCCCCCCATTTTACATAGGATCTGAGTCAGTGGTGCAAACGGAAGAATGGCTGGATGCAATCCAGGAAATGCTGGCAGGGATTCGTTGCCCGACGGATGTTGCAGTGTCCTTAGCTGTTTCTGCCCTAAAATCTCATGCTAAGAGATGGTGGAAGTCAGCTTTAGACACCACCTTTGCCTGTCTTGAGTACACAGACATCACGTGGGAAGAGTTTAAGGAGGCACTACTTGAGCACTTTGTGCCTCAAACAGCAAGAGATGAACTGGAGGAAAGGTTCTTGCATCTGAGGCAGGGGAATCTTTCAGTATTGGATTACCAGCGGGAGTTCTCTCACCTGGCTCGCTTCGCTACATCACATCAATTAAGCGACTCTGGGTACGCCAAGAGGTTCTTCAAGGGTCTACGAGACGATCTCAGACACTCCCTACAATATGTGGCGGACTCCAGTTTAGCACGAATCAGTGAAGCAGCAAGAAGACTGAAGGCAGATCAGCAAATGGTGAAGGGCCGAGGAAAAAGGCCAGCGGAAGATGGAAACGGGAATAGAGGACGGGACCACCGACAGCGCGGTGGATTCATTAGACATCAAAGAGGCAGAGGACAACCTCATCCAGACCCCCGACCGGACCAGAGATCCCCGGCTGTACTTGCACCTCAGCCGTTGCGGATGCAGGGGCCCCAAGAACAAGAAGGTAGAGCACATCCCACGCCAGTGTGTTTCTGGTGTCACCAACCAGGACATGTGCAGGCTCACTGCCCTCAGAGATGGGGTAACCCCCCACCCCTACCTATAGCAGCACCACCGGTACAACAAATCAGGGGCCGAGGTCGAGGACGTGGACGAGGTCGAGGGCCACCGGGTAGAGGCAGGCAGCCGGAGCAAATGTATGCACTGGATCTTGCCGAACCCAGAAATCCAGAGGATGTGATCACAGGTACCTCAGTTTTCCCTACATAATTGTTTAATTACCTGCCGACCTTTAGCTTACGTCAAACAATAAACTAAATCGCAAATCACCCAGGTATAGTGCTAGTATGTAAAAAGCCTGCGTACACCCTTTTCGATACGGGCGCTTCCCACTCATTCGTTTCGGCGGAATTCGTGGACGACTTGGACCAAGTACAACATTTCGAAGGCGTCGAAAGAAAGGTGCGACTGGCGGACGGGTCAGAGATAGAAACATGTGCTAAGTGCAACATGAATGTGGATATTGGAGGGAAGATGTTCGAAGCGCCGGCAACACTGCTAAAGATGAAGGGCTACGATCTAATCTTAGGCATGAACTGGCTATACTAGAACCACGCCAAGATCGATTGTCAGGCAAAGAAAATCACGCTAAAACACGAGGGAGACGATGTGGTGATCGAAGGTATTAAACCTATCTCTCGTCGTTTAATCTCATCAATTCAAGCTGTCAAGGCCCACTTGCAAGGAGATGAAGTCTTCATGATCTGCTTTGAAATGAAGGAGGAAAGTAAGCCCCTGACTGATATTCCCGTAGTTCAAAAATTTCCTGATGTCTTCCCAGAAAAATTACCCGGACTACCGCCACATAGGGAAAAGGACTTCCAAATTCAACTAGTACCAGGAGCAAAACCGGTGTCTCGGGCACCATATAGAATGGCACCAAGAGAATTGGCTGAGTTCAGGACTCAACTCCAGGAACTGGTAGACTCAGGGTTCGTCAGACCAAGTTCATCACCCTGGGGAGCACCGGTACTATTTGTAAAGAAGAAGGATGGGTCGCTTCGTCTCTGCATCGACTACCGAGAGCTGAATCGGCTGACGGTACGGAACACATATCCGCTACCGAGGATTGATGAGCTATTTGACCAACTACAGGGGGCCTTCTGGTTCTCTAAGCTTGATTTGAGGTCCGGATACTATCAGTTGCAAATACGAGAGGAAGATATCCCAAAGACGGCCTTCAGTTCTCGTTACGGATTATATGAATTTACAGTGATGCCATTCGGGCTCACGAATGCTCCCTCTGCATTCATGAGCTTAATGAACCATGTATTCGAACCTTACCTAGATAGGTTCGTTATCGTGTTTATTGATGACATCTTAATCTACTCCAAAACAAAGGAGGAGCATACCCAGCACTTGACTCAAGTCTTGAGCAAGTTACGGCAACATCAAATGTATGCAAAGTTCTCGAAGTGCCAATTTTGGCTACGGGAGGTGGCTTTCCTAGGGCACGTGATCAGTGGGGCCGGGTTGGCAGTGGATCCGGCCAAGGAACGGGCAGTAAGGGATTGGCCGCAACCGAAGTCGGCCTCGGATGTCCGCAGCTTCCTGGGACTAGCCGGATATTATCGTAAGTTCGTGGAGGGATTTTCAAGGATTGCACTTCCCCTCACGTCGTTAACAAAGAAGGATGCTGCATTTGTGTGGACAGATAAGTGTGAGGCAGCCTTTCAGGAGTTGAAGAACCGACTCACCACATCCCCCATTCTTACCCTCCCATCCGGAAAGGAGGGATTTCAAATCTACACCGACGCATCTTATCAAGGAATGGGTGCTGTCCTCATGCAACATGGTCATGTGATTGCCTATGCCTCGAGACAATTAAAGAAACATGAACAAAATTATCCGGTACACGACTTAGAGCTCGGAGCAGTGGTTTTCGCCTTGAAGATTTGGAGGCACTACTTATATGGGGTTCATTGCGAGATCTTCTCGGATCACAAGAATCTCAAGTACATCGACACCCAGAAGGACTTGAATCTACGCCAACGGAGATGGCTAGAGTTCTTGTGTGACTATCAATACACAATGCACTATCACCCCGGGAAGGCGAACACGGTAGCAGACGCACTTAGCCGAAGAGCGAGTGCATCCGACACGGAACCTCGATTAATGGTTATGGAGCTGATAAGGGTACTTCAGGACACGCAAGTCACACTGATGTCTAAGGCCAACCCCGAGACCTATGCAGAATACTTGGCAGCCATGAGCATGACTTGTGATATCCAAGATCGCATTAAATTTGGGCAAAGACAAGATGCATCATTGGAACCAGTGTTTGCGGCCTTGGAGTCAGGCCCCTCCAGGAACTTTACCTTGTGTGATGGTCTCATTCACTTCCGTGGACGGATACTCATACCACAAGGATACAGGATTCGGGAAGATATCATGGCTGAGGCACATAATAGCAAGTACTCCATACATCCGGGCGTCTCCAAAATGACGACGGATCTGAGAAAGTCAATGTACTGGCCCGGTATGAAGAAAGACATTGCCCGTTTTGTGACGCACTGTGTATCTTGTCAGCAGGTGAAGGCAGAATGCAAGAAGCCAGGGGGACTATTGCAGCCTCTACCTGTTCCTGAGTGGAAGTTTGATGACATATCTATGGACTTCGTGCATGGGCTACCTCGCTCCCACTCCGGGAATGACTCAGTATGGGTGATTGTTGACAGGCTGACGAAGGTGGCTCGGTTTATTCCAGTCAGGAAGGGTGCTCCGGTCGGAACGTTAGTACGACTATTTGTAGAGAAATTTGTTCGGTACCACGGAGTCCCTAAGTCGATCGTGTCCGATCGGGATGGCCGGTTTACGTCTCGGGAATGGAAGGCTGTTCAAGCCTATCTGGGATCTCGGCTGACCTTCAGCACCGCCTTCCACCCTCAGACAGATGGTCAAACTGAACATACAATTCGGACGATGGAAGACCTATTACGCCTCTGCATCCTGGACCGCAACGAACCTTGGGAAAGGTTGCTGCCACTCGCCGAGTTTTCTTATAATAATAGCCATCAATCCAGCATCGGCATGGCCCCCTACGAAGCATTGTATGGTCGTAAATGCAGAACCCCGCTGTCATGGGTTCAGGATGATTTTCCAGGGGTGCCAGGGTCGAAGTTTGAAGAGGACACGGACGCTCTGGTGCGACTAATCCGGGAGCGGATGCTAGAAGCCCAGAGTCGACAGGCCAAATATTACGACGCGCGGCATCGTAAGGTAGAATTTTGGGTGGGAGACAAGGTGTTTCTGAAGGTACGTCCATTGCACGGTGTCACACGGGTACGAAGGTTAAAGAAGCTCAGTCCTAGGTATATGGGACCTTACAAGATCCTGGAGCGGATTGGCCCTCTGGCATACCGACTGGAGCTACCACCAGAATTAGAGAACCTGCACGACGTCTTCCACGTCTCTTCGCTACGGAAGGCTCTGCTTAAGCCAGAACAACAGATCACTCGTACCTCAGGCCCAGTAGACACAGATTGGTCAGTCCGTTTGGAGCCTACCCGGATTGACGACTCCAGCATCCGGGTTCTACGATGAAAGAAGGTGCCATTAGTAAAGGTCCTTTGGTCCAACCACGGGAAGGAGGAACATACTTGGGAACCACTGGATCTAATGCAGCAACGCTACCCGAAACTATTTGAATCAGGTAAAACTCGATTGCAGAATGTATTTGATTTTCATTTTATTGTGCTTGATCTGAAAACTCGTACACCCGATCCTAAATTTCGGGGACGAAATTGTTTTGTTTTGTATTGGGATTTGTAACATCCCCCAAACTACTAGGCCCCTAGATGATTTTTGTCATGACAAGTCATGACAAAAATAGGATAAGTGACCTAGAACCCTAGGATGAAAATGGAAGAGGTGAAAAAACACATGGTGTGCACTTAGCCATCATGATCCACCCTATTGAGAAGTGAACCAAAAGGGGAGGATAAAATATCTTGTAAACCCCACATAACCATGAATAGTTCATATGGTGAGTTAAGTACACAAAGTGGGCCAGGAAGGCCCTATGAACTCATTAAAATGGGAAGGAATGCACTTTGGGGTGCAAATAGCAGAAATGGATGTCCTAGCCTAGAGGTGACCAAAAGACTTCAAAAAGCCAACACAACCTCACCATGATCCCTATGACCAACTAGGAGGGCAAGTAGGCCACTAGGGACCCTTGGGGTCAACCAATTTGGTCATTCTAAGTCCCTTGAAGATTAATTTGGGTTTTAGCACCTTTTAGGTCAATTTGGGGCTCTCAAGAAATTGACCCAATTTCCCCAAATTGATGGCCCTATGATGGGGCTTTTGGGTCCATTAGGTCCCTTAGGGAGGTTGCCATAGGAGAGTGGCTTCAATTTGATCAATTGGGGTTCAATTGCCCTTAATTATGGTGATTTGACCTAAGATTGCTCACAGTTGACTTTTGGTCAATTTGACCAAATTGGTTGACCCCAAGGGTCCCTAGTGGCCTACTTGTCCTCCTAGTTGGTCATAGGGATCATGGTGAGGTTGTGTTGGCTTTTTGAAGTCTTTTGGTCACCTCTAGGCTAGGACATCCATTTCTGCTATTTGCACCCCAAAGTGCATTCCTTCCCATTTTAATGAGTTCATAGGGCCTTCCTGGCCCACTTTGTGTACTTAACTCACCATATGAACTATTCATGGTTATGTGGGGTTTACAAGATATTTTATCCTCCCCTTTTGGTTCACTTCTCAATAGGGTGGATCATGATGGCTAAGTGCACACCATGTGTTTTTTCACCTCTTCCATTTTCATCCTAGGGTTCTAGGTCACTTATCCTATTTTTGTCATGACTTGTCATGACAAAAATCATCTAGGGGCCTAGTAGTTTGGGGGATGTTACAAATCCCAATACAAAACAAAACAATTTCGTCCCCGAAATTTAGGATCGGGTGTACGAGTTTTCAGATCAAGCACAATAAAATGAAAATCAAATACATTCTACAATCGAGTTTTACCTGATTCAAATAGTTTCGGGTAGCGTTGCTGCATTAGATCCAGTGGTTCCCAAGTATGTTCCTCCTGCCCGTGGTTGGACCAAAGGACCTTTACTAATGGCACCTTCTTTCGTCGTAGAACCCGGATGCTGGAGTCGTCAATCCGGGTAGGCTCCAAACGGACTGGCCGATCTGTGTCTACTGGGCCTGAGGTACGAGTGATCTGTTGTTCTGGCTTAAGCAGAGCCTTCCGGAGCGAAGAGACGTGGAAGACGTCGTGCAGGTTCTCTAATTCTGGTGGTAGCTCCAGTCGGTATGCCAGAGGGCCAATCCGCTCCAGGATCTTGTAAGGTCCCATATACCTAGGACTGAGCTTCTTTAACCTCCGTACCCGTGTGACACCGTGCACTGGACGTACCTTCAGAAAGACCTTGTCTCCCACCCAAAATTCTACCTTACGATGTCGCGCATCGTAATATTTGGCCTGTCGACTCTGGGCTTCTAGCATCCGCTCCCGGATTAGTCGCACCAGAGCGTCCGTGTCCTCTTCAAACTTCGACCCTGGCACCCCTGGAAAATCATCCTGAACCCATGACAGTGGGGTTCTGCATTTACGACCATACAATGCTTCGTAGGGGGCCATGCCGATGCTGGATTGATGGCTATTATTATAAGAAAACTCGGCGAGTGGCAGCAACCTTTCCCAAGGTTCGTTGCGGTCCAGAATGCAGAGGCGTAGTAGGTCTTCCATCGTCCGAATTGTACGTTCAGTTTGACCATCTGTCTGAGGGTGGAAGGCGGTGCTGAAGGTCAGCCGAGATCCCAGATAGGCTTGAACAGCCTTCCATTCCCGAGACGTAAACCGGCCATCCCGATCGGACACGATCGACTTAGGGACTCCGTGGTACCGAACAAATTTCTCTACAAATAGTCGTACTAACATTCCGACCGGAGCACCCTTCCTGACTGGAATAAACCGAGCCACCTTCGTCAGCCTGTCAACAATCACCCATACTGAGTCACTCCCGGAGTGGGAGCGAGGTAGCCCATGCACGAAGTCCATAGATATGTCATCAAACTTCCACTCAGGCACAGGTAGAGGCTGCAATAGTCCCCCTGGCTTCTTGCATTCTGCCTTCACCTGCTGACAAGATACACAGTGCGTCACAAAACGGGCAATGTCTTTCTTCATACCGGGCCAGTACATTGACTTTCTCAGATCCGTCGTCATTTTGGAGACGCCCGGATGTATGGAGTACTTGCTATTATGTGCCTCAGCCATGATATCTTCCCGAATCCTGTATCCTTGTGGTATGAGTATCCGTCCACGGAAGTGAATGAGACCATCACACAAGGTAAAGTTCCCGGAGGGGCCTGACTCCAAGGCCGCAAACACTGGTTCCAATGATGCATCTTGTCTTTGCCCAAATTTAATGCGATCTTGGATATCACAAGTCATGCTCATGGCTGCCAAGTATTCTGCATAGGTCTCGGGGTTGGCCTTAGACATCAGTGTGACTTGCGTGTCCTGAAGTACCCTTATCAGCTCCATAACCATTAATCGAGGTTCCGTGTCGGATGCACTCGCTCTTCGGCTAAGTGCGTCTGCTACCGTGTTCGCCTTCCCGGGGTGATAGTGCATTGTGTATTGATAGTCACACAAGAACTCTAGCCATCTCCGTTGGCGTAGATTCAAGTCCTTCTGGGTGTCGATGTACTTGAGATTCTTGTGATCCGAGAAGATCTCGCAATGAACCCCATATAAGTAGTGCCTCCAAATCTTCAAGGCGAAAACCACTGCTCCGAGCTCTAAGTCGTGTACCGGATAATTTTGTTCATGTTTCTTTAATTGTCTCGAGGCATAGGCAATCACATGACCATGTTGCATGAGGACAGCACCCATTCCTTGATAAGATGCGTCGGTGTAGATTTGAAATCCCTCCTTTCCGGATGGGAGGGTAAGAATGGGGGATGTGGTGAGTCGGTTCTTCAACTCCTGAAAGGCTGCCTCACACTTATCTGTCCACACAAATGCAGCATCCTTCTTTGTTAACGACGTGAGGGGAAGTGCAATCCTTGAAAATCCCTCCACGAACTTACGATAATATCCGGCTAGTCCCAGGAAGCTGCGGACATCCGAGGCCGACTTCGGTTGCGGCCAATCCCTTACTGCCCGTTCCTTGGCCGGATCCACTGCCAACCCGGCCCCACTGATCACGTGCCCTAGGAAAGCCACCTCCCGTAGCCAAAATTGGCACTTCGAGAACTTTGCATACATTTGATGTTGCCGTAACTTGCTCAAGACTTGAGTCAAGTGCTGGGTATGCTCCTCCTTTGTTTTGGAGTAGATTAAGATGTCATCAATAAACACGATAACGAACCTATCTAGGTAAGGTTCGAATACATGGTTCATTAAGCTCATGAATGCAGAGGGAGCATTCGTGAGCCCGAATGGAATCACTGTAAATTCATATAATCCGTAACGAGAACTGAAGGCCGTCTTTGGGATATCTTCCTCTCGTATTTGCAACTGATAGTATCCGGACCTCAAATCAAGCTTAGAGAACCAGAAGGCCCCCTGTAGTTGGTCAAATAGCTCATCAATCCTCGGTAGCGGATATGTGTTCCGTACCGTCAGCCGATTCAGCTCTCGGTAGTCGATGCAGAGACGAAGCGACCCATCCTTCTTCTTTACAAATAGTACCGGTGCTCCCCAGGGTGATGAACTTGGTCTGACGAACCCTGAGTCCACCAGTTCCTGGAGTTGAGTCCTGAACTCAGCCAATTCTCTTGGTGCCATTCTATATGGTGCCCGAGACACCGGTTTTGCTCCTGGTACTAGTTGAATTTGGAAGTCCTTTTCCCTGTGTGGCGGTAGTCCGGGTAATTTTTCTGGGAAGACATCAGGAAATTTTTGAACTACGGGAATATCAGTCAGGGGCTTACTTTCCTCCTTCATTTCAAAGCAGATCATGAAGACTTCATCTCCTTGCAAGTGGGCCTTGACAGCTTGAATTGATGAGATTAAACGACGAGAGATAGGTTTAATACCTTCGATCACCACATCGTCGCCCTCGTGTTTTAGCGTGATTTTCTTTGCCTGACAATCGATCTTGGCGTGGTTCCAGTATAGCCAGTTCATGCCTATGATTAGATCGTAGCCCTTCATCTTTAGCAGTGTTGCCGGCGCTTCGAACATCTTCCCTCCGATCTCCACATTCATGTTGCACTTAGCACATGTTTCTATCTCTGACCCGTCTGCCAGTCGCACCTTTCTTTCGACGCCTTCGAAATGTTGTACTTGGTCCAAGTCGTCCACGAATTCCGCCGAAACGAATGAGTGGGAAGCGCCCGTATCGAAAAGGGTGTACGCAGGCTTTTTACATACTAGCACTATACCTGGGTGATTTGCGATTTAGTTTATTGTTTGACGTAAGCTAAAGGTCGGCAGGTAATTAAACAATTATGTAGGGAAAACTGAGGTACCTGTGATCACATCCTCTGGATTTCTGGGTTCGGCAAGATCCAGTGCATACATTTGCTCCGGCTGCCTGCCTCTACCCGGTGGCCCTCGACCTCGTCCACGTCCTCGACCTCGGCCCCTGATTTGTTGTACCGGTGGTGCTGCTATAGGTAGGGGTGGGGGGTTACCCCATCTCTGAGGGCAGTGAGCCTGCACATGTCCTGGTTGGTGACACCAGAAACACACTGGCGTGGGATGTGCTCTACCTTCTTGTTCTCGGGGCCCCTGCATCCGCAACGGCTGAGGTGCAAGTACAGCCGGGGATCTCTGGTCCGGTCGGGGGTCTGGATGAGGTTGTCCTCTGCCTCTTTGATGTCTAATGAATCCACCGCGCTGTCGGTGGTCCCGTCCTCTATTCCCGTTTCCATCTTCCGCTGGCCTTTTTCCTCGGCCCTTCACCATTTGCTGATCTGCCTCCAGTCTTCTTGCTGCTTCACTGATTCGTGCTAAACTGGAGTCCGCCACATATTGTAGGGAGTGTTTGAGATCGTCTCGTAGACCCTTGAAGAACCTCTTGGCGTACCCAGAGTCGCTTAATTGATGTGATGTAGCGAAGCGAGCCAGGTGAGAGAACTCCCGCTGGTAATCCAATACTGAAAGATTCCCCTGCCTCAGATGCAAGAACCTTTCCTCCAGTTCATCTCTTGCTGTTTGAGTCACAAAGTGCTCAAGTAGTGCCTCCTTAAACTCTTCCCACGTGATGTCTGTGTACTCAAGACCGGCAAAGGTGGTGTCTAAAGCTGAATTCCACCATCTCTTAGCATGAGATTTTAGGGCAGAAACAGCTAAGGACACTGCAACATCCGTCGGGCAACGAATCCCTGCCAGCATTTCCTGGATTGCATCCAGCCATTCTTCCGTTTGCACCACTGACTCAGATCCTGTGTAAGATGGGGGGGAGAGACCCCGGAAGACGCTCAACCAGTTTGCCCCTGGGTTGGGGGCCTGAAGTGGGACCTGTTGCTGAGTAAAAGCTTGCAGGATAGCGGTCAGGGTCTGACCCAGCTCCGTTTGTTGGAACTGGACGGGAGACGGTGGGGGAGGGACAGCATTCTGTGCGGGAGGTACTTCGTCTTGCAGTGGGGGAACCGTAGCCTGTTCCGGAGGGACTTCATCTTGCACTGGGGGAATCACGACCTGAACATGGGGAATCGTTCTCTGGTTGGGAACATTTACCGGAGGCTACATAAGAAAAGTGTTTAATTAGAAAGGTTGGCCCTAAGCATCTCGTTCGATGGACAATTTAACGTGATTTCTCCTATGGGCACACCATTGCTTCCGCTGCTAGTTTGTCCTCAAACTAACTCGAGCGGGGTTGCCCTAGGGTTGTGGACTCCTTCTTTGGATCGGTTTTGGCTAAGCTGATACCAGTTTGTAAGACCCCACCCCCTTTTCTGGCCCACCACAGGGCCCAGCGGGTTGTTGGAGACATACAGTCTCCCTTCGGTGAGATGTGAGCCAGTTAAGCGGCGGCACGTGGACTTCCCAGGAGGTCACCCATCCCGTGACTACTCCAGCCCGAGCACGCTTAACTACGGAGTTCTTAAAACCCAAATTAATCTTCAAGGGACTTAGAATGACCAAATTGATCACCACCAAAACCTAAAGGGAGTATGTGAGACCTAAAGGGAGTCTAATGGCCCCACATTGGACCCTTGGTGTAAGCCAATTTTGAGGAAATTGGGCAAATTACCAATTTGCCGCAAATTACCAATTACACCCCTTGGGGTTCTAATTAGCCCCAAATTGACCAAATTGACCTAGCACAACCCTACCCAAACACTAAGGGAAGTGAGTGAGACATAAGCAAGCCAAGGTTCACATTCAATTTGGAGAATTAAGGCAAAATCACCAAAATGCCCAAATTGCCCCTATAGGCAATTAAGTGCACTCAAGCCCCAATTGACCCCATCTTGAATTAATTCTTTGTAGAGTAGGTCCATAGGGTCTTAGGGAGCAATGTGAGTCAATCATATTGAGGGTGTAAGCTTGAGTCAAGCCCCAAACCTAAAAATCCCCAATTTGCCCTATTTGGGTCAAGTGAGCCCAAAGCTCAAATCAAGTGGGCTTAGCCAACCCCATGACTCCAATAACCAGCCCTCATGATAACTGAACCCTAAGACCACTGAAAATTCGAAATGGAGGGATTAATGGTAAGAAATTTGGACTTGAAATGGGGGAAAAAGACAAAGGGGACATGGAGGAGGAAATTAGGGAGTGGGTGCCAAATGGCACCCCATTATCATTCCCCAAGCTCTTCTCCCAGCAGGGGGAGTAATTCCCGTCAGTTTGGGGCAGTGGGGAGGAGGTTTGGATTGGCTGCCATGGGCGGCAAGGAGGTTGGTCGAATGGCCTTAATGGAAACCGACCATATACACTCCCTCCCCCTCTTTTCTCCCTCTCACTACGTTCAGAACTCCCAGAGCAGTCGAGCCCCCTCTTCGGAAGAAGTTTTCTAGCTCAGCCGCACAGAAAACGCCATGGATGCCGGGAATAGGAACGCGACCTTCCTCCGCCGCAACACCCGCCGCCAAGGCCGTGCTCAGGCAAGTTCCTTTCCCCCTCCACCCGTGCTAGTATCTAGACTCATTTAGGAGAGAAATCGGGCTCAATTGAGCCCGATCCCATGTGAGACAGAGGGAGATTTCTCGAGCATTTCTTCTTGCTCGGGATCGCCGGAGAGGCCATCTCCGGTGGCCGTGTCGCCGCCTGGCGTTAGCCACCACCTCAACGGAGGTGGTGGAGGCGGTGGCCGGCGGTAGGGTGCTGCAGGTTGCCGGAAAAATGCCCTGCAAAACGGCCCAGGCGTGTGAGATCTGGGCTGTTGGCTCATCGGGGACGATGAACCCTGGCCGTCCGATCTGGCGGATTCTTTTATTCGCAGCCCATGAAATGAATAAAATCGTAATGCTGATTATTTGTCACACGTTTAGCCGATTTTGTATGCTGAAATTGAAGCCTTTAGAGGCCATATTTGCAAAAATAGGCAGAGATAACATTTGTAGCCCTTGGGGTCTACTTTCATTTGCCACCTTAAACTCTTAATTTGGTGCAATTTGGACCCCAGGGAATCCATTCTACTAAGACTGCTCATAATGCCTATTAGCAAACCATAATCCTGCCTAGGTTTTTAATGTACCTTGCATGCTATTTATGAAGGCTTTAGAGGCCATAACATGAAAACTAGGCAGAGATAACATTTGTATCCCTTGGGGTCTACTTTCATTTTCCACCTTAAACTCTTAATTTGGTGCACTGTGGACCCCAGGGCATCCATTCTACTAAGACTGCTCATTTTGTCTATTAGCAAACCACATAATCCTGCCTAGATTTTTAATGTAGTTTACATGCTAATTTTGAAGGCCTTAGAGGCCATATCATGAAAAGTTGCCAGAGACAACAATTGTAGCCCTATGGGTCTACTATTTGTAGGATTTGAGAACAAGTGCTTTGGAGCTCTACAGCTCCTTGTAGAGCCATTTTTCTAGGACTGCTCATTTTGTCTATTAGCAAACCACATAATCCTGCCTAGATTTTTAATGTAGTTTACATGCTAATTTTGAAGGCCTTAGACGCCATATCATGAAAAGTTGCCAGAGACAACAATTGTATCCCTATGGGTCTACTTTCTGTAGGATTTGAGATCAAGTGATTTGGAGCTCTACAGCTCCTTGTAGAGCCATTTTCCTAGGACTGCTCATTTTGTCTATTAGCAAACCACATAATCCTGCCTAGATTTTTAATGTAGTTTACATGCTAATTTTGAAGTCCTTAGAGGCCATATCATGAAAAGTTTCCAGAGACAACAATTGTATCCCTATGGGTCTACTTTCTGTAGGATTTGAGAGCAAGTGATTTGGAGCTCTACAGCTCCTTGTAGAGCCATTTTTCTAGGACTGCTCATTTTGTCTATTAGCAAACCACCTAATCCTGCCTAGATTTTTAATGTAGTTTGCATGCCATTTTTGAAGGCCTTAGAGGCCATATCATGAAAAGTTGGCAGAGACAACATTTGTAGCCCTATGGGTCTAATTTCTGTAGGATTTGAGATCAAGTGAATTGGGGCTCTACAGCTCCTTGAAGAGCCATTTTTCTAGGACTGCTCTTTATGTCTATTAGCAAATTTGGGTGGAGTGAGCCCTATGCCTTGGGGTTGACCCAATGGCTTGAAATGCTGGACATGGATCCTTGGCAGCAATATGCCTTCCCAAAAGTTATTTGGGATTTTTGGGTACAAAAATCCCAAGATAAGGAATTTACTAAATTACCCCTAATTTAGGTTATAAAATAAAAAGGCGGTCATATGAACTTGGAATAATATGAGACTTAGGATCTGGTGTTTCTTTTTAGACCAATTCGGTGCTATGGTAATTTTCCCAAAATTTACTTAGGTCATAACCTAATACTTGTAGTGCAAACCCCTATTTGCACCCCATCTAGGTTAAATAGAAATTATGGTCAAATATTCCTGCTAAAAATGTGAAACTCAGGTTTTGGTGTTTTTAGACCAGCGTTATGTCATGGTAATCTTCCCTGAGATCATTGAGATCATAATCAAATACTTGACGTGTAAATCTCTATTTGCACACCTCTTATCTTTAATAGAAACTATGACTTAGGATTCCCTGGAGAATTTATGAAATTAGGATTTGAGTTTGTTAGATCACTACTCATTGCGAACCTATGGTGATAATTGGAACTCGTTTGGATATGATGTGATCAAGATCGCACCATAGGAGTCTAATCTAGATCAACCTTGTTTCGGTCTGCGAATAGCGAAACTGATTTACATGAATTAGACCACCACTGACCTCCACACGTAGAACTGTTAACTCTTTAGTAATTATGAAGGCTCAGGTCACTTGGAAGAGCATCTCTAAGGGCATCTTGGGAAATAAGGATTGGGGCACGTCTAGCAAAGCTATAGGTGTGTGAGTTTACAGTGATATAAAAAGGAGGTTAGACCTCATCAAGGGCCCCGCACACAACTCATCAGTGTTAAACGATTGTATGGAAGCAAAACTACCCTTAGCCGGGGAGCCATTTTAAGGTAGTACTCGAGGGAGAAGTCGAGAAGTATCTAAGGCAAACCCTGGTTTAAGGATGACGAAGAATGAGAGTGTGGGTCCAAGTAAGGTTGAGAATGTTATTTGAATGTGAGCAGTTCCTCGGTGAAGAAAGGGGACTCGAGTTTAAAATGTGACGACGGGAGAGTCAGCTCCCGGTCACAGCTGGAGGTGTTGGAGTTCAAGGAACTCCCCCACTTCTAATTGCCAAGTTTAACTCATCTTAGAGATGTAACGTAATTGGAGAGGAAAATGGCTGTCGAGTAAAAAGGGGTAGACACCAACAAGATTAAGTGCCTTGGGAGTAGGAAGTTCGGGGTGTCAGCCCGCCACACTTCCTAGTACCGCTGTGAGCCCCTCACAGGGTAACCCTCCGGATGTCCAAGGTTAACCATAAAGCTTCTAGGTTCAACTAAATCATAGACAAGATTAGTTAAGTAGGAGAACTCGGCAAGTTAACTTCCATCCCGAACCGGGACGTTATTTATAGGAAGGACTGGGATAGTCCCGCGAGCGGTAGGCTCGGGTTATAAGGAAGACTGGAATAGTCTGGCGAGCGGTAGGCTCTACTTTATAAATGTTGATATAGAACTACGAGCTGGAGGCTCGGTAGTAAATGGCTAATACTTGTTGCTTGTGTATAAGATGTGTTGGGTCTTCGGTTCTGCCTTAGTCGTCACACAGACAGCAGTTCGTTGACTCGGCAGTGCTAGTGGTTGTATTGGGGCCAGGTTGTTTTACTGCGCGTCCGACGGGACGAATTCCCTAAACCCTGCCTAGCCAGTTCAGTTTAGTACGCAGGAGCTCATGAGTACCGGGTACCGGTATCACAGCGTACGTTTGGGCCTAGGTCTGGTAGTGTGACTTACCCACCTAGGTGAGGAGACGCCCGCTCCTCTGCCACCGTTTGACCACGATGGGAGGTGCCCGAGAGGTTAGCTACCTCCGAAAAGTGGGAACTAAAGGTCTGTACGTACATAGTCGTGTGTGTGAGTTGCATGTGTATGAAATAATAATACAAACATTGCACCATTGCATTGCATATCATAGCATAGCATTTCTGCATAAACAGAGACCTCATCGTATAAATCAGTGTGGGCTCTTTTATACGATGAGTTTATTGCTTGCCCGATCCCTTAGCTTATGTGCTATTGTGTGTGCACATAAGTTAAGGTTACTTTCGTAGCTGCTCCTTAATTATACCGCTCTTTTACTTATACTGCTCTGTTACTTATACTGCTTCTTACTTTTGCTTACGTACATACTCCTGCTTGGGTAGATATGCTTACATTACTTGTTTAGTACCTTATACTTGCTAGTCTCGCCACTGCCACCTGCTTCTTTGGATTACCCCTTGATGTCCTCCGCTTCCTCCTCCCGCACGGTGCCTAGGAGTCGCGGGTGGAGGCGGTGAGGAATATGCTGAGTCTTTTAGACTGACGGTCAGTGGACCCTATTATTACAGGAGGACCAGGAGGAGCAGGTCAACCCCCAGAGGGTGGTGCCTGAGACAGTGAACAGGCCTGGAGTCGGACTCTCAGCTGCCGCCGGGAGAGCCCCGGTAAGCAAGACCCCTCATATTCCTACGCTACACATCTACCCAGGTCAGAAGCCGGAGTTATATGCCATCGAAGGAGTCGAGCCTTGTGGATGCTTAGATTGTTATATCTTCGCCAGGAGAGAGGCGAAGAAAGCGTCCAAGGACCGGGCTTAGGCCATGTTGTACTATTATTTTAATTTCCGCACTCTGATGTACTCTTACTTTATATAAATATCTCTTGTTGGACATGTTTCTCTATTTGAAGTGATTATTGTGGACTTGTATTATTAATTCACTCTTCCTTTTATGATTTTGGTTGGCCTGGATATAGTTGAATAGCCGGCAGGATTGGCGTGTTGTGGTGGGGACCATGTTTGAGAGGGTACCACCACAAGACGGCAGTTCTGGGCGGTAAGACCCGGACTTCAAAAAAAAAAAAAAAAAGGGGGTGGGGTCTTACATATGGATCCTCTGGGAAGAGAAGTTAACCACGCTTTTGCCTTCGTCCGCAGCGAAAATGGAAATAAGTGTAAACGAATGGCGTCGTCAGTAACGCCATTAATTTTGAAAGTATCGCAGATTTCCAAAAAGTTAGAAAGATGTAAGTTTGGATCCTTATCTGGTAAACCGTCAAATTGTACTGACTATTGTACCATTTGAATGATGCTAGATTTTATTTCAAAAGTATTATTATCCACTGTTGGGCGCGTTATGCTCGATCCGGTATCTTCCAGATTTGGCCTGGCATAATATGCCATGGTCCGGTATCTTCCAGATCGGCCATAGGTTCAGTGTAAGTATCTCCGAATGACTCTTCGGGAAATTCAAGTAAGATTTGATCACGAAGTCGGAGGCGCTTGCGAAGAGTGCGCTCAATTTCGGGGTCAAAAGGGACATTCGAATCGTCCGAGGAGTTTCCTCTGGTCATATACTAATAATAAAACTGATATTTTTTTTTGCTTTTTGTAATAATTATATATATATATTTTAATATATATTTTTAATATATATGATAAAAGTAATAGTACTTCCTTGTTTCAAATAACAACACTAATTATCCCCGGCAATGGCGCCAAAAACTTGATGATTAAATTCGTGGATTGTTCTTTTTAATTATTTTGGTTAACCTTTATTTGATGAGATTAGAGTTAGGCAGGTGTTTCCAAAGAGCCTCGCAAGTACTCCTACTTTGAGAAATTAACCGTTATCCTATCGAAAGATAGAAGTAACGGTCTTTTTCTGCTTTTGAAATATTGACGATTACGCCTCGGCTACAACGCCGAATTCTATTGATTTTTAAAGTAGCAAAGTAGAGTTTTGCACTAATTTGGTTTGAACAGTTTTTGTTTAAATTTTAATCCGAACTAATCATATAATAAAGTCAAGTATACCTTATCGTGAGTAATACAGGATATTTTGTTTTAGAAAATATCGAGGTCATATATTTCCGCGGATCGTGTTGATTAAGCTACTTTGAGGAACGAACTATTATTTTATCGGAATAAGTTTTTAGTTGGGTTTTTAAAAACGAATGATAATAAGCGTATAACTAGAGTTCTAAACGAGGATAATAATAGCGCCCGATGTCGAATTACCTTGAGACGAAAATAGTCTTTTTTAGAATTAAAAGAGATGACCTTTTAAAACATTAAAACGGCTTGGCCGTGGAGGTTCCATAATTATGAACGCTCCTCTCTCGAGGGTACGCCCACCTGAGATTATGAATTTTCGACCACCGAATCTTCTTAATACTAGCCTTATGTTGTGAACCCCGCTATTGGGTTTTTACTTCCAATTTGGGAGACTTACCTCATCTTCTCTCGAGGGTAGAGCGCACTTCTCTTTACCCGTGAGCGATCAGTCCGTACGCACGAGCATCTCATCTAACTAGTGTACGAATTTGGAAATGAAAACCACACATCGATTATGTGGCTCCACTCAACGTTATTCTCGGGTAAACCTTAAGCGTTAATTATTTTAGAAAGAGATGTTTTAATTTTTAGAAAAACTATTTTTGTGTCACAATGCTCTTCGACATTGTGCACTAAAGGAAATTAGCCACTCATCGGAATGGAGATGACATAATTAAGAAAATACATGTTTAATAATTTAAGCCGATACAAGCGGATAAAAAGGAAAAAAAAAGACTTATATAAAAGCAGTAATAGTATCTGTCCCAACCGTCTTAAACAAGCGCTAAAGGAAATTAGCCTCTTATTCAAGATGGGGGTGGTATAGAAATGAAAAGACTTATAAAGGTGCAGAAATAATATCCATCCCAACCGACTTAAATAATTGCTAAAGGAAATTAGCCTCTTATTCAAGATGAGGGTGGTATATAGCAGTTATATTGAAAGTGCACAGTTAACCTCACTAGAATTCTCTAGAGGGGGGGGGGGGTGAATAGAGATTAAAAATACTTTGTGCAATTATATATATATATATATATATATATATATATATATGTGTGTGTGTGTAATAATCACAGATTTAAACTTCCCACACACCAACAAGAATTAAGCAAGTAAAGAAGAAAAATAACAAGTAGAAAATCACAGCACAACACAAGGAAATATAGTGGTTCCCCAAACTTTGGGTAGTCCACTCTTCTACCCCCTTGGTAGGAATTCACTAACTTGCACTGAGACTTTTGATAAGGAGACTCTTAGAACCAGACTGAGTCTTTTGATAAGGAGACTCTTAGAACCACTACAACTGAATTTTTTGAAGAGAGATTCTAAAAACTCTTTTACACAGTTTGAAAATAAAATAAGGATAAGAAGAAGAAGTAGAACAAGTAGAGGAACAGATAACACTATATGTAAGAAAGAATCTTCTTCCTAGCAAGAAGATTAGAAGCACAAGTATAGTGAATATGATCTCTCTTCTATAGTGAGAAGGAGATTGTAAGCTTTTCTCTCTTTTGTGAGAGCTTTCAGAATTTGCAGCAGAATGGCTTCAGAAGAAGGAGAAGATGAAGGCTTTTTCTTTTGCTGCAGCACACTATCTCTTTTCTCAATTTTCTCACTCTTCACTTGGGAGCACTTCCTCTTTTTCAAATGTATATGGTGGATCACTGGTTATCATTCTCTGCCGACCTCCTTCTTATTTATAGCTCTATTTAAAGTATATTGCTAAAGGAGAATAATCAATTAGCAAATAGAGAATTAGAAAGAGATAAGAGTTTCCATAATTAATATTTCTGTAGAAGGAAAGGAATTCATTCTGATTTCAAATAATATCCATAATAATCTTAATCAAATTAGCCAAGAATCAAATAGAAGGAAAGGCTGATTCAGAACGGCTATAAAAGAATAATATCATTCCATATAAATCAGATCTACAGAAAGAAGAAAAGAGATCTGGCGTGTTTTTGAATTACTTATAGATATCGACGTGCGTCGATTACTATTCGACGTAAACGTCGATTTCATCCTGGCTGGACGTCGAGAGGAGAATAAGGAAGGTGCGTAGACAAAGGTGCGTCGACTTTATCAAATGCGTCGACTAGAAGTTAGAGGTACGTCGACTATGATTACGTCGAATTCTTCTTAAAGTTACTTCGACTCATTCTGAGAGAAACGTCGACTATATTTCGACGTTGCGTCGAATACTATTCGACGCATATTTACTTAGACTAACTTTTCATTCTTAGAAGTTATATTCTACTCAATTCTAGGGGTTAAGATAAATCATTTCCCCAACAATCTCCCCCTATTTGTCTTAACCCTATATGGAGAGAAATTGTATCAGCTTTTAATCAACAAAGCAAAGCATTTATATAGAGTAGAAATATGCTAAGCAATCAGAAGAAAATAGAATAAGAAATTATATAAACAACTTTCATGTTCAGTTGAGTAATCAGCATTTAAGCATAGACAATTGTTCAAATAGAGTATATCATCATTGTTCAGGGGTAGGAGGAGTTTTTCTTTTCCTAGTGAATACTTTTGTGGATTGCTCCTTCTCAGCAGCAGGTGATTCCCTTAGCTCCCCCTGAGTCTCAGCAATTTTCTCCCCCTGGGATGGAACTTCTTCTAAGCCTTCTACTTCTTCTTCAGTTTCCTTTTCATTTCTAGTTTCAGGTATAACAGCATTTGGCTCCCCCTGAGTCTCAGCTCCCTTTTCAGCTTCATTCTCTGCTCTACTTGCCTCCCCTTGTAATAGAATCACTTGTTGAGTAGCTTCTCTTGCTATATTGAGTACCTCTGTTAGGTGCTCTTCACTATGTAGCTCAGGTACAACTTCATTCCCAATGGTCTTGAGCAGTGCAATACTATCATTCTTTGAAGTAGGAAGAGACTTGTGAGAGAGAGATTTATGACTGGAGAGATGATCTTCATCTAACCTCTCCCCTTTCTTGACCTTCTTAGCCAAGGAGGTTAAGAAAAATCTGGTGACCTTAGAGGAAGTGATAGAGGTCTTCAGGCTTTGCACAGAGGTACTGACCCCATCTATTTGGGTCTGCATGTGTAAGATAGAGGAGTGAATTTGAGAGCAGTGTCCATCCAGCATGTCCTGAAATTTTTGGGTTGCTGTCTGGATACACTGGGTGATGAGGTTTACAGTGGATGGAGATGGTTCAGAATGTGGTGATGGAGGAGGAGATAATGGTGGAGGTGAATGTGTAGAAGGTGGAGAGGGGACTGTAGTGTGTTGAGGAGGTGTATTTGATGGAGGAGGTGGAGGAATAGATGAGGTGTGAGCAGGTGATTGAGGTGGTATTTAGGAAGGCGTGGATGATGGTGGTACAGAAGAGATGTCTGTATGAAGAGGAGGAGGAGGTGAAGATGGATGAGCAGGAGAGTTAGGAGGAGATGGAGTTCTTTCAGGAATGGAACCAGGCTTGGGAATTTGCCTGGTCCATTTTGAGAAGAGAGCTATGGACATTATCTTGCCAGGTGGAATGGGGATTCCTTTTGACCTACACAAGTCAGGGAAGGAGTGGTAGAGTACTTGGCTCATGATTCTCATGTAGGCATTTTCTTTCTGAGAATATTTAAAGCCTATCATTTTGAGCAGGCAGCTTGCCCAGTCTACCTTCTTCTTCAGCACAAGGGCCCCCATGAGATTTACTTGCTGCCTGGGCACTGCATCATGGGCAGAGATCTTACATAGTAGTATTTTCCCTACTATGTCTGCCAACAGTCTGTACTCATCAGAGAAGTCTATTTTCTTCAAGTGGATTGGTCTATCTTTGGAGAACTTCATGGTGGTTAACAGGTTCTTTATTTTATCAGGGGTAAGTTCCACAGGTTCATCACCTGATAGGCGAATTATTCTAGTTATTCTCTAGAAAATGCTTTGCTTTCCCTATTTGAACAAAGATAATATTGGATTGTACCTGATGGTAGATCAAAGGTGGTCCTAATGTGTTCTGCAGAAATTGAGACAGGTGTCTCATGGATTGTTCCTGTGATTTCTCCTTGTTCAAATATCTGAACATGAGTCATCAGCTCTGTGAGTTCTGTCTCCAGGAGCTTGCATCTTGTGGAGATGAGCTTGTCTAATCCAGCTTCTGTAAATAGAGTTATGATGCTCTTGTAGTTTTCGGCGGCGGCTTGGAAGGATTTGAGGTCAATGTCGAACCCAGAGTTTATCTTGGGAGCCATTGTAGGTCAGTGAGAAAGAGGAAGAAATGGCTGGACTAAGAGGTAAGAGGGATGAAAGATGCAGAGTGCGAGAGGATTTCTAACTGAAGAGTCTATTTAAGTCAGGTGAAACGTCGAAATGAGACACAATTCGAGGCATATTCGGTACTACAGTGGATGTGATCGAAAATATTTTAGTATTGCTGCTCTTTTTCATGAAGTCGACGTTACGTTGAGTGGAATTCGACGTAAGCGTCGGTACAGTCTGAGGTAAGATGTTAGGGTTTCATATCGACGTATACGTCGATTGGAGTCGACGCATGCGTCGATTTAAGTTATTATTGATAGTTATCGACGGTGCGTTGATTATAAAATCTACATGACTTTTATTTTCCTGAAAAGTTTTTGGGTTTGCCCTTGAGAGATTATTTCTTCCTGCTCCTAATGTTTTCTAAGACAGTCTTGGACTAATTTTTATAGTCAATTAGATTGATTGTACCAACATTGTTTGACAATGTGGCCAGTTTTATTGCAGATATAACATCTGACTATCTTTAGATTATTGGATTTTGAGTTTAGAGAGGGATAGTGGTGTTGATTAGGATAAAAGTTATGATCAGGATAGTAATTTTGATTATGAAAAGACTTTTGATTAGGATAGAAGTTTTTGTCAGGAAAAAAGTTTTGGTCAGGATGAAAGGCTCCTGAATGGGGGTTAAGATGGAAGGTTTTTGGAGGATGGAAGTGTTCTGTCTTTATGTTGCTCTGAGTTTGTATGCGTCGATATCTATTCAACGTATGTTGAGAGTTGCGTCGATATATATTCGACGCTTTCTCTAGATTGCGTTGAACTGGAATCGATGCATGGAAGTAATTACGTCGATTGTAAGTTGACGCAGTTTTATTCATGCGTCGATTTGAGGTCGAAGCATCTGAGAGATTGCGTCGAGTAGAATTCGACGTACTATCATTCATGCGTCGATATGAAGTCGACGCAATTGTGTCTTCACAAATTTTATTTTTCCTTTTTTCTGCTTTTATTTCTTTATGAGTTGTTTCTTTTGACTTAGTTGCCTTCTTAGAAGTAGTTTGAGAGTCTTCATCTATATAGTATGATGTTTCATCAAAATGGTTTATCTCATTGAGGGAGTCTTCTTCCTTATTTTGTGAGTCTTTTTCTTGGTTTATTGATTTAGTTGGTTTAGTGAATTTAACAGGGCTCATCCAAGCAGGTTTGTTGGATGGAATTAGACTAGCTGAGGGATCAGCTCCTAGCCCAATATTTTTATGTCTTTTTATTTGTTTTTCTGTGATTTCTTTAAGTGTTTGGCTTCTCATCTCTATTGATTCTTCAAAAGATTTTGCTTGGGATACCTTATTCTTAAGAAGCTGGTTTTCTATTTTAGCCCTCTCTATTTCTTTTTCTATGATATTAGCCTTTAACTCTTGATTTTTAGAACAAGTATCTTCTATATTTCTCCGGTTTTTAATGACATTAATTTGTTCTTTTAGATTCTTAATTTCTTGTTTAGCTTTTAGTTGATCTAAACACAATTCTTTAAAATCATTTTTGAAATCATCACACAGAAAATCTATGTCATCAAAAATGCTTACCTCATCCTTATCCTCAGATTCCTCTATGAGAAAAAGGCTATTTTCTTTATCATCTTCAAAAGAGATGCTTCATTCTGATTCTATCTCACTCCATGATTTTGCATCATGTTCTTCCTTTGAGCTTTCAAGAGCCATTAAGCATAGGTCTTCTTGCTTAGACTCTTCATTGTCACTTTTGGATGAGGTGCTGTCCTCAGAATCTGTTTCACTCCAAGCTTCTGCAATGAAGCCTCTTTCTTTCTTCTTCCCTTTTTTCTTAAGATCTTTCTTTTTCAGATCTTTCTTTTTCTCAGTATTTTCTGGACATTCTGATGCTATGTGTCCAGGTTTCCTGTAGGAATAACAAATGATTTCTTTAGTAGGAGTTTTATCATACCTTGATTTTGATTCTCTCCTTCTAGACCCATCTGTCTTGACCCATTTCTTGAATCTTCTGGCCAGGAGGCTGAACAATTCTTCTTCAGTGACAGGGGTCTCTTCTTATGTTGCTTTCAAAGCAATGTTCTATCTTTTGAGGAGGTTGAAGTGCTTCCTCTTCTTTCCTTCTCTTCTCTGATTTTCAGCAGTTGCTCATAGGATTTGAGTTTTCCTAAAAGGGCATCAGTTGAGATTTCCCTTTGTCCTCTTGTATCTCTTATTGCCCATATTCTTGAGTCCCATGAACTTGGGAGACTCATTAACAGCTTGTCATTGATCTCTGTGAGAGAGATCTCTCTATCCAGGCTCCTTAATTGATTGATGATCAGACTGAATCTGTCATACATCTCAGATATGCTTTCTTCCTGCTTCTTTTGAAAGTTCTCATATTGGGAGATCAATAGAGTCTTTCTATCTTTCCTTTCATCAGCACTCCCTTCTACCATCTTTGTAAGAGCTTCCCAGATTTCTTTGGCTGATTCACATTCAACAACCTTTTGAAAGATTTCATCTGAGAGGGTTGAGACCAGAATGTTCACAGCTTTTGCATCACATGTTCCTGCCTTCTTCTCTTCAGCTGTCCACTCAGCCTTTGGGACAAGTGTTTGAGTCACTTCATCACTTGAGTCTCTTCTATAAGGCTTGGGAGGACCTGTCAAGATAACATTAAATAATTCTTCATCAATAGAATTCATATAAATCCTAATTCTTGTTTTCCAAACTGCAAACTTTTCAAGATTGCACATTGGTGGTCTGGTGGAAGCATAATCTTTGATTTGTGCCATGTGAAAAATCTTTTTAGAAATATATATAAGTATAAAAGAGGTAGGATCTTTTTGATCAAGGAGTTAACCTTTTTAGATCAACCTCGCTTTGATACCAATTGAAAGTGCACAGTTAACCTCACTAGAATTCTCTAGAGGGGGGTGAATATAGATTAAAAATACTTTGTGCAATTATATATATATATGTGTAATAATCACAGATTTAAACTTCCCACACACCAACAAGAATTAAGCAAGTAAAGAAGAAAAATAATAAGTAGAAAATCACAGCACAACACAAGGAAATATAGTGGTTCCCCAAACTTTGGGTAGTCCACTCTTCTACCCCCTTTGGTAGGAATTCACTAACTTGCACTGAGTCTTTTGATAAGGAGACTCTTAGAACCAGACTTAGTCTTTTGACAAGGAGACTCTTAGAACCACTACAACTGAATTTTTTGAAGAGAGATTCTAAAAACTCTTTTACAAGGTTTGAAAATGAAATAAGAATGAGAAGAAGAGGTAGAACAAGTAGAAGAACAGAAAACAATATATGTAAGAAAGAATCTTCTTCCTAGCAAGAAGATTAGAAGCACAAGTATAGTGAATAGGATCTCTCTTCTATAGTGAGAAGGAGATTGTAAGCTTTTCTCTCTTTTGTGAGAGCTTTCAGAATATGCAGCTGAATGGCTTCAGAAGAAGGAGAAGATGAAGGCTTTTTCTTTTGCTGCAGCACACTATCTCTTTTCTCAATTTTCTCACTCTTCACTTGGGAGCTCTTCCTCTTTTTCAAATGTATATGGTGGATCACTGGTTATCATTCTCTGCCGACCTCCTTCTTATTTATAGTTCTGTTTAAAATATATTGCTAAAGGAGAATAATCAATTAGCAGACATAGTATTAGAAAGAGATAAGAGTTTCCATAATTAATATTTCTGTAGAAGGAAAGGAATTCATTTTGATTTCAAATAATATCCATAATAATCTTAATCAAATTAGCCAAGAATCAAATAGAAGGAAAGGCGGATTCAGAACTGCTATAAAAGAATAATATCATTCCATATAAATCAGATCTACAGAAAGAAGGAAAGAGATCTGGCGTGTTTTTGAATTACTTATAGATATCGACGTGCGTCGATTACTATTCGACGTAAACGTCGATTTCATCCTGGCTGGACGTCGAGAGGAGAATAAGGAAGGTGCGTCGACAAAGGTGCGTTGACTTTATCAAATGCGTCGACTAGAAGTCAGAGGTACGTCGACTATAATTACGTCGAATTCTTCTTAGAGTTACTTCGACTCATTCTGAGAGAAACGTCGACTATATTTCGACGTTGCGTCGAATACTATTCGACGCATATTTACTTAGACTAACTTTTCATTCTTAGAAGTTATATTCTACTCAATTCTAGGGGTTAAGATAAATCATTTCCCCAACATATATAAAGACTGAAATAAAGCTAAGTTACAAAAAAGATAAACACTATCTCATATACGCACAAACTCAACTTGTAATAAAAAGACTGAATCGAAATAATGCATTTAAATGAAAGCGATAAATAAAGCGTTAAAGAAAGCGATAAACTATTTTTATGAAAGCAATAAACTAAGTTATGAAATCAATAAACTAAGTTATGAAAGCAATTAAACTATGTTATGAAAGCAATAAAACTATTCTCATACACACACACACACACACACACACACACACACACACTAACATAAATAAAAAGAAGATGATCCAAATGAGAAAACAACATTTTAATTCTAAAAGACGAAAATTACAAACGAACATAAACTTAATTGCATAAAGAAAACTCACAATCACTCAAAAGAACTCAAAAACACTAACAAGCACTCAGAATTTGGATGATAAATGCTTCAGCCGAGCCCCTCTATTTATAGGCAAAATTTCATTTTTACACGCCCTAGGTCACGAGCGTGACTTGGATGTCACGACCGTGACTTAGGGTGTGACATTTGCGCGTGCTTTGGGGGTCGCATCCGCCGTCTTCTGGAAGGTTTGGGGTCAAACTTGGCTGCACACGGGCGTGACCTGCAGTGTCACAGGCATGACAGTGGGCGACACATATCTTCTTTAACTGGGGCGTGACGGCTGGCGTGTGCGCTGGATTCTTCGAACGCCTGGACAGAGAGAGTTCATCGAACGCAGATCGTCGTTCGTCGAATGCTGGGGCAGAGGGAGTTTGTTAAACGCAGCTTGGAAAGCTTTCGTCGAACGCAGGGCAAAGTGCTTTCGTCGAACGCAACTCGGAGATCTTTCGTCGAACGCAGCTCGGAGAGATTTCGTCGAACGCAGTGGCAGAGGGCGTTCGTCGAAGGCAGCTTTCCTTTCGTTGAACGCAGATTACACGCCTTTGGGTCACGGGCGTGACATGTTGTCACGGGCGTGACTCAGGGCGTGACTTTGACAAAAATTTCCAAAATCTGCAAAAGCAAAAATAAAACTAAGTTAGTAAGAAAAATATTAAAACAAGCAATTTATTCATTAATTTACATAGAAAATTTACAATATTAATTAAAACTATATTAATAACTATACTAAAAATACATATATTTTATTACTTATCAATGGCCATAACTGAAGTCAACAATAAGGATGAATCTGAGACAGATGAGGTATTAATTATTATCAACTCCTCTTCTGAGTCTGAATATGAAACTTGCATAGATTTTAATGCATCCCCTTTGTCTAATGATAAGGATGGACCAGATTCTAAAAATGATGTCAATTAATTGATTGACAAATATGGTGCTCTACTGAATGCTCTGAAGAAGAGCAAGAAGCTTGTCAAAAGGTAAGCTGTGGAGATTGCTTCCCTCTAGTTAGCTAAATCTGAAAAATCTGAGACAGCCTCTCAGCTTACTCAGATGAGTAGGGAAATAAGCCAGCTGAAAGGAACAACAATCATCGAAATAAGAACCATCATCCTAAAGTGCAAGATCATTAAAGATCATTAAGAAAATCTCCTCAAAGAAAGAAAGATTGTGGCTCAATTCTCTAAGACAAAATCCGTGTTACCCATCATTGAATTTTACACCTTCCAAATAAGTAAAAAGAGGTTGGAATTCAATGAAAAGACAACAGGTGTATGGAATAGAGGAACAGGAATGGCTCCATCCAAGCCTCATACCATATTTCAAAAGGTCTTGCTTCCTTCCAACAGGTATGACCAGGACGGTATCTATGATCACTGGAAGAATGGAAGTTTCAATAGTAAAGGGCAAAGTGATCCTAACCATGGTAGAAGAAAGGTAATGTGGATGAGTGCATTGAAAGCTCCTCATGAGGAAATCTGAATGGCCTATCATCGACCATTTGTGTTTGGAGCTCCAGCTCCCACACACAAGGTTAAGGAAGCAGCATCTTCCCAATCCCTTCTAGCAAAGAAGTAGGTTGGTGGAAAAACATTAATCAACACTCACTCGGCTATATCATATGCCATCAACACCATGCCAGCCACCAAGATGACATTTGTAGTTGTCAAGCCGATATCGTCGAGAAGGACTGAATACTGTCAAGCTTCCAGTCAACTATTAGCTGAGAGAAATAGGATGAATGTTGCTTCCTTCTTTACTGAACATAAGCATTCTGATGCTCCTTCCTAAAGAAAGATTCATAAAAGAAGATACAATATTCATGAATGTTGGTGTTGTGATAAAGTGGGACACTTTGCCATTGATTGTTGGCACAACCTCAATGTGTCTAATGCAAAGGAGAGCTTTCCTGCCAAGGTTGCCATAGGCAAAAGAAATTCTTTTTATGCTAACAATAACCTAGGACCCAAATTTAATTAGGATCCTAAGGCAAAATGAATTACCTTTTGCAGGATAGTTCAAGTATCAATCTAAAACAAATATGGTACTTGGACAGTGGGTGCTCAAGGCACATGACAGGAACCAGGAGCCTACTAAATGACTATACTCCCATGAATGGACCAAAGGTCATCTTTAGAGGCTCGGATAGTGGAGTCGCCAAAGGACATGTTATGATCTCCATTGGCATTATCTCTATCACAAGGGTAGCTTGTGTTGAAGGGCAGCAACACAATCTTGTAAGCATAAGTCAACTCTATGACTTGGGATATGTCATTGAATTCCACAATGACAAGTGCCTAATTATGAAGTCTATGAACTTAGAGGTTATCCTCCCTGACACCAGGAGTGGGAATGTATACTTCTTAGATTTTGTTTGTAATAATTCATCTACTCATGTGTGTCTTGTAGCTAATGAGAAAGAGTCTCTCTGTGTTCAATGGCACTAGAGACTCGCTCACATTAATTACAAGACAATTAGTATGCTCTTTTCTGAAAACTTAGTTAGAGATTCTCCTAAGTTAAAATGTATTAAAGAGGGTCCATGTCCTGCATGCCAAATAGGCAAGCAAACTAGGACCACCTTTAAGAGTTTAGCTCCCAAAGACTCTATAAGATGTCTCTACTTGTTATATATGGATCTATTTGGTTTAATGCATATTTAGGGCTTAGGAGGGAATTTTTATACCTTTGTGATTGTAGATGATCACTCAAGGTTTACATGGGTATTCTTCATAAGGAAGAAGTTAGATACCTTGAATATCTTCGTGACCTTTGTCAAGGCAATTCAAAATGAGTAGGAATGTTCTGTGGTCAAAATAAGAAGTGACCATGGTACAAAATTTCAGTCTGGTTTCATGACAAAGTTCTGTGAAGAATTTGGTATCACCCAAGAATTCTCTTCTCCCAGAACCCCTCAACAAAATAGGGTGGCTGAGAGAAATAATTGGACATTAATTAAGGCAGCTAGGACTATGTTGAGTGACTTCTCACTACCAGAATATTTTTGGGTTGAGGTTGTTAACACTGCATGTCATGTTCTGAGTAGGGCTTCTATCAACAAAGCCCCAAAAAAGACTCCCTATGAACTCATGAAAGGAAGAAAACTAACCATATCCTACTTAAGAGTCTTTGGTTGCAAATGTTTTATTTTAGATAATGGAAAGTCTCATTTGACTAAATTTGCTGAAAAATGCAATGTTGGAATTCTTGTTGGATACAACTCACATAGTAGAGCATATAGGGTATACAACAAGAAAACCCAAATAGTGGAAGAATCCATGCATGTTACTATTGATGAGACCAACCTCCTTTATAAGGGCTAGTCTTGTGTGCCACATGATGCAGGTTCATAGCTTAACATAGAAGGTTTATCTATCAAAGACAAGCCAAGCACAAACATGTATAACTCTCAAATTGATGTGCTCGGTGAAGAGCTTCAGCCAATTGACAGAACTCAAGATAATGGTGAAGAGGAGCAACTAGCTAAAATCATCACAGCAAGACAACAAGATGCTGATAGGATGCTGACAGCAACAAGGCATGTAAGAGACCATCCCAGCACTTATATTATTGGAGATGCATGTCAGGGTGTCACCACCAGAGCAGACATCGGAATGAAGCTATATTTCTGAGCTTCTTATCTCAGATTGAGCCCAAGAAGTTTGAAGATGCCAACAAGGATCCATTTTGGCTCAATGCTATGCAAGAAGAACTCCAAAAATTCAAGAGATGCAAGGTCTAGAAGTTGGTGCCAAAGCCACAAGGACACAACATAATTGACACCAAATGGATTTTCAGGAACTAATTGGATGAACATGGAGTCAAAATAAAAAAACAAAGCTAGATAGTTGCCAAAGGATACAAACATGAGGAGGGAATTGACTTTGACCAAACTTTTGCCCTAGTAGCAAGGTTGGAGGCTATAAGAATGTTTTCAGCCTATGTTTCATTCAAAGGGTTCAAAGTCTACCAGATGGACATAAAGTCTGCCTTCCTAAATAGTAATCTAAAGGAAGAAGTGTATGTATAGCAACCCTCATGTTTTGTTCATCCAACCCTAACATCTCATGTTTACTTTCTTAAGAAAGCCTTGTATGGGTTAATGCAAACCCCTATGGCTTGGTATGAAACCCTATCCAATTTTCTCATTAAGAATAAGTTCTTAAGGGGAAAGATGGACAACAAAGAGCAAGAGTCTCTTAGTCCAAATTTATGTTGATAACATAATCTTTGGGTCTACTGTTGACAACCTTTGCAAAAGGTTTGCCAACCTTATGCAGGGGGATTTTGAGATGAGCAGTATGGGAGAGCTCAAGTACTTTTTAAGACTCCAAATGAAACAATTTGATGAGGGAATTTTTATCTCTTAGACCAAGTACACTAGAGAACTAATTATGAAGTTTAGTATGGAATCTGCTTCCACAATGAAAACTCCCATGGGATCAAATGCATCCCTGAACATGGATTAGAAGGGAAAATCGTTTGATGAATCCATGTACAGGTGTATCATTGGATCTCTACTATATTTAACTGCTAGTAGACCAGACATTATGTATGCAACATGTGATTGTGCTAGGTACCAAGCATGCCCTAATGAATCTCACTACACATCCTCAAAGAGAATTTTGAGATACTTTATGGGCAGTCAAAATCTTGGTCTGTGGTACCCCAGGAATAATGATTTTGAAATAATTGGATTTTCAGATGCAGATTTTGCAGGATGCAAAGAAGATAGGGAAAACACAAACATATCTTGTCAATTTCTAGGCATGAGACTTATCTCTTGGAGCAGTAAGAAATAGACTAGTGTGGCTATATTCATAGCTGAGTCAGAATACATATTTGCAGGGATTTGTTGTGTACAATTGTTGTGGAGCATATAGAATCACAGTATCATTTCATTAGAGAACATGTGGAGAATGGAGATATTTGCCTTAAATTTGTCAACACAGACAATCAAGTTGCAGATATCTTCACAAAGCCTCTAGATGATGCAAAGTTCAATTTCCTTAAAAGTGAGTTGGGAATGTTACAAGTTGACTAGATTATATCTATTATGTCATTTCAGATTGAAAATAATAAAAATTTAATTGGTTGTAATATTATTAATTAATATCTATCACTAACATGAGTCAATTAACACATGTACCATAAGTGTCTGTCAATTAACAGATAGTGTGGTGATCAACTAAGAAGACTAGATAAGATGCATCGCTGAGCAGGATAGATAAGATAGTTGCAGTTATGTCGAGGAGATCGTTGAGAATATACTTAAGGGTGTATCTCTCTGTCTTTCACACTAGGATTATATCTTGTTAAAAGACTGACTGTGCCTTATGAATCGCATGCGGCTTACTTGAATACACCATTGTATGACTTTGGCTAACTCAATGATACCGCTGGGATGGGTTACTGTAGATTTTAATCAATCTCAACCGTTCGATCATTTTCGGATAATAACTTAATAAGGTAGCACTTCAATACTTATTTAAATACATTAAATAAATATGAAATGTCCATATAAAGCTATGGAATTAACTGCGAACTTAAACTCTAAACCCTAGAAAACTGTTGATAACCTTGTGTCTCTCTCAGTTTCTCAGCGTCTCTCTTAGCTTAACTCCCTAATGGAATGGCTCCAAAAGCTATTAGAATACTTCAAGAAGGGTATGAAGTAGTGAGAAATGGATTCTAACATGCTTCTGTCGGGATAAAGGAAGTAATATGAATGTTAGAGGTCGTCGGCCTTGAGTTTCTGCTATCTGAACCAACCATAGTTCTGAGAAATGAAGTCCTAGAGCTCTACTCCAATGCTAAGCTTTCTTCATCGAAGACAACATTAAAGAGCAAAGTGGGGGGAGCCAAAATCAAGATTAACCCCAAGCGGTTGGCAAAAACTCTAAACTTACCTTCGACGGACAATGGAGGCGAAGAAGAAGTATCTACCTAGGAAATTGACCAAGAACTGGAATGGTGTGGTTTTCATGGAATAAAATATGGGTCCCTCAAAAGGAAATGCTTCAACCAGAGAGGCAAACTTCTGGTTGATATCAATGGGAAATCCATCCTATGTAAGACAGGATCTCATGATAGCATTTCCAAGCCAATGGTTGAATTAATCGCAAGGGTAATTCTGATGAAGAAAACTGACTGGGCCTCAGTGATATATCAAAAATGATTGCATGCCTACAAGTTCCAAACCTAGGCAGAATCCTATCATTATACTTGATCAATGCTTACCCAGAGCATTTATTCAAGGCTAAAGGGATCAAACTCCACTACATGAAGAAAATGAACATCAAAACTCTAGAAAGGTTTACCAGAATTCTATCGAAGAGCCAAGCTGTATAGTCCAAGGATAAGATCAAGCAAAAGAGAAAGAAATCAACTGTAGAAAATACCTCTGAATCTAAAGCAGATTCAGCTACTCAAGGAGATGACCATGAAGATCAGGTCTTATTAGAAGATGAAAATATGGCTCTTGCACTAGAAAATGACTCTACTAAGGAGGAGTTAGCTAGGGGTGCAGGAGCAAATGAGGAAACTCCAAGAAACTAGGAAAGGGATGTTGCTCTAGTTGAGGGGGATCTTCACACTGAATTCCCCCACTCAGGAAGAAGACTTCCCCTTCTCTCAACAATATGAACCATCCACTACACTTGAGTCAGAAGGTCCAAAGGACCACTGAACAAGCTCCACTCCTAATGAAGATCCACCACAACATATGCCTCCACATCCACCCTCCAACAACAATGTTGACAGCTCCATCATAGGTTCAGTAAATTCTCTCCTAGATGAGCACGCCAAAAATTTAAGAGGGTATATTGATATTTCTGTCAAAGTACTGAAAGCTGAGTTAATGTCCGAGATTTAAAATGTTAAAATTGAAATCATGGCTGATTTAGATCATTTAAAAGGTGACACTGCTCACATTAACAGATAGACAACAAAGTGGTTTGACATGGCACCCATCACAGTCAAACAAAATGTTAATATCCTCAGAACTATGGATACCAGCCTGAGGAAATATTCACAGGTCATAACAAGTGTTCAAAATAATGTAAGTTATACAGATGAGACCATCAGGCAAGGAGTAGATCACATTGAAGAATATGTATACTCTACTCATGTTGAGGCCATGAAAATGGTAGTTGAACATAAAGGAGAGATTCTTACAGACCATGAAAATATTTTCCAAACAATATCCAGCAAAATTTGAAGTAAACACCAAACTTCTGGAAAACAAGATTGATGAAGAAGCTAGAAAAGGGGAGAATATCAATGCTGAGCAAGCTCTATGGGTCCTTCAAGGCACATGGATTGCTCTCAACCTATCCTTACTAGATAAGAACATGTCTTCGGATTTTGACTTTCAAGGTTAGGAAAGAGTAGCTCAAGATGAGCATTTGGCCAAGAAAAGAAAATGAGATGGAGTTATGATGCATGAAGAAATGATGGCAATAAGGAGACAGGAGCAAGCAGCTAATCATGAGTATGAATACTGGAGTGATGATTCTCAAAGTATCATCATCAACGCATGGATTAATCATGGACAACTCCTGAAAAATATTGACAGTGTTTATCCTTCAGAAGAATGGATAAAACATCTAGAGATGCTCTCTCTAAGAGAAAGAATTATTAAAGAAAACTTGGTAAGAAAAAGCAATCCATAGAGCATTGCATCCAAATATATTCCAAAACCCTCCCTGTATTTTAAGAGACAAGAAAACAAAACAAAAAATGCTAATGGTAGGGCAGATGAACAAGGCAAAGGATCGAGCACTGCTCACTAGAGAAAAAGTTCAAATTCTGATTGACAAACTTTCAGTATTATAAAAAAAATATCTGTGATAAAGTATAATGGATTTTAAGAGTAAATCATTTGGTTTTATATATCTAAATTATCAAAGTCTGGTGAGATATACTTCTTAAATGATCATTGCTAATTTTCTGTGATAATTTATTCTTGTTACTATATCATGTCTGCATTATGATCACACAATGTTACTAATATAACATGAACGCCTGTTATAGCATGGCCCACTATGACTCTATGATTAATGCACCTTAGCATTGATAGGGGTTATGACTTCTTCAAATAGGGGGAGATTGTTGGAAACATTTTCCTCAATATTCCTAGATTTGAAGAAGCAGCATTTACAATGATAAGTGCATAATGTATTTGATGGCATATTTACTTCAAGTTTATACTGGACACTTTACAGTTGACTCCAAAATAGATTTAGAGCAAATAATGAATACATCACCGAGAAGAAAGATTAGTGTCGACGATATCACTAACATGTCGTCGAGAATGAATACTCCTCTCGATGATATCGTGGAGACGACACTAAAAGCAGCTGATCTCAACATCAAAGCTCATACCATTGAGAATGAAGGATCTACTCAGTGGTACCGTTGAAAAGACTCAATTATAATCACAGTAAGATACAGGTCTCTATAACAAGACTCATACCGCTGAGAATGAATACAACACTCAGCGGTACCGTGGAGTATGTTCGAAATATTACCGTTGAAGCCCGCTCTAGGCAGCGAAAGTTAAAATTGGAGGTGGCATCAAAAGCAAAGATAAGTTATTCTATTCCTATCCAAGCCGGTTGTTGGATCGATAGGATCCCTTAGAGGGGAGTGAATAAGGGAATAAAAATCTTTTTATAAAATTAAGCAATTTACTAAATTGTTTTAAAGCAAACGAGAACGAAATAACAATTTAGGTAAAAGAAGAAAATAATGTAATTTGCAATTTTAGAATTTAGCCAAATGAAGGAAATCAAGTAAACACAAATTGAGACAAGATTGTATTAAATAAAAAAGTGTTTACATACATTTGATTTCAATATCACTAGAAATCGGAGGCGTACAAATACAATTACTTTTTCCTTTTCTATACTGACTCGTATCCCCACGAACCAGTGGCTTTAGCTTATCCTTCCCGGATATGGCCTCAAGCCGCTCTAGCCAATCCTACCCTGAATATGGCCTCGAGCAACCCCTAGATCTAATCACCTAGACCTAGTTGCCCACACACGCGGCGAATTCCCCCTAAGTCGCGCAAGGACCTAGTCGCCAACACAAGGTAATTTAACTACAAAGATTCAAAATAATGAAATAACACAAATGAAAACTCCCTCTAAGAGATTTTCTGAAGTTAGCTGTGAAGGATTGTTGTAGCATAAGCGAGGTTGATACGATCGTTCTTCAGATGCACCGTGAGGGCTTCCTTCTCCATAAATCTTCTTTAGCTTTGAGTGGGAGATGACTTTCGGCAGAGTAACAGCTCTTGAAATTTGGCACAGGAATTCTCTCTAAGATATGTTGACAAAACGAGAGAGAAATCTTCATTTTATACAACTTGGAGTTAGCGCCTGCGGGCGGTAGCGGTCGTGTAGAGGCGGTTACAAAACCGTCACGGCATGGCATTGTGACATGAGCTGGAGCTAGCGCCATACGGTAGCGCTAGCACCTGCGGTAGCGCTAATGCCTGCGGTATTGGCTAGCATTGGCGGTAGTGCTCCATTCAGAGAATTTGATTCCAAGCTGCTTTCTACCTGTGGAGTATTGCACACTATAAACACACGACAAGAAAGATTAAATACAATATGAGATTTATTATTCTCCAACAAAAGGATATGACACACATGTCCAACAATCTCCCCCTTTTGATAATAACAAATCCTCTTAGCAAGAAATCAACTATAGTGTCTATAGTATATGATAAGCTTGAGAATAGTGCATACTCCCCCTATATTAATGCTCCCCCTACATAAATGCAATTTATGTTTTACTCCCCCTAAATTAAGAATTAGTCTCCCCTTAATCTTCTAGATTTCTCCTCTAAATTTCTTCAATTAATCTCCCCCTTTATGTATTATCAAAATAAGGTGGGGAAAGGGAAGTAAGGAGGCATTCTTTAGGAATTATAAATTATGATCGAGCTTTTGTAATATATATAATGATAAAGAGTTTAAGCATAGTATATAAGAGATTTCAAATAAATAAATAAGAGTTTTAAGCAAGCGGAAGATTATAAGGAACATCTTTTTGTAAGCATGAAAATCATAAGTATAAATATGAGTTTAAGTTCAAAATGTAAAGATGTTTTAACCTTTTTGAAATCTCATAGTTTTACATAAAGTTACTAAGCATGAAATGAATATATCAAAAAGAGAATATACTACTATGTTACTTAATTTCAAGTCTAGGAGATACCAAACATTGTAGAGATCATGCTAGGTTATCTAGTGCATTTCTTATAGAAAGAGTAGTATAGATAAAGCATTAGAATCCAATACTCATGAGAAGAAGTGTTATGAAAGATAATAATGTGGACAGAATCCATTACTCATGAGAAGAAGTGTTATGAAATATAATGATGTGCACATAAGTGTATTTTGACCAATGTTAACAAGTTATTTAAATCACAAAATGCAAGATATATATAGAGTAAAGTGCACAATAAAACACAAATATATTAACTTTCACACACTTTAATGCACATAATTTTTTAAAAAGTGGTGTAATAACCAAGGTTTGCACAAGACACTTTACTATTCTTTCCAAGTAGTACTTGGTGGAGTTATATTTGTCAATATTTTTTGTTCACTTTTGTGAGACAACATTCTCCGAATACACTTGTTTTGCAAACCCAATATAATATTTTAAACTCAACCACTTTTCTTAATTTCTTAAGTGCAATTAAAATGTAGTGTAGGTAATAAACTTATGCGAGTTTTAATTCATTGTACAATTATAATACACAAGCAAGCATTTTTAGATTTAAACACATATGTAGATTACCAAAATAAGTGAGTGAAAAGTTATCATTATCAATCACAAAACATTTACTCATACTTAGAGACATGCTAAGCTTGGTTCTACACATATTTTTCAATACAATTGATTCACTTAATTAGATATATCAAAGCATGATAAGCAAAACAATGTTCATAGTAATTTGAAGGTATAAATTTTAACATTGTAAATTGAAAGACTTTAATTAAGGGTAGCTAATCACCTAGAGGAGGGGTGAATAGGTTATTTGAAAAACTATTGCAGTTCTTAATTATAACCAAAAAGACTGATCAGAGCTTTCAAGAATAAGAGCACAAACAGAAAAGACACACAGAATTTTATAGTGGTTCCCCTTATCTTGGGTAATCCACTTTCGCCCTTCTCCCTTCTAGCAGTGTGCCAGATAGGGTTTATATCTCCGCCAGATCTCAGACCACAAACAGGTCTTACAGCTCAGATCATAATAGATCTTACAGACTCAGATCTCACAGATCTTACTCTCTCAGATCTCAGCAGATCTTACAAACTCAGATCTCATAGATCCTACCTCAGCCTTTATAATTAGGCTTACAGCTCAGATTCACCCCTGAATCCTACAACTCAGATCACACCTGATCTTACAACTCAGATCCTTGACAGATCCTACACTCAGATCTGACAACTCAGACCCTACAGAGATTGATAAAGAAAATAACAATACTTAGACTCAGATTCTTCAAATTGTTGAGTCTTCTTGATCTGCCTGAATGATCAGACAGAAATCTTCAATAGAACAGCAGCAGCAAATGATCTTCTTGATTCGACAGGCTGTGATGACTGTTCTTCTTCCTAGGAAGACAGATTCTTCCTTCTTAATCTTCTTCTTTCAGAAAAATGTATCAGCACCAAATTGTTGAAAGAAATCTTCAAGTTAGATCAGTTCTGAAAGAGAAGATGAATTCTTCAGATTATTTCTCAGACATTCCCTCAAAATGATGGAGACGATAATGGCTTTCGAAAGATAGGAGTAAAACTAAAGAATCCATAGGTCATGCCTTCTATTTATAGCCCGACATCTGTAACATTTGTTACGCTCCTCCACGTCAGCATGGTGCTAAGTCTTCAACGGTCTTTAATGGCTTCAGAAGAAACAAGGGCTCAGCTAGCTGTAGAAGAAATTTCTCAGCTCAGAGTATCTGTAGAAAAGGCGTTGAGCACTGAGCATCTCTGTCGACGCTTTTTCCATTAGGTGTCGAGCGATATGTAGATACTCGACACATACTTCTTAGACTGAAGCTCTCGACTCCTCCTTCTTAGGCGTTGAGCAATCATCAGTTATTCGACGCTTTTTATCTGTAGGAGTCGAGCAACGTATAGGGGCTCGACGCTACTTAATTGTGCCTTCATATCTAGACTCCTCTTGTTGGCGTAGAGCTAACTGAAGTTTGGTCGACACATCTCTTTCCACGGCGTCGAGCGATATACCTTGGCTCGACACTTCCAAACTTGATCTCATAACTTCAGCGGCGACCTTGTCTTTTTGAGCAGTAGACATGAGTCGATGCTTCTGGGTCACAGGTGTCGAGCGATGTATGGTGTCTCGATGCTTGTGAACTTGGATGAATTCCTTGAGCACTTTGACTGACCTGATCTCCTGCACAATGATTCTAGAGAGTATATCAAATACATTCTGAGATATATCTTTGACTTAGGAATGGACTTCTCCAAATCTAAGACATTGTGGACAATGGTCCCAACATAAATAATTCTAAGTTATATAATTCATACATGCTTGATATTAACAATAAAGATCATACAATTTTTTTTTGAAATTTTTAATGAAAGAAAAAAAAACAGAAAAACAAAAACATATTTTGTATTTTTAAATTTTGAAATTTGTAGTTGATTTTTCATAATATTAATAAAACAAAAATAACAAAAGTCAGAAATACAAAACTAAATAGTACATATAAACTAACATACTTTTATAGATTTTTAGAAATTTAAAAAAACAGAAAAATTGAAGACTCGCACTAGCGTCGGCGCTAGCACTAGCGTGACAAACACTGAGTGAAATATTGAGAATTTTAAAATTCTATTTTTTTTATATTTATTAAGAGTCTTAAGAGTTGTCTTATGCAGAAATTTTGTAATTTTTGGAGATGTCGTGATTGCTCAAATTGCATAAAACTTTAGCATTTTTCATATAACTCATCCTAAGTTGTCTAAGACTCCTAATTCTAACCTTAACATTTAAAACCTTGCATCAGGAAGAGGTTTAGTGAAAATATCAACAAGTTGATAGTCCGTGCCAATGAAACTTATTCAAACATTTTCCTTTTTAATGTGATCCCTTATGAAATGATATCGTACATCTATATTTTGATCTAGAATGGTGTACCAGATTATTTGTAAGATCAATGGCACTTTTGTTGTCACATTTTAATTCAATATGTTTTAGATGAAAACCAAAGTCCTCTAGAGTTTGGCCCATCCATAGTGCTTGTGCACAAAAACTTCCTAGTGCAATGTATTCGGCCTCTGTGGTGGAGAGTGCAACCGAATTTTGTTTCCTACTAGACCATGCAACTAATGAAGGTCCTAGAAAATGGCAAGTACCGCTAGTGCTTTTTCTATCAAGTGAGCATCCGGCGTAGTCCAAGTCAGAATAGTCGTGATGTGTAAATGAATTATTGTGAGGGTACCATAATCTTAATCTAGTTGACCCAATTAGATATCTAAAAATATGTTTTACCGCTTTTAAATGAGATTCATTTGGATTGGCTAGAAATAGAGCACATAAATATACGGCAAACATAATATCGGGTCTAGTTGAACTTAGATAAAGTAGAGATCCTATCATACCTCTATCTAAAGTTTGATCAATTGAAATTACCAATTCATCTTTTTCTAATTTTAGTGATGCACTCATTGGTGTAGAAGCATGTTTAAGGTTTTCAAATCCAAAGCGTTTAAGCATATCATGGACATATTTAGATTGACATATAAAAATACCATCATTTATGTGTGATATTTGAAAACCAAGAAAATAAGAAAGTTCTCCTACTAGACTCATTTCAAATTCATTTTTCATCACTAAAATGACTTCATTACACAACTCTTCATTAGTAGATCGAAAGATTATATCTCCTCCAGATGCCAGATAGGGTTTATATCTCCTCCAGATCTCAGACCACAAACAGGTCTTACAGCTCAGATCACAATAGATCTTACAGACTCAGATCTCACAGATCATACTCTCTCAGATCTCAGCAGATCTTACAAACTCAGATCTCACAGATCCTACCTCAGCCTTTATAATTAGGCTTACAGCTCAGGTTCACCCCTGAATCCTACAACTCAGATCACACCTGATCTTACAACTCAGATCCTTGACAGATCCTACACTCAGATCTGACAACTCAGACCCTACAGAGATTGATAAAGAAAATAAAAATCCTTAGAATCAAATTCTTCAAATTGTTGAGTCTTCTTAATCTGCCTGAATCATCAGACGGAAATCTTCAATAGAACAACAGCAGCAAATTATCTTCTTGATTCGACAGGCTGTAATGACTGTTCTTCTTCCTAGGAAGACAGATTCTTCCTTCTTAATCTTCTTCTTTCAGAAAGATGTATCAGCACCAGATTGCTGAAAGAAATCTTCAAGTTAGATCAGTTCTGAAAGAGAAGACGACTTCTTCAGATTCTTTCTCAGAATTTCCCTCAAAATGATGGAGACGATAATGGCTTTTGAAAGATAGGAGTAAAACTAAAGAATCCATAGGTCATGCCTTCTATTTATAGCCCGCCATCTGCAACATTTGTTACGCTCCTCCACGTCAGCACGACGCTAAGTCTTCAACGGTCTTTAATGGCTTCAGAAGAAACAAGGGCTCAGCTAGTTGTAGAAGAAATTTCTCAGCTCAGAGTATTTGTAGAAAAGGCGTTGAGCACTGAGCATCTCTGTCGACGCTTTTTCCATTAGGTGTCGAGCGATATGTAGATACTCGACACATACTTCTTAGACTGAAGCTCTCGACTCCTCCTTCTTAGGCATTGAGCAATCATCAGTTATTCGATGCTTTTTATCTGTAGGAGTCGAGCAACGTATCGGGGCTCGATGTTTCTTAATTGTGCCTTCATATCTAGACTCCTCTTGTTGGCGTAGAGCTAACTGAAGTTTGGTCGACACATCTCTTTCCACGGCGTCGAGCGATATACCTTGGCTCGACGCTTCCAAACTTGATCTCATAACTTCAGCGGCGACCTTGACTTTTTGAGCATTAGACATGAGTCGACGCTTCTGTGTCACAGGTGTCGAGCGATGTATGGTGTCTCGACGCTTGTGAACTTGGATGAATTCCTTGAGCACTTTGCCTGACCTGATCTCCTGCACAATGATTCTAGAGAGTATATCAAATACATTCTGAGATATATCTTTGACTTAGAATGGACTTCTCCAAATCTAAGACATTGTGGATAATGGTCCCAACAATCTCCCCCTATTTGAATAAGTCATAACCTCAGTCAATGATATATCCCTTTTTTTAAAGATAATCAATATTTTCTAATTTCTATACAGGTAATCAAAATAAAGAGTATAATACCTTATAAGATTAGATTACCAAAACATTCTATCCACAGAAATTATCTCAGACATGATTTCTCAAATAAGCACAAAATCACAAGCAATTCAGAATAAAACATGTCATGAAAAGAAAAAGGATCACATCACAGGCATATATATATATATGATAATGAAAAATAGTTAGCACTGGGAGCTCATCAAGATTGTTCAAAGATATATCAATTACATTTCTCTGAAAATACTTAGTAAAGATTAATCCTAATGCTGTTCAGGTTCCTTGATCTCTATTCCTCTTTTGGCTCTTTTGGAAAGGGCTTCAGCAACTTCTTTTCTTCTCTTGAAATAGCCAAACGGCTTTGGAAAGTATCTGATTGGCTCCTTATCACCTGCCTGAACCTTCCCAGCCAATTTGTCAGCCTTGAATTTTATCTTCGCTCCTCCTGATCCCTATGCTTCAACCATTCAGCTTCAGAATACCATTTTCCTCTTTCATCTAGATTACCTTTCACAGCTTCCCATGCTGTCAGAATCATTTCTCTTGAAGAGGGAGACCAATGTTCAAAATCAACCCTTGATTGAACCTCTTCTCTGAACTTTCTTTTACTAGATTCTACTTGCTCACTAGTAAAGTTCTCTCTTTTGCTTTTATCCTCAGGACTATACATTTCAGCAATTTGCTTTTGGACTTGTGTAAGAGAAGCTGGTCAGGTCTCAGAAACTTGATCATTCTCATAATCTATGGGAGGATATCCAAAAGTTTCTCATATAGAATTTGAGGTCCACACAGCATGCTCAAAGCTGGCTTGAATCATTGACCTCTCCCCCTTTAGGACTTCTTCAACTATATGATCTCTTATAACATTCTTCTGAAACCTGACTTGACCCTCCAAATGATGAATTCCACTTTCAATGGTTTTCTTTACCTTAAGGAGATGGTCATCTATGGTATCGGCATTCAACTTTGCTTGATCTTTTAGAATTGTAGAGCTCTCATCTATTTTAGCCAGAATAGCAATATCCTGCTGTTGTAGTCTAGCTTCAATCTTAGCTGTACCTGTAAGGAGTTGTGCAACCTGTTCTTTATACAAAACATGCATGTTGTTACTTAGAATTCCTTGATTTGTTTGAACGTCATCTACTGTCTTTGTAATTCCTGCTTGTGACTCTTTAAGAACCTTTGATGTCTCTTTGATTGCATCAAGTTATTCAGTTGTATAATCTACTGAAGCACCAGCTCTTTTGAAAAACTTTACCATTTCCTTTCTCAAAGCAGTCATCTGATGATTAACTTCAAATCTAACCAATTTCATCTGGAAATCTACTTCATTTTTCATTTTTGTGTTATTATCTTCAATATACTATTCTAATAATCTTCTTTGATTATTAAACAACACCTCCAGCTGAGGTAGTATAGGACTTAGATCCACATTGATTTCCTTTTCCATTTCATTACCTCTACTGCTCTCTTCTCTGATGAAAGAGTCATTTCTCTGGCTCATATGTGAGCTAGAGGATTCTATCTTGATCACCTTCTCATCATGTTTCTTTGTTGCTTCAGGCTCTCCTTACACATCCATAGCATCAACTACAGGATTCACTTTAGCCGGGAACTCAGCCTGAGACTCCCCCTCAAATGGTGCATTGTCTTGAGCTGGAATTTCATCTTGAGGCTCCCCCTCAATGTCTGCATTAATCAGATCAATTTTGTCTTGAGCAGGGATCTCATCCTGAGCCTTCCCCTCAAATGCTGCTTTGCTCATTTTAGAATTATCCTGAGCAGGAATCTCATCTTGAGCCTCCCTCTCATTTTGAAAAATCCCGTCAAGTCTAGCAGGGGATCCATGATGACTTCCTCTCTCTTCCTCTTATTTCTCATTCTCATCCTTTTCTTTATAGAACTTGTCAACCCCTTCCAGTAATGGATCAGTACCTGTTGGTGTGTCAGGAGTACTGTCCCTAGGTTTGTTCCCCTCTTCTTCTTCAGATGATGTGAGGTTAGGATCATGAATTGGAGAGGATCCAGATTTTCCTTTGGAAGAGGATGAGCTTGATGGGCTTGAAGAAACCTTCTTCTTCTTTTGCTTCTTAGCTTTCTTCTGCTTGGGAGAAAGATCTGCTGGTGGAAGATTTGATAAAACTCTTTCCCATCTCTCTATCATTCTGATGTCCATTTTCTTCATGTGATTTATCTTGGATCCAAGTTTGTTATTTAAAGAGTCTTGAATGACTTTTACTAAATATAGAGATAATATCCTACCCATGTTGGGTACTTGGATACATTCAATTATTCTGTCAAACACCACCCTCCCCCAATCTGTTCTCAAAGAATGAATAATCCTGGTTAGGAGAATAAACATTTTCCTGGAAATTTTATCATGAGATCCAGTATTGCACAACAGGCCCTTTCCGATCACATCTGTTAGCAATTTTCCTTTTGAATTCATTCCTTTCCTAAGAATACTTCCAGTGATTTCACGTGATGTTTCAATTCCGCACCAGATTTGTGCTAATCTAATCTGTTCAGAGCTCACTTCTTCTTCTTCATTGCTTTTTAATCTTGGCAGTTCTAGTGCCTTAGCGAGTCTTGATGGAGTGATCTTAATCTTCTTACCATTTACAGTGGTCTTAAGCTTCGAATTGACGGAGTCTATTACTATATTGGAGTAAACTTCTAAGACCTCTCGTTTCCAGATAAGAGTGGATTTAGATAGCACGAATTCTAGTCCTGCTTTGTAGATTAACTCGATGGTTGATTTGATTTCTACTGGAGCTGATTGGAATCCATTGCGAACAAGCTTGCTTCCTTCATAAAGGTAATCACTGCTCTTGGGAGGCATTGTGGTTGATGATCGAAGAGTGAAAGAATTGATAGAGAAATTTTCTAGGGCAGATAATTTCGAACTTAGAGATCTAGGGCATATGTACTAACGAAGTGTCTTCCCTATTTATAGAATTTCTAATTCAAGAAGATGAATAGCCGCGCGCCGAACTTGTTTGACAAGATTGATCAAATGGTTCAAATTTACCCTGTCGAGACGGCCTAGCTTTGTTCGCTCAAGCGTTGAGATAGCTCGACGCCATTTTTCTTCGGTCGACCCCAGGTATCTTCTCGACGCCAGGTATCTTCTCGATGCCAGGTATCTTCTCTCGACGCCAGGTATCCTTTCTTGACGCCAGGTATCTTCTCTCGACGCCTGATAACCTCTCCACTCACCTATTAGGACTCAATCATTATTTTCATTTATTTATTTGAAGACAACTTTAATCCATTTTTAGCATTCCTAATTCAATTTTAAAGTTATTGAATTTTGTTTCATCCAAGGGTTTAGTAAATATATCAGCAACTTGTTTGTCCGTGGGGACATATTTAATTGTGATATCTCCATTTTCTACATGTTCTCTAATGAAATGATATCTAATTTCTACGTGCTTAGTTCTGCTATGTGATACAGGATTATTAGCTATAGCAATAGCACTAGTTGAATCACAATATAGAGGAGATTTACTTAGCTGAACTTTATAGTCTTGGAGTTGGTGTTGAATCCATAGTAGCTGAGCACAGCAGTTTCCAGCTGAGATGTACTCAGATTCTGCTGTATAAATAGCCACACTGGTCTGCTTCCTGCTACTCCAAGATATTAGTCTTTTGCCAAGGAATTGGCATGTGCCTGATGTACTTTTTCTGTCCTCCTTGCATCCTGCAAAATCAGCATCTGAAAAACCAATTAGTTCAAAGTCATTGCTTTTAGGATACCAAAGGCCAAGATTAAGAGTGCCCTTCAGATATCTCAGGATTCTTTTAACAGCAGTGTAGTGAGATTCTTTAGGGTTCACTTGATATCTAGCACACACACATTTTGAGAACATAATGTCTGGCCTGCTAGCAGTTAGGTAGAGCAATGAGCCAATGATGCCTCTGTACAAGGTTTCATCAATAGGTTTCCCTTTGTCATCCTTGTCCAGTGACATATTTGCTGCCATTGGTGTCTTCATGACAGTGGAATTTTCCATTCCAAACTTCTTGATAATCTCTTTTGTGTACTGATGCGTGTCGGCAAGTGCACCGGTCGCTGTCAAGTAATAATTGTGGAAAATAAATTCCCCGGATGTCGGTCTCTTGAGGAATGCAGGATGGGTGAACGAATCGCGCAGTGATGATTGTTACACAAGCGTTCAACAAACACAAAGAGGGGTTTTTGGTTGGTTTTCCTAATCTTAGCAATAACAAAAGAAATGCGGGTCGAAAAACACCGCTTCGCAAAGTGAAGTGGATGCAACGACCGCGATGCCGTGCTTCGTGAGGCGGATGAAGTGAACTCAAGTGCGAGAGGGTGAGGGTCGCAAACACCTCTTCACAACCGCCGTTAGCTCTTGCTAACGCGGGTCAAACACCTTGCGTGCGGGCGCGAGTGAGTGAATGAGAACGGAGTGAATCACAACCAAACCATGAAGAATAACAAAGACACATTCATTTAAACAAATAACATCTCAATATTCGAGTTTTACAAGGTTCAAAGAGTACAACGAGGAAAGAGGAAAGAAATAACCGATGTTGAAGACTAGCGGCCGTTCACGGCCGGAATGGTAGGTTGTCGGGCTACCTCCGGACTCGGACGGACAATGCTTCCGGCGTAGAGAGCTGTCACGATCTCCCTACGTGCTCCGTCGTCTTCGACTTTAGGTTTCTTCTTCTTCTCACCGAGCGGAATGAAAGAATGCTTGCTTGGAGGCTTGCGGACGATGGAGAACACTCACGGACAATGGAGGAGGTCTTAGAATGGATGGAGGAGGCTTCCCTTTGCGTAGGAGATGAAGTGGAGGCGTCCCAAGGTGGAAATCGGCGGCATACGGAACAGGAATCCCGCTCCCGGCATGAACGATCCGCCCTAAAATCGCAACAGGCGTTTAAATAGGCGCTGGATTAAATACTGCGCACGATCATTGGCGCACGACCAGTGGTCGTGCGTACTGGAATTCTGCGATCGTGCGCACTGCCTGGGTGGAACCTGCAAGATACGAAATTATAAAATAGAATGTTCGCACGACCAGTGGCGCACGACCGGTGGTCGTGCGCATTGGAGTTGATGGTCGTGCGCACTGGAGCAAACAGAACTCGGAAATTAAATGGTAAGTGCGCACGAGCAGTGGCGCACGACCGGTGGTCGTGCGCACTGGTGTTGGTGGTCGTGCGCACTGCACCAAACAGAACTCGTGAAAAGGGTTAAGTGCACACGATCAGTGGCGCACGACCAGTGGTCGTGCGCAATAGAACCGGTGATCGTGCGCAGTGTTCCTGTGCAGAATTGCACCGGGAACACTTGCACGACTCCTATTCCAGCATAACCACAGATCTAGCCACTGAAAGTGGCACCTAACAGCACAAGAATACTACTAAAGACAAAAAGCACGAAAATCACACCAAAGTGGGCCAAGATGTGCACCTAGCATGGATTATCAAATATAAACTAAAACAAGGCTAAAGTGCGGAGAAATGACTAAATAACGGCCCGGATGAGTCCATAAATGTGTATATGATCAGGACTCATCACACCCCCAGACTTAACTGTTTGCGCGTCCCGAGCAAACGAATCCGGCGGAGCGTGAAAACGATAATTGGCATAGAGAATTACACAAAGGAGTACGGTGCGAAGTAACATACGCATGCAAGTAGAGAATTTAGTAGAAGGAGATTCTAGATATGCTAAATAATTTACAAGAGTATTAAAGCGTAATTAAAGATTTAGATGTACTCAATTGGTGAATTATGAAGAATTTGACGATCATGCCCGGTATGAAAGTGACGAGACACTGAGGCGGGTGTTGCAAAAGATCGAGGCTTAGGAATAACTCCGCTGAAATCCATCAACGTCGTGAACCATACGCTCGCCCGGTCACACTCTCTCCACGGCGCTAGCAAACTCGCAAATCAAATCAGTAGGACTTATAGGATTAAAACGAGGCTTAGGTTACGGTATGATATTCAAAGTTAAACACGGTGGCTACGCAACCCAAGTGAGCTAACGGAACGCTGCACCATACAAGACCAACGAACAATGCTCGTGTGACACACCCCCAGACTTATCATGAAAACCAGGTGTGCACACGGCCTACTTCACAAATACCAACAGATTTTCTGTTTTTAGCTCGGGAGGATTTTTTTTTTCAAAATACTCTTTTTTTTTCTTTTACATATTTTACTTCTTTTATGTAACCCCCGGTTGGTTCAAAATCAGCAGACAGAATTTATTTTTCCTTCATAACACAAGGATTCCACACTCCACACAAGTTTAGAATTATGAGCGCAGTTAAAAACATTTTGGTTGCTGGAGTAGGATAGGCTTCAGGCTTTGGTGGATGAAGAGGAGCTGAACAAAGGATTGGTAGGCACAAAATTGGCTTGCAAAGGTGAATGAAATGGACATGGAACAACAAAGCTCAAACTAGCCAAAGGGTGGCCTACATCATGTTTGACTCAACGAGTAGCTCTCACCCATGCTTCGAGAGTCGCTAGGGGCAAGTTCTTAGCCCACGAGAAAGATAAACCTTCCTCCCGACTCGAGCAACACACGACTAGCAATCGCACACACACAACACCGGGTTATCGTCAATTCCATACAAATTCACCACTTGAGTATATTAAATCTAAATTTACGCAGAAATACTAAACATAAATTAGATGCATAAAGAAAATCTTGTTCTACACAAATTCTACCATAGCATGCGAAGTGACTAGAACACTACATGAGTCAACATCGCACTCCAAATAATAATTCCTACGTTAACAACCTATTTCATACTCCAACCAAGATAGTTTACAACGGAACAACAACAAAAAGATAAGCGCGCACTCAAGTGGGTGAAAGGGTGTGTGAAACATGGAAAACAACGATGATGATAAGATAAATAAGAATCAACCTTCTAGTATGCGGTGCACTCGTGCACAGTGGATAACAACAACCGCTCCCCCAGACTTAAGCTAAACAATATCTCTAGAAATTTGAAGCAACAAGAGGGGAGGAAGTGTTACCCAATGCTCAGAAATGAGCATACCAGACGATTGGCGTAAATAATCAAGAATAGTCCGCAGCATCCGCTCCATCGAACACAAAACCTGCAAGCACAAACGCAAAGCAACAAAAGCAGATACAAAAGCTGAACTAAAAGAAGTTAGATAAAAAGAAATACGAAAACAGGAAATCTGGGTTGTCTCCCAGTAGCGCTTTCATTTAGCGTCCTTAAGCTGGACCAAATACCTGTATTAGCAGTGTTTATAAAGTGCAAGAATTAAAAAGAAAGAGTTCTCAAAAGTAGAGTTTCACAAAAATAAGAGACAAGAAGGGGAAATCAGCTGCCGGTGTTTGTATGATGCCCATCTCCCAATGTCAACAACTGACACTCCTTGTTTATAGTGGCGCCATCGTATGACTTCAGCCGATGTCCATTGACCTTAAACTTGTCCCCCTTATCCCCAGATATTTCTATGGCACCGAAGGGGGAGACATCAGTCACGGAGAAAGGACCACTCCACCGCGATTTTAGCTTCCCTGGGAAGAGGCGGAGACGGGAGTTGTAGAGCAACACTTGGTCCCCAATTTTGAACTCCTTAGGAATGATATGCCGATCGTGCCATTTCTTTATTTTCTCCTTGTAGATACGAGCGTTTTCATAAGCGAAATGACGGAGCTCCTCTAACTCGTTGAGTTGGGAACGACGCACCTCGGCCGCGGCTCCAATGTCCATGTTCAGAAGTTTGGTTGCCCATAATGCTTTATGCTCCAGCTCTACAGGGAGGTGGCATGCCTTGCCGTAGACTAATTGAAACGGAGTCATGCCGATGGGTGTTTTGAACGCAGTCCGGTAAGCCCATAATGCGTCGTCAACCATTTTAGCCCACTCCTTCCTATTTGAATGTATTGATTTCTCAATTATTCGCTTGAGCTCGCGGTTGGAGACTTCGACTTGCCCGCATGTTTGGGGATGGTATGCCAAAGAAATCTTATGATGGACCCCAAACTTCTTCATGAGCTGCACAAACTGCTTATTGCAAAAATGACTACCGCCGTCACTGATGATAGTTCTCGGCGTCCCAAACCTGGAGAAGATATTCTTGTGGATAAAGTGTAGCACTGTGTTTGCATCATTCGTGGCAACCGCCTCAGCTTCCACCCATTTTGAAACATAATCAACTGCCACAATAATGTAATGCTTACCGTGAGACATTGGGAAGGGACCCATGAAGTCTATTCCCCAGACATCAAAGGGTTCGCAGACCAGCATGTTATTAAGGGGCATCTCATCACGCCGGGAAATATTTCCGGTCCTTTGGCACTCGTCGCACTTGGTGACATAGGCATGGGCGTCCCGGAAGAGGGTCGGCCAAAACAATCCACATTGCAGGATTTTTCGTGCTGTTCGAACGGCCCCGAAGTGCCCGCCAGCTTCTCTGTCATGGCAGTGCTGCAATATAGACTGAAACTCAGCTTCCGGAATACAACGCCTAATAATCCCGTCGCTGCACGTGTGGAATTAGAGCGGATCTTCCCAAAAATAGTATTTTGAGTCAGAGGCAAGCTTCCGTCTTTGCTGAGGGGACAGATTCGGGGAGAAGGTTTTACAAGCCAAGTAATTAGCGATATCTGCGTACCAAGGTGCGGTTGGGGAGGACGTAGTAATTGTGAATAACTTTTCATCCGGGAAATAGTCGTCCGTTTCCTCCTCAACGCTGTTGGGAGTGTCGTACTCCAATCGCGAGAGATGATCCGCAATCACGTTCTCCACCCCTTTCTTATCTTTGATTTCCAGATTGTATTCCTGCAAAAGTAAAATCCAACGAATAAGGCGCGATTTGGATTCTTTCTTACTGAAAAGATACCTGAGAGCGGCGTGGTCCGTATACACGATCACTTCGGAAAGTACCAAGTACGAGTGAAATTTTTCAAAAGCGAAGACCACGGCTAGCATTTCTTTCTCTGTGGTGGTATAATTTGCTTGAGCACTGTTAAGAGTTCGACTGGCATACGCAATAGTGTGAAAAGTCTTGTCTTTCTTTTGACCGAGTACAGCACCTACGGCCACATCACTTGCGTCGCACATGATAATAAAAGGCAAAGTCCAGTCAGGCGCCACCAAAATTGGGGCTGAGATGAGTTGTCCCCGTAAAGTTTCGAAGGCTTGCATGCATGCTTCGTCGAAGTGGAAGGGGACGTCCTTAACCAGCAGGCGAGATAAAGGCTTTGAGATGGAGGAAAAATCCTTGATGAGCCTTCGATAGAAGCCCACATGACCAAGAAAACTTCGGATGCCTTTCACTGACATGGGTGGAGGGAGGTTTCTGATAACACTTACCTTCGCTTAATCCACTTCAAGCCCTTTGCAGGAAACTTTATGTCCCAACACAATTCCTTCGCGCACCATAAAGTGGCATTTCTCCCAGTTCAAGACAAGATTGGTGTCTTCACACCGCTTCAAGGTCTTGGCCAAATTCGCGAGGCAAATGTCAAAGCTACTGCCAAATAGAGTAAAATCATCCATGAAAACTTCGAGGAAGTCCCCCACCATGTCAGCAAAAATGGCGAGCATACAACGTTGGAAGGTTGCGGGGGCATTACACAGTCCGAATGGCATTCTTTTGAACGCGAAGGTACCGGAGGGACATGTGAATGTCGTCTTGTCTTGATCAGATGGGTCAATTAGAATCTGATTGTACCCTGAGTATCCATCCAAGAAACAGTAGTAATCCTTCCCCGCTAACTTTTCTAGCATCTGATCAATGAAGGGGAGCGGAAAATGGTCCTTGCGCGTCGCATCATTCAGCTTGCGGTAGTCGATGCAGACTCTCCACCCGGTGATCACTCGGGTTGGTAGCAGTTCGTTTTTTTCATTGGCAACGACAGTAATCCCTCCCTTCTTTGGTACCACCTGGACTGGACTGACCCATTTGCTATCGCTGATTGGGTAAATGATGCCAGCGTCTAACAGCTTTATAACTTCAGCCTTCACTACCTCTTGCATTTTTGGGTTCAGCCGCCTCTGGGGCTGTGCTGTCGGTTTGTACTGATCTTCAAGGAGGATCTTATGCATGCAGACCGTGGGGCTGATTCCTTTAATGTCAGCAAGAGACCGTCCGAATACCATGTGGTACCTTCTCAGCACGCCCACTAATGCAGTTTCGTTGGCGGAAGACAGGGCTGCGGAAATAATCACCGGATGCGTGTTATTTTCTCCAAGAAAAACGTACTTTAGAGAATCCGGGAGTTGTTTGAGTGCCGGACAAGGATTTGGATTGGCAGAATCGTTGGAGGGTTCTCCGATTGAGTGTGACAAATCAGGCTGGTTTGAGTGTGCACCCCCTTCTTCCTTGTCTTCGTGCTGCCAACACACCTCACTATCATCCAACTCCACAACGTTCTGACCATCGAATTCTTCAAGCGCCTCTGCTGGTTCGCACTCCGAGATTTCAAAGAGTTGCGATGGGCTGTGGACGTTGAAAGATATAGCATCCTCCCCCAGTCTTAGTGTGAGCTCCCCCTGCTCCACATTAATAATAGCACGAGCAGTAGCGAGAAAGGGCCGCCCCAAGATAATGGGAACATTTGAATCGACCTTCATGTCGAGGATGATAAAATCAGCTGGAAAAGTGAGACCGTTTACAACTATTGTGAGGTCCTCGACGATTCCTGACGGCTTCTTGATCGACCGATTAGCTAGCTGCAGCATTACCTGCGTTGGCTTCAAGATCCCAGCACCAAGTTCACGAAAGATAGAGAGCGGCATCAAGTTGATTGATGCCCCCAAATCACAGAGTGCCTGGCTGAAACGGTGATGGCCGATCCTGCAGGGAATCGTAAAGCTGCCCGGATCCTTGCACTTTGTGGGCAAATTGGAAATGATGGCGGAGCACTCCTCGGTGAGGTCAATAGTTTTGAGACCCTCCAACTGCTTCCGCTTCGAGATCAAATCTTTCAAAAACTTGGAGTAACCTGGCATTTGAGAGATAGCTTCAATCAGTGGTATGCTCACTTGCACTCCCTTCATTATTTCCAAGAATCTGCGGAATTGCTTCTCGGATTTCTCGTTTCGCAGCCTGTGGGGGAATGGGGGGTGAACAACACTTTTCGAGGTTTGTGCCTCGCTCACGGGATGCGGCTCAATATGACTCTGAGTTAGCTTCTCGGAAGTGTCTTCATTATGCTTGTCAGTGGAACACGCAAGTGGTTCCTGTCGAGGAGGATTGTCTACACTTCTCCCACTTCTCAATTGCATGGTGTTCACTGACTCAGGAGGCTGACTTGCAAGCCCAGAAATGACATCGGACAGCGTCCCTATAGTAGATCGAAGCTGTTGGATTGTGGCAGATTGGTCATTCATTTTGTTTAATACCCCGACCACCAAAGTTGCTAACTGTTCTGGTTGCTCTGGCGGCATAAAATCCGCTGCTCCTTTGGATGTCACGGCATTAACTACAGCAGTGCTTGGGGAGCGAATAACATGACTCCAGTGCTGACTGGTGTGAACAATATTCACGACCACTTCCCACGCGTCCTTCCCTGATTTATTAAACAGGGCCCCTCCAGCTGCCATATCAAAAAGTAGACGGAATTTATTCAGCACTCCGAAATAAAAAATCTGAATTAAGAAAGCCTCTGAAAGATCTTCACGGTAGCATCCCCTATGCAAGGATTGGAAACGCTCCCAAGCATCAACTAACGTCTCCTCCTTCCCTTGTCCAAAGGTTACGAGTTCCCTGTACTTGTCCAAGGCTTGGGTACGATGTTGAAACTCTTGAAAAAATCTCCCCTCGAGTTGTTTCCATGTGGTCACCTCTCTTTTCCGAATATCCCAATACCAGCTTTTGGCTTTTTTATGCAAGGAGAATGAGAATGCCAAAATCTTTTGTAGGTCATTTTCAATTCCATTGAATACACATGTGTAATAGATTTCTAAAAAGTCCTGCATGTGTTGCACCGCGTCTTCATGCTCATCCCCGCTGAACTTACAGTTCCCTGACATGTACTCAATGACGTCGGCGGAGATCCCGAAGTCATGATTGTTCCTTTCTGCTTGATCCCTTAAATCATCCAAGCTTCCCTGATAGATGCATTCCTGAATGGAGGTCATGCTACGAATACTAGCAAACAAAACGATTAGCGAATGATGGAAAAGGCGAAAGTAATCAGAAGCGCGTATCGAAAAGAAACGGAGATACCAGAGGTGAACAAAAGAAGTGAAAGAAAAGAAAATTCTCGTGCAACAAATCTTCACGCAGACAAATTCATCACGTCTGCATTCCCCGGCAACGGCGCCAAAAACTTGATGTGTGTCGGCAAGTGCACCGGTCGCTGTCAAGTAATAATTGTGGAGAATAAATTCCCCGGATGTCGGTCTCTTGAGGAATGCAGGATGGGTGAACGAATCGCGCAGTGATGATTGTTACACAAGCGTTCAACAAACACAAAGAGGGGTTTTTGGTTGGTTTTCCTAATCTTAGCAATAACAAAAGAAATGCGGGTCGAAAAACACCGCTTCGCAAAGTGAAGTGGATGCAACGGCCGCGATGCCGTGCTTCGTGAGGCGGATGAAGTGAACTCAAGTGCGAGAGGGTGAGGGTCGCAAACACCTCTTCACAACCGCCGTTAGCTCTTGCTAATGCGGGTCAAACACCTTGCGTGCGGGCGCGAGTGAGTGAATGAGAACAGAGTGAATCACAACCAAACCATGAAGAATAACAAAGACACATTCATTTAAACAAATAACATCTCAATATTCGAGTTTTACAAGGTTCAAAGAGTACAACGAGGAAAGAGGAAAGAAATAACCGATGTTGAAGACTAGCGGCCGTTCACGGCCGGAATGGTAGGTTGTCGGGCTACCTCCGGACTCGGACGGACAATGCTTCCGGCGTAGAGAGCTGTCACGATCTCCCTACGTGCTCCGTCGTCTTCGACTTTAGGTTTCTTCTTCTTCTCACCGAGCGGAATGAAAGAATGCTTGCTTGGAGGCTTGCGGACGATGGAGAACACTCACGGACAATGGAGGAGGTCTTAGAATGGATGGAGGAGGCTTCCCTTTGCGTAGGAGATGAAGTGGAGGCGTCCCAAGGTGGAAATCGGCGGCGTACGGAACAGGAATCCCGCTCCCGGCATGAACGATCCGCCCTAAAATCGCAACCGGCGTTTAAATAGGCGCTGGATTAAATACTGCGCACGATCATTGGCGCACGACCAGTGGTCGTGCGTACTGGAATTCTGCGATCGTGCGCACTGCCTGGGTGGAACCTGCAAGATACGAAATTATAAAATAGAATGTTCGCACGACCAGTGGCGCACGACCGGTGGTCGTGCGCACTGGAGTTGATGGTCGTGCGCACTGGAGCAAACAGAACTCGGAAATTAAATGGTAAGTGCGCACGAGCAGTGGCGCACGACCGGTGGTCGTGCGCACTGGTGTTGGTGGTCATGCGCACTGCACCAAACAGAACTCGTGAAAAGGGTTAAGTGCACACGATCAGTGGCGCACGACTAGTGGTCGTGCGCAATAGAACCGGTGATCGTGCGCAGTGTTCCTGTGCAGAATTGCATCGGGAACACTTGCACGACTCCTATTCCAGCATAACCACAGATCTAGCCACTGAAAGTGGCACCTAACAGCACAAGAATACTACTAAAGACAAAAAGCACGAAAATCACACCAAAGTGGGCCAAGATGTGCACCTAGCATGGATTATCAAATATAAACTAAAACAAGGCTAAAGTGCGGAGAAATGACTAAATAACGGCCCGGATGAGTCCATAAATGTGTATATGATCAGGACTCATCATGTACTTGGTCTGAGAAATGAAAATTCCTTCCTCAGACTGTTTCACTTGGAGTCCTAAGAAGTATTTAAGCTCACCCATGCTGCTCATTTCAAATTTCCCTTGCATAAGGTTTGCAAACCTTTTGCAAAGGTTATTATCAGTTGAGCCAAAGATTATATCATCTACATATATTTGTACTAGAAATGTGACCTTTAACTATCCTAAGAAACTATGTCTTGTCTATCTTTCCTCTTGAGAATTTGTTCTCAATGAGAAATCTAGATAATGTCTCATACCGGGATCTAGGTGCCTGTTTCAGACCATACAATGCTTTTAATAAAAGATAGACGTGATTTGGATGAGTAGAGTCAATAAAACCTGGGGGTTGTTCAACATATACTTCCTCCAATATTGTTCCATTAAGGAATGCTGACTTTACATCCATTTGATAAACTATGAATCCAGTGTGTGCTGCAAATGCCAGGAATAATCTGATTGCCTCCAATATTGCCACAGGAGCAAACACTTGATCAAAATCTATGCCTTCCTCCTGTCTATATCCTTGGGCAACCAACCTTTCTTTGTTTTTGATAATCACACCATTTTTATCCAGCTTATTCCTAAATACCCATTTGGTCCCTATGACTTTGTGTTTCATTGGTCTTGGAACCAATATCCAGACTTTGCACCTTTCAAATTGATTTAGCTCTTCTTGCATAGCTAATATCCATGAAGTGTCCTTATTGGCTTCATCAAACTTCTTAGCCTCTATTTTGGATAGAAAGTTGTGATGCAAGGCCTCATGTATTGAATTTCCTCTTCTAGTTTGCACACCATCATTTGGATTTCCTATGATCTATTCTTTGGGATGATCCTTTAGATGTTTGGTTGCATTCCTCCACCTTTCATTTTCCCTTTGAGATTCTGGTGCATCTGTTTGAGTAGGTTCTTCTAGAGGTTCTGGATGTGGTGGTTCTTCAACAGCAACAGGTTCTTCATAATTGTCTTCTGCTTGAGGTTCATCCTCTCTAGTTACAATTACAGTCTCATTAGTTTCTTCATTATCCTTATTTTGCTGCTCATTGATATTCATCTCCTTCAATTTCTGTGTAGAACCTGCACAACTTGATAAACTTCCCAGATGCTTATAAATAAGGCTGGTTTCATCAAATACAACATGTATAGATTCTTCTATCCTATTTGACCTTTTGTTGAAAATTCTATAGGCTCTACTTTGAGAGCTATACCCAACAAAAATTGCCTCATGTGCTTTTTCAGCAAATTTAGTGAGATGGTGCTTTCCATTATTTAATACAAAGCATTTACTACCAAATATTTTGAAATAGGCTAAAATGGGTTTTCTACCTTTCAACAACTCATATGGGGTCATATCCAGACTTTTGTTGATAAGAACCCTATTCTGCACATGGCATGTTGTGTTTACAGCTTCAGCCGAGAAAAACTCAGGAAGAGAAGAGTCACTTAGCATACTCCTACTAGCTTCAATAAGGGTTCTATTTCTTCTCTCAGCAACCCCATTTTGTTGGGGAGTTCTAGGAGATGAGAACTCTTGAGAAATGCCTAGATTTTCACAAAATTTGGTCATTGCACCTGACTGAAATTCAGTCCCATGATCACTTCTAATTTTGGCTACAGGATTTCCTATTTCATTGATGATTTGCCTAACAAAACTAGTAAATATTTCTAAAGTGTCTGACTTATGTTTAAGGAAGAATACCCATGTGAATCTGGAATAATCATCAACAATTACAAGGGTGTACGACTTTCCTCCTAAGCTATGGATTGACATTGGTCCAAATAGATCCATGTGAAGTAGGTATAGACATCTAATGGAATCCTTCTCACCTATTGGTTTGAAGGAAGACTTGGTCTGCTTACCCATTTGACAAGCATGGCATGGACCCTCCTGCACACACTTCCACTTAGGCCCAGCTCTCACTAGGTCTTTTGAAATAAGCTTATTTATAGTCTTATAGTTTATGTGGGCTAACCTTTTATGCGATTGAACACTACTAGAAACTTTATTCTCTGCTACTAAGCATATGGAATTAACTTGATCAGAACATATAAAGTTTAGGCAGTAAATATTGCCACTCCTAGTGCCTGAGAGAATTATCTCATTCTCTTTCTTAATCAGGCACTCATCCTTGTGGAATGAAATTTCATACCCAATATCACACAATTGACTTATGCTGATGAGATTGTGTTGCAATCCATCAACATGAGCAACTTTGGTGATGGTGACAATTCCATTTGTGATTTTACCATAACCTTTAGTTTTACCTTTTTCAGACCCTCCAAAGATAACCTTTGGTCCATTCTTCACAGGAGTGTAATCATTCAGCAGACTTTTTGTTCCTGTCATGTGCATAGAGCATGCACTGTCCAAGTACCAGATAGGAGGTTGATTGGTCTTTGGACAATCCTGCAAGAAGAAATTACCTTTTCTTAGGAGCCCACACCAAGTTGGGTCCTAGAACCTTGTTAGTACTAGCTGGAATATTTAGTTGTTGAATAATCCTTGGTGCTGTGAGAGTTGCCATAGGTCTGAGTACTGGTCTCCCAGAGTTGAATCTTGGAACAGTTGGATTGAACCAACAGTCAAGAGCAAAATGTCCAACCCTTCCACAGCACCAGCATTCATATCTGTTATATCTCCTTGGAGGTCTTCTCACTTCTTTATGTTGACTCATATTTTGCTTAATTGCCTTATTCAAAGGAGCTTTGTAAGTTGTTTTCGTAAATTTTACTGGTTCAGTTTTCTTGACAGCAGTGGTTTTTACTTCAGGTCTTAGTTCTTCTCTTTTGAATTTAGTGTTTGCTTTAAATACAAAGGAGTCATGATGAGTTAATACTTTTTCTTTGCATAGTGATGTGGCATCATTGTTACTTGGTTGAATTGAATCATCTTTGCTATTAGAACACTCACCCTTATAAAACTTATGCACACCTTTTTGATCATGCTTATTTGTGATAGGCATGACTTTGTTGAATTTTATAGGTTGCATAGGTGCCTTGTCATTACTTTTAGGGTTATTATCTGCCTTCGCATCATATCCTATGCCAGATCTGTATTGTGCAAAAAATGTGTCTATTATGGGAAGGATAGTTTGTGGTTTAGAGAACTTTGCTACAAGCTTCCTTTCTGCTAGGAGTTTTGCTTCAAGTTTTTTTATTAACTTCTCCTTAGTGCATAAAGTCTGTGTGTGAATAATAGACATGACTTTTAGTTTGCTAAGTTCTTTGCTTGTCTGATTCAGCCTCTCAGCTGCCTCAGAGTTTTGGGAATTAGTTTGCTTTAATTCAGATATTTCTTTTTGTAGCCTTTTATTATGCCTTTTGCTCTTTTTAAGTGCTTTGAAAAGTAATTGATATTTCTCAATAATTTTATCTTCATGAAAGTTAGATTGTGAGTCATTTTCATCAGAAGAGAATGAATCTATTTTAGGTTCAGAATCAGAATCAGATAAAGGAGTTTTATCAAGTACCTTTACATTAGTAGTTGTCTCTCGATCCTCTTCATCACTCAGTGCCATGAGTCCTGCATTTTCTTCTTCATCCTCTTCACTATCAGACCTTGATAGTGGGGCTCTTATTATAGATCTATGATTTAGAATGTCTTCACTTTCATTGACAGCCATCAGAGCTATGAGTGCCTCCTCACTATCTGAGTCTGATGATTGAGATTCACTGTCACTAAGAGTGACTTTGCCTTTCTTGGCTATTAGACTCTTCTCATGTCTCTGTGAAAATTTCTCGGATCTTGTGAGAGCAAGCAGGAATAACAACTAGAGATACAAGCCAAAGCAACCAGAAACAATCTTAGGCAAACAATCGATCTTTATTGATAGCAAACTTGAATTACAGGGCAAGACATGCTTGACGAGACATGATTTCGTCAGCACAAAACTCTAAAGAGAAATACAAAAAACTGAGGAAAACTGGAGACCGCCCAAACTGCGCGACCTCCCCTGCGATCTCCGCCAGTTGCAAGACCGCAACTCTCTGCCGACCACAGAACACCACCAGACCGCTGCACAGACCGCTCCCTTCTTTCGACCTCCTGATTCTCCCAAACTTCAGCACCACAACTCCAAGGCGCAGACCGCCCGAACACTTTCAGAGGAAGAGGTGATCGCTGCTGCCCACACTATCCGCAGAAGCTGCACAATAAGAGTTCAATCAGAGACCGCCGGTCAGAAATAACCAGACCGCAAGAACAAGAGCAAACTCAGCTTACACTTGGTGTGTCATCTTGTTGCAACAGTGGCCTCCTATTTATAGGCGCGGGACCTAATCCAGTCACCACCCTATGAGTTAGGATCACCACCCCCAGACCGCGCGACCTAACCGGTCACACTGCGCGATCAGCAACATTACTTCTGCTTCATTTTTGGTGAACCCGCTAGCTTCAATGTCGCCATGAGAGACCGCCACTCTCACAGCAGACCGCGACTCCACAAGGAACTCGCCAGACCGCCCGAAGCTATTCACCACCTGTGTTCGCACGAGACCGCGATCACAGTCAGTTCGCCATCAGACCGCGAACTCCTGTCCGCATGCCGATCTCCTCCTGAGACCGCGAACAGCAACCAGCTCGCATACCAGTCTCCTCCTGAGACCGCGAACTGAGACCGCGCGACTAAGACCCTTAGTCCGCGAATACGCCCAGAAAGCCCAGTCAGCTACCAGACCGCATTCAGGAGAGAACCTGGTTCAAACTGTGCGGTCACACCAGACCGCCACAGCCTTGAAGAGGACAACACGCCACGCAGTCAGAGACAGGCCGCGCGACCTCCATCTTCAGCCGCCTTGAACCCATACCAGCGATCAAGCCAGGAGACCGCAGCTAGGCTTAGATCAGCCAGACCGCAGATGCAGACCGCCAGGTCGTGCGGTCACGTCAGACCGCCCGACCTCCTCCCAGACCGCCCAGGTCCAAAAGCCCTCCAAACTTCCACTTCAACAATTTCAACACTCCCCCTTGAAGTGGAAAGTTGAAACTAGCCCTAGTAAGCTCCTTAGCCATGTGAACGGCCCCTTTGCCAGCGCCTTTGTGAAGATGTCTGCGACATTGTCCGCACTCCGCACATGCCCGACCGAAAGATATCCCTCCAGCACTTTCTCCCGTATGAAGTGATGCTCGATCTCGATATGCTTGGTCCTCGCGTGACAAACTGGATTGGTTACCAGTTTGAGAGCACTCTCGTTGTCACCGCGTAGCAGAGTCGGCTCCCAAACCTCCTTGTGGACGTCTCCCACCAACCTCCTAAGCCAGATGGCTTCCTGAGCTGCCAAGGCCGAAGCCTTGTATTCTGCTTCCGTGGTGGAGACCGATACGGAATCCTGCTTCTTGCTGCACCATGATATAGCCGTAGGGCCCGCCATGAAGACGAATCCAGATGTCGACTTCCGATCATCCGAATCTCCCCCGTAGTCAGCATCCATGTATCCATGCACTTCGAAGCCCGCATCCCTCCTGTATAAGAGACCCATGTCCGAGGTCGCCTTGACATACTTCAGAATATTCTTGGCCGCTAGCAGATGAGGTACCCGTGGCTCCGCCATATACCGACTCACTCTGCCAACTGCATATGCAATATCCGGCCTCGTGATCGTCAGATAAATTAAGCTCCCAACCAGAGCTCGGAACACCAACGGATCTTGCATAATCCTCCCCTCATCCTTCCGAAGCTTCATAGCCTTCTCCAGAGGTGTGGAAGTGCACTTCCCTTCCTTCATGCCGAACCGCTCCCCGATCCGCTCCGCATATCCGGCTTGGGTCACCAGCACTCCATCTTCCTTCCTCTGCACCTCGAGTCCAAGGAAATGGTGAAGCTCACCTAAGTCCTTCATCTCGAACCTGATAGACAGCTCGGCCCGTAGATGTGCTACTTCCTCCTTCGAGTTCCCCGTCACGATCATATCGTCGACGTATAGCAGCACGATGACTTGAAGCTCCCCGCTCTTCTTGACGAACAAGCTTGAGTCTGAGTCTGAAGCACAAAACCCACAGAATAGGAGATATTCTGCGATCTTCCCATACCACGCCCTCGGCGCTTGCTTCAACCCATACAGGGCCTTCTTCAGCTTGCAGACATGCTCCAGAAAATCCTCAGACACAAAGCCTGGCGGCTGGACCATGAAGATATCCTTGTCGATCTCGCCGTACAAGAAAGCGTTCTTGACGTCGAGCTGCCAAATCTTCCATCCATTGAATGCCGCCAAGGCAATGATAAACCGAACTGAAGTCATTTTTGCCACCGGACTGAATGTCTCCTCATAGTCCTCACCGTATTGCTGCGAGAACCCCCGAGCCACAATGCGAGCTTTGTACCGCTCGATACTGCCGTCAGCCTTCTTCTTGAGCTTGTAGACCCACTTGCATGTCACCGGAGTGGTGCCCTTTGGCTTGGGTACTAGAGACCAGGTCTCATTCTTCTCGAGAGCTGCCATTTCTTCTTGCATGGCGATATCCCACTCCTTCACGCCTCTGGCCTTCTCAAAGCTCGACGGCTCCCTCTCATCCAAGGGACCAGCGAAGAAACATGAGACGAAGCTCACTTCGTTTCCTCCTGTATAGCGATCAGGGGCAACGATCGCTCGCTTCGATCTCCTCAACTCCTTCCCCTGAACTGCATTACCTCCAGCTGCTTCTTCCCTAGCTCCTCTTCCAGACGTGCTAGGAGCATTGCTCCCCCTGCTCCCTGAACCAGAAGCCTCCGTCTCAGAACTAAAAACTGATGGACCACCTGGTGACACAGGTAGCTCCACCTGAAGATCCTCCACAGCTTTCTCTGGCATTTCCATCCTGCTTTCTGGTAGCTCCACATCAGAAGACCCCTTGTAAGATGTCACCTCATCGAACACGACGTCGCGAGATACAACAAACCTCCGCGTCTCCGGGTCCATGCACTTCCATCCCTTTTTGCGCTCATCGTATCCCACGAAGACTAGCTCCTTGCTTTCGCATCTAGCTTCATCCGAAGAGCATCTGGAACATGCACGTAGCAGGTGGAACATGCACGTAGCAGGTGCCACGCTTGGCTTCTCTTTGAACATCATCTCATGCGGAGTCAACATGTTGATGGGACTCAAAGGCATCCGGTTGATGACGTAGGCAGCACAAGACATTCCCTCCACCCAGAAGGACTTTGGGATACTCTTGGCATGCAGCCAACACTTGCAGGTCTCCGTCAGATGACGGATCTTCCGCTCTGCAACTCCGTTCTGTTGTGGAGCATGTGCACAAGTGAGCTCCCTCCGGATACCTGCCTTCCTGCAAAAACTAGAAAACTCACCAGAGGTGAACTCCCCTCCGTTGTCAGTTCTCAGCTTCTTCACCCGCAGGCCAAGCCGGCCCTCCACAAGCTCTTTGAACTCCACAAATTTGGCAAACGCCTCCGCCTTCTCCTTCAGGAAATATACCCAGACATATCTGGTGTAATCATCGATCAACACCAGCATATATCTGCTCCCTCCGAGGCTTGGGGTAGCAGTAGGTCCCATCAAGTCACCGTGGATGCACTCCAACGGCACACTACTCCTCGTCTGCGACTTGTCAAACGGTAGCTGATGAGACTTGCTGAACTGACATCCCTCGCAAACATGACCTTCTGCGTAGGAGGATAGACTTGGCAGGCCCTTGACCAGACCTCTCACCGCCATTGCTTTCAGCTTGTCCATCCCTACGTGTCCCAACCTCTCATGCCATATAACGACACCATCATTCGTCTTCATCTTGTCGACATAAGAACTTGTCGATAAAACGAACAAGTCTTTCGCTCTCCTCCCGACATGTACGACCTCAGCCTTCACGACCTCTACATTACGTAGAAATTTAACTTCTGTTGGGCCGAACAGAACGTGATACACAGCGTCAACAGCGTTGGTCACGGAGAAGAGGTTTTTCCTCATACCGGGCACATGATAGACACTCTTTAAGGTTAATGGCCCTCTATCACTGCCCAAGGAAACAACCCCGACCTTCTCGACTGCATGCACAATATTATCTGTAGTAATGATAGCATTATTACCTGTGTAGGGCTCAGCTGAAGAAAGCTTCGACCCATCCCCGGTGAGGTGATGACCACACCCCGAGTCCACGATCCAGTCCTCCTGATAGTTGATAGGAACCGAGGCTCCAATAGAAGCCGAGAAGGCTCCTCCCCATCCTCCATCAATATGACTAGCCGGTGCTTCCTCCTTCTCAGCAGTATGCCCTGGCTGAGTATTCAGCCTGTAGTCCTTCTTGAAGTGCCCAACCTTCCCGCATTTGTAGCATTTGAAACCTTCCTTCTTCTTCTTCTCCTCAGCCTTAGGAGGATAGCCCCTCTCCTGCTGTCCAGAAGTTGAAGGCCCATAGCCTCCAGCGGTCTTCTTCTTCTTATCCCACTTCTTCTTCTTCCCTGAGAAGAGAACCTCGCCATCTCCCCCAGACACGGACACCCCCGCCATCTACCTTGCCAGACTTTCCTGCGACGCTAGCAGATTCTCCAGCTCTATCAGAGACGGCTGATTAGCCCAACCCTGCACCGATGTCACAAAGGCCACATATTCCTTCCGCAGGCCACGGATGATGTGCCTCTTCAGCTTCGCCTCAGAAATTGGCTCATCAGGATCCAGTGCTGATATCTCAGCGCAGAGGTTCTTCATCTTCAGAAAGAAAGTGGAGATAGAAAGATCGCCCTGAGCCGACCTTGCCAGCTCATTCTCCAAGAACTGCAGCCTCGCTACATTCTTCTTGTTAAACAGCCCATCCAGGGCTCTCCAGATCTCGGCAGCTGATCCACACCCTAAGATGTGATCAAATAGATCAGGTGAAATGGCACGCTTCAAAGTGAACTCGGCCTTAGCATTAGTCTTTCTCCATGCCCTCACGGCCAGACCATTGTCACCCGCTTCTGTTGCCTTCACCTCTTCTGTTGCATCTCCTCCAACAACCTCCCAGAGGTCCTCCCCTAGAAGATATCTCTGCATACACGACTTCCACTTCTTGAAGTTAGTCGACGTAAGCATCTCAATCCCAAGACCTCTTGCAAATCCACCTTCCATTGTTCTTCCTCTGGTTCCTTCTTCACAAAGGCGATGGCTACTCTAAGTTATTCACTGCTCTATCCACTCCAACCTAGCTCTGATACCATGTGAAAATTTCTCGGATCTTGTGAGAGCAAGCAGGAATAACAACTAGAGATACAAGCCAAAGCAACCAGAAACAATCTTAGGCAAACAATCGATCTTTATTGATAGCAAACTTTAATTACAGGGCAAGACATGCTTGACGAGACATGATTTCGTCAGCACAAAACTCTAAAGAGAAATACAAAAAACTGAGGAAAACTAGAGACCGCCCACACCGCGCGACCTCCCCTGCGATCTCTGCCAGTTGCAAGACCGCAAATCTCTGCCGACCACAGAACACCACCAGACCGCTGCACAGACCGCTCCCTTCTTTCGACCTCCTGATTCTCCCGAACTTCAGCACCATAACTCCAAGCCGCAGACTGCCCGAACACTTTCAGAGGAAGAGGTGATCGCTGCTGCCCACACTATCCGCAGAAGCTGCACAATAAGAGTTCAATCAGAGACCGCCGGTCAGAAATAACCAGACCGCAAGAACAAGAGCGAACTCAGCTTACACTTGGTGTGTCATCTTGTTGCAACAGTGGCCTCCTATTTATAGGCGCGGGACCTGATCCAGTCACCACCCTATGAGATAGGATCACCACCCCCAGACCGCGCGACCTGACCGGTCACACTGCGCGATCAGCAACATTACTTTTGCTTCATTTTTGGTGAACCCGCCAGCTTCAATGTCGCCATGAGAGACTGCCACTCTCACAGCAGACCGCGACTCCATAAGTAACTCACCAGACCGCCCGAAGCTATTCACCACCTGTGTTCGCACGAGACCGCGAACACAGTCAGTTCGCCATCAGACCGTGAACTCCTGTCCGCATGTCGATCTCCTCCTGAGACCGCGAACAGCAACCAGCTCGCATACCAGTCTCCTCCTGAGACCGCGAACTGAGATCGCGCGACTAAGACTCTTAGTCCGCGAATACCCCCAGAAAGCCCGGTCAGCTACCAGACCGCATTCAGGAGAGAACCTGGATCAAACTGTGCGGTCACACCAGACCGCCACAGCCTTGAAGAGGACAGCACGCCACGCGGTCAGAGACAGGCCGCGCGACCTCCATCTTCAGCCGCCTTGAACCCATACCAGCGATCAGGCCAGGAGACCGCAGCTAGGCTTAGATCAGCCAGACCGCAGATGCAGACCGCCAGGTCGTGCGGTCACGTCAGACCGCCCGACCTCCTCCCAGACCGCCCAGGTCCAAAAGCCCTCCAAACTTCCACTTCAACAATTTCAACAGTCTCTTGTCAGATTTGTGCCTCCTTTCATCAGATTTCTTGTTGTTCTTTCTCTTTGAAGGACAATCAGCAATCATGTGTCCTGATTTCCTGCAACCAAAACACACAATTTCTTCTAAATTAAATTTATTGTGTTTAGAGTTATACCTGTCCTTCTTGGAGTCTTGTTTGAATCCCTCTGAAGAATTGGAGTGCTTCTTAGATCTGGATGACTGAGAGGGTCTAGTTTTCCAGTGTTGTTTTCTTCTTAACATCCTTTTCAGTTGTTTGGTGAAGAGTGCCAATTCACCATCTGATATTTCATAATCAGGATTACTAGTCTCTGATTCTTCTGATTCAGATGGTATCCTGGGGGATGTTGGGTATTGTAGCCACAATTACCTTGATTTGAAGAAGTGTTCCTTTGAACTAAGTTGAATTGAGTTGTATTTGATGTTGTTCTCTAGTTATGTGTTTGCAGGTTCTAAATTACTAAGTGCACACCAAAGTCAGGTTGCAATGGAACACCAAACACAGTTCTAGACAATGTAATCCCTCATTGTATAGAACAAAGTGTTGGTCCATGTGTAATCTCTCTTTTGGAGTACACTTCATATACTCATAACTGAAGGTTTTCAAGGTTGAGGAGTGAAGTAGGCTTTCAGAAGAAAAGGAAATTTCTGCCAAGTCCATTCGTCGAGATGACTCGGGTCATTCCGACGAATCCCGACGAATGCTGACAGAGGTCTTTTTGGCTGAGTTGTGAAGAAATTTCTGAAGCCAAGTCCATTCGTCGAGATGACTCGGGTCATTCCGACGAATCCCGACGAATGCTGACAGAGGTCTTTTTGGCTGAGTTGTGAAGAATTTTCTGAAGCCAAGTCCATTCGTCGAGATGACTCGGGTCATTCCGACGAATCCCGACGAATGCTGACAGAGATCAATTTTGTCTAGGTTCTCAAGAAAACTCTGCAGCTAAGTCAATTCGTCGGATGCTCTCGTGTTCTCCCGACGAATCCCGACGAATGACGGGCAGACGGATTTCATTTCCTCGTTTCGTTTTTGAAATTTAGGGTTAGCCGACATGTACTGTACACGTGGCAATCCCTCCTTGTTTGTCGCCCTTCTCGTTGCTCTCGTTTATAGCCGTTGGAATGGATAGGCTATATATAGCTAAGGGTTAATTCCGTTTAACGATGAATCGTGAATCCAAGAGGAAAGACGTTGCTCTCTTCGTCCATCGGCCGACCTTTATCGCAAATCAACTGCTCCTTGCCGACAAAGCTTTTCACGATCCCTCTTGAAGAAAGGAGAATACTAGATCTCTGATTTTAGATCTGTCAAGTTCCTTTCAGATCTAGTTTTCTCCTAAGTGCTAAGTTCAAGGTTTTTCAAAGTAAGATCTATTCTTCCTCTTTTAGATCCAGATTTCAGATTTCTATTTTCAAGGAAGAAGAAGATCTTTTGTTTTAGATCTGAAGAAAAGGACTCCTCCAAGAGTTCCTAAGTAGATTGTTTCTCAATCAAAGATTTTGTAAGATTTCTTTACAATATTCTTGTAGGAAGCTTGCTTCCGAGTTGTAGGAGTTATACTCCGAGTTGTAGGAGCGTTGTCTCCGAGTTTGTAGGAAGTTTTCCTTCCGAGTTTGTAGGAGAGTTTGTTCTCCGAGCTTGTAGGAGTTGTATACTCCGAGTAGTAGGATTTGTTTGATCCGAGTTCAGTGAAGTAGCCTAGTCTAGCCGGTCATGCTAGATAGGTGAGGTGGAAAGTGGACTACCCAAGATCGGGGAACCACTATAATTCTCTGTGTTGTGCTGTGCTCTTTTGGATTCTGTGTGCTTTTATTTCTAAGTTTTTTATTCCGCGAAAAGACATAGAATCCACCTATTCACCCCCCTCTAGGTGATTTAGGTCGCAACTAGATACTTTCAATTGGTATCAGAAAGGGGGAGAGAAGTTGTATTTGCAAGAGAATTTGAAGTTGGGAGGAATTGGCAAAGTTAGATTTGGCAAAGTTGAAAGAGAAAGTTGAAAGGGAGAGAAAGTTGAAAAAGTTAAGTTTTTAACTCTCCTTATCTATTTGATATATATTTATTTAAGTGCAATTCAACTCAGTACATAGGTTCTGACTTCTTCAAATAGGGGGAGATTGTTGGGTATTGTAGCCACAATTACCTTGATTTGAAGAAGTGTTCCTTTGAACTAAGTTGAATTGAGTTGTATTTGATGTTGTTCTCTAGTTATGTGTTTGCAGGTTCTAAATTGCTAAGTGCACACCAAAGTCAGGTTGCAATGGATCACCAAACACAGTTCTAGACAATGTAATCCCTCATTGTATAGAACAAAGTGTTGGTCCATGTGTAATCTCTCTTTTGGAGTACACTTCATATACTCATAACTGAAGGTTTTCAAGGTTGAGGAGTGAAGTAGGCTTTCAGAAGAAAAGGAAATTTCTGCCAAGTCCATTCGTCGAGATGACTCGGGTCATTCCGACGAATCCCGACGAATGCTGACAGAGGTCTTTTTGGCTGAGTTGTGAAGAAATTTCTGAAGCCAAGTCCATTCGTCGAGATGACTCGGGTCATTCCGACGAATCCCGACGAATGCTGACAGAGGTCTTTTTGGCTGAGTTGTGAAGAATTTTCTGAAGCCAAGTCCATTCGTCGAGATGACTCGGGTCATTCCGACGAATCCCGACGAATGCTGACAGAGATCAATTTTGTCTAGGTTCTCAAGAAAACTCTGCAGCTAAGTCAATTCGTCGGATGCTCTCGTGTTCTCCCGACGAATCCCGACGAATGACGGGCAGACGGATTTCATTTCCTCGTTTCGTTTTTGAAATTTAGGGTTAGCCGACATGTACTGTACACGTGGCAATCCCTCCTTGTTTGTCGCCCTTCTCGTTGCTCTCGTTTATAGCCGTTGGAATGGATAGGCTATATATAGCTAAGGGTTAATTCCGTTTAACGATGAATCGTGAATCCAAGAGGAAAGACGTTGCTCTCTTCGTCCATCGGCCGACCTTTATCGCAAATCAACTGCTCCTTGCCGACAAAGCTTTTCACGATCCCTCTTGAAGAAAGGAGAATACTAGATCTCTGATTTTAGATCTGTCAAGTTCCTTTCAGATCTAGTTTTCTCCTAAGTGCTAAGTTCAAGGTTTTTCAAAGTAAGATCTATTCTTCCTCTTTTAGATCCAGATTTCAGATTTCTATTTTCAAGGAAGAAGAAGATCTTTTGTTTTAGATCTGAAGAAAAGGACTCCTCCAAGAGTTCCTAAGTAGATTGTTTCTCAATCAAAGATTTTGTAAGATTTCTTTACAATATTCTTGTAGGAAGCTTGCTTCCGAGTTGTAGGAGTTATACTCCGAGTTGTAGGAGCGTTGTCTCCGAGTTTGTAGGAAGTTTTCCTTCCGAGTTTGTAGGAGAGTTTGTTCTCCGAGCTTGTAGGAGTTGTATACTCCGAGTAGTAGGATTTGTTTGATCCGAGTTCAGTGAAGTAGCCTAGTCTAGCCGGTCATGCTAGATAGGTGAGGTGGAAAGTGGACTACCCAAGATCGGGGAACCACTATAATTCTCTGTGTTGTGCTGTGCTCTTTTGGATTCTGTGTGCTTTTATTTCTAAGTTTTTTATTCCGCGAAAAGACATAGAATCCACCTATTCACCCCCCTCTAGGTGATTTAGGTCGCAACTAGATACTTTCAATTGGTATCAGAAAGGGGGAGAGAAGTTGTATTTGCAAGAGAATTTGAAGTTGGGAGGAATTGGCAAAGTTAGATTTGGCAAAGTTGAAAGAGAAAGTTGAAAGGGAGAGAAAGTTGAAAAAGTTAAGTTTTTAACTCTCCTTATCTATTTGATATATATTTATTTAAGTGCAATTCAACTCAGTACATAGGTTCTGACTTCTTCAAATAGGGGGAGATTGTTGGGTATTGTAGCCACAATTACCTTGATTTGAAGAAGTGTTCCTTTGAACTAAGTTGAATTGAGTTGTATTTGATGTTGTTCTCTAGTTATGTGTTTGCAGGTTCTAAATTGCTAAGTGCACACCAAAGTCAGGTTGCAATGGATCACCAAACACAGTTCTAGACAATGTAATCCCTCATTGTATAGAACAAAGTGTTGGTCCATGTGTAATCTCTCTTTTGGAGTACACTTCATATACTCATAACTGAAGGTTTTCAAGGTTGAGGAGTGAAGTAGGCTTTCAGAAGAAAAGGAAATTTCTGCCAAGTCCATTCGTCGAGATGACTCGGGTCATTCCGACGAATCCCGACGAATGCTGACAGAGGTCTTTTTGGCTGAGTTGTGAAGAAATTTCTGAAGCCAAGTCCATTCGTTGAGATGACTCGGGTCATTCCGACGAATCCCGACGAATGCTGACAGAGGTCTTTTTGGCTGAGTTGTGAAGAATTTTCTGAAGCCAAGTCCATTCGTCGAGATGACTCGGGTCATTCCGACGAATCCCGACGAATGCTGACAGAGATCAATTTTGTCTAGGTTCTCAAGAAAACTCTGCAGCTAAGTCAATTCGTCGGATGCTCTCGTGTTCTCCCGACGAATCCCGACGAATGACGGGCAGACGGATTTCATTTCCTCGTTTCGTTTTTGAAATTTAGGGTTAGCCGACATGTACTGTACACGTGGCAATCCCTCCTTGTTTGTCGCCCTTCTCGTTGCTCTCGTTTATAGCCGTTGGAATGGATAGGCTATATATAGCTAAGGGTTAATTCCGTTTAACGATGAATCGTGAATCCAAGAGGAAAGACGTTGCTCTCTTCGTCCATCGGCCGACCTTTATCGCAAATCAACTGCTCCTTGCCGACAAAGCTTTTCACGATCCCTCTTGAAGAAAGGAGAATACTAGATCTCTGATTTTAGATCTGTCAAGTTCCTTTCAGATCTAGTTTTCTCCTAAGTGCTAAGTTCAAGGTTTTTCAAAGTAAGATCTATTCTTCCTCTTTTAGATCCAGATTTCAGATTTCTATTTTCAAGGAAGAAGAAGATCTTTTGTTTTAGATCTGAAGAAAAGGACTCCTCCAAGAGTTCCTAAGTAGATTGTTTCTCAATCAAAGATTTTGTAAGATTTCTTTACAATATTCTTGTAGGAAGCTTGCTTCCGAGTTGTAGGAGTTATACTCCGAGTTGTAGGAGCGTTGTCTCCGAGTTTGTAGGAAGTTTTCCTTCCGAGTTTGTAGGAGAGTTTGTTCTCCGAGCTTGTAGGAGTTGTATACTCCGAGTAGTAGGATTTGTTTGATCCGAGTTCAGTGAAGTAGCCTAGTCTAGCCGGTCATGCTAGATAGGTGAGGTGGAAAGTGGACTACCCAAGATCGGGGAACCACTATAATTCTCTGTGTTGTGCTGTGCTCTTTTGGATTCTGTGTGCTTTTATTTCTAAGTTTTTTATTCCGCGAAAAGACATAGAATCCACCTATTCACCCCCCTCTAGGTGATTTAGGTCGCAACTAGATACTTTCAGGGGATAATGACATTCTTTCTTTGCTTTTCTTGGAACTTTCTGCTTTCAGAGCAATAGAATTTTCCCTGCTGTGTCCTTCCTCAGCTTTTCTGGTATTCAGATGAAGTTCATGGGACAAGTGTTTCCCATATAAATTATGTGGCTGAATATTTCCCAGATTTCCCATTTCCCTGATTGCACAGATCTTGATATCCCATTCTTTGTTCAGTGATCTTAAGAATTTATCATTCAGCTCATAATCTGTGAAAGTTCTTCCATAAGTTTTTAGACCATTTACAATTTTGAAGAATTTTTCATAGCAGACTGCTATTGAATCTTTCTTGTCTTGTCTGAAAGCTTCATATTGCTGATTTAGAAGAGACTTCCTGTCATCTCTGACTTCTTTAGTCCCTTCCATATAGACAATGAGAGATTCCCACATTTCTTTGGCAGTTTTGCTATGAACTAAGTTTTGGAAGGTTGAATCCTCAATAGCACTTACAATGATGTTCTGAGCTCTCTTATCCATGGAGGCCAGAATCACTTCATCTTTGGTCATCTCAGAATAAGTTTTAGGAGTCTTGATACTTCCATCTGTAAATGAAACCTTCATAGGAACAAAAGGTCCCTCTAGAACAGTTATGTATATCCTAGGATCAGAGGCTTCCATGAATAGTCTGACCCTTTCCTTCCAAATCCCAAAGTTTTCTTTTCTGCAAATTGGTAGCTTCATAGATGTGAATTCTTTGTTTCCTTCTGTATTGGCCATCACGACTTAAGAAATTTACCCTTAGAAGATCTTGTTCAGGCTGTTAAACCTTTTCTTGAACAACAACCCTCTAATACCACTTGAAAGACTTTAATTAAGGGTAGCTAATCACCTAGAGGGGGGGGGGGGGTTGAATAGGTTATTTGAAAAACTATTGCAGTTCTTAATTATAACCTAAAAGACTGATCAGAGCTTTCAAGAATAAGAGCACACACAGAAAAGACACACAGAATTTTATAGTGGTTCCCCTTATCTTGGGTAATCCACTTTCCCCCTTCTCCCTTCTAGCAGTGTGCCAGATAGGGTTTATATCTCCGCCAGATCTCAGACCACAAACAGGTCTTACAGCTCAGATCATAATAGATCTTACAGACTCAGATCTCACAGATCTTACTCTCTCAGATCTCAGCAGATCTTACAAACTCAGATCTCACAGATCCTACCTCAGCCTTTATAATTAGGCTTACAGCTCAGATTCACCCCTAAATCCTACAACTCAGATCACACCTGATCTTACAACTCAGACCCTTGACAGATCCTACACTCAGATCTGACAACTCGGACCCTACAGAGATTGATAAAGAAAATAACAATACTTAGACTCAGATTCTTCAAATTGTTGAGTCTTCTTGATCTGCCTGAATGATCAGACAGAAATCTTCAATAGAATAGCAGCAGCAAATGATCTTCTTGATTCTATAGGCTGTGATGACTGTTCTTCTTCCTAAGAAGACAGATTCTTCCTTCTTAATCTTCTTCTTTCAGAAAGATGTATCAGCACCAAATTGTTGAAAGAAATCTTCAAGTTAGATCAGTTCTGAAAGAGAAGATGAATTCTTCAGATTCTTTCTCAGACATTCCCTCAAAATGATGGAGACGATAATGGCTTTCGAAAGATAGGAGTAAAACTAAAGAATCCATAGGTCATGCCTTCTATTTATAGCCCGCCATTTGTAATATTTGTTACGCTCCTCCACGTCAGCTTGGTGCTAAGTCTTCAACGGTCTTTAATGGCTTCAGAAGAAACAAGGGCTCAGCTAGCTGTAGAAGAAATTTCTCAGCTCAGAGTATCTATAGAAAAGGCGTTGAGCACTGAGCATCTCTGTCGACGCTTTTTCCATTAGGTGTCGAGCGATATGTAGATACTCGACACATACTTCTTAGACTGAAGCTCTCGACTCCTCCTTCTTAGGCGTTGATCAATCATCAGTTATTCGACGCTTTTTATCTGTAGGAGTCGAGCAACGTATAGGGGCTCGATGCTACTTAATTGTGCCTTCATATCTAGACTCCTCTTGTTGGCGTAGAGCTAACTGAAGTTTGGTCGACACATCTCTTTCCACGGCGTCGAGCGATATACCTTGGCTCGACACTTCCAAACTTGATCTCATAACTTCAGCGGCGACCTTGTCTTTTTGAGCAGTAGACATGAGTCGACGCTTCTGGGTCACAGGTGTCGAGCGATGTATGGTGTCTCGATGCTTGTGAACTTGGATGAATTCCTTGAGCACTTTGCCTGACCTGATCTCCTGCACAATGATTCTAGAGAGTATATCAAATACATTCTGAGATATATCTTTGACTTAGGAATGAACTTCTCCAAATCTAAGACATTGTGGACAATGGTCCCAACATAAATAATTCTAAGTTATATAATTCATACATGCTTGATATTAACAATAAAGATCATACAAATTTTTTTTGAAATTTTTAATGAAAGAAAAAAAACAGAAAAACAAAAACATATTTTGTATTTTTAAATTTTGAAATTTGTAGTTGATTTTCATAATATTAATAAAACAAAAATAACAAAGGTCAGAAATACAAAACTAAATAGTACATATAAACTAACATACTTTTATAGATTTTTAGAAATTAAAAAAAACAGAAAAATTGAAGACTCGCACTAGCGTCGGTGCTAGCACTAGCGTGACAAACACTGAGTGAAATATTGAGAATTTTAAAATTCTATTTTTTTTATATTTATTAAGAGTCTTAAGAGTTGTCTTATGCAGAAATTTTGTAATTTTTGGAGATGTTTTGATTGCTCAAATTGCATAAAACTTTTGCATTTTTCATATAACTCATCCTAAGTTGTCTAAGACTCCTAATTCTAACCTTAACATTTGAAACCTTGCATCCGGAAGAGGTTTAGTGAAAATATCAACAAGTTGATAGTCCATGCCAATGAAACTTATTCTAACATTTTCCTTTTTAATGTGATCCCTTATGAAATGATATCGTACATCTATATTTTGATCTAGAATGGTGTACCAGATTATTTGTAAGATCAATGGCACTTTTGTTGTCACATTTTAATTCAATATGTTTTAGATGAAAACCAAAGTCCTCTAGAGTTTGGCCCATCCATAGTGCTTGTGCACAAAAACTTCCTAGTGCAATATATTCGGCCTCTGTGGTGGAGAGTGCAACCGAATTTTGTTTCCTACTAGACCATGCAACTAATGAAGGTCCTAGAAAATGGCAAGTACCGCTAGTGCTTTTTCTATCAAGTGAGCATCCGGCGTAGTCCAAGTTAGAATAGTCGTGATGTGTAAATGAATTATTGTGAGGGTACCATAATCTTAATCTAGTTGACCCAATTAGATATCTAAAAATATGTTTTACCGCTTTTAAATGAGATTCATTTGGATTGGCTAGAAATAGAGCACATAAACATACGGCAAACATAATATCGGGTCTAGTTGAACTTAGATAAAGTAGAGATCCTATCATACCTCTATCTAAAGTTTGATCAATTGAAATTACCAATTCATCTTTTTCTAATTTTAGTGATGCACTCATTGGTGTAGAAGCATGTTTAAGGTTTTCAAATCCAAAGCGTTTAAGCATATCATGGACATATTTAGATTGACATATAAAAATACCATCATTTATGTGTGATATTTGAAAACCAAGAAAATAAGAAAGTTCTCCTACTAGACTCATTTCAAATTCATTTTTCATCACTAAAATGACTTCATTACACAACTCTTCATTAGTAGATCGAAAGATTATATCATCAACATGTATTTGCAAAATAATTATATCATCATTATTGTGCTTAATGAAGAGAGTATTATCAGCACTTCCCATAATATAACCGTGCTTTAATAATAATGATGTAAGTCTTTCATACCATGCACGGAGCGCTTATTTTAAACCATAAAGCATTTTTTCTAGTTTATAAACATGATTGGGAAATTTTTCACTAATAAAACGGGGGGGGGGGGGGGGGGGGGGGGTTGTTCAACATAAACTTCTTCTTTTACAAACCCGTTTAGAAAAACACTTTTTTACATCCATTTGAAATAATTTTATTCTTTTAAAGCTTGCAAATGCTAGAAAAATTCGTATAGATTCCAATATAGCAACGGGTGCAAAAATTTCATCAAAATCTATCCCCTTGATTTGTGAATATCCTTGTGTTCTAAGCGTGCTTTATTTATAGTGATTCTAGAACCACCATCTAATTTATTTTTAAAAATCCATTTTACACATACAATTGGGTGATTAGATGGTCTTTCTACTAATTTCCAAACATTATGACGCTCAAATTGTTCTAACTCTTCATTCATAGCCAAAAACCAAAATTCATCATTTAAAGCGGTTGAAACGGTTTTGGTTCAATTTCAAAAACAAAACAAATATTTGAATAAGATTCATGAAGAGAAGAGCGAGTTCTAACCCCAATGGATGGTTCACCAATTATAAGTTCCCGTGGATGATCCTTTGTAAATTTCAAGGCACTTGGAGGTACATAATCATCTTCCTTGGCCTCCTCTTCCACTTCTTTGGAAGGTTCCTCATCATCATGCTCCAAAGGTGGTAAGAGATCATCCTCTTTGACCGTGAAAAGTCTTTCTACACAAGGAACAAGCTCATCAAATTTCACATTAATCGCCTCTTCAACTTTACTAGTTCTTTAATTAAAAATTCTATAAGCTTTACTAGTTGAAGAGTATCCAAGAAAAGTTCCTTCATCGCATTTTTCATCAAACTTTCCCAAGCTATCTTTAGTATTGAAAATAAAATATTTACAACCAAAAACTTTGAAGTAGGATAAAGTAGGCTTCTTTTGAAAATAAAGTTCATATGGTGTGTGATTAAGAGATGGGCGAAGCATGATTCTATTCATAACATAACATGAGGTATTTACGGCTTCGGCCCAAAAGGATTTAGGCAATTTATATTCACATAGCATAGTGCGGGTTAGTTCTTGAATTGTCCTATTCTTTCTTTCTACAACACCATTTTGATGTGGTGTGCGTGGTGTGGAGAACTCATGTTAATGCCTAACATATCACAAAAAGATGTAAACTTTTCATTTTCAAATTTTCCTCCATGATCCGAGCGAATGCATTTTATTTTTAAATCACTTTCATTTTGAATACGAGTACATAGTTTTGCAAATTCGCAAAACGCGCCGGATTTGGATGAGAGAAATAGTGTCCAACAATATCTTGAAAAATCATCTTTTAAAACATATTTATATGATCTACCACCAAGACTTGCGGTGCTAACGGGACCAAAAAGATCCATATGAATTAATTGCAAGGGTCTTGTAGTAGAAACAAATTTTTTACTTTTGAAAGAGGATCTAGTAAATTTACTCATTTGACATGATGAACAAAGTGAAAGTAAAGTTCCAGTTAACCTAGGCAATCCTCTAATTAAATCACTTTTGGCAAGTTTTACAATAAGCTTTGTGCTAGCATGTCCTAGCCGTCTATGCCAAAGTTCTAATTCATCATTTTTAGTGATAAAATATTTTATAGATGATTTAGAAAGATCATGAAAAGAAACTATATAAATATTATGTATTCTTGGTGCAGTTAGTAAAATATCTTTTGTAGTAGGATTGGATATTTTGCATAAATTAGTGGAAGATTCAAATAAAACATCTAATCCTTTATCGCATAATTGGCTAATAGAAATTAGATTGTGTTTTAGCCCTTTTACATAAAGAACATTAGATATCGTAAAGGATTCGTTACCAACTGTACCAATTCTCATGATCCTTCCTTTTCTGTTATCGCCAAACGTCACGATCCCTCCCTTCTTCTTTTCTAGGCTAACGAACTTTGCTTTATTGCCCGTCATGTGCTTGAAGCATCTAGAATCCAAGTACCACGTGTCTTTATTGTCCTTAGCCTTCCTGCACATCTAGAAAGAATATGAGAGTAAAGATCCGGATACCCAAGCGGTACCACCCATAGAATAAGTGGAAGTCTTAGGTACCCAGATTTGCTTTAAAGTATTTTGTTTTACTTTCCTGCAAGAACTAGATGTGTGACCTAACCTATAACAGTTTGCACATGAAATAAAAGGGGTTGAGACCATTTTCTGAAATTTTGTGTTATTCCTCCTGGAAGGAATCATTTTTATAGAAGAAAAATATTTTGCAAACGAAAATGTTGAGTTCTTGTATGAGGTGCTAGCGTCGGGGTTAGTGGCTAGGGTCAGGCGGCAGCCCTCACCTCCATATCTGAGCCCAAATTTTTCAGAACTGTAGCACTGGTTCCCTAAAATCATATCCAGTGATTTTTGGCATATTCCAAATTTTTTAGTGGCCATGGTGAGATCATGAACTTGTGTTTTACGTGATGAATTTTCTTTTACAAGCATTTGATGAGTCCAGTTTATATAGTGATTTCCGGGCTCATCTGGGTTGTTTATCTTTCCTTTGCACTTCATTTACTACTCATATATGCTTATATTGATAACATTTCATATTTTCAACTATAGTGCATTCCCTACCCTCTTCGTGGCGTGATTTCGTTATATATTACTTTATGACTGTTCTATGGATCCTGCGGTGTGCACGGATCTGTGGTCTAGTATGTTTTTCATGTAGGTACAAGGATCATGTGAACGCTTAGAATGGATTGGGGCGAATTTTGGCCTAAAAATCCACTGATCGTGCATTTTCCTTCGCGCACGATCAGGCGCACGACCACTGGTCGTGCGTTAATTCCCCTTACCAAACAGAGAAGTTTGCATGATCATAGGACTTCTTCGCGCACGACCACTGGTCGTGCGCCACTGACCGTGCGTAATTTTCCTATCTTCCCCTCTGCTACAGGTTGACCGCGCACGATCACAAGCATTCCTTCGCACACGACCACTTGTCGTGCGCCACTAATCGTGCGCAATGTTTACTCTGCTCCGTATTTAAATACCGGTCCGCGATTCTAGGGCAAAGAGCACAGTTTTGGGCACGAGTTCTTCCGCAAGCTTCCGTCGTTTTCCCTCTCCAAGCTCCATCCATCCATCTCCTTCCTTGGGAAAGCTTCATCCATCGATCCTAAGCTCCATCAAGGGTCCCGAAAGAATTCCCCACCATCTACAGCAAGTATTTCAAGGTGTGGCATCTCCATTGGGCTAAGTGGAAGTGACCCAGCTCTGAGAAGAAGACGGATGACGTTGGAGGTAGTGACAGCCTCTGAACCCCGGGAGCAACCAAGGACTAAGCTCGGAGGAGGCGTGATGACCCCCCATTCCGGCCAAGATCCACGACGAGGCTTCTCATCTCATGGTTTCCTCTACCCTCTCTCTTTTTGGAAATGTATTCTTTACTGTTGTAATGAACTGGATTAATCTCTATTTGTCTATGAAAGGAAGCTTATTCTTGTTTTATTCTTCACTTGATGCTTTGTTGTGATGCGCTCCGCCCCAACTCCACTTCCATACACACGTTCTAGCTAGCCATCTAGCAATTGCTAGTGGTGATGTTGGCGAAGTGGTGAATACGACCCTCACAAAACCCATCACTGTGGCCATTTCACCCACATACCGAATCGCGACATCGCGGCCTCTGCACTCACCCCCACTTTGCGAAGCGGTGCTTTCGACCCGCATTTCTCTCATTTCTGCAATAGCTTAGGACACCAATCACAACGCCCTTGTTTTTACTTTCTTTTACTCGTCGTAACAATCACCTCACTCTATTTTCTTGTCACCACAACTTGCATTCCCTGAGAGATCGATATCTGATGAGTTGCCCCTCAACTATTACTTGCACGCGACTGCTGCACTTGCCGTGACACATCAAGTTTTTGGCGCCGTTGCCGGGGAGTGCAGGCGTGATGAGATTTTGGTTGTGAATTGATTATTTTCGATTGAGTCTTTTTTCTTTTTAATTTATTCTTTATCATGTTATTTTCTTCTTCTGTATCATGTGGGTGCATTTGAATATCCGATGTCGTTGGTGTGGGGACACATCACATGCTAGTGATAGGTGTCCCAAAGAGTATGGTGTTGTTCAGAAACCGTACGGAGCTTATAAATCTTTTGTCTACTCTACTGCGCCTCCGTTGTCGCAATTTTAGGCGACTGCCGCACCTTTGCTGCCGGCGAAGCCGGTAAAGCAGTGTTTATTTTGCAAAAGTAGAGAGCATGCCTTGAAGGACCATGCTTATTATCTTCGCCAGTTGGCGGATGACGATGAGCCGGATATCCAGATCATCCCATCTTCGAATTCTGCTAGCACAGCTCCTTCCACTGATTACGTGTCACTTCCACCTTCACTTCTTCAAGGCTCTGGAATCGACACGTGCATCAGTGTCCCTCATGACTCTGTTTCTGATGCGACCCCCCATACCTCTTCGGTTCATGTACCACTTTGCGTGGATTTGTGCCCTTGTGTGGAGAGTGAGCCCGAACTCTTAAGAAGCACGTCTTCTCCCACTACACATGAAACAACATCTATTTCTGATGTTATCATTGAGGTCAATCTGCAGGATGTTGCAGACCTGCGCAGTGTCGTGCCCACTCTCATGGAGGAGGACAGTCTCGATTGTGCTGAAGCAACCATTTCGGTCCAGTGTGAGGAAGTCCAAGTTATAGAGGAGGTCATTGCGTGCGCTGTTGAGTCTAGTGAAATCTTCGATGATATCATCAGTTTGTCATTGCCGCACCCTATGGGGGATGAAGCCGGTATTATCCCCTAAGATGAGATTTCTTTTAGTTTTTCTTCCAATTTATTTCCTGACCCCCTTTCTTTATGTACAAGGATGCAGGATGCCCCTCCTCCGGTTGATCAGACCTTATGCATGGAGGAGCCGAAAGCCTGGCGGGATGAGGAAGGTACAGTGAAGGAACATCTTATTTCCTCATCATCGTTGGTGCTTTCCCTTGAGGATTGGTTACAAGGGGGTAAGCAGTTTTTCTTTGAAGACATAATACTGGAGGAGAAGAAGAGAGTGAAAAAGGAGGAGATTTGGGGTTGGAGGCTGGGCATACTACTTAATTTCCACCCCTACTACCGAGTCCCCGGACCTTTTTCTTTCATCAGTTGTCATTACTTCAAACCAGCTTATAGCTGATTTGTTTTGAGCTTGTAATAATATTTAGAATTTATTGACTTTTGCTTATTCCTAGACTTTATAAACTGCTTTATACAGGTATTTGGTCCACCTTAAGGACATAAAACAAAAGGGCTCTTGGGAGACAACCCAATGGAACTTCCTAGTTCCACTTGCTTAGTTTATTATTCCAAATGTTCTTGTGTTTTGTTTTTGCTAACCTTTCAGGAGCTCGGTTGATTGTTGCGGAAGAGATTCTTAATGCCAATTCTTCTGGTATGCTCACTTCTGAGCATGGGGTACACTCTCCCTTTTCTCCTTAGTTTAAAGTTTAAAGAATCATATTTTAGATTATGCTTTCATGTAAGTCTGGGGGAGAGTGAGAACCATGCACGTGCACGCACGCACGCATTCCGGTAGTGTTATTATTTTAGCTTTCAGTTTATTTCAGTTTATCAATTTTTTATGTGGGACGCACACATTGCACCCACTATGCACGCACTTGCGAGTGCTACCGTGCCAAATTTCCTTTTGGAATGGAGCCGGGAAGTCAATTGTGTTAGCTAGGAATTGTGGTTTGGAGTACGATGTTGACTCCAGTAGTGTTCTAATTGAATACTCATGTTTTGCATAGAATTTTGTGTAGAAGTTATTTCTATTTTCATGTGTTGTATCTTTATTCATATCTAATCTAGTAATTAGAGTTTTATTTTACTCAAAGCATGAACCTGTGTCGATCTACCGGTAGTGTAGGTGAGTTGGTATCGAACGCTAGATTCGTATTTCTCGAGTCGGGAGAAAGAGTTATCTTTCTTGGTGGCAAAGAACTCGCCCCTAGCGACTCTCGAAACATAGGCACCGGGTAGTCCTAACGCATTAGCATGATGTAGGCCATTCTTTGGACCATTTGAGCTTTGAGCCAAAACCAGAAATTCACCCTTGCTAACCAATTTTGAGCCTATCCCACCTTTTCTATTTAGCTCCACCGCTCTCGCTTAAGCCAAGATTACCAAACATGTATGCGCACATGTTTCGAGCTTTATAGTATAACTGATTATTATGTTGTGTTGTTATTTATGGACACACATTTGGATTTCTTAAGTTGAAAAAAAAAAGTATTAGTGAGCTGAAAATTGAAAAAATTAGCGCTTCAAAAGAAAAAAAAATCTGAGCTTTATATTCTAATTCAGAAATTCTGAATTGTTTGATAGGAATTACTTTATATTTGGTGTTGGCGATGAACACATCAACTTTATTTGTTGCCGGGGTTTACAAATTGTATTGCTCAAATGTTTTAGGTGCGTTAGCCTCCGAGTTTATCATTGTATACCCTACCGCAACCTAAGCCACATGTTTACCCGAAAGCCCTATTGACTTGTGTGTAGTTTTACCTAATGCTGTGGAGAGAGTGCGAAAGTGCAAGCTTATGGCTCCTGACACTGATGGATTTCGATGGAGTTAGTTCCTTATCCCATATTTTTTGAAATACTTTTCTGTGCGTGTCCCTACATTCTCCCTACACGTGACTGGCAGATCACATATGGTTCAGCTTTTGAGTAAACTAATCTCTTATTTACTATTTTAGATATTTGTAAATTACTTTGCATAGTAGAAATTTCTTATACGAGAGTTTTATGCACGTGATTATTTGATTTCGCATATTACTCCTAGCCACTATCACCTCTCTAACCCTTGTTTTTCCCGTCCGCCGAGAATAGTTTGTTCGGGACGCGCAAACAGGTAAGTCTGGGGGTGTGTAGAGTCCGATTTATATAGTGATTTTCAGGCTCATCTGGGTTGTTTATCATTCCTTTGCACTTCATTTACTGCTCATCTATGCTTATATTGATAGCATTTCATATTCTCAACTATAGTGCATTCCTTACCCTCTTCGTGGCGTGATTTTGTTATATATTACTTTATGCTTGTTCTGTGGATCCCGTGGTGTGCACGGATCAGTGGTCTAGTATGTTTTTCATGCAGGTACAAGGATCATGTGAACGCACGGAATGGATTGGGGCGAATTTTGGCCTAAAAAGCCACTGATCGTTTGTTTTCCTTTGCGCACGATTAGGCGCACGACCACTGGTCGTGCGTTAATTCCCCTTACCAAACAGAGATGTTCGCATGATCATTGGACTTCTTCGCGCACGACCACTGGTCGTGCGCCAATAACCGTGCATTATTTTCCTATCTTCCCCTCTGCTACAGGTTGACCGCGCACGATCACAGGCATTCCTTCGCGCACGACCACTAGTCATGCGCCACTGATCGTGAGCAGTGTTTACTCTGCTCCGTAGTTAAAGACCGGCTCCGCGATTCTATGGCATAGTGCACAGTTTTGGGCGCGAGTTCTTCCGCAAGCTTCTGCTGTTTTCCCTCTCCAAGCTCCATCCATCCTTCTCCTTCCTTGGGAAAGCTTCATCCATCGATCCTAAGCTCCATCAAGGGTACCAAAAGCATTCCCCGCCATCTACAACATGTATTTCAAGGTGTGGCATCTCCATTGGGCTAAGTGGACGAGACCTAGCTCTGAGAAGATGACGGATGACGTTTGGAGGTAGTGACAGCCTCTGAACCCCAGAAGCAACCAAGGACTGAGCTCGGAGGATGCGTGACGACCCCCCATTCCGGCCAAGATCTATGGCGAGGCTTCTCATCTCGTGGTTTCCTCTACCCTCTCTCTTTTTGGAAATGTATTCTTAACTGTTGTAATGAACTGGATTAATCTCTATTTGTCTATGAATGGAAGCTTATTCTTGTTTTACCCTTCACTTGATGCTTTGTTGTGATGCGCTCCACCCCCACTCCACTTCCATACACAAGTTCTAGCTAGCCATCTAGCAATTGCTAGTGGTGATGTTGGCGAAGAGGTGAATAAGACCCTCACAAAACCCCGCACTGTGGCCATTTCACCCATATACTGAAGCGCGGCATCGCGGCCGCTGCACTCACCCCCACTTTGCGAAGCGGTGCTTTCGACCCGCATTTCTCTCATTTCTGCAATAGCTTAGGACACCAATCACAACGCCCTTGTTTTTACATTCTTTTACTCGTCGTAACAATCACCTCACTCTATTTGCTTGTCACCACAACTTGCATTCCCTGAGAGATCGATATCTGGGGAGTTGCCTCCCAACTATTTCTTGCATGCGACCGGTGCACTTGCCGTGACGCATCTGCATGACACACCTATTTTCAAAACCCTTATTTATTATTCTTAATTTGCAAAAGAGAGGCTTCTAATTTCCTTTCTAATTCCCCCTTCTCTTTTGTAAGAGTTTTGGCATTGGAGAAGGCTTTAGAAAGAGAATCTTCAATATCTTTTGCCATTTTAATGGAGTGATCACACTCTTGGCAAGAAACCTTTCTTTTTTCTATGACAATTAATTTTTTGGAATGCTTTTGATTTTCTTTAATTAGAGATTCATTTTCACTATTCAATAAAATACAATCTTTCATATTTTTATCAAAAGCTTTGCAAATTTCAAGAAATTCATTAAAAAGTTCATCATAAGTGGGAAGAGTTACCTCAGTGCCGCTAAGAACACTGGTATCATCGTCGTCGTTTCCATATCCCATGAGGCACATGCTTGCTTCCTCATCTTCGCATGATGAAGACCCGCTTGATTCTTCGGAGGAGGAGTCATCCCATGTTTTAGCTTTTAGCACCTTCCTCTTTTCCTTTCCTTTGTGTCGCTTTTCCTTTTTCTCCTTCAAAAACTTTGCACTGGCTCTGAATATGCCCGGTATTCCTACAATAATAGCATTCTGGTGGAGGTCTTTCTTCTTCATCGTTGCTCTCCTTTTCCTTCTTTGAAGATGACCCTTCCCATCTTCAATCCTTTTGGAAATATTTCCGGAAGGTGTTTCTCCTTTCCGTATTTCTCATTAACTTTCAGAAATTTTTTACCAAGAGACTTTCTTCATCTTCATCCTCATCCTCTTGACACCCCTTCTTTGATTTTAGTGCCAACGCCTTCTTCTTTGGCTCCTTGTTGTATTCATTGAATTGGATCTTGAGTTCTACCTCATGGGTTTTGAGATTCCCAATGAGGCTCTCAACCTGGAGCGTTCTTAGATTTTGCGACTCCAAGATAGCCATCACCTTCTGATTGAATTTTGGAGGAAGAGATCGAAGAATCTTTCGGACCAAGTTGTCATTGGAGAAGGTCTTCCAAGAGCTTTGGAGGCATTAACGATCTTGGTGAAGCGTGTGTACATTGCATCAATATCTTCGCTTTCATCCATCCAAAACATTTCATATTCTGACTCCAGTTGGAAAAGTTTTGAATCTTTAACCTGCGATGTACCTTCATGAGTAATTTCCAAATAATTTCAAATATCATATGCAGTAATACATGCGGAAATTCTATTAAATTCATTTCTATCTAATGCACAAAATAAAGCATTCATGGCCTTGGCGTTATTTTTGCATTTAAGGTTATCCCTATCATCCCACTTATCCTTAGGTTTTCTAATGTTACTTCTCCAACTACAATGGTAGGAGGAGAGTATTCCTCTTCTACCATATTCCATACCTCAATATCTAGGGTCATAAGAAAACGTCGCATCCTATTTTTCTAATAATTATAATCTGACCCAGTAAATAGTGGAGGTCTACTAATTCTCTGACCCTCCAAAAAAGCGAGATCATAAGATGCCATTATTCCTGGTTTTTAAACTAATTTGGAATAACCTCGCTTTGATACCACTTTTTGGATCGATAGGCGCCCAGAGGGGGGGGGGGGGGGGGGGGGGTGAATAAGGGAATAAAAATCTTTTTATAAAATTAAGCAATTTACTAAATTGTTTTAAAGCAAACGAGAGCGAAATAATAATTTAGGTAAAAGAAGAAAATAATGTAATTTGCAATTTTAGAATTTAGCCAAATTAAGGAAATCAAGTAAACACAAATTGAGACAAGATTGTATTAGATAAAAAAGTGTTTACATACATTTGATTTCAATATCGCTAGAAATCGGAGGCGTACAAATACAATTACTTTTTACTTTTCTATACTGACTCGTATCCCCACGAACCGGTGGCTTTATCCTATCCTTCACTGGATATGGCCTCAAAATGCTCTAGCCAATCCTACCCCGGATATTGTAACGCCCCTGGTTTTTCATTAATTATTTGCGGGCCGTTGTGACGTAATTTTAGCGTAAGGGTGTTACGTCAACCCTTCGAGTTTAGTTTCGAGCCTTAGAGTAGTTAATGTTTTTAAATTAGGTCGCGCGTGCGAGATTTTGCATCATTTTGAGTTAGGGGAAAACTCGGGGTTATTTAGAGTAATTATTGAGATTTCAGCTTCGGGAATTCTAATCTCAAGTTTGGCTCATTAGAATGGAATTCTGACTCCGTCGTTGGGTTCGTAGCGCCGATTTTCAGTTTAGGTGTGATTTTCATGAAAATCCGAGGTGTTTTGGTCGCCCTCGAAGTTTAACTAAAATGGGTGAATTATTTATTAATTAATCAAGAAATTAGGGCTTTATATAAATACCAAAAATTTAGGAGAAACCTTATTCCTCTTCTTCTCCCTCGAGCCGACCAGTCCTCGTGCGATAGCGAGAGTGGCGTGTCGAGATCTTCTTCCGGACGGCTATTCAGGAGCTGTAGTGGACGGAATCGCAAACTGAGAGTAGAATCGGAAAGCTCTCGGCGAGATCTTCGTTCTAGTGGTAAGAGTTTCCTATTTCTTGGGATTTTTTGAGTCAAGGTAGTGATCTAACTCCTCTTTTTGGCCCGAAAAGTTTCAGGTTTTTTGCTTGGGTGAGTTCTTAGCCGATCCATAGCTTTTGGAGCGGATAACTTCGAGTTTGGAAGGTTTAAGGCAAGTGGCTTTCTTCACCCCCCCCCCCCCCCCCCCCCTCTTGCCTTTGAAGTATTGTTTTTCTTGCTTTGAAGACTTGTCGTGCTGTTTAGCCTTTGATTCGAGTATCTTACGTTGCTAGCTAAATTCTTGAAATCCTTAATCTTCCCCTCAGTGGCTAAAGTTTCCATTATTAAGCATATGGCTGATGCCTAGACCTTCTCTCTGCTTTCATGAAGAAATGCCCTTGATTTCTCGAGAAATACCGCTTATTTCTCGAGAGATGCCTCCTACAACCTCGAGAACTACCTAGACTTTCTCTCTGTTTTCTCGAGAAATACCTTGATCTCTCGAGAAATGCTTCTTCTTCTCGAGAATCGCCTATTTCCTTTCTCGAGAAACGTCTCCTGTTTTCTTGAGAAATGCCCAGTATTCTCTCTGTTTTCTCAAGAAATGGCTCCTGTTTCTCGAGAAGTGCCAAGACCCTTTTTTCCTGTTCTCTCGAGAAGTGCTTCCTATTTCTCGAGAAATGTCAGTCCATTTCTAAGTCCTTGATCAATGCCTCCGGCTTCTCCTCTCTCTTGGGATTTGGTGTTTTCTAAAGTGTACCGGGATGTTGTTAATGTCTGTTTTGTGCCTTTGATCATGATTACTTCCTGCCTAAAACTCTTATACCTGCTGCGGTTACGCATATTTCTGGGTTTCCCTTATGAATCGTCTTGAGCGGTGTTTACTTAATTTGTGACCCTATCCTTATGGTATCCTGGTGATTGTTTTCTCGGGCTTCGTCCCGTGCCATAATTAAATAAATTAATTAATATGAACCATTGCCTTTAGCCTTGCATGGTGGGCCGTGTTTGGGGGCAGTGGGGATTTGTTGTAGCCTCGCACGGTGGCCATTTTAGAGGTGAACCGCGGGCTTGGCCTGTGATCCCGAGGGCCGTGTTTGGGTGGTTGGGGATAGAGAAACCCCCACCTATTTTTTTGGCTTTGGGTGGCAGAGGATAAAGTGTTGGATCTGTAGGCGCCCTTAGAGGGGGGTGAATAAGGGTTTAAAACTTTTTATGATTATTAATGAAAATTATTCTTTGTTGCTACCGCCAACGGTAAGGTTATTGCTCGGCGTTAATGACAGAGATAATACGTTTAGGTTAAACCAATGAAAATCTGAGAGCACGAATCAGAGATGAAGAAACAAACATATTTTCATTAATATTAAATTGAAATAGTTATGATTACAAAAACTTTTCCCAATGACGCTTGGAAAGAGGCGACCAATGAAAACTCTTTTGGTTTTCTTTACCGACCCTTCTCCCAAGGACCGGTTGTCTTTAGCCTATCTCTCCCCAGATAAGGCCTCAAGCAGCTCTAGCCTTTCTCTCCCCAAAAAGGCCTCGAGCACCCCCTAGATCTACTCCCTAGACCTAGTCGCCAACACGAGGCGAATTACTCCCTAAGTCCTACCCAAACCTAGTCCCCAATGCGAGGCGAGTTTCCCCTAGTCCCCGCAAGGCCCTAGTCGTCGTGTGGCGAATTCCTCTACCGAATAAAAGATATAAAGGTTACAAGTAGAAATAAACAAAAACTAAAGACTCCCTCAAAAGAAGAACTTGATGTCGATGTAGATGTGATTGGATCGGTCTTCAAGTTCTTTGCATTCACGAACGTTGACGGAGTTCTTTGGGCTGCTTGGTGAAGGTTCTCACGAGTGCTCTGAATATAAGACTTCAATTCGTTCAGTTTCAGCAAGCAATAACGGAGGAAACGCACGTCTTTAAAGAGAATCAGCCACTACCGCCTGCGGTAGTGCTACCGCCACGCGGTAGCCACATTAGGCAATGATCAAGCACACGGATCGTGGCAACTTAGGCAACTTTTGAGCGCCAAACTTTGAGCTCCGACTAGCGCGTCGCGGTAATGCTAACGCTCCGCGATAGCGAGATAACCTACCTTCAGCCAATATCTCCTTCCATATTTGCTCCTCAATCACATGCAGACGGGAGGATTCCAAAAGCTACCGCCGAGCGGTAGACATTCCGCGCCGCGGTAGAGCACGCTAAATATGCATCCCGCCAATCATTCCTTTTTTCTCCATCGTTTCCTTCCCGTCAATTGTTTCCATTTATGCTAGCGCTAGCGGTAGTTCTAACGCTCCGCGGTAGAGCACATATCCTTTCGTCGAACACATCTTTGCCGAACGGCCTCACATTTTGTCGAACACTGTTTTTATTTCGTCGAACTCAATTTTGTCGAACGCCAGTTCGTCGAACGGCCTCTACTTTTGTCGAACACCATTTCGTCGAGCGCATCACATTTCGTTGAACCGCTAGCGCCAGCGGTAGTGTTACCGCGCCGCGGTATCAACAGAGAATCATCCTGATGTTGCTTCGATGTCTTTCTTTTTCACATTCCTTTGGGGATTGAATGTTGATGATCCTGCACACTATAAACACAATGCAAGTATGATCAAATACAATAGGATTTGTTATTGTCAAACATAGAGATGCGGAAAGCATGTTCCAACAAACTCCCCCTTTTAATAATAACAAATCCCTTTAGAAAGAAATAGTTCAAAAGATAGGAATTGTGTTTATTAAAAAGGATAAGCATGAAATTTAAGACATGTGCATATGCTCCCCCTAAATGAGTGCTCCCCCTAAGTGAATGCTCCGCCTACAACAAAACTTCCTATGAACTTGACTTCCCCAAACATGTGAATTTCTTTCAAATTTATTCTCCCCCTTTTGGTATTACCAAAAGAGGGTGGAGAGAAAGTCAAACAGGAACGTGTGCAATAAATGTGTAGAGAGGGAATGAACATGATAAAGAGATAAATGCTTAGGAAAAATACAATATATAGGAGTGAAAAAAGAATGTGAAGAAATTGTCATAATGAAACCACTTATTGGGAAAACGTATTCATGATCGAGAGTACAAGTAGTAAAGAGGTGGAAAGCATGAAGAAATATATTTTTGAAGTGAACATCTATATTGGAATGGTGAAGCATAGTAGATAATTAAGAGTTTTAGACAAAAAAATGGTGTAGCAATTTAAGTACACCAATTGATTTCAGTTAGAACATAACCATACACTTGTTGAAAAGGAAATATTCATGATCGAGCGAAAGGAGAGAGTAGCACAGCGGAAAAGATATAGGATAAGCGTGAAAGAACATTAATTAATGAATATATAAAAATAATCACTTGCCTTTTTAAATTAATTTTAAGAGGTGTAGTACTTGTTTAAGGGAGATGCAATGTCGTGTGACAAGTACATGTAAAGAATAAGCATGAAAACAATGTAGGCAAGTAGGAATGCGGAAAGATAAAACAAGGTTAAAAAGATTAATATTTTTGTAATAGTTTGACCATTTCAACAATTGAGCAATTTAACTTTGAAAATTTTCATAACAAATAGACAAGCATGAATTAACATATCCAAAGAGATAATAACTCCAATGTAACCAATTCGTATTTCAAGTAAAGAAAACATTGTAGAAATCATGCATTGCAATATAGTGCTTTTACTTAAGTTTTTAGAGAATTATGTAATGTTTGCATAAGGATCCAATTCTCATGAGTGGAAGCTTTATGAAAAACAATGATGTGTGCATAAGGTGTTTTGATAGAAGTATACAAGTGAAATAATCAAAACACATGACATATATAATGAAATAGTGACAACAATAATAAGGATGCAATCTTATAATTACTTTCACACATCAAATCTAGAATAAAGTTTCAAGGCACAAATAATGAGTACAACAACCAAGGTGCTTTGCCCACACAATGCTCATTAAGACTTATCAGGGAGCGAAGTATTGCTTGGGGGACCACATAAGCATTTTTTATAAAATTATATTTTTAGTGATCCGATGTACAAATAGAAGTGATAACAAGAAATATGTTTGCACAAGACACTTTACAATTCTTTCCAAGGTGCTCAACCTCACAATGCTCATTAAGACTTATCAGGAGGGTGAGTAGTGCTTGGTGGAGTTATCTTTGGCTTTTTATTTCAGATTTTATTTTGGGCCGAAGGTCTCCGAATTCACTTGTTGTTGCAAAAATTAATATTATTGAAATAACACTTCTATATCGTGCATGAAATTTATTTTTGAAAGAATGTAGGTAAATTAGACATACAACTTAATATGTTAAAACTATTACACTACACAATCATGCAAGACTAAGATTATGAACACATGTAGATTATCAAAGTAGTGAGTGTATGAATCATTGATAAACATAAAACATTACTCATACTTAGAGGCATGCTAGGAAATCATACATAATTATCTATAGACTATTTCATTGCACATAATCAGATTAAGGTCATGGCATGAAGAGAAAATAATGTTTAGGAAATTTGAAATTAAAATTAGACATTGAAGACTATCTTTAAGAGTATGCCAAACAGAGTTTTGACCATTTTGAAACAAAAATAACTAAGATGTTTTCTCTTGTGAAATATTATAGTCAAACTAAAATTTTGTAAAGAGATAAAGCAAAACAAATAACAAAAACATATTTTTGATTTGTTTTATAGTTTGTTTTGTTTTTAGAATTATAAAAGAAAATAACAGAAACTGAAAAATAAAAAATGAAAAAGAAACTGGAAATTCAGAAATACCTACTACCGCCAGCGGTTTCCAGCTATCGTCGGGCGGTAGTGACAGAACTCGAATTTTGGGGAAAATGTGAAATTTTTGAGAATTTTTCTTTTGAATTTATTTGTGCAGATTAGTGACAATGAGGTTCAGCAAAGAAATCAGACATATGCATACACATAAATGCGGATTTTGCAAGTTTAAGTTAATATGTCCAAAAATGTCAAATTCTAGCCTAAGGTGTCACAATACACTTTCAAAATACTTGTGTTTTTCACATGCATGAGAGTTCAGAAATAGATAATATGAAAAACATAAGATAACATGTTTGAGCACAAATATGCATGAGTGAAATGATCATAAATAAGTGAAATATAATTCATGCAATGTATACAACATAAGTATGCCTAAGATAAAGATACCTTAACAACATGTCTACACCCTAGCCCCGTACTAAGTGACGGATGGGCATGAGGAGCTGCACGCATGTCGTAGGTTGGGGTGTAAATCCCATATGCATACAAAATACAACGCACAACCTAGCACTCTTTCCCCCCAGTGCCTCGCAAGGCCCCATTGGAACCCTTCCCGGTTAAGGACAAGACATGACTTAGAGGTTAGGTTTCTAATGCACACAATCATATGCCCTCTCTATAGTGAGACACATAATGTGGTTGAATGATCATGGGCATACTAAGCATTTAATCTTATTGAACCAATTTGTAAACTATGGCTTTTATGCGAGATTAATTTCTAATTAGATTTCATTTTAAAGCAACATAGTCATTATGAATTTTAACTTTCAATTGTTTTTCTATAAGATTGATTTATTATGGCATCATTAGATAACTAGCATAAAAGATAGTATTGATTTGTTGATAATGCTAGAAAGAAGAGTTTGATCACGATTTTATGGCGTAAGATTTATTGTGTTAATGTTGCATGTATTCAAACCTAGTCATTCAAATTTTGGGCATAGAATGAAGTGATGATTCTAGTTAATTTATTATCTTAGATATAAAGATGATTCTATGATCTTCATATAAATGAGATTCATGCAAAACATAATTGATTCATATAATGGTCATGCTCACAAGCTATTTGATCGAATCAATATGATCTTTTGTAGATTTTTAATATTTGAGTTAAAAAGATCTATTGAATTGGCAAGATTATTATATATGATCATGAATTTTAACACATAGGAATTATATACTCATAATTAATTGTTCATGATGATATAAATGAGATATTATTAAAGAACATTCATATTCATCCTTTTTGAATGATTAGAGAGAAATATTATAAGGTGAAAACTTAATATAAATATAAAGAGAAAAATATGTTTGGTTATTTAGAAAGGTTTTGTGAATTTTCTCTTTGATTTTTGAAATCTTAAATAAATCACGTATATATATTGTTTTATGAAAGCATGGTGATGATAAAGGTAATACAATAATTTTTCAGAAAATAATATTTTAGATAAATCAGAATTTAGGAAAATTATGCTACCGCTAGCGTTAGAACCTAACGTCAGGCGCTAGCAACAGAGTTGAGATTCTTTATTTAAACACAAATGATTTTTGTAATTTTTCAATTCCGATTTGACATGATTATGATTAAACATACTAGGGGTAATCAAAATGACGCAAATATATTAAATACCTAAGCAAAACTTGCGCATTTTATAAATTTAGCCTAATACCCCTAAAAATACCTTTTAAATCCATTTCGACAATTATTTCATTAGTCTTAATAATACATAACAAATTTAGGATTTAATTTATATATGACTTTCATAGGAAATGGATCAAGAAGGATAAACATAAAAGGATAAGTAGATCACTTGAAAAATGATATGACTTTTTATTCAACTTTATTCAATTTGATTTATTTATGAATTTTGGTTTAATATGGGAAAATCATATCACAAGTTATATAAAGTGATCTTATATATCATGATGGCTCAAAGAAATAAAAGAAAAATAAAAAGGAAATTAAGCATATCATGAAGTAGAGAATTGATATTTCATTTTTAATTGATTTCTACTTCATGCAAATGATAGGATGTTATTGAACGAGAGATTTAGGTATCCAAAGAGGACCGGGTGTGACGTTTCCTTTGGGTACCCAAATACATCGTGTTTGCTTTTGGGGAGATAGTGATGAATGGGCCCTTTTGAGTGGAGTTAGTGTTTCATCTTTAACTTTGGGCCTCCATTCAAACCTAGGTTTAATATTGTTTTTATTTGTCAAATTTCCATGATGATTTTGTAAAACATTATTTATAGGAAATTTGTGAACATTTAATTTTATGTTGGGAGAAACATGATTTTGTAAATAATGGTGATTTTGATTTTGATTTACAAATCCTTTATGTTCCTTACTCTCATTATTAAACTTAGTTAAGATGTTCATATTCATATTCAACTTGTTTTTAGATATAGTTTGATATTGTGAATTTGTATTTACAATTTTCATAAGAAAGTTGATTTTTGATTTTAATTCGTCATTCTTGATCTTTAGATTATGCCTAGCTTTATTATAAGCTATTGTGTTATTTTTAAGAGCGGAAACAATTGAATCAATATGATTTTGATAGTTATTTCTATATTCTTCAAATGTTTCATCCATCTCTTTATTTTCAATTTTATAGTCTTTACACTTAGCACAATCATTTTTCAAGGATGAATTTTCTAAACATAATCTTTCATTTTGTTCTCTTATAAAAATAAACTCCTTTTCAAGTTTCTTGTGTTTTTCTTTTAATTCATTATATTCTACACAAGGTGTAATGTTATCACCTAAGGAGCCATGGGTAGAACTAGATAAATTAGAATTTGATTCTTCATTAATTTGTGCCTTTAAATTTTTATTTTCTAAGTGCAAATGTTTATTAGCATTTTTTAATTTCTTAATTTTGCGCTTTGTAGTTTGAAGCAATTGTAATGAAGAAATAGAATTACATACAATAAGAGATTTTAATTTCCTTACAACGCTTGTGGATGAGGCAAGATTTGAACATATAGTTCCTTTGACATCTTTTTGGCACTCCTCTTCCGAAGATAAGATTTCTTCTTCTCTTTCACTAGATGTACACTCCATTTATCCATCCTGTGAGGAGCTTTCTTGAAAACTTGTGCAGGCTTGTATGTTCTCTGCTTCTTGTGTTTGTTCCATACCTACAGAAGGAGAATCATAAGTTCTTTCAAGAAAATTCCAAATCTCATAAGCGGTAGGTAAAGTATAAATAAGTTTGAAAATATTTTGGTCTAACGCACAAAATATACTATTCATAGATTTTGCATTTAAAACAATTTCGTTTCTAGTTAGTACGCTAGGTGGCTTTTCAATAGTAATATTCCAAACTTTTTCATCTAAGGCCTTAAGAAAATTTTTCATTAATGTTTTCCACCCTTTATAATTTTTGCCCATAAATAAAGGTGGTGATAATCCTTTTTCATTTACATTAAAATTTTCCCCACTTGTAGAAGCGAGATCATGATCAAGAGACGCCATTCTTCCCGGTTGTTAAGCCGATTTGGAATAACGTGGCTCTAATACCACTTGTTGGATTCGTAGAGGCCCTTAGAGGGGGGGGGGGGGGGGGGGTGAATAAGGGTTTTAAACTTTTTATGATTATTAAAGAAGATTATTCTCTGTTTCTACCGCAAATGGTAATGTTACCGCTCGGTGTTAGTGACAGAGAAAATACATTTAGGTTAAACCAATGAAAATCAGAGAGCACGAATCAGAGATGAAGAAACAAACATAGTTTCATTAATATTAAATTGAAATAGTTAAGATTACAAAAACTTTTCCCAATGACGCTTGGAAAGAGGCGACCAATGAAAACTCTTTTGGTTTTCTATATCGACCCTTCTCCCAAGGACCGGTTGGATTTAGCCTATCTCTCCCCAGATAAGGCCTCAAGCCGCTCTAGCCTTTCTCTCCCCAGAAAGGCCTCGAGCACCCCCTACATCTACTCCCTAGACCTAGTCGCCAACACGAGGCGAATTACTCCCTAAGTCCTACCCAGACCTAGTCGCCAACGCGAGGCGAGTTTCCCCCTAGTCCCCGCAAGGCCCTAGTCGCTGTGTGGTGAATCCCTCTACCGAACAAAAGATATAAAGGTTACAATTAGAAACAAACAAAAACTAAAGACTCCCTCAAAAGAAGAACTTGATGTCGATGTAGATGTGATCGGATCGGTCTTCAAGTTCTTTGCGTTCACGAACATTGGCGGAGTTCTTCGGGCTGCTTGGTGAAGGTTCTCACGAGTGCTCTGAATATATGGCTTCAATTAGTTCTGTTTCAGCAAGCAATAACGGAGGAAAAGTGCATCTTTAAATAGAATCAGCCGCTACCGCCTGCGGTAGTGCTACCGCTACGCGGTAGCCACATTAGGCAATGATCAAGCACACGGATCGTGGTAACTTAGGCAACTTTTGAGCGCCAAACTTTGAGCTCCGACTAGCGCGCCGCAGTAATGCTAACGCCCCGCGATAGCGAGATAACCTTCCTTCAGCCAATATCTCCTTCCATATTTTCTCATCAATCACATGCAGACGGGAGGATTCCAAAAGCTACCTCTGGGCGGTGGACATGCCGCACTACGGTAGAGCACGATAAATATGCTTCCCGACAATCATTCCTTTTTCTCCACTATTTCCTTCCCGGCAATTGTTTCCATTTATGCTAGCGCCATCGGTAGTTCTAACGCTCTGCGGTAGAGCAAACATCCTTTCGTCGAACGCATCTTCGTCGAACGGCCTCGCATTTTGTCGAACGCTGTTTTCATTTCGTCGAACGCTGTTTTCATTTCGTCGAACTCAATTTCATCGAACGCCAGTTCGTCGAATGGCCTCTACTTTCATCGAACACCATTTCGTCGAATGCATCACATTTCGTCGAACCTCTAGCGCCAGCGGTAGTGTTACCGCGTCGCGTTATCAACAGATAATCATCCTGATGTCGCTTCGATGTCTTTCTTTTTCACACTCCTTTGGGGATTGAATGTTGAAGATCCTGCACACTATAAACACAATGCAAGTATGATCAAATACAATAAGATTTGTTATTGTTAAACCAAGAGATGCAGAAAGCATGTTCCAACATAAAGGACCGCCCCCGCTTAATTCGAGCTGATCAGTCTCTTAAATAGAATTAACAAAATAAATGAACTTTACTTGCATCTCTAAAAGGGTATTGGTTCACTGGGTTCGTTGTTTGGCCCTATGCTTTGGAGCTTCTTCTTTCTGTAGGTTTGGCTTGGGTTGGTACCCCTTATGTCTTTTTATTTTCCTTATTTCGTAGAACTTTGATGTTATCCTGCCACTTGTGCTTTCCTTGCTGAGGCGTTCTTTGTTTTATTTGAATGCCTCAGGTTTGGAGTTGTAGCAGTTAGAGGTGTAGTTCGAAGACCTTGGGAGTTGTAATTGCTGTCTTAGCCCGCTGCTGTGAGGTAGAAGTAGTTAGTTTTCTTCTTGTGTTCAGACATGATAGTTTGAAGCCAATGGGTTGGTGTCAGGTTGTTGACGCCCATTGTGCTTCTCTTTGTTGCATTGTAGCTTACTTGCCAGTTATTGCCACTACCTTTTGATCTCGTGTGTCTTGCTCTCTGGGAATGATTTATGTCTAGGTGCATTATAGTTATAAAATGATTTTCATCCATTCTCATTGCATCTTTTATAGGCCAACCCTTTATATTTAAAGTCACGTACAAGTATCTTCATACCCAAGCTAAATCTAGATATGTGCATATCATTTCCTTTATGACCAGACATTACGTGCATGTAGAACCTTAATTGAACAAAGTTAGGCGTTTTTCCACTGCAATTACATATATACTTTCTTCTGTGGACTAGTTGAATCACGAACTGAGAGACACAGTTCTTACCTCAAACCTAATAAATGATTTCAAGTAATGAATCATCATGTAAACTTGTTTTATACTAAATAAGAGATAGGTTCCCGCCTGAGCGTCTGCAGTTGTCTCATGCATGACGTGGCATCATGACACGTATTTTCTCTTACTCTGATATTTCTAATTGCCGAAAAAATGTGGGTTGTGACAGTTGGTATCAGAGGGAGGTTTGTTCGACAAGTTGGTCGAGCGAATAATTCTGATATAGTATAGTTGTTTGGTTACATTGCATACACACACTGATGTGTCATCATTACGTCTTGGCTGAAACATGACCACTACACTCATAGCATGATAAGAAGTATACGGGGCATATTATGTAGTATGGGATGCATAATATGTGTTTGTATATGGATCCACCATAGGTGGAAACATGTGACGGTTATGTAGTATGGGATGCATAACCATCATCACATGGATGCCCATTAGCACAATTTTCCTTTTCGTTGCATGCAATATTATGTAGTATGGGATGCATAATATTTCATGTGTACGCCGCTCATAACATGTATTAAGGCCTTTATTAGAATGCATAGCACAACAAACATTGCATAGCATTGCATAAGCACACGTGTGAAGCTAAAGACTTATATGATGACACACGTACACCCATGATTTCAAAACGAACACAAGAAAATTCATGCATTCATGACCCTTGCACATGAGTCAAGAGGGATGATGTAGTATCATCCCCAAATCTAGAATAGCATCATGAAAATCCCAGAGCAAGGTGGTAACAATGGCAAATATCTGTGTATGTATGTTCTGAACCAAGCAGAGTAGTTCTAGTGTATGATTAAGTTTTGATTAGAGGTTTATGCGTTTTAGCAGAAATGGTGCGTAAGCGAGTCGTGACTAGATCGACTCCTCAGTCAGAGGGTGAGACGTCCGGAGCGCAGATTGAAGCCTTAATCGAGAGTCTGCGCCAGAGCAATGAGGCTCTGACGAGGCAGGTGGTTGCATTGCAATCGCAAGTTGAGGCGTTGATGTCTGCCGGTGCTAGGCAGCAATTCGTAGTGCAGGCCCCTGTAGTAGGACCGATAGTACCTACTCCTCCTGCTCCCTTGGTACCCCCAGTAGCGATACCTCCGAAAATGAATTTCATTTCGCATTTTCAAAGGTTGGGTCCTCCATCGTATGACGGACGAGCCGACTTCGTGGCCTTAGATGATTGGCTGATAGCCATTGAAGAGATGTTCTCATATTCAGGAATCACTGTGGATCAGAGTGTGATGGTCGTCGCATACCAGCTAAAGGGTCTCGCAAAGAGTTGGTGGTTGAGGGAGAAGGAAGACCTTTCCAAAGGATGTTCGTGGGAAACCTTTAAAGGAATGTTGTTAAAGAAGTTCCTGTCGTCGGTGGAACAAGACCGGTTAATGAATGACTTCCTACATCTGAAGCAGAGGCAGCTCTTGGTAAGTGAGTACGAAATTGAGTTTTACAAGCTGAGTAAGTTTGCCCCAGCCCTGGTAGCCTCGAAAGAAGGTAGGGTGAAGAGATTTCTGGGTGGTCTCCGCAGCGACATCCAGCAGCTATCCAACGCATACAGGTCGGAGAAGTACGCCGAGGTAGTTGAGGCAGCGCTGAAGGTGGAGGCGATTGATAATGCCAAGAACCGAGGATTGGCAGTGAAGAAGGGAAAGAGGAAGGCTGGAGAAGAAGGGAGTTCTGGTGCACCTGGCACGGCTCCGAAGAAAGGAAGCGGAGAAGCATGCAGTTTCTGTGGCCGCCCTGGGCATCCAGTTGAGAAATGTTTCAAGATAAAGGGAGTTCAAAAGCAACAGCGGGTGCTGGCAATCCAGAGTGCTCCAAAAGGAGAGGTGTTTTGCCCGTTATGCAAGCAGAAGGGGCATGCTGAGGCCCAGTGTTGGACCAAGGAAAAAGTATGCTTCCAGTGCGGACAGAAAGGGTACATGAAGTTCCAATGCCCGCGAGTCCAACCCCCATTGCATCCAATTCCACTTTGGGCCTTGCCGCCACCACAGCATCAAGACAAAGGGAGAGGAAAGCTGAACGTGATAACCCAGGATCAAGCGCAGTCTTCGACCCAAGTGATCACAGGTTAGACCTTAAGCCAGCTGTTAAGTCTTGATTCCTTTTAGTTTTGCGGTATTAGACTAGTTTCTTTTTCGCGCTTATAGGGAGATTTAAGGTAAAGAATCATTGGGCACGTGTTCTTTTCGATTCGGATGCTACCCATTCGTTCGTGGCAAGGACTTTCATCGAGCGTCACTATTTGACCCCTGAGCTGGGCAACAATTCATTCCTCGTTAAGTTCCCTTCTGGTGATTTGGTATCCTCGAACCAGTGCGTCCGAAGTTGCCCCGTCCTCTTAGGAGATTTCTTGGCATTTGCTGATCTCAACATGCTGGACGTAGAAGACTTTGACGTGATATTGGGTATGGACTGGTTGTCCAGTTATGATGCTGTCATCCGATGCATGGAAAAGCGTCTGGACTCTGTGATGGACAACGGTCATCCCATGAGCATTTTTGGATCTCCATGTCAGAGTTCCCCGATAATTTCTGCGGTATGTGTTCGGAAACTGTTAAATTCTGGTTGCTTGGCTTACCTTATTTCGGTGTTATAAACTGTTAGTGGTTCTCCGTGTATCGAGTGTGTTCCGGTGGTGCAAGAGTTTCCTGATGTCTTCCCTGTCAGTCTTCCTGGTCTTCCGCCAGATAGAGATGTGGAGTTCGTTATTGATCTTGAGCCTGGTACTCGTCCTATCGCTAGGGCACCGTACCGTATGGCCCCGCATGAGCTAGAAGAGTTGCGAAGTCAGTTAGATGAGATGTTGCAATATGGATTCATTAGACCAAGTTCTTCGCCCTGCGGTGCTCCTGTGTTGTTTGTGAAAAAGAAAGATGGTTTTATGAGGTTATGCATAGGCTATAGGGAGTTGAATAAGGTAACCATCAAGAACAGATATCCGTTGTTGCGAATCAATGATCTGTTTGATCAGTTACATGGTAGTTCAGTATTTTCAAAGATTGATCTTCGATCAGGTTACCATTAGTTGAGGATCCGTGAGTCGGACGTCCCTCGAACTGCCTTTCGTTCCCGTTATGGTTATTTTGAATTCCTGGTAATGTCATTTGGCTTGACAAATGCACCCTCTGCGTTTATGGACATAATGAACCATGTGTTCAAAGACTTTTTAGATCACTTTGTAGTAGTTTTCATCGATGACGTGTTGGTGTATTCCAGGAGTGCTGAGGAGCATGCTATGCATTTGCGCTTAGTATTGTCTACTCTAAGAGAGCACAAGTTGTATGCGAAGCTGAGTAAGTGTGAGTTCTGGCTTTCTCAGGTGTCCTTTTTGGGTCATGTAGTGAACAAGGATGGAATTACTGTAGACCCAGCTAAGATTTCGGTCGTATTGGAATGGAAGATGCCTACAATGCCTAAGGAGATAAGGAGTTTATTAGGGTTGGCAGGTTACTATAGGAGATTTGTCCAAGGGTTCTCGGTGCTATCTGCACCCCTGACTAAGCTTTCCCAGAAGAACGCAGCTTTTGTTTGGAGTGATTCCTGTGAAGCGGCCTTCTAGGGGTTAAAGAGGCATTTGTGCAGTGCTCCTGTCTTGGTTTTGCCGATCGAGGGAGTAGAGTATGCAGTTTATGTAGATGCATCTTTCTTGGGTCTGGGGTGTGTTCTGATGCAACAAGGAAAGTTAATTGCTTATGGGTCAAGACAACTGAAAGTTCATGAAAGGAATTACCCTACGCATGACTTAGAATTTGCGGCAGTAATTTATGCCTTAAAGCTTTGGAGACATCTTCATTATGGGGTGTCATGTGTAAGATCCTTTTTCCAAAAACCCGCTCAGGTACTTGAAAACTCGAACCTCGCCCGCATCGCACGGTTGAGGTGGATCTTCGCCCAGAATCGCTGCCTTACGGGGTCACGAACACTCGGGTTGGCTAACACCGCTCAGCACCAACCCTGTCGGCTATACGATCATAAGTAAAATATGCCAAAAGTAAGTACATGAAAGAAGGCATGTCCATAATCACAGCATCATATATATAAATATATATAATGAAAATAGAAAGTCCATAAGAGAAGTACAAGCAAAAAGGGGGCTTATGCCCGAAACATATCCAAAATAATGTACTATCTCTCTCTCTCTACAACATGAGGAAGTCTACAACAAAAGCTCTCAAAAAGCGGAAGTCTAACTATCTAATCATCAACCTGTGGCGTCGTGGTAGTGCGCCGCATCTGCTGCTCAGGTCCTGCTATCTCGTCCTGCTGCGCGCGGGACAACTCCATTTCCTCGGACTCCTGCGGTCACACCGACCGTTAGTCATAAAGACTAAGCCGTTTTGTCCTCGCCTCCCTCCACGACTCCTAGGCACCGAGCGGGAGGAAGAAGCGGAGGACAAACAAGGGGTAAACAAGAAGGTGGTGACATGGCACTACTCTAGCAGGTGTAAGTAAAGCATTAAAATCTAGCTAGCAGTATAGTGCAGGTATAAGGTAGTAAAGTAGAGCAATGAAGTAAGCAGTAAATAGAAAGAAAATGCAGTGTAGTAAGTAAATCTAAACTACCATCACAGATTCGTACCTTAACTTATATGAACGCCCATACGACATATAAGTTAAGATGTCCAGGTAACCCATTATATAAAAGAGCCCATACTAATTTATATGATGGGGGTATGCTAATGTGTATGTTCTGGTATGCTATGGTTATGATGTTTTAATGAGTTTATGCAATGTGACTCACCCACACGACTCTATGCGCACAGACCTTTATAGTTCCCAATTTGTTTGAAAGGAAGCCAACCTTTCGGGTACCGACCATCGTGGATCACGGTGGCAGTGGATCGGGCACTCCACATCCTAGGCGGGTATGGTCACTACCAAGCCTAGACCTCATGTACGCCTCAACGCTAAGAACACAACAGCGGAGCTCCTGCGTACTCTTGCTGGAATCCACCAGACTTTAAAGTCGGGGTGGGTTATTAGGGATTGTCCTCCAGACCGCGGTACTCAAACTTACCGGCCCTCTAAACCTCACCCTCACCTGAGTCAACGTACTACCGTCGGTGACACGACTGGCCTAGTACCGAAGACTCGCCACTATTTGCATAAGAAACATGTGTTAACAAGTCCACCCGAGCTTCCGGCTCGGGGTCTAACACACAAGCTGATCCAACCCATCTCCTTCCCGGAGGGGATCCATACTAGTTTGCAGATCTAATTAGGCTACTCCTGCCTACAATTTAGTTAGCGATATATTTAGGGTGAATCTTGGACTTCCCGCGGTGTACTCCGTAAGGGGCCCCTAACGGTACTACGGATCAATGGGCTCAACCCCACCATCCTCCTCAAGACAATTACTTTAGTTGGTGGTTAACATTTAGTTCACCCTCATCATTTCATATGCTTAGTGTGATTTAGCTCAACACCCGTCTGACCCAATTGGATTAGACGTACCTCCTTTCCTTCTATATTAACCCTAGCACAACCTCACAACTAACCCTAGGATTGACCCTCCTTGAATCATGGTGTGCTATAATTCATTTACTGATTTGGTATAACTCCTATCCACTACTTAGGGATCTGAATTGTCAAAAACTCAAAATTCTGTTTTTACTAAACGCAGACCACCAAATTGAACTATCCCTCAAACCCATAAGGAAATCCTTCTAAAAACTCATCTCCCGGGTCTGGTATAATTATCCAAGGCTCCTACGGACCTTAATAAGGTATGGTCCAAGTTCCATAATTTTCCATATTAATTTGGTATTTATTATAATTTAAAGTAGTTAAGGCCTTAAGCCAAATTACACATGAACTACCCTCAAAATGATGCTACATGCTACATGAAAATTATCCGTAAAGTAATATCCCATATCAAGGTGGTTCACTGAGTTTCATGACCCTAGGATATCATTTGGCCTACTATATCATCATAATTGTATAATTACCAAAATGCTACTTTAATTAGGAAAAATAGTATTTCACTTCTGAAAATTCTCCAAAAATTACCAAGTGTCCACATGGGTAACTAAAGTCCTCTGCCAAATTATTGTGTCATTACCATGTGATTTGCTATTTTACAATGATTAAACATTCAAAGGTAGCAATTACCAATTTCTACATGAGGTACTTGAATTACAAATCTACAAGCTTCCAAACTGCTGTCATGGGCATTTATTAACCAATAACTATAGATAACCAAGTATCACATCATTGCCCCATGATTTGATATTTTAAAAAGATTAAATACTCAAGTGGTGTAAATTCCAATTTCTACATGAGGTACAAGAAATATAATTCAACATGCTTCCAAACAATTATCATGGGCATATATTAGCCAAAAACTACAGATAATCAAGTATCACATCATTGCCCCATGATTTGATATTTTAAAAAGATTAAAAACTCAAGTAGTGTAAATTCTAATTTCTACATGAGGTACAAGAAATATAATTCAACAAGCTTCCAAGCAATTATCATGGGCATATATTAACCTAAAACTACAGATAACCAAGTATCACATCATTGCCCCATGATTTGATATTTTAAAAAAATTAAATACTCAAGTGGTGTAAATTCCAATTTCCACATGAGGTACAAGAAATATAATTCTACAAGCCTCCAAATAATTATCATTGGCTTATAATAGCATTAAATGACAGATAACCAAGTTTCACAATTTATCCCCATGATTTGGCATTTATCAAAATTAAATTCCCTTAAGCTAGCAAGTACTTAGAATTTCCTACACAAGGAATAATACTTCAATAAATCATAACAAAATTACTATAGTCCATTTTCATCCCTAATCAGCCACTGATAGAGTTTCAACACCATACAAGGTCCTATGACCATGCATTTCATTTTATTAGGGAAAGGGTGGCTATTTCATTTACTAGGAAGAAAAAGACTTAAATACCTCTAAAAATTCTCAATAAATGAACTAAGTCATTTTATGCTCCTATAAACATATCTCCAAAGTTCTGAGCCAAGGCAAGAACATTTGCTCCCATGCCCTTCACAAGTCTCACCTTGCACCCTTAAGGGTTTACCCTTAGGGTTTTAGGTCACACCACCCTAATGGCTCCAAATGGACCATTAGGGTGTGACACAAGCATTAGTATATCCATACCCACATATCCAACATGATGGGAGGAGGCGAACACACTCAACTCCTCAAAATGACCTAAACCCTAATTTGACCCTTAAAGGCCCTCATTAGGGTTTCCAATTTTTCAAATCAAATCAACTCCAAATGGAGTGAAATTTTAGGTAGGCACTACATATGCACCAAAGAGTATGCCACCAAAGTTTGGTATCATTTGGACATGATATGCTCCAAAAATCAACTTAATTTAAATAATCTAACTACCACAAGAACCCTTGGTAAAATTGTCCACCAAGGGCTTCCCCTTTGGCAGGGGTTGCCCCTAGGGTATACCAACCCATGGTTAAAAGCACAGCTCCAAAGCTTGAAGGGTTTGACCTAAGTAATTTTTCTAATGGACTGACCTAGTGAAGGACCAGTCCTAGTAAAACAGCTCCCTAGGGGGATGTAGGTCACCAAATGACCCAAACTCAAGGCCAAATGAAATTTAAGACCAAGGCCTACAACTTTCATGTTGGGCACTTTCTCTAAGTCAGCCATTAAGTGGCCTTAATTTCTATTTGAAGCTGGCTGATTAAAATAGGCAGAAATCTAACATATTGAATTAAATAATTAAGGGAAATGATTGGCCCGCACAGATCTTAAAGCAGATCCGGCGGCATCCAGATCATCTTCCTCCTTGAGCCGACGGCCAAGATTCAACCGCGCTGGGCCATCTTGTTTCCCCCTTTCCCGGCCACCTGGTGGCCACCACGGCCGGCCACCACCGCCACCACCGTCACCACCTTCGTGGTGGTCGGGGCTACAACTCCCGGCGATATGGCGGCCGGAGTAGGCATTTTCCGGCGATCCTGGGTGTCACAAATCGAGCTGAAAACCATGGATTTCGGAAATGGATCCGGGCTCAATTGAGCCCGATCTTTCAGCATTATGAATGAGAAGCTAGCATGGGGGGAGGGGAGGAGAAACGAACCATTGCTGGTGCTTGGCGGTGGCTCCGGCGGCGGTTGGCAATGGAAAAGCCTTGCTCCGGCGATCCCGCTCCCGAACTCTATTCTCCGGCAAAAGCTTAGCTCCAAGTGTTGTGCCCGTCTGCTCTCGACCTCCTGAAGCTAGTGGTGTGGTTGAATTGAAGTGGGGAGGCCTCTACATGCTGTTTTGAACATTGGCCTCCTCGGTTCTCCCATGGCTGCCACCCTCCTGCACCAGCTGGTCCATTGCTTCCACCTGGGTCAAGCTCAGACCCACAGCAATCAGGGGAGGGCCCAAGGCTGATTGGAGGAGGAGTGTGGAGGAGGGGGTGATTGCTTTTCCTTTTTGCTTTATGCTTTAAGCTTTTTGATTAACTTTTGGTCCCCCCCCCCTCCATTTGATTAATCAAGCCATAGTTTAGGGTTCAGTCTAAGGCTGATGGGCAATACCTATGTCCATGATTAATTGGTTAATTGATTGGTGTTGGGGTTCATTTCAATTTAGGCTTGAAATTCACTTTAAAAGGCAAGGTTGACCATGGTTGATTTTGGTCAACCAAGGTGAGTAGGTTGACCCCACTTGGGGGTCATGGGTCCCTTAACATCACCCAACATAGGTTGGTCCATGGTGGGGCTCCAATTGGTTCAATTTAATCAAAGGGTGTAGATTTGACCAAAATTGGGTAAAGTTTGACTTTGGTCAATTGGGATCAATTGGTCCCACCATGATGGGGCTTTTTGGTCTATTGGGTTCCTTAAGGTGTTTAGAGTGTGGTTGTAAGGTCAATTTGAACATTTGAGGGTCAATTGAACCCTAATTGACTTAGTTTGGTTAATGTTGACCTATTGTTGACTTTGGTCAATTTCATGCAATTGGGTCCCACCCAAGTGCAATTTCCATGGTTAAGGTCTTCCTCAGTGGTTAGGGTGGTATGGGGGAGATCAATTTGGTGAATTGAGGGTCAATTGGCCTAAGGGAGTGGTATTGGGCTAAGTTGATTTTGTGCCCTAGGTGTGCACTTAGCACACTCCACTTGGCCCAAGGGCCTTAGTGGCCACTCTGCACACCACCAATGCCCTAACACCATCTAGGGGTCTAGAAGGATTGGGGATGTTACAAATCCCAATAAACAAAAGAAATATTTCGTCCTCGAAATTTAGGTTTGGGTCTATGGGTTGCAAGTACTTATAAGAGTAAAGGATTTCAAAGACGATTAATTTGCACCTGAGGTGAAGAGTTCCGGGAAACAATGTTGCATGAAGTCCAAGGGCACCCAGCTGTGCTCCTCTTGTCCATGATTGAACTATAATAATCGGACATCAGAATCTCCTTCCACGGAAGAACTCGGACCTCTACTAAGTGAGAACTCAAACTGGAGCAACATTCTTTACCAAAATTTCTCATTGCACTTCTACTATTACTTGCTAAGATTGTCGGCAATATTCCCACTATGGGTTAATTGAAGGTTTAACCCGCCGCTCAGACCATCGTGCCATTAATCACAATGCGGGTTCTACTTGCTCCATCCCGGTAATAAATAGGAAATAAGCACTTCAAAGAAATCAAAACAAGCTAACCAGGCACGGGTGTTATCAAGGTCACTACACTCCCCGAAGGAGGATCTACCTGAACTACATAAGAACTTGCCGAGTTAATTTATATTATCATGCTGCGCTAGATGGCACCAAAAACCTTCGAGTTCAACTTAACTTCAAAAGGTTACATTCACGAACCATGCTTATTTAATACTCTGCTCATAAATCAATTAGCCAGGACGTGACCATTTAAGCAACCGTCATTGTCTAAGTTGATACTTCACTATATGATTCCCTTACACGTAGGTGTTCAACACCACCTACACCAAGAGACCTTATCCCTTAACATATGAGGTCTCTGCTGATAAACCGTTTCCGACTCCGCGGATACAAGGTCAGGTTTATCAGCTACAAAACAATAACATAAACCTTGATTACACTTGGACCAGTGTCTCTTACGACTTACGAATACTACATGAGGTTAACACTTCCTCATGTTAGATAAATGTAGATATCTTCCAAGTTTTTCTGTGAGATACATAACGTCTGCAGTTTAGAAGGATGTTCGTGAAATGACTCCCATCTACTTTCCATATCTATTGGTTCATACTCACGAGGGTAGAACCCCTTTTTATCATGACAAGTTTTGGCACAAATTGATTTCAACATGAAGGGTGACTCATTAAAACCCATTAATCCTCGAGAAATTCCACCATTTATAACTGAAAATCAAACTTGTCTTCCTTATTCCTGAATCTTCCTAACTGGAACTATAAATTTTTGGGAAAATTGTAAGTTATGGTTCTTAAGATTGGAGAATTGTATGTAGATTATAAATCTTCAATATGTCATTCGACAAATTTCACTTTAGATTTCCAATATCGGGTGGGCTAAACTTTCAAAGACAAGAGGTCTCATCTCACTTATGCTATAAATTATGAATTAAAGGTTTCATCATAACGACCCTTCTCTTAGTTGTGTCGTTCAAAATTACATCGATAAATCTCATCGAGTAATCTTAATAATTTCAAGCGGGAATTGATATTAGTAACAACTAATCATTTATTTTAACTCTCAAATCCTCAACATTTTAGTACATGATCGTTGTCATTTTTCCCGAGAGCCGAACATAGTAAGATTCTCCATCTTAGCCCTAAATAGTTTATACCATCGTATTACCAGGTCCAAAGAGTCACCTTCCTAAGCTCTCTAGTGGTGCATAAACCAACTCTAAGAGTAAAATGATCTTAACTAAATTTTCACCAAGGAGAGGGCTTGAATTTTAATTAGCAATACTATCTGAAAATTACCCTTGAAAGTCTTGGAGTGCAAGAAACTCTAGTTGTAATCTTTGCTTGCAAAAATTTGATTTCAACCTTCAAAATTCCATGATGTGACACATTTATCCCAAGCTACTAAACCTGATATTCTTCTTATTTTCAGTACTTGATTGAAACGAGGCATTTGATCGGACGTCGCTGTCTCGAGGTTAAGAAGGTGTATTTACAACAACACACTAGCAAGTTTGTTACGATAAACTGATTATTTCTTATGGTCATGAGAACTTATAGCTCAGTATTACTTCTATCCAATCTAAATCTCACTTGGTCCTGCACTGAATTTGCCGCTTATGACATCCTTCCCTTGTGACCGGTAAGAGCTTGATGACCAAACGTCCTTATAAAAGATAAGACAACATTGCTTGGATCAGGAAGTTAGTGGAATTCCCTAAATTCTTAACCTGACTTTCTTGATTCCGAGAGTCTTATGCCCATACACTGGACAACCCTTTACGTATACTCAAATGATTAACATTTGTCGGCCTAGAGTCAGCCTTGGAGCAATAAGATGAGTATACGCTCACTCTTGAAGTGTACCATTCACTTAACTTGCTCGTATAACTAAAGCGATCACAACTTGGTATAAACACACCCTGTTATTTAAGGTGAAGTAATTCTCCAAGGGTCTCAAACTTCTAAGGAGGGTTGGACCACAAATCAAAAGTGTATGAATAAGATCTCGTCATCACCTGAGTTTCATTTAATACTCCAAAACTCGAGATTACTACGAAAATGTCATAACCTTTTCTAAACAAAGTCTAGGGGGTAATCCAAGTCGGTAATTTATTGGCCCAATAAACAAAAGGATAAGCCCCTACCGATTTGGGCTAAGTCTCTTCAATACTTCTACGGTATATTCATCTTACATACATACATAAACCTTAGGGCATATAATCTTTGACTTTATGTTCCACCCTGAGACATAAAGTTATGACAAAAATTAGGCTCCCAATGCTATAAATTATGCTAACTTTTCTGAGTTCCCTATATGATTAACTAGGAAAGGGGCCTTTTCAAAACAATATATTCAAATTCAAATTCGACCTCTGGTATTTTATGGTGGTTGTCTCAACGTACTGTAATGGGAAGTATCGAGTTATGGTAAGGGGGTTATGCTTATGGGTCTTCTATTACCCAAAAGAAGACTACAGACACCCGATCTCCTCGAGATGGTCCTGCCACTTGATAGTAAAGCGTAACCTTTAGCGTGAAAGTCTCAACGTCAAGACTTATACTAACTTCTTCCCTTAGCTACGTTGGGTATCCTTAACCTTCAACCAAATCTAGACCCGAGGTCGCTCTTTAGACTAGGATGCGTCACTAAATTGTCTAAGTAAGTCAAAATTTGACCTAACTTGCTTCTTAATGGACTGTTTTATGTGATTTCATACATGGGCACACCACAGCTTCAGCTGCATAGTTTGTCCGCAAACTACACTCGAGCGGGGTGACCCAGTATGTTGTGGACTGTTCTCTTATGATCGTTCGTTCAGTGATACCATTTGTAAGATCTCTTTTTCCAAAAACCCGCTCGGGTACTTGAAAACTCGAACCTCTCCCGCATCGCACGGTTGAGGTGGATCTTCGCCCAGAATCGCTGCCTTGCGGGGTCACCAACACTCGGGTTGGCTAACACCGCTCAACACCAACCCTGCCGGCTATACGATCATAAGTAAAATATGCCAAAAGTAAGTACATGAAAGAAGGCATGTCCACAATCACAGCATCATATATATAAATATATATAATGAAAACAGAAAGTCCATAAGAGAAGTACAAGCAAAAAGGGGGCTTATGCCCGAAACATATCCAAAATAATGTACTATCTCTCCCTCTCTACAACATGCGGAAGTCTACAACAAAAGCTCTCAAAAAGCGGAAGTTTAACTATCTAATCATCAACCTGTGGCATCGTGGTAGTGCGCCGCATCTGCTGCTCAGGTCCTGCTATCTCGTCCTGCTGCGCGCGGGAGAACTCCGTTTCCTCAGACTCCTGCGGTCACACCGACCGTTAGCCATAAAGACTAAGCCGTTTTGTCCTCGCCTCCCTCCACGACTCCTAGGCACCGAGCAGGAGGAAGAAGCGGAGGACAAACAAGGGGTAAACAAGAAGGTGGTGACATGGCACTACTCTAGCAGGTGTAAGTAAAGCATTAAAATCTAGCTAGCAGTATAGTGCAGGTATAAGGCAGTAAAGTATAGCAATGAAGTAAGCAGTAAATAGAAAGAAAATGCAGTGCAGTAAGTAAATCTAAACTACCATCACAGATTCGTACCTTAACTTATATGAACGCCCATACGACATATAAGTTAAGATGTCCAGGTAACCCATAATATAAAAGAGCCCATACAAATTTATATGATGGGGGTATGCTAATGTGTATGTTATGTTATGCTATGGTTATGATGTTTTAATGAGTTTATGCAATGTGACTCACCCACACGACTCTATGCGCACAGACCTTTATAGTTCCCAATTTGTTTGAAAGGAAGCCAACCTTTCTGCTACCGACCGTCGTGGCTCACGGTGGCAGTGGATCGGACACTCCACATCCTAGGCGGGTATGGTCACTACCAAGCCTAGACCTCATGTACGCCTCAATGCTAAGAACACAACATCGGAGCTCCTGCGTACTCTTGCTGGAATCCACCAGACTTTAAGGTCGGGGTGGGTTATTAGGGATTGTCCTCCAGACCGCGGTACTCAAACTTACTGGCCCTCTAAACCTCACCCTCACCTGAGTCAACGTACTACCGTCGGTGACACGACTGGCCTAGTATCGAAGACTCGCCACTATTTGCATAAGAAATAGGTGTTAACAAGTCCACCCGAGCTTCCGGCTCGGGATCTAACACACAAGCTGATCCAACCCATCTCCTTCCCGGAGGGGATCCATACTAGTTTGCAGATCTAATTAGGCTACTCCTGCCTACAATTTAGTTAGCGATATATTTAGGGTGAATCTTGGACTTCCCGAGGTGTACTCCGTAAGGGGCCCCTAACGGTACTACGGATCAATGAGCTCAACCCCACCATCCTCCTCAAGACAATTACTTTAGTTGGTGGTTAACATTTAGTTCACCCTCATCATTTCATATGCTTAGTGTGATTTAGCTCAACACCCGTCTGACCCAATTGGGTTAGACGTACCTCATTTCCTTCTATATTAACCCTAGCACAACCTCACAACTAACCCTAGGATTGACCATCCTTAAATCATGGTGTGCTATAATTCATTTACTGATTGGTTATAACTCCTATCCACTACTTAGGGATCTGAATTGTCAAAAACTCAAAATTCTATTTTTACTAAACGCAGACCACCAAATTGAACTATCCCTCAAACCCATAGGTAATCCTTCTAACGACTCATCTCCAGGGTCTGGTATAATTATACTAGGCTCCTGCTTACCTTAATAAGGTATGGTCCATGTTCCATAATTTTCTATATTAATTTGGTATTTATTATAATTTAAAGTAGTTAAGGCCTTAAGCCAAATTACACATGAACTACCCTCAAAATGATGCTACATGCTACATGAAAATTATCCGTAAAGTAATATCCCATATCAAGGTGGTTCACTGAGTATCATGACCCTAGAATGTCATTTGGCCTACTATATCATCATAATTGTATAATTACCAAAATGCCACTTTAATTAGGAAAAATAGTATTTCACTTCTGAAAATTCTCCAAAAATTACCAAGTGTCCAAATAGGGACCTAGAGTCCTCTGCCAAATTATTGTGTCATTATATTGTGATTTGATATTTTACAATGATTAAACATTCAAAGGTAGCAATTACCAATTTCTACATGAGTTACTTGAATTACAAATCTACAAGCTTCCAAACTGTTGTCATGGACATATATTAGCCTAGAACTACATATAACCAAGTATCACATAATTGCCCCATGATTTGATATTTTAAAAAGATTAAATACTCAAGTGGTGTAAATTCTAATTTCTACATGAGGTACAAGAAATATAATTCAACAAGCTTCCAAACAATTATCATGGGCATCTATTAGCCTATAACTACGGATAACCAAGTATAACATCATTGCCCCATGATTTGATATTTTAAAAAGATTAAATACTCAAGTTGTGTAAATTCCAATTTCTACATGAGGTACAAGAAATATAATTCAACAAGCTTCCAAGCAATTATCATGGGCATATATTAACCTAAAACTATAGATAACCAAGTATCACATCATTGCCCCATGATTTGATATTTTAAAAAGATTAAATACTCAAGTGGTGTAAATTCTAATTTCCACATGAGGTACAAGAAATATAATTCTACAAGCCTCCAAATAATTATCATGGGCTTATAATAGCATTAAATGACAGATAACCAAGTTTCAAAATTTATCTCCATGATTTGGCATTTATCAAAATTAAATTCCCTTAAGGTAGCAAGTACTTAGAATTTCCTACACAAGGAATAATACTTCAATAAATCATAACAAAATTACTATAGTCCATTTTCATCCCTAATTAGCCACTGATAGAGTTTCAACACCATACAAAGTCCTATGACCATGCATTTCATTTTATTAGGGAAAGGGTGGCTATTTCATTTACTAGGAAGAAAAAGACTTAAATACCTCTAAAAATTCTCAATAAATGAACTAAGTCATTTTATGCTCCTATAAACATATCTCCAAAGTTCTGAGCCAAGGCAAGAACATTTGCTCCCATGCCCTTCACAAGTCTCACCTTGCACCCTTAAGGGTTTACCCTTAGGGTTTTAGGTCACACCACCCTAATGGCTCCAAATGGACCATTAGGGTATGACACAAGCATTAGTATATCCATACCCACATATCCAACATGATGGGAGGAGGCTAACACACTCAACTCCTCAAAATGACCTAAACCCTAATTTGACCCTTAAAGGCCCTCATTAGGGTTTCCAATTTTTCAAATCAAATCAACTCCAAATGGAGTGAAATTTTAGGTAGGCACTACCCATGCACCAAAGAGTATGCCACCAAAGTTTGGTGTCATTTGGACATCATATGCTCCAAAAATCAACTTAATTTAAATAATCTAACTACCACAAAAACCCTAGGTAAATTTGTCCACCAAGGTCTGCCCCTTTGGCAGGGGGTGCCCCTAGGGTATTCCAAACCATGGTTAAAAGCACAGCTCCAAAGCTTAAAGGGTTTGACCTAGGTAATTTTTCTAATGGACTGACCTAGTGAAGGACCAGTCCTAGTAAAACAGCTCCCTAGGGGGCTGTAGGTCACTAAATGACCCAAACTCAATGCCAAATGAAATTTAAGACCAAGGCCTACAACTTTCATGTTGGGCACTTTCTCTAAATCAGCAATTAAGTGGCATTAATTTCTATTTGAAGTTGGCTAATTAAAATAGGCAGAAATCTAACATATTGAATTAAATAATTAAGGGAAATGATTGGCGCGCACAGATCTTAAAGCATATCTGGCGGCATCCAGAACGTCTTCCTCCTTGAGCTGATGGCCAGGATTCAACCGCGCTGGGCCATTTTGTTTCCTCTTTTCCCGGCCACCACCGCCACCACCTTCGTGGTGGTCGGGGCTACAACTCCCGGCAACGTGGCGGCCGCAGGAGGCGTTTTCCGGCGATCCTGGGTGTCACAAATCGAGCAGAAAACCATGGATTTCGGAAATGGATCCGGGCTCAATTGAGCCCGATCCTTCAGCATTATGCGATGAAAGCTAGCATGGGGGATAGGAGGAGAAATGAACCATTGTTGGTGCGTGGCGGCGGCTCCGGCGACGGTTGGCCATGGAAAAGCCGTGCTCCGGCGATCCCGCTCCCGAACTCTATTCTCCAGCAAAAGCTTAGCTCCAAGGGCTGTGCCCGTCTGCTCTCGACCTCCTGAAGTTAGTGGTGTGGTTGAATTGAAGTGGGGAGGCCTCTACATGTTGTTTTGAACATTGGCCTCCTCGGTTCTCCCATGGCTGCCACCCTCCTGCATTAGCTGGTCCATTGCTTCCACCTGGGTCAAGCTCAGACCCACAACAATCAGAGGAGGGCCCAAGGCTGATTGGAGGAGGAGTGTGGAGGAGGGGGTGATTGCTTTTCCTTTTTGCTTTATGCTTTAAGCTTTTTGATTAACTTTTGGTCCCCCCCCCCTCCATTTGATTAATCAAGCCATAGTTTAGGGTTCAGTCTAAGGCTGATGGGCAAGACCTATGTCCATGATTAATTGGTTAATTGATTGGTGTTGGGGTTCATTTCAATTTAGGCTTGAAATTCACTTTAAAAGGCAAGGTTGACCATGGTTGACTTTGGTCAACCAAGGTGAGTGGGTTGACCCACTTGGGGGTCATGGGTCCCTTAACATCACCCAACATAGGTTGGTCCATGGTGGCGCTCCAATTGGTTCAATTTAATCAAAGGGTGTAGATTTGACCAAAATTGGGTAAAGTTTGACTTTGGTCAATTGGAATCAATTGGTCCCACCATGATGGGGCTTTTTGGTCCATTGGGTTCCTTAAGGTGTTTAGAGTGTGGTTGTAAGGTCAATTTGAACATTTGAGGGTCAATTGAACCCTAATTGACTTAGTTTGGTTAATGTTGACCTATTGTTGACTTTAGTCAATTTCATGCAATTGGGTCCCACCCAAGTGCAATTTCCATGGTTAAGGTCTTCCTTAGTGGTTAGGGTGGTATGGGGGAGGTCAATTTGGTGAATTGAGGGTCAATTGGCCTAAGGGAGTGGTATTGGGCTAAGTTGATTTTGTGCCCTTGGTGTGCACTTAGCACACTCCACTTGGCCCAAGGGCCTTAGTGGCCACTCTGCACACCACCCATGCCCTAACACCATCTAGGGGTCTAGAAGGATTGGGGATGTTACATCATGCAAGATTTTATGGGTCATAAGAGTCTGAAGTATGTCTTTACCCAGAAAGAACTGAATTTGCGCCAGCGTAGATGGTTGGAGTATGTGGCGGATTATGAAGTTGACATCCATTATCATCCGGGTAAAGCTAATGTGGTGGCCGACGCCCTGAGTAGAAAGACCGCACATGTCTTCAACCTCTCTGTGTAGTCCTTAGTGGAGGAGTTTATGTTGATGGATATCTCAGTCGGTATTAGTACCGCACCTTCGAGTCTTGAAGCTGAAGGGCCTTCTTTGATTTCCCTTACGAGACTGCACCAGAAGGAAGATCCTGACTTGCAGCATCTCCGGAATAGAACCAAGAAAGGGGAATTACCAGACATTTCAATCGATGATAAAAATACCATGATGTATCGAGGTAGATATTGCATTCCCGCATCAGAAGATATCCGAGCAAAGATCTGTAGTGAAGTGCATGACTCAAGTGTTTCTTATCATCCCGGTTCTACGAAAATGTACAAAGACCTGAAGCAGATCGTTTGGTGGTCAGGAATGAAGAACGATATAGCTAAGTATGTTTCAGAATGTTTTACTTGCCAGCGCGTTAAGGCAGATCATAAGAGGCATGGAGGTAAACTGAACCCTTTGGATATTCCAAGCTGGAAGTGGGAGATTATTTCAATGGACTTCATTACTGGTTTACCGAGATCCCTCGGAGGACACAATTAGGTATGGGTCATAGTTGACAGATTGACAAAGTGTGCTCACTTTGTGCCTTTTAAGATCGGCTACTCTATGGAGAAAATAGCAGAACTTTATTTGAATGAAGTCATCAGATTGCATGGTGTGCCCGTGAGCATTGTGTTGGATCGGGATTCCAGATATATGTCTCACTTCTGGCGGAGTTTGCAGGGAGCTTTGGGTACTGACCTTAGATACTCTACCGCTTACCACCCTCAGACCAATGGTCAGACGGAGAGAGTGAATCAAATTTTGGAAGATATGATTAGGTGTTATATTTTGGATCATGGAGGAGCTTGGGATAAGCGTTTTGGGTTGTTTGAATTTGACTACAATAACAGTTATTAGAAAAGCCTGCAGATGGCCCCCTTTGAGGCTTTGTATGGGAGGTGTTGCCGAACTCCCTTGTTTTGGGCCGAGGTTGGTGAGAGTCTGTTGTTAGGCCCAGAGACTTTGGAAGAAATGAATGTTGTCGTGACTCATATCCGCGAGAAGATTCGTATTGCCCAGGAGCGGTATAAGAAGTATGCCAGTCGGAGAAGGGTGGACCTGGAATTCGTTGTTGGGGACCTGGTGTTCTTGAAAGTTTCTCTGATGTCGGGCGTTAAGAGATTTGGAAGGAACCATAAGTTGGACCCCCGGTATGTGGGACCATTCCAGATTGTGGAGCGCATCAGAGCATCAGCTTATAGACTACACTTGCCTGCTTCATTCCCTGATGTTCATGATTTGTTTCACGTGGGCCAGTTGAGGAAGTGTTTGCGTAGTGACCGACTTATTCTCGATTCGGTGCCGCAGTTGCAGCCCAATCTTTCCTATGTTGAAGAGCAGATCTGAATTCTGGAGAATCAGAAGCGGGTGTTGCGAAAGAAGACGATCCCGATGGTTAAAGTTCTTTGGAGGAATCAGGGCGTCGAGAGCGCAACTTGGGATCTTGAGTCTTCCATGAGAGAGACTCATCCTAGCCTCTTCTCCTATATTTCGGGTAAATCTTCTGTCTAGTAATCTTTGGTTTTTCTGTATCTTTCGTGATCATTGGATTTCAAGTTTCGGGACGAAACTTCCATTTAGGGGGAGTGACTATAATGCCCCTGGTTTTTTGTTAATTATTTGTGGGCCGTTGTGACGTAATTTTAGCGTAAGGGCGTTATTTCAACCCTTCAATTTTAGTTTCGAGCCTTAGCATAGTTAATGTGTTTAAATTAGGTTGTGCGTACGAGATTTCGCGTCATTTCGAGTTAGGGGGAAAACTCGGGGTTATTTAGAGTAATTATTGAGATTTCAGCTTCGGGAATTCTAATCTCGAGTTTGGCTCGTCGAAATAGAATTCTGACTCCCCCGTTGGGTTCATAGTGCCGATTTTCAATTTAGCTGCGATTTTCATGAAAATCTGAGGTGTTTTGATCGCCCTCGAAGTTTAACTAAAATGGGTGAATTATTTATTAATTAATCAAGAAATTATGGCTTTATATAAATACCAAAAATTTAGGAGAAACCTTATTCCTCTTCTTCTCCCTCGAGCCGACCAGTCCTCGTGCAATAGCGAGAGTGGCGTGTCGAGATCTTCTTCCGGCCGGCGATTCAGGAGCTATAGTGGACGGAATCCTAAACGGAGAGTAGAATCGGAAAGCTCTCGGCGAGATCTTCTTTCTAGTGGTAAGAGTTTCCTGTTTCTTGGGATTTTTGGAGTCAGGGTAGTGATCAAACTCCTCTTTTTGGCACGGAAAGTTTCAGGTTTTGTGCTTGGGTGAGTTCTTAGCCGATCCATAGCTTTTGGAGCAGAGAACTTCGAGTTTGGAAGGTTTAAGGCAAGTGGTTTTCTCCCCCCCCCCCCCCCCCCCCCCCCCTCTTGTCTTTGAATTATTGTTTTTCTTGCTTTGAAGACTTGTCGTGCTGTTTTGCCTTTGATTCGAGTATCTTACGTTGCTAGCTAAATTCTTGAAATCCTTAATCTTCCCCTCAGTGGCTAAAGTTTCCACTATTAAGTATTTGGCTGCTGCCTAGACCTTCTCCCTGCTTTCATGAAGAAATGCCCTTGATTTCTCGAGAAATGCCGCTTATTTCTCGAGAAATTCCTCCTGCAACCTCGAGAACTGCCTAGACTTTCTCCCCGTTTTCTAGAGAAATACCTTGATCTCTCGAGAAATGCTTCTTCTTCTCGAGAATCGCCTATTTTCTTTCTCGAGAAATGCCCAGTATTCTCTCTGTTTTCTCGAGAAATGGCTCATGTTTCTCGAGAAGTGCCAAGACCCTTTTTTCCTGTTCTCTCGAGAAGTCCTTCCTATTTCTCGAGAAATGCCAGTCCATTTCTAAGTCCTTGAGCTATGTCTCAGGCTTCTCCTCTCTCTTGGGATCTGGTTCCTTCTAAAGTGTACCAGGATGTTGTCAATGTCTGTTTTGTGTCATTCATCATGATTACTTCCTGCCTAAAACTCTTGTACATTCTGCGGTTACGCATATTTCTGGGTTTCCCTTATGAATCGTCTTGATCGGTGTTTACTTCATTTGCGTTAAATAAATTAATTAATATGAATCGTTGCCTTTATCCTTGCACGGTGGGTCGTGTTTGGGGGCAGTGGGGATTTGTTGTAGCCTCGCACAGTGGCCATTTTAGAGGTGAACCGCGGGCTTGTCCTGTGGTCCCGAGGGCCGTGTTTGGGTGGTTGGGGATAGAGAAACCCCCACCCGTTTTTTTGGCTTTTAGTGGCAGAGGATAAAGGACCGCCCCCGCTTAATTCGAGCTGATCAGTCTCATAAATAGAATTAACAAAATAAATGAACTTTACTTACACCTCTAAAAGGGTATTGGTGCACTGGGTTCGTTGTTTGGCCCTATGCTTTGGAGCTTCTTCTTTCTGTAGGTTTAGCTTGGGTTGGTACCCCTTATGCCTTTTATTTTCCTTGTTTCGTAGAACTTTGATGTTATCCTGCCACTTGTGCTTTCCTTGCTGAGGCGTTCTTTGTTTTATTTGAATGCCTCAGGTTTGGAGTTGTAGCAGTTAGAGGTGTAGTTCAAAGACCTTTGGAGTTGTAGCTGCTGTCTTACCCCGCTGCTGCGAGGTAGTAGTAGTTAGTTTTCTTCTTGTGTTCAGACATGCTAGTTTGAAGCCAATGGGTTGGTGTCAGGTTGTAGACGCCCATTGTGCCTCTCTTTGTTGCATTGTAGCTTACTTGCAAGTTATTGCCACTACTTTTTGATCTCGTGTGTCTTGCTCTCTGGGAATGATTTATGCCTAGGTGCATTATAGTTATAAAATGATTTTCATCCATTCTCATTGAATCTTTTATAGGCCAAACCTTTATATTTAAAGTCACGTACAAGTATCTTCATACCCAAGCTAAATCTAGATATGTGCATATCATTTCCTTTATGACCAGACATCACGTGCATGTAGGACCTTAATTGAACCAAGTTAGGTGTTTTTCCACTGCAATTACATATATACTTTCTTCTGTGGACTAGTTGATTCACGAACTGAGAGACACAGTTCTTACCTCAAAACTAATAAATGATTTTAAGTAATGAATCATCATGTAAACTTGTTTTGTACTAAATAAGAGATAGGTTCCCGCCTGAGCGTCTGCAGTTGTCTCATGCATGACGTGGCATCATGACGCGTATTTTCTCTTACTCTGATATTCCTAATTGCCGAGAAAATGCGGGTTGTGACAGATATGGCCTTGAGCACCCCCTAAATCTAATAACCTAGACCTATTCGCCAACACACGCGTCGAATTCCCCCTATGGTGCGCAAGGACCAAGTCGCCAACACAAAGCAATTTAACTACAAAGATTCAAAATAATGAAATAAAACAAATGAAAAACTCCCTCTATGAGATTTTTTGAAGTTGGCGGTGAAGGATCGTTGTAGCATAAGCGAGGTTGAAATGATCGTTCTTTGGATGCACCGTGATGGCTTCCTTCTCCAGAAATCTTCTTTAGCTTTGAGTGGGAGATGACTTTTTGGTAGAATAACAGCTCTTGAAATTTTGCACAGGAATTCTCTCTAGGATATGTTGCAAAAAAGAGAGAGAAATCTTCATTTTATACAACGTGGAGTTAGCGCCTGCGGTAGATCCTAGCGCATGCGGTAGCGGTCGTGTAGAGGAGGTTACGAAACCGTTGCGGTGTGGCATTGTGACACAAGTTGGAGCTACCGTCGGGCGGTAGTGTTAGCGCCTGCGGTAGCGCTAACGCCTACAATATCGGCTAGCGCTGGCGGTAGTGCTCAATTCAGATAATTTGATTCCAAGCTGCTTTCTACCTGTGGAGTATTGCACCTAAAGTTCCTGCACACAATAAACACACGACAAGCAAGATCAAATACAATATGGGATTTGTTATTCTCAAACAAAGGGATGTGACACACATGTCCAACACCGGTGACAATACATCTCTAAGAGGCTGTTAGAGTTTGTCAAGAGCTATAAAGAAGAACTATGAGAGCAATGGAACAATGTCATTACATAACCTAAAATCCAGAAGAGCTCAGCGACTCTCAAAGTGACGAAAGAGTGTTCCTACTGAAGGTTAACAGAAAAACAAGCTGAGTCGGTAATTGGTGATTAAAATTCCGCTTGCACGAAATAAAATCCGAACTAGCAATCCGAGAAGGCAAGTATACCTATCGAACTGTAGTATAGGAACACAAGTGTCGTATTAAAATCCGAGAACCGTTGATTACTTATACTTAAACGAATTACAATTATTTTATCTTAATAATTTTTTGGAAGGTTTTGTCTGCTAAGTTGAAATAAAAGCTGGATAAAAGTACGGCTAAACGATGATTAAGAAATAGCACTCGATCTTGACTTACTACGGCTTAAGTTGATCAAAATTCAAAAGCAAACTTAAAACTTAATACAATAAGGGTAGCTTGACTGTGGGGGTTCCTATAGTTTGAACATGCTTCTCTCGAAGATATGCCCAACTGAGTTTAGGAAAATCCGACCGAACTCTCGTCCCGTATTCGAATACCTAAAACTCGCTTTAAGTGGTGAACCCCACTATTGGGTTTGACTCCAATCCAGGAGATTTACGTCATTCTCTCTCGAGAAACGTGTGTAACTCTCTTTACTCTTAAGTGCTCACTTCAGACTATCGTCCTCTCGGCTAGCCAAGAATGAAAGCAAAGGTGGGGATTATATATCGATAATATAGCTCCACTAAATTTTAATTAAGAGTGAATCTAAGGCCCAACACTTTAGAAAGTGAAAGAAGACTAAAGGATCATAACTTGATCAACTCATCCTCAGATCATCAAGATCGAGTACTATGAGGATTTAGTTACTCATGGTGGAGGGGTAGGAGAGAGAAATGATGAAGATTTTAAGAGAACAAAAACATACAATTTTTATTAAACAAAAGTTCAACTGAGATTACATTTGCATGGAAAGCCTACTAAGCATTAGTAATACACTATGAAAGGAAATTACAAAGGCATTACAACATTCATATGAAAACTAGAAAAGGAAATGCATTGAAATAAGAGAGAGAGAGAGAGAGAGAGAATAAAATAACATGAAAATCACTGAAAATAGAGTAGTAGCACCAGTTCTCTCTCCAAAAACTGAATGGGGAAAGCTTGGAGGTCATTTCAATTTATAGAAATTTTTCTGCCTCGGTCACGCCCTCAGTCACGCCCGTGACTAGGGGTGTGACATTGTTTAATCAATTCTGCGGCTTGGATCAGGTTCGGCGCACGATTCTGACGCGATTTGATGGGTCACACCCTAGGTCACGCCCGTGACTGAGGGCGTGACCATTTCGGTGGTTAGTCCGGTCATGGGCGCTGGCGGTGATCATGGGCGCTGGCGGCTGGCTGACGTGGCAGTCACGGGCGTGACTGGAAGCACGCCCATGTAACAGTGGCGTGACCAATTCGGTGGTCAGCTGGTCGAATCTGAGATGTTCACGGGCTGGTCACGGGCGTGACTTGCATGTCACGGGCGTGACTTGTGTGTCACGGTCGTGTACTTTGGGCGTGTCTGACCAGATCTTCTGAATTATGGTGGCAGCAGCTTAACTGGAAACAGCAACTTACACGCCCTAGGTCACAGGCGTGACCTAGGGCGTGACTTAGGAAATTTTGCATTTTTGACCTGAAAATTCAGAAAACTTAAGTTAGCACTAAAAATAGGAAAATGAACCAAAATTGCATTTAGGTAAACAACAATAAGCAAAAAGTAAGAGTAAATAACCTAAAAATAACCTAATTAAACTAACTAGATTTAGCATTACCAAATTCTCCCAAGCTTACACTTTGCTTGTCCCCAAGCAAAGAAATATGCTTTAGCTAATAAAACAAAATGACTAATCAAAAAGATTTAATTATGCTAAACACGAGTACCTTGCGAAATTCCAAGTAGGGAGAATAGTGAAAAGGAAACCTAAAATAAGTACTTTATTTAAGCTTAATTTTTATACCCTTTACTAACAAAAATTAATCATCCAAAATTTTAACTAAAAAGTTTTAAAATAAAATTGAGCAAAGTAACAAGTGAGATAGTGCATTGAATTGTTACTAAACCCTAAGAGACAAATTATAATTATATCATTCTAAGAACAAGGATCTAAATTCATACCCAAGACTTAACTATTCTACTTTTCTTCTTTACTTAGTTAAAGCAAATTTAGGAGCATGAATCAAGAGGACTTTATTAGGACCGAAATGTTTGGTTTAGGCATATGATTTGGAATGGAAATCGAAGATAAAAGTGATTGCTATAATCACACTAAACCATAAACATGAGTTTTATAAAATTTTCGATATGAATGATAAGAGGCAATCCTTCATTATAAGCATATAGAATATTTTCTTTCTTTCTCTTTCATAGCCATTTTTTTTTTGAAATTTTGGCAAGATAACTAATACAAATATGCTTAAAATATCTTCTTTTTGAGCAAATTCCTTTCTTTGAAGCTCTCCATGTAATAAACCAATCACACTCTTTTAGAAATTTAAATAAAACTCAAAGTGTTAGTGTGATTCAAATAGGTTTGGAAATTTTGGCTTTGGTGAAAAAATTGATAAGTGGAGGTGACAATAAAACATGGGAAAAGGCTCAAAAGAGGCTAACAAAGGGTTTCTTTTTAAGGGTTGGCATGAAGGCTCAAACTTAAAAAAAATGGCCTAAATCATTTTCATTGCTCTCTAAATTTATTTAAAGCATGAGTTGTGAAGGATTTCAAAAAGTAAGCCCTAGATATTAAATAAAGACTAATGAACTTATCCTGGAAATAAGAATAATAAGCGTCTAGGATTATTCATATTTACTACACAAATCAAAAGTTAACCTTGCAAAATATATCTAAAAATGAAGAGGAAAATAGTGGATGAAGAATTTTTACAAAAGTAAAGAAGATAAAAGAGAAAACGATAAGGAAAGTACAAGATTTTAGAAAAAACTTTTCAGATTAACATGCTACCTAGAATTAGAACACTACATGAGTCAACAATTTACTTGTGAAACATAATTAAAAGTAGAATTAGAAATTTTGAAATTAACTAAGGCTATATAAAATATTTTGGGAAAAACAAAACATAAAGCAAGGGGTACTATTGATTTTACCAAAATCTAATTTAGACTACTAAAACAAAAGAAAAGAAGACATTCTCCCCCAAGCTTACGATAGACATTGTCCTCAATGGAAAAGGAGAGTGAAGGAAGGGGTAACTAAGAAAAGAAATTAAAACTGAAAAACTGAAACAGGCACTTCCCTGGATTTATGGGCTTGAAAGGATGTGTGATGCCGCTCCCCCTTGTTGGAGCTTTGAATCTTCATGAAATATCATCTTGAATTTTTCTTGAAACAAGCAATGTTGAAGCAGGCGATCGCCGAAGTTGAGAGTATCGGAGCCGCCCAGGGCCAAAGAAAAATTAAAACAACAAATTTTAAAAACCTTGGGTTGCCTCCCAAGAGCGCCCTCTGTTTAATGTCGTTTGAGCTCGACTAAAAGAATATAGTTCAAAAGTTAATCCAAATTATTACAGTCCAGACAAAAGAAGTTTTTCACTGTCCATGTCAACATTGTCACCAGAAAAATAAAGTTTTAGACGCTGCCCATTAACCTTGAAATCACCCTTATCTGGGTGTGATATCAAAACAGTTCCATACGGATAAGCTTCCTTTACATTAAAAGGACCTGACCATCTAGATTTTAACTTTCCAGGAAATAAACGTAGACGAGAATTATAAAGTAATACTTGGTCGCCTGGTTTAAATGTTTTCGGGTGCCTTAAATTTTTATCGTGAAAGCATTTCGTTCGTTCCTTATATAATTTATTATTTTCATACGCATTGGAGCGCCACTCATCGAGTTCGTTGAGTTGGAATTTTCGAAGATCGGCGGTGGAGTGGGGATCAAAATTTAAAAATTTAAGGGCCCAGAAAGCACGATGTTCTAATTCGACCGGTAAATGGCACGATTTCCCATATACTAACCGATACGGTGTACAACCGATGGCGGTCTTGTACGCTGTTCGGTAAGCCCATAGAGCATCGTCTAATTTATGTGACCAGTCCTTACGTGAGGTGGAAACAGTTTTTTCTAAAATACGTTTGATTTCTCTATTCACTACCTCGACCTGGCCGTTAGTTTGGGGGTGGTAAGCAGTTGAAAGCTTATGTGTAACGCCATATTTTAAAAGTGTTTTTGCAAATTGTGCGTTACAAAAGTGCGAACCCCTATCGCTAACGATGGCCCTAGGAGTACCGAATCGAGAAAATAATTTTTTTAAGAAAATAATAACGACTCGGGAGTCATTGGTAGGAAGAGCTTGGGCCTCTGCCCATCGAGACACGTAGTCTACCGCAACTAAAATGTATTTATTACCATGGCTAGAAGGAAGAGGACCTACAAAATCAATTCTGCAAAGGTCGAAAACTTCGCACTCGAGGAAATAATTTTGCAACATTTCATTTTTATTTGAGATATTTCCGGCCCGTTGGCAGCTATCGCACCGTCTCACAAAAGATTGGGCATCTTTAAAAAGGCTAGGCCAATAAAAGCCTGCACTTAGCACTTTGTGAGCGGTCCGATTGGCTTGATAGTGCCCACCAGTCGGTCCTTCGTGTAAGTGTTTGAAAATATTTTGTCCTTCTTCGAAAGAAACACATCTCCTTACTACTTGGTCTGCACAAACTCGAAACAGATACGGGTCTTCCCAAAAATAATTCTTCAGGTCAGAGAAGAATTTCTTCTTTTGCTGATAGGAAAATTCTTTTGGGAGGACTCGAGCTACTAAGTAGTTTGCGAAGTTTGCAAACCAAGGAGAAGGAGTAGTGTTGATTGATAATAACTTCTCGTCGGGAAAATAATCATTAAAAGTTTGTTCATTTAAATCTTCAATAAACGGGTTATCTAATCGTGAAAGATGGTCCGCGGCCAAATTCTCAGCCCCCTTTTTATCTCGGATTTCCAAGTCGAACTCCTGGAGGAGTAAGACCCAGCGAAGTAAGCGTGGTTTGGCATCCGGTTTAGAAAGTAAATATTTTAGGGCCGAGTGGTCCGTAAAAACAATAATTTTTGAAAGCGTAATATAAGGTCGAAATTTGTCGAATGCAAAAATAACTGCTAATAATTCTTTCTCCGTTGTGGTATAGTTCTCTTGCGCGGATGTAAGTGTTTTACTTGCGTAGAAAATAGGGTGGAAGTTTTTAGATATACGTTGTCCTAAAACGGCTCCCACCGCAAAGCTACTTGCATCGCACATGATTTCGAATGGAAGGTCCCAGATTGGAGCTATCATAATTGGCGCATTTATTAGCTTATTTTTGATTAATTGAAAAGCAGATAAGCAGGTATCATCAAAAATAAATGGAGTGTCTTTTTCTAAAAGATGAGTGAGGGGTTTGGTAATTTTCGAAAAATCTTTTATAAATCGCCGGTAAAAACCGGCATGTCCTAGAAAGCTTCTTATGGCCTTAACGTTGGTTGGCGGTGGCAGTTTTTCGATCACTTCTATTTTTGCTTCATCGACCTCAATTCCTCTTGTTGATATCTTATGACCTAAAACCAATCCCTCCCGTACCATGAAATGGCATTTTTCCCAGTTCAGGGCGAGATTGGTCTCCTCTCACCGTTCTAACACTTTTTCTAAATTTTCTAAACAAAAATCGAAGGAATCACCAAACACGGAAAAGTCGTCCATAAATACCTCCATAATACTTTCTACGTACTTGTCGAAAATGGCCAACATACACCGTTGAAATGTTGTCAGTGTTGAAAATGTTGAAGTGGAAGTTAGAGGGTTTTTGGACCTGGGCGGTCTGGGAGAAGGTCGGGCGGACTGGCGAGGTCGCGCGACCTGGCGGGTTGTCCGGGCGGTCTGGCTGGTATCAGCCTAGCTGCGGTCTCCTGGAATGACTGCTGGTATCTGGTCCAAGGCGGCAAGGTGGAGCCGCGCGGTCTGCCTCTGACCGCGTGGCGGGTTGTCCTCTTCTAGGCTGTGGCGGTCTGGTGTGACCGCACAGGGTAGTCCAGGTTCTCTGGTAGTATTCGCGGACTAAGGAAGTTAGTCGCGCGGTCTCAGGAGGAGGCTGGTATGCGAGCTGGTTGCTGTTCGCGGTCTCAGGAGGAGATCGGCATGCGGACAGGAGTTCGCGATCTGATGGCGAACTGGCTGTGTTCGCGGTCTCGGGCGAACACAGGTGGTGAACAGCTTCGGGCGGTCTGGCAAGCTCTTTGTAGAGTCGCGGTCTGCTGTGAGAGCGGCGGTCTCTCATGGCCGATGTTGAAGCTGGCGAGTTCACCAAAACGAAGCAGGAGCATGTTGCTGATCGCGCGGGTTGACTGGTCCGGTCGCGCGGTCTGGAGGGTGGTGATCCTATCTCATAGGGTGGTTACTGGATCAGGTCCCGCGCCTATAAATAGGAGCCACTGTAGCAGCATAAGAGTGTGACACCAAGTGTAAGCTGAGTCCGGCTTGTTCCTGCGGTCTGTTTTATTCTGACCGTGCGGTCTGCTGATTGAATTCCTTTTGTGCAGCTTCTGCGGATAGTGCGGGCAGCAGCGTTCACCTCTTCCTCTGAAAGTGTTCGGGCGGTCTGCGGCTTGGAGTTGTGGTGCTGGAGTTCGGGAGAATCAGGAGGTCGGAAGAAGTGGGCGGCTTGATCAGCGAGCTGGTGGGGTTCTGTGATCGTCAAGTCGCTGCGGTCTGGCAGTGTGTTGAAGTCGCAGGGAGGTCGCGCGGTCTGGAGCGGTCTCAGTTATCTGCATTTCCTTGTATTTCTTTTTTGGTGTTTGTGCTGGCGAAATCATGTCTCGCCAAGCATGTTGTGCCTTTTAATGAAGTTTTATGCTATCAATGAAGATCACATATTTGCCTGAAGATTGTTTCTGGTTGCTTTGGCTAGTATCTCTTAGTTGCATAATCGATTCCTGCTTGCTCTCACAAGGTCCTTAGAGAAATTTTCACATGGTATCAGAGCGAGGTTGGAGTGGATAGAGCAGGTTGCAACTTAGAGTAGCCATCGCCTTTGTGAAGGAGGAACCAGTGGAAGAGCAATGGAAGGTGGATATTCAAGAGGTCTTGGTATTGAGATGCTTACATCGACTAACTTCAAGAAGTGGAAGTCGTGTATGCAGAGCTATCTTCTGGGTGAGGACCTATGGGAAGTTGCTGGAGGAAATGAGACAGAAGAGGTGAAGGCAACGGAAGCTGGTGATAATGGTCCGGCTATAAGGGCATGGAGGAAGACCAATGCCAAGGCCGAGTTCACCTTGAAGCGTGCTATTTCACCTGATCTCTTTGATCACATCTTGGGGTGTGGATCGGCTGCAGAGATCTGGAGAGCCCTGGATGGGTTGTTTAACAAGAAGAATGTAGCAAGACTACAGTTCTTGGAGAATGAGCTGGCAAGGTCGGCTCAGGGTGATCTATCTATCTCAAACTTCTTTCTGAAGATGAAGAACTTGTGTGCTGAAATCTCAGCACTGGATCCTGATGAGCCTATCTCTGAGGCGAAGCTGAAGAGGCACATCATCCGCGGCTTGCGGAAGGAATATGTTGCCTTTGTAACGTCGGTACAGGGATGGGCAAATCAGCCGTCTCTGTTGGAGTTGGAGAACTTGCTTGCTTCGCAAGAAAGCTTGGCAAGACAGATGGCGGGGTTGTCAGTGACTGGGGGAGATGGCGAAGTGCTCTTCTCGGGGAAGAAGAAGAAGTGGGATAAGAAGAAGAAGACCACCGGAGGTTTTGGGCCTTCAACTTCTGGGCAGCAGGAAAGGGGATATGCTCCCAAGGCTGACGGGAAGAAGAAGGGAGAAGGTCTGAAGTGCTACAAGTGTGGCAAGTTTGGCCACATCAGGAAAGATTGCAGAGTGGTCACTCAAGCAGGGCATGCTGCGGAGAAGTAGGAAGCTGAGGTCAGACATGTAGATGGAGGATGGGGAGGAGCCTTCTCGTCTTCTGTTGGAGCTTCGGCTCCTATCAACTATCTGGAGGACTGGATCGTGGACTCGTGGTGTGGTCATCACCTCACCGGAGACGGGACCAAGCTTTCTTCTGCACAGCCCTACACAGGTAACAATGCTATCATTACTGCTGATAATACTGTGCATCCAGTAGAGAAGGTGGGGGTTGTTTCTTTGGGCAGTGATAGAGGGCCACTTACTTTGAAGAGTGTCTATCATGTGCCCGGAATAAAGAAAAACCTCTTCTCCGTGACTAACGCTGTAGACGCTGGGTATCACGTTCTGTTCGGCCCAACAGAAGTGAAGTTTCTACGTAATGTTGAGGCCGTGAAGGCCGAGGTAGTTCATGTCGGGAGACGGGCAAAGGACTTGTTCGTTTTATCGACAAGTTCCTACGTCGACAAGATGAAGACGAATGATGGTGCCGTTATATGGCATGAGAGGTTGGGGCATGTAGGGATGGACAAACTAAAAGCTATGGCGGTGAGAGGTCTGGTCAAGGGCCTGCCAAGTCTATCTTCCTACGGAGAAGGTCATGTTTGCGCGGGATGTCAGTTCGGCAAGTCTCATCGACTACCGTTTGACAAGTCGCAGACAAGGTGTAGTGTGCCGTTGGAGTGCATCCACGGTGACTTAATGGGACCGACTGCTACCCCAAGCCTCGGAGGCAGCAGGTATATGCTGGTGTTGATCGACGATTACACCAGATATGTCTGGGTTTATTTTCTAAAGGAGAAGGCGGAGGCGTTCACCAAGTTTGTGGAGTTCAAGGAGCTCGTGGAAGGTCGGCTGGGACTGCGGGTGAAGAAGCTGAGGACTGACAACGGAGGGGAGTTCACCTCTAGTGAGTTCTCTAGTTTCTGCAGGAAGGCGGGCATCCGGAGGGAGCTTACTTGTGCGCATACTCCACAACAGAACGGAGTTGCAGAATGGAAGATCCGTCATCTGACGGAGACCTGCAAGTGTTGGCTGCATGCCAAGAGTATCCCAAAGTCCTTCTGGGCGGAGGGAATGTCTTGTGCTGCTTACGTCATCAACCCGATGCCTCTTAGTCCCATCAACATGTTAACTCCGCATGAGATGATGTTCAAGGAGAAGCCAAGCGTGGCACACCTTAGGGTGTTTGGTTCCACCTGCTATGTGCATGTTCCAGATGCTCTTCGGACGAAGCTAGATGCGAAAGCAAGGAAGCTAGTCTTCGTGGGATACGATGAGCGGAAGAAAGGATGGAAGTGCATGGACCCGGAGACGCGGAGATTTGTTGTATCTCGCGACGTTGTATTTGATGAGGTGACATCTTACAAGGGGTCTTCTGGAGTGGAACTACCAGAGAGCAGGGTGGAGGAGCCAGAGCAAGCAGTGGAAGATCTTCAGGTGAAGCTACCTGTATCACCAGGTGGTCCATCTCCTTCTAGTTCCGAGACGGGGGCTTCTGGTTCAGGGAGCAGGGGGAGCAATGCTCCTAGCACGTCTGGAAGGGGAGCTAGGGAAGAAGCAGCTGAAGACAATGCGGTTCAGGGGAAGGAGCTGAGGAGGTCGAAGCGATCGATCGTTGCCCCTGATCGCTATACAGGAGGAAACGCAGTGAGCTTCGTCTCATGTTTCTTCGCTGGTCCCTTGGATGAGAGGGAGCCGTCGAGCTTTGAGAAGGCCAAAGGCGTGAAGGAGTGGGACGTTGCGATGCAAGAAGAGATGGCAGCTCTCGAGAAGAATGAGACCTGGTCTCTTGTGCCCAAGACCAAGGGCACCACTCCTGTGACATGCAAGTGGGTCTACAAGCTGAAGAAGAAAGCTGACGGCAGTATCGAGCGGTACAAGGCTCGTCTTGTAGCTCGGGGGTTTTCGCAGCAATATGGTGAAGACTACGATGAGACATTCAGTCCGGTGGCAAAAATGACTTCAGTTCGATTCATCATTGCCTTGGCGGCGTTCAGTGGATGGAAGATCTGGCAGCTCGACGTCAAGAATGCCTTCTTGTACGGCGAGATTGACAAGGACATCTTCATGGCTCAGCCACCAGGTTTCGTGTCTGAAGATTTTCCGGAGCATGTCTGCAAGCTGAAGAAGGCCCTGTATGGGTTGAAGCAAGCGCCGAGGGCGTGGTACAGGAAGATCGCAGAGTATCTCTTATTCTGTGGATTTGTTGCTTCAGACTCGGACTCAAGCTTGTTCGTCAAGAAGAGCGGAGAGCTTCAGGTCATCGTGCTGCTGTACGTCGACGATATGATCGTGACGGGGAACTCAAAGGTGGAGGTAGCTAGGCTTCGGGCTGAGCTATCTATCAGGTTCGAGATGAAGGATCTGGGGGAGCTTCACCATTTCCTTGGACTTGAGGTGCAGAGGAAGGAAGGTGGAGTGCTGGTGACCCAGGCCGGGTATGCGGAGCGGATCGTGGATCGATTCGGCATGAAGGAAGGGAAGTGCACCTCCACACCTCTGGAGAAGGCTATGATGCTTCGGAAGGATGAGGGGAGGATTATGCAAGATCCGTTGGTGTTCCGAGCTCTGGTTGGGAGCTTGATCTATCTGACGATCACAAGGCCGGATATTGCATATGCAGTAGGCAGAGTGAGTCGGTATATGGCGGAGCCACGGGTACCTCATCTGCTAGCAGCCAAGAACATTTTGAAGTATGTCAAGGCGACCTCAGACATGGGTCTCCTATACAGGAGGGATGCGGGCTTCGAGGTGCATGGATACATGGATGCTGATTACGGGGGAGATTCGGATGATCGGAAGTCGACATCTGGATTTGTCTTCATGGCGCGCCCTACGGCTATATCATGGTGCAGCAAGAAGCAGGATTCCGTATCGGTCTCCACCACAGAAGCGGAATACAAGGCTTCGGCCTTGGCAGCTCAGGAAGCCATCTGGCTTAGGAGGTTGGTGGGAGACGTCCACAAGTAGGTTCGGGAGCCGACTCTGCTACGCGGTGACAACGAGAGTGCTCTCAAACTGGTAACCAATCCAGTTTGTCAAGCGAGGACCAAGCATATCGAGATCGAGCACCACTTCATACGGGAGAAGGTGCTGGAGGGATCTCTTTCGGTCGGGCATGTGCGGAGTGCGGACAATGTTGCAGACATCTTCACAAAGGCGCTGGCGAAGGGGCCGTTCACACGGCTAAGGGAGTTACTTGGACTGGTTTCAACTTCCCACTTCAAGGGGGAGTGTTGAAAATGTTGAAGTGGAAGTTAGAGGGTTTTTGGACATGGGCGGTCTGGGAGAAGGTCAGGCGGACTGGCGAGGTCGCGCGACCTGGCGGGTTGTCCGGGCGGTCTAGCTGGTATCAGCCTAGCTGCGGTCTCCTGGAATGACTGCTGGTATCTGGTCCAATGCGGCAAGGTGGAGCCGCGCGGTCTGCCTCTGACCGCGTGGCGGGTTGTCCTCTTCTAGGCTGTGGCGGTCTGGTGTGACCGCACAGGGTAGTCCAGGTTCTCTGGTAGTATTCGCGGACTAAGGAAGTTAGTCGCGCGGTCTCAGTGCGCGGTCTCAGGAGGAGGCTGGTATGCGAGCTGGTTGCTGTTCGCGGTCTCAGGAGGAGATCGGCATGCGGACAGGAGTTCGCGATCTGATGGCGAACTGGCTGTGTTCGCGGTCTCGGGTGAACACAGGTGGTGAACAGCTTCGGGCGGTCTGGCGAGCTCTTTGTAGAGTCGCGGACTGCTGTGAGAGCGGCGGTCTCTCATGGCCGATGTTGAAGCTGGCGAGTTCACCAAAACGAAGCAGGAGCATGTTGCTGATCGCGCGGGTTGACCGGTCAGGTCGCGCGGTCTGGAGGGTGGTGATCCTATCTCATAGGGTGGTGACTGGATCAGTGGGCGGCTTGATCAGCGAGCTGGTGGGGTTCTGTGATCGTCAAGTCGCTGCGGTCTGGCAGTGTGTTGAAGTCGCAGGGAGGTCGCGCGGTATGGAGCGGTCTCAGTTATCTGCATTTCCTTGTATTTCTTTTTTGGTGTTTGTGCTGGCGAAATCATGTCTCGCCAAGCATGTCGTGCCTTGTAATGAAGTTTTTGCTATCAATAAAGATCACATATTTGCCTGAAGATTGTTTCTGGTTGCTTTGGCTAGTATCTCTTAGTTGCATAATCGATTCCTGCTTGCTCTCACAAGGTCCTTAGAGAAATTTTCACAGTCGGCGCATTACATAAGCCAAACGGCATTCTTCGATAGGCAAAGGTGCCGAAAGGACAAGTAAACATCATTTTCTCCTGGTCCTCGGGCGAGATGGGAATTTGGAAGTAGCCCGAGAGACCATCGAGAAAACAATAAAAGCTATGGCCAGATAATCGTTCTAAGATTTGATCGATGAATGGCAAGGGGAAATGGTCCTTGCGGGTGGCGTCGTTCAATTTGCGATAATCCATACACATACGCCACCCAGTCACCGTCCGTGTTAGGATTAAGTCATTATTGTCATTTAACACTACCGTGATTCCTCCCTTTTTAGGAACTACTTGAACGGGGCTTACCCATTTGCTATCTGAAATTGGATAGATAATTCCTGCGTCTAATAATTTCACGACCTCACCCTTTACTACTTCTTTCATGTTTGGGTTTAATCGGCGTTGAGGTTGAATAGAATTATGTGAATTATCTTCCATTAGAATTTTGTGCATGCAGAAAGATGGACTTATGCCCTTAATATCAGAAATCTGCCAAGCAATTGCTTGGCGGTGTTTTTGTAAAACTTTTAGCAATTTGGCATTTTCAGATCCACTTAAATGGGCCGATACTATTAATGGTAACTTAGAGTCTTTTTCTAAAAATTCATATTTTAACTGATTGGGTAGTTCTTTAAGTTCTAATGTGGGAGGTTCCTCGTATGAAGATTTGAAAGACTTTTCTTTTTCAAAAGTAATTTCTTCAAAATTTTTTGATTTAATTTGAAAATTTGAGGGGGCGGGAGCAATGGCCATTTTCATTTCTTGTAATATTTCAGTGGAGGTGTTTGAAGATGAACAAAAAGAAGAAGAACCATTTTCAGAAATACAAAAAGAAGGGTCTTCACTTAACACATCTAAGAAAAAACACGAATCGTCATTTTCTAGGGTATTTTTCATAGAGGGTGTTATGGAGAAGGTTACTTCATCATCTCCAACTCGGAGGAATAGCTTACCATTACTCACATCAATGATAGCACGGGAGGTGGCAAGGAAGGGGCGGCCAAGGATTAGGGGAACCTCGACATCCTCTTCAATGTCCAAAATGACAAAATCCACCGGGAAGATGAATTTGTCTACCTTTACGAGCACGTCCTCCACAATTCCCAGCGGATATTTTATCATCCTATCTGCTAGTTGTATACTCATACGTGTGGGGCTAAGGGTGCCCACTCCTAACTTCTTAAACAAGGAGAATGGCATTAAGTTGATGCTTGCTCCTAAGTCGGCCAACGCGTTCTTTACAAATAGATCACCAAAGAGGCACGGGATAGAAAAACTACCCGGATCGTTAGCCTTTTTCGGTAATTTATTTGTTAGGACGGCGGAACACTCAGCATTTAAAGTTACGTGCGATAGATTTTCTAGCTTTTTCTTATTAGTTAGAAGATCCTTCAGGTACTTAGCGTACTTGGGCATTTGTGATATCGCTTCATGGAAGGGCAAATTGATGTGTATTTGCTTAAACATTTCCAAGAAGCGATGATATTGATCATCTAATTTTTCCTTGTTGAGTTGAGAAGGATAAGGCGGGGCGGGGTTGTTTTTGAAAATATGAGGTGGAGTGATAAAATCTGTTTGAGTGAGTGGTGTTTTTAAAATAGGGGCGGATCTTGCCTCGGGCTCTTCGCTAACCGGACTAGATACTTGCTTCCCAATCCGAAGAGTTACAGCTTTCGCTTGCTCTCTCGGGTTGGGCTCGGTGTTAGCGGGAAGAGTCCCGGGCGGTCGCTCGGATATTATTTTGGCGAGCTGCCCGATTTGGTTTTCTAGATTTTTAACGGATCCGGCTAAGTTCCGGACGGTTGCTTCATTCGTACTTATATATTTTGAAAACATCTCCTCCAAAGATGGAGGTTTTTGAAAGTTAACAGGGGGTGGAGGTGGTGTAAATTCATTTTGTAGAGGCGGGCGAGTTGTGTTTGCAGGATTACTCCAAGAAAAGTTCGGGTGATTACGCAGCGCAGGATTATAATTATTCGGTAATTGAAAACCAGGTGCATGAAAATTAGAAGCAGAATAATTATTATAAGCATTTCTATTGCCTACGTAATCAGCTTGTTCGGAGGTGGCTTTTGCGAATTCCCAAACCTGAGGTGCGGAAGGAGCATTCATTTCAGATATCTTTTTGCTAAGCATTTCCACTTGTAGTGCCAGCTGGGAGACGTTATCCACTTCGTACATACCTGCAGGTTTGTTTAGGCGGGATCTTGGCACATTCCACTGATAGGTGTTCATGGCCATATCCTCAAATAGTTCAAGAGCGGCTTCCGGGGTTTTGTTATTTAAGGTACCACCGGAAGCGGCGTCTATCATTTGCTTAGTATGTTGATTTAGCCCGTTAAAACGTCTGCACTTGTAACCATACAGGCAGAGCGTGATGAGGGCAACGTCTTAAGAATTCTTTATACCTTTCCCAGGTGTCATATAGCGTTTCAGAATCTATTTGGCAAAAAGAAGAAATATCATTTCTAAGCTTAGCAGTTTTCGCAGGTGGAAAATACTTAGTTAGAAATTTTTCAGTTAACTGGGCCTAAGTGGTGATAGAACCTCTAGGTAGAGTCGACAACCACTGCTTAGCCTTTGTTCTTAAGGAAAATGGGAAGAGTCTTAGCCTAATTGCATCATCCGTAACACCATTTATTTTGAAGGTGTCACAGATTTCAAGGAAGCTAGCAATATGTGCGTTCGGATCTTCATCTTGTAATCCGTCGAACTGCACGTATTGCTGCACCATGTGAATTATGCTGGGCTTTAGTTCGAAATTATTATTATTTATGACAGGGCGGACTATACTAGTTTTCGTCCCTTCCAGGTTAGGCCTTGCATAATGGGACATAGTCCATGCAGGGGCCGCAACCATGTTGGGGACTTCATTTTGGTTAGGTTCGCCCATATTAACAACCGACTCCGAATCCTCAGCCAGTTCTTGGAATGTAGGATCTTGAACTTGCGATTTTCTCCGAAGAGTACGCTCAAGTTCTTGGTCCAAGTCTACAAGTTCTGACGGATTCGCCCGGGTCATAAACTAGAAAGAGAGAAGGGAAAATAAGATTGAGAAATTTGAAAAAGAAAAGGTCTCTCTTTTTTTTTTGAATTAATTTTGTTTTTCAAGAAAGAGGAGAGAAAAAGAGGTGATAAAAGTAATAGATTCGTTCTTTCAAAATATCAACAAAATGCGAGTCCCGGGCAACGGAGCCAAAAACTTGGTTATTAAAATTCCGCTTGCACGAAATAAAATCTGAACTAGCAATCCGAGAAGGCAAGTACACCTATCGAACTGTAGTATAGGAACACAAGTGTTGTATTAAAATCCGAGAACCGTTGATTACTTATACTTAAACGAATTACTATTATTTTATCTTAATAATTTTTTTGGAAGGTTTTGTCTGCTAAGTTGAAATAAAAGCTGGATAAAAGTACGGCTAAACGATGATTAAGAAATAGCACTCGATCTTGACTTACTTCGGCTTAAGTTGATCAAAATTCAAAAGCAAACTTAAAACTTAATAAAGTAAGGGTAGCTTGACCGTGGGGGTTCCTATAGTTTGAACATGCTTCTCTCGAAGATATGCCCAACTGAGTTTAGGAAAATCTGACCGAACTCTCGTCCCGTATTCGAATACCTAAAACTCGCTTTAAGTGGTGAACCCCGCTATTGGGTTTGACTCCAATCCAGGAGATTTACGTCATTCTCTCTCGAGAAACGTGTGTAACTCTCTTTACTCTTAAGTGCTCACTTCAGACTATCGGCCTCTCGGCTAGCCAAGAATGAAAGCAAAGGTGGGGATTATATATCGATAATATAGCTCCACTAAATTTTAATTAAGAGTGAATCTAAGGCCCAACACTTTAGAAAGTGAAAGAAGACTAAAGGATCATAACTTGATCAACTCATCCTCAGATCATCAAGATCGAGTACTATGAGGATTTAGTTACTCATGGTGGAGGGGTAGGAGAGAGAAATGATGAAGATTTTAAGAGAACAAAAACATACAATTTTTATTAAACAAAAGTTCAACTGAGATTACATTTGCATGGAAAACCTACTAAGCATTAGTAATACACTATGAAAGGAAATTACAAAGGCATTACAACATTCATATGAAAAGTAGAAAAGGAAATGCATTGAAATAAGAGAGAGAGAGAGAGAGAGAAAGAGAATAAAATAACATGAAAATCACTGAAAATAGAGTAGTAGCACCAGTTCTCTCTCCAAAAACTGAATGGGGAATGCTTGGAGGTCATTTCAATTTATAGAAATTTTTCTTCCTCGGTCACGCCCTCAGTCACGCCCGTGACTAGGGGCGTGACATTGTTTAATCAATTCTGCGGCTTGGATCAGGTTCGGCGCACGATTCTGACGCGATTTGATGGGTCACGCCCTAGGTCACGCCCGTGACTGAGGGCGTGACCGTTTCGGTGGTTAGTCCGGTCATGGGCGCTGGCGGCAATCATGGGCGCTGGCGGCGATCATGGGCGCTGGCGGCGATCATGGGCGCTGGCGGCTGGCTGACGTGGCAGTCACGGGCGTGACTGGAAGCACGCCCGTGTAACAGTGGCGTGACCAATTCGGTGATCAGCTGGTCGAATCTGAGCTGTTCACGGGCTGGTCACGGGCATGACTTGCGTGTCACGGGCGTGAGTTGTGTGTCACGATCGTGTACTTTGGGCGTGTCTAACCAGATCTTCTGAATTATGGTGGCAGCAGCTTAACTGGAAACAGCAACTTACATGCCCTAGGTCACGGGCGTGACCTAGGGCGTGACTTATGAAATTTTGCATTTTTGACCTGAAAATTCAAAAAACTTAAGTTAGCACTAAAAATAGGAAAATGAACCAAAATTGCATTTAGGTAAACAACAATAAGCAAAAAGTAAGAGTAAATAACCTAAAAATAACCTAATTAAACTAACTAGATTTAGCATTATCAGTAATCTGACTCAATACTGATCTTCTTCCGTCTGTAAGAAGAAGAAGACAAAGGGGGAGCAAGCCCTAACCTGTTCTACCTGAAGATCATTCGGTACAGGGACCTGCTCCAGATCTTGCTAACAAGCGAGAACAACAGAAGATCTTATTCATTAAAGGTCGATCTATAATTAGTTTTCTATTGTAATCAATTTTATTACCTTAACTGTAGGATCAAATTATTGATCTGAGATGTAGGGCATCTATGCCTGAGTTGTAGGGCTGAACTCCCAGCCTGAGTTGTAGGACTTTTGTATAAGTCTGAGTATAGGACTTAGTGATAAATCCGAGGTAGGAAATCTAGAGGGTTTCTGAGTTGTAGGAGTTGGAGTACTCTGAGTGTAGGGTCTTGGTGGAGACCTGAGAAATCCTGAGGGATTTGTGTTGTAAGCTCTCTTGAGCTGAGTTTTGAAGGAGGTTGTCTAGTCTAACATATAGCTAGATAGGCATAGAGGGAAAGTGTATGTACCAAGACCTTGGGGAACCACTATAAATCTCATTGTGTTTACTAGGTGCTTGCTTTATATTCTTAAATAGCTGAAATATGATAAACACCTGACAAAAACCAAGACGCCTATTCACCCTATATATGCGAGTTATACTATCTCCATCTATAAACTATCACTCTTATTAAGGAGCTTCTTCTCAAGATCCATAATGATCTTGTTCCTATTGCTAATTGTCCCAACTTGGATAATTGACAGACCTCTCAACCTGCTAATCTCTTTGCTCATATGAGTCAGCCTTTCAGCTGTCTCATCACAAACAGATTTAGCAAGTTTCAGGGTTTCAATATCCTCAGCTTGCTTCTTAGCAAGCTTTTTGCTTTTCTTGAGTGCTTCCAAGAGAGAACCATATTGGTTGACCATATCATTGAAGCCTTTTTCAGATTTAGATTCACCCTCTTCAATATGTGATGAGGATGCATCTGAATCTGCACCAGTCTCATACTCAGAATCAAATAAAGAAAGGGGGTCTTAGTGATTACCTTATCAGGATGACATGGACATTAGACCATTGCATTCTTCATCTTCATTGTCAATGTCTAACAATGATAGGGGAGCCCTGATGCCCACCTTGGCAGCAGGGTAGATGTCTTACTCAATAATAGCGACCAGCCCAATGAGGGCCTCTTCATCTTTTAAATCTGAAGAGCTAGAGTCACTATCACTCCAACTCTTTTTCTTCTTTGTCAGAATACTCTTCTAAGATCTCCTGGCCTTATAATGCTTTTTCTCCCCTACTTCCATTCTCTCCTTTCTTTTGACTGGAAAATCAGCAATGACATGTCCAGACTTGTTGCAACAGTAACAAACAATGTCAGTATTAAAATGTTTGTTCTGTTTGGAGCCATACCTTTCCCTTTTGGGGTCTCTTCATTGTCTGTCAGTGTTGATGTGGGGTTTCCTTGAGCTGGAGGCAGAGGAAGACTTGTTCTTATATTGTCTCCTTCTGCTCATCATCTTCTTAAACTACTTGGAGAACATGGTAAGTTCTCCATCAGTTAGCTCATCTTCAGAAGAGGAGGGGTCTGAGCTCTCTGAATCAGCCTTTCTTCTTGGAGGGGAGGGGGTATTTTCTCTGCATCCTCAGGAGCTTTCAGCTTTGAAAGCCACAGACTTGTCATTGTTGCTCTCCCCCTGAGCTTTTCTGGTGTTCAGTTGAAGCTCATGGGAAAGCAGCTTCCCAAACAAATTATGGGGTTGAATCTCATCCAAATTCTCCATCACACTTATGACAAAGATCTTCATATCTCATTCCATGTTGAGTGATGTAACACCCTGCCAGTATGAATAATATAACATTAGGTCCGGCCGGGACCCCACGCCATACTATATGCACTAGCTAGGCATTATAAGGTGATATACAGAAAAGAACTACACCAGAGTATACTAAACATAAGCGGAAGCATAAAGATTTAACATTTCTTTTAGAATAGTCCACTATCACATGAATGAAACAATAAAGTGTAGAGTTACAGCCTTAAGGCCTTATATTTACCAAATGTACTAAACTCAAAGCATACATCGGCGCGCAGGCCGGCAAAACATGAAAAGCAGAAAAGAGGCTGGCCTTCGAGGGCCAACTCCGCAAAGGGCCACCGCCCGCTATTTCCGGCTAGGCTCGCCTGCTCCTGCATAAGAACATTCCACCAAGAGGTGGCAAATAAAGCAACGGTCAGCACAGTTGACCAAATTATAACGACCCCACCCCTTTTTCGGGGTGGCGGAGCTTCTTCCCAGCAAACAAGCTGTACTAGCAACATGTAATAATATAAGGAAAGTGCAACTACACAAGGTGGGGTTTCAAGCACAATCAATCTTCTAGGTTGAGCATCAAGTAAAAGGGGAACCTAGGTATGCACAAGATGTTGGTCGGGTTCACCCGAAGGTTCCCCACAACCGCCTAAGCAACCACATGAGGCTAACATAACATCAAATCATCACAAACACTCCACCCTAAGGACATAGCCTTAGGTAGGTAAAAGTGCTTTTGGTCGGTCTAGGTAAGACACCTTCCATGACCTCTCCCATGATCACACGGCTTTACGAGAGGTAGGGACCTCTCACCGATCTACATGGAAACGGGTTCGGTTCAGCTTTGCCCGTGCTCTAATCGTCGCGATTATCGCACGACGCGGGTACGGCTTTACCTCGGCCCGTAAGGGTTTAGCACTTGCAAGTGCCACACAAAACATAAGTTACGCACCTAATCCATTCAAGAGGACCTAGGCTTCACAAATAATTAACGAAGGAGGTACAAGTCACTCAACCTCAAATCGCGTGGTGAAGGTTTGCATTCAACCACCCAAGCAAGGGGCTTCCGTTAGGTTCTCGAAAGGCACCTAAATCTCAAGTCCCGCAACACGATAGCAAATCTCACGGAGTCATTCTCTGGCACGCATCCTAGGCTTAACCTAAATGCAACGTCGCAAATCAAGCATCACCGATCCGGGCTCACGGCCACGAATAGGCTTCACACAAAATGCCTAAATCCGCACGACTACCGGATTTCTAAATGCAATAATGTCGGGGACGGACACAATCAACTCGAAGTTCCGAAGAACTAGAGGAAATCCTACACTTCACCCATTTGGTGAAAGGGATTCCTCAATGCAAGCATAGAAAAAGGAATGAGAGGACAAAAACACGTCCTAAGACCGGGAGGAAGAATCGTTACCCTTGGAGCTTTCTTTTTTGCCATAGATCTGAGATTTCACTCAGATAGAAAGTTTCGCAATGGCCTACACTTTCCAGATCTGAAAACGGCTCGCGAATCGGAGCTCCGAAGCTCCAGCAATGGCAGAAGACGACTCATTCTTCTTCCTCGCTGTCGTTGTTTTTCTCTCGACTCCCGTCTTTTCACGCTGGAAGAAGATAAGGGTTATGAGTTAAAGAGGGCATATATATAGCCCTCTGGACAAACCCTAAACTATTCCAGAAATAAATCCCATCCTTGGGATTTAAAGATCTGAAACTGACGGCCACAATCATAGCTACAATCGGGCTGAAATTCCAAACAGAACGCTAAACTGGACTGCGTTTGACGAACGGGCAGCCGTTCGTCGAATGGGCCCAGGGGTCCGTTCGTCGAACGCGCCGAGGGGGCCGTTCGTCGAACTGCCCAGGGGGCCGTTCGTCGAACGCGCCCAGGGGGCCGTTCGTCGAACGCGCCCAGGGGGCCGTTCGTCGAACGCGCCCAGGGGGCCGTTCGTCGAACGCGCCCAGGGGGCCGTTCGTCGAACGCGCCCAGGGGGCCGTTCGACGAATTCGGCGAATCCGGCTGAACTCTTAAATTAATTAATTAATTTTTTTTTTGCTAGACCTCTTCCGAGAAGTAAAGTCTTGCCTAATATATTCTCGAGAAGGTTATTCCACTTTGATTTCTCGAGAAATATAAATCCTGCATTCAGATTTCTTGAGAAGTATAACTTCTGCCCTTTATATTCTCGAGAAGTATAAGTTTTGCCTAATTGAATTCTCGAAAAGTAAACTCCTGTCATTTAATTTCTCGAGAAGTTTATTCCTGATACATTGATTTATCGAGAAATCAATCCTCTGCCATTTAAATTTCGAGAAGTAAATTCCTGCCCAATTGACTTCTCGAGAAACCAATCCTCTTGGCCCTTGATAGTACATTATTTAGAGTTATTTTATATAATATTTTAGCAGTAATTAATAAGTTTTTATATAATTTTAGTTTAATATATATTTAATTTACTTTGTTTTATGTTTTCAGGGCTTTTGAGAGGTCCTGGAGCAATTTTTGCATTTTGGTCTGCGAATAGTAAAATTCTGAATTTTAAAATTACACGCCCTAGGTGACGCCCATGACCAAGGGGCGTGTAATCAAGTCATGGGTGTGACCCAAGGTCGTGTACTCTCCAAAAACAGTGAAGAAGACTATGCTGGTTGCAGAATTTCAAATGGTCATAACTTTTAATCTAGGAGGAGTTACGGGACGTGCCACCACATTTCGGGACGAGCACGAGATTATCTACAAATCTAGAGAAGATTCCCAGGTACATGCCCTCCTGTCACGGGCATGACAAGGGCGTGAACACGGGCGTGTACTGAAAAAAATTACAATTTTCTCCCGAATGCTTCCTAGTGTAATTCTAGAAGTTTTTCTCTGTACACGCCCTAGGTAACGGGCGTGACTATGGGGCGTGACCTCCAGGTCACGGGCGTGACTCACCCCGGGGAACATTTAATGAAGCAGTTTTCTGTCGCAGGCCGTTTCAGCTTACACGCCCATGGTCATGGGCGTGACCAGGGGGCGTGTACTCCAAATTGATGGATTTTGGCGGTTTTTCCCCCAACGTTCCCGGGCTATCAAGACGCCGTTTCCGTACCTTACACGCCCTAGGTCACGGGGGTGACCTAGGGGCGTGACTTCCAGAACTTTTGCCTATAAATTCCTGCTGCTGCCTTGAAGCTAGAGATCCAGTCCTTGCTTCGATTGGGTCGTTTGTAATATAGTTTTTCTGCATTTTTTCTTAGTGTAACTTTATTTTATGTCTTGTCTTTTTAATTCCTAGCTTAGATTTACTTTACTTGCAATTGTACTTTTCCTTACATAGAAATAAAAATGTCTTTCTTCTCAATTATGTTTAGCTAATTTTCATTGCATTTGATCCGATGAATTCTTAAGCTTTTATATTTCGTAATCTCTTATTCATAGTTTAGTTTTCGAAAACTAAGATTTACCGTTGATTTGCAATTATTGGTTTCATATTTCTAAGGTATGATAATCAAGTTTGATCCATATTTTAGTGTATCGAGAGATCCGTAAATACGGGTAGATCGCTCATCGGTAAAAAGAGTTGTATGCATTCCTCGAGAGAGGGTGACGCAAATCTTCCGGATTGGAGTCAAATCCAATAGTGGGGCTCACCGCGTAAAGCAAGCTTAGGGGTTCGACTGGTCGAGGGGTCTTAATCGATCAACCTAAGGTTAGGTGGTAGTTCTCTCGAGAGAGGCTCTATCATATTTTGGGAACCTCGGCGGTCAAGTTTGTCCAAATCAAATTATGATGTTTACGAAATATTTTACTTAAGAAGAATTCTCGATCAAATGTTTCATTTCTTTTATTATTTCTTTTATAAAACCTTTTAACTATTTTTTCGATAAAATAATAATAATTTGCGTGAGTAGAAGTAATCAACACACCCGTGGAATACGACACTTGATATTTATTTGTTTTAAATATCCTATGCTATGAACGATAGGTGCTCTTGCCTATAGTTCGTAGAATTTGGAGAAATGTTATATCCAAAATTATAGCTATCAGCCCTATGATTTCTCGAGAAATGCATTTCCGGAATTTGGTGTGTTACAAATCTCCACTCCTTTAAGGAATTTCGTCCCGAAATTATGAAAATAGCAGTAACAGAAATAAAACTATACCTGAGAGAAAAAGCTCGGGGTACTCCGCAAGCATTGTTTGCTCTCTTTCCCAAGAGAGTTCCTCTCTTCCGCAATTATTCCAACGGACCTTGACCATCCGAATGGATTTGTTCCGCAACTGCTTTACTTCTGTGTCTTCGATGCGAATGGGCTTGACTTCCGTCGTTAGCCCACCATCTACCGACACTTCGCTGACCGCAACTACAGAATTAGGCTCTTTGACAGCCTTCCGCAACACAGAGATATGAAATACATCATGCAGCCCGCTTAGCTCCGAAGATAGAGCAAGCCGGTAGGCAGCTTCACCAATGCGCTCCAAGATCTCGAACAGTCCTAAGTACCTCGGACTTAGCTTCTTCAAGCGTCGGATCCTCGATACTCCTTTGAACGGTTTGATCTTCAGGTAAACCCAATCACCAACGACGAACTCGATGTTCCGGTGATTTGCATTGTAATACTTTGCCTACCTATCCTGGGCAATGAGCAACCGCTCTCGTATTGCCCGGATTGATGTATTTGCTTCAACCACGTCCCTGCGTTTCAACAACTTCATGTCGCCCGTTTCAGCCCAAGCCAACGGTGTACGACATTTTCTACCATAAAGAGCCTCGAAAGGTGTCATCTTTATACTTGCTTGGTAGCTGTTGTTGTAGGAAAACTCAATCATATAGAGATGATCTTCCCATCTCTTTCCGAAGTCCAGGGCACACATCCTCAGCATGTCTTCCATCGTCCTATTGGTCCTTGCGGTCTGTCCATCCGTTTGCGGGTGGAAGGTCGTGCTAAATTTTAGCTTGGTACCCAATAATTGATGAATCAGCCTCCAATCGTTTGATGTGAACTGCCCATCACGATCGCTCACAATGCTACGGGGAACCCCGTGCAACCATACTTTGCTAGCTTTTCCACAGAGTCGTCTTTCCGATTCGGAATAAAGTGCGAAACTTTCGTCAACCGATCTACGATCACCCAGTTGGCGTCGTTTCCATGTTGCGATTTTGGCAATCCGTGCACGAAATCCATCAAAATATCGTCGAACTTCCATTCCGGGATCGGTAAATACTTTAGAAACCCACCAGGTCTTTGACATTCAACCTTCACCAATGCGCAAGTGTGACACTTGGACACGTAGAGTGCAATGTCTTTCTTCATTCCTGTCCACCAAAAGAGTTTCTTCATATCCATGTACATCTTTGTGCTCCCAGGGTGGATCGAGTACTTGGTATAGTGAGCCTCGTACATCAATTCCGCCCGCAATGTACCAACATTTGGGACGCGCAATCTGCCATTTTTCCACATAAGATCATCTTCGAAGGAGAAATCAGCGTTTGACCCATCCTCGGACTCCGCTTTATAACTCTTCATGCTCGAATCCAGCTCCAAAGCTTGTCGAACTCGGTTGGGCAGGTCGTATTGAACCTCCATCAAGTTCAAACATGCTGAATGAGACGCTCTTCTATCGACACAAATGATCTCCAAGGCTTCTAGCTCTTGGATTAGACGCTCATCATGCATCAAAATCCAGTTTGCATGTGCAGGAGCCCGACGACTCAACGCGTCTGCAACCACATTTCCTTTCCCAGGAGTATATCGAATGTCTAAGGTGTAGTCCCCAAGGAACTCCATCCACCTCCTTTGCCACATATTCAACTCCTTCTGATCAAGCAGGTACTAGAGGCTTTTGTGGTCCGTAAAGATGTCGATCTTCACGCCATACAAGTAGTGCCTCCAAAGTTTAAGAGCAAATACCACGGCCGCTAGCTCCAAATCATGGACCGGGTAGTTCCTCTCATGTACCTTTAACTGACGGGAGCCATAGGCAATTACATTTCCGAACTGCACTAGAATGCAACCCAAGCCACTCCCCGAGGCATCACTATATATTTCGTAGCCTTCTGTCCCACATGGCGAGCTTAGAATAAGCGCCGTGGTCAGACGGCTCTTCAGCTCCTCAAAAGCTCGTGCGCACTCGGGCGACCAAACGAACTTATGATCTTTCCTGGTCAGTTTAGTGAGAGGAAGTGCAATCCTCGAGAAGTTTTCCACAAAGCGCATATAATAGTCGGCAAGTCCTAAGAAACTTCGGACTTCCGCTACATTTTTCAACTCAGGCCATGCTTGGATTGCTTCTATCTTCGAAGGATCGACTGCGATTCCTTCTCCACTAACAACATGACCAAGGAATGCTACTGACGATAGCCAAAACTCGCACTTGGAGAACATGGCATATAGCTGATTCCTCCTCAAGGTGCTCAAAACTGCGCGCAGATGCTCAACATGCTCCTCTTCCGACTGAGAGTATACCAAAATGTCGCGATGAAAACGATCACAAACTGATCCAAATACTCTCGGAACATTCTGTTCATTAAGTCCATGAATATCGACGGTGCATTAGACAGACCGAACGGCATAACCATGAACTCATAATGGCCAAAGCGGGTACTGAACGCTGTCTTTGGAATGTCACACTCCCGAATACAAAGCTGATAGTACCCGGACCTTAAGTCTAGCTTAGAGTATACCGTCGACCCAACCAGTTGGTCAAATAAGTCGTCGATTCTTGGAATCGGATAACGGTTCTTCTCGGTCAGCTTATTCAGCTCTCGGTATTCAATACATAGACGCAAGCTCCCGTCCTTCTTTTTCACAAAGAGGACCGGTGCACTCCAAGGTGAAGAACTTGGACGTACATAGCCTTGCTCTAGTAGCTCTTGCAACTGAACCTCCAGCTCTGCCAATTCCTTTAGCGCTATTCGATATGGTGAGTGTGCTACAGGCTTGGCACCCGGCACCAGCTCAATACAGAAATCAATCTCTCGCTGAGGCGGAGCCCCAGGGAGTTCGTTAGGAAACACATCGGCATACTCTGCTACAACTGGTACATCACTTAAACTGCGCTTTGGCTCCGCAGCCTTCAACAAAGTGAAGAACAACTCCGCGCCCTTTCTCACTGCCTTAACCACCTGGAGAGCAGACATCAGCGTCTTGTTCACTCCTCGCATACACGCAAACGTGGTTTCGTCTCTGGTGTTCTTTCTCAGAGTGATCTCCTTTGAATTGCAATCAATGCATGCTCGCTGCTCCGAGAGCCAGTCCATGCCGAAGATCACGTCAAATTCATCTAGCGGTAATAACGATGCTTTTAAGTCAAAGTCTTGATTTCCAATCCGCACCTTCACACGACTCTTCCTATCCGCACCCATGCGAGATCCATTGGGTAACACTACTTCCAATCTATCCTCTACTAAGGTAGACGGCACTCCGATTCACACCACGAAGTCCTCAGATGGGAATGAGTGCGATGCACCCGTATCAAATAGAGCTCTCGCCGGATAATTGAAAATTAGGACGAAACCTAATTGCACACAAATCAAACATAAAGTCGCACAACACTATCAATCATAAATAGCTGTAAAAGCTAACTTCTAATCCATACCTGTGACGACATCAGTTTGTCGTATGGCTTCTTGCTGGCCAAGCGAATAAACTCTCGGCTGGGAAGGAATGTGCTAGGAAGCAGCAGACTCCGCAGCTTTTCCCTTTTCCGCATGACCCGCAGCACGAGCATAGTCCATCGCTCGGTTCTCTAGCCTCGGGGGACCACTGCGACACACACGTGCTTTATGTCCCACCTTTACGCAAGTGAAACATGTGATTGGACAACATGCACTCGTAGCTCCCGACACATTTGAGCGAGTTGGTTCCGTAGACTTGAACTTCCTTTTGTTCCTCCTGAACTCAGATTTGGATTTAGAGGTCGGCGCATGAAATTCAGGTTTCTTTGCCACGCCCTTTGCTTGCCCTCTCTTCATGTCCAACTCCAGAGATCTGGCTCTTTGCACCATGACATGGAAGCCAAACGTCATTGGGCCTGCTAGAAGCAGCCTCAACTCATCCCGAAGACCTTCATAAAACTAGTTCGTCTTCATTTCCTCATCTTCCACCAAAAACCCCGCGTAGCGGCCCAATCTAGTGAACTCGTGCAAGTACTCGTCCACCGAGCTATCGCCTTGATTTAACTTCAATAATTGGTTCTGCAATGCAATGCGTTGGGCAGAGGGAATATATCTCTGAAGAAACTACTTTGAGAACTCCGCCAAAGAGATCTCGGTAATATCCTTACCTTCAAACTTATGCGCTTCCTGTTCGGCCCACCAAAGCTCTGCTTCTCCGTTAAGGAGGAAGGTGGCTAGGGTGACCATCATAGCTTCTTCCGTTGATGTCGCCTTTAGAGTTTTTCTAACTGTTGACAGCTAGTCCTTTGCCTCCGTTGGGGACCCAGTCCCCGAAAAGGTTGGAGGATGGAAACTTAGAAAGTGCTGAAGTTGTTGATCACGCACTCGCGCAACTGCTACTCGCTCAACTCAACGTTCCACCCTTGGCTCCACCGCAGGTTCCACTGCAGCCATTGGTACAGGGATCTCCACCCTCGGTTCCACTACAGGTTCCACTACGGCAGCTGCCACCGGGGCAACATCCGGAGTAGGCATAGCAGGCTGTGCAAGCCTTTGAGGTTGAGTGTTGATCATTGCTAAAACCGGATCAGCAATTAACCTGATCATCTCAGCGGGAGGAGTGGTCACTGGCACCTCAGCCGACGCACTACTTTCAGCGGTGTTACGTGGTTGAGACTGCCCCGCAGCACTCCTAGTCACATATAATCGTGCAATACACAATTTAGTGACCGAAAACATAGCAAACAACAATCATGGAACGCTCAGGTTCTGCAAACAAGTATGTTTTTCCATTCCTAAGTGGACATTCTTATTAGTTTTTTGTCGTTTTAGGTGAATGCACACCACCCCTTAAAAGGAATTCGTCCCGAATTCGCTAAACTACGGATCGACGCCCTAAGTCCGTTACCAAATTGTAACACCCTGCCAGTACGAATAATATAATAATAGGTCCGGCCGGGACCCTACGCCATACTATACGCACTAGCTAGGCATTATAAGGTGATATACAGAAAAGAACTACACCAGAGTATACTAAACATAAGCGGAAGCATAAAGATTTAACATTTCTTTTAGAATAGTCCACTATCACAGGAATGAAACAATAAAGTGTAGAGTTACGGCCTTAAGGCCTTACATTTACCAAATGTACCAAACTCAAAGCATACATCGGCGCGCAGGTCGGCAAAACATGAAAAGCAGAAAATGAGGCTGGCTTTCGAGGGCCAACTCCGCAATGGGCCACCGCCAACTATTTCCCGCTAGGCTCGCCTGCTCCTGCATAAGAACATTCCACCAAGAGGTGGAAAATAAAGCAACGGTCAGTACAGCTGACCAAATTATAACGACCCCACCCCTTTTTCGGGGTGGCGGAGCTTCTTCCCTGCAAACAAGCCGTACTAGCAACATGTAATAATATAAGGAAAGTGCAAACTACACAAGGTGAGGTTTCAAGCACAATCAATCTTCTAGGTTGAGAATAAAGTAAACGGGGAACCTAGGTATGCACATGATGTTGGTCGGGTTCACCCGAAGGTTCCCCACGACCGCCTAAGCAACCGCATGAGGCTAACATAACATCAAATCATCACAAACACTCCACCCTAAGGACATAGCCTTAGGTGGGTAAAAGAGATTTTGGTCGGTCTAGGTAAGACACCTTCCACGACCTCTCCCGTGATCACACGGCTTTACGAGAGTTAGGGACCTCTCACCGATCTGCATGGAAACGGGTTCGGTTCAGCTTTGCCCGTGCTCTAATCATCGCGATCTATCGCACGACGCGGGTACGGCTTTACCTCGGCCCGTAAGGGTTTAGCACTTGCATGTGCCACACAAAACATAAGTTACGCACCTAATACATCCACGAGGACCTAGGCTTCACAAATAATTAACGAAGGAGGTACAAGTCACTCCACCTCAAATCGCGTGGTGAAGGTTTGCATTCAACCACCCAAGAAGGGGCTTCCGTTAGGTTCTCGAAAGGCACCTAAATCTCAAGTCCCGCAACACGATAGCAAATCTCACGGAGTCATTCTCCGGCACGCATCCTAGGCTTAACCTAAATGCAACATCGCAAATCAAGCATCACCGATCCGGGCTCACGGCCACGAATAGGCTTCACACAAAATGCCTAAATCCGCACGACTACCGGATTTCTAAATGCAATAATTCCGGGGACGGACACAATCAACCCGGAGTTCGGAATAACTAGAGGAAATCCTAGACTTCACCCATTTGGTGAAAGGGATTCCTCAATGCAAGCATGAAAAAAGGAATGAGAGGACAAAAACACGTCCTAAGACCGGGAGGAAGAATCATTACCCTTGGAGCTTTCTTTTTCACCATAGATTTGAGATTTCACTCGGATAGAAAGTTTCGCAACGACCTACACTTTCCAGATCTGAAAACGGCTCGCGAATCGGAGCTCCAAAGCTCCAGCAATGGCAGAAGACGACTCCTTCTTCTTCCTCGCTGTCGTTGTTTTTCTCTCGGCTCCCGTCTTTTCACGCTGGAAGAAGATAAGGGTTATGAGTTAAAGAGGGCATATATATAGCCCTCTGGACAAACCCTAAACTATTCCAGAAATAAATCCCATCCTTTGGATTTAAAGATCTGAAACTGACGGCCACAATCATAGCTACAATCGGGCTGAAATTCTAAACAGAACGCTGAACTGGACTGCGTTTGACGAATGGGCAGCCGTACGTCTAACGGGCCCAGGGGTCCATTCATCGAACGCGCCCAGGGGGGCGTTCGTCGAACGCGCCAAGGGGGCCGTTCGTCGAACGCGCCAAGGGGGCCGTTCGTCGAACGCGCCCAGGGGGCCGTTCGTCGAACGCGCCCAGGGGGCCGTTCGTCGAACGCGCCCAGGGGGCCGTTCGTCGAACGCACCCAGGGGGCCGTTCGTCGAACGCGCCCAGGGGGCCGTTCGTCGAACGCGCCCAGGGGGCCGTTCGTCGAACGCGCCCAGGGGGCCGTTCGTCGAACGCGCCCAGGGGGCCGTTCGTCGAACGCGCCCAGGGGGCCGTTCGTCGAACGCGCCCAGGGGGCCGTTCGTCGAACGCGCCCAGGGGGCCGTTCGTCGAACGCGCCCAGGGGGCCGTTCGTCGAACGCGCCCAGGGGGCCGTTCGTCGAACGCGCCCAGGGGGCCGTTCGTCGAACGCGCCCAGGGGGCCGTTCGTCGAACGCGCCCATGGGGTCGTTCGTCGAACGCGCCCAGGACGCCGTTCGTCGAACGCGCCTTGGCCGTTCGACGAATTCGGCGAATCCGGCTGAACTCTTTAATTAATTAATTAATAATTTTTTTGCTAGACCTCTTCCGAGAAGTAAAGTCTTGCCTAATATATTCTCGAGAAGGTTATTCCACTTTGATTTCTCGAGAAATATAAATCCTGCATTCAGATTTCTTGATAAGTATAACCTCTGCCCTTTATATTCTCGAGAAGTATAAGTTCTGCCTAATTGAATTCTCGAAAAGTAAACTCCTGCCATTTAATTTCTCAAGAAGTTAATTCCTGATACATTGATTTATCGAGAAATCAATCCTCTGCCATTTAAATTTCGAGAAGTAAATTCCTGCCCAATTGACTTCTCGAGAAATCAATCCTCTTGGCCCTATGATTTCTCGAGAAATGCATTTCCCGAATTTGGGGTGTTACAAGGGATCTAAAGAATTTGTCATTTAGATCATAATTTGTGAAGATCCTACCATAGGTCCTCAGCCCATTGACAATTCTGAAGAACCTTTCAAAACATTCAGCTATGGAGTCCTTTTTCCCTTGCTTGAAGGCTTCATACACCTGGTTCAGTAAGGATTTCTATCATTACTTACCTCAGTTGTGCCCTCAATGTACACAATCAATGTATCCCACATTTTCTTCATAGTTTGGCAGTGAATCAGATTTTGAAATGTGAAATCATCTATGGTACTAACTATAATATTCTTGGCCCTTTTGTCCATAGTGGCTAGATCTTGGTCATCTCTATCAGCTTCTTTGGGACTTATAGGTTTGCATCTATTGTTGAAACCTTTGTGTGGATGAAGGGTCCCTCTTCAACTGTAACAAAAATTCCAGGGTCAGAGGCTTCCATAATTGCTTGACCCTTTGCTTCCAGATACTGAAGTTCTCTTTTCTACAGATAGGCAACTTCATTGAACTGAGCTCTTTATAGCATTCACCTGAAGTCATGGTGAATAGACTAAAGATTTTCTTGAGGAACTTGTTCAGACTGTTAAGTCCTTTTTGAAAAACCTATCTCTGATACCACTTGAAAATTTGATTTGTAGTCTAATCACCTAGAGGGGGGTGAATAGGTACTTCAAAAATATTTTAGTCTCTTTTGAGTTGTTGACTATTTTAGCTCATAGAAATTAAAACAAACAACACAGAAAAACACATAAGTATTTATAGTGGTTCCCCAAATGATGGGTACTTAATTGTCCCCCTACATCTATCTAGCAGTGTGCTAGACTCGGCCAACTCTGCCAAAAACTCAGATCAATTAAATCTTACAACTCAGTAACTCAGCAAGTCCCCTACCTCATATTCCCTCCTGGAATCCTACCATAGGTGCCAGCAGCAACCCTACTGTTGGATCTATAGGTGCCCTTAGAGGGGGTGAATAAGGGTTTTAAAAACTTTTAATATATTATATATGACTTGAAAATCTAAGTGATCAAAATAGTGAAAACCCAACCAACTCAAGTGAAATAAAATAAAGACATGATTTTATTAACTTGAAATAGTAGATTTCAAAACTTGATTTCTTATGACACTAGAAATCGAAGGCAAAAAGGAAAAATCTCCTTTTGTTTTCTATCCCGATTTGTATCCCCATGAAATGGTGGCTTTAGCATATCCTCCCCCAGATCCGGCCTCAAGACGCTCTAGCCAATCCTCCCCCGGATATGGCCTTGAGCACCCCCTAGACCTACTCTAGATCTAGTTGCCAATATGAGGTGAATTCCTCACTAAATCCTAACCATACCTAGTCGCCAACATGAGGCAAATTCACTACACGATTACAAGAGTTATGAATTAAAATAAATAACAACAATATGAAAAACTCCCTCTAAGAAACTTATGAAGTCGGAGACGAAAGATCGTTGTAGAATAAGCGTGGTTGAAGTGATCATCGGTCGGATGTCACGTGAAGAAGTCCTCCTTCAGAAACTATCAGAACTTTTGGTGGGAGATCAACTCTCGACAGAATAAGGCTCTAGAATTTACGCACTAGAAGTCTCTCAAGGATGTGTATAAAAAACGAGAGAAGACGGCTCCTTTTATAGGAGTGTGAGCTAGCACCTGCTCTATCACTACCGTCGGCACTAGGTTGAATTAGGAATAATTCTGCGTATGAGAATCTTCATTCCATGGAAAGCTGTCGAGATTCCTCTTATGCATCGAGCTATAGCCTGTGTTATCCCTATCGATGGCGCTATCTCAGATTAGGCAATATCCTGTGTGTGAGAATCTTTCATTTCAAGTCAAGCTCCGTCATTCCTCTTGTGCATCAAGCTACCGTTGGCGGTATCTGATACTGCCGGCGCTAGTGGTCATGTTGGAGTTTTGGCTTCAAACTTGGGCGCAAGCTTCTTATGTTATCCTTAAGTCACATGGCATTGTTTTCTGCACACTTAAATACACATGATCAAATACACATAGGATTTTTTATTCTCTAACCTAGGAGATGCGAAAGACCATGTTCCAACAAACTCCCCATTTTGATAATAACAAATCCATTAATGATAAATCAGAGCATTAAAATATAAAGCATGAAGAATCATATTTGTGTGTGTGAGAGAGATTACTTAGGATAAGTTGTGATTTTAGTATTTAGAAGTGCTCCCCCTATGTGAATGCTCCCCTTATAAGTAGGTTATCATCTTAAGAATTAATCATGTTTGTTCTCCCTCATTTGATAGCGGTTATTATTTATTATGTTAGTTCTCCCCCTTTTGTTATTAGCAAAAGTGGGTTAAGGAAGCAAGAGACATAGAAAGATGCTTTTTCATAAAAAGGTAAGGCATGATCGATCTTTTATTAGAAATCTAATGATAAAGAGTTTTTAGCATAAAAAGATTTTTTTAAATGATCAGATTTATAACATAAGATAGAAAGTATGCATGTTAGAACAACTAATATAAACTTTACCAAGCAAGTCTACCACTTGTTGAAGAAAAAAAGTTTTGAGATTCAAGATAAAAGTAAGACTTGAAATAAGCATGAAAGCGCAAGGTCAAAGTTATAAGGTAATATTGCGGAAGACTTATAGAAATACAAGAAACACCTTTTTGTAAGCATGCTGATGCATAAGAAGAAATGTGAGTTAAACTTCAAAAATAAGATGTTTTTGTAAATCATTTTTCTTTTAAAATCTTTAAGGTTTACAATAAATTAACCAGGCATGAAAGAAAGATATCAAAAAGAGACTACTACAATGTTATTTTAATTCACAAATTCAAGAAATACCAAACATTGTAGAGAGCATGCTAGGTTACCTAGTGCATTTATATATAAAGAGTATTATAGAATTAGCATTAGGATCCAATACTCATGATACGAAGTGCTATGGAAGATAATGATGTGCACATAAGTGTATTCTGAAAAAGTAAACAAATGATTTAATCAAGAAATATAAGACATACGGAGAGTAAAGTGCACAATAAAACACAAATAATTTTACTTCCACACACTTCAATGCACAAAGAAAACTTATACAATTACCAAGGTGCTATGCACACACAGTGCTTATTAAGGCTTATCAGGGTGCAAATTAGTGCTTGGGGGATCACACATTTTTATTTTCAATATCGATATTTTTTGTGATCTGGTGTACTTAAGAGTAAGTGGTGTAGAAAAAACTAAGGTTTGCACAAGACACTTTACTATTCTTTCCAAGGTGCTCAACCTCACAATGCTTATTAAAATTTATCAGGAGGTTCAAGTAGTGCTTAGTGGAGTTATCTTTGTCAATTTATTTTATGATTTTTTGTTTTGTACAAAGTTCTCTGAATACACTTGTTTTGCAAACCAATGTAACTTTGAAAGCACAACCACTTTTCTTAATTTTTAAGAGTACAAATAAATGTAGTGAAGGTAAGATACTTGGGCAATTTTAATTCACTATACAATTACAATACACAAGCAAGCATTCTTTGATTAAAAACACATGTAGACTTGCCAAAATAAGTGAGTGAAGAAATATCATTATCAATCATAAAACATTTACTCATACTTAGAGGCATGCTAAGCTTGGTTCTACACAAAAATTTTCAATACAATTGATGCACATATAAGAGGCGTGATAAGAGGCAAAACAATGTTCAAAGTAGTTTGAAAGGATGAATATCAACATTATAGAAAGTTCTAACAGATAGATTAAACCATGCTTGATATGAACAAGAAATTCCATACAGTTTTTTTCTTGATATTTTGACATTTTATATTTTGATTTTTCATAAGATGGGGAAAACAAACAAAACAAATTTCATAAATTTTGTAATAAGTCTCTTTTCATAAAACAAAAAAAATCCATAATTTTTGCATAAACTGAAAGCAAAGACATAATTTTTTGCATTTTGGAATTTTGAATTTGATTTTTCATAAAACAAAGAAATGCACAAACAAAAATGCCAAAAACACAGAAATAAGTAGAAAAATTATAAGATCATATTTTTATAAGTTTTTCGGAAATTAGATGCACTAAGTTTGAATCATGGAGCTAGCGTCGGTGGTAGGTCCTAGCGCCTGTGTTAGCTCACAGAGAGTGCTTATTTTAATCGTACAGCCCAGATTTTCTTCAATTTCACTTCCGGTTTTGCTCAATTATATTTGTGCAAAGTAAGACATGTCTAATTAAGTGAAAAGACGAGACGAAATCGCAAAAAGTTGCGGAAGTAAAAAATTTTAGACCATGAGCTCCAACAAAAAAAGTTTAATTCTAATTTTTTAAACAACTTGAGTTTTGCACAATCATTAAGCTTAGTATGATAGGATATGCAAACAAAGAAGACATGATTGAACAAGACAAATATGCATGATTTTAGTGATTATATAAAAATAATGCTCATGCATAAAATAAAAATAGGTATGCTCTAGATAAAATTACCCAAACTATATGTCTACACCCTAGCCCCGTACAAAGTGACGGAAGTGCATGAAGAGATGCACAAATGCAGTAGGTTGTGGTGTTACTCCCATATGCATACACTAGAGAACTCTCAACCTAGCACTCTTTCCCCCTAGTGCCTCGCAAGGCCCCACTGGAACCCTCCCCGGTTAAGGACAAGACATGACTTAGAGGTTAGGTCCTTAATGCATCCAATCCTATGCCCATGCTATTGTGAGACATACAATATTGGTATATGATCATGAGCATACATAGTGTTCTAATATTATGAATGATTTATAGACTATGAGTTTATTTGAGTTTTTAGAATGATAATATAAAACCTCATAGTTATCATGAATTCTAAGAACCAAATTTTCTATGTTTATATCTTGGCAAACATATGATAACTAGCAGTGCATAAGAATAGCATGATAACTAATAATATTCATTAGGATACAATGTTAGTATGATAATACATTCGTTCAATATGACTTTTGTGATTTTATTTTTAATCACGAATTATGAATATATATACTTTTCTGAAAAGCAAGATAATGATAGTTTTTTTTTTGTTATTGCAAGAGTACGCATGAGTCTACAATTAATTTGATCTTTGATAGACTTTAGTTGGACTTAGCAATTTAGAGTGGATCTTGGACTTCCTGAGGTCTACCCTGTGAATGGTTCGCACCGGTACTAGGAGATGTGATGGGGTGACATCCCAAATCTCCCTTTCTCAAGATATTTAAGTGTTATTGGCTGCTACGCATACTTAATATTTAAAATTTATAGACTCAAAATTTTTCGAAAGAGAAAAAAATGAAGTTCGTGATTTCATTAATCTTGATAAATATCTTATTAAAAATTTAGAATTTGATTTATAGATAATATAAGATATTTATAGGCAATGAATTTAAGAAAGATAGAAAGGTCACCAAAATAAAATATGACTTTGAATTTTGATAAACTCATTATGCTTTAAGAGATAAAATCATATTTCCAATAATATATAAGATGATCATGACATGATAACTTAAAAATGTAAAACAAAAACAAAAGAAAAAAGAACATTAAGCATATCATGATGTAGAGTATTATTATTTCATTTATGAAAAGATGCTACTTCATGAAATTTAATGATACCTAATGAATAAGAGATTTAGGTATCCAAAGGGGACCAAGTGTGGTAGTTCCTTTGGGTATCCAAATATAACGTGTTGGCTTATGGGGAGATAGTGATGAATGTGTCCTTTCATGTGAAGTTAATGTTTCATTTTTAATTTTAGATCACCATTCATACTTTGGTTTAATATTATAAGTATGCATCATATTTCCATATTCATTAAACTTAGGCTTAAAATAATGATGACTTTTGAAACCATTTTTCATAGGAAATTTTTGCACATTTGAATTTAATTTGGGAGATACATAAAAAGGATTAGAATTCATTATGCTTTTATGATTAAACATTCTACTAGGTGTATGTTTATTATATTTTAAAATACTGGTATAAGTTGTACACATGTTTGATGATAAACTAGAAATAAAATATTTTTTATTACTTGTAAATTTTTGCACAAATTGTTTTAATGATTCTAGTTTATTAGATAAAATAATATTTTCATTTACCAATTTTTCATTATGGTCTTTTGAAATTAAAAGGTCTTTTTCAAAATCCTTGAATTTTTCTTTAATATCATTACAATCAAAACAAGGCTTTGAAAATTCAATTAAAGAGCAAGATGGAGAAGCCACATCACAACTAGATTCTACATTAACATTAGCTTTTAGCCTTTTATTTTCTAAGCGTAACTTCTCATTAACAATTTTCAATTTCTTAATTTTATGTTTAGCAATTTGTAGCATATGTAATGTGAAAATGGAATTTGTCACAAAAGAGAAGAATTTGATTTCCTTGCATTGCTATCGGAAGAGGCAAGATTTGAACATATAGTTCCTTTGACATCTTTTTGGCACTCCTCTTCCGAAGATAAGATTTCTTCCTCTCTTCCACTTGATGTGCACTCCATTGATCCATCATGAGAGGAGCTTTCTTGAACATCTGTGCAAGCTTGTATGTTCTCCAATTCTTGCGTTTGTTTCATACCTATAGATGGAGAATCATAAGTTATCTCAAGAAAATTCCACATCTCATATGCAGTAGGAAAGGTATAAATGAGTTTGGAAATATTTTGATTAAGTGTACAAAATAGACAATTCATTGATTTAGCATTTAAGACACACTCTTCCCTACTCAACTCATTTGGTGGCTTCCTAATGTTAATATTCCATATTTTAATATCTAATGACTTAAGAAATTTATCCATTAATATTTTTCATCCTTTAAAAATTTTTCCTTCAAATAAAGGTGGTGCCAAAGATTTTCCCTCTATATAAATATTTCTCTCACTAGTAGAAGCGAGATCATGACTACAAAGCACCATTATTCCTGGGTGTTAAACTATTTTGGAATATTGAAGTATCTAGTTGCCTACCTAAATCACCTAGAGGGGGGGGTGAATAGGTGATCTCTACGTCTTTTGCGGAACTAAAAAAAATAAACGTAAAGCACAGCACACAAAGTAGAACACAGCCACAGATAACACCAGGAATTTATAGTGGTTCCCCGTACTTGGGTACTCCACTGCCGGCCTCGCCAATCTAGCACCACAGCTAGACTTGACTACTCACTAAATCTCAGATCTGAATGATCCTACAAACTCGGAGTCAAACTCCTACAAACTCAGAGAGAACCTCTCTTACAACTCGGAGAAAAACTTCTCCTACAACTCGGAGAACAACCACTCCTACAACTCGGAGATAACAACTCCTACAACAAATGATAAAAGGTTTTGAACAAAAAGATACCAGATCTGAATAATACAGGTGTTTTCTTCCTTTTTCTTGAATGGCTTTTGAGAACGATGAGGAAGAACAACGATCCTTCAAATCTATCTTTAGCAATCCAAAACGATCCAATAAAGATTGTAGAAACAGAACACGGATCGATCGAATCCTTCTTGATAGAAAACGACAACTCCAATGAGTAGATCGATCTCCAATCGTAGGCGACGGCGAGGCGGCGCTTTTCTCATTCTTTTGATCGGGAGAGAGATTAGGGTTGAGAATGATTCGAAAACTTGTTGATAATAACCCAAGAGCGAGCCTATATATATAGGGAAACAATTAAGGGTTAAATCGGCCTTAAATGCACTCGGTATAGCCGTTAGGATCGAAACAGAGCGATTACGAAACGAAGATTTGAAATCTGTCTGTCCGTCATTCGTCGGGATTCGTCGGGAGAATACGGGAACATCCGACGAATTGACTTAGCCACAGGGAAAAACGAGTCAACCTGTGAAAAACACTGTCTGTCACCATTCGTCGGGATTCGTCGGGAGAACACGGGAACATCCGACAAATTGACTTAGCCACAGGGAAAAACGAGTCAACCTGTGAAAAACACTGTCTGTCACCATTCGTCGGGATTCGTCAGGAGAACACGGGAACATCCGACGAATTGACTTAGCCACAGAGATTTCTTCACAACCCAGCAAAAATGACTTCTGTCTGGATTCGTCGGGATTCGTCGGAATGACCCGAGTCATCTCGACGAATGGACTTGGCAGATTTTTACTTTTCTTCTGAAAACCTGCTCCACTCCCAAACCTTGAAAGCCTTCAGTTATGAGCACATGAAGTGCACCCCCAAAAGAGAGATTACACATGGACCAACACTTTGTTCTATACAATGAGGGATTACATTATCTAGAACTGTGTTTGGTGATCCATTGCAACCTGACTTTGGTGAGCACTTAGCATTAAGGCCTGTCATACCACATCTAAACAAAAGTCATTAAATACATACTCAATTCAATTTAGTTCACTAGGGGACACCTTCAAATCCAGGTGATTGTGGATACAATACCCAACAATCTCCCCCTATTTGAAGATGTCATAACCCTATGCACTAAATAGAATTGCACAAAAAAAATATAATTGAATAAAATAGCATAACCAGGCAATAATAATTGAAGAAAGAAATAATGTCCATCAAAACAGAGAGATAAATATAAACACAAAGAAAACGGCATGATTTCAGAATGGGTTCAGCTCATGCTTTATCTTTGTCTTTCTTTCTTTCATAAACCCTTTGCACTGCCTCAACTTTCTTCTTTTCTTCAGACTCCATTCTTTCAAAGAATGCCTTTGGCTTGGGCCAATACTTGTCAGGAGCAGTCTCTTTGGATCCACCAGTCTTGAAGTGGAGTCTTCTTTCAGTTGTCCTTTTCTTGAACTTGTCCCATTCATCCTGACTGTAGTGTTTGCTGACACTGTCATTCTGCTTGCTGACTAGATTGAATGAAGTAAGAATGATCTCTTTTGAAGTGGGACTCCAGCTTTCTTGAAAATTTCTTGGAGGAGGCATATCATAGAATGCCCTCATCTTCTTAAATGGATTAGACCTTTTTGCAGAAGGTCTGTCCCCAAAAATCTTCCTTTTCAAAGATTTCTCAGAAACTTCAGGAACCTTGGAGCTTTCAACCACTGGATCATCCCAGAATTCTTGATAGGTTGAAGCTGGGATATCAGAATCAATGAACTCAGAAACTTCAGCTGGAACTTGAGAGGAACTGGGAGCACTAGATGATAGGGGAACATCTGGCATCTTGTCTACCACAGTAAAGCCAAGCATGCCTGCAACTTCTGTGAAGAGCCAACTGATTGACTCATGAGTGTATCCCTGGACATCTGAAACTGATTGCATAATATTCTCAGTCAACTTTCTTCCATTATCATCCAAATTAGACACTAAACTCTCCTCCCCCTTTATGACATCTTCATGTAGGAGGGTATAGAGCTTACTAAGTTGCCTTTCCATTTGATCATCTAAAAAGTTGAGTCCTTGATCATGAGCAGACTTTAGAATAGAAAGAGCAGCAGATGAATGAAGAACATCTTTACCAACTTGAACTATATTCTGGAGAACATGCCCTGTAGCTTTATTGGAGTGATCCAAAGCTTTTCCTGCAGTGGTCATCCAGGCTTCTTGATCACTCTTAAATCTTCCCATGTCATGCTTGATCTTAGCCATTTCCTGTCTCAGAGAACTATCAACAGAGTCAATCTTCTTATAGACTTGCTTGATAGAATGATCAAAGTGATCAGTCTGACCCTTAAGCAGCCCTGCTATGGACTTCAGTAAAGAAGAGTTAGAGCTATCACCAGTCTCAACCTTTTCAGGAGAAAATCTATCAGCTACAAAACTTGAGGACTGTGCTTGCTTTTCAAACACAGTTGCCCTAGTTGCCTTTGGAGAAGTGCTCCTATCCACAAGAACTTCTGGAGGAGGCAAAAGCAGCACAGAAGGAAAGACTTCAGGAGGAACAGATTCAGCCATGAAGATATCCTCCTGGTCTTTCTCCCCCTCAGGTAGAGACATTTCCTTAGCCAACTTCAGCAAGACATCAAAGCTGTCCTTCTCCCCAGATTCAGATTGCTCATTGGGAGAGTCTGGCAAGAATTCATGATCTTCAGAATGAGAATCAACCATGGCAGGTGATCTCCTGGAATCTTCCATCTGAGGAACCTTATCAAAAACAGCAGCATTCTCTGGGCCCTCCATGTCAAGAGTAGCATCAGGGACAACAGAATCAACAGGATCAAGAGGTACTTGATCAGCACCACTTGGAGGAACTCCTACTGCAGCACCACTTCCTGTACCAATGTCTCTTGGGGTTGGAAACTCCCCCTCAACATGTGCAGCTCTGCCCTGAACAGGAGTTGGACTAAGTCCACTCCCCCTGGAGGATTGCCCTGCTTCAGTAGACCTATGCTCATCAGGCAGAAGGGCCTCATCATCACTTACAGCAGTCCTAACTTCAGCATTCCCTGCACCCTTGGGAATTATCCTTTCCCATTTTGAGAAAATGGTTGAGTTGATCTTCTTTGTGTGGTGGATGGGGAGACCTCTTCCAAGATTAAAAAAATCTGGATTGCTATTGTGAAGAAGCAGACTGAGAATTCTTCCAAAATTTGGAGCAAGAAAACTTGCTTTAATCTTCTCAAAGATTACTTCACCAAAATTGAAGTTCTTCCGACAAATTATAGCGGTGTGAATTTTGAAAGCTTCTTCAGAGAGGTAGTCATGAGAGCCTACCTTGCATAATAATACTTTTCCTATAATATCACACAGAAGCTTACCTCCTTCATTCATGAACTTTCTTCTGATTTTGGAGCTTTGATCAAGAATGCCACAGAATCTTCTAGCTCTGAAAATATCTTCATCAGACAACTCTTCTGATTCAACTTCAGGCACCCTTAACGAACGGTTGATACCACTAGCCTTCAAAATGATTTTGCAAGACCTAATGGAGCTTTTGATCTTCTTACCTTGACCTGAGATTTTGGCATTGCGATAGAACTCCAGAATGTCCTGTTCTAGAATTTTTGCCGGTTCTTCCAAGACAAAACTGAGCCCGGCTGTATCGAGCATCAAAATCACATTTCGAAACTCATCTGAAGCTGAGCGGAAGGCGCCTCTCACCAACTCTCCCCCTGAGTGCAAGCCACCTGAAGTTTTTGGCACCATTGATGTCGTCGACGTCTTGGAAGAGAAACAGAGGAATAGCGAATGGAGGAGACGAACGGTCGGTATGGGTTTTACGGAAGGTCTCGTGAAATCATGCGGTTTTCTTTGTTTTATATATATATATATATATAAAAATTGAAGTAGAGTGCGTACCTGAAGGACGATAAAATCGTATTTAATAGGGAAATGATTCCACGGGTAATGAATTGAGAGGAGTAAAATTTGTCCCGTGAACATCCGTGAAGCTTCATGAAATTTTCTGAGTTAACACGTGAAATCTCATTCAATTTCGTGAAATTTCAACAATCCCAACTTCAAGAGTCCTTGTTAAGCATCCCAAGTTCCATTTTGAAGAAATTGAATTTGGTTTCGTCCAGAGGCTTCGTAAAAATATCTGCAATTTGTTTGTCAGTATTAACATATAACAAATTTATGTCCTTACTCTCAACATGTTCCCGGATGAAGTGGTAGCGAAGCTCAATATGCTTCATTCTGCTGTGAGAGACGGGATTATTTGCGATAGCAATTGCACTGGAAGAGTCGCAAAACATAGGAATGTCTTTGATCTTCATGTTGTAGTCTTGAAGTTGATTCCTTATCCATAGAAGTTGTGCGCAACAACTGCCAGCAGAAATGTATTCCGACTCGGCGGTTGATATTGCAACACAATTCTGCTTCTTGCTGCTCCAGGAAATAAGTCTCCTTCCGAGGAATTGGCACATCCCGGAAGTGCTTTTTCTGTCGTCTTTGCTACCTGCAAAGTCTGCATCTGAAAAACCAATTAGTTCGCTATCATTACTTCTTGGGTACCATAAGCCAACATTTGGTGTGCCTTTAAGGTATCTCAAAATTCGCTTTGCAGCAGTATAGTGGGATTCCTTAGAGTTCACCTGATATCTAGCACATACACATGTAGAAAACATTATATCAGGTCTACTGGCAGTAAGTTAGAGCAAGGAGCCAATTATGCTTCTGTACTTGGTTTCATCAAAAGGTTTCCCTTTCTCATCCTTGTCCAGAGACGTAGCTGAGCTCATTGGAGTCCTCATAGAGGTTGCACTCTCCATTCCAAATTTCTTAATCAACTCCTTAGTGAACTTCGTCTGAGAAATGAAGATTCCATCTTCAGACTGTTTCACTTGAAGCCCTAAGAAATATTTCAGCTCACCCATACTGCTCATTTCAAATTTCCCTTGCATAAGTTTAGAAAACTTTTTGCAGAGGTTATCATCCGTAGAGCCAAATATTTTGTCATCGACATAGATTTGCACTAGCAGAATCTTGCCTTTTACTTCCCTAAGAAATAATGTCTTATCTATCTTTCCTCTTGTGAACTTGTTCTCAAGAAGAAAGTTAGACAGCGTCTCATACCAAGCTCGAGGAGCTTGTTTCAAACCATATAAAGCTTTCTGTAATAAATAAACGTGATTGGGATGTTCAGGATTAACAAAACCTGGGGGTTGTTCAACGTATACTTCCTCTTTAATGTATCCGTTTAGGAAAGCGGATTTGACATCCATTTGATATACGGTGAAACCCTTGAAAGCAGCATAAGCAAGGAAGAGTCTGATCGCTTCGAGCCTTGCTACTGGAGCGTACGTCTGATCGAAGTCGATACCTTCCTCTTGTTTGTATCCTTTAGCTACAAGTCTGGCTTTGTTCTTTATGATTGTTCCTTCTTCATCCAGCTTATTTCTATACACCCACTTTGTTCCAATGACATTTTTGTCATTGGGTTTTGGAACAAGTGTCCATACCTTACAGCGTTTGAACTGATTTAATTCTTCTTCCATAGAAATTATCCAAGATGGATCTTCATTTGCCTCTTGGAATTTCTTCGGTTCGACCTGCGAAAGAAAACTCAAATGCATATTCTCGTTAATGGTACCTCGTCTTGTTCTTATTCCTTCATGAGGATCTCCTATGATCTGATCAACTGGATGATCCCTCATGTGTCGTAGCCCGAGGTTCCTTGCATGATTTGGACCAATAGGAGTTTCTTCTGCTGTTGGAGTATCTTCCTCCACTTGGATTGGCTCTTCATCAGGATGATCTTCTTCATAGGTAGTTATTGGGGGGATCTTGATGAAGTGTTGAGAATTTTCTTCAACTGGCTGATCTAAGCTTAGGTCCTGCAGCTTTGAACCTGTGTCTACAGAAGAAATGCTAGAGGAGCTGCCTTGTAGCATGCTCGTCTCATCAAATACAACATTAATAGATTCTTCTACCACTAGGGTTTTCTTGTTAAAAACTCTATATGCCCTACTATGGCTACTATAACCTACAAAAATACCTTCAAAGCTCTTTTCACTGAACTTAGTTTTGTAATGCTTTCCATTGTTCAGTACAAAGCATTTACTACCAAAGATTCGAAAATAAGAAATGGTCGGTTTCTTGCCTTTTAGAAGTTCATAAGGAGTCTTTTCATGGTTTTTGTTTATGAGCGCTCGGTTTTGCACATGGCATGCAGTATTGACAGCTTCAGCCCAGAAATATTCAGGTAGTGAAGAGTCACTCAACATGGTTCTGCAAGCCTCAATGAGTGTTCTATTCTTTCTCTCAGCTACTCCATTTTGTTGTGGAGTTTGAGGAGAGGAAAACTCATGAAAGATACCAAGGCTTTCACAGAATTCTGTCATAGCTCCAGATTCAAATTCTGTACCATGGTCACTTCTGATTTTGACCACCGAACAGTTAAATTCATTCTGGACTTGCCTGACAAAACTAGTGAAAGTGTCAAAGGTATCTGACTTGTGTTTCAGAAAGAATACCCAGGCAAAACGAGAGTAATCATCTACAATAACCAATGTGTAAGACTTTCCTCCTAAACTCCTAATTTGCAAAGGACCAAACAAATCCATATGGAGCAGGTATAGACACCTGGTTGAATCTTTGCCAATAATGCTCTTAAAGGTAGCTCTTGTTTGCTTGCCTTTTACACATGCATGACAAGGTCTATCTTTACCGCACTTAACATCTGGTGCATCGCGCACTAAGTTTTGAGAAAACAATTTATTAATAGTTTTGAGATTTATATGTGATAATCTCTTGTGCCATTGGTCAACAAGAGATGCACTATCTTTTGCTAAAAGACATACTGGTGTAGAAGATGATATACAAAGAAAATTTAAACAAAATATGTTTCTACAGCGAATGCCTGATAAAATCGTTTCATGATTTTCAGCCGACTTTATCAAACATTTATCTTTATGAAAATCAACAATGTATCCTTTATCACAAAGTTGACTTATGCTTATCAGATTATGTTGTAATCCTTCCACATAAGCTACATCGGAAAACGATACATTACCATTAGAAATCATACCATAACCTTTAGTTATTCCTCTGTCTGAACCGCCAAAAATAACTTTTGGACCGTTCGCAACTGGAATGTAGTTTTGCAAGAGGCTTCTTGTCCCGGTCATATGCCGAGAGCATCCACTGTCCAAATACCAGATAGGATTTTTATTGGCCTTTGGACATACCTGCAAAAACAGTTTATTTTGCCTTAGGAGCCCAAACATATTTGGGTCCTTGGTCCCTTGTCAGTTGAGCACCACGATGAATGTTAACATTGCGAGTGGTCTGCCTTGCAACGTTCACTTGTGGTCTCCTAATATACGTTGTATTGAACCAACAATCAACGGCAAAGTGACCAATTTTGCCGCAGCACCAACAGTCGAATCTGTTATACCTTCTTTTTACACTCTCCTGCTTAACTTTTTGAACGTTAGCTCTTGCAGGAGCAGCCCTTTTAGATGAGGATGCCTCATGGGGGCAGCACACACAAGGTGGTACTGTCTTCTTCGGCTTTGGTGCAACAGCCTTCACTTTTGGTGCTTTCTTAGCACTCGGACCATGAACAAATGGACCATACCCTTTCTGATTAATCTCCTGATAGGGTGCTTGAAAAGTACTATCACCAAAGTTTCGGGGAGGAGCCCATTCCTTATGATCATTCACAGGCACAAAAGAAATTGGTCGTGTGAAATGACCATAGGAACTCTCCATATCATAAGCATTCGTAGGGAATATAACTCTCTTGAATGCTACAGGCTCTTGATGAGCTTTCCCTTTTTCTTTGGTGGTAGCTTTCTTAGCGACCAAACCATTCTTCTTAGCAATTATGTTTTTAGAAGAATTGCTAGTACTAGCTTCATGCCCTATACCACTTCCTTTTGCCTTAGTGGTAAAAGTACCAATAATCGGCAGAACAGTTTTTGGTTGAGAGAATGCTTTAACCAACTTCTTCTCAGCCGCAAGTTGTTCTTCCAATACATTTATCGAATGATCTCTCATGGCAAGAGTCTCTTCCGAGCTTTTGATCTTGTCTTTCAAGGCTTGGACTTCCTCTTTGATAGAGGAAAGTTCTTCAACTTCTTTTCTCAAGTTAGATTACACCTCCTTGAGAGCCATGATCTCCTTGCCCTGAGTTTTGACAATCTTTCGGCACTTGTCAAAGCTTTGGAGCATTTTGGTATATTGAGACATGAGCTCAGATTCATCGTCTGAGGGGTTATCCTTTTGTTCAGCTGAAGCATAATCAGAATCAGATAGGATAGTGTGATCATTTACCTTTCCGGTGTACGGGGGTGCTTCTTCATCATCAAACATGGCCATCAGGCCGAAGTAAGCTTCTTCTTCATCACTCGACTCATCGGAGTTACTGTCGCTCAGAGTTTTGGCTTTCTTAGCGACGAAGCTTCTATCTGATTTCTTATTTCCGTGGATGGATTTCTTGTCTTCTTTCCTTCCACCTTCTTTCTTCTTATAGGGACACTCAGCAATCATGTGCCCTGGCTTATTACAATAGTAGCAAATAATGTCAGAAGAAATGTGTTTGTTCTGTTTGGATTTATACCTGTCATTATTGCTTGAGCCCTTCCTGAGATAGTCGCCATCACGACGAGAATGTTTATGATCCGAGGAAGACGGCTTGTTGTTCATGTGCCTTCGCTTGTTCAGCAGTTTCTTAAACTGACGGGAAATTAAAGAGAACTCCCCATCAGACAGTTCGGAACAGGAGGAGCTGGCTTCTGATTCTTTTTCAATATCAGATTCCTTTTCTCTGATCGGTATCACTGCTTTGCTCTTCTTTGAATTCTCTGCCTTCAAAGCTAAGGTTCTTTCTTTGCTTGAAGCTCGATTTACATCCTCTTCAGACTTTCGGATGTTCATTTGTAATTCATGAGACAGCAGCTTTCCGAACAGATTCTGAGGTTCTAGACTTGGCAGTTTTCCAAACTCTCTAATGGCCACAATTTTGCTATCCCAGTCTTTCGTTAGGGAACGCAAGAATTTGTCATTTAGTTTACCGTTTGTGAACTCCCTGTCGTAGTTCCTCAGACCATTGACTATTTTGAAGAATCGCTCGTACGCATCAGCAATGCACTCCTTCTTACTCTGCTTGAAAGCCTCATACTCTTGATTGAGTAGAGATCTTCTGTCTTCTCTCACTTCGTCAGTACCTTCCATTAGAACAATCAAGGATGTCCACATTTCTTTGGCTGATTTGCAGTGGATTAAGTTTTGCAACATGGAGTCATCCACTGCGCTTGCAATGATGTTTTTAGCCTTCTTGTCAAGGGAAACAAGAGCAATTTCATCCTTGTTTAAGTCCATCATCTTTTTAGGTACCTGAACCGTGGGATTTGTTGACGAGGCAGTCATTGGCACATGAGGACCTTCTTCCACGATTTGGAAGATTCTGGGATCTGCAGCTTCCATATAAAACGGACTCTTTCTTTCCACATAGGAAAGTTAGCCTTAGTGCAGATGGGCAATTTCAGAGAGGATTCCTTGACTCTATCCATGGCTAGCTAGCAACTAGAAGGATGGATCCTGTTCAAGGTGTTAACCTAGCAACGAACAGCGACCCTCTGATACCAATTGAAGTATCTAGTTGCCTACCTAAATCACCTAGAGGGGGGTGAATAGGTGATCTCTACGTCTTTTGCGGAACTAAAAAAAATAAACGTAAAGCACAGCACACAAAGTAGAACACAGCCACAGATAACACCAGGAATTTATAGTGGTTCCCCGTACTTGGGTACTCCACTGCCGGCCTCGCCAATCTAGCACCACAGCTAGACTTGACTACTCACTAAATCTCAGATTTGAATGATCCTACAAACTCGGAGTCAAACTCCTACAAACTCAGAGAGAACCTCTCTTACAACTCGGAGAAAAACTTCTCCTACAACTCGGAGAACAACCTCTCCTACAACTCGGAGATAACAACTCCTACAACAAATGATAAAAGGTTTTGAACAAAAAGATACCAGATCTGAATAATACAGGTGTTTTCTTCCTTTTTCTTGAATGGCTTTTGAGAACGATGAGGAAGAACAACGATCCTTCAAATCTGTCTTTAGCAATCCAAAACGATCCAATAAAGATTGTAGAAACAGAACACGGATCGATCGAATCCTTCTTGATAGAAAACGACAACTCCAATGAGTAGATCGATCTCCAATCGTAGGCGACGGCGAGGCGGCGCTTTTCTCGTTCTTTTGATCGGCAGAGAGATTAGGGTTGAGAATGATTCGAAAACTTGTTGTTAATAACCCAAGAGCGAGCCTATATATATAGGGAAATAATTAAGGGTTAAATCGGCCTTAAATGCACTCAGTATAGCCGTTGGGATCGAAACAGAGCGATTACGAAACGAAGATTTGAAATCCGTCTGTCCGTCATTCGTCGGGATTCGTCGGGAGAATACGGGAACATCCGACGAATTGACTTAGCCACAGGGAAAAACGAGTCAACCTGTGAAAAACACTGTCTGTCACCATTCGTCGGGATTCGTCGGGAGAACACGGGAACATCCGACGAATTGACTTAGCCACAGGTAAAAACGAGTCAACCTGTGAAAAACAATGTCTGTCACCATTCGTCGGGATTCGTCGGGAGAACACGGGAACATCCGACGAATTGACTTAGCCACAGAGATTTCTTCACAACCCAGCCAAAATGACTTCTGTCTGGATTCGTCGGAATGACCCGAGTCATCTCGACGAATGGACTTGGCAAATTTTTACTTTTCTTCTGAAAACCTGCTCCACTCCCAAACCTTGAAAGCCTTCAGTTATGAGCACATGAAGTGCACCCCCAAAAGAGAGATTACACATGGACCAACACTTTGTTCTATACAATGAGGGATTACATTGTCTAGAACTGTGTTTGGTGATCCATTGCAACCTGACTTTGGTGAGCACTTAGCATTAAGGCCTGTCATACCACATCTAAACAAAAGTCATTAAATACATACTCAATTCAATTTAGTTCACTAGGGGACACCTTCAAATCCAGGTGATTGTGGATACAATACCCAACAATAACCTTGCTCTGATACCACTTGTTGGATCTATAGGCGCCCTTAGAGGGGGGTGAATAAGGGTCTTACAAACTTTTAATATATTTTATATGACTTGAAAATCTAAGAGATCAAAATAGTGAAAAACCAAACAACTCAAGTGAAATAAAATAAAGACATGACTTTATTAACTTGAAATAGTAGATTACAAAACTTGATTTCTTATGACGCTAAAAATGGAAGGCAAAAAAGAAAAATTTCCTTTTGTTTTCTATCCCGACTTGTATCCCCACGAATCGGTGGCTTTAGCCCATCCTCCCCCAGATCTGGCCTCAAGCCACTCTAGCCAATCCACCCCGGATATGGCCTTGAGTACCCCCTAGACCTACTCTAGATCAAGTCGCAACACGAGGCGAATTCCTCCCTAAATCCTACCCAGACCTAGTCGCCAACACGAGGCGAATTCACTACATGATTACAAGAGTTATGAATTGAAATAAACAACAACAATATGAAAAACTCCCTCTAAGAAACTTCTGAAGTCGGAGACGAAAGATCGTTGTAGAATAAGTGTGGTTGAAGCGCTCGTCAGTCGGATACCGCGTGAAGAAGTTCTCCTTCAGAAACTATCAGAACTTTTGGTGGGAGATTAACTCTCGGCAGAATAAGGCTCTGGAATTTAGGCACTAGAACTCTCTCAAGGATGTGTATAAAAAACAAGAGAAGAGGGCTCCTTGTATAGGAGAGCGAGCTAGCGCATATGTTATCACTACCATCGGCGCTAGGTTGAATTAAGAATTATTCTGCGTGTGAGAATCTTCATTCCAAGGAAAGATGGCCGAGATTCCTCTTGTGCATCGAGCTACCATCTGTGATATCCCTTCCGCCGGCGCTATCTTGGATTAGGAAATATTCTGCGTGTGAGAATCTTTCATTTCAAGGCAAGCTCCGTCATTCCTGATCTTGTGCATAAAGCTACCGTCGGTGCTATCCGCTACCGCCGACGCTAGTGGCCATGTTGGAGTTTTGGCTTCAAACTTGGGTTCAACCTTCTTATGTTATTCTTAAGTCATATGGCATTATTTATTGCACACTTAAACACACATGATCAAATACACATAGGATTTGTTATTCTCAAACCTAGGAGATGTGGAAGACCATGTTCCAACACCTACCTGAGATTGTAAGCACTCATACAACTCATATCCCCAACAAGGATCATACAGCTCAGATTTCCTCAAAAATCCTTCCTCAGGTCTTCACAGACCCTACCTCGGACTTTCAGCAAAGTCCTACAACTCAGGCCTTCTCACAAGCAATACACTCAGGTTGTCAACACAGCCCTACCTCAAATCTCAAAGAAATCTTACAATAAGAGATTAGAAGATGTTTACATCAAATGGACCAGAAGATATAGCTTTAAGAAGCTTGAGTCTTCTTAGATCTTTTTGGAAAGAAAGTCTTCTTTAGCGATAACAATTGATCAATTAGCAAAAAATCTTTTAGTGCCAGGATTAGTGTTGAGCTTTCTTGAATGAAGAAGTATACTTGCTCTCAAGAGTGAGAGTTTTCTTGTTAAAACTTTACTTTTTCTCCTTCTTTCAAAAAAAGACTAGCTTTTACTGTTCTATTGCTTTCTAGCAGCAGGTAAGCTTTTCTCTTTTTGAATTCTTAAGGATATAAGCCCAAGGTTTGAGGTTAGCCAACCCTCTCTTATCCTTTTATAGCTCTAAATCTTCAAATGGTCGAAACCCTAAAAGGTTTTGTCTCAGACCTCTTTTCAGACATGATTGTTTTGACATCTGCTTTTGTCGTCTCCGTTGATTTGAAATCCCGCCTTCTGAGCTTGACAAGTCAATATCGTCATGTGAAGATAGTTGACACAAAGATATATGACTTAGCAGGTCTTGTTCATGCAATGTTATCATCGTGTGCACCTTGTTGTCACGATGATAACTAACTTAGATGGCTTCACTTGAGCTTTCATCACGATATCTCCCTTTTTTGACTGTTCTTGAGTCCTCACAATGATATCATCGTGTGAAGCTTGTTGTCACGCTGATATATGTATTAGCTGCCTTTTTGAGTCCTTACAATGATATCGTTGTGTGAAACTATTATCATGACGATATATGCCTTAGCTAACTTTTCTTGAGTCCTTACGACGATATCGTCGTGCGAAGCTTGTTGTCACAACGACATACGCATTAGCTGATATTTCTTAAGTCCTTACAACAATATCTTCGTGTGTGTACAACCCTCATATTTTTCGAGTCGGTGTGACGCAACGCGGATGAGGTCGAGATAGTAAAGGTGGCCGAGGCAAGTGGAGCGATCGCTCAAAGGCGATCAAAACCAGTCAAGGCAAAAAGAGGCTCGGGGAGGGGAGTAAGGAGGTAGTGGAGCGAGTGGGGGAGGCTCCCCCCACTCACCCCCTCCTAGATGGCGGGTGGGGGAGGCTCCCTCCCACTCGCCCCTCCTAGTTGGCGGGTGGGGGAGGCTCCCCCCACTCGCCCCTCCTAGTTGGCGGGTGGGGGAGGCTCCCCACACTCGCCCCTCCTTGTTGGTGGGTGGGGGAGGCTCCCCCCACTCGCCCCTCCTTGTTGGTGGGTGGGGGAGGCTACCCCCACTCGCCCCTCCTTGTTGGCTGGTGGGGGAGGCTTTCCCCCACTCACCCCTCCTTGTTGGCGGGTGGAGGAGGCTCCCCCCACTCGCCCCTCCTAGTTGGCGGGTGGAGGAGGCTCCCCCCACTTGCCCCTCCTTGTTGGCGGGTGGGATAGGCTCCCCCCACTCGCCCATCCTAGTTGGCTGGTGGGGGAGGCTCCCCCCACTCGCCCCTCCTAGTTGGCGGGTGGGGGAGGCTCCCCCACTCGCCCCTCCTAGTTGGCAGGTGGGGGAGGCTCCCCCCACTCGCCCCTCCTTGTTGGCGGGTGGGGGAGGCTCCCCCCACTCGCCCCTCCTTGTTGGAGGGTGGTGGAGGCTCCCCCCACTCGCCCCTCCTTGTTGGCAAGTAGGGGAAGACCCATCTCGACCTCCCCCTCCCTCCTTCTAGTGCACTGTTCGACCTGGTGCGAGTGCACATGCAAGGTCGCAGGGTTGCAGGGTCGCAGGGTCTCTAGGGAAGACTCGGGAAGTAATGTTTCGACCCGCTTTTAGCCTTTTCAAACAACGGAAGTCGGCTATTGGCAGACCATTTTGGCTATCCGCAGACCTTTTTTTGGGAAGTCTATAAATAGACCCCCATGGGCACCTTGGGAAGGGATATTGGTACCCCCCCCCCCCCCCCCCTCCCTCGCGTGTGAGCAAGCACTACTCCTCCCCTCCCCCTGTCATTGAAGGTGGACGGTGAGGTGATCCTTAGTTCCCTCCAAGGTGCCCAGGCTCAGCATTGGCTTGGGAGGGGAAGTTCCTTATGAGCTTCCGGGTATGTGGTGGGACCTCGACGCTGCAGCTTAAGAGGTCCATTTGTGGACGTAGGTGTTCTTCAAGGGTAAGGTTCTTCGGTTCTTAGTGACTAGTCAAGGGTCTCGCTCAGGTCAAGTAAGGGTTAGCTGCATCCCCCTTACGAACGTCGAGACCAGTTCTCTGGTTTCAACATTATGGTGCGATGAGCGTGGAAGCAGCTAGTTCAGAAAGCTCTGAGCAAGTCTCATGGCTGGAAGTGATGAGCTGGGGGACTCACCCCCTACCAGCAAGTGCGTGAAGAAAAGGGATTTTGAAGAGTTCAAGGAGTCGGTTCTGGAGCTCATGCGGGTCGCACTCCCCCTCGCGGCGAGTGCTCGACACCACCCGCACCTGTGCTCGCCTTGCCATCTCCGATAGAGACGGGGCAAGCACGTCGGCAAGGGAAGGAGCTAGCCACATGGGAGGGCTCAGGTCTACAAGCAAGAGGGCTCTTCAATGGATCTCCCAGGACCGGCTACCCCGGTGGAGAGATGGAGAGAACGCCTTCGATTCGCCAGGGAAGATGAGGAAGTCCCTTCTGCGAGCTGATCATCTCAGCTCTCGTTCTCGACGGGTTCAGCAAGCCTGACATGTCTTACTATGCAGGGAAGGATGACCCTATTCAGCACCTCCAGTGGTTTGAAGACATGGTCTCGGTCAGGCAGATGACAGACGCCTCCAAGGGCAGGCTCTTCGCCATCACTTTCAAGGGAGAGGCAAAAGACTGGTTCCACCAGCTCCCATCAGGTTCTATCTTCAGCTTCAAGGACCTGCTCCGGAGTTCCTTGTTAAGGTTCTCCACCTCGAAGAAGGGGAGGAAGGGGCCCGAGTCCATGTTCTTGATTCAACAGAAGCAGGGGGAGACGCTGGGAAGCTACGCAAACCGGTTCCAGGAGCAAGACTTCTGCCTCTAGGTTGACCAGGGAAGCAGGAAGGACCAGGAGAAAGAGAAGGAATGAGAAGGCAGAGAAAGTGGAGGAGGTGATAAAAGAGATGGTTGGGATGCATGTGGCCGAGTAGGCGCAAGAAGGCGCGTTGTAATAGATATGCAACCTCCCCATGTTGAATGAAAAGTAGGTAGAGATAGAACCTTAGGTAAAGCCTTTGAGAAGGTGTTGAGTTCCTCTGCCTTCAAGTGAAGGTAAGCACCTAGGACGCGGATGGGTACTCCGCCTCTAGTTGGTAAGATCCCCGACTAGAGTCCATTCTCCGGGCTCAGTCATGCCGGCAGATGGGAGACTCATCGGGTTGACTCGCTGCTTGACTAAGTGGCTTAGGAAGGTGTTGAGTTCCTCTGCCTCCATGTGAAGGTAAGCACCTAGGACGTGGATGGGTACTCCGCCCCCAGTTGGTAAGATCCCCGACTAGAGACCATTCTCCGGGCTCAGTCATGCCGGCAGATGGGATACTCATCGGGTCGACTCGCTGCTTGACTAAGTGGCTTGGGAAGGTGTTGAGTTCCTCTGCCTCCAGGTGAAGGTAAGCACCTAGGACGTGGATGGGTACTCTGCCCCCATTTGGTAAAATCCCTGACTAGAGACCATTCTCCGGGCTCAGTCATGCTGGTAGATGGGAGACTCATCGGGTTGACTCGCTGCTTGAGTATGTGGATTGGGAAGGTATTGAGTTCCTCTGCCTCCAGGTGAAGGTAAGCACCTAGGACGCGGATGGTACTCCGCCTCCATTTGGTAAGATCCCTGACTTGAGGCCATTCTCCGGGCTCAGTCATGCCGGTAGATAGGAGACTCATCGGGTCGACTCGCTGCTTGAGTAAGTGGCTTGGGAAGGTGTTGAGTTCCTCTGCCTCCAGGTGAAGGTAAGCACCTTGGACGCGGATGGGTACTCCGCCTCCAGTTGGTAAGATCCCCGACTAGATACCATTCTCCGGGATCAGTAATACCGGCAGATGGGAGACTCATCGGGTCGACTCGCTGCTTGACTAAGTGGCTTGGGAAGGTGTTGAGTTCCTCTGCCTCCAGGTGAAGGTAAGCACCTAGGACGTGGATGGGTACTCTGCCCCCAGTTGGTAAGATCCCCGACTAGAGACCATTCTTCGGGCTCAGTCGTGTCGGCAGATGGGAGACTCATCGGGTCGACTCGCTACTTGACTAAGTGGCTTGGGAGGGTGTTGAGTTCCTCTCCCTCCAGGTGAAGGTAAGCACCTAGGACGTGGATGGGTACTCCGCTCCCATTTGGTAAGATCCCCGACTAGAGACCATTCTCTGGGCTCAGTCATGCCGGCAGATGGGAGACTCATCGGGTCGACTCGGTACTTGACTAAGTGGCTTGGGGAAGGTGTTGAGTTTCTCTGCCTCCAAGTGAAGGTAAGAACCTAGGACGTGGATGGGTACTCCACTCCCATTTTGTAAGATCCCCGACTAGAGACTATTCTGAAAGTGGAGGTCAGATCTTAAGTTACTCTAGAGGGGGGGGGGTGAATAGAGTATTAAAACTTTTTCTTAGTTTTTATAGCGGAATTAAAATAGTGTTACATATAAGTGTAAGCAGTGTGATAATTATATAAACAAAAAAATTAAGTAAATGTAATCACAAAACAAACAGCAGTGCCACAGGAAATAATCAAACACAGAAGACACAAGGAGCTATAGTAGTTCCCCAATAAGTCTGGGTACGTCTACTCTTCTACCACCTTTGGTAGGAATCCACTAGGAGGTTGTTGATAAGGTGCCCTCACACCAGGTGAGCTGTTGATAAGGTGCTCTAACCAAACTGCAGGTTTTTGAAAAGGTGCCCTGTCACCGAGATTAACTTTTGAAGGGAGTTATAACCCTGTACAAAATGGGAAGGAAAAGGTTTATAGTGTTCTTCTCTGTCAAGATGCTGAGAGAAGACTCTAGTGGATGTTGTTGTAAAGCTCCCCCTGTCAGATTGAAGTGCTTGATAGAAAATGAAGAAGCTTTCTCTTGAGAACTAGGATCTCCTGTAGCTGTTTGATCTGGAAGAACAAGTTCTTCAGATTTGCTTGTTGCTCTTTTAAAAGATCTAAATTTACAGCAGATTCTGAGTGAATGTTCTTGAGGATGATGTTCTCAGAGGTTTTCATGCTGCTTGTAGAGGAAGATGAAGAAGTAAAGAAAAACTTTCTGAGATGTCTAACTGTATGCCTTCTTCTTCTGAATACTATATGTATATATATATATATATATATATATATGTATCCTTTTTATTTTGTAATATAATGACGTTTGAATTCTGTCGACTCAAACGATTTTGGTAGGTCCTTTTATTTTTGACTGTGAAAAGATCCCTTTTCATTAAATGTCAATGGCTATTGCTGCCTTGGAAAAAGGAAAGAAGAGAATATATTACCTTAGTTTAATATCCTTCCTTATCTGTCAGAATACGTCCAAAGGATATTAAATAGATCTGTTATATTCGTTGTTTTGCTGTTAGGATAGATAGAATATAGTTGATAACAAATCTGGGCTTCAATAAATGATCTGTCGAACGCTGGGAGCCATCTGTCGAGCGCTGTCCAGAATATGTCGAACACTGGTTAGAAAACTGTTGAGCGCTGTCAATAAAAACTGTCGAACGCTGGGAGCCATCTGTCGAGTGCTGCTAGCCATTCGTCGAACACTAATCAGTGAATGTCGAGTGCTGTAACTGGCTGTATTACTTCAGTCTGCTTAGAACAATTTGTCGAACGATGCTAGACATTCGTCGAACGCCACATGCCATTTGTCGAGCGCTGCTAGACATTCGTCGAACGCTGGGAACCTTAGATTTAATCTTAAGTTCTAGCTAATTTATCAGCCTAAAGACTTGACCCTTAAACTATACAATGGGGTCAACTGATCCTAATCAGTACATAGTGATCCTAGCCCAAAACAGTAAAAGGGTTGTTCCAACAATCTCCCCCTATTTGGGTTAGGATACTTTTTGACAAGAAAAATCAAGTAGATGCAGCAAAACGGGGCAATAATGAAATGAAATATATCTGATAGATAAAAATAGATCATCAGATAAAAATAAGTGCTCTGAGTTCAGAAACTTTACATTCATAACCAAGCAATTTATTTAAGGCTTTTTGTCCTGAGAAGATGGCTTGTATATGATTTTTCTGTTGGGGTCTTCTGATTTCTTTTTGCTGATAAACAAGTCTTGAGCACCGATGATTTTCTGTTCTTTAACATGAGGAATAAATGCTTCTGGGTGCATATCAATATATTCCTCAGTATTGAATGCTTTAACTGTTTTGTATTTTTCAAGTTCTTTTCTTCTGTATTCTGACATGGTTGAGTAACTTGAGAAATCTTTGCCTTCAGCTTTAGCCTTTTTAATCTGTGCATACCCAATTGTTTCTTTTAGTCTTGCCATCTGACAGAGTTTCTCTTCTTCTGGATCTGGAAAATGATAAATATTTTCTGAATCATTTTTGTCTTGAGTGACCTTTTGAGGTACTCTATCTCTGTGAAGAGTTCCATCAGAAATGTGAAGTTTGTATTCTGAAGATATTTGAGAAGAGGAAAAGGTTTGACTTCTTTGAAGGATAGGAGCTGATTTCTTAGAGGAAGGAGCACTGGCTGATCCAGAGGCTTGAGAACCACTAGAACTACCAGGTCTCCTTGAATGTTGAGAGCTTGGCCTCTGAGAGGAAGATGATACACCTGCTGATCCTGTTGCACCAGCTGCTGGAGGAGGAGGAGGATGATTGTGCTTGACTGGTTTGTCAGGGATGTAGCCAGTCTTCTTGAATTTCTTCCTCCTATTGTTCTCATTTCTGGAGAGCTTCATCCAGTGAGGAGTTTTCTCATCAAGAGGGACATTATACAAAATGTACAGAGGAATGTCATTATTTGGATTTGGAGGTTTGGGAGCAGCCTTTGACTTAGCTGTTCTTTTCTTTCTTTTCTTTGAGAGTGTATCATCAGAATCACTGTTGTCATCATCATCTTCAGAGTCAGAAGATGAGATTGGCTTATTGTATAAATCATCAATTCTCTTGATTGCTTCCCGAGCCTTTAATCTTTCTTCTTCAGCTTTGTCAAACTCTGCATCTGCTTCTCTCCAGATTTCATCAAAGCTTGGCATTGGTTCTTCATTCCATACAGAAATTGGAGGTGAAGAAATAGTTTGTGGGGTTGTTGTATCATCAAGGAATTCTGCAAGATCATCTTCATATTCTGCAGAATGATCCTTTATTTGAATGTCTTGAACAGTGGATGAAGGAATAGAGGATATGTAATTTTGTATGATGTCAGAATGAGTTTTCTGAGGAAGGCAAATCAGAGCCTTTGATAGATCCTCTATGTATGGTGATACCCTTGAAGTATATGTGACATCAAATTTTGATAATAAGCTATATAGATCACAGGATGGATGAATGCATATATTATTTATTACTTCTATAACTTGTGTATCTCTATCAAAAATTGTAACTTCTGTATCATCTTCTGGAGTTCCTTCTTTTTCTGGAGCTTCTTCATAGGACATCTCCCCCTGCCTAGCTTCAGGATAGCCTGAATCTAGGCCCCTAGTATAAGGGACAGCAGTGGAGGAGGGAAGAGAGGCTATCTTAGAAGATAAAGTAGAAAGTGCCTGAAGAACTGGAGCAAGTTTTGCATCCAGGAGCTGGCTTATTTTAGGAAGGATAAGATCAAAGACTTGATCAGCAATAGAGGAGAGGTTGAGGGATGGATAATCTGGTGGATGGCAAGTGAATGGTTGTGAAGTGGATGGAGATGATATTGAAGGAATGATATTGCTTATGTTGGTGGTATGTGCATGAATGTCTAGATGGATTGGACTAGGAGAATGGATAGGTGAATGATATTCATTGTGTATTGGAGAGGGAGGTGTGGTAGGTAGTGGTTCTGAAGATAGGGGTGGAGGTGGAGCATCACTGATGTGGTCGGTTAAGATTGGAATATCATTGATGGGTGATATTGCAGTTGAAGGAGGGGATGAAGAATGAGCATTATGATTGATCAAGGGTATGGTGATACCCTTGAAGGAGTGACTTGATCAGTCCTTATGTCCTCAGAAGCTTTCCTTTTTCTGGAGGCCTCAGCTCCTGTATTTTTCTTGGAATTATTCTATCCCATTTAGCAAAGAGTGCTGAGGTCAGCCTCTTGCTGGCATTTATTGTTACTTTTGGTGACACCAAAAGTTCTGGATGCCTTTCTTGCAGAAAGATTCCTAAGATTCTTCCAAAGCATACATTCTCTGTAGAGTTTTTCTTTTTAATTAGGTCAAAAAGGATTGATCCTCAGTTGACTTTCTTCTTCTCCATTAAGGCCACCATTAATAGAAATTGGTGCCTACTGATATAGTCATGCCCAGAAGTCTTGCCCAGCAAGACTTTCCCAACAATATCTGCTAAGAACTTGTAGTTCTGAGACAGATTCTTTTTCAGAATGTGGCTAGGGTTTCCAGTCAAATGGCCCATTTTGACTAAAGCTTCATCTTCAAGACAAAAGATTTCAGAAAGGATGGTGGGAGAGAGAGACATGATGACCTGATATTGTTCCCGACAAACTTTCATCGACTGATTTTGCAGTGAAAACCCATTCTTTTATCTCTGCAATAGCTATCTTCTGCCTGGTGCTTAGAAATTTCCTTAGTTGTTGTTCATCCAGCATTTGAAGAATATCCTTGAAGATTTGGTCTGACTGTGCAAACGAGTCCATGTCAATGTCAAAGCCTGCGTCAAACTTCATTAGGTGCAGAGAAGCCTGAGGAATCGTCATTGTTCCTGCAAGGAAAGTTGAAGATCAAGTGCAGAGAGGAACTGGAGGGAAAGACGATTTCTGTAGGCGCAAAACTTAGAATAAGATAAAATAAGTGTTATATAGTCAAGAAAATAGGGAGGAGAATTCGAGGACCGCCGTTCGGCAAAACCTAATTAAATCTGAAGTCGAACCGACTTTAAAATTAAAAAAAATTTCGTCGACCGCCGTTCGACAAACGATATTTTCTTTACTGACTCTTGAAGATGTAGGTTTTTGTCGACCATCGTTCGACAAAGAACAAAAAAAAATTTGTCATTCTTTGTAAAAAAAATATTGAATAGGATTGAAAAAATAATTTTCAACAAATTGAGTCTCCATCTATCATTCCCAGTTGATTCATAAAGAAAATATGTTTCTTTTCATCCAAGGGTTTGGTGAAAATATCTGCTCTTTGTAAATCAGTGGAGATGAACTGTAGACAAATTTTATTTTTATCCACATTATCTCTGATAAAGTGGTGCCTTATTTCTATGTGTTTAGTTCTACTATGGAGAACTGGATTTTGTGCTATAGATATTGCACTAGTATTGTCACAAAATATAATTGATTGATTTAAGTTGATGCCATAGTCTAGAAGTTGATTTTGTATCCACAGTATCTGTGAGCAGCAACTGCCTGCAGCAATGTATTCTGCCTCAGCTGTTGATGTGGACACAGATGTCTGCTTCTTACAAAACCAAGACACAAGCCTATCACCAAGAAACTGACAAGTTCCTGATGTGCTTTTTCTGTCTACTCTGCATCCAGCATAATATGAATCTGAGAATCTAGTTAATTCAAATTCAGATGCTGTTGGATACCAAAGACCTAGATTAGGACAGCCCTTTATATATCTTAAAATTCTTTTAGTAAAGATAGATGAGATTCTTTAGGGTTGACTTGAAACCTAGCACAAATACAAGTAGCAAACATTATATCAGGCCTACTAGCTGTCAAATAGAGTAATGAGCCAACAATTGCTTTATACACCTTCTGATCAACAAGTTTCCCTGATTCATCAGCATTAATGACAGCATTAGAAGCCATGGTGTTTTCATGGGAGAGGAATCAGACATTCCAAATCTTTTTACTAATTCCTTAGCATACTTGGATTGTGAAATGAAGATTCCTGATGAGGTTTGCTTCACTTGTAGACCAAGGAAGTATGATAATTCACCCATGCTACTCATTTCAAATTTAGATTGCATAAGTTTAGAGAATTTTTTGCATAAATTTGAATCAGTAGATCCAAAAATAATATCATCTACTTATATTTGAACTAGCAGTGTTTGACTTTTATGTATTCTAAAAAATAAGGTTTGGTCTACTAAGCCTCTACAGAACTTATTTTCCAATAGAAAATTAGCTAAGGTCTCATACCATGCCCTGGGAGCTTGTTTGAGACCATAGAGAGCTTTGTTAAGCTTGAATACATAAGAAGAGTGAGTTGGAGAGATGAAACCTGGTGGTTGTTCCACATAAACTTCTTCCTTGATATCTCCATTTAGGAATGCACTTTTTACATCCATTTGATATACCTTAAATTGTTTGTATGCAGCAAATGCTAAAAATATTCTGATAGCTTCAAGTCTTGCCACAGGTGCAAATGTTTGATCATAGTCTATGCCTTCTTCCTGTGAGTATCCTTGAGCTACTAGCCTTGCTTTATTTCTCACAATATTTCCTTGATCATCAAGTTTGTTCCTGAAGACCCACTTGGTGCCAATGACTGGATGGCCTCTTGGTCTTGGAACCAAATCCCAAACTTTGTTTCTTTCAAACTGGTTGAGTTCCTCTTGCATTGCAAGAATCCAATTTGGATCTTGTTCTGCATCTTTTATGGTTTGAGGTTCAACTTGTGATAGAAAGCAAGTATGCATCTGATTTTGATGTAGTTGATGTCTTGTTTGAACACCTGCTGAAATATCACCAATCACTTGTGAAATTGGGTGATCTCTAACTGTGATGTGATCAACAGTTGGAGTTAATTCTGCAGTGATATTTATTTGGGAATTTTGTTCAGTAACTGTATCCTGTGGAGGATGTTCTGTTGTTGCTTGATTCTGATAATCAATAAGATCTGAGTGATCTTCTTCTTCACTGTCTTCAAGGTTTTGAGCTGATGGTTGCATTGAATCTCCTGACTGTAGATTTATTTCATTAAGTTCTTCACATAGAGTTGGTACCTGCAAAGCATTCTTGGTAGAAGATTTCTTCTCCTTGTAAGACATGTTAGTTTCATCAAAGGAAACATGCATGGATTCTTCTATCTTAAGAGTGGATTTGTTAAATACCCTATATGCTTTGCTAACTATTGAATATCCTAAGAAAATTCCTTCTTCAGATTTTGGTTCAAATTTTCTAAGATATTTCTTATCATTGTTATGAATAAAACATTTACAACCAAAAGTTCTGAAATAATCAACTTTAGGTTTCTTCCCTTTAAGTAATTCATAAGGAGTTTTACCCTTAAGTTTATGTATCAAACTTCTATTCAGAACATAGTTTGCCGTGCTAACAGCTTCTGCCCAAAAGGATAGTGGCAAATTAGCATCTGCAAGCAATGTTCTTGCTGATTCAATTAGGGTTCTATTTTTCCTTTCAACTACCCCATTCTGTTGAGGAGTTCTAGGAGCTGAGAAGCAATGCCTGATACCTTCCTTCTCACAGAATTCTTGCATAAGAAGAGACTCAAACTCAGTGCCATGGCCACTTCTGATCAATGCAACTACAGTAGAGTATTCAATCTGTATGCTCTTAAGAAAGTCTGTAAGAACTTTAAAGTTATCTGACTTTTCTCTCAAAAAGAATACCCAAGTGAATCTAGAGAAGTCATCTACAATAACTAGAGTGTAAGACTTCCCTCCTAAACTCTTTATTGCTATAGGTCCAAAAAGGTCCATATGTAGCAAAAATAAGATTCTAGGTGAATCACTTTTAGATAAGGATTTAAAACTGTTTTTGGTTTGCTTTCCTAGCTGGCATGCCCTACATAAACCTTCTTTCTTATATGATCCGGATGGTAAACCTCTAACTAGATTATCTTTAGATAGCTTGGCAATTGTTCTAAGATTTACATGCCCTAATCTTTTATGCCATAGTTCACTAGGTTTGCTTAGCTCATTAAACAGGCAAATTTCTGATTTAGAGGAATTGAAATTTACTAAATATATGTTACCCTGTCTAATACCTGATAAAACAATGACATTATCAGATGACTTGATAATACATTCTGATTTATTAAAGGTTACCTGATAGCCTTCATCACATAACTGACTTATGCTGATGAGGTTGTGCTTCAGACCCTTCACATATGTGACTTCCTTGAATGTTACTGCTCCAACTTTGATTTGACCAATGCCTTTGGTTTGACCATGGTTGGAGTCTCCAAAGATCACTTTGGGTCCAAGCTGTGCCTTGTAATTTTTCAGGTTGGCCTTGTTTCCTGTCATGTGCTTTGAGCAGCCACTATCCAAGTACCATTTTTGATTTAATCTTGGATGGCCATGTACCTGCAAAGACAAAAACATAAACTAGTTGTTTTTGACCCAGACTACCTTGGGTCCTTTTGTGTTACCACAAAATTCAGAAATAAATGACATTTCAGGCTGGTCCTTATAGCCTTGTGGATGATATCTCCTTGGAGGTATTATCCATTCAGTGAAAGGATTTTTAGTTTGTTTGGGAGTAAGATTTCTAGTATTTCCTGTATAGTATCTGTTCGACAAATTTGGATAAATTGGTCGACTATTATTCATCTGATAACTATACTGAAAATCTGTTTTCAGACTTCGTCGAGCTCCGTTCGACAAATTTGAACCTTTTTGTCGATCTCCGTTCGACGAATTCTTTTGAATTCTTTTATCCTTAACAGACTTGCTTGAAATATCTTTATCTCTTTTTGCAGCTTCTTTGCCTTTAGCAGAAATAAATTTTATAGGTGAGGAGAGGATATTTCTCTTAATCAGAGATGGCTCACTTGATGAGGCACCCAAGCCCAGTTTGCTATTATTAAGTCTAGCATTGACTGTGCTTGTGATGTCCATCAGTTTGGTACTTCTCCCATTTAGGGATTCTTCAAATTTCTTGGCCTCAGAAAGTTTATTCTCAATGAGAACAATGTGTTCTCTGGAGGCAGCCAAATCTTTCTTAAGGTTTGCATTTTCTTCACTCATCTTTTTCATTTCAGCTAACTTACATCTGAGTGAGATTATTTCTTTCTCAGAGTTGAGTAAGTCTGAGCAAAGGACTTTGAATTCAGCTTTGAATTCATCTGAAGTAAAATCAAAACCAGACATTACCTGATCTGTATCATTTTCTTCTTCTGATTATGAATTTTCTTCATCAGATTTGCTGGCTGAGGCATTGATTGCCATCATGCAGAAGTTCTTTTCTTCTTCATCATCACTGGAGCTTGATGAAGATTCAGATTGTGACTCACAGTCTGAGTCATAAATTGCCAGTAGACATTGGCTATTCTCTTTTGTTTCTTCTTCATCAGAAGAACCAGATGTAAGATTCTGATTCAGATTCTGTTTCACTCCAGGATGTTGCTACAAATCCTCTACCTTTCTTTTTGTGTGAGTGGGAGGAGGATTTGCTAGAACCTTTCCTTTCTTCCTTTTCCCTTTTTCTTTCCTTTCTGTCCTTTTTTCTTTGATTCTCTGGACATTCAGGAGCAATATGTCCTGGCTTTCTGCAACCAAAACATATAATTTCATTAGAGTGATTTTTGTCATACCTTGGCTTGTCATAGCTTCTGGATGACTTCTTTTTGAAATCTTTCTTAGTCATATTATAGAATCTTTTGGCTATGAAACTCAGCAACTCCTCTTTGGTAGGAGTTGGTCCTTCTTCTTCTGCAGCTTTGAAGGCTATGCTTTTCTCCTTCTTGAGTGCTGGGGATGAAGTGGATTCTTCAATTTCCCTACTTTTGATAAGTTGCTCATAAGATTTGAGCTTGCCCAACAAAGCTTCAGTGGTGATTTCATTTAGGCTTCTGGCTTCTTTGATTGGCCAGATTCTGGAGTCCCGTGTGCTGGGAAAGCACATAAGAATTTTATCATTGATCTCTGTGAGTGAGATCACTTTGTCCAGAGTTTTCAGCTCATTTATTATGAGGCTGAGCCTATTGTACATATCAGCAACATTTTCTGATTCTCCCTTCTTGAAGTTCTCATATTGAGAGATCAGGTGAGATCTTCTATCTTTCCTTTCATCTGCTGAGCCTGCCACCATGTTGTTGAGAGATTCCCAGATTTCTTTTGCTGAGGTGCACTCAACTACTTTCTGGAATATGTCATCTGACATAGTTAAGGCCAGAATGTTCATGGCCTTTGCATCTGCATTTCTTTGCTTCTTCTGAGCCTCAGTCCACTCAGAAGGTGGAACAGCAGTGTTGTCTGTTGTTGCAGTAGTGCTGGTTATTGCTGTAGGTGCTGGAGGTCCTGTAAGAATAACATTGAAAATCTCCTCATCAATAGAGTTCATATAAAGCCTAATCCTTGCTTTCCATAGTGCAAATTTTTTAAGATTGCACATGGGAGGTCTTGTGCTAGAATATTCCTTGTTTTGTGTCATGAGTTTTGAATGATATAAAATTCTTAGATAAAGGAGCTTTAGACAAATTAAGATCTGGTTGATCTTTGTGATTCAGCTGTTAGTCTGTAAAGAATCAACACCTCTCTGATACCAATTGAAAGTGGAGGTCAGATCTTAAGTTACTCTAGAGGGGGGGGTGAATAGAGTATTAAAACTTTTTCTTAGTTTTTATAGCGGAATTAAAATAGTGTTACATATAAGTGTAAGCAGTGTGATAATTATATAAACAAAAAAATTTAAGTAAATGTAATCACAAAACAAACAGCAGTGCCACAAGAAATAATCAAACACAGAAGACACAATGAGCTATAGTAGTTCCCCAATAAGTCTGGGTACGTCTACTCTTCTACCACCTTTGGTAGGAATCCACTAGGAGGTTGTTGATAAGGTGCCCTCACACCAGGCGAGCGGTTGATAAGGTGCTCTAACCAAACTGCAGGTTTTTGAAAAGGTGCCCTGTCACCGAGATTAACTTTTGAAGGGAGTTATAACCCTGTACAAAATGGGAAGGAAAAGGTTTATAGTGTTCTTCTCTGTCAAGATGCTGAGAGAAGACTCTAGTGGATGTTGTTGTAAAGCTCCCCCTGTCAGATTGAAGTGCTTGACAGAAAATGAAGAAGCTTTCTCTTGAGAACTAGGATCTCCTGTAGCTGTTTGATCTGGAAGAACAGGTTCTTCAGATTTGCTTGTTGCTCTTTTAAAAGATCTAAATTTACAGCAGATTCTGAGTGAATGTTCTTGAGGATGATGTTCTCAGAGGTTTTCGTGCTGCTTGTAGAGGAAGATGAAGAAGTAAAGAAAAACTTTCTGAGATGTCTAACTGTATGCCTTCTTCTTCTGAATACTATATATATATATCCTTTTTATTCTGTAATATAACGACGTTTGAATTCTGTCGACTCAAACGATTTTGGCAGGTCCTTTTATTTTTGACTGTGAAAAGATCCCTTTTCATTAAATGTCAACGGCTATTGCTGCCTTGGAAAAAGGAAAGAAGAGAATATATTACCTTAGTTTAATATCCTTCCTTATCTGTCAGAATACGTCCAAAGGATATTAAATAGATCCGTTATATTCGTCGTTTTGCTGTTAGGATAGATAGAATATAGTTGATAACAAATCTAGGCTTCAATAAATGATCTGTCGAACGCTGGGAGCCATCTGTCGAGCGCTGTCCAGAATATGTCGAACACTGGTTAGAAAACTGTTGAGTGCTGTCAATAAAAACTGTCGAACGCTGGGAGCCATCTGTCGAGTGCTGCTAGCCATTCGTCGAACACTGATCAGTGAATGTCGAGTGCTGTAACTGGCTGTAATACTTCAGTCTGCTTAGAACAATTTGTCGAACGATGCTAGACATTCGTCGAACGCCACATGCCATTTGTCGAGCGCTGCTAGACATTCGTCGAACGCTGGGAACCTTAGATTTAATCTTAAGTTCTAGCTAATTTATCAGCCTAAAGACTTGACCCTTAAACTATACAATGGGGTCAACTGATCCTAATCAGTACATAGTGATCCTAGCCCAAAACAGTAAAAGGGTTGTTCCAACATATTCTCCGGGCTCAGTCATGCCGGCAGATGGGAGACTCATCGGGTAGACTCGCTACTTGACTAAGCGACTTGGAAAGATGATGAGAACCTCCGCCTCCAGGTAAGCTAGGACCCTAGGACGTGGATGGACATTCCAGCCCCAGTTGGTTTGAAAAAGTGTTGAGTTCCTCTGCCTCCAGGTAAGCTAGGCCCCTAGGACGCGGACGGGTACTCCGCCCCCAATTAGTTTGGGAAGGTGCTGGGTTCCTCTGCCTCCAGGCAAGCTAAGCCCCTAGGACGTGGATGGGTACTACGCCCCCAATTGGTTTGAAAAGGTGTTGAATTCCTCTTCCTCCGGGTAAGCTAGGCCCTAAGACGTGGATCGGATCCCTGCCTCAGTTGTTTTGATAAGATGGTTAAGTTCCTCTACCTCAAGATAAAGGTAAGCACCAGGGATGCGGACTGGTCCTCCGCCCCCAGTGGGTGTGGGATGATGTTGATTTTTCTCCACCTCAGGTCAAGTTCAATTCGACCTAAGGTGTTGAGCTTTCTCCACCTCCAGTTGAGCTCGGCTCGTAGGAGGGTTGTTAAGTGGAGAAAGGTTTGCTTTCCACCTCAGGTCGAGCTCGGCTCGACTAGAGGTGTTGATTTTTCTCAACCTCAGGTCAAGTTAAATTCGACCTAAGGTGTTGAGCTTTCTCCACATCCAGTTGAGCTCTGCTCATAGGAGGGTTGTTAAGTGGAGAAAGGTTTGCCTTTCACCTCAGGTCGAGTTCGGCTCGACTAGAGGTGTTGATTATTCTCCACCTCAGGTCAAGTTCAATTCACCTAAGGTGTTGAGCTTTCTCCACCTCCAGTTGAGCTCGGCTCATAGGAGGATTGTTAATTGGAGAAAGGTTTGCCTTCCACCTCAGGTCGAGCTCGGCTCAACTAAAGGTGTTGAGTTTTTTTCTCCACCTCAGGTCAAGTTCAATTCGACCTAAGGTGTTGAGCTTTCTCCACCTCCAGTTGAGCTCGGCTCATAGGAGGGTTGTTAAGTGGAGAAAGGTTTGCCTTCCATCTCAGGCCGAGCTCAGCTCGACTAGAGGTGTTGATTTATCTCCACCTCAGGTCAAGTTCAATTCGACCTAAGGTGTTGAGCTTCCTCCACCTCCAGTTGAGCTCGGCTCATAGGAGGGTTGTTAAGTGGAGAACGTCTGATAGCCGTTGAAGAACAGAGGAATATAATAGATTAAATTAGGCCTTTGTAACATACTGTGTCATAAGAACAGAGGATGCATCCTCTCTTGCTTTACAGCGTGTTGTGCCAAAAGCAAATCCGCTGGATCATTTGAATTTGTCATAGCGGTTGGGCTGAGACGGCCTGCAATCTCAAAGGCTACTTCTGTTCCGTCCTGGTGGATCCGCTGAGACAGATAGTTGTCTCAGCAATTTTCCTCTATCTGCAGCTCAGCTGGCCCAGACACCTTCTCAGCGGCTCCTGGCCTTTTCACAGCGGTTCAGCTGAGACTGAGAGCTTTTCTCAGCGGTTTTGGCAGCAACCCTACTGAACTTACTTCATACCATTGTATGACCTAACCCTGCATGGTCATGAGATGAAATGGGGTTTATCAAATACAACTTGTATTTAGCATTGAGTGTGAAGCTTCTTCAAATCAAGGGAACATTGAGGGTAATATTCCCAACAATCTCCCATATTCAAAGAAGGCAGAACACCCTCAAATGCTAAAGTACATAACACATAAATATTTATCATGTAACTTCATAAAATGATAATCATTATTACATACTCATGTATAACATATTTCGGATAAGATTATAGCAGATGATATTCATGCCAGGTATGTTACTAACAGAGTTTAACAACCCAATAATATGATTAAATAAATATGATAATGCATCACAGATTAACTTAACCAATAATACAGGGTAAAATTAAGCTAGTGCTCAGATTAGCTTATGACATAAGGTGATTAATTCAACAATTCATTCATTAGCATTTCAGATAAAGTAATGAATCATAGTTCAATTTACATTCAGAAATACATAATACTTAAATACATTCATTTAAAATTTTCTTTTCTTAGAAGAAGTTGAGCACTCAGGAATGTCAGCAACCACTTCTTCTTGAGCTGGGATCTCCTTATCTTCAGCAGCCACAATCATATTTTTAGGGAGATTGGTGGATGTGCCTTTTTCAGCATTAACAGCCTCAATTTCAGCTATTTTTCTTTTGTTCTCTTGCCTTTGGAAATATAGAAATGCTTTGGGATATATCTAGAAGGCATTCTTCTTGGGTTATCCTTTCTTACCAGATTGGCTTTGAAAACTCTTTCTCTTTTCGTGTTTCTTTCTAAGTGCTTTATCCACACTTCAGATGGATAGAGCTTATCAATATCTTTACCAATCTGTCCATGTCTTAGCCAGGCCTTCAGTATTATTTCCTTGGAGTCATCACTCCAATACTCATAGTCAGGATCTCTATTCTGCACATCCCTTTTCCTGGCCATGTAATCTTCAGCCAGCAGTACCTGTTCACTTTCTCTTCTCTTTTTCAATCTCTCATTTTCTGCAATAGCTTCTTGATGTGGGAAGTCCCAATCTTCTACCCTATTTATATCCAGTAGGGGAAGGTTTAGGGCAATCCTTGTACCTTGCAAAACCTTAAGAGTTAGGTCAGAATTTATGATGACATTTGCATCCTCCCCCTTTCTGGCTTCTTCAAACACTTATTGATGTAGGTCTTGTTTAATTGTTGCTATAGTGCCAGGTAAGATTTGGAAAACATTTTCAAAATCAGCTTGGAACTCATCTTTTAGTTTGACTACCTCAGCATTCAGTTGGGTAGCAGTGACTGTTTCAGCAATGGATTGGAAAACATTGGCAATATCTGATTTGAGCTCTTCCTTGTTCCTGTCAGCTTCCTCATTAAACTGCAAAGCAATGGAGTATACATATTCTTGTATGTGATTTGAGGATTTTTCTATCACCTCATCTGTTTTGCTGACATACCTTTTGACATATGTTATATCCTGTTCAGACATCTGGAGGTGTTTGTCCATAGATCTTAGAATGGTATTCTGAGAGATCACTGTCTTTTCTGCTAGGTCAAACCATTTAGTCATTTGCTTGTTTAGGATGCCAATGTATTCCTTGACCTCCTTGACCTTAGCCATTACTTCAGTGTTCACATTCAGGATGGACTGATCTATATAAGCTTTGACTGTGGTAACTGACTGATCTACATAATTCTTCATTGATGTGAGATGAGTCTCTAGCATGAGTTGAATTGCATTTAGAATGCTCTCATTTGAGGAATTGGAGGTAGAAGCTTGTTGATTAGGGATGATTGGGTCTGGGCGCCTTAATGGACTTGGAGGAGGGACTACTTGAGGTGTAGTCTGCACTGCAGCTGCAGACATCACTTGAGTTGGATCATCCACCTTCTCAGCAAAAGATATTATATCCTCAATATGAGCAGGGTGGACTCCATCATTATCCACATCATCCATGTCAGCATCAGCATTGTCAGGTTCCTCCCCCTCAGATAGATCACCTTTATCTGATGAGTCCAGGAATTCTGGGACAAGAATTTGGAGTTAGATTTAATGACTTAGCAATACTAAGGATGGTTTTATTAGTCTTACCAAGAACATCATCTTGACCAGCTGATGGCTCTTTTGGCTTCTCCCCCTCAGATGGGGCATCAGATAGTCCATGTTGGGGTAATTCCCAGAGAGCTGGGTAGTCATCAATGTTATTTGAAATTCATCTTTCAAGATCTAGTATTATTATATCAAGCTTACTTTGTAAGTCCTTAGGAGAAGGAACTTTGTCCTTGTCAGTTTTGTCTCCTTCACTTTCATTTTGATCATTGATACCATCCATGGAGGATGGCTCTTGTTGATGCTCTTCCTCAGATGGAGCACTTACTTGGCCTAGAGGAGCTGTTGTCCAAATTAGTGAAGTGTCATTAGTGACCAACTAGGTGATTAGCTATGGTTAAATTACATTATGAGTAATGTGGAGTTTAAGGATTAATTACCAAGATTGCTATCTATGTCCAAGTCCCGTGGATGGACAATGTCAGCAGGCATGTCATCCAAATTAGCATCCTTGTCAGGACTGCTGTGAGATCCAATATCATCACCAGCATCCTTATTCTCATCTGAGTGAACTGACTCGGAGCTTGACATGATTAGTCTGGGCTTCTTGGCTGATTTGGCTTTCTTTGGTTCTTTCTCTTTTGCCTCAAATGGCTGGCTCATGGGGAGCACCCTGGTGAACCTGTCTAGGGTTTTTATATCCATTCTCTTCAGATAATGGATATTGGAATCTTTCAACCCTTTATACCTTTCAGGATAGGTTTGTATCAGATTCGAGCCATATTTGGTGCTTGCAGACATTCCTTAAGTCTTTGAAATATTACATCTCCTCAGGAAGTTTTCTTGGTGAGAATGATCCTTGTCATGATGGTAAACATAGATTGGGATATAGTATCATGTGACCCAGGCTTGCATAGGAGTGATTTGCCTACTATATCAGATAGGAGTATGCCCCTTTGATTGAAGAATTTTCTCCTTAATGATCCAGTCTTGGCATTACTGTACTCTGCCCACTTCAGAGCTTTCTTCTTGTCTTTGTCAGAAATAGCTTCCTCCTCATCCTGAGTGTATGAGGGAATTTGGAAGGCTTTATCTATCTTTGCTGAGGAGATTTTCACTCTCTCTCCTCCTATTTTTTACTTTAGAGAGGTCTTGGAAGAGGATAATTTGGCATTGCTAAACCATTCCAGAACTTCAGTTCTGAGAATGACTGTAGGTTTAGACAGAAAGTATTCCAGCCCTTGTGCTTCTAGAAGTTGAATCACTCCTTGTATGTCTTCTTGTGCATGGGCAAAGCCATTTTTGACTATCTCATACCCCTCCAGAAGGTCCTTTGAACTATTGGCTGCCATTGTTGCTGTAGAAGAATGCGCTGGGACGGAAGAGAAAGTGATTCGTCTCGCTGGCTAGGAAGGAAGGGTTGTGTACCTTACACTAATTAATGATTGTCTATTTATATGGCTTAAATCTGTGTTATGATTAGCCCTAATAAGTAGAATTAAGTGAACTTATAGTTGCAAGTAGAATTATGTCAATTGGGGTTGCATTTAGCCAAACTGGGATGAGACCAGCCCGTCTCAGCGGAACAGCTGAGACGAAGACCTAAACCGCTGGGACAGAGCACCGTCAATCGTTGGGACAGTTTAGTAGTCTCAGCGGCTCAGCTGAGATTTTTCCCAGCTGTCTCAGCGGCTCAGCTGAAACAGTCTTGTCTGTTTTAGCTGACCTTACTACCTTATTATTAATCCTTGTGATGTCTGAATGTTTTGAGACCTAATCATGTCACTAGGTGTTGATGTGATAGGACGACATTTTAAATCATAACATAGCATGCATAATATCATATATGATTGAAAGAGGGGAATATTTGACACTATTCAACATTTAACATTCCTAGTTCAATCTTGAAAGCATTAAACTTGGCCTCATCCAATGGCTTTGTAAAGATATCAGCAACTTGATTGTCAATGGGGACAAATTCAAAGCAGATGTCTTTACATTCAACATGTTCTCTTATAAAATGATATCTTATCCCTATGTGCTTAGTCCTGCTATGAGAGACAAGATTCTTAGCAATAGAGATAGCACTGGATGAGTCACAATAAAGAGGAGACTCACTTACCTTGAGGTTGTAGTCCTCTAACTGATGTTGAATCCACAATAGTTGTGCACAACAACTTCCTGCAGCAATGTATTCAGACTCAGCAGTGGATATTGTTGATGCGTAAATCTTAGCACACCGCGATAGGCGGTAGCAAGACTGCGGCACGAAATGGCAGTGTACCGATCGTTCAAGTAATATAAAATATGGGAGTGAATCCCCAAGTATCGATCTCAAAGGAAAATAGTAAGGTGGAGTTATCTATCGAGGACGGACTTGAGATTGAAGTCCTTTAATCGAATGGAATGCGGGAGATTTGGTTTGGATTATGGAAAATAAAATAAAATAACTACAATTACTCACAATGCCGCTATGCAAAGCTTCGCTTGGCGATATGGAAACTAGGTAGTCCTTGAACGCACTACTTCACAAGGGCAGATGGATGAGAAGGCAAGTGTATGGAGTGGTGGGTGGAGTGGATTTGGTGGCGCACCTCAAATACACAATAACCAAATGGTTTCATAGAAATATGAAATAAACATTGCTATTAAAGATTACTGTGCATATCATCCAAAAATACAAGAATCTAGCCTATAATATCATTACAAGTTTGAAAGAGAGTAAGAGTTTGACCGAATCCGAAGGCTCGTTGAGATTCACGGTTGGAATCGCTGGGTTGTCAATCCGCGTCCAAGCTCGGTCTGCAACTACATCCAGGGTAGAGGAGAGCTGTCACTACCTCCCAATGGACCCGTCTTCTTCGTGTCACGATTCGCCCAGCTTCAATACATGACTCCAAAGCATGATCCAGAGATCTAGGTGGAGATCCTTCCTTTTGAAGCTTGTGGATGATGGAGATGGCCGAGGTGATCTCCTGGCTCTAGATAGGCATGAAGATTATCCCTGGAGCACCTCCTGGTGGTGGAAGATGATGCAAGGGGCGAACTTGTGTGGAAAATGGCGGGTTCCTCCTTTCTTTTCCCGCGATCCCCCCACAGCAGCAGATTTCCTGCTTTAAATACTAAAACGGCGAAATTTATGTCACGCACGTTCGTGCATTGGCCGTGCGTTATTAAAGAAAGAGCAGCGCCTTGCGGAAGAAGCAACATCGCCCGTGCGTTTTACTCGCGCACGGGCGAAGCCGCACGTGCGTAAAAATGCGCGACCAAATTCAGATCGGCTGAAAACCAGGCAAAACAGGCGATCGTGCGTTTCCTTCGCGCACGGGCAGCTGCCCGTGCGTAAAAACGCACGACAAAAGTCAGATCACCATTTTCTACCCAGAAGAAGGCGCACGACCGCAGTCGTCCGTCCATCAAGGAAAACGCACGGCCGTGCGATACAAATAAACATAATTTCTGGGGTAAAATAGGGTGATCCAACCACCAGCAAGAACATCAATAAAGCTGGGAATACTCCTCCAGCAACAATCCAACACAGAGAAAGGGTCGGGGAGCACCATGTGCTTACCCCCAACAACAAAGAGCGCAAATGCACACCAAAACGGGCCTAAAAAGAGCACAGAGCACGTAAGTGTGCGTAAATGAGCATAAGAGAAATATAAGCAATAATAGCTCGAAAACAATGTGCTAAAGAGTGAAAACTAGCCCGGATGAGTCCATAAAAGTGTATAGAAATGGGACTCATCACACCCCCAGACTTAACCATTTGCTCGTCCAGAGCAAATCATCCCTTATGCGGACGAGAAAAAGGATGATGTTGGCTTAGAAATTGCTGGGGCGGAGTACCATGCGAAGTCGCATGCTCGCGCACATAGAAACATAGTAGAAGAACTTTCTAATTTATACAAACTAGTCTATAATTTTCTTAGGAGCGTATTTATGTATTACATTTACTCAAAAATTGAATCACGGTGAATCATCCGGTCATGCATAGGAAGAAAGTAGACTGATCGCTGAGGTAAGAATTGCTAAAGATCGGGGCTCGGGATAACCTCCAAAGAAATCCATCGATGTCGGTGACCATAAGCTTGCACGTTTGCACTCTCTCTGCGGTACTCGATGTACTCAAATGCGTGAATCAATAGGACTTTAGGTTTAAGATGGGTCTTCGGTTTAGGTGAGGTAAACAAAGATAAACAAGAGGGCTTAAACACCAAACCCAAATGAGCTAGCACAGAAAATTATCCTCAAGCACCACACAAAAACACGGGTACACCACACCCCCAGACTTGGACTTGATAACATGGGTGTGTGCACCGCCTATTCCCAATCGTAAACATAAAGCTCTTCATTTTTTTACTTCTTTTCTTTTTAAAACAACTTCAGCTGATTGAGCAGTGAAGCGCATCCATAATTTCACAAAAAATATAGCACAGCATCAACATCCCAAACATGAAAATAATATACAAACTTGAGCTCAAATTTGGGTATGCGATTAGGATTGGCTTTAAGGCTTTGGTGAGAGAAAAGTGATGCCGAATCAAAGAACGGGTAGGCACAACTGGGCTAGCGAGGATATGGCGATAGGAATGGGCACAAAGGTTCAACTAGGCCAAAACTGATGGCCTATATCACATTCGCGTGATTGACTAACCGTATACCCATGCTTCAAGAATCGCTTGGGGCAAGTTCTTAGCCACCGTGAAAGATTATCCCTCCTCCCGACTCGAGCAATACGAGGCTAACGAATGTCTACACACATCCCTATGCAACCGCTTGATTCGTACCGGATTCATAAATTTTTGAGAATAGTAAACAATATCTACGCTAATAGAAAGATATAAACTAAAAGCATAAAAAGAAATTGAATCTACACAAATTTCTATGCGGAACACGAGCACTCGACTAGGAGCACTAAAGAAGTCAACATTTTACTCAGACTCACAATCTTAAGCCAGCACAATGATTTTCCCAACACGCAAAAGAAATGAGTTAGAGTCGTTACACGCCTATGGATAAGTGCGCGCTCAAGTGGGTGATGCGGTGTGCTATGAGAATGAAAGATAAGACAATAATTTTGTAACTTCTAGCATGCTGTGCTTGTGTGCACGTGCAAGTGGGTAACGAAGACTACTCTCCCGCAGACTTAAATCTAATTATCACAGATTATAATGCTAGATTCAAAAGAAAGAATTAGGAGGAGAGGTTACCCCATGCTCAGAAATGAGCATGCCGGAAGATTGGCGCTAATCTTGAATCAGAGCTAAGAAAATGTCTGCCAAATAGGTTGCCCTATCTGCAAAACAACATCTCCAAAACAAAACTGCCAGCACCGATATTAATTGAGAGAATAATATGCGGCATAGACAAACAATACAATAATCATACAAATCAAGTAAGAGATGTCCACAACCACACCCTGAGGACGATGCCCCAGCAGAATAATATCAAGTACAGAGCAAAAAGAAAAAATAAGAAAACAGAAAATAAAGTAGAGATCCTGAAAGAGAGACTGAGCAAAAACTATGGAGATGGTGGAGGAGACTGCAACGGAGGAGGCGGAGTATGCATCCGCCGAGATCGCGAGGTGGAAGCCCGAGCTGGAGCAGCAGGAGGCACGACTCCAAATTGTGCACCAATCTGCGAGGAGAGTTCATACTGCATGGACATGGTTTCCTCCATGCGCACAAACCTATCGTAGAACTACGGATACTGCTGCTCGATGCTTTTCCACGGGGCATGCCATTGAGCAGCAGGAGAAGCAGAGTGGGGCACATCAGGAGGCTGCCTACTTGTCCCAGCTGAGGTGCTAGCCTCGGCAGCATTGGTAAGAACAGCGCGCTCAACATGTCCTGGCCCAACTTTGCGGACTTGGTAGCCCCATTTGTCCCCAAGCCGCACCTTCTGAATGAGCTTGAATGCAATCATCATGGAAATAGAAATGTGGTAACCCCTAGAGACGACTGTCATGGGCGGCAGCGAATCCCATATGCCAAGTCCTTTGGCAATCCGAGTGATGTACTGTGAGCCTCCGATCGACTTCAGAGGGAGGTAGGGGGCTTGACGAAGAAGATATTGAGCGAGTACTCGTCCGAGATTGAGAGGCACACCTTCGTGCATGCTGTAAAGGTAGAGGAGATCCTGCCAGCCTGCTACATTCTGGCTCATGGCACGGGCATTGATGCTATGCCCGATCAAATGCTGGACATAGCGGAGTGCGGGGGAAATAATGTTGGTTGACTTTGATGCACGAGCCTCGTACTGCTGATCCCATCCCGTAACAGACTGCCAGAACTCGCAAGGGGATACACCCACATGGAACTCATTCGGACGGTTGATAATGTCCGTCTGCATGAGTTCGTCGTGGGTGTAAATTCCTATGCAAACTGCCAGTTGGCCGACACCCATAGTGTGGGTACGGTCCTTCATACGGAATGAGACTAACGTGGGCTCTCCGGTTTCTTCACTGACGTGATCATGAATGCGGAAGGTGGAGAGAAGCTCAAGCGTGAGCTCACAGTAGCCCAACTCTGTAATAGAAAATAGGTTACTCCATGATCCTACGTCGAGCAACCATAGAAAATAGGTTACTCCATGATCCTACGTCGAGCAACCTTGCCACCGCCGCATCCTAGTGCACGCGTTGAAGATCCGGGACAGAAAGAAAACGATGGTCTAAAAATGTTTTCTGTCGCAACAAAGTGTACCTTTCCAAAAATTCCGACCTCCCGAATTGTAGCATTGTCTCTCCACCAGAATCATCGGATCTTGAAGATGAAGCTCCTCCACCACGGCGAAGCATGCTCACTACCTTCTTGAAACCCATGGAGCTTCACTCGGGAGCTATGGAAGGAGGGCGATGAGAGAGAGAATGAAAGAGAAGATGGAAAGGGAAAGAGAAATCGCGCACTGGAGGGCGACTTTTGCGACTCGCACGACGGGAGGGTTTAGGGCCAGCGTGCGATTCCATCGAAGAAGATGACATTTTATAAAAATAAAAATCGCACGGTCGTGCGATTTGATCACGCACGAACAATCCGATCGTGCAATTGCAAAAATCAACCCCAAATTTCCCAATTTTCATGATTTGATCGAAATGGGAAATGCAAAGTGTGCGATCTAGAAAGGACAAGAAAACGGAGAAATACAAGAGATAAAGCTCGCAATTTGAAAAAAAAAATAAAGACGCTAATTACGAAGATAAAATTTAAATCAACTACTCCTACACCAAGATAACTGCTGGGTTTTCTGTCTTCCCAGCACGACTTATTCAGCACTTTAGGAGTTCTAGCTGATGGGAGTATGAAATAGGAAGTGCACAGGTAACTGTCCCAATATGCGTGTCGGTAGCGGGTACCGATACGACGATAAAACATTTACTCCTCTACCTAAATAATAATACCTGCTCATCACAGGTAGAGGAAGCAGAAAGTAAGAAGTGGAGGAGGAATCCTCCGCACTATTCTCACCAAAATATATGTCCTTGCTCAGCAAGGTATCGTCTTCTTCAGGACGGGTGCAGGAGGAGAAGGCAATGAGTGGAGCTTCCACTATGGAGGGGGAATCAACCTCCTCACATAAGTGGATGCTCACCACATTGGCATGAACAACATGCTCCGAATTCTCCTGGAGTCTCTGTGAAGAATTAACCTGCACAGGCTCAGACACTGAAGAAGGGGGGTTAGGAAATAAAAGAGAAGAGTGACATAAATAATCAAATTTTGGGGGAGTGGTCCCGGTCTCACTCCCAGCAGGCTCCGAGCATAGCTCACTGTTAGCATCATATGCGTCGCAGCGAGGAGAGTACAAAGGCTCGATGTCCTTAGTGTTGAGTTGGACCTCCTCATCTGATAAGGAAGTGTAAACCTCCTTATCAGAAAGGGTTTCCTCCTCATCGCACCTTGGTGTGTCATCGTGTTCCAAGGAGTCACACTCCCCAATGGAGAGAATAACATCCTCATCCCACTTTGGCGCATCCTCAGGCTTCGAATGTACTTCCTGCCTAACATCATCCACCAACTCACTGAAAATAGGCACAGAGAGTTCTTGCAAAGAAAGCGGAGGAGCAGAGGTAATAACATTATCAGAGAAAATGTGCACAGGTTCATCTGGGGGTGAATCCAAAAGGAGTGATGAATGCACTAGGAGAGGATTCTCCACCATATCGTCGCACCGATCAGTTGAAAGTCTGATGGAGATATCCGCAGTAGTCCCCCATAGACAAGGTGGTACTGCGAAAATATCATCAGAATCAGAGTGAGCACCCAGATGAGAAGTGGATAGAATGATACGAACATCAGTTTCATCATCCTCCTCCATCTGGCGCTGAAATTCTGCGCAATCTTTCAACACATGTTCAGTGCTATGACAACACAGACACGGTTTTCCATTACTCCTGGGTCCAGATGGAGCCGGGGAGGAATATAAAAACGATAAATGGGGTGAAGGAGAGTGACCATAAGGCTTGGGTGCGGTGTATGGAGTACCGTAAGAGAACGGTGCTCCATATACTGGGCCTCGAGAATTATGCTCACTATCTCCAGTGGGGCATTTATCACTAGAATGATTATGATTTCCACACCATATACAACGGATATTGAAAGCAGAATACATGGTGTAGCGGGGAAAAATTCACCAACAAATAAAATTTCTTTGCAAAAAAAACACTATACGCACAAAATAAATATGAATGCCTTCTTTCGAAAAGTAAATAAGTAAAGAGCTATCGAAAAACTAAAACAATGAAGAAAATGGTATAAACAAATGGAAAAAGGCTTCTATCTCTCGACTCCCTCTCCAGAAACTCACACGACTGTGTTCCCCGGCAACGGCGCCAAAAACTTGATGCGCAAATCTTAGCACAGCGCGATAGGCGGTAGCAAGACTGCGGCACGAAATGGCAGTGTATCGATCGTTCAAGTAATATAAAATGTGAGAGTGAATCCCCAAGTATCGATCTCAAAGGAACACAGTAAGGTGGAGTTATCTATCGATGATGGACTTGAGATTGAAGTCCTTTAATCGAATGGAATGCGGGAGATTTGGTTTGGATTATGGAAAATAAAATAAAATAACTACAACTACTCCTATGCAATGCCGCTATGCAAAGCTTCGCTTGGTGAGATGGAAACAAGGTAAGCCTTGAACGCACTACTTCACAAGGGCGGATGGTTGAGAAGGAAAGCGGATGGAGTGGTGGATGGAGTGGATTTGGTGGCGCGCCTCAAATACACAATAACCAAATGGTTTCATAAAAATATGAAATATACATTGTTATTAAAGATTACTGTGCATATCATCCAAAACTACAAGAATCTAGCCTATAATATCATTACAAGTTTGAAAGAGAGTAAGAGTTCGACTGAATCCGAAGGCTCGTTGAGATTCACGGTTGGAATCGCTGGGTTGTCAATCCGCATCCAAGCTCGGTCTGCAACTACATTCGGGGTAGAGGAGAGTTGTCACTGCCTCCCAATGGACCCGTCTTCTTCGTGTCACGATTCGCTCAGCTTCAATACATGACTCCCAAGCATGATCCAGAGATCTAGGTGGAGATCCTTCCTTTTGAAGCTTGTGGATGATGAAGATGGCCGAGGTGATCTTCGGTCTCTAGATAGGCGTGAAGATTAGCCCCGGAGCACCTCCTGGTGGTGGAAGATGATGCAGGGGGCGAACTTGTGTGGAAAATGGCGGGTTCCTCCTTTCTTTTCCCGCGATCCCACCACAGTAGCAGATTTCCTGCTTTAAATACTAAAACGGCGGAATTTAAGTCACGCACGGTCGAATGCACGGTCATGTGTTGGACGTGCATTATTAACGAAAGAGCAGCACCTTGCGGAAGAAGCAACAGCGCCCGTGCGTTTTACTCGCGCACGGGCGAAGCCGCCCGTGCGTAAAAACGCACGACCAAATTCAGATCGGTTGAAAACCAGGCAAAATAGGCGATCGTGTGTTTCCTTCGCGCACGGGTAGCCGCCCGTGCATAAAAATGCACGACCAAAGTCAGATCACCATTTTCTACCCAGAAGAAGGCGCACGACCGCCGTCGTCCGTGCGTCAAGGAAAACGCACGACCGTGCGATACAAATAAACTTGATTTCTGGGGTAACATAGGGTGATCCAACCACCAGCAAGAACATCAATAAAGATGGGAATACTCCTCCAGCAACAATCCAACACATAGAAAGGGTCGGGGAGCACCGTGTGCTTACCCCCAACAACAAAGAGCGCAAATGCACACCAAAACGGGCCTAAAAAGAGCACGTAAGTGCGCGTAAATGAGCATAAGAGAAATATAAGCAATAATAGCTCGAAAACAATGTGCTAAAGAGTGAAAACTAGCCCGGATGAGTCCATAAAAGTGTATAGAAATGGGACTCATCAATTGCCACACTTGTCTGCTTTTTGCTTCTCCAAGATATCAACCTCCTTCCTAGGAATAGCCTAATTGCTTCTAACCTTGCAACAGGGGCAAAGTTTTGATCAAAGTCTATTCCCTCTTCTTGTCTATAGCCCTTGGCTACCAATCTTGCCTTATTTTTTATGATTATACAATTTTCATCCAACTTGTTCCTGTAAATCCATTTGGTTCCAATAATATTGTGTCCTTGAAGTTTTGGCACCAACTTCCATACCTTGCATCTTTTGAATTGAAGAAGTTCTTCTTGCATTGCTTGAATCCAAAAGGTGTCTTGGTTAGCTTCTTCAAATTTCGTGGGCTCCATTTGTGATAAGAAGCTCAAGAATAGGGCCTCATTATGAGCCTTGCTTCTGGTAAGTACACCTTGGTTCTGATCTCTAATGATTTGTTCTCTTGGATGATCCCTTAGGTGTCTTACAGCTGCAGGCAATCTGTCATCAGCTTGCTGTAATACTTCTACTGGTTCAGCAGTTTCTTCAGCACCCTGGATCTCTTCCTCTTCAGGAATTGATGCATGTGCATATGCTTTGCTACTGCTGGGTATGTCTTGCACTGACATCTTTTCCTTGTCCTTTTCATTTACTGTCAAAACAGAAGAACTAGACCAGCCCTTATAGATTAGGCTGGTCTCATCAAATACCACATGCATAGACTCTTCTACAACATGATTTTTCTTGTTATAAACTCTATAAGCTCTACTATGTGAGTCATAGCCAGCAAGAACCCCCACATTGCATTTCTCTGCAAACTTCAGCACAGTTGGGTATAGGAGGTGTTCTTAGGACCCTCTTATGAAAGGAGGTCGAGGGCTCAATCCCTGACCTCAACAACCCGCCGCATGCAGGGAGGATCGCACGATGCGATCGGGTGCGGAGAGGGGTTGGAGCGGTGGGTTGCATGCCCTGGTTTGTGGGCCGGCCGGGATAGCGCCTTCGGGTGGAGGCCGGTCTCGCTTTCTAACGGTTAATTGTGATTTTCCATTGTTTAAGATGTAGCATTTTGAACCAAAGATTCTAAAGTATGAATTTGTAGGTTATTTGCCTTTCAGAATCTTATAGGAAGTAATTCCATAAACCTTATTGATGGAAGCCCTATTAAGAACATAACATGCAGTATTGACCGCCTCAACCCAGAAGTATTCTGGGAGTGAGGAGTCACTAAGCAATGTTCTCCCAGCTTCTATCAAGGTTCTATTCCTCCTCTCAGCCACACCATTTTGTTGTGGAGTCCTTGGGGAGGAGAACTCTTGGGAGATACCAAATTCTTGACAAAACCTTATCATGGCTTCAGATTGAAATTGTGTGTCATGGTTAGTCCTATTCCTAACCACAGAACATTGCAAGTCATTTTGAATCAACTTGACATAGTTCATAAAGATATTTAAAGTATCTGACTTCTTCTTAAGGAAGAATACCCATGTATACTTTGAGTAATCATCAACAATCACCAAAGTATACAACTTCCCACCTAGGCTCTAAATTGGCAAAGGACCAAACAAGTCCATGTGCAATAGATATAGACATTTTTCAGTGTCTTTGGATCCAATACTTTTAAAGGTGGCCCTTGTTTGCTTACCCATTTGGCAAGTATGCAGGGACCACTTTTAATGCATTTTAAATTTGGACTATTCCTAACAAGGTTTTTATAGAATAGTCCATACATTGTCTTGTAGTTGATGTGGGCAAGTCTCTTATGTCGTTGAACACAAAGAGTCTCATTTTCATTTTCTATAAGACACACAGATGAAAGAGAATTACTGCATATAAAATCTAAGCAATAAACATTCCCACTCCTAGTACCTAAGAGAATGGTGTCTAAGTCATTAGACTTTTTGATCAAGCACTTGTCATTGTGGAATTCAATGACATAGCCTAAATCACATAGTTGACTTATGCTTACTAGGTTGTGTTGCAACCCTTCAACATAAGCTACCCTTGTGATTGAAACTATGCCATTGGAGATCATACCATATCCTTTGGTGATTCCCCTTTCAGATCCACCAAAGATGACTTTAGGTCCATTCTTCACAGCTTTGTAGTCCTGTAAAAGATTTCTGGTTATTGTCATGTGCCTTGAGCACCCACTGTCCAAGTACCATATTTGGTTGAGGCTGGTACTTGAACTAACCTCAAGAAGGAGTTTAGTTACCCTTAGGAGCCCAAATAATGTTTGGTCCTAGGTCCTTGTTAGCATGAAGAAATGACCTCACACCAGCTGCACCCTTTACAGGAAGACTCTTCTTTGCACTTGGCACATTGGGATTGTTCCAACAATCTATGGCAAAGTGTCCCACCTTACCATAGTACCAACATTCATGAATATTGTATCTCCTCTTCTAAACATTTCTATAGGAGAGAGCATCACTGTGCTTATGTTTAGGAGGGGAGACATCAACATTTTTCATGTTTCTTTCAGCAATGATTTGGCTGAATGTTAACCTCTGTACAGTCTTGGCACCCTTTGTCTTAATGGCATCAACTTGCTTTGGCTTGGGGGCCAGGCAAGATTGGATGACATCAGACACTAAGCAATAAGACTTGTCTACAAGTTTGACAGCAGCCATGTTCTTTGCTGAACAGAACTTGGAAGAGCTAGCTTCCATACTCTTGAATGATTGGGCTGAAGTACCAAATACAAATGATCCAGGTTGGGCCATTTGAATTTCTTCATGGGGAGACTTCATGGCACTCATTCCCATGTCATTTTCTTCTATTATGGGATGGAATGTTTTCCTTCCTATAGGAGCTTCCATTCTTCCAGTGACCATAAATGTTGTCATGATCATACCTGTTAGAAGGAAGCAACACCTTCTGAAAGGTGGTATGAGGCTTAGCCTTGTCCTTGCTCTTTTCTCCACTCCCTTCTCCTACTTCCATTTTATTGAACCCTAGTCCTCTCCTATTGGTTTGAGAGGAAAAGGTGTCAATAATAGGGAGCACAGATTTGGGCTTGGAGAATTAAACCACTAGGCTCTTTTCTTTCACAAGCTTCTCCTCAAGGTCCTTGATGACCTTGTTCTTATGGGATATGGTGCTCAAATGCACTATTGTTATTCCCTTTAGATGGCTTATTTGTCTACTCATCTGAGCCACCATGGTAGGTGACTCAGTGCATTCTTTCTCAGATATCTTAAGGGAAGCAATTTCTGAGCTTACCTCTTGGCCAGCTTCTTGCTCTTTTTCAGAGCTTCCAAGAGGGCACCATATATGTCAATCAATTGATTGACATCTTCCTCAGATTCTGAATCACTTTCACCATTTGATGAAGGTGGTTCTTTGTCTGGACTTGTCTCACAATCAGAAGAAGAGATAGAATGAATCAATACCTGTTCACTGTCAGAATTGTTCTGACTGTCTTCCTCAGCAGTGATGGACATGAGGCCTAGCTGAACTTTGTCCTCTTTATCCTCCTCAATATCACTGTCTGAATGTGATAGAGGGGCCTTGATTCCAACCTTGGCAGTAGGACAATCATCATCTTTTTCTGTTGTAAACAGCCCAATGTAGGCTTCCTCTTCATCATCTGAATCTGAAGTTGAGGATTCAGATTCACTTCAGCTCTTTCCTTTCTTTGCTAGGAAGGATTTTTCACTCTCCCTATCCTTTTGGTGGTGATGTTTCTTATCACCATTTTCCTTCCTTTTGACTGGACAGCCAGCAATGACATGTCCATGCTTGCTGCAACAATAGCAAATGATGTTATTTGAAACATGTTTACCAGATTTAGATTCATACCTGTCACACTTGGGGTGCTGCCTTTCAGATCTGATGTGGTCCTTCTTGGAGTGTGAGGAGGAGGAGGTCTTGTTTTTCCACTGATTCCTCCTCATCATCTTCTTGAACTGCCTTAAGAAGGCAGCAAACTCCTCATCAGATGAATAGCTGTCTGAAATGTTATTCTCAGACTTATCTGATTCAGCACTCCTTCATGGAGGAGACATCATCCTGGCCTTGCTCTTCTTGGAGCTGTCAGCCTTGAGAGCCACAGATCTCTCCATTGCATGAGCCCTTGCTGAAGTGTCCTCTTCCTTTCTTGCAGATAACTGCATCTCATATGAGAGCAGCTTCCCAAATAGTGTGTGAGTAGGAGTTTCACCAAGCTTGGCCACTTCCCTGATGGCATATATTTTTGTGTCCCAGTCTCTAGTTAGAGATCTTAGGAACTTGTCATTAAGTTCATGGTCACTGAACACTCTTTCATAGGTTCTTAGTTCATTGACTATCCTAAAGAACCTTTCATAATAAATAGAAATGCTTTCCTGGCTCAGTTGCCTGAAAGCTTCCTATTCTTGGTAAAGGAGTGATTTTCTATCATCCCTCACCTCAGCTATCCCTTCCATATACACCACTAGTGTATCCCACATTTCCTTGGCAGTTATGCAGTGCACCAAGTTCTGAAATGTAGAGTCATCTATTGCATTAACAATTATGTTTTGGGCTCTTTTATCCATAGTGAATAATGCAAGTTCATCCTTGGTCAAGACATTAAAAGCCTTGACCCCTCTCCTAGTTGGATCTATGGTGGAGGCAGTTTGAAAAGTGAAAGGCCCTTATTTTACTGTGATGTAAATCCTTGGGTCTGATGCTTCCATAAACAATCTAACCCTTTGCTTCCATATGCCAAAGTTTTCTTTGATGCATATGGGCAACTTCATGTATCCCATCTCCTTCTGCAATCTAGTGGAGGCCATTGAATTGAGATATGACTACTCCTTTATAGGATCTAGTCAGACAGTTATGTCCTTCTTGACCAACCTAGATCTGATACCACTTGATAGTTTGTTAGGATGTAGTCTTAGTCACCTAAAGGGGGTGAATAGGTCTCTTTTTGTTTTAGGCTTTAACCTAGTAGTTTTCTAATTTTAGGTTAGTTATATATCAAGCACACAGAAAACACACAATGGTTTATATAGGTTCCTCAAGATAGAGTGTCTTGAGTAGTCCTCTTTCCCCTTCACCTTTCTAACAATGAGTTAGATAAGGACAATACCTCCAAACTCACTCCAAGAGCTTACAACACAGATCCCTCGGGATCTCTCAGGTTTACCCAAACCCTACCTCAGGCTCAACAGCCATACCTCAGGCTTAACAGTCCTACCTCAGGCTCAACAGCCCTACCTCAGATCTCACAAAGATCCTACACTCAAGCTGACCTCTCAGATCTACTACTCAGGCCAAACCGCCCAACACCCTCAGGCAAAGATGCCCTACAATCTCAGAACTGTTAAGTTCCTACAGAAGTAATAATAAATGATTACAATCAGAAGATAGAAGAGGTCAAGCCTTGGTCTTCTGTTGCTGAACAATTGTTGTTGCAATCTTGAAACGGGGAGTAAAATGGCCTCAACACTGATTCATATGATCCTTTCCTTCAGATGATGGATAAGGATCAACTTGCTCTATCTTGAGTTGATCAAGAGGAACAATCTTTTCTCTCCTTGCAGCTTCAGGAAGCAGGAAATGAAAGCTTTCTTGGCTGTCGTCAATGGAACAGTAGTATGTTCTTCTTCAATGAGTGAGAGAGCTTTTACAAAGCCCTAATTTAAAATTTAATACTCCTATGTTCTTCAATGGCTATCAGATGTCCTGTTGACACAGTATGGGAGTGATTGGAGCATCCTCTCTTACTTTACAACATGTGCGCCAAAAGCAAACCCGCCAGATCATTTGAATCTGTCTCAGCGGTTGGGCTGAGACGGCCTGCAATCTCAACGGCTACTTCTGTTTCGTCCCGGTGGATCCGCTGAGACAGATAGTTGTCTCAGCGGTTTTCCTCTATCTGCAGCTCAGCTGCCTAGACACCTTCTCAGCGGCTCCTAGACTTGTCTCAGTGGTTCAGCTGAGACTGAGATCTTGTCTCAGCGGTTTAGGCAGCAACCCTACTGAACTTACTTTATACCATTATATGACCTAACCCTGCATGGTCATGAGATGAAATGGGGTTTATCAAATACAACTTGTACTTTGCATTGAGTGTGAAGCTTCTTCAAATCAAGGGAACATTGAGGGTAATATTCCCAACAACCATCTCCAACATCACGAAATGAGGATGTAGAGTAAGCCCCACCGAGCTTGAAGATCAGTTTCCTTTTCCTATCCCGGGTCAGCAGTACCGCACTATCTTGACTGGCGTCGGACGTAAAACCCGCCAACAGCAATCGCTTTGCGTCCACAAAAACACCGATGTGGAAAAGAGGTCTCGCCAGGTCTTTAGCATTTGTGAAACCCAGAACCAAAGTAAAAATGTCCTTCTGGCCCCGCACTCGCCGACAGCGGTCAGAGAGCTCCCTCTAAGCCTCCAGAATCCGCCAAGAGTTTTCCACGAACCCATAAAATGTTCCCCCGTGGAGGTGATCGACTTTGTCCTCGAACGCAAGCCATCTCTTGTTACTGTGAACATCGACCCTGCCACCCGGGCCAAGGAGAACATCGCACCAGTTGTCACAACCCGCATTTTCCCACAAATTTAATAAATATTATTAGAGCAAGGGGAAAATACGCGTCATGATGCCACGTCATGCAGGGGACAACTACAGACGCTCAGGCAAACACTCCTTACGAACATTTATAAAATACATAAATGTGATTGAGTTAAATAAAAAGAATTCATATTTTTAGCTTAAGACCCTGTCCCTCGGTCTAGTGGATCAACTAGTCCACGATTAGAAAACTATACATACGCGGAGGAAAAATATGTTTATTTTAGCCTACACGAGCATGAAGATCAAACAAGTCAGAAATGATATGCACATCTCTAAATTTAGTATAAGTAAAGAAATGATTTTCTACGATCTTCAAAATAGGTGACATTTACTAAAAATCATGCTATGCAAGAATGATATTTTCTATACGTAAAATAACTCATGCATCCTAATATAAAACTCTCCAGAGAGCAAGTATGTAAATTAACCAATAAGTAACAGCAGAGAAGCTAGCAAGTAATCTAACACCAGAAAGACTAAAGCTATGGGCGTCAACAACTGACATGAACCCATAGAAAACCAGCCATAAGTCTAAGCTGAAACAAGAGAAACAACTACCTCACACCAGGGAGGGGAAAACGAACAATAGCAACTAACCGCAGCTCCAAACAAAACACCAAATCAACTACCCAGACTGCTACTGCTCTGAGCCTGAGACAACTCAACTCCCCTGCATGATGTGGCATCATGATGCGTATTTTCTTTTACTCTGACGTATTATTTAATACGGAGAAAATGCGGGTTGTGACACCAGTCCTTGAATATCTCTAAAGATAAGCGTGAGCCCTGCTCGCAGAAAAAACAGATGAGCCCCATGATCCTCGTTATTCCTGCCGGAGTAAACTGAGTTACCGGCACCCGTAGTAACAAAAGATTTCCATGGCCTCCTCGGGCAGAGGAATCCGAAACCATGCTTTGAAACACCCCTCAGACACTTTTTGGCATTGGGAGAAGAAGGAGCCCTTGAGTTTTCTAGCGAGGACGTACTCTTGGGAGATCTTCATCAACCTCCAAGCTACCCCTTGAATATTTCCATCAACGTTCCAGCTCTCCTTCAAGGGCTTTGGGAGGATCTCGGTTGGGCTCCGAACTCTCCAGAGCAAACCCCATTGGCATCTTTGATCTGTTCTGCTACGCAGCACTCCACTCCAGGCTACTCCGCAGCACTCCTTTCAAGGCTGCTCCACAGTACTCCGCTCCAAGCTGCTCCGTAGCACTCTGCTCAAGGCTTCTCCACAGTTCTCCGCTCCAGGCTGCTCCGCAGCGCTCCGCTCCAGCTGCACTGCAGCACTCCGCTCCATGCTGCTCCGCAGCACTCAGCTCCAGGTTGCTCCGCAACGCTTTACTCAGGACTGCTCTGCCAAGTTCCATGCTTGAGGTGGACCACAAGCACGCAACATCGGTCTCAACACCTAAGTGTTGAGAGGACTTAGCAAAATATCTGTAACATGCGGTGGCTTGTCACCCTCAAGAAATAATACTCTTTGTAAAGCACAAAATTAGTGGATCTTTCAGAACTGGGCCAGGCCCCATGGTTTTTTTCCTTTCCGGGTTTTCCACGTAAAAACCTCATTGTCTACTGTTAGTTCTTACTTTTGACTGTTTGGGCATTTGGCTCACTCTCGAGTTAAGATGGTTTAGCTCGATCAGCCTAGGAGAGAGTTGAACGACCCGTAATAAGTGGAATGCATACTTAATTAAGTAAATGAGACGATAAGCAGCGTTCCACTGCTTAAGAAATTGTATTTTTATGATCCAATTTATGATGTGATTCAATTTTACAAATAAAATTGCATTCAATATTGATCGTATTTTCCACCATTATAGTTGCATTTAATACTCCATGCGAAGGCGAATGAGTGGAATCGCGAGGGGCGGCACAGTGCGAGAAGTAATGGGAGGGGCTACGGTTGTGAAGGTATGGTTTCCTAAGCCTTAATAAAATAAAGGCAAATAAATAAATAATATATTAAAATCTATTCAACAAAAGTTCTAGTCAACATCCTACTCATCACCCAATATTTTAGAAAACCTTAAAAATAAAGGATTGTTATTAGCACAATAATCGTCGTTATTTAGCTATTAGCACTCAAATATTAAATATTTTATAGCTTTTTAAAAATACTACCCGCACTTACTCCTCAGCCGACCCTCACACGCCTCTTGCCTCTTCCCATTCGTGATTTCCAGGCGGACTCCTCCCCTAGTGGTGGCGTGGTGCTCCCCTCTATTTTAGCAGGTATTTCATTGGTTTAGGGTTTAGAGTCCTAGTATTTTGTTGCTGGCCGATTTCGCTCGATTTCAATTTTAAAGTGAAGGTCCACCCCTCCCCCCCCCCCCCCTTTTCTTTGAGATGTTTCTAAGAAGAACTTGTCAATTTTCTATATTGAAGTGTACATGTCGGGTCATTCACAGGAAAATCTTACTATATAACCTCGTACTTGTCGAGTGAATTCGTCAGACCAGCAAAAAGGGAGGACAAAAGCAGAATAAACGAGGAAGAGCTAGTGGGGCCAGGGGGACTAGTGCACTTGCCGACCATGGGCGAGTGCACCCCCAGCAGCTCACACCCACCCCGGTTTTGGGCAAGTCGTGAGTGCCCAGCATCGCTCGCTGTCCCCAGGCAAGTACGGCCTAAGAGGCGCACACTCCCCCCCCTCCCCCCAGGGAGGGTAGACCTCTTTGACTTGAATTTAACCATACTAGATAATGGGATTCCTCTACTAGCAGGCCAGTTTAGGCTGCAGATGATAATTCTAAAAGGCAGGATTGCGCTATCCGCGGACCAATTCAAAAAACTATAAATATACCTCATATGGCACCTTTGGGAAGGATTCTTTTTTCCCTCCTAGAGTTTTTAGTGCTCTCCAGGGTACTCGGCTCAGCTCTGGTTTGGGAGGGGAAGTTCTTTTTTGATCTTTCGGGTTTGTGGCGGGACCTCCTCACTGCAGCTTATGGGGTCAGTTTTTCCACCAGTGTGAGTGAGGTTACTTTCTCTAAGTGCCCAATCAAGTGTTCGCATTCAGAAAAAGTAAGCACAAGCTACCCCAATCGATCTGAAATCTGTTACCCCAGGTTTTCGAGTGCAACGATTTGTTAACCATGGTTTTTGGGTTCAACATTTTGGTGCGGTGAGCATGGATAGTAGCTTGTTTGGAAAATTCTGAGTGAGTTCCATGGCTGGAGATGAATGGCAAGAAGCTGACCCATGGAGCTTGCCCCCTTCGGGCGAGTATGTCAGAAAGAGCGACATTTACGAATTCAAGAAGTCCATTTTGGAGACCCTGCGCCTCCCCCTTACGCCATTGGGTGAGTACTCGACCCCTGCGATCCTTGTACTTGCCTCGCAAGCGTTGGGTGAGGAGGCGCCGGGAAGGCGACCGGGGAAGGAAGTGGTGGTGGAGGACGAGCAAGCCCTACATGCACGGGTTATATTCCCCATCCCGATAGGTACACGCTACCCAGGCGAGGAGATCTTGCCAGGTACGGTCGGGCAGCCCATTCTGCGAGCTGATTCTTTCGGCCTTAGTTCTAGAAGGGTTCACGGACGGAGCCCGCTATGTAACATCCCCCAAACAACTAGACCCCTAAGATGGTTTTGACATGACTAGGTCATGACAAAACCATAAGAAGAGCTAAGAATCATATGAACTTAGGTAAGAAGGAGAAAACCCAAGTTGTCTGTAAATAGCAGTTTTCAGATACCAAGCCTAGGGTTGGACTTTAGAGACTCACCTTGATCCCTTGACCCCACCATAATATCCCTAACCCTTTAGGTGTCCCCTTAGAGCACCAGGGACCCATTGGGGTCAACCAAAGAGGCCAAATTGACCAAAGTCAACCCTAACCCTAAATTGGTCTAAATAGCTTAATTAGCCAATTGGCCTCCACCATGCCAAATTGACCTTACCCCTACCCTTATAAGGATATTAGGGACCCAAGGGACCAAAAAGCCCCATCATTGGTATTGGGAAAATGATCCTCAATGTTCCCTTGATTTGAAGAGGCTTCACACTCAATGCTAAGTACAAGTTGTATTTGATAAACCCCACTCTATCTCATGACTATGCAGGGTTAGATCATACCAGGGTATGAAGAAAGTTCAGTTGGTTTGCTGCCAAAACCGCTAAGACGAGCTCTCAATCTCAGCTGAACCGCTGAGATAAGGCCAGGTGCCGCTGAGAAGAAGTCTGGGCCAGCTGAGCTGCGGATAAGGAAAATCCACTGAGACAACTGTCTGTCTTAGCGGATCCGCTGAGACGGAACAGATCCAGCAGTTGAGACAGGAGACTGTCTCAGCCCAACTGCTGAGACAGTTTCAAAAGAACTGACGAGCTTTACTTTTGGCGCAATACATGTAAAGCAAGAAGGGATGTTCCAATCTCTCCCATGTTGTGTCAGGAGGACATATAATAGTTGTTGAAAGGCAGGGGCAGTATAAAAGAATCAATTAGGGCTTTGTAAAAAGAACACTCTCTCTCACACACTCAAAAGTAAGAACATTACTGGTCCATTGACGGCAGCCAAGAAGCTTTCACTTCCTGTTTCTTGAAGCTGTAAGAAGAGAATAGATTGCTCTTCTTGATCAAATCAAGATAGAGCAAGTTGATCCTCACTCCTTCTTTGAAGAATAGAATCAGAAGAATCAAGGCTGAGGACTTTGGACTCGTCCAGATTCAAGACAGCTACTGGAGTTGTCCAGCAACAGAAGATAAAGTGTATTCCATCTTCTTTAGTTAATCATACATTCTTGTTTAGTAGGAACTTAACGGTTCTGAGTTGTAGGGCATCTTTGCCTGAGTGTGTAGGGCTGTCTAGCCTGAGAAGTAGAGCTGCGTGTTCAGCTTGAGTGTAGGATCATTGGCTGATCTGAGGTAGGGTTGTTAAGCCTGAGGTAGGGCTATTGAGCCTGAGGTAGGGTTGTTGAGCCTGAGGTTGGGTTTGAGAAAACCTGAGAGATCCTGAGGGGTCTGTGTTGTAAGCTCTTGGAGCGGAGTTTGGAGGTGTTGGCCTTGTCAAACTCATTGTTAGAAAGGTGAAGGGGGAAAGAGGACTACTCAAGACACCCTGTCTTGAGGAACCTCTATAAATCTTTGTGTGTTTTCTGTGTTTGATACTTTACTAACGTAAAATCAGAAAACAGCTAGCCTAAAATAAAAAAAAAACATATTCACCCCCCCCCCCCCCTCTAGGTGACTAAGACTACATCCTAAACAAACTATCAAGTGGTATCAAAGCTAGGTTGGTCAAGAAGGTCATAACTGTCTGACCAGATCCAAGAAAGGAATATTCTTATCTCAATCCAATGGCCTCCACTGGATTGCAGAAGGAGATGGGATCCATGAAGTTGCCCATATGCAACAAAGAAAACTTTAGCATATGAAAGCAAAGGGTTAGAATGTTCATGGAAGCATCTGACCCAAGGATTTACATCACAGTAAAGCAAGGGCCTTTCACCTTTCAAACTGCCTCCGCCATAGATCCAACAAGGAGAGTAGCCAAGGCCTTCAATGACTTGACCAAGGATGAACTTGCACTGTTCACTATAGATAAAAGAGCACAAAACATAATTGTTAATGCAATTGATGACTCTACATTTCAGAGCTTGGTACACTGCACAACTGCCAAAGAAATGTGGGATACATTAGTTGTATATATGGAAGGAACAGCTTAGGTGAGGGATGATAGTAAGTCACTCCTCAATCAAGAATATGAAGCCTTCAGGAAGCTGAGCCAGGAGAGCATTTCCATGTGCTATGAAAGGTTCTTTAGGATAGTAAATGAACTAAGAACCTATGAAAGAGTGTTCAGTGACTATGAGTTGAATGACAAGTTCCTAAGATCTCTAACTAGAGACTGGGACACAAAAATATGTGCCATTAGGGAAGTGGCCAGGCTTGGTGAAACACCTACTCATACATTGTTTGGGAAGCTGCTCTCATATGAGATGCAGTTATCTGCAAGAAAGGAAGAGGACACCTCAACAAGGGCTCATGCAAGGGAGAGATCTGTGGCTCTCAAGGCTGACATCTCCAAGAAAAGCAAGGGCAGGATGGTGTATCCTCCAAGAAGGAGTGTTGAATCAGATAAGTCTGAGAACAGCACTTCAGACAGCTCTTCCTCTGATGAAGAGTTTGCTACCTTCTCAAGGCAGTTCAAGAAGATGATGAGGAGAAAGCAGTGGAAGAACAAGCCCTCCTCCTCCTCCTCACACTATAAGAAATACCACAGCAAATCTGAAAGCCAGCACCCAAAGGGTGACAGGTATGATTCTAAATCAGGCAAACATGTTCCAAATAACATCATTTGTTATTGATGCAGTAAGCCTGGATATGTCATAGATGACTGTCCAGTCAAAAGGGAGGAAAAGGGTGATAAGAAGCATCACCACCAAAAGGATAGGAAGGGTGAAAAATCCTTCCTTGCAAAGAAAGGAAAAAAGCTAGAGTGAGTCTGAATCCTCATCCTCAGATTCAGATGCTGATGAAGAAGCCTATATTGGGGTATTTGCAGCAGAAAAGGAAGTTAATTATCCTGCTACCAGAATTGGAATCGGGGCCCCTCTATCACAGTCAGACAGTGATTTAGAGGAGGATGAAGAGGACAATGTTCAGCTAGGCCTCATGGCCATCACTGATGAGGAGGACAGTCAGAACATCTCTGAAAATGAACAGGTATTAATTCACTCCATCTCCTCTTTTGATTATGAGATAGGCCCAGAATCTGGAGCACGTTCATCAATTGGTGGAAGTGATTCAGAAACTGAGGAAGATGTCAATCAATTGATTGACAGATATGGTTCTCTCTTGGAAGCTCTGAAAAAAGAGCAAAAAGGCCAAGAGGCAAGCCCAAGAGATTGCTTCCCTTAAGATGAAAAAACAAGAGTGCACTGAATCATCTACAAAGATGGGTCAGATGTATAGAGAAATTAGCCATCTGAAGGGGATAATAATTTTCCATTTGAGCACCATATCCCAGAAGAACAAGGTCATCAAGGACCTTGAGGTGAAGCTCCTGAAAGAGAAGAGCTTGGTGGCTCAATTCTCCAAGCCCAAATCTGTGCTCCCTATTATTGACACCTTCTCCTCTCAAACCAATAGGAGAGGACTAGGATACAACAAAATGGATGTAGGAGAAGGGAGTGGAGAAAAGAGCAGGGGTAAGGCTAAGCCTCAAACCACCTTTCAAAAGGTGTTACTTCCCTTCAACAGTTATGACCATGAAAGCATGTATGGTCACTTGAAGAATGGAAGTTCCTATAGGAAGGAAAATACTCCTTCCCATAGTGGAAGAAAGGGCATGGGCTTGAGTGTTATGAAGGCTCCCCATGAGGAAATTCAAATGGCCCATCCATGACCATTTGTATTAGGTACTTCAGCCCCATCATTCAAAAGCATGGATGCCAGCTCTTCCAAGTTCTGTCCAGCAAAGAACATGGTTGCTGTCAAACCTGTAGACAGGTCATATTGCTCAGTGCCTAATGTCATCTAATAATTCCTTGTCCCCAAGCCAAGGCAAGGTGATTTCATTAAGACAAAGTGCACCAAGATTGTACAAAGGTTAACCTTCAGCCAGATCATTGCTAAAAGGAACATGAAAAATGTTGTTGTCTCCCCTCCTGAACATAAGCACGGTGTTGTACTCCCCTCAAGAAATGTTTAGAAGAGGAGATATAATATTCATGAATGTTGGTGTTGTGGTAAAGTGGGACACTTTGCCATTGACTGTTGGCACAATCCCAATGTGCCATGTGCAAAGAAGAGGCTTCCCGCAATGGGTGCAACTAGTGTGAGGCTATTTCATCATGCTAACAAGGACCTAGGACCCAAAGCTATTTGGGCTCCTAAGGGTAACTAAACTCCTTCTTGCAGGATAGTTCAAATACCAGTCTCAACCAAATATGGTACTTGGACAGTGGGTGCTCAAGGCACATGACAGAAACCAGAAATCTTCTACAGGACAACAAAGCTGTGAAGAATGGACCTAAAGTTATCTTTGGTTAATATGAAAAGGGAATCACCAAGGATATGGTATGATCTCCAATGGCATAGTTACAATCACAAGGGTAGCTTATGTTGAAGGCTTGCAACACAACCTATATAGTAAGCTTAAGTCAACTATGTGACTTAGGCTATGTCATTGAATTCCACAATGACAAGTGCTTGATCAAAAAGTCTAATGACTTAGAGACCATTCTCGCAGGCACTAGGAGGGGGAATGTTTACTGCTTGGATTTTATATACAGTAATTCTATTTCATCTGTGTGTCTTATGGCTAATGAAAATGAGTCTCTTTGTGTTCAATGGCACAAGAGACTTGCTCAGATCACCTACAAGACAATGTATAGACTATTCTCTAAAAACCTTGTTAGAAATAGTCCAAATTTAAAATGCATTAAAAGTGGTCCCTGTCATGCTTGCCAAATGGGCAAGCAAACAAGGACCACCTTTAAAGTATTGGCTCCAAAGACACTAAAAAATGTCTATATCTATTGCATATGGACTTGTTTGGTCCTTTGCCAATTCAGAGCCTAGGTGGGAAGTTGTATACTTTGGTGATTGTTGATGATCATTCAAAATATACATGGGTATTCTTCCTTAAGAAGAAGTCAGATACCTTAAATGTCTTTATAAATCATGTCAAAGCAATTCATAATGATTTACAATGTGTTGTGGTCAGGACTAGGACTGACCATGGCACAAAAATTCAATTTGAAGCCATGACAATATTTTATCAAGAACTTGGTATCACCCAAGAATTCTCCTCCCCAAGGACTCCACTACAAAATAGTGTGGCAGAGAGGAGGAATAGGACCTTGATAGAAGCTGGGAGAACATTATTTAGTGACTCCTCACTCGCAGAATACTTCTGGGCTGAGGCAGTCAATACTGCATATTATGTTCTCAATAGAGCTTCCATCAATAAGGTTCATGGAATAACCCCCTATGAGATTCTGAAAGGCAAACAACCTACAATTTCATATTTTAGAATCTTTGGCTCCAAATGCTACATTTTAAACAATAGAAAATATCAATTAACAAAGTTTGCAGAGAAATGCAATGTGGGGGCTCTTGTTGGCTATAGCTCACATAGTTGAGCTTATAGAGTGTATAACAAGAAAACTCATGTTGTAGAGGAGTCTATGCATGTAGTATTTGATGACACCAGCCAAATCTATAAGGGATGGTCTAGCTCTTCTATTTTGACAGGAAATGAGAAGGACATGGAAAAGATGTCTGTGCAAGACACACCCAGCAGTAGCAAGGCATACACAGATGCAGCAATCCTTGAAGAGGAAGAGGTCCAAGGTGCTGAAGACAATGTTGAACCAGCAATAATTTTACAGCAAGCTGAGGACAGATTGCCTCCAGTTGTAAGGCACCTAAGAGATCATCCAAGAGAACAAATTATTGGTGACCAGAACCAAGGTGTACTGACCAGAAGTAGGGCTCATAATGAGGCCCTATTCTTGAGCTTCTTATCACAAATGGAACCCAAGAAGTTTGAAGAAGCCAACCAAGACACCTTTTGGATTCAAGCAATGCAAGAAGAACTTCTACAATTCAATAGATGCAAGGTATGGAAGTTGGTGCCAAAACCTCAAGGACACAATGTTATTGGCACCAAATGGATTTACAGGAACAAGTTAAATGAAAATGGCACAATCATAAAGAACAAGGCAAGGTTGGTAGCCAAGGGATACAGATAGGAAGAAGGGATAGACTTTGATCAAACCTTTGCCCCTGTTGCAAGGTTAGAAGCAATTAGGCTATTCCTCGCCTATGCTGCCCATAAGGGGTTCAAAGTGTATCAAATGGATGTCAAATCAGCCTTCCTTAATGGTGACTTGAAGGAAGAGGTATATGTTGAACAACCATCAGGTTTTGTGCATCCAACCCTCTCTAATCATGTATTTTTACTTAGGAAAGCTCTTAATGGATTAAAGCAAGCCCCCAGGGCTTGGTATGAGACATTGTCTAGCTTTCTCATCAAGAACAAGTTCTTGAGGGGAAAGATAGATAGTACATTATTTCTTAGGGAAACAAGGGGCAAGTGTCTTCTAGTCCAAATATATGTTGATGATATAATATTTGAATCTACTGATGACAACCTCTGCAAAAGCTTTGCCAACCTAATGTAGGGGGAGTTTGAGATGAGCAGTATGGGAGAGCTCAAGTACTTTTTAGGCCTCCAAGTGAAACAGACTGATGAGGGTATATTCATCTCTCAGACCAAGTACACTAGGGAGCTTATCAAGAAGTTTGGGATGGAATCAGCTTCCACCATGAAAACTCCCATGGGGTCCAACATTTCCCTGGACAAGGATGAGAAGGGCAAGGCCTTTGATGAATCCATGTATAGGTGCATCATTGGATCCCTATTATATTTAACTGCTAGTAGACCAAATATTATGTATGCTATATGTGTGTGTGCTAGGTACCAGGTGCCAGGCATGTCCTAAGGAATCTTACTACTCAACTGCAAAGAGGATTTTGAGATACCTTAAAGGCAGCCTACATCTTGGCCTTTGGTACCCTAAGAACAATGATTTTGAACTAACTGGATTTTCAGATGCAGATTTTGCAGGCTGCAAAGAAGACAGGAAAAGCACAAGTGGCACTTGTCAATTCCTAGGAAGAAGGTTGATATCTTGGAGCAGCAAAAAGCAGATAAGTGTGGAAATATCCACTGCTGAGTCTGAATACATTGCTGCAGGAAGTTGTTGTGCACAACTATTATGGATTCAACACCAGTTAGAGGACTACAACCTCAAGGTAAGTGAGTCTCCCCTTTATTGTGACTCATGCAGTGCTATCTCTATTGCTAAGAATCTTATCTCTCATAGCAAGACTAAGCACATAGAGATAAGGTATCATTTCATAAGAGAACATGTTGAATGTAAAAACAACTGCCTTGAATTTCTCACCACTGACAATCAAGTTGCTGATATCTTTACAAAGCCATTGGATGAGGGCAGATTTAATGCTTTCAAGATTGAACTAGGAATGTTGAATGTAGAATAAATGCCAAATATTTTCTTATCTCAATCATCTGTGATGATATGTTGTTGTCACAATTATGCATTTAAAGTACTGTGTTTATGATTCATCATTTTGTCTCATCAACAAACCTAGTGACATGACTAGGATATCACATAAGCAAATCACAATAGGTCTCATGCTTAGGTAGTTATCTCAGCTAAAACAAAAAGCCTGTTTCAGCTGAACCGCTGAGACAGCTGGGAAACTTCTCAGCTGAACCGCTGAGACTGCTAGAACTGTCCCAGCGGTTGACTATGCCCTGTCCCAGCGGTCAAAGTAGTTGTCTCAGCGGTTCCGCTGAGACGGGCTAGTATCTTTAAAATTAGTCTAAATTTCATCCTAATCAACCTAATTCCCCTCTAAACTACAAGGTCACTTAATTCTAATTATAAGGGCAAATCATGAAACAGAATTAGGTTCTATAAATAGTCAATCTTAATTAGTGAAAGGTACACGACCCTTCTTTCCTAGCCGTCGAGACGAATCACCTTCTCTTCCGTCCTAGCATATTCTACTACCACTACAATGGATCCCAAAAGCTCTAAAGATCTTCTTGAAGGCTATAAGATAGTCAGGGATGGGTTTGCTCATACTCCAGAAGATATCAAGGGATTGATTCAACTTCTTGCATCCCAAGGCCTGGAATTTCTCCTTTTTGAACCTTGTATCATTCTCAGAACTAAGGTTCTGGAATGGTTTGGTCATGCTAAGTTATCCCCTACCAAGTCATGCCTCAAGTCAAAGATAGGAGAAGAAAGAATAAAGATAACCCCCACAAAACTACAAAAAGGTTTACATCTTCCATCCTGCAGTCCCAGTGAGGAGGATGAAATTACTTAGAAAGACAAGAGGAAAGCTCTGAAAGGGACAGAGTACAATGATACCAAAACTGGATCATTGAAAAGAAAATTCTTCAACCAAAAGGGAAAAGGATTATCTGATATTGTGGGAAAAGCAATCCTCTGCAAACCAGGGTCTCATGACACAATATCACAATACATGTTTGACCTCATGAAAAGGATTATACTAAAAAGAAAAACCTCTTGGGGACAAGTCTTATTTCAAAGAATAAAAGAATGTCTGCAGGCACCCAACATGGGCAGAATTCTTTCCCTGTACCTACTCCAAACCCACCCTACCAAGTTCAACAAATCCAAAGGAATAAACCTTCACTATCTCAAGAGAATGGACATTAGGACATTAGAAAGATTTACCAGGGTACTTCCTATGAGTCAGCCCACTGAGACTAAAGGAAAAGAGAAAATAACTCCCAGATCCTCTAAGAAACCTAGACTGATTATGTCAAGTTCTGAGTCTGACGCCTCAGATAAAGATGATGATGTTGGTGCTGACACTGAATCACACAGCAATCTTAACAAGAATGATCCACAAGATGACAGGCCAATTGACATTCTCCATCCACAGGAGCTGGACAACAACATAACTCCTGGTAACTAATCTCTCAAACTTCAAACTACTACTTAAATTAATAGATCATAAACAATCAATTAGGTAGTAAATTCTAACATTTGAATGATGTGGACCATATCTCCTCAAGTACAAATGAGTGATCCAACTGAGGGGGGCATGAACAAGAACCAGTCCTCATGGCTATTACAAACATCAATGATGCCGATAAGGACAAAAGACAATCACCTCAGGATTTACAAGGTCAAATGACAAATTTATCTTCAATCTTGAAGAAAGAATTAGACTCAATCCTGATAATGAACCAGCTCTCTGGTCCTTCCCTTCACCAGGAAAATCTAGTGCCCCATCAGAGGGGGAGAAGCAAAAAGAGCCAACTGCAAAGAAAGATGAAGTTCTTGGTAAGCCTAACAATCTTATCTTTAGAATTTCTAAGTATTTCACTCTAACTCCAACTAATTGTCCCAGCCTTCCTGGACTCATCTGACAAGGATGCTCTCTCTGAGGGGGAGGAGCAAGATACTGATGACAATGATAATCTAGATGATAATCATAATAATGGTAATGAAGATGGGATGGATGATGATCTAGTCCACCCTGATCACATTGATGATATAGCATCATTTGTTGAGATGGTGGATCCTCCAGCTTTAGTAATGCTTGAACGTGCAATGCAGATAATGTAAGACCCATTTTTTTCAAACTCAGGGTCTTATGCCCAGAACCGCCGTTTTGCGGTGGCACCATCACTCGGGAGGGTTGTCACTACAAAACGCCAATCCTGCCGGCAATATCGATCACAGAAAAAGTAAAGTATAACAAGCTTTTAAAGAAGACAAGTCCACATCACATAAATAGTAAATCATCATAAAGAGATGTCCACAGGAAGTAACTGAATTAAAAGATAGAGATAACAAGGGATCCTGCCCAATACATCAAATCCTCACTACATAGACACTCGTGGAAGCATAAAAATACTAGAACTAAATGATGCTCACAGATCCTGCCAACGTTGCTCCCGTGCTAGACTGCCCCGTCTCCATCTGCACCGGCCTCTGGTGCTGCAGCATCTCCTCGGTCCCCTAAAATGATAAGGTCCACCGACCATTAGTCAAAAAGACTAAGCCAATCCCCCACCCCTCCCCCAGTGACTCCTAGGCACCGTGCGGGAGGAAAGAAGCGGAGGACAATAAGGGGTGTAAACAATAGCAGGTGACAGGGGCACATGGAATGTCTACCACTACGCAATATATATATATATATATATCATAACTGAAGCAGTAAGTAAAGTAGAGAAAGAATAAGTAAAGTAGACAAGTAGAGCAAATATACAAAGGTAAGTAAAGAAAAGTAATCATTGATTTATAGGAATGCCCACACAAACCTATAGACCAAGGGGTCGTTTAGCAAGGCCTATCGTATAAGAAGTCCCATAACCAACTTATACGATAGGGGTAGGGGTTGAAATGCAATGTTGATGTTATGACATGCAAAGTATGCAGTTAAATGTTATGTTCACACAAGTGCAATTCACACACTACGACTCTATGCGCACAGACCTTTAGTTCCCCCTTTTTGGAGCTAGCAAAACTCCCAGGATACTCCCGTAGTGGCAAACGGAAGTGGTGGGTTGGGCCTCACCCACCTCTAGGTTGGTATTTGCACTACCTAACCTAGACCTAACGTACGCCTCAACGCTAAGAACACAACAGCGGAGCTACTACGTACTCTTGCTGGTTAGACCACCAGACTTGTTTTGGTAAAGGGTTATCCTCACTTACCGAGTCCAAGTATTAATGTTGGTGCAACGACCATCAACACTAAGGACCCACCACCTAATGCACATGCAAACATGTTTACATCTGTCTTCGAGCCATAAGCTCCCCGGGCTAACCCATCCGGCACAACAAACAAGGTTGAGTCACAACTCACAGACTAGTAAGTCTATTGCTACAACCACCAAGCCTACCGCCCGTACGACTAAACTGACTAAAGCACCTGTGACACTAGAGTGTGAGGGAGTAATTACTTAGCTAATCTTGCATAACAACTTAACCCTACAGTTTTATGGTTAACCTTGGACTTTTTGAGGGTTACCCTGTAAGGGGCTCGCTACGGTACTAGGAACTATACAGGGATGACACCCCAGGGCTCCCTTTCTCAAGGAATTTAATGTTATGGGAATCAACCCATATGCCTAAGCCTCTTACCATTTCACTTGTATCAACCCTGGGTAGTCTATGACACGCTAGGGGAAAGACGATCTTTCATCAATCCCAAGCACGGTCTTACCCTTAGCTCACCTAGCTCTCATATCTCCTAAGCTCCTTCTTGGTGACCTCAACCTCTTCATCCTGACCATGTACACCAACTACATGCCACTTCCACTTGGTAGAGCCCTAAATACCCAAGTTTCACATTTTTATTATGCGCAGACCAAACTAACTATATGAAGCTAATAAGTAGAAGTACTACAAATATTCATCCACATGACACAAGATTATTACTGGAGGATTATCATGAATAAGACTAAGTCCAAAGATTCATATTTTTCCTTAACATTTTAGCATTTATTTAAATTTCTCCAATGTTTGCCCAGTATGAATATGAACATGAAGTGTAAGGTATTCTTAAGATATGACTCCCATAAAATCAAGATAAATCTATCATGCCAAAATAACAGCAAATATAGAGTGTCACAATTTTACAATCAGGAATTGTCCTCTAATTATAATATTGAATATTTATCCAAAATTAGAATTTAAAGAAGGAACCACCAGAAATCCTTGTCCAAAAATTATGGGAAAATTACCAGACATTTATATTAATCAGAAAAGTTCTCAGGCCAAATTTCAGAATTTACAAAGGCAAATTAACTACATAAATAAATATTCCAAAGAAACCCTGTCTAGGGAAAATTGTGAAGGAACCTACTGTTAATTAATTCTTAAAATTATGAAAGAAATACTAGCTCTTTAAAATGTTCATACAAGCTTGTTGACTAAATTTCACAATTTATGGAAATAATTTTCTCACCTAAATAAATATTCCAAATAAATCCAAATATGAGCATGTTGTGAAGTGGCCTACTGATATCAGTCTCCAAAAATTATACAAAAATTTATAGAGCTTCCTAGTGCTCTGAAATGTACTATCACTAAGTTGCACATTTTTCCAAAGAGTTTTGGATCCTTAATTATATTTCTTAAGATTTAGGTAAATTAAGTGGCTTGTGAATGAAGTGGTGGTTAAATAATCTAATTAATTTCACAAAAATTACCATAAGTCCATCATTAGAATATAAAGACACTACTAAGGTTTCATCGCCATCCAAGGCAATTTGAACATGTAAATATCTCATATAAAAAATTTCCCTAAAGGGGTTATGACCTAATTTTAGGGGAAATAAGTACTCCTAAAATTCTCTCAAAATTCACTAGAGCATAATCACACCCCATGAACTTATCTCCTAAATTCCATGGCCATTCTAGGGCTTTTGACCACATGGCCTTCACAAGGTTCTATCTGCACACCAACGAGAAACTAGGGTCCTATGGCATATCTACCTCTACACCACCCCATCTCACTCATGGAGGTGTTTTAGGTGATCCTAAACCAGTGGCCAAGGTTTCAACTCATGTTGATGAGTTTTGACAACCATACCCCAAAATAAACGCCATACCCTAATTTGACCTAGTTTGACCTAACATGGGTTGACAAATTACCCAACCAAATCAGTCCTAATTGGGCTGAGATTTTTACCAGGGTCATATGATAACCCTAAGAAATACCCACCAAAATTTGGAGGGCATTGGAGGTCATTTGACCCACTAATTAATTAATATTTGATTTATGAAATTATTACAAAAACCTTAGAAAAAGGTTCTCCTAAAATTCCCATCTTTGGTTATGATGTGTGGGTAGGTGTAAATAGCCTAGGTTTCAAATTTCAAGGCCATACCATTTACCAATAGAAAGATACTCAAGAATTTGTGACTGTCCAACCCAAGGGACCAGTCCTAGCAAAATAACTCCACAGGGGGATATAGTGCCCCTATTGACCTGAAACAAATTTTCACTTAATCTAGACACCAAGGGCTACAACATTTATGTTGGGCACTTTTTCATTTAAGGGGTCCTAGTATTTTTAATAATTAAAATAAAATACTGCAGGAAGTGTGACAAAATGAAATAACATTATAACATAATCATTTAAATCTGCGAATAGCTGATCACGACAGATCCGACGGCTCATGGTCATCATCCCCGATAGATGGACGGCGCACGACAGCCCGTCCTGGGCTTCTTTGCGAGATGATTTCCCGGCCACCCTCACCTCTCCCCGGCCGGCAAGTGCCACCACCAACTCCGTTGAGGTGGGGGCTGGCGATAGGAGGTCCCTTGCCGACCGGTGGTGGCCGGAGTAGGGGTTTCGGGAGGGGAAAGAGGGATCGAATCGAGCCCTTTCAGAAGAACGATCCGAGCCCAATTGAGCTCGGATCAAGCCCCAAATCATCAAAAGATCTAACACTAAGGGAGAGGAGGAGGATCGGACCTGTGTGGGGGCTTGGTGGTGCGTATTCTGGCGAGTCGCCATTGCCGGATGTGGAGCTTTCAGCACCATGTCAATTCACACTGGGAGGGCTCGATTTCTTCAGGGAAGAGAGAGGTTTCACTCCTCTCCGACCTCTGAAGGTGTTAAGGAGATCAATTGAGGGAGGGGAGGAGCCCTGACATCAATTGCCATTAATGGCCATTAGTGGAGATTTTGGCCACCTCTAATTCTCCCCTAATTCATCTCCCCTGGCCATAGAAACTCCAGAGATGTGTTTGTAACTGAAGGGGCAAGTGAATGTTCATCAGTTGGGGAGGAATTGAAGGATCAAATGCATTAATCACCATGAATGCTCTCCTTCTCTCTTCAATTTGGGGGAAACCTCCATTTTCTCCAACTATAGAAATTGAGTGGTGATTTCAGTAATTACCAAGCCCGCTAGGTGGTGGACCACTTTAGTTGGGCTAGCCCAAGTGGATTGGGTTTAATTTGGGCAAATTAGGTTATTTTGACCTAATTTAGGACAAAGTTGACTTTGGTCAAATTGACCAATTGGGTTGACCCCAATGGGTGGATTAGGCTCCAATGGCCTCCCTTAAGGGTTAGAAAGGTCTAGGTATTGTCAATTTGTCAAGGTGAGGGTGAATTGCCCCTTTATAGGGCACTTTGACCAAAAATAGGGTTAGGGTTGACTTAGGGTAAAATGGTCAAATTAGAGGTCCCATGATAGGGCTTTTTGGTTCATTAGGTCCCTAGTGACCCTATGAGGTTAGGGGCAGGTTGAATTTGGCATGGTGGAGGCCAATTGGCCCTAATTGAGCTAGTTTGATTAATTTTGGGTTAGGGTTGACTTTGGTCAATTTGGCCCCTTTTGTTGACCCCAATGGGTCTTTGGTGCTCCAAGGAGGCTCCTAGTGGGTTAGGGACACTATGGTGGGGTCAAGGTTCAAGGTGAGACCCTAAAGTCCAACCCTAGGTTAGGTATCTGAAAACTACTATTTGCAGACCACTTGGGTTTTCCCTTTCTCACCCAAACTCACATGGTCTTGAGCTCTTCCTATGGTTTTGTCATGACCTAGTCATGACAAAACCAACTTGGGCGTCTAGTTGTTTGGGGGATGTTATAAATCCCAATACATAAAAATAAAAATTTCATCCTCGAAATTCAGGTTAAGTCTGTGGGGTTTCTACTACAGGTAAGAAAATGTAACATCCCAGAAAATTAAATTATACCTGTCGTAAAGAGCTCAGGGTACTTTTGCTGCATCAGGTCCAGTGGTTCCTAGGTGTGCTCCTCTTGTCCATGGTTCCTCCACAGGACCTTGACTAGCGGGACCTTCTTACGGTTCAAGACACGCAACTATGTGTCGTCTATCTGAACCGGCTCCAGGCGAACCGATCGATCAGTAGCTACCAGCCCTTCTGCAGTTGATATTTGCTGCTCTTGCCGTAGTAGAGCCCTCCTCAGCGAGGAGATGTGGAAGACATCATGCAGTCCCTCTAACTCCGGCGGTAGCTCAAGTCTATAGGCCAAGGAGTCGATCCGCTCTAGAATCATGTAAGGCCCCATGTATCTCAGACTGAGCTTCTTCCGCCCGCGAACCCACGAGACTCCATGCATCGGACGTATCTTCAAGAAAACCCGATCTCCCACCTGGAACTCTACCATATGATGTCGCGCATTATAATACTTGGCCTGCCTGCTCTGGGCCTCCAGCATCCTTTCTTGAATCAGCCTCACTGAGCCTCCGTGTCCTCCACGAACTCTGAGCCAAGTGCCTTGGGATCCTCATCCTGGATCCAAGACAATTGGGTCCTGCACCTTCGTTCGTATAATGCCTCATATGGTGTCATGCCTATACTGGCCTGGTGACTGTTGTTGTACGAGAACTCGACTAACGACAACATCCTCTCCCATGGCTCCCCGCGCTCGAGAATGCATAGACGTAGAAGATCCTCAAAGGTCTGGTTGGTACGCTCCGTTTTCCCGTCTGTCTGGTGGTGGAATGCATTGCTAAATGTCAATCGGGTGCTTAAGTAAGCCTGCACCGCTCTCCACTCCATCAATGTAAATCGTTCGTCCCGGTCCGACAGGATCGTCCTAGGCACATCATGGTACCGAACAAACTGCTCCACGAACCTCCGTACCAAATCACCGACTGGACCGTCCTTCCTGACTGGAATGAATTTTTCCACCTTCGTCAATCTGTCGATGATCACCCATATCGAGTCATTCCCCACATGTGATTGGGGAAGACCGTGTATAAAGTCCATCGCAATGTTGTCGAACTTCCACTCCGACACCGGGAGTGGCTGCAATAGTCCGACTGGGTTTCTGCATTCTGCCTTCACGAGTTGGCAAGACTCACAGTGGGTCACAAAATAGGTGATGTCCTTCTTCATACCCGGCCAGTACATGGTCCTCTTCAGATCTGCCATCAGTTTGGTGATACCCGGATGCACCGAATACCTACTGTTGTGAGACTCCGCCGTAATATCCTCCCAAATCCGTCCTCCTGCCGGTATATATACTCAGCCTTTAAAACTCAACAGGTCGTCCTTCAACGAATAGTCTTCACCTGAGCCTGCCTCCAAGGCTCTGAATATCGGCTCTAGCTTGGCATCCTGCCTCTGCCCATCCCTGATGCAGTTCCGGATGTCATATGTGGTACTCATCGCCGCCAAGTACTCCTCATAAAGCTCAGGATCATCCTCAAATACTAAGGAGATCTGCATGTCCTCGAACGTCCGTACCAGCTCCATGGCCATCAACTGGGGCTCTGCTCCTAACGTGGTAGTTCTCTTGCTCAGTGCATCGGCCACCACATACACCTTCCCAGGGTGGTAATGCATCATGTACTGGTAGTTGGATAAGAACTCCACCCAGCATCTCTGTCGAATGTTCAGCTCCTTCTGCGTATCTACGTACTTCAGATTCTTGTGATCGGAAAAAATGTCGCAGTGGACGCCATAGAGGTAATGCCGCCAGATATTCAGAGCGAATACAACCACTCCCATCTCCAAGTCATGCACCGGGTAATTTTGCTCATGGTTCTTTAACTAGCGGGAAGCGTATGCTATCACGTGCCCGTTCTGCATCAGAATGACACCCATACCCTGGTAAGACGCATCCGTTCTGCATCAGAATGGCACCCATACCCTTGGCTTACAGACTAGAGCTACCGCTGGAGTTAGCGGGATTGCACGACGTCTTCCACGTCTCCTCACTCAGGAGGGCTCAACTACGGCCAGATCAGCAGATATCTACTACAGAGGGGTCGGTAGCTACTGATTGGTCAGTAAACCTAGAGCCGGTCCAGATAGACGATACGGGGATGCGAGTCCTGCGGCGCAAGAAGGTTCCGTTGGTCAAAGTCATGTGGAGGAATAATGGATAGGAGGAGCATACATGGGAGCCACTGGACTTGATGAAGCAAAAGTATCTGGAGCTCTTTACGACAGGTATAACTTAATTTTTGGGATGTTACATTTAACCACTTGCTGTAGGAACCCCACAGGCCTAACCTGAATTTCGGAGACGAAATTTTTATTTTATGTATTGAGATTTGTAACATCCCCCAAATAACTAGACCACTAAGATGGTTTTGTCATGACTAGGTCATGACAAAACCATAAGAAAAGCTCAGAATCATGTGAACTTAGGTAAGAATGAGAAAACCCAAGTGGTCTGCAAATAGCAGTTTTCAGATACCAAGCCTAGGGTTGGACTTTAGGGCCTCGCCTTGATCCCTTGACCCCACCATAACATCCCTAACCCTTTAGCGGTCCCCTTATAGCACCAGGGACCCATTGGGGTCAACCAAAGAGGCCAAATTGACCAAAGTCAACCCTAACCCTAAATTGGTCAAAATAGCTTAATTAGGGACAATTGGCCTCCACCATGCCAAATTGACCTTACCCCTACCCTTAAAAGGATATTAGGGACCCAAGGGACCGAAAACCCCATCATGGGGCCTCCGATTTGGTCAAATTGACCAAAGTCAACGTTAGCCCAATTTTGGTCAAAGTGGCCTATTAAGGGTCAATTCACCCTCACCTTGCCAAATTGACCCTACCTAGACCTTCCTAACCCTTAAGGGAGGCCAATGGGTGACTATCCACCCATTGGGGTCAACCAAAATGGTCAAATTGACCAAAGTCAACCTTATGCTAAATTTAGGTCAAAATGACCTATTTTGACCTAATCAAGCCCAATTCACTTGGGCTAGACCAAATTGAGGTGGTCCACCACCTAATGGGATTGGGTGCTACTAAATTGGCCATTCAATTTTAAGAAATTTGGCTATGAGAGAGAAAGCCCAATTTGAAAGAGAGAAAGAGAAGGGGGAGTTAATGGGGAGGAATAAGAAACCTCCAATCTTCCCCATTGATGGCACCATTCATCTCCTCTTGGGGATAGGAGGAGTTTTCAGCCCTCTCCCAACCACATTGATGCCTAATTCACCTCCCCCACATGAAACCGAAATTCTCCATCAAGGACATTAATGGCCACCATGTGAAACCCCTCTCTTGCCTCCAATTAGCCTCTTTAACACCTTCAGAGGAGTGAGAGGAGTGAAACCCCGCTTCTTCCAGTGAGAATCATGCAGAGCAGGCCTAGATCGACATGGTACCTAAATCTCAAGCTCCGGCCATGGAAACCCATCGGAATGCGTGGCCTCAGGCCACCCTACAGGTCTGATCCTCCCCTCCTCCCCTAGTGCTAGATCCTCATCTGGTTTGGGGCTTGATTTCAGCCAAATCGGGCTCGAATCAAGCTCCCAAAAGGGCTCATTTTGAGCCCTCTTTCCCCCGTTAAAACTCTTTCTTCCGGCCACCTCCGGCCGGCCAACCACCCCTAATCGTCAGCCACCACCTCAACGGAGGTGGTGGTGGCATTGGTCGGCTGGGGCGGCGCTTAGATGGCCGGGAAAATGAGGAGAAAGGAGGTTCGGGCATAGGCAATCTGTGCCCTTGGCTGAAGGTAGACGATGACCCAGGGCCGCACGATTTGTGCCAAGATCTGTGAGGTGTACCCGATAAGCTAAGGGGTAAGGTCGTGTTCGGGACCGACGAAAGATCGTCTTTCCCCTTAGAAGATCATAAAATACATAGGGTAGTCCAAGTGTAATGATAAGAAAGGTATACTTATGGGTAGTCACTAATAACATTAAGTGCCTTGGAAAGGTTGCTTTGGGGTGTCATCCCATTATAGTTTCTAGTGCCGTAGCGAGCCCCTCATAGGGTAGTCCTCGGGAAGTCCATGGTTAACCCTAAAATATAGGAATAAATAGCGGTGCAAGATTAACTTAATAATGCACACATCCACACCCCATGGTTAAGGAGACTAGTTAGGTTTGTTCTTACGAGCGGTAGGCTCGGTGGTTGTTGGCACGTACGGGTTAGTCCAGCGAGCCGGTGGCTCGGAAGGTTATTGTGTCGGACAGGTTAGTCCGGGTAGCTTAGGGCTCGCGGATAGTTGGTAACATATTGTATGTGCATAAAGGTGGTGGGTCATTAGTGTTGACGGTCGTCGCACCGACGTCGATACTTTGGTTCGGTAAGTGTGGTTAACACTTTACCAAAGAAAAGTCTGGTGGACTAGCCAGCAAGAGTACGCAGGAGCTCCGATGTTCTGTTCTTAGTGTTGAGGCGTACGATAGGTCTAGGTTAGGTAGTGCAGATACCAACCTAGAGGTGGGCGAGGCCCAACCCACCGCTTCAGTTTGCCACTACGGGAGTATCCTGGGAGTTTTGCTAGCTCCAAAAAGGGGGAACTAAAGGTCTGTGTGCATAGAGTCGTAGTGTGTGAGTTGCACTTGTATGAACATAACATCTAACTGCATACCTTGCATGACATAACATAAACATTGCATTTCAACCACTACCCCTATCGTATAAATTGGTTATGAGACTTTTTATACGATAGGCCCTTCTGAACGACCTCTTGGTCTATAGGTTTGTATGGGCATTCCTATAAATTAAGGTTACACTTCTTTAATACTATTTCCTTAGTACTCTTATGCTTAGCACTGCTTTACTTATTACTACTGCTTACTTGTTACTGTTTTACTTCCTACTGCTTTACTTGTTGTACATTATATTGCTTACCGATACACCCTTCCGTAGTTAGACTCATTGTAGCCTGCTTTTGATTATACCCCTTGATGTCCTCCGCTTCATCCTTCCCGCTCGATGCCTAAGAGTCACCGGGGGAGGGGTAGGGGATTGGCTTAGTCTTTTGACTAACGGTCGGTGGACCTTATCATTTTAGGGGACCGAGGAGACGCTACAGCACTAGAGGCTGGTGCAGATGGAGGCGGGGCAGTCTAGCACGGGAGCTCCGATGACAGGATCTGTGAGTGTCTTACTAGCTTTAGTAGATTATGCTTCCGCGTGTGAAATTATAGTGAGGAATTGATGTATCGGGCAGGAGCCCTTTATTATTATTGTTATCTTTTATTCAGTTACTGTATGTGGGCATCTCTTTTGATGGTTTTATTTTCTATGTGATATGAACTTGAACTTCTATATGTTTGTTTAAGCTTTACTTCTTTTGTGATTGATATGGCCGGCAGAATCGACATTTTGTAGTGGCGACCTTCTCGAATGATTGTGCCAATGCAAAGCGGCGGTTCTGTGCATAAGACCAGGGTTTTCAAAAAAAAATGGGGTCTTACACGCTATGTCCTACTTACTACACGGGCAAGGATGGACGCCTCCAACATCTCCAATTGTTCGAGGATGTCGTCTCCATCAGGCAGATGACGGATGCCTTCAAGTGTAGGTTGTACGCCATCTCATTTAAAGGATAGACGAGGGATTGGTTCCACCAGCTTCCCTCAATGACCATCTACAATTTTGAGGACTTGCGTCGGAGTTTCCTGTCGCGGTTTACCACGTCCAAGAAGAGGAAGAAGGGTGTCGAGGCTCTTTTCCTAATCTAGCAGGGGGCTGAGGATTCATTGGGGACCTACATGAATCGCTTCAAGGAGGAGGTTCTTTTAGTCCATGAGGTACCCGGACATACCTTGCAGCTTGACTTCACCCTTGGGTTGCGGCAGGGGCTATTCAAAGTGGGACTTGTCGTGGATCCCCCTCAGTCCTATGAGGAACTAATAGAGCGAGCAGGGCAGGATATTGAGAGTGAGGCCACGAACCATGCATTTGTGGCAAAGTTGGCCAAGTCGTCCGGGAGCGAGGAGAAGGCGCTAGGAGGTTCGCAGGAGAAGGAGATGAAGAAAATAGAAGAGCCAAGGAGGCGGGGGTTTCAGGGGGCCCCGGGGGGTATAAGCCAGGATAGAGATTTCAGCCACCGGTCAACCGACTAATTTTGAGGCCACAGTGAGGACCTCATCAAGGCCAAGGAAGAGAGCATTTACATGGGAGGAAACATTCAGGCGGGGCAAGGACGGTTCAGCCCCCCCCCCCCCCCCCGGGTGGCCACCAGGCCCGAGAACATTCCAACTCCTGCCCCAGCAATCCATAACAATCCATCGAGGAGGAAGAGTAGGAAGAAAGAACCGCCCAGGAGGGGACAGAAGGGGAAGGATGACATTGCCCAACTGTGACTTCCACCGGGAGGAAGGTCACGCAACGGCCACCTACCTAGAGTTATTAGAAGTCAAGAAAGGGAGAAGACCCCGGTGGGGGCAGCAACCACATCAACAGTAGAATAATGGAGTGAGAGTAAGAAGAGAAGGAGTGGAAGTGGAAGATCGATGTGAAGACCGGGTAAATGTGGGTACCCAAGACGGGATCGGGGTGATCCATGGGGGGGGATTGAGGCCACCCGCAAGTGGAGCCTTCATGTCATCTATCATCAGAGTGTCGCCTCGATGTCCCTCCCCCCTCCCCCCCCCCCCCCCCCCCCCCCCCAAAGGAGAAGATCAACTTCTCAGCGAAGGACATGCCTGAGTACGAGGATCCATTTTGCGATGCACTAGTAATTCAGACGGCGATCGAGAACTTCACGATCTCCAAAATATTGGTGGATAATGGGAGTTCCGAGAATGTGATTTTCAAGAAGGCCTTGTATGAGATGAAGATGGAGGCAAAGATGGTGCTTGCCTCGGACGGTCCACATTTTGGAATTTCTGGAGAGAGAAAGGAGGTAGAGGGAGGAGCCAATCTCCTCGTGACTCTTGGAGGAACATCAAAGAACTGTCGATTTGTCATCATGGATGCCCCGGGCAGCTAAAATACCATCTTTGGATGACCACTCATCAGCGCCTTCTGATGCGTGACTTCCTCCTACCATCAATTCATGAAATATAATATGGGAGGAGTCCAAATCCGGGTCAAAGGAGACCCCAGGGTGGCTAGACAGTGCTATGTCATGATGGTCAACACCATCTCATGGAAGTAGGAGGCAGAAGAGGTTGATAAGGCGATGGAGGATAGAGCCAGGCTTGGAGGTGGCAGAGGAGGTAAAGGAGAAGGAGATCATTAGCCCGGGCGTGAGGCCCGAGAAAGTGTAGGTCAGCGGAAGGCTGAGTGAGGAGGATCGGGAGAGGGTCTGCATGTGCATCCAACAGAACGTAGAAATCTTTGCTTTGAGCACCGTGGAAATACCAGGAATTGATGCGGATCTGGCTTGTCACCGCCTCAACCTTGACTCAAACGCCCATCCTATCCGCCAGAAGAAAAGGTCCGTGGCCACTACTCTGGTCATTCCCATCAGGGAGGAAGTGAGCAAGCTGCTAGAGGCAGGTTTTGTATCGGAGATCCAGTGCCCAAGCTGGGTCTCCAATGTTATAATGGTTAAAAAGAGTGATAAGAGGTGGAGGATGTGTGTAGACTTTTCTCTTTTAAATAAAGCATGCCCCAAAGATTGTTACCCCCTGCCTCGAATCGACGCGCTGGTAGACTCAGTCATTGGTTTTCCTGTAATGAGTTTTTTGGATGCTTTTTCAGGGTATCATCAAATCTGAATGCACCCACCGGTCGTCAAGGATGTCTTCTTCAACACGGACGGTGGGTGCTATAGTTATAAAATGGTGCCCTTGGGGTTGAAGAATTTATGGGCAACCTATCAAAGAATGCTGGATCGGGTTAAAGTAAATGCAATCTTGGATTTGGAGTCGCCCAAAATGCCAAGGAGGTCCAGCGTCTGAGAGGGAAGCTGGAAGGGTTGAGTAGGTTCCTCTCCCATGCTTGGGAGAAATGCTCGAAAGGTTCCTCTCCTGGGCTTCATCTGACAAAGGAGTTGGGGATCCAATACGCGAAGGTCTTCACAGATTCGATGATAGTTTCATCCTAGATCAAGGGAGAATTCGAGACAAGGGAATGGACACTTCAGGGTACCTAGCAAAGGTCGGGGGTCTCATTGGCATGTTCCGCACTTTCTCCATTCAACATGTGCCGAGGGAGGATAACACTCAAGTTGATCTCCTGACAAAGTATGTCCAACGTGTAGGAGGAACGGTGACAGAGTTATTTTGGCCATCAATTGAAGAAGGTGAGTTGATGGAAATTGACCGACAGCCCTCATGGATGGACCCCTTCATCGCTTTCCTGACCTCAGGCAGGTTCCCTGAGAAGGTTCCAAATAAGAGGCGGTTCAGGTACAAATCTGCATACTATTTACTTCATGGTGGTGACCTGTACTGGAAGATCCTATTGGGACTCTTGACAAGATGTGTCATCGAGGAAGAGGTCTTCAGAGTCCTGGAGGAGATTCACTCTGGTGAGTGGGGTAGTCATTCAGATATCCAGACATTGGAAAAAAGGATGTTACATCAAGGTTATTTCTGGCCGACGATCGGTAAGGATGCGGCAGAGTACGCCAGGAAATATCAGAAGTGCCAACTCTACACGCCACTTCAACTTCTACAGCACAGAGACTAAAGACGATCACAGCGCCATGGCCCTTTGCAATTTGGGGAATGGACCTAGTAAACCCTTTCCCCCAAGCCAGCAGGCAGAGGAAGTTTCTCCTAGACATGATTGACTATTTCTCCAAGTGGCTGGATGTCAAGGTGTTGTCCAAGACAACCTCGTAGGTAATAAGAAATTTCATATGTGGAGAAATAATTTGCTGATACGGGCTATCCCACACAATCATCACCGACAATATGTCGTAGTTTGCTAGTGAAGAACTCACTAGCTTCTGCAACCAATTGGGCATTGACCTCCGCTTCGCGTCCGTCCATCACCCATGGAGTAACGAGCAGGTGGAGGCTACAAACAAAACCATCGTGAATCTATTGAAAAATAAGATGGAAAATTTGAAGGGTAACTAGGTGGAACAACTTCCCTCGGTCTTTTGGGCCTTGAGAACCACACCCAACGCGGCCACGAGAGAAATCCCTTTTAAACTCCCTCCCGGCTCTGAGGTCGTGTTGTCGATGGAATTCGAGGTGAGGTCCCCGCGAATCATCGTTATAGGGGAAGGAGACGATGAGCGGAGGTTGGAGAATGAGGACGAACGGTGGCTCTCGCTTGACCTCGTAGAGGAGCTTCGCGACCTGGCAATGATCCGTTAGGAGGAATTTAAGTGCAGGGTGGCCAAATATTTCGATAAACATATTAGGATCAGACAATTCGTAAAAGGGGATCAAGTTCTCAAAAAGGTCGATGTTGCGGAAAGGTCAGCGACAGTTGGAAAGATCCACCCCAACTTGGAGGGTCCCTATGTAATATTGGAAACATTAAAATCGGGAGGGTAACACCTACAGAATGCAGAGGGAGACCTGCTCGGTAATACTTGGAGTGGCGACGACCTTAAACATTTTTATACTTAATAAACCATTAAAATTTTATCTCAGTGAGCTCATCTTTGTGATGGATTTGTTTCTGCTCGGTTAGGTCAGGGTGTCGTGTGTTGAGAAAATTCCCCCGCTAGGTGAAAAAAGGTTGTTTTGAGTGAAAGCCCCCGAGATGATACCGCTTTCCGGGATCTCACATACCGGCAGGGCTGGCCCCTCACTTGGGTGCCAGAGAAAAATGTTATCTTGGTTGAAAGCCCCTGAGAAGATATCATTGTCTAGGCTCTCACATGCCGGTAGGGCTAGCCCCTCACTCGGGTGGAAGAGAAAAAGTTGTTTTGGGTGAAAGCCTTTGAGAAGATATCGATTTTTGGGCTCTCACATGATGGCAGGGTTGCCCCCTCACTTAGGTGGCAGAGAACAAAGTTGTCTTGGTTGAGAGGCCCCAAGAAGATACCAATGTCTGGGCTCTCACATGCGGGCAGGGTTGTCCCCTCATTAATGTGGCAGAGAAAAAAGTTGGTTTGGGTGAAATCCCCCGAGAAGATACCATTGTTCGGGCTCTCACATGCTGGCAGGGTTGTCCCCTCACTCGGGTTGCAAAGAAAAAAGTTGTCTTGGTTGAGAGCCCCCGAGAAGATATCGTTGTCTGGGCCCTCACTTTCCAGTAGAGCTAGCCCCTCACTCAGGTGGCAGAGAGAAAAAGTTATTTTGGGTGAAAGCCCCCGAGAAGATACTGATGTTCGGGCTCTCACATGCCGGCAAGGCTAGCCCCTCACTCGGGTGGCAGAGAAAATTGTTATTTAGGTTGAGAGCCCTGAGAAGATACTGTTGTCTGGGTTCTCACATGCCGGCAGGGTTGGCCCCTCACTCAGGTGGAAGAGAAGAAAGGTTATTTTGGTTGAGAGCCCCCGAGAAGATACCGTTGTTCGGGCTCACATTCTGGCAGGCAGGGCTGGCCCCTCACTCGGGTGGTAGAGAAAAAAATTGTTTTGGGTGAAAACACCCCGAAAAAATACCACAGCCCGGGCTCTCATATGCGGGCATGGATGGCCCCTCACTCAGGTGGCAGAGAAAAAATTTGTCTTGGTTGAGAGCCCCCGAGAAGATACCGTTGTCCGGGCTCTCACATGTCGGCAGGACTGGCCCCTCACTCAAGTGGCAGAGAAAAAAAAGTTATTTTGGGTGAAAGCCCCCGAGAAGATACCATTGTCCGGGCTCTCACATGCCTGCAGGGTTGGCCCCTCATTCGGATGGTAAGGAAAAAGTTGTCTTGGTAAAGAGCCCCCGAGATGATACTGCTGTCCGGGATCTCACATGTCGGCAGGGCTGGCCCCTTACTCAGGTTGTAGAGAAAAACGTTGTTTTGGGTGAAATCCCCCGAGAAGATACCATTGTCCAGGCTATAACATGCCGGCAGAGCTGGCCCCTCACTCAGGTGGCAGAGAAAAATGGTTGTTTTGGTTGAGAGCCTCTGAGAAGATTCCGTTGTCTGGGCTCTCGCATGCTGGCAGGGCTGGCACCTCACTCAGGTGGCAGTGAAAAAAGGTTATTTTGGTTGAGAGCCCCCGAGAAGATACCGCTGTCCGGGCTCTCACATGCCAGCAGGGTTGGCCCCTCACTCGGGTGGCAGAGAAAAAAGTTGTTTTGGCTGAAATCCCCTGAGAAGATACCACTGTCCGGGCTCTCACGTGCCGGCAGGGCTGGCCCCTTACTCGGGTGGCAAAGAAAAAAGTTGTTTTAGTTGAAAGCCTCCGAGAAGATATCGTTGTTCGGGCTCTCACATGCCGGCAGGGCTGACCCCTCCCTCGGGTGGCAGAGAAAAAAATTGTTTTGGTTATCCCCCGATAAGGTACCATTATCCCAGCTCTCTCAGGCGGGGGCAGGTAGAACTGTGGGATAAGGAGGTCGGCAGTAACTTCGACCCATTCCTCCCGCAAAGCACCAAGTGCGAGGAGGGTCTTGATCGCGAACTCTATAGACTTGGTGACCAGAGTCCGACGAGTGTCCTCGGCAGGAGCAGTGCTCGCCAGAGCGGTGGCAGTAGCAGCAAGCTCTTCAGCGAGGTTGTGGGATCCCGCCTGCTTCATTAGGGTGGTCTCGGCGAGATTGACAAAAGGGGGCACTATACAAAAAAACATGGGGGTTAATTATACACGTAAATGGCGAGTTGACCGCAAGGAGGTTGTCAGATTACTCACCAGGCACCAGGGGCGCAAGAATCGGGATTTTCCTAGGTTCCCGTACCATCTTGGTCAACCTCTATTTGAGTCCCCGCATCTTCCTCGGTGGCGAGGTTAGGCTGCGAGGACTATGATTGCATAATGACGAGAGCAGGAAAAGAAATCGTAAAAGGGTAAAAGGAGAAGGGGCCCATACTAGATCAGAGGTCCCGAGACCCAGACTAAATCCGGGTTGTTGTTGCTCGAGCGATGTCCCGACCTCCCCCGTCGACTCACGCCTAGTCTTCCTGGCAATCCCTTTTTCCCCGTGCTTCAGGGGAGTGCGCGAGGAATGTTCAGAAACAATGGACATAAGGCCGGAGGCATCCACCTGGCTACTTTTCTTGTGGGCGGCGTGGCGAGCCAGAACCTCCTTAGAGAGTGGCATGTTGATCGGAAAAAGAGAGATCGAGAGGAAATAAGGGGAAAAAGAGGGAAAGTATTTGGAGTTGCCTCCCACCTCCCCCCTTGGTATTTATAACCACCGGTGGGCCCACTACAAGATTCTCTAGAGTTCGTGCACTCACCAAATCGAGGGGTTGAACTATCTTTTTGAGCTTGAGATAAACTTGCAAAGAGCGGAGATTGTGTACAATCCCGTATTTATCGAGTAGACTCATCAGACCAGAAATAAGGGATGACAAAAGAAGAACAAACGAGGAAGATGGGTGAGTGAGGCCAGCGGGACTAATGCACTCGCCGACCATGGGCGAGTGCACCCCTAACAGCTTGCACCCGCCCCCGGTTCTGGGCGAGTCGCGAGTACCCATCATCACTGGGTACTCACCGACCCCAGGCGAGCACGCCCTAAGAGGCGCGCACGCACTCGCCCCATAGGGGAGGGTAGTCCTCTTTGGCCTGCGTTTAACCATACCATTTAGCGGGATTCCGCTACTAGCAGGCCAGCTTGGGCTGCATATGGTAATTCTAAAAGGTGGGATTGCGCTATCCGCAAATCAATTCAGAAAAATTATAAATAGACCGCATAGAGCACCATTGGAGATGATTCCTTTTTCCTTCCTAGAGCTTTTTAGTGCTCTCCAGGGTGTCAGACTTCGCTCTGGTTTGGGAGGGAAAGTTCTTTTTAGAGCTTCCGGGTTTGTGATGGGATATCCTCGCTCCAGCTTACGGGGTCTATTTTTTCACCAGTGTGAGTGAGGTTACTTGCTCCAAGTGCCCGGTCAAGTGTTCACACTAAGAAAAAGTAAGCGCAAGCTATCCCAGTCGGTCCAAACTCCGTTTCCCCATATTTCCGGGTGCAACGATTTGTTAACCTAAGTTTCCGGGTTCATGACTTACCATATCAACATTGCAGTAAAACATTCTAGTGATTTCTTAAAAACTGTAATATAATTATTTTTTTGCAAGTTTTATTTTTGTGAGAGGATTTGACCGAGTGACAATGGCCTCAAAGTCTCTCTATGCCCGACTTCACTTCCCAGCAAGAAAAACAACTAAGAATAGGACTGTTGGAAAAGCAAAGGTGGAAAAAAACAGTAATTAAGATCTGAGTATGGTTAATCAATCTGGAAGATGGATTATGATAGATAAGTTGTTGTTTATCCATGTCAAAACCTATACTAGCAAAATTCGTCCATTGCTATCTGAATATTGGTTAGGTGAGATAAAATGAAATCTGCTAATTTTGATTTGTAACATTATGTTCATTGATTTGTAAAAAATGTAAGAATCGCACTAAGGTATTATAGTGGGAAGTAGTCATGCACAAAAAAGTGGTCCTAACCGGTTCGATTGGGACCGGACCGGCTAGGGACCGGTCCCGGTTCGAACCTTTCCGGTCCCGGACCGGTCCCAGGGGTCCCACTTTTCCCCTCAAAGATCGGTCCTGAACCGGACCGGTAAAAGACCGGTCTTTGACCGATCTTTTACCGGTCCTGGGATAGGACCGGAGCCGGGACCGGTCAAAGACCGGTCCCGTTAAAAGCTCTTTTTAGAGCAGTTGGTAATGGCTCTTTAAAGTGTCGTTACCCAGTCGGCAGAAATTATAGCTGCTGGCCTCCTGCATCCAGCCTAGGGCCTAGGCTGCACATCCTAGGCCCTAGGCTAATTTAAAAAATATTTTAAAAAATAAATAAATAATAAAAACTCTCCCTCCCTCTCTCACTCAATCACTCTCTCTCAATCACCTATCAGCCCCTCCCTCTCTCACTTAATAAAATAAATTTTTTTTATAAACCCCTTCCCCCCCCCCCCCCCCCTCTCCTATCAGCCGACCCCCTCCCTCTCTCTCTCACTCACTCTCTCTCACCCACTCTCTCACACTCACACTCTCTCCAAATGTCTTCCTCCTCATCCATGCCAGCATCCTCCTCCGCGTCTGTCGCTCATGAGATAATAGAGCACCACCACAAAGACACAGTATGAGAGAACTTTGATAAAGTGTGGATCGATAGCGAAATAAAGGTGAAGTGCAAACTTTGCGGGAAGCTAATGGTCGTTGGCAGCAACACAATATTGGTCCGACATATGAAATCTTGTATTTCTAAACAAGCCCCGGAGTCTACCCAAGCTTAAATTTCAGCGACCGGGCACATTTGGACGTACGACCAAGCTCGACAACGAGAGCGACAAATGGAGAACATCATCAAAAAAGGATTCTCATTCAACCACTACGACGATGAAGAAGTAGCGTCTTACATTCACGATGTACTCCAGCCTAAATATAACCAGGTAAGTCGCATTACAATTAGACGTGATGCTTTAGCGGCTTACTTGCAATCTAAAGAATATTTTAAAAAAAAAATTGAAACATTCGACGATCGCGTTAGCTTAACGAACGATGTTTGGACTAGCGGGATAATTGATGGACTTTCTTATATTTGGATTACTTGTCACTGGATTGATCCAGATAGTTGGGAACTAAATAAACGTATAATTTGTTTTGAAGGATTTGAATATTCGCACACCGGTAAAAATATTTATCAGGTTATTATTAAAACTATTAGAGAATTTAAAACAAAAATCATGAGTATTTCTTTTGGTAACGCTTCAAATAATGAGATTACCGTCAAATATTTGTTATCAGATTTGCAACCAATATTAGATCGAATATTTTTTCATACGCATTTTGTGTGTCACGTTTTAAATTTAATTGTGCAAGATAGTTCAAAATTTATGAACGACTACGTTAGTAAAATACGTATTATGTTAAGAGTTATTTATAGTTCAAAAAGAAAGAAAAACAAGATTTCAAAAAAATTGTTATTTCCTAAAGTAAAAAAAATTTTATGACCATCTTATGATATGCCTATACGATGGAACTCGACTTATAAAATGTTAAAGCGAGCTTTGTCACAAAATACGTTACCAATAGAATTTTATAAGTGTCAAATCACATAATTTAGGCGCGTCGGACTGGGCCGTGCTCGAAGATTATGTAAATTTATTAAAAAGCTTTTATCGAGCAACAACTATTTTATCTAGAGTTTACTATCCTACTAGCTCATTAGTTATTGAAAATGTTTTATTAATTTCTGAAATATTTAAAATTTACAAAATGTGGCGTCCATTAATATTAATAATGGAGGAATTTTTTTTAAAATATTACAAAGATATGTCTCATATGTTTTGTTGCGTCGTGCTTTGAACCCTTTAATGGGCGTAGACGGCAAGAAAATTTTATAGAAGAAATTAATCGGAATTTAAATTTAGACGAATCCTCAAGTGCTTTTGTTAATGTTAGTGTTTCAAAATTTATTTCTGATTTTACTCGCCTTTATAATTATTATGATCAAATGTATGGATCGCGACCTTGCTTAGAATCCACCAAACCTAAAACAAAAGATATTTTTTTTTAAACTTTTTTGAATTAGCTTTTAGGTAAAATCAAAGAACATCAAGTACTTTAAATAAATTCGGTTTATATAGCAAAACACAATTTCAAGATTACATAACTGTAAGAGAAATTGAAAATTTTGATATTTTAAATTGGTGGAAATCTAAAACTAATGTGTATCATATTTTGGCCTTAATGACCCGTGATTTACTAACAATCAAAGCTAGTACGATAGCTTCGGAGTCTGCACTTTCTTTGAGTGGCAGCATTCTGAACGAGCGAAGAAGTCGTTTGACTAAAGAATCTTTGGAGATTTGTATTTTCTACAAGGATTATTTGGATGCTTTAAGGAGGAGACAACATGTTTCGTTAATTAAAAATTGCGAGTCTGAAGTTGAAGACGAGCTAAATAACTTAAATCTGGGCAGCGTAAAATAAACTAGCAAAATGTATTTTTCATCAATTGAAAGTAATTTTATTTTATTTTAAATGTAATTTTCATTTTATTTTATTTTAAAATTTAAATGTAATGTTATTTAAATTTCAAATTGTATTGTAAATAATTTTGTAATTTGTAATATTATTTATTTTTTAATAAAAAATCAAATTTTATTTTATTTTGAGTTTTATATTTTTCATCTTATATTTATTTCATTTTAATAAAAATCAAATTTTATCACACAAAAAATTTAATTTACTTTGTTTTTTTTTAAATTAAAATAAAAAGACCGGTTCGGGACCGGTCCTCCTCGAGAGGAGAAAAGAGGGTCCTGGACCGGAGCTGGTTTGAATGGGACCGGTCGGCCAAAAAAATAGTCTTTTAAATGACCGGTCCCGGCTTGGCAGTCTTTTTGCGCAGGACTAGTGGGAAGTGAATGTGATGAGATAACTTATATTTGAAATGATAAATTAAAATATAGTAAATTTTATGGATAAATTCCGTCCTATTTGACAAAATTTCACTTTAAATTGTAAACCTTCATTAACTATATTAAGATTTTTTTGTGAGTGCGGTTAACATTTGTGCTTGTGGATGTTGATTTTTAAAATATATGTTTACGGATAGTCAAAAGAGTGAATAGCCAAAACTGCGGTACTAATAATTGTAGAGACCAATTTCAAAACAGTTAGAAATTATATAAACAATGTTCAACTATTTGAAATTTTAGAGACCAATTTCAATTTCTACTTAAACTGTATGGATTGATTTAGATATGAGCAATGTTATATGCATGTTGTTTTTGGCTTTATGCAGGCCACATATATGCAAGCCAAATAATTGTTCATGCATGCCAAATTTCATATCTGCATGCAATATTCAAAAACCAAATTCTGATGGCTCTGTCTTCATCTTCCCTTAAGAAATTGTAGTAATTCAATCTATTTTATTGTCCATTTTGTCTCTTCCTCGCAAAGAATAGAACGAGAGTATCAGATTAATCAAAATTTGCACTTACAGTCTCGTATTCGATTTCAGATACGGTACACCCTCCCAAAAATTTTCGATTTGCATATTTTTCTTTACTTATCACTAGATTTGCATCTTTTTTTTCTCTTACTTTTGGGTGCTTCTCGGTCTCTTTCTACACCCATGAATCCTCGGGCATGGATCCCAGACAAAACAGAGAGAGGAGGGGGGGAGGGGAACTTCTACCATGAAAACTTTAATTCTTGTCGGCCATTGACTCTCAGTGTTTCAAACTTGCTCGTTGATTTCGCCAACAAGCCCATAATATCACATGATCGTCGCCCGAGTTTGATGGCGTGTAATTACCTGGTTTATTGGGACCATTAGAGCCATTATCTGGGTAGGAATCGCCACCAGCTGGGAGATCTTTTGTAACAGCCCGCAGACCGCCACAGAGTAACAGTAGACATTTGCTTTATGACGTATTTAAAGCAGCGCATCAATAATAGTACTAATGTGCCACAAATAAGTATTGAAATGATAGTACAGAAATAAAACTCTTATTCCAGATATTTTACATACTATTTTACATGTCCAAAAAGAACAACATATATATAAAAGTCTAGTACATGACAGTTTTTAAGAGCTATATTATATGTTCCTTGAACATGTGGAGCACTTCGAGCTTTGACATCTTTCCTTAGGATCAGTGGTCGCTTCAAAACAGTTTACTATTCGCTTATACCATAGTTGATAGAGCTCCACTTTATCCTATTTTATGCTTAGATCCTAAAACATTTGTAATGGAAAGGGTTAGTCTTTATATAAAAGACTAAGCGAGGAATTTTAATTCTGTAACTACTATACAGGTAAAACAAGGTTGAATAACAATAGTGATAAAATATTTGCCTTACACAGTATATAACAAAAAGTGATAAGTTAAACATTAAACAAAAGTGATATTATATGTTTTCTTTCTTTAAATACAATATATTTTCATTTTATTTAGTTAAGGGTTATTATACTTCAATAATCAATCTTGGGCCCATTCTCTTGGTCAAACTTAGTGCGTACAACTCGCATAAGACCTATTAAGGCCCAACTAAGTTAACCCGAGAATTTAATCCATTGCGCACAACTCGCTTAAGACCATTAAGGTCCAACTGGATTTTTAAAGTTCTACAGATCCCTTAACATTTTGCATCGATGCTTTTCATTTTGTATATCGTAAGATTCATTCATTTAAAAGTTTATGCAAGCATATGCTATCGTAGGGATATACTTTTATAATATAATTATTTGGAACTAGAACATTTAAAAAGAAGTAAACCCTCACATTGAGTTTCTCTTTTGTCTTTCCTTGGGTCACCATCACGTCTATCAAGTGATGTCATCCTTCTTCGTAGTTGTAAATGCATATTAATTGAATATGATTCTTTGATTATGTATAAAGTAGTAAGGGTAATGAAGGTTTCATGGAGGAATATAATGTTTACAATACATCGTCTTAAACCTAAATCTCAAGTGACTTCCAAGCTCGCTTCTGTTACCAACTAAACATCTTCAAAAGCTCGCTTCTTCACATTATCATTTTGTATAAGTAGGTACATCTGAAACAATATTTTTTCTATGCTAAACAACCTTCAAATGGGGCAAATACAACAATCTCATACTAAATTCAGCAATAGTACATCATAAACAGCACTAAAATATATAACGAACAGCAGCCATAATATTCCTAAGGCCAATTTCAGCATTACCCCGGCCAATTTCAGCATTACCCCGGCCAATTTCAGCAATCATTTATATATTTTACAGCAAAATGTCTACAATTAGCAGTCCTCATCATGCTTTCTAAGATTCGTATCAAAGCCCTATCGAAGCCAACATAATAATGCTTCAATTATTTTGCATGCAAGGTGTAACGGCTCGTAACCATCACAATCATCAGTAACATCATTTCACATTTATTAGATACATTCCCCACACATATATACACACATTTAATCACAATGAGCACATTCACATATAAGAGTCTTCATTTAGTTATTCCAGTCCATGATTACAAGTCATACTTTTAAACATTTCTAATTATAATACAGATAGTGGCCTTTAAACGTTATACATGACCAGAAGCAAAATTACTATAAAAAGGCTAAGTGATTTCCACTCAAAAGAGAACTACGCGTTTCAAAGCTCTAGTAATATCCTGCTTGAGACTTGCATTTAGCTAAAAAAATTTAGCATTGGAAACCATTAGTCTTAGTAAAGACTAAGCGAAACACTATTTCTTTAACCTGCTATACATGCAAACATGTGAGCAATATATACAATAATATACCTATTACCATCACAGTACCATTTCTAACCGATTAACATGGTGAGAGCATTGAAGCAATTAAACATATCTATTTTCATAATAGCATTTCTATGTATCAACATGTATTTCATGTACACTAGCTATAATACTTTTCATTGACATGGTATATGATATTAAGACATATATAAACTATAAACATGGGTTACTTCGTATGATTCGTTCGTTTAGGTAATATTAGAGGCGATTTGAATCCTTTTTCCTCTTTCCTTTACATGACTCATCATGTTTCATTCATTGGGGCCCACCCCGAAGGGTTATCATATTTCATTCATTTCATTCGTGTGCACGCACTTCAATTCGCCCATAATAAAACCTCGTGTCGACACGTTTAACTTTTTTTTATTTTTTATTCACAACATAGAGTTGTTTATATTAAATTTCCCCTCAGATTTTATCATTCGCCTGTTTGCCTTATACAAGGTCATACATTCTAGCGGGAATTATTTTCAATGATATACTAGCATGCTTCATGTCATCACATACAATGAACATATGTTTCCCTTTCTTAAAATAGAAGTGCATATAGCTGAAAGTATTTGAAAACTATGCATAAATTAAACAAATAGGTCTCACCGTCACTTTTTCCGTCTCTTTGTCACGCCCCAAGTCACCGTCACTTCTATTTTTAGATGCCATCATTCACGATATCTCTTTAGGAATCTTATCATTAAGGGTCATTAAAATTGGGGTTGCATCACGTGATAGCTATGATGTATTGGGTTTATTGGATTTCCTTTTAGTGGTTTATTATCTAATATTGTATGAGGCACACGGATTGATGAGGTGTCACAATCTTACCATCTTGTATTCTCTATATATTGCCTCAATTGGGCCGTAATAATATGTAATAATCTTCTCTCATTCAATTTGGTATCAGAGCAAAAATCCCGATCCCGCACCAAAACCTCGATCCCGCCAACATCTCGTCGCCTCTCGCAAATCCCGATCCCGCCATCCTCGTCGATCCCTCTTCCCGATCCAGGCGCGTCACGCTCGACAGGATGTGAGGGCCCATCTCGCGTCACGCTTCGCCTCTTCCTCAGCATCGACGATCGACGACGACTGCTTCAAGATCGACGCTCGATTCCGTCGACACCGGCGACGACGACGACCACGTCGAGCTTCTTCCGCTTCTTCCGTCGAAGGCCTGCGCCAGATTGACGTTTGCTTCTTCTGTGCCAGATCCTTCTGGTTCTCGTCTTCTCCGAAGGTCGAGTGTATACCATCCGGCTGCCCTCTGTACCGCTGCTGCTATGCTGAGCCGCTGCTGCTTACTGTTCGTCCATGCTTGACGATTCCGCCGCTGTTCGTCATCTTCCAGGTCTGCCGCCTTCATGCTGTTGGCCGGTATTTTTTTTTATGACCTAGTTTTTGGTTTGATCTACGGTCCTTTGTGTTCTTCGGGGATGGGATCTCCTCCTTCCGTTTAAGTATTTCTTTTATCTTCCCTCTTCTTTATTTCTCCTTTGGAGCCTTTTTTCCCCTATCTCTTTGGGTGGTCTCTTGATCTCATCCCATGGATTCCTCGAATGATAGTTTTGCTCGTCGCATCACCACCACTCTTCTTAATGAGAAGAATTTTATTGCTTGGTCCAACTCCGTGCGTGTCTATCTTGCCGGACATGACAAGCTTGATTGGCTTGAACCTAATGGGGTTCCCAAGCCTGCCGAGAAAGATGAAAAAGCTCTCCGTCAATGGCGCACGGAAAACTTCAAGATTCTTGGGTGGCTTCAATGCTCCATGGAGCCCCGCATTTATGAGCAGTTTATGTGCTTCGATTCCGTTCCGTCTCTTTGGGCTGCCCTGACCCGCACTTATGGGCACACACGCGTTGATACGCGGATTTACTCTGTCTTCCAGGAGATTTCGACTGCTCGTCAGGGTGACCGTTCTGTGCATGAGTACTTCACTTTTCTCTCTGGGATATTCCAGGAGCTTTCCGACCTTGAGCCACTGAGTGCCTTTCCTCATTCCGAGGATATGCTTATTGCCAAGCGGAGACAGGAGAAGCGAGAGACCTATCAGTTTCTGATGGGGTTACGCCCTGAGTTTGAGCAGATTCGGGTTCAGATTGTCAGCATGAACCCGCTTCCAGATATTTTAGATGCTTACTCCATGGTAGAGGAGCATGAGTGTCGTGCTCGCCTGACTGCTACTTCTGTTCCAGCGCTTACTTCTCCACCAGACCAGATGGCCCTTGCTTCGGGTCGTACTCCTTCTGTGCGAGGGGGGCGTTCTTCTACCCATAGGGGCCGCGGAGGTGGCCGAGGGAGCCCGTTTGCCTCTATTCAGTGTCAGCACTGCCTCCGGACCGGTCATGAGAAGTCCAGATGTTGGCTGCTTTTTCCTCATCTACGCCAGCAGTCTTCCGCTCCTCGGGCCGCTGCCGCCACTACATCTGACTCTAGGACTCCTTCAGCTGACTGGAGCCAGCTTATGGCTCAGGTTCAGGAGCTTCAGTTACAGCTTCAGCACTATGCTCTGCCACCTCAGCCGCAGACAGCCTCTGATCCTGGACCCTCGTCATCGACTTCAGCCGCTGCATCAGGTACTCCGACGGCCTTTCATGTCACTAGTAAGGGATCTGCCTCTCCCTGGGTGATAGACACTGGGGCCACTGATCATATGACGGGTGAGCCACACTTGTTCTCCTCTCTTGTCTCTCTGACTGTCCATCAGCAGGTTCGCCTCGCCGATGGCTCTGTGACCCCGATTCTTCACCAGGGCACAGTCTCTCTTTCTCCTTCTTTTTCCTTGGATTCTGTACTCCATGTTCCCAAACTAGCCTTAAATATTCTTTCTGTTAGTCGATTGACTCGCGCTTTACATTGCTCGATAACTTTTGATCCTTCTGGTTGTGTTTTTCAGGACCTGACCACGAGGAAGACTTTTGGCTCCGGCCGTGAGCGCGACGGGCTTTATCTGCTGGATCTCCCACCTCCTGCACCATCACCTCCGCCATCCAGTTTTGCCACTACTACCACCGCCACTCCTGCTATTTGGCATGCCCGGCTGGGACATGCGAGTCCTAAAATTGTATCTTCTATTTTTCCGGGTGTCTTATTTGAGCACTTTTTCCAGTGTGATGTTTGTCAGCTAAGTAAACACACACGCACTTCATACCCTACTTCTGTTTCCCGTACTTCTGCACCTTTTGATATTATTCATTCTGATGTTTGGGGTCCTGCCCCGGTCGTTTCTTATGATGGTTTTAGATATTTTGTCTCCTTCATCGATGACTTTACCCGTTGATGTTGGGTCTATTTGATGCGTGCTAAGTCTGAGGTGTTTGACATATATACACGGTTCTCGAATATGATTCGCACCCAATTTTCATCCCCTATTCGGATCCTCCGATCTGATAATGGAGGGGAATACACCTCTTCCTTGTTTACTGCCTTCCTTGCTAGCCAAGGAACTCTCCACCAATTCTCATGTCCCTATACTCTGGAGCAGAATGGAGTAGCGGAACGCAAGAATCGTCATCTCCTAAATGTGACCCGTTGCCTCCTTCGTGGGGCTCATGCTCCCAAATCCTTCTGGAGTGCTGCCCTTCTTACAGGGACTTTCCTAGTCAACCGTCTCCCCTGCCAACCTCTGGCTGGTCGTGTCCCCTTGAGTCTCCTTTCCCCCAGCCGCCCGTTGTTCCATATTCCTCTCCGAGTCTTCGGGTGTGTTTGCTTTGTTCAGGATCGCCGTCCGACTCGGACGAAACTGGATGACAGAGCCATCCGTTGTTTATTTTTGGGCTATTCCTCCTCTTCCAAGGGGTATAGATGTTATGATCCTTCTTCTCGTCGGACCTTCCATACTATGGATGTCACTTTCTTTGAGGATGTTCCCTTCTATTGTGACTCTCCTAACTCTACTCCTTCCTCTCCTCCACCATTCTCATCTCCTGTTCCCCTGATCTCCCAGCCAGACTCTGCTCCTCTACAGATATATACTCGTGGCCCCCGTGGGCCTTCCCATGTTCACCCTATTCTTCGTGATCCACTGATCGAGCCCAGCTCATCGGGCTCGGTGCCACTTCCTCGGGCAGGTGATGTTTCTTGCTCTTCCGACTTACCTATTGCTATTTGCAAGGGTAAGCGTTCCTGTGTTACTGATCATCCTGTGGCTAGTTTTGTGTCCTACCAGCACCTTTCACAGGGGTACCGAGCTTTCCTCACCGCCACTGACCAGATCAAAATTCCAAGTTCGACGACTGAGGCTTTTCAGCACCCTGAGTGGGTGGCAGCCATGGAAGCTGAGATGTCCGCTTTACAGAAGGCTGGCACCTGGCGGTTAGTTCATCTTCCCATCGGCAAGAAGACTGTTGGTTGTCGTTGGGTGTTCACCGTCAAGTATAATGCCGACGGATCTTTGGATCGCTACAAGGCTCGCCTTGTTGCAAAAGGCTTTACTCAGACTCCAGAGGATTACGGGGTGATCTTTGCTCCTGTGGCCAAGCTTTCTACTGTCCGCCTCCTTATTTCCCTCGCTGCCTGCCACGGGTGGCCTCTTCATCAGCTGGACGTGAAGAATGCCTTCCTCAATGGCGACCTTGTTGAGGAGATTTACATGGATCCGCCACCTGGTTACAGGCTTCAGGGGGAGTATTTGGGTCGAGTTTGCCTCTTGCAAAAGTCCTTGTATGGGCTGAAACAATCCCCTCGAGCCTGGTTTGAGCGGTTCGGTACTGTTGTTCTTTAGAGTGGCTTCACCAGATGTCATGCCGACCATACCTGCTTTGTTCGGACCTCTGCTGATGGTCGTAGGGCCATTATTTTGGTCTATGTGGATGACATCATCCTTACCGGTGACGACAGCTCAGGGATAATCCAGATCAAGGGGGAACTTCAAAAGGCTTTTGAGGTCAAAGATTTGGGGCCTCTGAAGTACTTTCTTGGGATTGAGGTTGCCAGATCTCACCAGGGGATCTCTTTGTCTCAACGGAAGTATACACTTGACCTTCTGAGTGATACTGGCCTTCTTGGGTGCTCTCCAGTCTCTACACCCATGGACCCGAACCACCGATTACACGCTGAATCTGGCGAACCTCTCCCTGATCCGAGCAGATACCAGCGTCTTGTTGGAAGACTTATCTACCTGACCAATACTCGTCCCGACATTAGCTTTGTTGTGAGTATGGTCAGCCAGTTCATGCATGCTCCCCGGACTTCTCACATGGATGCTGCTTTTCGGATCCTTCACTACTTGAAGGGATCACCTGGCCTCGGGCTCTTCTACCATTCATCACCATCCTCCGATCTTACCTGCTACACGGATTCTGACTACGCTGGCTCCCTAACTGATCGCCGTTCCACTTTGGGGATGTGCACTTTCTATGGTGGCAATCTTATTTCCTGGAAGAGCAAGAAGCAGAGCGTTGTTTCTCGCTCCTCTGCTGAGGCTGAGTACAGGGCTATGGCGCATGGCGCCACCGAGCTTCTCTGGATGCGTACTCTCTTGACCGAGCTTGGTTTTCCTCCTTCTAGTTCCTCGACACTGGTTTGTGACAACCAGTCTGCTCTCATGCTTGCATCTGACTCAGTTCTGCACGAGAGGACTAAACATATTGAGGTGGATATTCACTTTCTCAGGGAGCATATCCGTTCAGGGACTCTTGCAGCGTCCTATGTCCCGTCTGCAGACCAGATTGTTGATGCCTTCACCAAAGCTGTTGGGCCTTCCCGGCTCCTTTCTACATATGGCAAGCTGGGCTTGCTTGATATCTTCCCGCCAGCTTGAGGGGGAGTATTGGGTTTATTGGATTTCCTTTTAGTGGTTTATTATCTTTTATTGTATGAGGCACACAGATTGATGAGGTGTCACAATCCTACCATCTTGTATTCTCTATATATTGCCTCAATTGGTCCGTAATAATATGTAATAATCTTCTCTCATTCAATTTGACGTTGACTTCTAGGGTTAACAAACCATGTTTTAATTGAACTTTCCCCTTGTTAGATATAGGACCAAGGACAAGTATTCCATCAATACACCCACTCACCCATGCGCCTAAACACTTCTTTGTTAAGCATTGGTGACACAACACAACACACATACATGTACACATATTCATTGCACACGTTAGGTTAGGCTACTCACAACTCATCCCATTACCTACTCAAGTGCACATGACACTTTACTGCTAACACAGCACACACTTGTGCACATCCTTCACAAGTGCTACACATCTCAACACAGTTGTTGCACACAATAAAACATCCACAACACAGTCACTGCACAAATTTAGGATAGAGACACAGCACGTACACAACATAAGTGCACATGCACAGCCACTAAGCACTTTAGAATAGGGACATAGAAGGATACACAGCACTTCCCTTAACTGAAACCGAACACAACACAACACTGCACCACACGCACATACCCACTACAAGATTTAGAATAGTTACCCAGCAATTAAACAACATCAAAGCCCCAAAACAGCCATCTTACCATAAAAGCAAGGAAACCCAAACCGATGGCCGACCATTGAGGACTTACCCTAACTCGATTAAGAGCAAGAAAACTTAGATTAAGTAAAGAAGAAGAACATGAAACTTACTGCGTAGGTCGCAAACAACCGAGCCCCGATTCCGCCTGAGAATCGAGTTCACTAGTCCTAAATCCTCAATAATCTTCTCCAAAGCTTCGATTCCAACCTTCAAGAACACCTTCTACTCGAAATCGCAAGGGCACGGAGAGTTTGAGATGAGAGAAGAGGAGGAGGGAGATGAGTTATGTGCCTTGCCCTAGCCGCAAGTTTGAGATAATAAGCACAGTGAGGAGTCGGCAAGGGATAAGGAAGAGCAGAACAAAACACGTAGAGGCAGTCACCTATTATCCACCGCCCAACATAACTCTCCCACTAAACTCATCATTAGATACTAATCAACACCGCTTAATTTTTCCAAATCAGCTAGCAGCCACCTTGTCATAAAAATAATTTCCAACCCAATGATTATGCGCACATAAGGAAGTATTGAATAACCCATTACAGCTAACATATGTTATGCCATATATTTGTACATAATACTTAATATTAATTTAGTGAACAAACCAGCTCGTAAGCACATATTTTATCCCCATAGAGTCATGTAACCCTCATAAGCATAGGTACACCAAAATATCGTAATACCTTTATTATTTCATCATAGGGGATTTTAATTTCCATTCTTTATTATAAAATGTTCATCATAGGGGATGTAAATAAGTTATAACATATATTATAGCACGTACCAAAATGTTGAACGTCACAATACAACCCCTCTTGAGAACTTTTCGTCCTCGAAAAGGCAATCGTCTTGTTCTTTGAATAAAAGAGGAAAAAGATTCCTCATAGAGTCTTCTCGTTCCCAAGTGGCTTCATCTCGAGAATGACCCTTCCACCATACGTGCACAAAATTCATAGCTCGGTTGCGTAGTTGCTTTTGTTGTCGGTCAATGATTTGAAGAGGTTCCGTCAGACTAGATAAATCAGCTTCAATTTGAACATTTTTCGTTGGAATAATCTTCTTTGGATCATGGACATATTTTCGAAGTGCCGAGACATGAAACACATCATGTAATCGCTGTAAAGCTTCTGATCATTGCAGACAATATGCCACTTCACCAACCCGTTCAATGATGGGAAAGGGACCCACATAACCTGGACTTAATTTCCCTAGTCATCGCAGTCGTGAAGCTCCCTTAAACGGTTTGATTTTCAAGCATACAAAATCACCAACTTGAAATTCCATGATGCAGTGTTTAGCATTAAAATACTTCTGTTGACGATCTTGTGCAATCTTCATTCATTGTTGTATAAGTACAATCTTATTGTGCCATTTATCCATTTTCTCTTTATTATATAATTTTCTTTCCCCATCTTCGGCCCAACTTAATGGTGTACGGCAGCGTCGACCATATAAAGCTTCGAAAGGTGCCATTTGGATTGAAGATTGATAGCTGTTATTATAAGAGAACTCTACCAGTGGCAAGTATTTCTCCCATAAACCCTTGAGATCTAGCACCACCATGCGCAAAAGATCTTTTAAAAATTGGATTGTTCGTTCTGATTGTCCATCAGTCTGGGGGTGGAATGTTGTACTAAACAATAATCTCATCCCCATACGTTTGTGGACTTGCTTCCAATTTTCTGACGTGAAATGACCATCGCGATCAGAAATAATAGTACGAGGTATACCATGCAGCTTGACGATAATATCTATGTATAACTCGCTCAATTTTTCATGTTGTCCTTCTTGTCGTACTGGTATAAAATGTGCACTTTTAGTCAGTCGATCGATAATGACCCATATATCCTCACGACCCAGCTTACTACGAGGTAAGCCAAAGACAAAGTCCATGGCAATATCTTCCCATTTCCATTCCGGTATTGGTAATGACTACAAATAACTTCCGGGCTTTTGATGTTCAGCTTTTACCACTTGGCACGTGTGGCAAGACGCAATATAATTAACTACGTCCTTTTTCATTCCAGACCACCAAAAGTCTTCTTTCAGGTCATGAAACATCTTAGCCCGTCCTGCATGAATTGCATAAGGGCTGTTGTGAGCCTCATACAATATCTCCTTTCGTAAGTTGTCCACATCAGGAACACACAATCTCTCTTTCATTAACAACAGACCATTTTGTTCTGTGAAATTCTGAGTTTCTCCCTTCTTCACTTTCTCCATCATGCCAGCTAGATACTCATCTTGTGGTACAACTTCTTGGATTCTATCCTTGAGAGTATATCGAATTTGCATTTGAAATAATTGACTCTGTTTATCGTCTGTTGTAATAATTGGAATTATCTCCATCCGTTCAAGTTCATGCAAGAGTTGTATATTATACACATTTAACGTTGATTGATCAACAACATTCTTGCGGCTGAGAGCATCAGCAACGACATTTGCTTTTCCTGGATGATATTGTATTTCCACATCATAGTCCTTGATGAATTCCAACCATCGACGTTGATGGAGATTCAATTCTTTCTGTGTGAAAATATATTTTAGACTTTTACGATCTGTAAAAATTTCACACCTTACCCCGTAAAGATAGTGACGCCAAATTTTCAGAGCGAAAATTACTGCAGCCAACTCCAAATCATGAGTCGTGTAGTTTTTCTCAGCGTCCTTTAACTGACGCGAGGCATAGGCTATTACTTTTCCATGTTGCATTAGTACACAGCCTAAACCCTTATAAGAAGCATCACTATCAATGAGGAATCCTTCTGTTCCTGAAGGCATAGTGAGAACAGGTGCAGTCATTAATCTCTCTATTAGTGTGTCAAAGGCCTTTTTGCAATTTTCTGTCCATTTGAAAGGAACATTCTTCCGTGTCAGCTGCGTCATTGGCAATGACATTTTTGAGAAATCTTTAACAAATCTACGATATTATCCTGCTAAGCCAAGAAAACTTCTCACTACTGTCACATTTGCGGGTTGCGGCCAGGTTAGAATTGAATCAACTTTCATAGGATCTACAGACAAACCTTGTTCATTTATTACATGTCCTAAAAAGGACACCTCCCGCAACCAAAATTCACATTTCGAGAATTTGGCATACAATTGATTCTCCTTCAGCCTCTGCAATGCTAGCCGCAAATGTTGAGTGTGTTCTTCATCAGATGCTGAATAAATTAAAATATCAGCAATAAAAACAACAATGAATTGATCTAAATAATCCTTGAAGATTCGATTCATCATGTCCATGAATGCTGCGGGGGCATTTGTCAAGCCAAACGGCATTACGACAAACTCATAATGCTCGTATCTTGTGCTAAAGGCAGTTTTGAAAATATCCCCCTCTTTAATGCGAAGTTGATGGTACCCCGACCTTAAATCCATTTTTGAAAACCACCTCACATTAACAAGTTGATCAAATAAATCGTCTATACGTGGTAGCGGATATTTATTTTTCACCGTTAGTTTATTTAGTAAGCGATAATCCACGCATAGGCGCAATGTTCCATCCTTCTTCTTGACAAATAACACTGGTGCTCCCCATGGGGACGTACTATGATTAATCATCTTTTTGTCAATTAAATTCTGCAGTTGACATTTCAGCTCTACTAATTCCTTCGGGGTCATTCTATACGGCGCTTTCGCAACAGGTCTTGCTCCTTCTTCTAAGTTTATCTCAAAATCTACTTCCCTTCTAGGCGGAAGTCCTGGCAATTCTTCAGGAAAAATTTCCGGATATTCACATACAACTGGAACATTCTTGATATCTTTCTTTTCCTCTGGTGTCCCTTTTACTAACACTAATACCGCTTCACATCCCTTCTGAATTTGGTTAGATGCCTTCAATGTGGAAATTAACATCTTGGACACATCACCTAACCCCCGGAACACTATAACACTTTGATCTGCACAATGAACCATCACTTCTTTCTTCTTACAATCAATTAAAGCTTCATGCTGGACCAACCAATCCATTCCCAAAATTAGATCAAATTCCGTAAGGGGTAGGACCACTGCGTCCACCTCAAAATGTTTATTGTTTAGATCAAAAGGGACTACAATACGTTGTTGGGTTGATACGACTTGATTATTTGGCAGAGTGACATATAATGTAGTACGTGTTGAGTATGGTTTTTCAGCAATATTATTCAAAACATGGGCAGACATGAAGGAATGACTAGCACCGGTATCAAATAAAACTTTCATCAGTTTTCTGCAAACATAAACCATACCTGTCACTATTGTATCATCTGCCTTAGCCTCTTGTTGATTTAGATAAAACACGTGAGGTTGCACCTGACGTTCTTCCACCGATGATCCGACTGGAGCTGATGTTGAGGCTAAAGATTCATTCTCTCTGAAAACACCCATTTGATAAACCATCTGGCCTTGAGGAGCAGGAAACCTCCTCGCACTACTATCACCTTCTTTCCGTTTTGGACACTCCCTGCTCTTCTGACCTGGTTGACGACGGAAGAAACATGTATTTCTTCCAGCTAAACACTGTCCCTTGTGGAATTTTCCACATTTCCCACACCTTGTCTCCTGTGTCTGCAACTATCCCACACTTTGACTCTCTATCGGTCGAGGTTGCTTGTCTGACTCCTTCGACTTCCAAGAATTTCTAGATTTAGCTGAAGACCCCTTTTCTTCCATCCACTGGGATCTCTTCTTCCCAAATTCCCTTCTTCGTTGAGTCTTTTCTGCATCTATCTCCATTAAATGAGCCTTTTGAACTAGAGCACCATGGTCATGTATCTCCAGCGGCACCAAAATCGATCGGATGCTGTCTCTCAATCCTTCTTGGAATCTGCGACATCTTTCCTTCTCATTTGGGATGAACGCCGCCTCAGCATAGAACGCCAGGTTGGCAAACTCTGTCTCATACTCCAACACAGATCGGGGACCCTGTACGAGACGTAGAAACTTATCCTGTAGTAGCTTCTTCTCAGACTCCGGTACAAACCATCCAGTAAACTCTTGCACGAAGGTGGCCCAAGGAATACTACCTTGCCCTCGACCTGCCAATCATCCCCGAACATTCACCCACCATCTCTTAGCCTCTCCTTCTAGGAGGAAAGAAACTAAGCCCACCTTCCTGTCATCTGGGCATAACATAACCACGAAGTCTGTTTCGATGCGTGAGATCTAATCCTCGGTCTCCAAGGGAAAGAGACCTCCTCGAAAGACTGGTTGCTTAAACTCTAGAAACTGTTTCAAATCCACATCCAACTGTCTTTGTCGTGCGGGCACACTTGACTCAACTAGTGGAACAGCAAAAGGAACATCTCGCACCATCTTGATAACTTCAGCTAACATGCATGCTAAGTCAGTCAATTGTGGTGGGGCCTGCATTGCCACTTGTGGAGAAGCAGTTGGTTCAACTGTTGGGTGTTCCTGACTCAGATACTCTTGATGAACATGCATAGCATACCCATCTACCGGCACATTCTCTTAAGTATGCTGAGTAGAGTCCTTCACAAATAAAAGAACTTCAGTCAGCATTACTTAAAGTAATTTTCTACCCTACGGTTTCAACGTTTTTGACTTTTATACGTGTATGTACTCATTGTGGCCAGGGTTATTGAAACTTAGCTCTGATACCACTAAATTATAACGGCCCGTAACCATCACAATCATCAGTAACATCATTTCACATTTATTAGATACATTCCCCACACATATATACACACATTTAATCACAATGAGCACATTCACATATAAGAGTCTTCATTTAGTTATTCCAGTCCATGATTACAAGTCATATTTTTAAACATTTCTAATTACAATACAGATAGTGGCCTTTAAACGTTATACATGACCAGAAGCAAAATTACTATAAAAAGGCAAAGTGATTTCCACTCAAAAGAGAACTACGCGTTCTCAAAGCTCTAGTAATATCCTGCTTGAGACTTGCCTTTACCTAAAAAAATTTAGCGTTGGAAACCATTAGTCTTTAGTAAAGACTAAGTGAAACACTATTTCTTTAACCTGCTATACATGCAAACATGTGAGCAATATATATAATAATATACCTATTACCATCACAGTACCATTTCTAACTGATTAACAAGGTGAGCATTGAAGCAATTAAACATATCTATTTTCATAATAGCATTTCTATGTATCAACATGTATTTCATGTACACTATCTATAATACTTTTCATTGACATGGTATATGATATTAAGACATATATAAACTATAAGCATGGGTTACTTCGTATGATTCGTTCGTTTAGGTAATATTAGGGGCAATTTGAATCCTTTTTTCCTCTTTCCTTTACATGACTCATCATGTTTCATTCATTGGGGCCCACCCCGAAGGGTTATCATATTTCATTCATTTCATTCGTGTGCACGCACAATTTGCCCATAATAAAACCTCGTGTCAACACGTTTACCTTTTTTTATTTTTTATTCACAACATAGAGTTGTTTATATTAAATTTCCCCTCAGATTTTATCATTCGCCTGTTTGCCTTATACAAGGCCATACATTCAAGCGAGAATTATTTTCAATGATATACTAGCATGCTTCATGTCATCGCATACAATGAACATATGTTTCCCTTTCTTAAAATAGAAATGCATATAGCTGAAAGTATTTGAAAACTATGCATAAATTAAACAAATAGGTCTCACAGTCACCTTTTCCGTCTCTTTGTCACGCCCCAAATCACCGTCACTTCTATTTTGAGATGCCATTCTTCGCGATATCTGCTTAGGAATCTTATCATTAAGGGTCATTAAAATTGGGGTTGCATCACGTGATAGCTATGACGTTGACTTTTAGGGTTAACAAACCATGTTTTAATTGAGCTTTCCCCCTGTTAGATATAGGACCAAGGACAAGTATTCCATCAATACACCCACTCACCCATGCGCCTAAACACTTCTTTGTTAAGCATTGGTGACACAACACAACACACAAACATGTACACATATTCATTGCACACGTTAGGTTAGGCTACTCACAACTCATCCCATTACCTACTCAAGTGCACATGACACTTTACTGCTAGCACAACACACACTTGTGCACATGCTTCACAAGTGCTACACTTCTCAACACAGTTGTTGCACACAATAAAACATCCCCAACACAGTCACTGCACAAATTTAGGATAGAGACACAGCACGTACACAACATAAGTGCACATGCACAGCCAGTAAGTACTTTAGAATAGGGACATAGAAGGATACACAGCACTTCCCTTAACTGAAATCGAACACAACACAACACCGGACCACACGCACATACCCACTACAAGATTTAGAATAGGTTATCCAGCAATTAAACAACATCAAAGCCCCAAAACAGACGGCTTACCATAAAAGCGAGGAAACCCAAACCGATGGCCGACCATTGAGGACTTACCCTAACTCGATTAAGAGCAAGAAAACTTAGATTAAGTAAAGAAGAAGAACATGAAACTTACTGCGTAGGTCGCAAACAACCGAGCCCCGATTCCGCCTGAGAATCGAGTTCACTAGTCCCAAATCCTCAATAATCTTCTCCAAAGCTTCGATTCCAACCTTCAAGAACACCTTCTACTCGAAATCGCAAGGGAACGGAGAGTTTGAGATGAGAGAAGAGGAGGAGGGAGATGAGTTATGTGCCTTGCCCTAGCCGCAAATTTGAGATAATAAGCACAGTGAGGAGTCGGCAAGGGATAAGGAAGAGCAGAACAAAACACGTAGAGGCAGTCACCTATTATCCACCGCCCAACATAACTCTCCCACTAAACTCATCATTAGATACTAATCAACACCGCTTAATTTTTCCAAATCAGCTAGCAGCCACCTTGTCATAAAAATAATTTCCAACACAATGATTATGCGCACATAAGGAATTATTGAATAACACATTACAGCTAACATAAGCTATGCCATATACTTGTACATAATACTTAACATTAATTTAGTGAACAAACGAGCTCGTAAGCACATATTTTATCCCCATAGAGTCATGTAACCCTCATAAGCATAGGTACACCAAAATATCGTAATACCTTTATTATTTCATCATAGGGGACTTTAATTTCCATTCTTTATTATAAAATGTTCATCATAGGGGATGTAAATAAGTTATAACATATAATATAGCACGTACCAAAATGTTGAACGTCACACAAGGTAACATGAGTACTTTATAAAAGTTCTTACAATAAGCCTATAATTTCAACAAGGTGAGAATCAAAATTTCATCATCTCCAACTTATTCGATGCTATAATTTCACTAACATCAGAATTTATTTAATCATAGCAAATCCCCAAAGTTAATAATAGTAGAAATTTCACAAATAGTAAATCCAAATCAACATCCTAAAACACCCTCCTCATTATCATTTAATAACAACAGAAATTCTTTTAAGGTGAGAGAGGGAATTTCAATCCACTACTAAATACCCTCCTCCCCCATAACTCCTTTTGTAAGAGTCATCAAACAATCCTAGGAAGTAAATCTTCGATTCTTTCTCAAGAACGAACAAGATTATAACTCTACAATCATTCTACCAATCAACTAGGTTATGTATTATTACCCGAAATAAGAGGGAAAAGAGTAAAGGAGGGCTTACAGAGAGGAATAAAACAAGCTAATGAAGAACTTTAAGTTTCCTTGCTCAACGGAACCCTGCCTTCACACGGTTAGCACGCCGATTAGGGGCAAAACTTAGGGCAAGTAGAGAGAAACTTGTTGTTGGGTATTGTATCCACAATAATCTTGATTTGTAGAAAGTTAACTATGAATCAAGATTGAATTGCTTATGTATTTGATATGTTTCTCTAGTATTGTCTTGCAGGTTCTCATTGCTAAGTGTAAACCAATGTCAGGTCACAGTGGGTCAATGAGCACAGTCTCTTACAATGTAATTCCTCATTGTATGAGATATGGTGTTGACTCATATGTGATCTCTCTATTGGGATGCATTTCTAATCGAGACAAAGGAAGCTAAGGTCTTGGAGGTGTAGCTGTTCTCAAAGAAGAGTTTAAAGAAATTTCTTCCAAGTGTATTTCTCGAGAAATCTGAAAAGCTCTCGGAAAATCCTTTGGAATTCTCGAGAAGTTCTTTTCAGCTTAAGTCTTCGAAGGAAATCCAAATTTCTCGAGAAGCTATCTTTATTTCTCGAGAAGTCTGTAGTGCTCTCGGAAAATCCTTTGATTTTCTCGAGAAGCCTTCTTTGCTGAATTTCTCTAAGAAAATCTTTCCTCTCGAGAAGTTTATCTGATCTCTCGAGAAGTTCTTGTTTCTTCCGAAAAAGGTTAGTTTATCTTATTTCTCGAGAAGATCTGTGTTCTCGAGAAATCCCCTCTTTTCTCGAGAAATCCCCTCTTTTCTCGAGAAGCTCTGTCAATTTGTTTGAAAGCCTTTTTTCCGAGATCCAGCCGTGATTTCTCGAGAAGTCTTCTTTCTCTCGAGAAATCTGTTTCTCGTTTCTTCAAACTGTTTTTGCCGACTTCTGTTATCCGTCTGTTTGACGAGATTTCTTTTCTGGCTTAAGGTTTAAATATTCTATTTAGACCTTCTCCTATAAAAGGCCCTCTATCTTAAGATTTTAAGAAGTATTATTCCTTTCCGATTCTCTCTCCCTAAATCAAGAAGTCGCAAAGTGCCGTGCGAGTCGCCCTTGTTGGAGACTGTTCAGAAGTTCCGATTTCTCATCTCCAAGTGGAAGAATAGGTTCGATCGATCGTTGCTTGATTCTCTCTGAATTCTATTGGATCGATTCGAATTCTAGAAGATCAGATCTGAGTCATTTGGATCTTCCTCATCGACATTAATTCAAATCCTTTCCAATCTCAAGGAGGAAGAAGAACCCTAAAGAGTTTTTCAGATCTGATTGTGATTGATAAGTATCATATCATCTCTTATTTTCATTTGATTGTAGGAGAAGTTTTCTCCGAGTTGTAGGAGCTTTGTTCTCCGAGTTGTAAGAGAAGTATTCTCTGAGATTGTAGGAGATTTGTCTCCGAGATTGTAGGAGTTTTGACTCCGAGTTTGTAGGATCTTTCTTGATCCGAGATTTAGTGAAGTAGTCAATTCTAGCGGTGGTGCTAGATTGGCGAGGCCGGTAAGTGGAGTACCCAAGATCGGGGAACCACTATAAATTTCTTGCTTCGTCTGTGATTGTGGTTTGCTTTATCTGTGTTCTTTGTCATCAAGTTTGTTTTATTTCCGCAAAAGACGCAATATTCACCTATTCACCCCCCTCTAGGTGATTTAGGTTGGCAATTAGTTATTTCAATTGGTATCAGAGGGTTGTTGTTCGTTGCTAGGTTAACACCTTGAACAAGATCCCTTCAATCTTTTTGCTATCTATCATGGAAAAGTGCAAGGAATCTTCCTCGTTGAAATTGCCTATATGCACCAAGGGTAATTTCCCCATGTGGAAAGAGAGAGTGAAATTCTACATGGAGGCCGCAGATCCAAGAATCTTCCAAGTCGTGGAAGAAGGCCCTCATGTGCCTATGACTGCTTCTACAATTGACCCTCTCCTAAGAGTGCCTAAGAAGATGATGGATTTGACCAAGGATGAGATCGCTCTCGTTGCCTTGGATAAAAAGGCGAAGAACATTATTGCCAGTGCAGTGGACGATTCAATGTTGCAAAACCTAATTCACTGCAAATCTGCCAAAGATATGTGGACTTCCTTAATCGTTCTTATGGAAGGCACCGAAGAAGTAAGAGATGACAGAAGATCTCTTCTGAATCAGGAGTACGAAGCATTCAAACAGGGTGTTGGGAAAATGATTTCTCTTAACCCCCAGAAATGAGTTAAAGAAAGAGTTTTATGAATGAATAACAAAGACAAAGTAAATATGCGTCGAATGGTATTCGACGCTACGTCGAAATAGAGTCGACGTCTTCTTCAGGATATGTCGAAGTAACTTTAGGAAGATTTCGACGTAGGTCCTGTCGACGCTACTCTGATTTCTAGTCGACGCATACAAAGAAGTCGACGCACCTTTGTCGACGCACATTCCTTATATCCCTCTCGACGTTGGGCTAAGATAAATTCGACGCTTACGTCGAATAGTAATCGACGCACGTCGATTTGTTTGACAGATTTGAATCTGCGCCAGATCTCTTTCCTTCTTTTCTGAAGATCTGATTTATATAGAATGATGTTAATATTTTATAGCCGTTCTGAATCATTCTTTCCTTCTATTTGATTCTTGGCTAAATTGATGAAATCTGTTTTGGATATTATTTGAAATCTAAATTGATATTTTCCATTTATGATTAAATCTGCTATGGAAATATTTCTCTCTACCTAAATCTCTGGCTGCTAATTGATTCCTCTCCTATAGTACTATCTTATTACACAGAGCTATAAAATAAAGAGCAAGTCGGCAGGAAAAAGCAGAAGAGTGATCCACCACACATTTTATGATATAGAGGAAAAGCTCCCAAAAGAAAAGAGAGATATTGAGAAAAAGCTCTGCAGCAACTTTTATCCATTTCTACTTCTGCTTCTGCTCACTGATCACTGCTGCAAAATCTGATTGCTCTCACTAAAAGAGAGAAAGGCTACAAATCTTCTTCTCTCTATAGAAGAAAGATTCAATTCTTAACTTGTGCTTCAAATCTTCTTGCTAGGAAGAAGATTCATTATTGGCTTTATTCCATTCTTTCCTTTTCATTCTTATTCACTATTGTAAAAGAGTTTTTAGAATCTCTCTTCAAAAAATTCAGTGTATTGGTTCTAAGAGTCTCCTTATCAAAAGACTCAGGGTGGTTCTAAGAGTCTCCTTATCAAAAGACTCAGTGCAAGTTAGTGAATTCCTACCAAGGGGGTAGAAGAGTGGACTACCCAAAGTTTGGGGAACCACTATATTTTCTTGTGTTGTGCTGTGGATTTTCTTTCTTACATTTGCTTTATTGTTTTAATTCTTGTTGGTGTGTGTGGGAAGCTCTAATCTGTGATCATACATATATATATATATTAACTTTGCACAAAATATTTCAAATCTCTATTCACCCCCCCTCTAGAGAAATCTAGTGAGGTTAACTGTGCACTTTCAATTGGTATCAGAGCCAGGTTGATCTAAAAAGGATAACTCCTTGATCAAAAAGATCCTACCCCATATATATATATTTTTCAAAACTATTTTTCACATGGCACAAATCAAAGATTATGCTTCCACCAGACCACCAATGTGCAATCTTGAAAAGTTTGCAATTTGGAAAACAAGAATCAGAATATATATGAACTCCATTGACACTGACTTGTTCAATATTACTGTAACAGGTCCACCAAAGCCCTATAGAAAGGATGCAAATGGCAACATCACACAAACACTTGTTCCAAGATCTGAATGGACAGAAGATGAGAAGAAGGCAAGAACTCATGATCTAAAGGCCATGAACATACTTGTCTCAACTCTCTCAGATGATATCTTTCAAAAGGTTGTCGACTGTGAATCATCCAAGGAAATTTGGGATGCCCTCACAAAGATGGTGGAAGGAAGTGCTGATGAAAAGAAAGACAAGAAGGCCCTATTGATCTCTCAATATGAGAACTTTCAAAAGAAGGCTGAAGAAAGCATCTCTGAAATGTATGACAGATTCAGTCTGATCATCAATCAACTCAGAGACTTGGATAGAGAAATCTCTCTCACTGAGATAAATGACAAATTACTGATGAGTCTCCCTAGTTCATGGGACTCAAGAATTTGGGCAATAAGAGATACAAGAGGACAAAAAGAGATCTCAACAGATGCTCTCTTAGGAAAACTCAGATCCTATGAGCAGTTGCTGAAAACTAGAGAGGAGAAGGAGAGAAGAGAAAACACCCCAAATTCCTCAAAAAGCAGGAACATTGCTCTAAAGGCAACAGAAGAAGGAACCCCTGTCACTGAAGAAGAATTATTCAGTTTCTTGGCCAGAAGGTTTAAGAAATGGGTCAAGAAAGATGGACCAAAAAGGAGGGAGTCGAGACCAAGGTATGACAAAACACCTACTAAAGAAATAATTTGCTATTCCTGCAGAAAACCTGGACACATTGCCCCAGAATGTCCAGAGAATGCTGAAACAGAGAAGGATCTGAAAAAGAAAGATCTGAAGAAAAAGGGAAAGAAGAAAGAAAGAGGCTTCATTGCTGAAGCCTGGAGTGAAACAAACTCTGAGGATAGTTCATCCTCTGAAAGTGACAATGAAGGATCCAGACAAGAAGACATCTGCTTGATGGCCCTTGAAGATACAAAGATTGATGATAAATCATGGAGTGAAACAGGATCAGAAGAAGATCTATCCTCTGATGATGAAAAAGAAAAGAACCTCATTCTCATTGAGGAATCTGAGAATAAGGATGAGGTAAGTATGTTTGATGATATTGACTTTCAAAGTGATAGCTTTAAAAATGATTTTATGAAAATGTACCTAGATCACCTAAAAACAAATCAAGAAATTGAGGATCTAAAAGAACAAATCATTGTAGCTAAAAATCAGAAAAACATAGAAATTAACTCCTCTAAAGATTATGAATCAATAGCTAGCAGAATAAAGAAGGAAACAGAAAGGGCTAATATAGAAAATCAGTTCCTTAAGAATAAAATATCCCAGGCAAAAGCTTTTGAAGAGTCAATAAAAATAAGAAGCCAAACTCTTAAGGAAATTACTGAAAAACAAACACTAAGACCCAAACATCTTGGGCTAGGGGCTGATCCTTCAATCAGCCTAACTTCATCCAACAAACCTGCTTGGATGAGCCCTGTAAAATTCACTAAACCTGTAAATTTGTTAAACCAAGAAAAAGACCCACAGGATAAGGGAGAAAAAGGAACCAAGGAAGTTGATGAAACATCTTACTATTCAGCTGATGATTCACATACTTCATCTGAAGAAACAATCAATCCAAGAAGAACAACACATAAAGGAGCAAAAATAGAGAAAGGCAAAATGAAAATTTGTGAAGACACAGATACGTCGACTTCATATCGACGCATGCACGATAATGCGTCGACTTATTCTCGACGTAACCTCTCGGATGCCTCGACCTCTACTCAACGCTTGAATAAAGACAAGTCGACATCAATTCGACGCAACTTTCCTCATGCGTCGACACCAGATCAACGCAATCTGAGGAATACGTCGATAACAAATCAGCGCAATTATCAACATACGTCGAATAGTTATCGACGCACCAATACATTCTCTCCAAAAGTCTTTCATCCTAACCCTCATTCAGGAACCAGTCATCCTAATCATAAATTTTGTCCAAATAAACATTTCAATCCCAAACAAAATATTAATCTTAACCAAAAATCCCATCTATATTCAAATCAACATCTTTATCCTAACCAAAACATTTATCATACTCTAAATTTAAATTCCCTTAATACTAGGATAATCAAGTGCTATGTATGTAACAAAGCTGGCCACACTACCAAGCAATGCTGGTACAATTAATCAAACTCTCTATAAAATCTAGTTCAAAACTATCTTAGAAAACATTAGGCCAAGAAAGAAATAAAGAGAAATAAAGATTTTTTTTGTCACTTCTAATCGACGCACCGTCGAAAACCAAAATCGATTAAAATCGACGCATACGTCGATGGAAAACCCTAAACCCGACGTCGAATTCAACTCGACGTAACGTCGACTTTATGATAAAGGGCGGCAACTTTAGAATATTTTTGGTCACATCCACTGGAATACCGAAAAAGCCTCGAATTGAGCCCTGTCTCGACGCTTCACCTGACTTAAAAAGACTCTTCAGAAACCTCCTCTTCTCTGCATCTCTTATCCTCCGTGCTCCGTTGTCTACCCAATCCTTCTTACTTCTCTAATCTTCAATGGCTCCCAAAATCAACTCGGGTTTCGACATCGACCTCGAATCCTTCCAAGCAGCAGCAGAGAACTATAAAAGCATCATTTCTCTCTTCACTGAAGCAGGACTGAACAAGCTCATCTCCACTAGATGCAAGCTCCTGGAAATTGAGCTCACTGAGCTCATAACTCATGTTCAGGTTTCCGAACAAGGAGAAATCCAAGGAACCCTCTATGAGACTCCAGTCTCCATTTCTGCAGACCACATTAGGGCCACCTTTGACCTCCCATCAGGTATATCCTAATGTCACCCTCATTTCAATAAAATAGGAAAAGAAAATAAGCTTTTTATAAATGACTCAACCAGTATAAAATTATTACCCTATTAGGTGATGAATCCTTTGAGCTCACACCTGATGAAGTCAAGCAATTACTCATCACCATGAAATTCTCAAAAGAAAGACCAATCCATCTGAAAAAGATAGACTTCTCTGATGAATATAGGCTGTTGGCTGATATAGTAGGGAAAGTTCTACTGTGCAAGATCTCAGCCCATGATGCAGTGCCCAAACAGCAGCTGAACATCATGGGGGCTCTTGTGCTGAAGAAGAAGGTGGATTGGGCCAGCTGTCTTCTCAAAATGATAGCCTCCAAATATTCCCACAAGGAAAATGCTTATATGAGAATCATGAGTCAGGTTCTCTTCCATTCCTTCCCTGACCTCTGCAGGTCAAAAGGAATTCCCATCCCTCCAGGAAAAAGGATGTCCATAGCCCTATTTTCTAAATGGGCCAGGCAAATCCCTAAGCCTGGTTCCATTCCTGAAAGGACTCCTTCACCTCCTCAAACAAATCTCTCCTCTCTCCCATCATCATCCACACAAATACCACCTCAATCCCTTGCTCAGCATTCTTCTATTCCTCCACCTCCTCCAGATGATAGATTCACCTCTCCACACTCATTATCTACTCCTCCTCCATCTCCTTCACACCAAGAATCATCTACATCCACTGAGGCTCTCATCACTCAGTGCATAAAATCAGCAGCTGAAAAATTCCAAGCAATGCTAGATGAGCACTGTTCCCAACTTCATTCCTCCATCCTTCACATGCACACCCAAATAGATGGGGTCAGTGCCTCTGTGCAAGTTCTAAAGTCATCTCTCTCTTCCTCTAGAGTGACTAAGTCTTTCTTAACCTCCCTAGCCAAGAAGGTCAAGAAGGGGGAGAATCTAGATGAAGAGCAACCTTCCAATCCTAAATCTCTCTCTCACAAGTCCTCTCCTCAAAATTCTGACAAGATCCTTGGGAATGAGACAGTACCTGAGCCTCTTAATTATGAACAAACAATAGAGGTACTCAGCATAGCAAGAGAGGTTGCAGAACAAGTGACAATACTACAAGGGGAGGATAACAGAGTAGAAAATGAGGCTGTAAGAATAGATGGTGAACTTCAGGGGGAGCTGGAAGCTATACTAACTGATGAACTAATCAAGGAACTGGGAGCTGAGTTTGTGAATACAGCTGCAAATGAAAAAGAGCAGCAAAAAGTTGTGTCAACTGAAGCTGGGACTCAGGGGGAGCCAACTGCTGTAACTCAGGGGGAGCTGAGAATACTAACTGCTGATGAGCAACCCACCAAGGTCTTCAAAAGAAAAAGAAAGACTCCTCCTACACCACCTGAGTAGTATTTGAGAACAATGCTGATATATATTTTATTGAAAAAGAACTGGTATAAATATGAAATTTGTCTATATGATTCTGGAATATCTGCTTATATGATCTCCCTCTCTAAATTTCACTTTTGATTAAGTGACATACTTCCTATCTTTTCAAATTATATGATGAGTTGATTTTATGCTAAGACAATTTCTCCTTAAAAAGGGTTAAGACAAATAGGGGGAGATTGTTGGGAAAATGATTTCTCTTAACCCCCAGAAATGAGTTAAAGAAAGAGTTTTATGAATGAATAACAAAGACAAAGTAAATATGCGTCGAATGGTATTCGACGCTACGTCGAAATAGAGTCGACGTCTTCTTCAGGATATGTCGAAGTAACTTTAGGAAGATTTCGACGTAGGTCCTGTCGACGCTACTCTGATTTCTAGTCGACGCATACAAAGAAGTCGACGCACCTTTGTCGACGCACATTCCTTATATCCCTCTCGACGTTGGGCTAAGATAAATTCGACGCTTACGTCGAATAGTAATCGACGCACGTCGATTTGTTTGACAGATTTGAATCTGCGCCAGATCTCTTTCCTTCTTTTCTGAAGATCTGATTTATATAGAATGATGTTAATATTTTATAGCCGTTCTGAATCATTCTTTCCTTCTATTTGATTCTTGGCTAAATTGATGAAATCTGTTTTGGATATTATTTGAAATCTAAATTGATATTTTCCATTTATGATTAAATCTGCTATGGAAATATTTCTCTCTACCTAAATCTCTGGCTGCTAATTGATTCCTCTCCTATAGTACTATCTTATTACACAGAGCTATAAAATAAAGAGCAAGTCGGCAGGAAAAAGCAGAAGAGTGATCCACCACACATTTTATGATATAGAGGAAAAGCTCCCAAAAGAAAAGAGAGATATTGAGAAAAAGCTCTGCAGCAACTTTTATCCATTTCTACTTCTGCTTCTGCTCACTGATCACTGCTGCAAAATCTGATTGCTCTCACTAAAAGAGAGAAAGGCTACAAATCTTCTTCTCTCTATAGAAGAAAGATTCAATTCTTAACTTGTGCTTCAAATCTTCTTGCTAGGAAGAAGATTCATTATTGGCTTTATTCCATTCTTTCCTTTTCATTCTTATTCACTATTGTAAAAGAGTTTTTAGAATCTCTCTTCAAAAAATTCAGTGTATTGGTTCTAAGAGTCTCCTTATCAAAAGACTCAGGGTGGTTCTAAGAGTCTCCTTATCAAAAGACTCAGTGCAAGTTAGTGAATTCCTACCAAGGGGGTAGAAGAGTGGACTACCCAAAGTTTGGGGAACCACTATATTTTCTTGTGTTGTGCTGTGGATTTTCTTTCTTACATTTGCTTTATTGTTTTAATTCTTGTTGGTGTGTGTGGGAAGCTCTAATCTGTGATCATACATATATATATATTAACTTTGCACAAAATATTTCAAATCTCTATTCACCCCCCCTCTAGAGAAATCTAGTGAGGTTAACTGTGCACTTTCACAGGGTAAGAAGGAATGCATTGCAGATGCATATGAAAGATTCTTTAAAATAGTAAATGGCCTAAAGAATTATGGTCGGGAATTCACTAATGGAGAACTAAATGACAAATTTCTGCGATCCCTAACAAAGGATTGGGATAGTAAAATAGTTGCCATCAGGGAATTCGGAAAGCTACCCAACCTAGATCCTCAGAATCTGTTTGGGAAATTATTATCCCATGAGCTTCAAATGAACATTCGCAAAACAGAAGAAGATGGGAATAGAATCTCTAGCAAGGAAAGGACCTTGGCTATGAAGGCCGAGAGTTCCAGAAAGAGCAGAGCATTGTCTCCAGTTAGAGCTTTAGAATCCGATGAAGAAGAAGAATCAGAAGCTGGCTCCTCCAATTCTGAAATGACTGATGGGGAGTTCTCTCTAATCTCCCGACAGTTTAAGAAACTGTTGAATAAAAGAAGGCAAATGAGGAACAAGCCATCTTCCTCAGATTATAGACACTCACATCGTGAAGGCGATTACTATAAGAAAGGCTCAAGCACAAATGACAGGTATAAATCCAAACCGAACAAACATACTTCTACTGACATTATTTGCTATTGTTGCAATAAGACAGGGCACATGATCGTTGAATGCCCTCATAAAAAGAGAGAGGGCGGAAGAAAAGATGTGAAGAAACCCACTAATGAAAAAAAAAAGAAAAACGAAAGAAGTTTTGTAGCCAAGAAGGCTAAAACACTAAGCGATAGTGATTCAGATAAATCAAGCACTGAAGAAGAAGCATACTTTGGGCTTATGGCCATGACAGATGATGAAGAAGAACCCCCATACACTGGGAAGGTAAATTCTCACACTATGCTATCTGATTCGGATTATGCTTCTGCTGAACAAAAAAATTATTTCTCTGATGATGAATCTAAACTCATGACCCAATACACCGAAATGCTCAAGAGCTTTGACAAGTGCCGAAGGGTTGTCAAATCTCAGACCAAGGAGATTATGTCTCTTAAGGAAATGGAAACCAATTTGAGAAAGGAAGTTGAACAACTTTCTTCCTTCAAAGAGGAAGTCCAAGTCTTAAAAGACAAGATCAAAAGCTCGGATGAGCTCCTTGATCGGAGAGCGAACTCTATCAAAGTTTTGGAAGAACAGCTAGCCGCTAAACGAAAGCTAGTTGAAAAGTTTTCACAACCCAAAACAATTCTTCCGCTCATTGATAGATTCACTGCTCAAGCAAGTACTAGTGGATTAGGTCATGTGGCAGGTCCTAGTAACACTACTAAGGGCACACATGCCAATAAGAAATTCATGAATGCTAAGAAAGCCTCCATTGAAGAGAAAGGGAAAGCCCATCAAAAACATGTACCATTTCAGAAAGTTATTTTTCCCTCAAACATTTATGACATGCAAAGCACTTATGGTCACTTGACCCGACCAATTAAGTTTGGACCTGTCAAGGACTATAAGGGATGGACTAGTCCCCGAAACTTCGGAAATAATGCTTTCAAAGCATCTCATGAAGAGATAAATCTAAGAGATTATGGTCCTTACGTTCACGGACATAATGAGAAGAAAGCACCAATTGTAAAGGCTGTTGCACCCAAGACTAATGAGATAGCACTACCTTGTGTGTGCTGTACTCTCGAAGCATCCACTTCTAGAAAGAATGCTCCTGCTAAATCTTACATTCAAAAAGGTCAGCAGGAGAATACAAAGAGAAGGTACAACAGGTTTAAATGTTGGTGCTGCGGCAAACCAGGTCACTTTGCCGTGGATTGTTGGTTCAATGTTTCTTACGTCAATAGACCACAAGTTAACACTGCAAGGAAGACCACTCGCAATGTTAACATTCAATGTGGATCTCAACTAACAAGGGACCAAGGACCCAAATTTGTTTGGGCTCCTAAGGCAAGATAATCTGTTCTTGCAGGTATGTCCAAAGGCCAACAAAAATCCTATCTGGTATTTGGACAGTGGTTGTTCTCGGCACATGACCGGGACTAGAAGTCTATTGCAAAATTATACTCCAGTTGTGAATGGACCAAAAGTTATTTTTGGGGGATCAGACCGTGGAGTTACAAAAGGCTATGGTATGATTTCTAATGGCAATGTATCTTTCTTAGATGTGGCTTATGTGGAAGGATTAGAACATAATCTGATAAGTATAAGCCAACTCTGTGATAAAGGATACATAGTCGATTTTCGTAAAGATAAGTGTCTAATAAAGTCGGCAGAGAATTCTGAAACGATTTTATCAGGGACTCGCTGTAGGAATATCTTTTGCTTAAATTTTCTATGTTTATCTTCTTCTACACCAGTGTGTCTTTTAGCCAAAGATAGTGCATCTCTTGTCGATCAATGGCACAAGAGACTAGCATATATAAATTTTAAAACTATTAATAAACTGTTTTCGTAAAACTTAGTGCGCAATGCGTCAAATGTTAAGTGCGTTAAAGATAGACCTTGTCATGCATGCATAAAAGGCAAGCAAACAAGAGCTACCTTCAAGAGCATTATTGGCAAAGATTCTAACAGGTGTTTATACCTGCTTCATATGGACTTGTTTGGTCCGTTGCAAATTAGAAGCTTAGGAGGTAAGTCTTATACATTGGTTATTGTGGATGATTACTCACGTTTTGCATGGGTATTCTTTCTAAAACACAAGTCAGATACTTTCGACACTTTCACAAGCTTTGTTAAGCAAACCCAGAATGAATTTAACTGTTCAGTGGTCAAAATCAGAAGTGATCACGGAACAGAATTTGAATCTGGAGCTATGACAGACTTTTGTGAAAGCCTTGGTATCTTTCATGAGTTTTCCTCTCCCCGTACTCCACAACAAAATGGAGTAGCCGAGAGAAAGAACAGAACACTCATTGAGGCTTGCAGAACTATGTTGAGTGATTCTTCATTCCCAGAATATTTCTGGGCTGAAGCTGTCAACACTGCTTGCCACGTGCAAAACAGAGCACTCATAAATAAGAACCATGAAAAGACTCCTTATGAACTTTTAAAGGGCAAGAAACCAACCATTTCTTATTTCAGAATTTTTGGCAGTAAGTGCTTTGTACTTAACAATGGAAAGCATTACAAAACTAAGTTTAGCGAAAAGAGCTTTGAAGGTATTTTCGTAGGCTATAGTAGCCATAGTAAAGCTTATCGTATTTTTAATAAGAAAACTCTGGTTGTAGAAGAGTCTATTAATGTTGTATTTGATGAGACGAGCATGCTTCAAAGCAGCTCTTCTAGTTCTTCTATTGAAGTTGCAGGTTCAAAGTTGCAAGATACACACTTGCATAAGCCAGTTAAAGACGACGCTCAAACCTTCATCAAGATCTCTCCTCTAACCTTAGCTGAAGAGGAAGATCACCTTGATGAAGAGCCAACTCCAGTGGAAGAATTTGTTCCAGTTGAAGAAGAAGTAGTTCCTGTTGTTCCAAACGATGCGAGGAATCTTGAATTCAGACACATGAGGGACCACCCTATTGATCAAATCATAGGAGACCCTCATGAAGGCATTAGAACTAGAAGAGGTACTACTAACGAAAATTTGCACTTGAGCTTTCTTTCACAGGTAGAACCAAAGAAATTTCAAGAAGCAAATGAAGACCCACACTGGATTATTGCAATGGAAGAAGAATTAAACCAATTCAAGCGTTGCAAGGTCTGGACACTTGTTCCAAAGCCTAAGGATAAGAACATAATTGGAACAAAGTGGGTGTACAGAAACAAGTTGGACGAAGATGGAACAATCATCAAGAATAAAGCAAGACTTGTAGCTAAAGGCTACAGACAAGAAGAAGGAATTGACTTCGATCAGACATATGCACCGGTAGCAAGACTCGAAGCGATTAGGCTATTTCTAGCCTTTGCTGCATTCAAGGGTTTCACCGTATACCAAATGGACGTCAAGTCAGCATTCCTCAACGGAAATATCAAAGAAGAAGTATACGTGGAACAACCTCTAGGTTTTGTCAATCCGGACTTTCCTAATTATGTTTATTTACTTCAGAAAGCTTTATATGGTTTACAACAAGCTCCTCGAGCTTGGTATGAGACGCTGTCTAACTTCCTTCTTGAGAACAAGTTCACAAGAGAAAAGATAGATAAGACATTATTTCTTAGGGAAGTAAAAGGCAAGATTTTGCTAGTGCAAATCTATGTTGATGACATTATTTTTGGCTCAACGGATGACAACCTTTGCAAGAAGTTTTCAAAACTTATGCAGGGGAAGTTTGAAATGAGCAGTATGGGTGAGCTGAAGTATTTCTTAGGACTTCAAGTGAAACAATCTGGAGATGGAATTTTCATCTCTCAGACGAAGTTCACCAAGGAGTTAATTAAGAAATTCGGAATGGAGAGTGCAACCTCCATGAGGACTCCAATGAGCTCAGCTATGTCTCTGAACAAGGACGAGAAAGGGAAACCTTTTGATGAAACTAAATACAGAAGCATAATTGGCTCTTTGCTCTACCTTACTGCTAGTAGACCCGACATAATGTTTTCCACATGTGTATGTGCTAGATATCAGGTGAACTCTAAGGAATCTCACTATACTGCTGCAAAGCGAATTTTGAGATATCTTAAGGGCACACTAAATCTTGGCTTATGGTACCCAAGAAGTAATGATAACGAACTAATAGGCTATTCAGATGCAGATTTTGCAGGTAGCAGAGACGACAGGAAAAGCACTTCCGGAACATGCCAATTTCTCGGAAGAAGACTTATATCCTGGAGTAGCAAGAAGCAGAATTGTGTTGCAATTTCAACCGCCGAGTCAGAATATATTTCTGCAGGCAGCTGTTGCGCACAACTTCTATGGATAAGGAATCAACTTCAAGACTACAATATGAAGATCAAGAATATTCCAATATTTTGTGATTCTTCCAGTGCAATTGCTATAGCAAACAATCCAGTCTCCCACAGTCGGACAAAGCATATTGAACTAAGGTATCACTTCATCCGGGAACATGTGGATAATGGGGACATCAACTTAAGCTATGTCCCTACGGATAAGCAAGTTGCAGATATATTCACGAAGCCGCTGGATGAGACCAAGTTCTCTTTCTTCAAGACGGAACTTGGAATGCTCAACTTGGAGTAATGCTTAAAGCAAGAAGAAAAATGGAGTTTCTAAAAGTTATATATCTATGGAAAGCAGGAATCTATCCTTCAGAAAGAAAGAGGTAGAAAATTTCTAAGTCTTAACAGGATTTCTCGAGAAATGACATAGACTTTTCGAGAAATGAAAGACCTCTCGCAAAATGTACCTGCACTTCTCGAGAAATGGGTTATCCCTCGAGAAATGCTTTTTCAAAGTCAGAAAATCAGAATTCTGGGATCTCTCGAGAAATCAAGATACTTCTCGAGAAATTAGAATAGTTCTCGCGAATCAGTATATCTCTCGAGAAATTGCGTTCAATTTTCAGAATTCTAGTCTTTATTTTCCGGGATACGAAAGGTCAGGTATGCGCGTTTTTATTTTCTGTATCTATAAATAAATCTCGAATAATTGTCACATCAAACCAAACTATAAATAGACAATCGAAACAAATTAATGTTCACGCGAGTTCCTTCGTCTTCTTCTCGTAAAGCCGCCGACGGTTCGTCTTCCTCTCACGCGAAATCGAGATTTCTGGTCAGTTGATTCTTGATTTTCTTTCTCTCTCGCATTCAATTGTTCATTCCTCGTGATCAATGGCGCCTCATTCAAAGCCAAAGGTTGGCGTGGGCAGTGAATTAGTGCGAGAAGGCCTAATTTCCATCTCAGATGATTTCAAGAACCTGTTTTATCTTCTTGAAGCCGCCGGTTTATCTTTTGTTCTAGAGCAGCCATGCAAAGTTCTGTTTAAAGAGGTGGAGGATTTCTTCATTAATGTTAAGGTTCATAAAACTGGATTGAAGATGAAATCTACTATTGGGAATTCCAAAATCAAGATCACTCCTAAGTCTATTTCCAAACATCTGAAGTTGCCTTTAGTGGAGGAAGAAGATTCTCTGGATGATAATGATTGGGTAAAAGCAGTGAGCTATGTAGGTTTGACTTCAGCCAAGACAATTCGTAGACAGCAAATGAATGATGTCGGGAAACTTTTGGTGGACATCATCTCCAAGGTTCTGCTGGGAAATACTGGAAGCCTGGGATATGTCTCAGTGGATGTGTTCAGTTTAGTTACAGCAGTAATCTGTGGGAAGAAGTGCAGCTGGGCAGACATAATGTTCAATAAGATCAAAGAGAGCATTTCTAGTCCTAATTTTGCAAGGATTATAACTCTCTATCTGAATCAGGTTGATCCTCAAGTCTTTGATATGTCCAAAGGGGCTATCATTCATCACTTGAAGATGTTGGATGTGTTCACCCTCCAAAGGTGGAACATCAGGATAACCAAGCCTTCAGAAGGTGGTCATTCCCAGGGGGAGCCTTCTGGTCAACAGGATGTGCATTCAGCTCCTCCTCCAGACTCTTCAGCTCAGCTTCAAGCTCCTCCATCTCCAAGTCATCTTCCATCTCCAGGTCAGCAGCATGTCCCTCCAGCAGCAGATTTAGTTCCTCCTCTTTCATCAGATAATATTCCATCAGATCAGGTTCCTCCAGGATCAGAGATTCCTCCTCCTGATGTGGTATTCTCCCCTATCTTAGATAATGTGGCTTCTTCTCCTCTTCCTCCTCATGATGTTGCAAAAGAAACTGTTGATGCTAACATAGCAGATGTTCTTCTTGACATTCAGAACACTGTAGTTGATGATGAGCAGAACTCCAGTGATCTCCATGCAGGTTCAGGTGCAGATTTTGAATTCCATCATGATGATGATGTTTCTGTTCACAATATTCCTTCTCCCCCAGCAAATACTGAGGGGGAGCAAGAGTCCTATATGGAAATGAATACAGAAGCACAGGGACAGCCTGTAGTTCAAGAAGATGAGACTGTGAATCTGTCTTTTCTTCTAGAGAAAAGTACAGTTGTTCTTGAAGAAATCCCTGAACCAGTCCAGCCAGCCCCCATTCCTCCTCCTCTCTTTGCTGACCATGCCTTGCTAGGTCAAATTGAAATGTTACTCCAAAGGCAGAGTGCCAAGATAGATTTATCTTTCAAGGAAGTGCATGCCAGGATAACAGATATAGAGAAAGCTATGGATAAAAAGCTGAGAGCCTTCCAAGATAGTTCAGAAGAACTCAAGAGGATTGTCTTTCAAGGAGGAAAAGCTATTGACCACACCATTGAGGGTGTTGGTAAAGTGTTAGAGCAGATAATTGAAGTCAGAAAGACTCAAGAATCTATGTATAATAAGGCTGATGAACACTGCTTCAAAATTGTTGATGAGGTAGGGTTGTTCAAAGAATCTGTTCTCCAGACTCTTCCTGTAGAAGTCAGAAAGGGGGAGGACAAGTTGATAGGTTCAATTGATGAGAATTTATTTGCATTTCATAATCACATGAGTGAGAAATTTGATCTACTGTCTCAGGGAGTCCAGAAGCGGGTAGCTGATGTCAAAGAATTCACACAAAGGTCTACTGCTTGGCTCCATAGTGAGATCTTTCCAGAAATGGGCATTGACCCTGCTGTTCCCCCTCCTCAGTATGATCTCCCTCCTCAATATCCTTCTGCACAGTATGAGGCTCCTCAGTTCTCTCCAAGACAAGATGTGTCTTCTGATGTAGAAGTTGTTTCTTCTAAGCAAGGGACTAGAAAAAGAAAATATGGTGAAGGACCTTCTGCTAAGAGATCAGTTCCTGAATCTAGTTCAGCAGGCTCTGGCAAAGCTGCTGCTACTGATCCTGTGAATTATCCAGAATTATGGAGTCCTATTTCAAAGGCTATTATTCTTGATTCACTCAGATTAGTTGAAGAAGGTGGAATGCCAGTTCAAGACTATTTCAGCACTTCTGAATGGAAACTTTATCAAAACAGCAAGATCAAAAGGAGATTACATTACAGGACAAATAAGTACAATGATCCTACAGCTCCTCCAGCTCCTCCAAAGTACCATCCTAAACCTTATGCATACTTCAGAAGACAGGATCAGAAAAGAAGAGACAATGCCAGAGAATGAAGACCATCAAACTCTTTTTGTCATATGCTTGTGTGAACTTTAAGTCATGAGACAATCTGAAAATCTATATATAGTTTTGATTTTGATGTGATAATTATTTTTCTTATATAGATTTAGTTTTTGATGCTCTTTCCTTATCTGTTTCTATTTAATTCCTTGTATATCATGTTGTGTATTATTTTGTTGCAATTCATCTTGGTAAGTAGGGTTCTGACTTCTACAAATAGGGGGAGATTGTTGGGTATTGTATCCACAATAATCTTGATTTGTAGAAAGTTAACTATGAATCAAGATTGAATTGCTTATGTATTTGATATGTTTCTCTAGTATTGTCTTGCAGGTTCTCATTGCTAAGTGTAAACCAATGTCAAGTCACAGTGGGTCAATGAGCACAGTCTCTTACAATGTAATTCCTCATTGTATGAGATATGGTGTTGACTCATATGTGATCTCTCTATTGGGATGCATTTCTAATCGAGACAAAGGAAGCTAAGGTCTTGGAGGTGTAGCTGTTCTCAAAGAAGAGTTTAAAGAAATTTCTTCCAAGTGTATTTCTCGAGAAATCTGAAAAGCTCTCGGAAAATCCTTTGGAATTCTCGAGAAGTTCTTTTCAGCTTAAGTCTTCGAAGGAAATCCAAATTTCTCGAGAAGCTATCTTTATTTCTCGAGAAGTCTGTAGTGCTCTCGGAAAATCCTTTGATTTTCTCGAGAAGCCTTCTTTGCTGAATTTCTCTAAGAAAATCTTTCCTCTCGAGAAGTTTATCTGATCTCTCGAGAAGTTCTTGTTTCTTCCGAAAAAGGTTAGTTTATCTTATTTCTCGAGAAGATCTGTGTTCTCGAGAAATCCCCTCTTTTCTCGAGAAGCTCTGTCAATTTGTTTGAAAGCCTTTTTCCGAGATCCAGCCGTGATTTCTCGAGAAGTCTTCTTTCTCTCGAGAAATCTGTTTCTCGTTTCTTCAAACTGTTTTTGCCGACTTCTGTTATCCATCTGTTTGACGAGATTTCTTTTCTGGCTTAAGGTTTAAATATTCTATTTAGACCTTCTCCTATAAAAGGCCCTCAATCTTAAGATTTTAAGAAGTATTATTCCTTTCCGATTCTCTCTCCCTAAATCAAGAAGTCGCAAAGTGCCGTGCGAGTCGCCCTCGTTGGAGACTGTTCAGAAGTTCCGATTTCTCATCTCCAAGTGGAAGAATAGGTTCGATCGATCGTTGCTTGATTCTCTCTGAATTCTATTGGATCGATTCGAATTCTAGAAGATCAGATCTGAGTCATTTGGATCTTCCTCATCGACATTAATTCAAATCCTTTCCAATCTCAAGGAGGAAGAAGAACCCTAAAGAGTTTTTCAGATCTGATTGTGATTGATAAGTATCATATCATCTCTTATTTTCATTTGATTGTAGGAGAAGTTTTCTCCGAGTTGTAGGAGCTTTGTTCTCCGAGTTGTAAGAGAAGTATTCTCTGAGATTGTAGGAGATTTGTCTCCGAGATTGTAGGAGTTTTGACTCCGAGTTTGTAGAATCTTTCTTGATCCGAGATTTAGTGAAGTAGTCAATTCTAGCGGTGGTGCTAGATTGGCGAGGCCGGCAAGTGGAGTACCCAAGATCGGGGAACCACTATAAATTTCTTGCTTCGTCTGTGATTGTGGTTTGCTTTATCTGTGTTCTTTGTCATCAAGTTTGTTTTATTTCCGCAAAAGACGCAATATTCACCTATTCACCCCCCTCTAGGTGATTTAGGTTGGCAATTAGTTATTTCACTTGCTCCCTGCCGGAAACCCGTCGAAGTCCCGTCGAGAGAAAGAGAAAATGGCGAGGAAGGAGGAGAAAACTTGCGGATTCCAACAGCCCTAGGCGAGAGCAGCGATTCACAGGAAGGAAGGCAGTGTGGGATTTACCGAGAGAATAAAGGCTTGGTTTGCTTTTTATCGCAAGGGGCCGGTCCACCCTCTCAGGCCACCGCTCAAGGCCACCGCCCAAACCTAATTTGGGTTTATTTTGTGGTTCAATTGCTTTAAAACAAAACCTCAAACTCTTTTAACACATACATTCCTCTAATCGCACACCAATATTATCATTTTAACACATACATTTCCTTTAATTGCACACCAAGGTTATCCAACTCATTATTTTTCTATGGCTATTGGCACACCCATTTGCTTAGTAGCACAATAAGTCTATTATTTGCACACTAATTTATATAACTTTTCTTATTTGGAAATTAATGATATTAAAAACTCATTGCGGTGACATTTTATGCATGTTTCTCCTAAAATGATTTGGTTTTCAAGTGTTTTATGTTGTGTAACGATATTTAGGTGTTACAATTACTTTCTCCCTTATAAAAATTTTTGTCCTCGAAAAATACATACCTTAGAATGTTGGAAATAAGTCCCATAGTACATCTTCTCGCTCCCAAGTGGCTTCATTCTTTGGGTGGCCCTTCCACCATACTTTCACAAAATTGACATCCTTATTCCGCAATCGTTTAGTTTGCCAGTCCAGAATTTGATAAGGTTCCGTTGGGCTTGATAGATCTGGTTCAATTTGTACATCTGTAGCGGCAATTATCTTATTTGGATCGACAACATATCTTCGCAGTGATGACACATGAAAAACATCGTGTAGATTTTGCAGCTCATTTGACAGTGCTAATCTGTAAGCCATATCTCCAATACGTTCAATGATAGGAAAAGGTCATACATATCGCGGACTTAATTTTCCAATCTTCTGCAGTCGCGAGATGCCTTTAAATGGTTTAATTTTCAAGCATACTTGATCACCCACATTAAACTCTACCTGCCGATGCCATGCATTATAGTACTTTTGTTGACGGTCTTGTGCAATTTTCATTCTTTTTTTAATCAATAAAATCTTTTCTTGCATCTTATCCACCCTTTTCTTATTATACAGATTTCTTTCACCATTTTCTCCAACTGAGGAGTCCGACATTTTCTACCATGCAAGGCTTCAAAAGGAGCCATTTGAATTATCGATTAATAGCTATTATTATAGGAAAATTCCGCTAATGACAAATATTTTTCCCATGATCTCTTTAAATCAAAGACAATCATTCTCAAAAGATCCTCTAACAGTTGGATAGTACTCTCTGACTGACCATCTGTCTGCGGATGGAAGGCAGTGCTATATAACAATTTTGTTCCCAAACGTTTATGCACAAGTTTCCAAGTGTCAGAAGTAAATCGACCATCCCTGTCAGAGACAATTGTGCGAGGTATGCCATGAAATTTAACAATAACATCAATATATTCATCTACCAATCTTTCAGTTGGTCCACCCTATTTTGCTGCAATGAAAGTGTGCACTTTTTGTCAGTCGGTCAATAATCACCCATATCCCATCATTTCCTTGCTTGCTCCAAGGTAAACCCCACACAAAGTCCATTGCAATGTCATCCCATTTCCATTCTGGAATAGGCAATGACTTCAAATAACCTCCAGGTTTCATATGTTCTGCTTTCACTATTTGGCAAGTATGACATTTAGCAATGTAAGTAATTACGTCTTTCTTCATCCCTGGACACCAAAATTCTTGTTTTAAATCGTGGTACATTTTTGTGCGCCCAGGGTGAATAGAATATGGTGTGTTGTGGGCTTCATATAAAATATCATTTCTCAAATTATCTGCATTTGGAATACAAAGCCTGTTATTCAAAAATAATAATCCATCTTTCTCAGCAAAGTTCTTTGATTGTACATTCTTTACTTTCTCCAATAAGTTTACAAAGAATGAATCTTGAGATACTGCTTTCACTGTTCTTTCTTTAATCAGGAATTGAATTTGCATTTGAAATAATTGAGACTGCTTATCTTCTAAAGTAATCACAAGAACTATTTCCATCTTTTGTAATTCTTGAATCAATTTCTGATTATACTGATTTATTGCCGACAATGTGACCATACTCTTTCTGCTTAAAGCATCAGCAACAGTGTTAGCCTTTCCTGGGTGATAATGAATATCAACCTCATAGTCTTTAATGAATTCTAACCAATGCCTTTGCCGAAGATTTAATTCTTTCTGTGTAAAAATATACTTCAAGTTTTTATGATCAATAAAAATTTCACATCAGACTCCATACAAATAGTGTCGCCATATTTTCAATGCGAACACTACTACTGCCAATTCTAGATCATGAGTTGGATAATTTTTCTCCGCATCTTTCAATTGTCTAGAGGCATAAGCAATAACTTTTTCATGCTGCATTAGAACACACCCCAGACCTTTATAAGAAGCATCACTGTATATCTGCAACCCTTCTAATCCTGAAGGCATCACTAAAATAGGAGCAGTTGTCAACCTCTCTTTTAACTCTTCAAAAGCAAGCTGACAATCCTCATTCCAAATGAAGGATATATTTTTCCTTGTTAATTAAGTTAATGGTAAGGCGATTTTTGAAAAATTCCTTACAAATTTTCTATAATACACAGCCAATCCAAGGAAATTTCTCACTTCTGTTACGATCGTAGGACGTGGCCACTGGATGATAGCTTCAATCTTGCTGGCATCCATAGCTAATCCTTGTTCATTAATAACATGTCCTAAAAAGGATACTTCTCGTAACCAAAAAGCACACTTAGAAAATTTCGCATATAGTTGATGATCTTGTAATATTTGTAAAACCAATCTCAAATGGTGTGCATGTTCTTCTTCAGTTTTTTAATAGATCAAGATATCATCAATAAAAACATAACACACTTGTCGAGATAGTCCTTAAATACTCGATTCATTAAATCCATAAATGTTGCAGGCGCGTTTGTCAATCCAAACAGCATAACTATGAATTCAAAGTGTCCATATCGAGTACTGAAAGCTGTTTTAAACACGTCTTCTTCTTTCACTTTCAATTGGTGATAACTCGACCTCAAATCAATTTTGGAGAATACAGTCATGTGTACTAACTGATCAATAAATCATCGATGCGAGTAAGAGGATACTTATTTCTGACTGTCAATTTATTGAATTCTTTATAATCAATGCAAAGATGAAGTGTTCCATCCTTATTTCTTACAAATAAAATGGGAGCTCCCCAGGGAGATGAACTGGGACGGATAAAGTTTTTATCTAATAATTCTTGTAACTGAGATTTCAGCTCAGCTAATTCCTTTGGAGCCATACGATACGGTGCTTTAGCTACTGGGGTTGCTCCTTCAATAAGGAAAATTTCAAATTCTACTTCTCTAGTTGGAGGTACTCCTGGTAATTCATCGGGAAATACTTCAAGAAATTCTCGGACCACTGGTACCGCAGTAATATCTTTCTTTTTTTCATTCATTCCTTTTATCATAATTAACACTACTTCACATCCCTTACAGATCGTCTTCAAAGCCTTCATGGCAGAGATTAATGTTTTTGATACTTCTGTCAACCCTTTAAAGGATACTAAGCTTTGATCTGGGCACCTAATTGTAAGCTCTTTCGTCTTAAAATTAATCACAGCTTCATGTCTCAATAACCAATCCATACCCAGAATAATATCGTATTCGGAAATTGGTAAAACTACCAAATCTACTTCTAGGACTTTTCCATTGATTTGAATTTGCATTTGAGCTCGTAATTGTGTAGTCATTATATGATTGTTGGGGATCATTACATGTAGGATATTGCGTGTTGAATATGGTTGTAATTGTAAGATATTCAAAATATGTGTTGAAACAAAAGAGTGACTTGCCCCAGTATCAAATAAAACCTTCATTAACTACTTGTATGCATAAATCATACCTGTGATGACAGTGTCATCAGCCTTTGCTTCCTGTTGTCCCAGATTGAAGACACGAGGTTATATATGTCATTCTTCACGACCAGACTCAACTGGTGCTGAAGTGGAGGCGACTGATTCACCTTCCTTAATAGTTCCCATCTGATATACTCATTGAGGTTGTCCTCCGGGGGCTCCCTTGAAACTTCCTACCTTTGCTTGCCTTATTGGACATTCATTTTGTCGATGTCCTGGTTGACGACAAATGTAACAAATATCAGTGCCGAATAAGCACTGTCCTTTATGCACTTTGCCACATTTTTCGCATTTAGTTGCAGAGGGCTGGGTCACACTGCCCGTTGAAGTTGAAGAGGGAGGCTGTGACCACTTTTTCTTCTTCCAAGACGATCCACCTGATCTTCCTGAAGGTTCCTTACTCGACCCTTCTGATGGTCTCTTATTCATATACTCTCTTCTTTTCTGAGTTTTGTCCATATCAATTTCAGTTAAACGAGCCTTCGCAACAAGACTACTGTAATTGGTAAGCTCAAAGGGTACCAAATATGTACGAATATTATCTCAAAGTCCTTGTTGGAAATGGCAACAACGTTCCGTTTCTGTTGGAGCTAAAGATCCCGCATAAAATGCTAAATTTGAAAACTCCGCTTCATATTGAAGTACAGTGCGATTACCTTATACAAGACGAAGAAATCTTTCCTGCAATAGTCCTTTCTCGGATGCGGGCACGAACCAGTTCGTGAATTCTTCTACGAATTCCTGCTAAGATATTTCGATAATTCCTGTTGGAACATGGTCTTCCGCATCTCCTAGGTTTGAGAATAACAAATCCTATGTGTATTTGATCTTGTGTGTTTAAGTGTGCAGGAAAACAAGTTCACATGACTCAAGGATAACATAAGAATGTTGCGCCCAAGTTTGGAGCCAAAACTCAAAACTGGCCGCTAGAGCAGGCGGTAGCTCAGGCGGTAGCTCCGGCGGTAGCTGCTAGCACAGGCGGTAGCGCTAGCATAGGCGCTAGCGCTTGAAAGCGCAAAAGTGAAATTCAAGCTGGCGGGATGCATATATAGAAAGCAGATAGCGCCGGCGGTAGCTGATAGCGCCGGCGGTAGCTGATAGCGCCGGCGGTAGCGCAAAGCAATAGAGGAAGGTGGTCGGCTTGCTTAAAATGAAGGATTCTCACGCGGAGAATATTTCCTAAACTGGGATAGCGTCGACGATAGCGATAGCGCAGGCGCTAGCTCCAAGGCTATAAAAAGGTCCCTTGGATCCGTCTTCTTCATCCTCTTGAGATCCAAAATTCTAGAGCTTCGTGCCACAGCATAGAGAGGAAGGTTCAGAGAGATACTTCCACAAATCCATGAAGGCTTAAGGAGACCCGTGGAGAAGATTTCAACACGCGTCATCATCGTGACGAAAGACTGTATCGACTACGATCATACTCTGCGGGTCTTCGTCTACTTCTCCAAGAGATCCATATAGGGAGTTCTTATATTGTTGTTTATTTATTTCGCATCTTTTCTTATAATCGTTTAGTGAACTCGTCTCGTGTTGGAGACTAGGTCTGGGTAGGACTTATGACAGAAATTCGCCTCGTGTTGGCGACTAGGTCTCGGGTGTAGGTCTAGGGGGTGCTCGAGGCCACATCCTGGGAAGGGTTGGCTAGAGCGGCTTGAGGCCGTATCCGGGGAAGGAACGGCTAAAGCCAACCGGTTCGTGGGGATACGAGTCGGTATAGAAAACAAAAAGAGTCTTTCATATTTCGCTTTGATTTCTAGCGTCATTGAAATCAAAATTTTGTAATCAATTTTATTAATAATAATCATGTCTCTCTTGGTGTAATAAAATTGATTTGTTCTTCATTTCTCTAAATTGTTTATTATCCTCTCCTTTATTATAAAACAATTTAGATCTTTAAACAAAATCATTATTTCGATCTCTTATCATAAGCAAGTATTTTAAAATATAATATAAGTTTTTAAAACCCTTATTCACCCCCCCCCCCCCCCCTCTAAGGGCGCGTACCGATCCAACAAGTGGTATCAGAGGAGTTATATTCCAATCGGCTTAACAACCAGGAATAATGGCGTCTCTTGATCTCACTTCTATTAATGGGGTAAATTTTTATGAAGAAGAAAAATCTCTTAAACCACCTTTATTTGAAGGGAGAAATTATAAAGGGTGGAAATTTTTAATGGAAAAGTTTATTAAAAATTTAGATATCAATGCATGGGATATAGCAATAGTTAGACCAGCAAATGAATCAAATAAACAGGAATGGCATCTAAATGCAAAAGATTTAAATAGTATTTTCTGCGCTTTATCTCAAGATATCTTCAAATTAATATATTGTTTTTCTAGTGCATACAAAGTATGGAAATTTCTTGAAGAAATGTATGATTCTCCTTCTACAGGTATGGAACAATCACAAGAACCGGAGAATATGCAAGCGTGCAAAAGTCTTCAAGAATGCTCCTCTCATGACGGATCCATGGAGTGCTCATCAAGCGGAAAGGATGATGGAATCTCTTGCTTGGAAGAGGAAGATGAAGAAGACAAAGGAACAAAATGTTCATATCTTGCCTCATCCACAAGTAATGTACGGAAATCAAATTCTACTTTTTGTACCTCTATTTCTACATTGCAATTACTACAAACTACTAAACGTAAGATTAAGAAACTAAAAATGGCTAATGTAAAACTTCGTTTAGAAAATAAAACCTTGAAAGCAAATGTGAATGTAAAATCCAAAAATGAAATATTTGTATCTCCATCATGCTTTTCATTTGAAAACTCTATATCTTGTTTTGATTGTAATATTAAAGAAAAATACAAGGAACTTCAAAAGGAATTTATTTGTGTAAAAGAACGCAATGAAAAATTGTCTTTAAAAAATTCATCGTTAAAAAATAATTGTGATATGTGCAAAAACTATAAAATTGAAATTAAAGAGATGGATGAAACTTTTGATGACTTTAGAAACGAATATAACAATCATATTGAGTCTATCGTATCCACTCTCAAAAATAGCACAATGACATATAATAAAGCTAGACATGAACTCAAAGCTAAAAATTATGAATTGGAAAGAAAAGTTAACTTGCTTAAGGAAATCATAAAGAAAAATTCTCAACACATAAATCAACAATTTCAAGCAAATTCCAAAAGCAAGTTAAATCTGAATTTTCATAATATGTCTAAGCCTAACAAAGGAAATGAAAAATATCAAATGCCTGAAAATGAAATTCCAAATCATTATTTACAAAATCATGTTTCTCCCAACATAAAATTAAATGTTCACAAATTTCCAATAAACAATGTTTTACAAAATCATCATGGAAATTTGACATATAAGAATAATATTAAACCAAGGTTTGAATGGAGACCCAAAGTTAAAGATGAAACACAAACTCCATTCAAAAGGGCTCATTCACTTCCATCTCCCCAAAAGCAAACACGATGTATTTGGGTACCCAAAGGAACCGTCGCATTCGGTCCTCTTTGGATACCTAAATCTCTCATTCATTAGTATCCAATCATTTGCATGAAGTAGAAATCAACCAAAAAAATAAAATATCAATTTTCTACTTCATGATATGCTTAATTTCCTTTTTTGTTTTTTTTGTTTTTATTTCTTTGAGCTATCATGATATGATCACTTTATATAACTTGTAATATGACTTTCACATATTAAAGCCAAAATTCATAAATAAATGAAATTTAATAAAGTTGAATAAAAAGTCATATCATTTTTCCAAGTGATCTACTTATCCTTTTTATTTTTGTCCTTCTAAATCCATTTCCTAATAGTCTTATAAAAATTGAAAAACTAAATTTGTCATATGATATTATTAAGACTAAATGAAATAAGTGTCAAAATGGATTTAAAAGGTGTATTTTAGGGGTATTAGACTAAATTTATAAAATGCGCAAGTTTTGCCTAGGTATTTAATATATTTGTGTCATTTTTGATTACCCTTAGTATGTTAAATCATAATCATGTCTAACCGAAATTGAAAAATTGCATGAATATTATTTCACTTATTTATGGTCATTTCACTCATGCATATGTTGTGCAAAACTCAAGAACTAAGTTTTAATGAATGTGAAACTCATGTACTAAAATTTTAACTTCCGCAACTTTTTGCAATTTCTTCTCGTCTCTTCACTTCATTAGGCAGGCCTTACATTGCACAAACATAATTAAGAAAAATCGGAAGCAAGATCGAAGAAAATCTAGGCTATATGATCAAAATAAGCACTCTTTGTGAGCTAACGCAGGCGCTAGTACCTAACGCTGGCGCTAACTCAAGTCTCAGATTTTCTGTAATTTTAAAATTATGAAAAATCACTAAAAATATATTATTTTATATGTACTACTCATTTTTGCATCTATGCCTATAATTGATTTTTGAAAAATTAAAATATAAAATTACAAAAACCAAATTACAAAAAAAAATTATGTTTTCTTACTTACTTTCTTTGGTTATTTGTTTGATTTCTATATGCAAAAATCAAATACAAAAATACAAAACAAAAACAAGTATCAAAAATTATTATTTTGAATTTAACTTTTCTATTTACATGTATCTTGCGAAAGGGTGATTTGTGCTATCATCCCATCACATCACCTAGTACCGGGCGAACCTCTCACAGGGTAGACCTCGCGAAGTCCAAGATCAAATTATAAGAGTTCAAACTTTAAATTAAAATTATTTCTCAAAAATATCAAAAATACTGTATGGACTTCATTGAAAATCAAGCATGATTTAACCGATCATTTAGAACTTCTATAATATTGCAATTTATCTTTTCAAACTACTTTGAACATTATTTTCATCATGCTTTGATATATCTATTAATATGCACATCAATTATATTGTAAAAGTTGTGTAGAACCAAGCTTAGCATGTCTCTAAGTATGAGTAAATGTTTTATGTTTGATAATGATATTTATTCACTCACTTTGGCATTGTCTACATATGTGTTTAATCTAAGAATGCTTGTGTATGTTTTGTATTAGTACAATGAATTAAAATTGCACAAGTATCTTACTTACACTACCTTTATTTGCACTTTTAAAAATTAAGAAAAGTGGTTATGTTTTCATACTTTATATTGGTTTGCAAAACAAGTGTATTCGGAGAACTTTGTACAAAACAAAAATCATAAAATAAAGTGACAAAAATAACTCCACCAAGCACTACTTGAACCTCCTGATAAGTCTTAATAAGCATTGTGAGGTTGAGCACCTTGGAAAGAATAGTAAAGTATCTTGTGCAAACTATATCTTTCTTTCAAAATAAAAACCACTTACTCTTAAGTACACCAGATCACTAGTTTCAACATTAAAATAAAATAAAATATGTGATCCCCCAAGCACTACTTTGCACCATGATAAGTCTTGATGAGCATTGTGTGTGCAAAGCACCTTGGTAGTTGTACATTTTGTTTGTGCATTGAAGTGTGTGGAAGTAAAATTATTTATGTTTTATTGTGCTCTTCACTTTACATATCTCTTGTATTTTTGATTAAAACATTTGTTTACTCTATTCAAAATACACTTATGTGCACATCATTATCTTCCATAACACTTCTTCTCATGAGTATTGGATCCTAATGTTAATTCTATACTACTCTTTATTTATGAAATGCACTAGATAACCTAGCATGCTTTCTACAATGTTCGGTATGTTTTTGAATTTGTGAATTAAAATAACATTGTAGTAATCTCTTGTTGATAACATTATTTCATGCTTGGTTACTTTATTGTTAGACTTAAAGATTTTAATTGAACAATGATTTACAAAAACACCTTCTTTATGAAATTTAACCCATATATCTATTTATGGATCATCATTGATTACAATAAGATGTTTCTTGTATTTCGATAAGTCTTCCGCGTCATAACCATATAATTGTTTTACCTTGCACTTTCATGCTTATTTAAAGTCTTTTTTTTGTGTGCATCCTCACTTGAATCTTAACATTCCTTTCTTTCAACAAGTGGTAGACTTGCTTGGTAAACTTTATATTGGTTGCTTTACACAAAAATATTTCTTATGCTAAAAACTCTGATTTATTTCTATGAAAATATTGTAATACTAAAACTTTGATTTATTAATGGATTAGCTATGTGAACTTTTCTTTAAAAATTCAAATATTAAAACCCATTGGCTATGAAATTATAATTTGATTTAAAACGCGTAAATGTTTCCAATAATTATTATCCATAATTACATATCTCATCATAGCGGGGGCGTATGGTTGTAGACATTAGATAACCTAACCTCTAAGTCATGTCTTGTCCTTAACCGGGGAGGGTTCCAGTGGGGCCTTGCGAGGCACTGGGGGAAAGAGTGCTGGGTTGAGTTTTTCTAGTGTTTGCATATGGGACTAACACCCCAACCTACGGCATGTATGCAGCTCCTCATGCCCATCCGTCACTTAGTACGGGGCTAGGGTGTAGACATATTGTCTGGGTAATTTAGTTACTTGGAAATCATTACATTTTTTTATGCTTAAAACTCTTATATAAAAAGGCGATGAACCACCATAATAATACTTGAAAATGTTATATTGCTAAAAACTCTGATCTATCTCTATAAAAATTATTCTAAAACTCCTTATCATTTCATTCTCTCTAAAAGCTCGATCATGCATTTATCTTCTAATCAAAATTTTTTTGTGTTTTGCCTCCTTACCCACTTTTGCTAATAACAAAAGGGGGAGAACTAACATGATAAATATAATCCGCTATCAAAATAGAAAACAAACATGATTAATTAAGATGATAGCTTACATATTAGGGGAGCATTCACTTAGGGGGAGCATGTATTTAGGGGGAGCAATTCTAAATGCTAAAATCAATAATTATCCTAAGGCATCACTCTCACACACACACAAGTAAGTTTCATCATGCTTATATATTAATGCTCTGATTTATCATTAATGGATTTGATATTATCAAAATGGGGAGTTTGTTGGAACATGGTCTTCCGCATCTCCTAGGTTTGAGAATAACAAATCATATGTGTATTTCATCTTGTGTGTTTAAGTGTGCAAGAAAACAAGTCCACATGACTCAAGGATAACATAAGAATGTTGGGCCCAAGTTTGGAGCCAAAACTCAAAACTGGCCGCTAGAGCATGCGGTAGCTCAGGCGGTAGCTCCGGCGGTAGCTCCAGCGGTAGCTGCTAAAGCAGGCGGTAGCTGCTAAAGCAGGCGGTAGCTGCTAGCATAGGCGCTAGCGCTTGAAAGCGCAAAAGTGAAATTCAAGCTGGCGGGATGCATATATAGAAAGCAGATAGCGCCGGCGGTAGCTGATAGCGCCGGCGGTTGCGCAAAGCAATAGAGGAAGGCGGTCGGCTTGCTTAAAATGAAGGATTCTCACGCGGAGAATATTTCCTAAACTGGGATAGCGCCGGCGGTAGCGATAGCGCAGGCGCTAGCTCCAAGGCTATAAAAAGGACCCCTTGGATCCGTCTTCTTCATCCTCTTGAGATCCAAAATTCCAGAGCTTCGTGCCACATCATAGAGAGGAAGGTTCAGAGAGATACTCCCACAAATCCATGAAGGCTTAAGGAGATTTGTGAAGAAGATTTCAACATGCGTCATCATCGTGACGAAAGACCGTATCGACTACGATCATATTCTGCGGGTCTTCGTCTACTTCTCCAAGAGATCCATATAGGGAGTTTTTATATTGTTGTTTATTTATTTCGCATCTTTTCTTATAATCGTTTAGTGAACTCGCCTCGTGTTGGCGACAGGTCTGGGTAGGACTTAGGGCAGAAATTTGCCTCGTGTTGGCGACTAGGTCTCAGGTGTAGGTCTAGGGGGTGCTCGAGGCCATATCCGGGGAAGGGTTGGCTAGAGCGGCTTGAGGTCGTATCCGGTGAAGGAACGGCTAAAGCCAACCGGTTCGTGGGGATACGAGTTGGTATAGAAAACAAAAAGAGTCTTTCATATTTCGCTTTGATTTCTAGCGTCATTGAAATCAAAATTTTGTAATCAATTTTATTAATAATAATCATGTCTCTCTTGGTGTAATAAAATTGATTTGTTCTTCATTTCTCTAAATTGTTTATTATCCTCTCCTTTATTATAAAACAATTTAGATCTTTAAACAAAATCATTATTTTGATCTCTTATCATAAGCAAGTATTTTAAAATATAATATAAGTTTTTAAAACCCTTATTCACCCCCCCCCCCTCTAAGGGCGCCTACCGATCAAACAATTCCCCTGGTAGCAAACTTTCCTTTCATTACAGCATCCCACCACCTCTTTGCTTCCCCCTTAAAAAGGAATGTCACGAGATCAATCTTTCTTGCTTCTGAGCAGTGCATGACTTTAAAAATGGTTTCTATTCTCAATATCCAGTCTTCTGTTTCTATTGGAGTTATACCTCCTCTGAATGTGGGGGGCTTTAATTCCAGGAACTGCTTCAGTTCAACGTCTACCTGACGTTGTGGTGGATGATTAAGAGGGTCCATGAGAGGTACTATGGTGGGAGTATCTCTAACTAGTCGGATTGCTTCTACCATTGCCCGTGCCATATTCGCAACTTGGAGATTTATTCTTTGGTCGGTCTCACTTTCAGCGGATATCTCTGACTCCGCTCGAACTCTCCGACTAGTAAACTCATGTTCCTGAAAGGCAGGAAATAATTAACGTCCAACTTATAAACATGTAAATGTTCTATTATGTACACTTATCACAATACTATTTGTGGCACTACTCGAAACCTACCTCTGATACCATTTTCTGTAACGGCCCGTAGACCGCCACAGAGTAACAATATACATTTGCTTTATGACAAAGCAGCGCAACAATAATAATACTAATGTGCCACAAATAAGAATTGAAATGGCAGTACAGAAAGGAAACTCTTATTCCAGATATTTTACATATTATTTTACATGTCCAAAAAGAACAACATATATATAAAAGTCTAGTACATGACAGTTTTTAAGAGTTATATTATATGTTCCTTGAACATGTGGAGCACTTCGAGCTTTGACATCTTTCCTTAGGATCAGTGGTCGCTTCAAAACAGCTTATTATTAGCTTATACCATAGTTGATAGAGTTCCACTTTATCATGTTTTATGCTTAGATCCTAAAATATTTGTAATGGAAAGGGTTAGTCTTTATATAAAAGACTAAGCGAGGAATTTTAATTCTTTAACTGCTCTACAGGTAAAACAAGGTTGAATAACAATAGTGATAAAATATTTCCCTTACACAGTATATAACAAAAAGTGATAAGTTAAACATTAAACAAAAGTGAAATTATATGTTTTCTTTCTTTAAATACAATATATTTTCATTTTATTTAGTTAAGGGTTACTGTACTTCAATAATCAGTCTTAGGCTCATTCTCTTGGTCAAACTTAGTGCGTACAACTCGCATAAGACCTATTAAGGCCCAACTAAGTTAACCCGAGAATTTAATCCAGTGCGCACAACTCGCTTAAGACCATTAAGGTCCAAATGAATTTTTAACGTTCTACAGATCCCTTAACATTTTGCATCGATGCTTTTCATTTTGTATGTCGTAAGATTCATTCATTTAAAAGTTCATGCAAGCATATGCTATCGTAGGGATATACTTTTATAATATAATTATTTGGAAATAGAACATTTAAAAAGAAGTAAACCCTTACATTGAGTTTCTCTTTGTCTTTCCTTGGGTCATCATCACGTCTATCGGGTGACGCCGTCCTTCTTCGTAGTTGTAAATGCATATTAATTGAAAATGATTCTTTGATTATGTATAAAGTAGTAAGGGTAATGAAGGTTTCATGGAGGAATATAATGTTTACAATACATCATTTTAAACCTAAATCTCAAGTGACTTCCAAGCTCGCTTCCATTTCCAACTAAACATCTTCAAAAGCTAGTGAAACCAATTTAATATGTCATAACATCCGATCAATTTAATATCACGTTCACATCTGATAAAATTGGAGGATTCTTCACATTATCATTATGTATAAGTAGGTAAATCTGAAACATTATTTTTCCTATGCTTAACAACCTTCAAATGGGGCAAAAACAACAATCCCATACTAAATTCAGCAACAGTACATCATAAACAGCACTAAAATATATAACGGACAACAACCATAATATTCCTAAGGCCAATTTCAGCATTAACCCGACCAATTTCAGCAATACTAAGGCCAATTTCAACAATCATTTATATATTTTACAGCAAAATGTCTACAATTAGTAGTCCTCATCATGCTTTCTAAGATTCATATCAAAGCCCTATCGAAGCCAACATAATAATGCTTCAATTATTTTGCATGCAAGGTAACAGGAGTACTTTATAAAAGTTCTTACAACAAGCCTATAATTTCAACAAGGTGAGAATCAAAATTTCATCATCTCCAACTTATTTCATTCTATAATTTCACTAACATCAGAATTTATTTAATCATAGCAAATCCCCAAAGTTAATAATAGTAGAAATTTCACTAAGGGTCCGTTCGTTTGGACGGAATTGGGGGATGAGAATTGGAATTGTCCCAATTTCAATTCTCATGGGAATCAGAATTGAGACAATTCCAATTATATTGTTCGGCTGCATTCAAAAAGGAATTGGAATTGACAATTCTTTTGTTCAAGAATTTTTCGCTCGGTCGCGTAATTTTTTCCCGGTCGTGCATTTTTCGCTCGAGCGCGCATTTTTTCGCCCGAGCCCGCTTTTTTCGACTGGCCGCGCAATTTTTGCCCAAGCGCTTATTTTCTGCGCGGGTGCGCATTTTTCGCGTGGGCGCGCATTTTTCGCGCGGTGCGCATTTTTCGCGTGGGCGCGCATTTTTTCGCTCAGGCACATATTTTTTCGCCCAAGCTCACATTTTCTTCCTCGGCGCGAATTTATCTCTAGGGCGCACATTTTTCGCGCATGCACACATTTTTTCGCCCAAGCGCTCTTTTTTCTTCCGGGTGCGCATTTTTCGTCTCGGGCGCCCTAGAGAAAAATGGGCGTTCGAGAGAAAAATGCGCGCCCCGCGAAATATACTCGTCCGGGAGAAAAATGAGCGTTCGGGCGAAAAATGCGCTTCCGGGCGAAAAATGCGCGCTCGGGCGAAAAATGCGCTGTTGGGAATCCTGCTCACATGATTCCTGATTTGAAGAAGTCAACAAGTCAAGAATACTTCACTTTGTATTTAATTTTCCACTTAGTTCATACTTGCAGGAATCGACAATAAGTCATGTACCTTAGTTACTTAACTAAGTACTATATCGTCGAGAAGCATAGGAGATATCGTCGACAATGCGTGCTTGTCGTCGTAATGACGGGCAGAGCAGCAGCCGCTGAGAAGCAAAGTATTCGTCGACCGCTGAGACATGGCGTGATCGTCGAACGAAGAATGTCGATCGTCGAACGAAGGATGGCAAGTTCGTCGATCGCAGAATGATGTTCGTCGAACACAGAGAAGACATAGGACATCGTCATGAAGAAGGCATGTCGTCGAGTAAACAACATGATTACGATGTCATATTGCAAGAAAGAGGATCTCAACGATACAGTCAGAGAGAGCTTATCGTCGTATGTGTAGAATCGCCAGGATATCTTGTATCGTCGAGATACCACCATCAGTAGCAGAAGTAAGAAGACTTGAAAGTCTACTAAAGCTCAAGGCATCAACAAAGTCCTGTCGTCGAGATATTATCCATATCTCAAAGATGCTGCCTGTATCAGCATGAAGATGGATATATCGTCGAGACAGAATTCAAACGTCGCAGCGCGCTGTCAGCATTTAATATCGCCGCCTGATTGTCCAATCAACGCGTGCACCTAAGGAATAGAGCTATGAGCGCGTTCTCTTTTGAATTGGGCGTCTGACAGAAAAGGACATTGATTGTGATCGTTGAGCAGTATTCTCTGTTCTATAAAAAGGAACGAAGGGTGCCCTACGAACTCTCTCGAACATAAGAGCGAAAAAGTATCCCGCCGCTACACTTGAACAATCTTTCTCGGCGGAGAAGAAGAAGAAAAAGTAGAGAGCAAGACTCAAGTGCTCTCTGAAGAATCAGTCATCTTCATCGACTGAAAGGTAGCCGATCAACACCAGGCAAAGGAAGTGAAGGCTGAAGAAGATCCAGTGCTGAAACTCCGAATCAAGAAGCATCTTCTTCAACCTAAAGAAGCCGATCTCCATCAGGCTAAGTTGCTGATCAACATCAGGCAGAAGAGACAGTTTACTTTACTGTCTTTTCTCGTAAGGCTTGCGGGCCAATTTGTCTAGCTTGAGGGCTGGAGAGCTGTGAGGCTTGAGGGCCAGGGCAGTGGACTTGAGGGTCCGACTTTGTCTAGCTTGAGGGCTGGAGAGCTGTGATGCTTGAGGGCCAGGGCAGTGTGCTTGCGGGTGCGATCTGTCGAGCTTGCGGGCTCGGGGCAGTAGGGGCTTGCGGGCCTAGGCTGTTGGGACTTGCGGGTCTGTGTTGTGTAGGGCTTGAGGGCCTGAGTGTCGAGCTTGCGGGCTCGGGGGCAGTAGGGGTTTGCAGGCCTAGGCTGTTGGGACTTGCGAGTCCGTGGTGTAAGGCTTGAGGGCCTGAAGTTTTTGGCGGCGTTTGCCGAGCCTAGCACACTGCTGGGTAGACGGAGAGGGAGAGAGGACTACTCAAGACACCCGGTCTTGAGGAACCTCTATAGATAGTTGCGTGTTTTCTGTAGTTTGCTCTTTATTTTATAGATTCATTAATCAGAAACCAACAACATCCTAAAGGGGATAATATAAGAAGAAAATCCTATTCACCCCCCCTCTAGGTGATAAAGTCGACACCCCATAAACAACATGTGCGCTCGGATGAAAAATGCACGCACCGATAAAAATACGCTCACGGGCGAAAAATGCGCGCTCGGGCGAAAAATGCGCGCCCGGACCAAAAATACGCGCCCAGACGAAAAATGCGCTTCCGCGCAAAAATGCGCTTCCGGGCGAAAAATGCGCGCTCGGGCGAAAAATGCGCGCCCGGATGAAAAATGCGCGCACCAACAAAAATGTGCGCACGGGCGAAAAATGAGCGCCCGGGCGAAAAATGCGCGCCTGGGCGAAAAAATGCGAGCCCGGGCGAAAAATGGGTGTTTGAGAGAAAAATGCGCGCCCTGCGAAAAATACTCGTCCGGGAGATAAATGAGCGCCCGACCGAAAAAATGGCCGTTCGAGCGAAAAATGCGCTTCCGGGCGAAAAATGCGCGCTCGGGCGAAAAATGTGCGCCCAGACGAAAAATGCGCGCACCGACAAAAATGGGCTCTTGGGCGAAAAATGAGCGCCCAGGCGAAAAATGTGTATGCGGGTGAAAAATGCGTGCTCGGGCGAAATATGCGCGCCCGGGCGAAAAATGCGAGAATGGAATTGGGAAAGAATAGCTCGGGAGGTAAGAATTCGAGGTGGAGAACTCTAGGCAAAATTGAATTCCTATGGAATTCAGCCGAATTCTAATTCCGCACGAAAAAAGGCACGCCGAACAGCAGAATTGGAATTGGCGAGCCAATTCCAATTCCTTCCTCCCAATTGCGACCAAACGAACGAACCCTAATAGTAAATCCAAATCAACATCCTAAAACACCCTCCTCATTATCATTTAATACCAACAGAAATTCTTTTAAGGTGAGAGAGGGAATTTTAATCCACTACTAAATACCCCTCCTCCCCCATAACTCCTTTGTAAGAGTCATCAAACAATCCTAGGAAGTAAATCTTCGATTCTTTCTCAAGAACGAACAAGATTATAACTCTACAATCATTCTACCAATCAACTAGGTTATGTATTATTACCCGAAGTAAGAGGGAAAGAGTAAAGAAGGGCTTACAGAGAGGAATAAAACAAGCTAATGAAGAACTTTAAGGTTCCTTGCTCAATAGAACCCTGCCTTCACAAGGTTAGCACGCCGATTAGGGGCAAAACTTAGGGCAAGTAGAGAGAAACTTGCTCCCTGCCAGAAACCCGTCGAAGTCCCGTCGAGAGAAAGAGAAAATGGCGAGGATGGAGGAGAAAACTTGCGGATTCCAACAGCCCTAGGCGAGAGCAACGATTCACGGGAAGGAAGGCGGTGCGGGATTTACCGAGAGAATAAAGGCTTGGTTTGCTTTTTATCGCAAGGGGCCGGTCCACCCTCTCACGCCACCGCTCAAGGCCACCGCCCAAACCTAATTTGGGTTTATTTTGTGGATCAATTGCTTTAAAACAAAACCTCAAACTCTTTTAACACATACATTCCTCTAATCGCACACCAATATTATCATTTTAACACATACATTTCCTTTAATTGCACACCAAGGTTATCCAGCTCATTATTTTTCTATCGCTATTGGCACACCCATTTGCTTAGTAGCACAAAAGTCTATTATTTGCACACCAATTTATATAACTTTTCTTATTTGGAAATTAATAATATTAAAAAATCATTGCGGTGACATTTTATGCATGTTTCTCCTAAAATGATTTTGGTTTTCAAGTGTTTTTTGTGTAACGATATTTAGGTGTTACATCTTTCGTCAGTGAATTTCGGCGAGGAGCTGCAGCTCGCCCCTTTTGAATGAATCGTTGGCAAACTCCCATTGTTCTGGTTCAATTTTTTAAAAATTGTAGAATGCGAGGAATGGGAAGGAGGTCAAGCGAAAACTCAGGCGACATGCATTTATCTTAGGAAAAAGAAAAAAATAATTGGTATTTGCGGACTGCGCGCCCTCAATCGGTCTAAAAACAACAGCTGTGATTTGAGTAGAGCTTTTCCATTCGCAGCCGCCGTCCCAAATAGAGGGTCTTCAAAATTGACCTGGGGTGAACAATGCTCTTCAGATAATTTACTTATTTAGGGTTCATTTGGCGCGGCGTTTTGGCCGCACATTTGGGGCAAACGCCGCCGGATGGCGGGTAAAGCTCTCCGGCGGCGTTTGCTCCGGCTGGACCCGCCGTGCCATGGAAAACGGGGCAAAACGTTCCGTTTTCATCCCCACCTCCTCCCCTCCGTTCCCAACTCTCCCTTTCCACCCGCAGGTGTCGCCCGCCATCGCGGCAAATAAAGCCTTATTTTGTTGAGAGAGAGAGAGAGAGAGAGAGAGAGTACTGGTTTATTGAGAGATGACTGGCTAAACCCCCGATGCACGGTTGCAGCGCTCCGTCGTTCTCACTTCCCGCAATTTTGCCGACTGAGCTCTATGCTTCGCACCCTGCCGTCTCCGTCCCCGGCTGGGATTTCGATCCAGTTCTTCGGAATTACAAATGGCCAAGCCCTAAACCATTCCTTCATTCTAATGCCTTTAACGGTCAGCCATATGAATAAATTTACCCTAAACAGAAAAGTAGCTTACCCTAATCTAAATCACGGGGGATTTATCTGTTCATCCTCACCTAGATCAAGCTCAGGGGATACCAGCGCCAGCTCCAGTGATGGAAACCCAAGTGCGTTCCAATCTCTCAAACACTTCTCTGGTCCGAGCTCGAGCAGAAGAGTAGATGATGACAGAGATGGGAACGGAATTCCGGTACCGTCAACGTTCGATTTTCTCGAGTTGAAGAGGGAGCTCGAGAAGGAGGAGAACTTCAGAACGGGTTCTGAGAAGGAAGAGTTAATGCCGGAGAACTCCGATGAACTGCCTTCGAACTCAGACAAGGAAGGAATTGTGGTCGGGAGCTCGCGTGTTAGAGGTGGAAGGCAGGTGATGAGGAGGTCCAATCTGCTAGCGAAGCAGGTGATCTGCATTGAGTCCGCTCGTAGCTTGGGATTCGTATCACAGCTGTGGGTTGACACGAAATTGGTTAGTTTGTAATTGTTTACTATTTATAAATTGCAGAAACATGATTGGGGATGACGATGATATAGCATGCCCTTGTGATTTTATGATGATGATATAATATGTTCTTGTGATTTTTCCTTCCCGCTTGTTCATTTCAGTGGGTGGTAGCATTGGTTGAGGTGAGACCAAGTTTTCTCTCTGGAGATACTGAGAAGTTTCTTCTTGAGGATGTGTATCAGGTATATGACTATTTTTAAATCCTGTAACATTCTTTTTCTCTCTCTCTCTCTCAAATTCTTTAATTTATCGAATTTGAATGTTATTCTTTCTCCATACATTTCATGATTTTGTTTACTGATTGTCTTACTAAGTTTAGTAAATGAATTTAGTGATTTCATGGATTTAAGGTAAATAGCTTCAGTTAATACTGGTATGATAATATGAAGTTTATGGACTTCCTCAGTTCCTCTGCACACTAGTTTGATGTATGATAATTTACAATTAGTCCAATGACACTCATAAATGAATGAGCTTGCAAAAAAAAAAAAAGCTTAGCTTCAGTTTCCTTTTTTTGGTTTATCATAATTCCTTACCTCCACCTCCACACTGAAGCGGTGATTCTGCATAAACTTAATTTATTTAATTGAAAATTGATTAATGTGGTTATCTGTTCACGATACTTTTGATGGCTCGTTAATGTGCACAGTTCTTATTCTAGCATTTTCATTTTTATATGATTTCTCACATGAGTATATCTTTTGTTGCAGGTGGGGGATGTCTTACTTGTTTCTGATGAACCTTTGATGGAAAATGAGCTTAAAATGACTGGTTTGGATACTTTGGTATGTGATTCTGTGTTATATAATCTTAATATAGAGAGCTTGATGGTTACCTCTATTACTATTGTAACAGTAGATTGCAACAGCTGCATCCTAAGTAGGAATGCTTTACTCAAGTGTATTTAGGTTTCTTATGGTGAGCTTGACCAGTTCAGCCCCTCAGCATTGACACTTTCTTTGGCATAACATTACCATTCTACAGTTGATTTGTTTGCAGCCATCAGAATTGTTATCATCACGAGCCTTATGCTAATTATTTGGGGTCAATTTTATGAATCCTCAGTTGTCATTTTATCGTTGCATGCTGATTGAGGTGCTTAAACTGTTTGCAAATTTTTTGAACAACTTTTTCCCATGGTATCATATCTGTCCGTCCTCTCTAGTTTTCCTATACATATATCTCACATTATCATTTCCATTACACTTTTGGTTAGCCATTAAATACTTTATTTTGGTCTATAGTACTCTTGAGGCGTTGTGCTTAAGATAAGAATTGCAATTTATACTTTTTTGGTCTACAATAATCTTGAGGCATTATACTTTTTTGGTTTATAATACTCTTACAAAGGGTTTAGAAGGACCCGCTGGACTGGACAACGACTGGAAGGCTTTCCGGGTGACTGGACAGCAGGCTGGAGGATTCCGGATAGCTGGAAAGGGGTGTGGATGGGCTGTCCTGCGGTTAGGCAGGGGGCTGGAGTGTTTTCGGCGATTGGACAGGAGGTGGAGGATGTAGGGGTGTAACCGTTCCTTTTGGTTCGCTTTTTGAGCAAAACCGCAAACCGAACCGTCCCTATGTGGTTTCAGAAATTTAGAACCGAACCGAACCGCGCAAATCATTGGAACCTAACCGAATGGTTCAGTTCGGTCCGATTTTGGTGGTTTAAAAAAGCAGAGACATAAATACAATCTAAGAGAAAATATTAAACAACACAGTTGCATAAATGATGTTTGTCCTTAGGAATACAAATTAAAAATAGAACTATAACTGCTCAACAATTCCTCATTCCTCTCCAATCTCCATGCAACTCAATTAGTCAATTGAGTTGATATGCAAAAGCACAACCAAGTCCGGGATCCTACGCAGTAACTTTAAATAAAAATTAAAAACATACCAAAAGATCGAACTGCGGCCTGTGAGAGTGAGACTTCTATAAATTAAAACGCTTAATTCATGCCAGATAGCAGTGCTATCATTAGTCCTCATCTTATCAACATAGGAACTTGTAGATAACACAAATAAGTCCTTCACCCTTTGATAGGAACTACTAGGGCAAACTAGAAAGAGTAGAGACTAGAGGGGAAGAAGACGGCTAGGGTTTGCTAGAAAAGAAAATACCTGAAATTATCATGCATGAGAACCAAAGGAGGGGGAAAGGGGTATTTAAGTGAACCCCTCCCCCCCAGGGCCGGCCGGCCCCAAGTGAGGGCTGAACCGGTGCGGTTCAGCCCTCCTCCTCTTAATTAATTAATGGCGGGCTGAACCGGATGGTTCAGCCCGGTCTTGTCCCGGCGCTCCTTTTGGTCTTCTGGCGTATTTGAATCCTCGAAAGCGCATGCCGTCCGGGGGCATAACATTCCCCTCCCCATCAAGAGCCAGCTTGTCCTCAAGCGGAAAGTCTGGGAAGAACTCCCGGAACTCCAGGAAATCCACCCATGTGTTGTGGGCCTCAGACAAATCCTTCCACTTGACCAGAACTTCGGGGCGGTACTCCGTGCCATGTCTCTTCCAGCGGGACAACAGTATATCCTCAGGACTGGGGCGTAGCACACCAGTCGTGGTAGCCTCGGGGAGGGAGTGAGTCACAGTGACCGCCTCGCCCAGCTTCTTCTTCAGCAGCGACACATGGAACGTGGGGTGAATTCTGGACCCCTCAGGAAGAGCAAGAGTGTAAGCAACCGGTCCCACCCGATGAGTGATGCGGAACGGGCCATAGAACCGGGGGGCTAACTTCTGATTGGCCCGGCGAGCAACTGAAAGCTGTCTGTACGGCTGAAGACGTAGAAAGACCTCGTCCCCCACCTGAAACGTCCGCTCCGTCCGGTGTTTGTCGGCCTGTAACTTCATCCGGTCCTGGGCGGCACGGAGATTGTCCCGCAGGAGAACCAAGGTCTGATCTCTGTCCCGTAGAGCTCGATCCACTGCTGGAAGAGCTGTGCTACCCGGCTCATAGGACCGGAGAGAAGGTGGTGGTCGCCCGTAGACAACCTCGAACGGAGTGATCCGGCCGGCTGTGTGAAACGAAGTGTTATAGCAATACTCCGCCCAATGTAACCATCGTGTCCAAGAACGGGGCTCATCCATGACGAAGCAGCGGAGGTACGTTTCCCCCGATTGAGGACCTCGGTCTGACCATCTGTCTGCGGGTGATGTGCCATGCTCATACGTAATCGGGTACCCTGCAACCGAAACAGCTCCTGCCAGAAATTGCTAATAAATACCGGATCGCGGTCGGAGATGATCGAACTCGGAAGGCCATGTAGACGCACCACCTCCCGGGCAAAAAGATCGGCAACTGTCTCCGCGGAGTACGGGTGGCTGAGGGCGAGAAAGTGGCCGTATTTGGACAGCTTATCCACGACGACCAAGATCACGGTCTTGCCCTGCGACCGGGGCAACCCGTCGATGAAATCCATCGAGACCGTCTCCCAAATGTGCTGAGGAATCTCCAAGGGCGTTAGCAGCCCAGCCGGTGAGGTCGTCTCGTACTTCTGGCGCTGGCACACGTCACACTGCTGGACGAACCGCTGAGCATCGCGGCGCAATCCCTTCCAATAAACATTGGCTCGTAGCCGCTGGAGGGTACGGAGCACCCCGGCATGGCCTCCGGTCGGGGACGAGTGGAACTCCTGCAACATAACCTCCTTCCAGGTAGAAGAAACGGGGATGACCACCCTCCCGTGGTAGTACAGGTGCCCTCCAACCAGCTGATAACCTAGAGGAGTGGGTTGGCCCTGGGACAAGGCCTCCACAATCGGTTGGAGCTTGGGGTCTGCGGCGATCTCCCTCTGAATGTCATCAAGGGACTCAATCAGTGGCCCCGAAAGGTGGAAGATGGTGCTCTCCGGTAAGCGGGATAGGGCGTCGGCCACCACGTTCTCCTTGCCCTGTTTGTACACGATCTCATAATCGTATCCCAGCAGCTTGGTCAGCCACTTCTGTTGGAGAGGGGATGCCAATCTCTGATCCAAGAAGTGCTTCAGGCTCTGGTGATCAGTGCGAACTTTAAAATGGTGGCCCAGCAGGTATGGTCGCCATAACATCACGGCATGTAAGATCGCCAACATCTCTTTCTCGTACGTGGAGAGGCCCAGGGTCCTAGGTGCTAAGGCCTTGCTGAAATAAGCCAACGGCCTCCCCTCCTGCAGCAAAACCGCCCCAATGCCAACTCCGGAGGCGTCCGTCTCCAAGACGAACTCCTTGGTGAAATCCGGCAGGGCGAGCACCGGTGTGGTCGTCATGGCCTCCTTGAGAGCGGAGAAGGCCCGCTCGGCTTCATCATGCCAGGTAAAGGACTCTTTGTGGAGGAGCTGGGTAAGGGGGCGTGCCAGCTTACCATAGTCCTACACAAACCTCCGGTAGTAACCAGTCAGGCCCAGAAAGCCTCGTAGCGCCCGCACAGTAGTGGGCCGCGGCCACTCCACCATGCTCTCGATCTTCCTTGGGTCCGCTCTGACCCCCTGGGCCGAAACCAGATGAACCAAGTACTCCACCTCTGGTTGCCCAAACGAGCACTTCGACAGCTTAGCGTAGAACTGATGCTGCCGCAGAATAGTAAGAACCTGCGCCACGTGCTCGATGTGCTCCTCCCATGTCCGACTGTAGATCAAGATATCATCAAAGAAAATGAGCACCGATCGCCGAAGGAGCGGCCGAAAGGTCTCATTCATCACCGCCTGGAAGGTCGATGGGGCATTGGAGAGCCCAAAGGGCATCACCAAGAACTCATAATGTCCATCGTGCGTGCGAAATGCGGTCTTGTGGATGTGTTCCGTCTTCATTCGTATCTGGTGATAGCCGGACCGAAGGTCCAGCTTGGTAAACAAGCTCGCCCCATGCAACTCGTCCAAAAGCTCCTCTATCATCGGAATCGGGAACTTGTCCTTGATCGTGGAATCATTCAAGTTGCGGTAGTCCACGCAGAAACGCCAGGAACCGTCCTTCTTCTTCACCAAGATGATAGGAGAGGAAAAGGCGCTGGTGCTCGGCCTTATGATGCCGGTCGCCAACATCTCCTTCACACTCCTCTCGATCTCGGCCTTCTGGATGTGCGGGTACCGGTAGGGCCTGACGTTTGGGGGAGCAGCCCCCTCTTTCAACTGTATGCCATGATCCCTGAATCTGGGCGGCGGAAGGCCTCTAGGCTCCTGGAACACGTCCTCGAACTGGGACAACAGTGTCTGTATCTCCTCTGGAATGTCTGGGAGGGTTTGACCCGACGTCTCCACCCCCACCACCATGGCCATTGGAGAGCCCTGCTCCTCCAACAGCTGTAAGCTCCTCACAGAAATCTCCTTCAGAGGAGAGGACCGAATGCCCTGCAAGCAGTAGTCCTTCCCCTGCTGGGTGAACTCCATCGTCAGCCGCACCCAGTCGGTGGTCACCCTCTGTAACTGCCGCAACCACTGGACGCCCAACACCATGTCCGAGCCTCTGATCGGAAGTAAGTACATGTCCGTATGGCCCAAGTAGCTCTGTACGCGGATTTCCACCCCCTTCATCACGCCTTCGCATTTCAGTTTGCTTCCATCCGCTACCATCACCTGGAACGCTGCCTCTCTATCAATCGCATGCCCCACCTTCGAAGCCACGGTCGGGTTGATGAAATTGTGGGTACTCCCACTGTCCACCAAAATGGTCACACGCTCCTTGCCAATCCGGCCGGTGAAACGGAGAGTCACCGGGGCTGATCCCCCCTGCATGGCCTGTATAGAAACTCCAAACTCCGTCAGGTCGAGTGCCTCAACGTCGACACCCTCCAGTGGGTCCTCCTCATCCTCCTCTCGCAGCATAAACACCTGAATTTTCTGGCAGTTGTGCCCCCTTGTATATTTCTCAGCACAATTAAAGCACAGGCCCTTCTCCTTCCGAGCCTGCATCTCCGGCCAGGTCAACTTAGTCACCGTGGGACGAGTGGGAGGTAGCTGGTCTTTTCGTCCCGCTGCGGGAGCCGCGGGTGGCCGGGTCGCCGTCCGGTTCCGCTGCCGATTGTAACGTTCCTCCTGTATCCGCGCGATGCTAATAGCGTGGCTCAGACTGCGCGGCAAGTACGCGTGCACCTCGTCGCGTAAGTAATCCTTCAGACCCGAGATGAAACAGCTCAACAACGTCTGCTCTCCCCAGGTGACCCGATTGGCCAGCTTCTCGAACTCCGTCCGGTACTCCGTGACCGTGCCCCGTTGGCGGAGCTTCTGTAGGGACGAAGATTCTCTAGATAGAGTGAAGGTCTTTCTTGTTTTTCAGCTTTCACAAAACGATCACAATTGAGAGAATGAGATTAGGAAACTACTCAATTAGTCAGACTCCTAGTTCTCAAGCCCACTCCTTCCCACGTGTAAAGAGAAAATCACTACCATGAAAGCAGCCCAAGCTAGACTTACTATATCCATATCCATGTGAATGATGTCCCCTATCTCTAGGAATCTAGGAAATGAAAAGATTCTTCCATTCTTGATTCCTCATCCTAGTCCTAGTCGAAGAAATGGTGCAGAGTCAAAAGAGGATTCTTATGGGACCACTCCGATTACAATGCAAAGCTCAGATTCCAGGATGGGTCGAGGTGAGCCTATGATATCTGCCTCAGCTTCCAGCGGATTGGATCTGAAAGCGAAAGAAGCTCTTAGCGGATTGGATCTCAAATTAGTTTCATGCCTGAGTAGCCGAGAAAGAAAAACAAGACAGACGTATGACAAGGAGCCGAAGGGCAGGAAATAGGGGCTAATCTGGTAGCGAAATCCGGAGAGAAAGAAGGAGCGGAAATAAGGGCTATGAAATGAGGTCAAGCCAGAGCCAAGAAGGAGTGGCCTCCACGTCCTCGTACTCCAGTGGTCCGAATCTAGCCGAGAAGGCCTCTATGAACTCGGCCCAAGGAGTGTGAGCGCGCCCCCGCAAAAACCACTGTGTCCACTGGTACGCGTCCTCCTCTAGATGGAAGGCCGCCAACTGTACCCACTGAGCCGCTGGAACCTCCTGATATCTGAAAAACAGCTCGGCCTTCTGGATCCACTCGAGCGCGTCGCCTCCCCGAAACTTCGGGAAGTTCATCCGAGTCAGCTTGGGTTGCATGTAAGGCCGCTGAAATGTCCCACCCAAACCGCCTCCATTTTGGCCCAACGACCCGTGTTGCTCATGATCTCCTGGAAGACCTCCGTGATTCCACCCCGGAAGCCTTCCCGGCCCCATGTTGACCGGTCCATATCCTCCGTTTGGAGCATTCGCTGGTTGGGGAGGAAAAAATTCTGCCGCGCCCCCGAGAGGAACCGCATTCGCCCCGGTAGGGCGAAACAGCCCAAATCCTTGGTGTTGAGGCCTCCATGGTTGTCCTGCTTGCTGTCCGGGTCCAAACGGAGCTCCTCCGATCTGTCCGGAGCCCCCTCCATGCCGCAGCAAGCCGCCGGCTCCTTGCAGGGGCTGTTCGAACCCCCACTGGGCCGCTGCACTTCCGCCGACCCCCCACTGGGCTGCTGCTCCTCCGCCGACACCCCAGGCGCCTCCTGCGGCTTCCGTCGGCCTGCCCGAGCCCAACCGGCCTGATTCCGGTATCTCCCGACTCCCTGGTTCTCTGCCGCACAGCCCCGATGCGTCGTGATACCCGCCTGGACGAAAAGGGGCTCCGCTTCCCCGAGCGGTGTCGATCGGGTCACCCGCGCCCGATCCGGAGCCGGAAGCTCCCGACGGCAGCCCCCCGCTGTTTCTTGCTCCCGTGCTGCCCTCGTTCGGCGTGTTGGCTGCCCCGGTGTCGGATCCATCGCCGTTCGTCACCTTCCCTTTCAGATTTTGCAAAAGGAGAGATTTCAACTCCTCCATCCTCGTCTCGAAACGTTCCTCCAGATTTTGTTGCGAGTTCTTCACGCTTGCTTCGATTGCCGCTACGGAATCCGTCAAGGTGACGTAGTTCTCCTCGATGGAGGCCAAGCGCGCCATTTCCGCCTCCGTACGGGTGTTCACCATGGTCGCAGGAAGGAGGCTCTGATACCAAATGATAGGAACTACTAGGGCAAACTAGAAAGAGTAGAGACTATAAACCGGTTGGAACAATAAACAAGTAAAGTAGTATCTAGATTCTCACATCTTTAACAATATTGCCGGTTGTAGCAATATCATCATTGAGTACACCGAACAATTCATCCTGCTGCATCTCCTGGGTGGTGAAAGTAATGGGTTAGTTTAAAAAGATTAAATGACCCCCCTCCTTCTGAGGTCTTATATGCTTATGAAAGGTTAAGGCTCTGTTATGTTGGGCTGTTGCTGATGGAAAGCAGCTGATAGAAAATTGAGTTTGAGAAAAATAATGTTTCTGAAAAATAGAGTTTTGTTAAAAAAATGTTTGGGTGAAATGGAGTTTGCAAAACAGAGTTTTGGAAAAATTGTTTGGAAACAAAATGGAGTTTTGAGTGAATTTTTTTTTCATAATATGATAACCAATATAAAAAAATATAAAAAAATATAAAAAAGACATGCTACCAATGAGTTATGGATTTACAAAATTTGATTTTACACTAATAAAATTTCAGATTCTTACAAATTTTGATTATACAAAATCTTCCTATGCTACCAGAAAAACTACTGAAAGAACAAATTCTCCATCCAATGAGTTATGGTAGCAGTAATTATGCAGATCCAAAACCTCCATACATAGCAGTAATTATGCTCAAATTGAGAGTAATTTATAGAAACTATCAACAAAATTACATATTTTCAACAAAATCATTTAAATTAAAAACTAGGGATTCAAAACACAACAGTGAAAACAAATGCCAGAGAATAAGCAACAGGGAATGGAAAATGAATGAACTGGAGGAAGAAGATAGGAAATAGAAAACATTACTCTCCAAACTCGAGGAAGAAGATTGTATTCCATTGGCCAGAGAATAAGTACAAGAACAACCATCCCAGAAACCCAAATTTCTTCCTCCACCAGTAAGCATCAGGAAAAAAAAATCTCATACAGGAAATCGAGTATAAATCAAATATCTCCCAAACAGAAATCAAACACTTATCAAGAAAGGAAATCTATGGTTGTAGTTAATAGAAAAATCATGGGAGAAGAAGGGTCGCAGTGCTCATCCAGATTTCTCTTACCTAGAACCAATCCGAGCTAACAGAAAAAACATGGAAGAAGAAGAGAAAGAAAAAGAAGAGCTTACCTGGATACTTCCGTTGAAGGGGAGTGAGGATCGAAGAAGAATATGAGAATCTGGAAGTCGCTATTCGTCTTCCGAGAAGCCTCTCACGGGTAGGAATAAGCTCGATGCGAAGAGAGAGGAAAGAGTGCGGAGAAGAAGAGTGTCGAGAAGGAAGGAGAAAGACGGGCGCGGGGGTGTCGCGAGAAATCAGAGAAACGCAGCACGGAGCGGATGTAATGGAGTCTGGAGTTGCGGTTAGTATAATACCTATAGACAACTTATTTTAAAAAAGCCGTTTTATCCATCCGCCCAACCAAACACAGCTTAAGTCAATTACAGAGCTGCTGTAATTGTCTGTACATCACAATATATATATTATAGTATGGATAATAGTAAAAACAAGTTATGCAGGACATTAAAATAGATTGAATAAATATTATGCTATAATATAAGCACTAATCTAATGTCTCAACTTTATCGATACCCATACTCACAAGCACTCTCTAGACAGTAGGAAGTAAACAATATAATGTACTGAAGTAATTGAACAACGCTCCCTTAGGTATTACACCTCATTTCAATCGTGAACAGATCTTACAATCATTGTGCATATCAAACCAAACATACTATGTCGTGGGTGCCTAACCACACATGCCTCACCGTCGTGGCAAGGTAACAATGGATTGGTCATCTCCACTTCTAGTATGCTAGACACACCTCAGCCATAGGCCTTCATCAGTATGAGGCCAGGACTCTCGATGACTCAGTCATCTAAACGCCATGACAACGAACATATATGAGTATAATAAACAAGGGTCTTGTTCCAAAACTAAACTTCGCGAGTAGCAGTCACTGAGAGAAACAACCTCCAAAAGCTAAGACACAGTCGGTCTAGAATGACACTTATCCAAAGTTGAGATGACGCACCAAGCTCGCCATCAGGTGTGCATCTATTCATGACACTTATCCAAAGTTGAGATGACGCACCAAGCTCGCCATCAGGTGTGCATCTATTCATCTGAACCCATTATCCACCACACAATTACAATCACATACCTTCAACAAACATGCAACCTAGTATAATTTTGGTAACGATCTATCAGACGGACTTTGTTTTGAGAAGTATTTAATATTCAACCGTCATCACAATTAAGCCAGAAATAACTTGTGCGACTTAATCATCTGAATCTAGGTCCAACCCCAAATTTAAGGTTACTGATATTTTGGGGTGATATCGAGTCGATTCCGATCGAGTCAGGACCGGCTTGAAATCAAAATTTACGACTCAGAGTCGACTCGAAATCAACTCTTCGAGCCGGCTCGAAATTAATTATTTTTATTAAAAAAATGAAAAAAATGTATAATTAAATAGTAGTTTTTTAAATTACCTATTCACCATAAATTCTTTTTAACAGATATAAGTAATAATTATCCCATGAAATCAATAAACACTTAAAAACATCCTTCAATCATAGCAGTCGATGATATCAATATATCATTATATATAAAATAGAGAAGAAGTAAAAGTATATTAATTGTATAGATAAACACATGCATAACTTTCACTCTCATTATTAAGTCATCACATAAATCTTTCTGGACAGTTATATTCACTTATTAAATTCTCAAAATTGGAGCGAATAAACTTATCTAAAAAAAGTAGAGAATCACTTGATTTGAAATGAAAGGAAAAAAAATCAAAAAAGTAGATATTGCTTCATTTGTGTTAGAAAAGTCCTTGTAAAGGCCCATGTATGAGCCCATTCAATTTCTTGTTCTTCTCTCTTTCCTTTAGTCTCACATTGTGTATAAGGGACTCCTCTCTCTTTCTCCCTCCTATATATATGTATTCATACATTGTATTTGATACTTGAGAAACAATATACAAGGTTCTGATGCTCTTTTCTACATGGTATCAGAGCCTTCAGTCCGGACCTGCGGTCTCCCAATTTTTGACCCCCAACCCCCTCCCTGCGAGCTCCCCCTGCGAGCTCAGTCTGCCGGCGGTCTCCCTTTTCGTTGACTGCACCCCCCTGCGATCTCTGCTGCCCCTCTCTCCGTCCCGCTTGGTCTGCGTATCAGCTCTCTTATAGCCTCCTCCCTTCTGACAAGTGGGCCCCTCTCTCTCTGATCGCTCGGCTCCCGTGCGGTCTCCCTCCCGCGACCTCCCGCTCGCAGCTCTCTCTCTGCTCGCAGCTCTCTCTCTGCTCGCAGCTCCCTCTGCCGAGCTCCCCTCCAGCGGCCTCCTGCTTGCCGCTCCCTCTGTCGGTCTCCCTCCAGCGACCTCCTGCTCGCAGCTCTCTCTGCCGAGCTCCCCTCCAGCGGCCTCCTGCTCGCCGCTCCAGCGACCTCCTACTCACAACTCTCTCTGCCGAGCTCCCCTCCAGCGGCCTCCTGCTCGTTGCTCCCTCTGCCGGTCTCCCTCCAGCAGCCTCCTGCTCGCCGCTCCCTCTGCCGAAGCTCCCTCTCCAGCTGCCTCCTTCTAAGCAGTCTGCCGAGCTCCCTGAGATCGTGCGGCCTCCTCCCAGCGGTCTGCCACTCCAGCAACCTCCTCCCAGCGGTCTGCCACTCCAGCAACCTCCTCCCAGCGGCCTCCTCCCAGCAGCCTGCCGAGCAATAGTTCCTGCTCGCTGCCCTGCTCGCTTCTGCTAGCTGCGGTCTCCCTGCTCGCTTATGCTAGCTGCGGTCTCCCTGCTCCCTGCTCGCGCGGTCCTGTTGTCTTGTCGCCTCTCCATTGTGATTCCATGGAATCTTCGACGGGATCCTCAGAGCTGCCTACATCCTCTCCGGCAGGCCGCATGGCTCCTGCTCCGGAGGTGCGTGATGAGTTAAGGATCACCACCATCTCCCTTGCTGAGAAGAAGAATTTTGTTGAATGGGTGCATTCTGTCAGACGGGTCCTCCAATCTAAGGGACTTCTGCATCATCTCAATAAGGATCCTCCTTCTGCACCTACGGATGACTGGCTACGGTACGATGGCCGTGTTCAGGCTTGGATCCTCAACTCCCTTGATGGCGAACCCTATCGAATGACCATGTATCACGAGACGGCCAAGACAATGTGGGATGAGCTCCATTCTCTCTACTCCGACAAGGACAGTCTCCAACACCTATATGAGATCATCACGGATATTCAGACTCTTGACACTGGTGGTGCTGCTGACTTGACCTCTTTTGTTGCTCAGGCTAAGACACTGGCCGAAGCCTGGATCCGACATCAGTCCGCTACTACACCTATATTGAATGGGTGCATTCTGTCAGACGGGTCCTCCAATCTAAGGGACTTCTGCATCATCTCAATAAGGATCCTCCTTCTGCAACTACGGATGACTGGCTACGGTACGATGGCCGTGTTCAGACTTGGCTCCTCAACTCCCTTGATGGACAGTCTCCAACACCTATATTGAATGGGTGCATTCTGTCAGACGGTTCCTCCAATCTAAGGGACTTCTGCATCATCTCAATAAGGATCCTCCTTCTGCACCTACGGATGACTGGCTACGGTACGATGGCCGTGTTCAGACTTGGCTCCTCAACTCCCTTGATGGCGAACCCTATCGAATGACCATGTATCACGAGACGGCCAAGACAATGTGGGATGAGCTCCATTCTCTCTACTCCGACAAGGACAGTCTCCAACACCTATATGAGATCATCACGGATCTTCAGACTCTTGACACTGGTGGTGCTGCTGACTTGACCTCTTTTGTTGCTCAGGCTAAGACACTGGCCGAAGCCTGGATCCGACATCAGTCCGCTGCTACGAATCTCGCAGCTCAACATGCTCAGAAGGAAGCAGTTTGTATTGCCATGATCATGACTCGTGTCCCACCTCATTTTCAGAGCATTCGAGCTCAGATCCTCTCATCTGCTGCTATTCCATCACTCTTCGATGTGTGCTCCATATTGCTAAAGGTATCACCTCCTCCTGATACTACGGGACCTCCTTCACCGGCCCTCCTTCAACAATCATCTGCGCCATTACCCCTCCCCCTACTCGTGGAGGACGTTCAGGGCCTCGGGGAAGGGGTCGCGGGGGCCGGACACGTCCTAAGTGTTCCTTCTGTGGTAGGGATGGACACCTTGAGACGACTTGCTACCGCAAACATGGTTTGCCTCCTCGTCCGATTGCTTCTGTTGCTGCTGACAGTCCTTCTGCCACTCGTGCTGATCTTGAAGAAGTCCGCCTCCAGCTCCAGCAACTCCACGACATGCTCAGCCGCCCTCCTGCATCTGTTGCCTCCGTTTCCTCCGTTGCCTCTATCTCCAACGAAGGTATCGCGCGTCTCTCCACTAGTCCACGTTGGATAGTGGATTCAGGTGCTACTCATCATATCGCCTCGCTAAAACCACACCAGTACTTGGATTCTCCGCATCCCAAGTGTATTACAGTAGCCAATGACCGTTCCTGTCTCCGGCTCTGTTGATATCCTCCTCAATTCCTCTCTCCCACTCCGCTCGGCTCTTCATGTCCCGGGCTCCCCGTTTAATTTACTTTCCGCCAGTCACCTCACTGCCGATTTAGACTGCTTAGTAACATTCACCTCTTCTTCTTTTCTGATGCCGGATCGACGAACAGAGCATCATTGGTAAGGGAAGACTGCAAAACGGGCTCTGCCTTCTTGATGTTTCTCCTACCATCCTCTCTTCAGTCTCCTCCGTTGAGTGGCATCAGCGTCTTGGGCATGCGCCTCTTCCTGTCCTTCAGAAGGCTCTTCCAGATATCTCTCTTCCTGCTTTTAAGTGTGACTCATGTATTTTGGGGAAACATCGTTCCTCTTTTTCTTCTCACTGTACTCGGAGCTCTGCTTCTTTTGTTTTAGTTCATTCCGATGTTTAGGGCCCCTACAAAATACCTAGTATCTATGATTATCGCTATTTTATCACCTTTATAGATGATTATTCTCGCACAACATGGTTGTATTTACTTCGTAATCGCTTCGAGCTTCACCGTGTATTTCGGGCTTTTATTCTTGAGATTCACACGCAGTTCTCTGAAAACATAAAAACTCCCAGGATTGATAATGCTCGCGACTACACTAGCCATGAATTTGCGAATCTCTGTTCTGAGTTTGGGATCACTCACCAAACGTCGTGTGTCTATACCCCCCAACAAAACGGCGTTGCTGAACGTAAAAATAGGCATCTGCTCGATGTTGCTCGATCTCTCATGATTCACATGCAGGTTCCCAAAGCCTATTGGAACTTTGCGCTGTCCACGACATGTTATCTCATCAATCGCCTACCTTCCTCCGTCCTCCAGCATGCTACTCCGTTTAGCCTCCTTTTCCCCTCCACACCGGCATTCTCTCTCACACCCGCATATTTGGTTGTACCTGCTACGTTCACCTTCTGGGTCCATCCACAGATAAGTTGGCTCCTCGGGCAGCCAAACACATATTTGTTGGTTATTCCTGTACTAAAAAAGGTTACGTTTGCTACTCTCCTGATACCCGTAAAGTGACCGTTTCTGTTAATGTTACCTTTTGGGAGGACCAACCTTTCTTCACCGCTCCAACACCACCTCTTCCACCACAATCCTTCCCTCGACCAGTCATTTCCGTTACCACTCCACCACTACTCCCTCCTGACTCGGCTCCTTCTCTCCACAAGCCCCCTCTTATCCGTGTCTACACCCGTCGCCCTCCTCGCTCCGTTGCCCCAATGCAGTCGACTTCGACCTCTGACACTCTGCGCTCTGCTGATCCGGCACCAGCATCCACCTCTCATCCCTTGACGAACTATGTATCCTTACATCGCCTCTCCCCATAGCTTCAAACCTTTGCTACTTCATTATCCTCTATTTCTATACCTAACTCTGTGCAGGAGGCTCTCCAACATCCTGGCTGGCGGGCAGCGATGGAAGAAGAAATGACAGCGCTCTGGGCTAATCAGACATGAGACCTGATCCCTCTCCCTCCAAACCAGACTCCTGTTGGGTGTAAATGAGTCTTTTTCATCAAGCATTCTCCTGATGGGACAATTGACCATCTGAAAGCCCGACTGGTTGCTCGTGATTTTACTCAGCAACAAGGTCTCGATTATGAGGAAACTTTTTCTCCAGTGACCAAGCTCAACACGGTTCGTGTCCTTCTCTCCGTAGCTGTACATCGCCAATGACCCTTACATCAACTGGATATCAAGAATGCTTTTCTAAATGGTGATCTCCAAGAAACGGTCTACATGCAACAACCTCCCGGGTTTGAGACCACGGGGTAGTCCCGAGTGTGTCACCTTAAGAAGTCAATCTATGGTCTCAAACAATCCCCTCAGGCATGGTTTGACAAGTTTAGTAAGGCTGTTCGGGAAGTTGGCTTTACTCGGAGCTCGGCAGACTTCTCTCTGTTGACTCGACATCGAACAACAGGAACGGTTCTTCTGTTGGTATATGTTGATGACATCCTAATCACTGGAGACGATTCAAAGGGAATACAAGCGGTCAAACAACACCTCAACTCCGTATTTCAAACAAAAGATCTGGGGACCTTCGATACTTCCTTGGTCTTGAGATCGCGAGACGTCCTGATGGACTTATCCTCTCTCAACGGAAGTACTGTCTCGATCTTCTTCAAGATGCTGGCTACTCTGGATGCAAGCTGATCAACACTCCTATGGATGCCAATCACAAGCTGTGTGCGCATACCTCTGATGCTGATCTTCCTCTTCAAAATCCAGAATACTATCGACGACTGGTTGGAAAACTGATTTACCTAACGGTCACAAGACCATATATATCCTTTGCTGTTGGGGTTGTCAGCCGGTTTATGCATTCCCCTCGAATGTTTCATCTTCAGGCCGTTGAACGCATCCTAAGTTATCTAAAAACAGCCCCTGGTCAAGGGCTTGTATACAAAACCGCATCTTCTATTCCAACTTTGGTTGCATATTCTGATGCAGATTATGCTGGTTCCCTGGATGATCGGCGCTCTACCAGTAGTTTTTGTACCTACTTTGGATGTCATCTTGTTACCTGGCGTAGTAAGAAACAAGCTGTGGTTGCTCGATCTTCAGCTGAAGCGGAGTACCGTTCAATGACATCAGTTGTCTCTGAGCTCACATGGCTTGAAAGTTTTCTCGCTGATCTAGGAATAAAACTTCCCTCACCAGCTATCTTATTATGTGATAGTCAAGCCGCTATACACATAGCCAAGAACTCGGTTTTCCACGAAAGAACGAAACACATTGAAGTGGACTGTCACTTCATCCGGGAGAAAGTTCAAATGAAGAAGCTAGAATGAAAGCATGTTCCGGGTACAGACCAAGTTGCTGATATTCTCACCAAAGCCCTACCAAGTACCATATTTTATCAATGTCTGTCCAAGCTGGGTGCTTACGACTTGTACGCTCCAGCTTGCGGGGGAGTGTTAGAAAAGTCCATGTAAAGTCCTTGTAAAGGCCCATGTATGAGCCCATTCAATTTCTTGTTCTTCTCTCTTTCCTTTAGTCCCACATTGTGTATAAGAGGCTCCTCTCTCTTTCTCTCTCCTATATATATGTATTCATACATTGTATTTGATACTTGAGAAACAATATACAAGGTTCCACTCTTTTCTACAATTTGAAAGATCAAAGAGAGCAAAATGAGCATTTGTTGAGTGAAAGGAATGACAACTTGCAGAAATGAGTTGATTTGATCAATAATATAGTTCTTCATACTTATAAAGTCTTTGAAGCTTCTATGGATAAGATTTATTGAATTGATGGGCACATCAGTGAAATAGAAGATACTAAGACTTATTTAGCACAGGAGCTAGAGAAAGCAAGAGTGGAATGTTCATTTTATTCACTTTGATCTTTCAAAGAGAGGAATGGTTCACACAGGCGAAAAAGCTAGCTGTTGCGTATTCAACCATCAAATCTCTAGAGGATAAATTGTTGTTGGCAGAAGAATGCAGTTTTTGCACTCGTTGCGGGGAAGAATGAAATTGTATCCAAAAGCAATATGGAGATTAGCGCACTAAATGAGAAAATAGCAGAATGCAATGAGGAGCTCGTGAAAACACTGTAGTTCAGAAAACCAATTGGCTGAGCGTCTTTCTAAACTTGTAGATGCTTATATCACTTAAGAAATATCAAATTGCTTTCATGTAACCACTTTGCATAATTACATGATGTAGTTAACTGAAGTATGAATTGAAACTTAGAAATTGAACTACTTCGGTACTTCCCGACGGTTTGGCCGAAAATATAACTGATGCGGAATGGAAATGCGGACCCGCAGCAGAGGACGAGTTTTGGGCCTGTTCGGGGTCGATTGGCTACTTACCATATATGTCGTACCTGGATCGATAATCTGACTCCACGTATGCGTCCGACCCGTCGTTCCGACACGATTTCATATATTATATTGTTATTTTTGCTTTATTTTTGATGTAATTGGGCTACCCCATCTCCGACCAATCATAGCCGCCAATAGTGGGATGCCCTAATATCTCTTTATTATAAATAAGAGTGTATGTGAGCTTCTATAGGGCATTGCAGATTTTGGAGAAGAGAAATCCCGAAATCCCGCAATCACTCCACGGTGGCGACTCCGTGGAACCCTAGGTGACGACTCCTAGGCGCTATCCTTCCTCCCAAAGGTAATACCCAACCCTAGCCTTCATTTTCCACCATCAAACCTGTTGGGAAAATGATTTCTCTTAACCCCTTGAATTAAGTTGAATATGAATTCTAAGAAATAAAAACAAGGTTAAGTAAATATGCGTCGAATAGTATTCGACGCAACGTCGAGCTGTAGTCGACGTTCCCTTCAGATTAAGTCGAAGTAACTTTAGGAAGATTTCGACGTATGTGTTGTCGACGCTACTCTGATTTCTAGTCGACGCATATAGAGAAGTCGACGCACCTTAGTCGACGCACCTTCCTTATTCTTCTCTCGACGTCCAGCCAGGATGAATTCGACGCTTACGTCGAATGGTAAATCGACGCACGTCGATTTATATGACAGATTTAAATATGCGCCAGATCTCTTTCCTTCTTTCAGTAGATCTAATTTATATGGAATAATGTTAATATTTTATAGCCGTTCTGAATCATTCTTTCCTTCTATTTGATTCTTGGCTAATCTGATAAAACTCATTATGGATATTATTCGAATTTGGAATGAATTCTTTCCTTCTATTGGTATGCTAATTATGGAAATATTTCTATTCTTCCAATTCTCTGACTGCTAATTAATTATCCTCCTATAGTATTATTTTTACACAGAGCTATAAATAAAGAGGAGGTCGGCAGAAAATAAGAAGTAGAGTGATCCACCACATACATTTGAAATAGAGGAAAAGCTCCCAAGAGAATAGAGAGAAAAACTGAGAAAAGAGATAGTGTGCTGCAGAGAAAAAGCCTTCATCTTCTCCTTCTTCTTCAGAAGCCATTCTACTGCAAACTCTGAAAGTTCTCTCAAAAGAGAGAAAAGTTTTTACAATCTCCTTCTCACTATAGAAGAGAGATTTTCATTCACTACTTCTTGTGCTTCCAATCTTCTTGCTAGGAAGAAGATTCATTCTTGTTCTTATTTCTTTCTTTCTTTCTTTCTTACTTATAACATTGTAAAAGAGTTTTTAGAATCTCTCTTCAAAAAATTCAGTGTACTGGTTCTAAGAGTCTCCTTGTCAAAAGACTCAGTTGGTTCTAAGAGTCTCCTTGTCAAAAGACTCAGGGTGGTTCTAAGAGTCTCCTTATCAAAAGACTCAGTGCAAGATAGTGAATTCCTACCAAGGGGGTAGAAGAGTGGACTACCCAAAGTTTGGGGAACCACTATATTTTCTTGTGTTGTGCTGTGATTTCTTTTCTTGCATTTACTTTCTTTACTTGTTTAATTCTTGTTGATATGTGGGAAGCTATAATCTGTGATCATACACATATATATATCAACTTTGCACAAAATAATTTTTAATCTCTATTCACCCCCCCCCCCCCCCCCCCTCTAGAGAATTCTAGTGAGGTAAACTGTGCACTTTCAAAACCCCTCCACCGCCACCTCCACAGCTCTCCAAACAGCTAGCCCCCCTCCCTTTACTGCTGTCCAGAAACTGCAGCCAGATCCCCCCGCCGCCGCCGCCCATCCAACCCCCTTCTCCCCTAGCCGCTACCCAATACAACCCAGAAATCCAGCCGCCGCCCCTGCTCCACCGCCCCATCCGCTGCCGCCTAGATCCAGTCCACCTCCCTCAGTTTTCCCCACCAAAACTCACCCAAATCTGCCATCCAGTTCTTCCACATCCAGAATCTGCCCCCCTCCAGTCAGATCCGCCCAAAACCAGTCCTGCACCTTCCAAAACAGCCACCTCCACTTAGATCCAGCCGCCGACCCTTAGATTTCAGCCGCCGCATCGTCGCCCCTCGCCGGATCTCCCGTCCCACAGCAGCCCCGCAACTTTGTGAGTTTTGTTTGTTGTATGGACATTTATTTTCAGCACTATTATATGGTATTAACTTATGCTTACTTGGATCTATAGCTTCGCAGTGTTTTGACCCTCCACACGGAGGAAAGCCTATGTTTTTTTTGCCTAAACGATTTTTTTTTGCTTTTGCTTAAATTATCTCTTGCGATTTAAATATTTATTGTTTAATTTGATCTCACCGTCCGACCTTGCGTCTTACATATAGTAGTTTAGGGTTGTCAAGTTGTTTCCCCGACATTTCACCTAGAGTTGCATGTTAGTCGCGCACCCACATAACCTACCCTACATCAATAATTCTATTCAAGAATTTAAGAACATTTGCTTGCATACTGAAATGCAAACCATAGTAGCTTCAAACAGTTATAGCACAACAAAAGTAAACGGTCCGTATTACAAAACTAGCCCAAGAATTTGTTTGGTTAATTCATAAATATCATAAATTCTATTACGATTTGAAAATTTCTTATGCTACTGAAATAAGCTTTGATACTGATTGTGTTGTAGAGGTTTAAACATGATCTCTGTTCCTGCTCCTGAATCTATAATAAGAAAAGGAACACATAAATCACATAATCTAGTTAGGCACATCTCACAAAAATAAGCGAGAAAATAATACAATGCAAGTTTAATATTTACAAATATCAAATACATTCTTACTATCTTGCAGTTGGCACTGGCTAGTTCCTACTCATTAGTCATTAGTAGAAGTACAATGCAAGTTTAACCTCCTCGCCCATCGCAGGTTTGCCCAGTTCGCCCGGTGCGGTGCCTCTACCTCAATTCGCTGCTCTAGAAGTCAGCGCCGCCATTCTTCGTCGAGGAATAGGCGCTCTTCGTCATCACTGTAAAAACCCTGACACCCTGCCTCAGACTCTCGAAGGCTCCAACCAGTGAATGGATGAATGTCGATTGGAACTGCTGACTGCGAAGCAGCGAAGTGAAGACTAAGGAAAGCTGGAGCTGGTTCATCGCTGGTGCTTAGAAAATCGAGAACAGGAGGGGTGCGGACTTTAGCTTTGATTAGTAGTTTAGACTTTAGACTGTACGTACAGACTAGGACCTTGAAAATGGAAATTTGTGCTCTTAGGTTCGAATAAAATTTTTATTAAATCGAGTCGTCTCAAATAAAAATTGAGCAACCCATGCGAGGCTCAAAATCGGCTCGAAATTGATTTCGAGCCATTTTTTGATTCGATTCGGTTTGATTCAAACGTTTTATTTCGAGTTCGATTTAGCTAAAAATCTGAGCAATTTTCGAGCGACTATCGAGTTTCGATTATTATGCCCACCCCTACTGATATTCATTATTATTTGAATCGAGATCAGGAAAAGCTTGACCTCCTCACTAGAGTGAATCCCAACTCAAATTGGGTCAGGGTTAACCTTGCTAGAATTTACTAAGTCTCAGAATTTCAAATTGAAGTCTCAGGAGCTATACTCATCCTTAGGAAATGCACTACATATGTGAATGGGGTAGACCTAGTTAACACACTAGTAGGTCAGAACCTACTAATGATGTCTAAAGGGTAAAGTATAAAAAACAATTTTTTATTTCAATTAATTAAATGATATAAATGCAATAAATTCTAAATATTTCTCAAAAATCTCCAAGGCTAAAAATCTGGATAATAAGCATGTCATAACACGCTTTCGCTGCTTGACACAATAGCCTGATTACTTAACAAGCATGCCACAATAGCCTATAAGTAATCGAAGTCCAAAAATGGATAAATCGTGCAAATAAGTTCCAACACTAAATTGAGAGCCTAAATACAACAACAACAACACTCAAGCCTTTATCCCACCATAGTGGGGTTGGCTATATAGATCCTTTGTCGCCATTGCGCCATATCTTTAATCATAGCCTCACTAATGCCTAATCATATCTTTATTGAGAGCCTAAATGATGTTAAAAAATTTAGGTAACTAAATTAAGATAATATCTACATTTTTTATCAAGGGCCCAACTGATTTGGTCATAGGAAGGTCCCCAGATAAATAGAGGTGCAAATAAAGCCCGGGCCGGGTCTGAGCCCGGTTAGGCTCGGGCCAGGCCCAGGCCTAGGGGCCATACAAGGCCCTCTTTTTAGCTGTAGGTCCGGCCTGCATCCCGGCCTGGGCACAGACCCAGGCACCTGGCGGCCTGGTGCCCGACCTGGGCAAGGCCTGGACTAGGCCCCAGGCTTGGCCCAGTTTTGGCTGCCAGGCAGGTGCCTGGCGTGTTCTCTTATAAAAAAAAGTAACATTTAATTTTTTTATATAAGGCTGATGATGCAGTGGCAGGTCGACTCGAGGCGGACAAACAAAGTGCGAACCTAAATGCAATGTGTTATGATGTAAATGCAAGAGAAGATCCGTGTGAAATTTAGCAACATTATTTAATTAAAATAATGCTAACAGATGCACGAGCATTCACAAATTTCAATTAAAGAGAGCGCGCTAATCCATAAACGAACAAGACACAAATACTTTGAGCGTGCGTGGAATAAGCCCTACAAGTCATACATAGACCAGTACTAAAGCAAATAATAATAAATATCCAGTGCAAATATAGTGTCAAATATACAACAATAGAAAATAATAACTCAAACGAAAATTTACGCGTGCAGGTGGTGGAGAATAACAGTCGGTTGCGGGCATCCATGGTCGCTGCATGGTAGGAACGACGCCGGGAGTGGGTTCTGGACGGATGGGGGGGGGGGGGGCTCGGGTAGTGTGTATGCGGCTGAGTGGAGGTGGCTGTATGTTTGGGAAGGGGTTGAGGGGTTTGACTACATGGAAGATGACAGGGAAGGGGTGAGGTCTTGAAGGCAATAGGGCTCGAAGGAGGTTTAGAACGGGTGGGGAAAGGGGTTTCCTGGAGGGAATCAGCGGGCTGGATGGCAGCAACAGACAGGAGAACTTTTGGTGGCAGGATCTGCGTCAGTTTTGGCTGGAGAGAACGACGGGAGGGAATGCAAGGGGAAGAGGAAGGGGCTGCGCGGCTAAGGGAGGTGGCAGATTGGTCGGGGAAGAGGAAGGAGGCGGGGGCTTACCTTGGAGTCGCACCAAGTGGGGTTTCTTTCTGGCGTTGCATTGGAAGAAGAGCGGCCGACGGTTGCAAAAACTGCAATCCAACCTTCGATCCCCATCAACCGGTTCCTGCACCTATATATATATACTTAAACAAACTTAGGGCACCCGAAACGGACGACTCATATCGTCCGTTCTGATCGGGCGTCAAATACAACTCAAAACATATAAACTAATATATCAAATCAACTCAGAACGGCCATCCGGACGCAACCGTGAACTCGGTTCGCCCTAGCGGGTGGTAGTTCACCGCCTCCTGCGGGAATAGACTTGCGTCGGGTGTTGCGTGCCATCAGCTGACAATGTCAGTCATTAGGCCCAAGAGTGGCTTGGCTGCTAGGCCTATCCTAGCCCCAGGCTAGGCCTAGCTTTATTATAAAATAAGGCTTGGCTGGCCTTTTTTATTATCATAAAAAAAATTAATTAAAAAAACATATATATTTTAAAAACCCGGCCCTGGGCCCGGTTGTCGGGCCCTTCAAGACCCCCCTTTCAAAGGGGATTTGGGTCTGGCCTGGTCTGACAACAATAAATCCCTGGCCCAGGGGGCCCGGGCCCGACGGGCCTTATTTGCATGACAGCCAGATAAATTCCAGAACACAATTCTCGGAATTGAAATTGGTCACAGTTTCATCAAATTGAGGAGTCAAATGATTTCAAAATTTTAAAAGGAAAGAATGGTAAACTAGATATGAATGTTGACTATAATTTTCATGAAGATCACTTTCCCAAAGAAGACCTCTAAAGTCGTCAATTTCTCAAAATTACGAGATATATCCAGTACTGCCCGAGTTTATGCTAAAAATCAATTTAGGGACCAAATGACCTCCAAAAATTATGGAAAAATACAATACAAAAACTAGGAGATGTCTGCTACAATCTTCATGTTGAAAAATTTCTCAAGAAAAATTGTTTTAATTCACTGTAATTAAAATGTTGAGATTGGCGTGTAATTGTTAAGAGCAGTCTGAGACCCATGTGAAATGAATCTAGTGACCCCGATAACCTTACCATCGACCTATCTATAATGCTGCTTCTCCAGTCGACCTATCACGCCTTCCTCACTGCCGGCAGGGGAAGTTGCCGGTGGTGAGGGTGCGGTTGGGCCGCCCCGTGTCCGCGGCGACCACGACTGGTGTCGTCAGTGACCCCTCGACGCCGGTGGTGGTCGAATGCCACCCTAAATCGAGAATAACTTGATAATGGCGACGATTTCTTTCTTCCTGCGAGGTGTTAGGTGGTTAGGGACCTAAGATATACTACTCAGGGGGCATATGAGTCACCTGTATCGATGGTGGCCACCGAGATTGCTGAAGGTGGTCCATGAGGGAGGGAGAGGTGTGTAGGTCGCAGTTTGCTCCTCCTTGCCTCCGCGTCACCTAAGGGGGAAGGTGTTTTGAAATGGGTCTCTGGAGTTTAGGGAGTAGTTCTGCAGAGTTGGTGATCGAATGGGGATGAGGGGAAGGGTGGGGAGGGCTCCAAGTGTCATGTGCTCGGTTTGGGGTTTATGAGGGAAGTGGGGATCATGTTGTTGTGAGTTGGGGTTGAGGAGAGATTAATTAATGCTAATTATTCAATATATATTAAACCAATAAATCGACAGCTCCCAATACATGTTAGGAAATTCCTAAGTGATTTGGGAGATCAAATGTCAAAATTATCGTTTTGCCCTTGCTCAAGGTCAACCAGTGGTTCTATGAGTGTGATTTTTATCTGTTTTCCACCCTGCTTTTCTTGTCAATTTCAACTATGTATGCACTGTTTATGCCTGATTTTAGTTTCTATTTTATGTTTACAATATATTTGGACTGCATGGTTGGATGATTCTTCGCAGGTGTGGACTTTTCGTGCGATTCGGAGGAGAGTAGGTCAATATTGTCTCACGCACGCCCGAAATTTCCGCACGCGCGTGTGCTCCCTTGTCGACTTGAGGGTGAGTTGTGTCGACTTGATTGGTGATTCGTTTCGACTAGATGGTGAATTGTGTCGACGTGAAGTTGGGCGTGCGTTATTTCGCACGCCTGTGCGCGTGCGGGTAATCACGCATGCGTGCTTTTGTCGCTCAGCTTTCTAGTCGATCTGGTTGTCGACTTGATGTGGGGCTTGCGTTATTTTCGCACGACCGTGCGCGCACGTGCAATTGCGCGTGCGCATGTCTTTTGTGCTTCCAACGCCACTTTTGGGATGATCCGAATTTGCCCATGCGTAGTTCAGGCACGACCGTGCGCGCGTGTGTAATCGCGCTCAGTCGATTTCTCTCCCCATTTACCTTGCGCACGCGCGTGCGCTTTGAGGCGCACGCCCTGTTTTAATATATATTCCACTGCACATTTCCGCGATGAAAGAGCCGGGGAGAGCCGAAGGGCGCCGTTTTCCCCCCATTTTCGACTTGGAGCTCCTCTTCAAGTTAGAGGATGATATTCTAGTGATCCTTCTTCATCAAGAGCATGAATGTGAAGGTATTTTCCATCCTCTATTCCGCAAAACAAGGACGAGCTTGAGAGGAACGTGAACGACATAGACAATCAAGAAGACGGGTAACGTAGGAGGTGGTGACAGCTCTCCCGAACGCAACCGATGACAGCGTGAAGAGCTCGGATTGACAACCCGGGATCTCCTTCCCTCTCTACGGCAAAGACTTGATCTCCTTTTGTATTTCTCCTCTCCTCCGCCCCTCTAGGCCTATTGGTAGGGAACCCTCTTTTTATTGATGAATACACTTTGTAATGAACTCTTGATAGCTTTTAATGCATCTTAACTAATTTGTGTCGAAGAAATGTCATGTTCATGCTAGTGTAAGTGATTGTTTGTTTGGATTAATTGCTACAAATGTTGGAGTGTGTGATTTTCATGCTAGTAAGCGAAGAGGTGCCGTCGACCCTCACCACGTTCTTGCGTTGCGAAGCGGTGAAGGCGACCCGCATTTTCTTTTATGTTATTTATTTTTCTTGCGCTCAACCAAATCCAATCTTCGATCCGTTTTTACTCCACAATCCTTAACATCAAAACATTTCCCTCTAATCCGTATTCTTCAAGAGATCGATACTTGGGAACTCACTCCCATTTTATATTTACTTGAACGACCAGTGCACTTGTCGAGTACGCATCAAACTAGCCTTTAGGGTTTGAGCTTGGAAGGAGTCTACCAAACTAGCTTTTTAGGGTTTGAACCAAACCCTCAAATTTTTTCCATAAGCTCTCCTTGGTATAATGAAGCTAGATGCACCATCAATTTCCAAATCCTAAGTGATTTGTCCCAAATCGATCAAATGTCAAAATTATCGTTTTGCCCTTGCTCAAGGTCAACCAGTGTTTCCACATAAAATCTCAGGCTCCGTTCGTTTGGAAGGAATTGAGAATAAGAATTGGAATTGACTCAATTCTAATTCCCACATGAATTTAAATTGAGCCAATTCCAATTCTGTTGTTCTCATGTAGGCAAGAATTGACAATTCGGGAATTGGAATTGACGATGTTCGAATGTAGGTAAGAATTCAGTTGTTTATGAATTAGAATTGACATATCCACTAACACATTCACACATATAACTATATATTTCTCAAATCGGTACCAATTGCTAACCTGAAAAGTAAATTGAGGTTATATGTGAGCAGAAAAACAAAGATAAAAAATTAAAGCAAAAGCAGTATGTCCTAAGAAACAAATTTGTGAGACCCAAGTTATAAAAAAAAATTCAATTTCAACCGAAGGTGTTGACTTTGTGCGTCCTTCATAAGAAAAAATGCTATCCACCTAGGAATTCGAGCATATCAAAGAATTAAAAAGATTTATGAGATACTCGCATGATCGAATGGTATAGCCTTCGTATTCTGAAAGTTGATCCAAAAAAATCGAGAACAGAATGAGAAATGCAAGGGAAATCAGAAACCCTTGCAAATAAAACCAACAGATAATTAAAAGTCATACAATAAGCAGAAACCTATATAAAAAGTGAAATGCACGTATCCTCTTTGAAAGATGCATTGATGGATCTTCATACCTTTCTTGACCTGCAGTTTCCCAAATCTGAGCCTTAATGATCTTATTGTCGACGTGAATGCTCCGTGCGGCAAATTCCACGCCGATGGTAGATTTAGATTCGATGCTGAATTCGTTCCGCTTGAATCTCGAAAGAAGATTGGATTTCCCCGCTCCAAAACCTCTTTTCGCTGGCGAAATGGAGAAGAGTCTGATGTTTGTGTCGGTGGGGAGTGCACGAGACTCGCGAGGTGGGAGGTGGCAAAATCAGCAAGTCAGATCTCTGTAGGTCGGAATTGGGAGGAGAGTTTTTTTGCCTATTATGAATTCCCATGGAATTCGGGCCAATTCCAATTCCTTTTCCCAATTCCGCCCAAACGAATGTGACATTGAGGTATTTTCCGTCAATTAAATCCTTAATAGTCAAGAGCCATCCATCATGCAGTTCTACTAGGGGCATCAAACTCTGTCTGATTCCTAATAAATAGTGTTCATGGGTTTACATGTCATGGGTAGGCTCAAAGTGTTAAAGACCCCATGATCGGGTCACCAGTGTAATCCAAATCGATCAACATAACTTACATGTCAAAAAGACATGCTAAAGTTGACTCAAGTCACATTCGTGCACGAAATACTAGATTGACTAACTCAGTGTGGTCAAAGTATCACAATAGGCATAGAGACACTAATCCTAACTCACCAGATTCATTTCACACCCGAAGTTGCCCAATTGGGCCAACCCTGGGTCAGTACATGTCTAGATGACCAGGTCAGTCGCGTGACCACATTTATAGGGGCGCGTACGTCTTCAAATGCCAAGCCCCGCAACGAAACACGTACGGCATGCAAAACAAAGCCTAAGTTTTGCATTAAAAGCTAGACATTTGAAAATGAGCTATCCGCACCAATTGCATGTATCATCAAAACAAAAGTTCAATGAGTTTGTGCAAAATTTCAACTTTTCTTGGTTATGAGCATACTAATTTACTGGTTTCAACTATAAGTAGATGGCTAGGATGAAAATGAGAAACTCCATTATGTTGTGCAAAGTAATTTATATAAACCATAATTAACTTCACATGAATCCATTCTGAGTTAAGACGGAAAACAATTCAGTTACCCGCTCCCATACAGTTGAGGTCCGCTAACAAATAACAATGATTTATCAAATAAAGATCGCCCAAGGGCCGTCCTTAACAATGCCAGATGATGAAGCACTGTGCGATGTAAATGAAGACATATTTTGCTCGTCTACTTTCTTCTTTCCATTTCTTCAGGTGGAAACTATTTCTTTCAATAAAAAAACAGTAGAATTCTTTCATCATGATTTGTCCTTTGAAGTTTGAAGCTACGTGTCCATATATTTCAAAACCTTGTATTATTGGGTGCTATATTGATATCTTAATTGTCTTTACTTCATTTATTTTACCTTCATAAATACAATGTGGGAGTTGTGGAGATTGATTATTTCTTGCTTCATAAATGTAATCTTCCTCCGCTCAAAAATTTTAGGGGTATTTTGGTCTTTCTCTGATTTATATAGCTTCAGAATTTCTCTACGAAAAGACAATATCTTGTATTTGTGTATCATAACTGAGAGCGACAGAAAACCTTAGATTAGACGGAATCACGTAAATCTTTATATTATTTACTTTCTGTAATTTTTTCGCTCTTGTTTTTCTCTCTAGCAATTTTAGGAGTGCTCTATTACTTATATCAAAATGTTTGTAGGTAGGATATGATGTGGTGAAGCCCGGTAGACGCGGCATTGGCAAGGTGAACGCTTTTGGAATCCTAAGCACATAAAATAAATTCAAACATATTCTGTTTTCTCGCCGTGATTATCTCTTCATGCAGATCCGTGGCTACACTTTCAACATCAATACTGGTGTTGTGGAAGCACTTGAATTTGACTCATTCGGCTTCTCGATCATCCCATCCAGTCTGGTACTTTAAAATGTTGATAATTGCTTGAATATTTGCAAGAAGAATGCTATATTTAATAGAAAAATCAAAATGGAAATAGCTACCAAATTACTATATCTATTAAAGAAATTCATCATTTTGATCTATTTCCCCCTTTTCAATTTTACCACTTTCATTTCCTCGTAATTACACTTTTATCTGTAACTATCAGTTATAATATGATATGATAATTCATATAATCAAAGAAATAGTATTATGCTATAATAATATAATTAAAATATTAACATAAAGTTATAATATATTATATGAAATATATTGATACCATGATGACTCTCCGGGTGATCCACACATCCTCCTATCTACATATGTAGCCTTATGACATTTTGGTAATTGTGTGCATGCCACTTCAACCTATATAAAAGAGTGATAGTGAGTCTTTTAGGAGATCTTGGTTCATTTTGTTGTTTAGGCTCTCATAGGAGAGAAGAGCTCTTAAAGGGATCCTGCCCTCAAGAGTTGAATATCGATTATAGCCTGATATATTGTATCTTCATTTGTATTAATTAATATTGGTTTTTCGACGATCGCTGAGCTATCAATTGGTACAACTTTTCATAACAATTATGGTTCATTTCAAAGCCCTAATCCCTCTTAATTTCGGATCTCCAGCAGCAGTTTGTGCCCACATAGCTCACGCTTCCTTAGTGTCGTCCCCATCGTCCACGCGTTGCCTCGTCGAGCCTCTGTGACCAGCAACGTCGCCCCCCGCACTGCTCATCACCTCTCCGTCGTCGTCAACTCACGACACCCGCTCGCCTCCCTAGGACATGGTCTCCTGCTGTGTGCTCGACCACCATCGAGTTTCGACACTGCCCCTGCACCTCAGTGATGATTCACACGACTCACCTGAACCCGCCCCTGAGCCGCTGTTACGCGTACGCGCGCATTACTATTGTACTTCTTACTGTTTTAGGGTTTTGTCATGTGAGCCCCCCTCCCTATATAAGGAGGCGGTTTGGGAGTAGTGGTTATCTTTTGATCATTTAGGTTTGGGCTCTCATTAGAGAGAGGGATCATAGGAGGACCCAGCCTCCTTGATCTTGGCCGGAGTTCACTCCGGATTGTATCCGTGTTCTTGATTAATGCAATCTTGTCTCGTTCTTCCTTCTAAATCGTAAAAAGTGGTCCGACCTGCCGCCTTCCGGCCGCGGTTTCCGCCGCCAGAAGTCCTTCCAGCGCCTCCTTCCCCGTTCCCGATCACGTAAAGCTCCGCGCATCGTGCTTCCGCTCCGCATCGTCAAAGCTCCAGCGCCTCCTGTGCCATCGATCCCGTAAAGTTCCAGCGCCTCCCGATCACGTAACGCTCTAGCGCCTCCCGATCACGTAACGCTCCAGCGATTCCCGCTCACGTAAAGCTCCAGCGCCTCCCGATCACGTAAAGCTCCAGCGCCTCCCGATCACGTAAAGCTCCAGCGCCTCCCGATCACGTAAAGCTCCAGCACTTCCGCTCCGCATCCCGATCACGTAAAGCTCCAACGCCTCCTCCCGCTCCGGTTGCCGGTCCCGACCCCGATCCAGTGCCTCCTGTGCCATCGCCATCGATTCAGCGCCTTCCTCCGCTTCCGCTCCTATCGTCGCTCCAGCGCCTTCGCCGGATAGCAGCCCTGCTGCCGATCTAGCGCCTCCCCCCCCCCCCCCCCCCAGCCGGCGTCCTCCTCCGCCCCTGCGGTTTCTTACGTGCATGCCACGCCGCTCCCGCCGTCTAATGGGCAACCCAAATCCCACGCCTTCTCACCCACCCACCGATCCCGCCATTCTTCGTCGCTTGGATGACCACGACAGTTCCATCGCGTCGCTGCAGGCCCTCATGTTACGCATGGATGCTAAGCTCGACTCCCTCCTGGCCGGCCGCCTTACAACCTCGGCAACGTCGGTGGTGGATCCGCCGCCCCTCCTCGGAACCCCCCCGGACCTCTTCCATGCGACAGCCCCCCTGCCCGGGGTGTGCTCACCGGGCCCTCGTTTCTTGGCTGTCCCCTCTTTCAACGGCACCGATCTTATGGGCTGGATTGCTCGGGCCGAACAGTCCTTCGAGCTACAGCAGATCTCGGAGCCACAGAAGGTCAGCACGGCCTTGATCGGCATGGAGGGCTCCGCCCTCCACTGGGTCCGCTGGCTCCGCCAGTTATCTCCCGGCCTCACTTGGACAGCTCTTACAGAGGCCCTCATTCAGCGGTTTGATCACCGTTACCCCGGCTCCATGATCGAACGCCTTTGCGGACTCCGTCAGACCGGCCCCATTGATTCGTACGTTGATGCATTCATCGAGTTGGTCACCCATGTTCCGGGTCTCCCACCCGACCATTACTTGGCCTACTTCATGCACGACTTACAACCCCACATCCGAGCCCGCCTCCGCACCCTGCAACCATCAACTGTCCACCAAGCCATGAACCTCTCCCCACTGGTGGAAGCCGAATTCATGGCCACGTCCGGGGACCCTCCCTACCAACCATATTTCCCTCCCCCGCCTAAACCTCTACCATTGCCACCTCATCCTCCTCGGCCAACCATTATGGGCCCACGCAACAACCGTCATATCCCCACTCTCCGTCTTTCCAACCAAGAGTACCATGACTTGCGGAGCAAGGGTCTGTGCTACCGCTGCAAGCAACCCTACTCGCCTAATCATAATTGTCCTGCCAAGGAGTTCCGGGCCCTCATCGGGGATGATTTGGATGAGATCGGTGCGGCTGCCTTGGACACCATTCTGCTCACGGACGTACCGCCGGAAGGAGATCCCGGCACCTCTGCGGCGGCCCACCAGCGGGCACATTATTACTAGATGGCGGGCAGTACTTTGACCTTGGGGTCAAGGTCGATTTTCTGGCGGGATGGATTGTTACGCGTACGCGCGCATTACTATTGTACTTCTTACTGTTTTAGGGTTTTGTCATGTGAGCCCCCCCTCCCTATATAAGGAGGCGGTTTGGGAGTAGTGGTTATCTTTTGATCATTTAGGTTTGGGCTCTCATTAGAGAGAGGGATCATAGGAGGACCCAGCCTCCTTGATCTTGGCCGGAGTTCACTCCGGATTGTATCCGTGTTCTTGATTAATGCAATCTTGTCTCGTTCTTCCTTCTAAATCGTAACAGCCGCTCTTTCCGCAAACTTGTTGACGTCTTCGGCTCCGTTGTCTTTCACCGACTCCGTCTCTCGCCGCCCTCTCTCTGTCGACTCTCCTTAGGTTGTGCCCTAATTCCAGACACCAACTGTGCGACCTTCAGCCTCCTCTTAATGCGTCTCCAGCCTAGTTTCGACACCAACATGTCCCTAATCTCTCTTGGCCCACCTTGAAGGAAGAACTCCTCTGCCACTATGACACACTAAATAATAATATAATTAAAATATTAACATAATTTATAACATATTATATGAAATGTATTTCATAATTATTTTAATATAATTGATATATCATATTATAATCTAGCAATCATGAATGAGTTTCCCTGAGCAATGTGCGTCGTCAACATTGCTTGATCAATGCTCCATGTTTGTTATAACGCGTGCGGTGAAAAATGATTTTATAAGGGTCATCGAGTGGCGGCCGGGTACTTTCTCCACAACACTACACACAGAGAACTCTTGCACCACCGCTAGTTAGGTTAAAAAGGCAATTTTGACCCCATTTGATATGACGGATTTTCCACGACGCAGTTCCGACGAAAATGACCATCTATCGCCCACGGCCAACCGTCATGTTGAACACTACGAAATAAACCCACGGATTTCCATGAATTTCTTGTTGACTGTGATGCGGTCACATCAAGCATTCCACAATCCGGCAATGGTCATGACCTCTGCCCTAAACATAGCCTTAAACATTCATGCTAATTTGACAGCTTTTTCGGTAAACAATTTTTGTAGGCGCAAATTTTAGTGGTTCGCATTTTGAAGAACTCACAATTGTTCAATTTCAAACAGGTGAGCACCTACCGTTTATCAGTTGATGATGTTCTCGATGTGGGATCTGATAAAGTCATCGTGTATGAAGAAGCTTTATCTCATGTTCAGAGGTTAACGAAGGTACATAATTGTATGCTTTCTCTGAAGACAGAATATATTGAATCAGCTCGATATTTTCATTGTTTTCTTATTGAAAATTAGCGCCGCTATGCCAATGGAGCTTTCAATGTGCTCAGTGTATACGCTGCTTCACATCGTTTTGCTACAATTTTACATAGCATTTTACGTGCTATATGCGTTCAGCGTATACGCTGCTTTACATTGTTATGCTATAATTTTACATAGCGTTTTACGCGCTACATGCACTAAGAGCTGCATGTTCTGAGCGTGTGCAATAATTTTTATTTTTGTAGTTTGACACTCATTCATTCAAGAAATGAGCAGAACACTACCAATTGAGGCAAGTAGGCACATCATTAGCAATATGCAGCATAATATTTTGATTTGGAAATCGGCTTGAATAAAAATTGAGTTGAATTTTTGACTCAGTTCGTTCCAAGCCAAAATTGAGCTGATTTTCAAGCAATTTTCGATCTTGTTGCCTCCATGTGAATCCTCAATACCACACAAGTCTGCGCCGTTGCTTGACTCATGTTGTGTGTCAGTTGCTTGACTCATGTTGCGTGTCAGTTGCTTGACTCATGTTGCGTGTCAGCTCCATTACGTTACTGCCTAACTCATAAGTATCTGTCTTACAGACTCCAACATTAAAATTTAGTAGCTTTATTTATTTATTTTGAGATCTATGTGAAATATGATCTGGTGCGAGTCATGAATCAGAACCAGAGAGGATATGATTCTATACGAATCTCAACCCGATCAGATAACTATATGGGTCGGATCCGGTTTGAGGTTGATGTAGGATCAAACGCTTACACAACTGGTCCATAAACTTGAACTTTTGGAAAAGACCCAACTATTTCCATTAAACAAATGACAGCGCAAAATCCCGTACTAAGCGCCGGATCGATTGAGGTGTTGCGTTATGAGCACCGTGGGCTGGGCGGTTATTCCCGCTGGAGTCAGCGTGGCGATGAGCCCTGCAATTCAAATTATTAACAAATGTTAGCTATTTTGATAGTAATGTTGTGAATAGTGTGTTAAAATCTTATTTTGATGACATTCAGACACCAAACATAGCACCTGATATCAGTGATGCCAAACCATTTAAAGCCTAAGGTGAATAAATTTATAAAAAATGATGGGGATTATTGTTGATCATCTTGGCAAACACTCATCGTTTGATAGATAAGAGAGTTACCTGTGTTATATTGTTATCTTAAACTAATGTATTGCTATCTAAAATGATCAACAAAAATGATGGTTAGTTTTTTTGGTATTATTTATTGTTAGGGAGCGGGAATCAAAAGATAAATTAGAGTGGGGTAGGATACACCAGTAGTCAAATTCATATTCAACCCAAAAACTAGAGTCTGTACACGAGATCCAATAATCTATACTAACAATCTTCACTATTTGATGTGCGACTAATGCAATAATCTCATATGCGGGAGACGTCCGCACTGGATATCACACACTCCGCTACATGCTGTAGTTGTATGAGTCACCAACTCTTCAATCTTGTTTAATCATAGTTGAAGGTGTTAGAGATAATGTATATAGTATAGCTTAGGCTCACCTCGGGTGTTGTGATCACCTTCTCATGTCTATATATATGTATCCTCTTGTTGAGTAATTTTGATGATTCATTACTTCTATCATGGTATCAGAGCTAGAACCCTAATCCCCTCTGCATCGAAGCCTCCCGCGAGCCCTTCGTCGTCGTTGGAAGCCTCCCGCGAGCCCTTCGTCGTCGTGCTCTCCCGTCTGTGCGTCTGCCGATCAATTTCTCCCGCGACTGTCTCCATCGCCACCGACACCCTCTTCCAGAACCCCGACATCAACCTCTCCTACGCGTATGACTCCCTGCGGATATCGGAATTGAACGGCGGCTCCTGTGACCCTTTCGTTTTCTCCCATCGACGAGTCCGCCGACGTCCTTGCCGACCTCCTGTAGTGATCCGACGACCTAGGGAAACTCCCGCTCGGGTCCGCCGCTCCCGCTCGTCTCGCCGAGCCCGTCCGCTGCCTCCCGCAGTCCGCCTAACACCACCGGCCTCCTCCACTGCCTCCTGCAGCCCGCCAGACCCCGACGGCCTCCCCCGTCCTCTCTCGAGTGCACTCTTGATCTAGCCGACCACCTTCGTCCTTCATTGGTTCGATGACATCGCTTCCACCGCAGTCTTCTCTTGCGTGTGCTCCACTGCTGCCTTCTCCTGGTTATAGTGCTCCGGTGCGCCCTGTTCCTTGTCCTCCGCTGCTCAGTCTGGTGCTCCTCGTCACCCGCCTGTCTGCTGCCACTACTGTCAATGCCTTGGTCATGTCAAATCTGAGTGTCATAAGCTTCAGAGGGTGCAACAATCTGGTCAGCAGCGTGCTCCTGGAGCACCTTCAGTTCACTTTTCTGCTCCGACGCAGCCACTCTGTTTCTGAGCTTGCCTAGCAGATTGCCCAGCAGCTCTCTCATGTTTCACTGCGTCGCTCCTCTGCCTCTGTGCTCCCACCGGATGCTTCTGGCGCCTCCGCCTCTCAGTCGTCTTCCTGTGTCCCTGCAGGTATCTCTCCCTCTGATTGGTTGCTTGACTCTAGAGCCTCTTTTCACATGACCTATGATGCCACCCACCTCTTGTCCTGTCATCCTGTCTCTTCTGACCATAGCATCATGATAGCATATGACACTATTCTCCCCATCACCAGTCGTGACAGCCATTTCCGTGTTCCCGATGTTGCCTACATACTCAAGTTATCCATGAACCTTATATTTGTCAGCCAACTCACATCCCACAGTTGTCTTGTTATTTTTGATGAGTTTGTGTGTCGGTGCAAGATCGTCTGACAGGGACACTCCTTGAAACTGGCCGTCGCCGTAGCGGGGTATACGCCCTTGATCGTCTCCATCTTCCATCCACTCCATCGTCACTTGCGGCTTCTACCTTTTGCCTTCCTTCGGTGGGCTTCTTTCAGTGGCATCACTGTCTCGGTCATCCCAGTGGTTCGCGTCTAGCGTTTCTCATCAGTCATGGTTTCCTTGGTCGTGTTTCTATTGATCGGTCCCACTCTTGTACGGGTTGTAAGCTTGGTAAACAGCTACAATTCACCTATCAGTCTAGTGAGTCTAGGTCTTAGCGTCCTTTTGATTTAGTTCATTCTGATGTATGAGGTCCTGCACCTTTTGTATCAAAGGGCGAACATCGGTACTATGTTCTCTTTGTTGATGACTATTCTCGTTATTGTTGGGTCTACTTTATGCATTCTCGTTCTGAATTCCTTCAGATTTATGTTACTTTTTCTGCTATGGTGCGCACCCAGTTTTCTGCTTCCATATGCATTTTTCGTTCTGACTCATGGGGGAGTACCTCTCTCATGCCTTTCGCAATCTGCTAGCTACCAACAACACTCTCCCTCAGCTTGCCTGCCCCGGTGCTCACGCTCAGAATAGCACCACCGAAAGGAAGCATTATCACATTATTGAGACATCCCGCATCCTCATCTCCTCTCACGTTCCTCATTTTTGGGTTGAGGCTGTTTCCACTGCTGTCTACCTTATTAACCTGCAGCCTTCCACTTTCCTTCTGGGCCAGAGTCCCGGTGCGTGTCTGTACTCTCGACCCCCCGTTACACTCATCTTCGTGTTTTTGGCTGTCGGTGCTATGTTTTACTCCCTCTATGTGAGCGTACCAAGCTCTCTGCTCAGTCTGTTCCCTGTGTCTTTCTTGGATACAGTCCTGAGCATAAGGGCTATCACTGTTATGACCTTGTTGCACGCCGACTTCACATCTCACATGATGTCACCTTTGATGAGTCTCACCTTTTCTTTGTGTCCTCTATCTCGTCGACCTCGTACTCATCTGTTACTCCCTCTGATGTGCAGTTTCTCACTCCTCGGGTGTTGTGATCGCCCTCTCATGTATATATATATATATATATATATGTGTGTGTGTGTGTACCCTATTGTTGAGTAATTTTGATGATTCTTTATTTCTATCATGGTATCAGAGCTAGAACCATAATCCCCATCTGCATCGAAGCCTCCCGCAAGCCCTTCGTCTTCGATCGAAGCCTTCCGCGAGCCCTTCGTCGTCGTGTCCTCCCGTCTGCGCGTCTGCAGATCGATTTGCCCCTGACTGGCAAATCTCCATCGCCACCGACACCCTCTTCCAGAACCCCGATATCGACCTCTCCAGTCTCACCTCCTCACTCCTCCCCTTCGTCACTCACTTCTCCCTCTGATGAGCTCGTCGCCCCCCTTCCATATCACTACACTCGTCGTTACCCTTCTGTTCCCTCGCCTCCAGTGCCCCCAGACTCTGTGCCTGTCTCCTCCAGCGAGTGTCCTTTGGATGACCCTCCCGCGCGTCGCTACCCACTTTGTGAGAGACATCCTCCCGACCGCCTTAGCTTTGCTACACTACCTCTGGACCTGCCTTCCTGTTATTGCATGTGGTACTCCAGAGCTGACTTCCTATCGTGAGGCTGCCCAGATACCTGAGTGGCAGGCTACCATGTCTGCTGAGTTGGAGGCAATTGAGCACACTCGTACCTTGGAGTTTGTTCCTCTTCCACCCGGTGCTGTTCATATTACTTGCAAGTGGTCTTCACGGTCAAGACTCGCTCAGATGGTTCTGTGGAGAGGTACAAGACTCGGCTTGTTGCTCGTGGTTTTCAGCAGGAGCAGGGACGAGACTATGATGAAACTTTTGCTCTGGTCGCCCACATGACTACAATTCGTACTCTTATTGCAGTTGCAACTGCTCTCCACTAGTCTCTGTTCCAGCTCGACGTGAAGAATGCCTTTCTTCACGACGACCTTCAGCTGGAGGTGTACATGCTTCCTCCTCCTGGTCTCTCTTCTCCTCTAGGTCTTGTTTGCCGCTTGCGGCGAGCTCTTTACTGGCTCAAGCAGGCGCCCACGCGTGGTTTGCACGTTTCAGCTCAACCATTATAGCCGTCGATTTTCAGCCAAGTCCACATGATCCAACCTTGTTTGTGCACTCCTCTCGTGGCCGGACTCTTCTATTACTTTATGTGGATATGATTATTACTGGTGATGATCCATCTCATGTGGCCTTCGTCAAGCATCACCTTCAGCAGCAGTTTCAGATGACTGACCTTAGACAACTGAGCTACTTCTTGGGCCTTGAGGTTAACTTTACAGACCGTGGTTTTTAGCTCTCTCAGCGGCGTTACCCATCAGATCTCTTAGCTCGGGCTGCTCTCTCTGACTCTCACACCGTGGACACTGATAGTTATGTGATTCGTCTAATCTTTACCTATAGGGGGGGTGAATAAGTATTGTTGGTTTTTTAGAAATTTAATGCGAAATAAAGAGAGTTTATGCAACAATCACACAATCACAGAAAATTCACAGCACGGACGAAGATAACTATATTGGTTTCCCGAGTTGGCTACGTCCACTTTCCCCCTCCATCTATCTAGCAATGAGCCAGCCTCGGTAAACTCCAACCAAAACTCAGATCCTCAGATCCTCAGATCCTACAATTCCGAGACCAAGTCTCCCACCTCAGAGGTACTAACTGACCTCCTACCTCAGGTCACAAGGACCCTACCTCAGAAACTCTGACTAGCTTCCTACCTCAGGTCACACAGGACCCTACAACTCAGAAGCTCTGGCTAGCTTCCTACCTCAGGTCACACAGGACCCTACAACTCAGAAGCTCTGGCTAGCTTCCTACCTCAGGTCACACATGACCCTACAACTAGATTCAACAAATGAATCTTACGGCTCAGATCTCAGAGAGATCCTACAGTTATACAAGTTTTGGTTCAAAACCTTTCTATAGACCCAGAACAATAGATCTTGATAAATCTGGAGTCTTCTTGAAGCTTGATGTGGATTGACTTCAACTCTGATCTTCTTGCAGAGGACTTTGAAAGAATATGCTTCTGTGAAGAATGTTTCCTCTGCACTTTCGAAGATCTTTCCTCTTCTTGCCGATGAATGATTTGGCTTTTAGTAGATCAGCAATATGAATCGAACTCTTATTTCTGGAGAAGAAAAAATTGGCTTCAAAGAATACCACCTCCATTCTTGAGCTTCATGATGAATATCTCTCTTTGAGAAGATGACGATGGATAGCTCTTTCTTTTCGATATTATGATTATTAGGGTTAGCTGTGTTCCGTCGCATCCCTTTTATTGGTTCATTTGATAACGGTAGAATCCTCGGACTGTCTTTATGCCAGAGATCTTTTGTCTTTAAGGACGAATCTGATTGGCCCAATCTGCGACGACATTAAATGAGATAACGCCACAATTACGCTTTAATTTGAATTCTTGCTTTTCCCGCAATTCGACTATAAGTCTTGCCGAATCATCTTGATGTCTAGTCGAATGTATACTTGTTGTCTTCACGACGATATTGGCATTGTCTAGACGATATTCTTCTCGACGATACTTGTAGTCTACAAGACGATATTCGACTATCATTGTCTTCTAGTCGAATGATCAAGCTTATCAAGTCGAATTCTGAGTTCAGCATGACCACTGTCTTCTAGTTGAATGATAAGCATATCAATTCGAATTTTGCCACCGTCTTCTAGCCGAATGTTAAGTTTATCAAGTCGAATTCTGAAATGTCGTGTAAGCTCCTTGACGACAATTGATATAACCTTGACGATAAAAGACTTAGCTTATTCTCAGCTCAATATATTTGTGAAATGTCGTGTAGGTTCCTTGACGACATTTCACTTGTACTTGACGACAAATGACATAACCTTAACGATAAAGGGCTTCGTCTAGACGATAATGGACTTAGACAAATTCTTCCTTCAATGAAGAGCTTTCAAACACCTTGTTGATTATCTTCAAGACGATATGAGTATAGCTAGTCTTTGTTAAGGTGATATCATCTTGGATAGTGTATTACCAAGACGATATTTAGAGATTGAGCTGCTTCTTCTAATTAAGACGATATCATCTTGACTTTTGCTGGGAGTTTACAAGACGATATCGTCTTCAAGCCGATATCGATACCTCTACAAGACAATATTTGGACTCTCCAAGATGATATGACTTAGTCATTTTCTGATCATCCTGAAGCTCTTTACAACTTCTTAGATCTTTCTTCCTGATGTTTATAAGTGAGTAACAAGTCTAATATAGTCTAGATCTTAGGTCGACATGGTGTTTTGCACAATGAGGGATTACATTGGCTAAACTACGTCTGATGACACTAAGTCTAGCCCTATGTTAGACTTGCACTGTCTAATGCCTGAAAATAATATTCTAAACACATGCATCAAATACAAAGCGTGTTTATCCTTGAATTGATGACTTCTTCAAATCAGGAACATTTAGGGCAAAGTTCCCAACAAACACCCCTATGGAGCTTCACCTTCAGCTACGTCCGGATGATGGGTTCCACTCTCTGATCCTACTCGCTATCGTCACCTTGTTGGGAGTCTCGTCTACCTCACTATTACTCGGCCCGACATTGCTCATGTTGTTCACGTGTTCAGCCAATTTGCTAGTGCGCCTACCTCTGTGCATTATGGTCACCTACTGGGGCTCCTGCGCTATCTCCGGGAGACGACTTCACATGGTCTCTTCTTCTCCAGTTGTAGTTCTTTGCAGCTCTGTGCTTACTCGAATGCTACCTGAGCCAGTGATCTTGTCGACCGTCGATCTGTCACTGGTTTCTGTCTGTTCTTGGGTTCTTCACTTATTGCATGGAAGTTTAAGAAACATATTGATGTTTCTCGTTCCAACACTGAGGCTGAGCTTCGGGCCATGACTACCACCGTTGAGGACATTATTTGGCTCCGCTGGCTTCTTGAGGACCTTGATGTCTCTTCTCCAGATCCCACTCCGCTCCACTGTGATAATACTGGTGCCATTCAGATTACTCTGAACTCGGTGAAGCACTCTCTTTCCAAGCATATCGGGGTGAATGCTTTTTACCTACGTGAGCAGTATGGACGTGACACTCTTGCCCCTTACTTTGTTCGTTCCGAGCATCAACTTGCAGATTTGATGACTAAGCCACATACACGGACCCATCATACCTATCTATTGCCCAAACTCTCGATGTATGATCCCCCGTGAGTTTGAAGGGGGGGGGGGGGGGGGGGGGGGGGGGGGGGTTTAAAGATATTGTATACGGTAGATATAGCTTAGGCACCTCGGGTGTTATGATCACCCTCCCATGTATATATATGTATACCCTATTGTTGAGTAATTTTGATGATTCATTATTTCTATCAGTAGGATCCAAGACCCATGTGTTATGTGTTTATTTTTGGAGGTTTGTCGGAGGTAGCGGAAGAGGGGGGATACAAGGGCTAACCCTAGAATGAGGATGAAGAGGAGAACTAGCGGAAGAAGAAAGACGAGGCTTGGCATTGAAGGAGAAGAGTTGGAGAGAGAGTAAGAAATTTGATTTAATTCTTGACTTCTTCATACATGACCCAAGGGTCCCTATATATAAGACCACGATGACACATGCGTAAATAACCCCAACATAAGAGATGCGTAAATAACTCTTAACTACGACTCATGCAACTCGACTCATACAACTCGACTCATAGAACTCGACTTGATACCTAAAGACTCATAATAATATAATTACTAGATAACTGACAGCGTGTGACCCATAATACCATGGTAGTTGAACCATCGACTTCGAAAACACTCCTCTGGGAATAAATCAAAGGGGGGTCAAAGTTGCGCCAGGTACACCATCGACGTATTTCTACATAAAAAGATGTTCATCTATTCAATGTAGGACTAAACCAATACTCTCTTGTACCTTAACATTTATTCTAGCCATCATGCACCGTGTCACATTGGCCGACATCACGCCCGACAAAAGAAAGATCTAAAAGTCATCTAGACATTTTTTTTCTAATGTCACCAAAACAAGCAAACAATTTTTTGCTAATAACATAGCATTACATAGATGTCAGCAAACCAAAAATAACCTCTAAATTACATTATTTTCACAACAATTTTACATCAAACAATCCCTTAATATCATTTTGCATTATCCGGGAGAGTTGCTAATTTATTGGAGCATAAGAAATCAAGCTTTTCAAAATCAGATCTTTTCATGTTGCAGGGCATTTGGGATTCCGGAAATATTGGCAGGTCTAAAGAACACCTGGAAAGTCGCGATCTCAGAAGAAAAAGAGAGTATTTCGACCGAAGAAGCAGAAGTCAAAGACCAAGAAGGCCAAAGATTCCGGATGAGGTGAGAGATGAAGACGACGACTGGGATTTTCCGCTTGATTATTGAGCGCTTAATTCATTCTCCCCCAAATGTAAGTGATAATGTTTCACTTTTTTTTGAATAATTTGTAATCCAATTAGTGTGATGTATATTAGATGACAATTTATAATTTTATTGATTTTAATGTTTATAACATTTAATTTTTTTGAATTATAGTCATGATAAAAACATTTTTTTTTGCAACTGTTGTGTTAAAAAACTTATATTTATGCTACTTTCATCGAATTGTACTGGATGTTATGTTACGACAGGGTTGCCGATTATAAAGAGAAGAAAAGATGAATGCAATCATCTGCTTTACTGTGAGAAATTAATTATGTGCATATATAGTACTTAGCTCTACATTCTCCGCGGTATTTCAGTTGGCCATGATGATAGAATTTGGATCGAAAAGCCAAATCTCCCCAAATATGGGGAGTGTGCTGACAATAATATTTGCCAAATCTCCCCAAATATGGGCTACTGTGCGCGTGTCCGGGTGCGTGGTCTGCTCGCGCACGCACTCAGGAGAGCACTTGTGCGGGCTTTCAACAATTGAGACTGTGCCGTTAGGGGCGAGGCTTTGTGCGGTCGAGCCTGTTCATTTGGCAATCCGGTTGAGGTCGATCTTAAAAATTATCGTATGAATTTAGGGGAATCCCATCAAGAAGAGATATATAATATGATTAGCTTCATTACTAATATGATAAATACATATATATTTGGTAGTGAAGTGACTAGGTATACAAATTACTAAGGATAACAATCACTTAGCCATTATTTATGCCAGTTATTCGCAAATCGTATTTGTCTATTCGTAGATTGTCTAGTCATAGATTTTATTCACAGCACTAAATGAAGTCAAATTTGTTATTCGCAGATATTTTTGTTATCCAAAGATTAGTAAATAAAATAAAATAAAAAGGAATTTCGGTTGTCTTCTTCGCCTTACTCATCACAGGGAGAGAGTAACCCTACCTATCTAAATCTTCTCAAACAAACCCTAGCTATCTAAATCTTCCCAAACAAACCCTAGCTATCTAAATCTTCCCAAATAAACCGACATCGCATGAACAACGAAGAAATCGTCTTTGTTCCTCAACTCGGTCTCTAACCGTGCATATTTTATGAATCATGATCTGTGCACACATTCAAGTGCTCAGAAGGTCGTTAGAGATGTTCCTTCGTTGGCGGGCCTTGCTCAGGAGAACGAAGACATTGACTGCTCAAGCTTAAAATTGGTCTGTGAATAACAATTTATAAACTCAAATAAAGTGGAAAAAAGTTGGTCTGCGGATAGACATTTACGAGCTACAAATAATAAATGTCTTATTTATATTATTTATGCACAAATTTTTTATATAATATATATTTCTTTTCTGAAACTCTTAGTTACGGATGTATGATATGTAACTAAATAATGATAATTGTGTGGGGGGGATATGTACGCATATATATATATATATATATATATATATATATATATATATATATATATATATATATATATATATATATATATATAAGCATAACAAAGATAAAATCGAGCACACTTGAGTGTAATGTTGAGGGGCACTGTTGGGTTTGAGCGCAAACTTGACCTGAGCACATGCAAATTAATTTAGCGAGAGCACCTGTGCGATTGTTTTAGGGGATACAACTACACAAACAAACAAAAATTAGTGCACAAGAGATTTTAACGTGGAAACCTAAAAGGGTGAAAACCACGGGACGAATGGAGTCCAACCCGGAAAGCCACCACAAAAATGTGTATAAAACACGCAAAGAATACAGGCTTACCCTCCTCGATCCACAAAGGATCTCCTCCACTTCGTTACACAATAATTAATACAAATAAATATAAGTTACCACATTAATTATCGAGACGAAATAACACAATCTTCTTCGATGTATTTTGCACGTAACTTGCACTTCTCTAAGAATGCGTCTGTAGCAAAGCTGCACCTTGACCCGAGCAGAGTCGTTCACGGTTCTCCTTCTCACGGTCAACAGAGGATGACAAAACGAACTACAACGTCGACGACACTTTTCCATGGATGTCGCAACCTCGACGCTCCTCATTCACATACGCCGCAACTTCGGCGCTACTCGCATGCCGCAACCTCGACGTAAAATAGATGCGAGATCTTCCGAGCTCTCGTATCTCTACTTGCCTTCACTTGTGTTTTCTATGCCTTCTACCGAGTGCTTGGTGACATTCTTTATAGCGGAAGCTTGCGGGTTTTACTTCCTTCCCCACCACCTTTCTCTTATTTAATTCCTTTCTCTCCCATATCTCTCTCTCTCTCTCTCCCTTTTTATATTATAACATCTCTTATCATCTGACAAGAGAAGATAATGAAGGTGTCAGAATACCTCCTCTCTCTCTCCCCCTTTTTCAAAAGCTTTAAATGGCCTTTTGACTTAGAGATGATGAAGGTGTCAGAACACCACCTCTCTCTCCTTTTTTCTTTCTTTTCTTTTGTGGTGTCAGATTGCATCCGACAAGGTGGACTTACGAGCAGGTATGCGAGTCACGAGAAAAAAAAACAAATATGAAGCACGCGTCAATGAATCACGAACTCGTTACGCACGTGCCCGATGGTTTTCTCCACATCGGATGGGAACCACACCCCAACCATTCTCCCCCTTCACAACGATGAGGAGGAAACCGTCATTCCGGCGATCCTCAGGCAGTGTTCAAACTTCCCCTAATGTACTGGCTTTGTGAGCATATCTGCTCCGTTGTCATCAGTGTGCACTTTCTGTAGGTCCAACTCCTTCTTCTCCAAAATATCGCGTATCCAATGATACTGCGTATCAATGTGCTTGGACCTCAAGTGAAAGGTGGGGTTCTTCCCCAAATGAATTGCACTCTGACTGTTACATAGGAGTGTGTAGCACTCCTGAGTGAAACTCGGCCCCTTGATGAAATGCTTCATCCAAATAAGCTTTTTTCCTGCCTCAGTGACTGCAGTAAATTCGGCCTCCGTTGTCGACAGTGCATCGCACTTCTGCAGCCTTGATTGCTACGACATAGCTCCCTCTGCAAATAAAATCAGGTACCCAGAGGTTGATCTTTTGGAGTCCAAATCTCCATCCATATCAGCATCAATGTAGCCCAGTAGCTCTGGCGTTCTGTCTCCAAACCTCAACGTCAAATCTAACGTCCCCTGCAGGTACCTCAAAATCCACTTCACTGCGCTTCAATATTCTCTCCCAGGATTGGAGAGAAATCTGCTAACTGTGCCAATGACGTGCGCTATATCTGGGTGTGTGCACACCATAACATACATGAGACTGCCAACTGCAGAAGCATATGGGACCTTCTGCATCTCCTCTTTCTCCTCAGGTGTGCTCGGGCACTGTTCAATAGTAAGCCTGAAGTGAGTTGCAAGCGGCGTGCTCACCTTCTTCGCCTGATCCATACCGAATCTCTGTAGCACCTTCCTAATATATCTCTCCTGAGATAGCCATAGTAACTTGGAGCCTCTATCTCGCCGAATATGCATCCCTAGGATGGTTTTCGCCGCTCCCAAATCCTTCATTGCAAACCTGGAGCTCAACTGCCGTTTCAACTCAGCAATGCGTGCAGTGCTCCTCCCGACTATCAACATGTCAACTACATACATGAGCAAGATGATGAAATCATCTGGAGCGCATTGCTTCACAAACACACAGTGATCAAGGGTGGTCCTTCTGAAGTCGATCTCCCCTATAAAAGCATCAAACTTTTTATACCACTATCGCGGGGACTGTTTAGGCTATACAAACTCTTCTTCGTGCGACAGACAAGGTCTCATTCCCTTTCACCTCGAAACCTTCAGGCTGCTCCATATACAACTCCTCAAGATCTCCATGCAGAAAAACGGTCTTGACATCCATCTGCTCAATCTCCAGGTCGAGCCTCGCAGCAAGGCTAAGAACAACCCAGATAGACGACATCTTCACAACAGGAGAGAAGATCTCATCGAAATCAACTCTATGTTTCTGACTGAAACCCTTCACCACTAATCTTGTCTTGTATCTGAGTGGTGTCAAGGGATCTCCTTGCTTTACTCTGAAAATCCACCGATTCTTCAGAGCCTTCTTGCCCTTAGCAATATCACTAATGTTGGACATGTGTGTCACATCCCTTTGTTTGAGAATAACAAATCCATATTGTATTTGATATTGCTTATAGTGTGTTTATAGTGTGCAGGAACTATAGGTGCAATACTCCACATGTATAAAGCAGCATGGAACAATCTTTTGAAAGGAGCAGCGCTAACGCCAGCGCTATCGCTAACGCCAGCGCTATCGCTAACGCTAGCGCTACCGCCAGCGATAGCACTAACGCCAGGCGCTAGCACTAACGCCAGGCGCTAGCTCAAGATCGTCTCAGCGGTTCCGTCTCAGCGGTTAACGCTACCGCCAGCGCTAGCGATACCGCAGGCTCTATCTCAAGTTCGTGCACAACGCCACGCCGCCGACGGTTTCGCAACCACTCGACACGAACGCTGTAACATCCCGATTCGAGCTAGACCCCTTGTGCGCGTTTTTGAGTCAAGCGAGTTGACTCGGGCTCGGGGTGTACTGAGGTCCAGGCTTACACCTGAGCCGGGGAAGTGCACTCGAAGAACGCGGCGAATACCATTTCTATTCCTTGTCTCGATGTTTGCTGTATCGGGATCCGAGCTGTCCGGAGAGTATAATTTGAGCAATAAAACTCGAAGGAGGCGTGCCGCCTTGAAAGAATTTTAGTGCGTACGTTAACTCAAATGGCATGGTCTGCGAATAACATATTTATCCAAAAGGCAATATGCAGCAGACGGTCTCGGTATTCACCCCAGTCAGTTTTGTTAGACTCGTGAAGCCTATACGAGTTCAACAAAACTGTCCGCGCTCGATTCTGATGAGAATCGACGAATTTTATTAATGTGGTTTGCGAATAGCGTATTTATCCAAAGTGGTGAAATAGGCGAAACGACCTCTCAATCGACCACAATCAGTCTTGTTAGACTCGTCACAATAGTATGAGTTCAACAGATTTATCCGTTTGCGATTCCGACGTCGTTTGAAGGAGTTTTGACGTTTAAGTATATTAGGCCGTAAACGCTCCGACAAACATAAAATGAGCAAACGAACTCGGAATTGATCTCGGATCGTCCCGGCGGATGCGTGTCAGCGAGACGATCAAAGTGAGCCCATCGGGGACAATTTTCTAGTCTTCTAGAGCGTTGTACGAGCGTTTAAATGTAAATAATAATAACATTATTAGTATTATTATTATTATTATTATTATTATTATTATTATTATTATTATTATTATTATGTATATATATAACCTAAAGATTAGGTTAGAAACAACTTACCTGCCGAGCTCCTAGCAAAATCCCGACGGCGGAAGAAAGATCGAGCTTCCCTCTTCCTCCCCCTTCTCCGACGCCTCTCCTCCGGCGAGCCTTTACTCCGGCGAAGCTCCTCCATCTCTCCTTCATCTTCTCTCTCTAGCTCTCTCTCTCTAATCTCCAAGCAGCCATGGCCGAAGCCCTCTCCAAGCAGCCATGGCCGAAGCTCTCTCCAAGCAGCCCCTATCCGAGCAGCTCCTTCAACTTCGGCAACCTACAAACTGAGATCTCCTCCGGCGACCTTTCTAGCAGCAACACCCCTCCCCCTCTTCCTTCTAGATCCATCCATCAGCTCTCCGAGCTCAGACCGCCAGCCTCCCTAATTTCTACTCAAGCAGCCTTCCTCTCGGTTTTCAGAAAAATGGAGCCTCTCTTCCTCATTTTCCGGCAACAAATGCCCTACCCGAACTCTTCTCCTCCGACAAGCTTCCTCCAAGCTGCAACGTCTTCTTCTCCACTCAAAATAGAGCAGCTCCAACTTTCCAAATAGTTGATAGATGCCCTTTCCGATCTGAGATTAGATCTGATGGAGGCTCTCCAGAAGGGGGTAAAATCCATGAATGATGATGAGCTTGAGGAAGATATCAAGGAGAGGTATCTAGGTTCGGGATGTGGATTATTTTGGATGATGAGCATGCAAGGATGGTTCTAAGTGATGAATGTCACTCTTTTCCAAGAAGGAAGCCAAATTATATTATCCTTCAAGGAATGATCCTAAGAAGAAAGGGGCAATGGTGGATTTCAGCAACTCCATCTTCTTCAAGATCTGACTTCAAGAGATCGAACACTGTCTACATCAAATTCGAGCATGGACGGGAACAACGCGCAAATGCCGCCTACGCCGCTATTTGGGTAACATGCATGGACATTTGGTGAGCTTCCTCCCCTCTCCCTTGGTGCTAGTTTTTTAGATCAAATTTGGCGAGATGTCGAACTCAATTGAGTCGATTGGAGAGCAAGCCGTGAAGAGACGGCCTGAAATAAATGTTCCGGGTAAATGTTCCGGCCACTTCCGACCGCTATCACGTCACCCGTCGATGTACCTCAAGCGAGGAAGGTGGTGGCGGTGTTAGTCGGTCGGTTTGGGGTTTTTGGTGGCCGACGAAGAGATGTGTTATATTTCAGGTTAGGCAGATCGCAGCCCTAGGCTAGAAGTAGACAATGAGGGATCGTCTGCTGTGCTTAAGATGTGTGCTAGTAATTTTATTTTAATAACTGCAATTTTCTTTCACTCTTACATAGCCGAGTTTAAAAAGAATCTTATGTTTAGGGCATTAGTAGTCTATGAGAAATATATTGGCTCCATTAGAGGTCAGCATGTGGGTGGATACCCAATGCTTGATATGGGTAACTTATGTTATGGTGTGAGACACACTATTGTAGCCCTAAATGTCTAGTTTCATTAGGAACTAAGATTTTGGCATTTGGAGGTCTGTAGACCCCAGAGGAGCCTTTTCCTAGGGCTGGTCCTAGGTGGGGTTAACCCACTAAAACCATAATATCTTTTGAATGGGTGGGCCTATGGGGTTGAAATTTTGGCCACATCAGTGCCCACCCTAGGCCTACCCTGTGCCCAAATATTTGTATGTTTAGGGCACTTTTGTTATAGTTTTGATCATAGCTTAGAAAATTGACCTAAGAATAATTAGTGGGTGTAATCACCCCTAATGGCCCCAAATCTTTGGTGGCATGTAGTTATGTATATGAGTAGCCTCTGTTTCAAATTTGAGGCAATTGGAGTTCATCTTAATGATGAACCCCCAAGGGGTATTTTGATGCCCTAGGTTGGAAAACCACTTAGCCTTGGTGGTTTGTGGATTTTGGAGCTTAGCCATAATGGCTTATCCAAATCCAGTGGTAATAGGGCTTAGGGATTGTGTAGGGTCTTGCTCATCATCAATGGGTGATTGGAGCAATGGAGACCAAAAACCCTAACCCATACCTCTAAAATTACTTAATTGCCCTTGTGGGCCTTAATGAAGCAACTAGGACCTAAACACATATTTAGACAACCAAACTTCATCCCTAGGTAGGGAATAGTGTTACAGAGCTAGGATAATCATCATGAGAATTGTTAGAGGCATATAAGTACTTTTCTCCCTAATAAATGAAATTGCCATCTTTTCCTTAATAAATTGAAACGCATGGTCATATGACCCTGTATGACTTTGATATGCTATCAGTGGCTGTATTAGGGTGAAATAAGGCTATGATAATTTTGTTATGAGTTATGGAAGCATTATTCATTGTGTAGGAAGTTTTAAGTGATTGATAGCTTAAGGGAATTTAATCTTTTAAAATATCAAATCATGGGGCTATGATATGATACTTGGTTACCTGTAGTCTTAGGTCAATATATGCCCATGATAATGGTTTGGAAGCTCGTTGAATTCTATTTCTGGTACCTCATGTAGAAATTGGAATTTACACCCCCTTGAGTATTAAATCTTTTTAAAATATCAAATCATGGGGCAATGATGTGATACTTGGTTATCTGTAGTTTTAGGTCAATATATGCCCATGATAATGGTTTGGAAGCTCGTTGAATTCTATTTCTGGTACCTCATGTAGAAATTGGAATTTACACCCCCTTGAGTATTAAATCTTTTTAAAATATCAAATCATGGGGCAATGATGTGATACTTGGTTATCTGTAGTTTTAGGTTAATTTATGCCCATGATAATTGTTTGGAAGCTTGTTGAATTTTATTTCTTGTACCTCATGTAGAAATTGATAATTATCACCCTTGGATGTTTAATCATTTTTAAAATATCAAAACACATGGTAATGACACAATCTTTTGGCAGTGAACTCTAGGCCCCCATTTGGACACTTGGTAATTTTTGTAGATTTTTCAGAAGTGAATTACTAGTTTTCCTAATTATAGTGACATTTTGGTATTTATACAATTATGATGATTTAGTAGGCCAAATGACATCCTAGAGTCATGATACTCAGTGAACCACCATGATATGGAATATTTTCTTACTGATAATTCTCATGAAGCATGAAGAAGCATTTTAAGGGTAGTTCATGTGTAATGTGACTTAAGGCCTTAACTACTTAAAATTATATTAAATACCAATTTAATATAGAAAATTATGGAAATTGGAACATATCTTACTAAGGTCAGAGAGAGCCTAGGATAATTATTAGAGACCTTGGTGATGACTTTTAAGAAGGGTTCCCTTATGGGGTTGATGGTTAGTTCAAGTTAGTGGTCTGCGTTTAGTAAAATCAGAATTTTGAGTTTTAGATAATTCAGACCACTAAGTAGTGTTTAGAAGTTGTATACAATCAGTAATTGAGTTATAGCACACAAGGACTCAAGGAGGGTCAATCCTAGGGTTACTTGTGGGGTGGTGCTAGAGTTAATGTAGAAGGAATGAAGGTATGTCCAACCCGATTGGATGGAACGGGAAATGAGCTAAGTCACTTTAATTATATGAAATGATGAAGGGTGAACCAATTGTTAACCATCAATCAAAGTAATTGTCTTGAGGAGGATGGTGGGGTTGAGCCTATTGCGTCCCCTAGTACCGATGAGAGCCCTTCACCGGGTGTACCTCGGGAAGTCCAAGATTAACCCTAAATTGCAATAACAATTAAAGTAGGCAAGAGTAGCCATAGTAGGGTAAGATTGGATTTATGTATCTCCTCCCAGTTGCGGGAGTGGCAGGATTGTGGTGCCCGGTTAGTCGAGCGGGAACCTCGAGGGGATGATTATCCCGGTAACTTTCTCAGAAATGTGGCAGGTCTTCGGTACTAGGCAGGTCGTCACTCCGACCGCGGTACGCTGACTTAGCGGGTGTGTAGGGGTCTAAGGGGCCAGGTTGGCTGCGTGTCGGGACGACAGTTCCCCGAAGACACCTCTCACTTGGCTCACAGTCTGGTGGACTCCAGCAAAGAGTACGCAGAGCTCCGCCGTTGTTTAGCGTCGAGGCGTACGTGCGGTCTAGGCCTGGTAGAGTGTATACCCGCCTAAGAGTGGACAGCCCGGTCCGCTACCACCGTGTATCACAACGGTTGGTACCTGAGAGGTTGGCTTCCTTTCAAACAGAGGGAACTACAAAGGTCTATGCGCATAGAGTCGTGTGTGTGAGTTTCATTGCATAAAACATTCATGGCTTAGCATAGCATACGCACTTGCAGATCCTCATCATATAAATTAGTATGGGCTCTTTTATATGATGAGTTATGATTCCTGGAAATCCTAACTTATAAGTTTGTATGGGCATTCATATAAGTTAGGGTACGAGATTGATTACTTGTCGCTACTGTTCTTACTGCCTTGCTTTACCTGCTTTACTTACTGTTTATTTACTGCTGTACACCCTTATTATACTGCTGCTTATACATGATTAGATTAGCCCTTTTTACACTTGTGTAGCTTAGAATTTGTGTATATACTAGTTTACTTTCTCCGTCACCTGCTTTGTATATTACTGTTATATTGCATCTTTTCTTCCTTTCCTTCCGCCCGGTGCCTTGGAGTCGCCGGGGGAGCGGATGGGAAGCCACTTAGTCTTTATGACTAACGGTTGCTACATCCCTCTTTTTAGGAGCACATTCAGTGGTATAGCAACGTTCAACACCGGAGGCCAGCCAAGTCAGGTGTGCAGGGCTGGGGTTTATGGTACCTTAGCTGCCGTCAGTGGCAGAGGCGGGTGAGTGTTTTGAGATGTAGCCCTTGGGGCATTTAGCTGGTTACTCTGATGATTTGCAGGAGCTTGTGTAGCTTTCTGCTTTTCTCTGTTCTGGACTTTATTACTTATTGTGAACCTATGGTTTTAATGCTTTCTATTATTGATGGGTTGGCGCTGTTCAGTTGGTAATAGCCGGCAGAATAGGCGTCTTGTGGTACAGGTTAGCCCGTGTGCTGACGCTACCGTAAGGCGGCTGTTCTGGGCATAAGATTCCCCTCGGCCGTGTTTTGTGTTCCGGGAGGGGGATCTTACAAACGCTACCGCAGGCGCTAGCCACTACCGCAGGCGCTAGCTCCAAGTTCTATAAATTGGAGCTTTGCTTCTCGTTTTGGCTATCCATCCTAGAGAGGTTGCTTGTGCCACAATTCTAGTGCTGTTATGCTGCCGAAGATGGATCTCCCACAAAAAGCTTAAGGAGAATTCTGGAGGAGGGCTACGTCACGCTACATCCGAAGGACGATCGCTTCGACCTCGCTTATACTACATCGATCCTTCATCCTCAACTCCAGAGATCTCATATAGGGAGTTTTATTATTGTTTTTCATTATTTCCATTCCATACTTTTGTAACCGTTTAGAGAATTCGCCTTGTGTTGGCGACAAGGTCCTTGCGCGGCTTAGGGGGAATTCGCCATGTGAGTTGGCGACTAGGTCTTGGGGATTAGATCTAGGGGGCTCAAGGCCATATCCGGGGAAGGATTGACTAAAGCCAACCGGTTTGTGGGGATACAAGTCGGTATAGAAAAGGAAAAGAAATTTACATTTGTACGCCTCCGATTTCTAGCGATATAGAAATCAAATTTATGTAAACACCTTTTCATATAATATAATCATGTCTCTTTTGTGTTTACTTGATTCTATCATTTGCCGTAATCTCTAAAATATTGGTTACAAAGCTTTCAATTCAAATCACTTTGTCTAAATTATTTATCTTAATCTATTTCATCATATAACAATTTAGCACTTGTTTCTAAATCCTAAACTTGCAAATTATGATATTTTCTTCCTTTAGCTAAATTGTTATTTTGTGTTCTAATATTACTTTAAACAATTTAGTAATTTCCACAAAATTATAAAAAGATTTTTATTCCCTTATTCACTCCCCCTCTAAGGGCGCCGTAAGATCCAATAACTAAGACATAAGTATGGTTTTCCCCCAGAGATTGCATCTCCTTCTGCATGGAAACCATCCATTCTCTCTTCTCTGAGCTCTGCACTACCTCATTTAAGCACTCATGCTCCCCCCACATCATTCAACAAAATATACTCGGTAGTGGAGTATCTCAAAGATGAGTGTCTAACTCTATCAGACCTCTATGGAGCGAGCTCAGCTGTTGGTGTAAGCACATCATCAATGATGTCCTCTGCCGGTTCACCGTCAATAGTGTCCTCATGATCTAGAGGTGGCTCAGTGCCCTGTAACGGCTTAGGCTCTACAGCCACCTCGGTGTTATCACCTCTAATCATAGGACACTTTGCATCAGTGCGAGAGTCAGCCTCCTCAGTCTTCTCAGGATCAATCATAGTCTGATCCTTAGTAAATATAGCATCGTGATTGCGTAACTTTTCTTCTCAACCAGATCAAAGAACCTGTAGCCAAACTCGCCGATGCGTCCATATCCAAAAAATATGCACTGACGGGTCTTGGAATCTAACTTCGATCTCTCGTCCCGAGGGACATGCACAAAGGCTTTATAACTGAAGACTCTCAAGTGACTGTATGAAGGGTTCTTCTCGTACCAGACCCTGTCAGGAACATTCTCCTGTAATACAGAACTGGGAGATAGGTTGATGACGTGTGCATCTGTGTATAAAGCCTCACCCCAAAACGTGCCAGGTAGCTTTGACTCGGATAGCATGCACCTCACTCTCTCCATCAGCGTCCTGTTCATTCTTTCTGCTACGCCATTCAGTTGAGGAGTCTTGGGCGGAGTCTTTTCATGTCTGATCCCCTGATTTTTGCAATACTCATCAAAATGACCAATATACTCTCCCCCATTATCGGACCTGACGCACCTTAACTTTCTCCCAGACTGTATTTCCACCTCGGTGTGGAATCTATGAAAAGTGTCGAGGACCTCATCTTAGGTCTTGATAGCGTAGACCCAAAGCTTCCTTGAAAAATAATCAATGAACGTCGCAATGTAGGACGCTCCTCCTCTCATATGAACCTTCAATGGCCCCCAAACATCAGTATGTACGAGCTCTAGTGGCTCAGATCTCCTGGTGGAATTGTGACTCTGGAATGAAACTCGATTCTGCTTCCTAGCCATACAGTGACCACATCGCTCCAAGTAATCCTCAGATAGATATGTAATCATCTTCTTCTTTGAGAGACATCCGAGTCCCTTATGGATGATGTGGCACTATCTCCTGTGCCATAAAGAAGAGGATTCTCCATCCCTGATAGTGTTGGGCTGAGCAACTTCAGGCCTTCCCTCCATATAGTATAAGTCAGTATCTTTCCAACCTATGGCTACTACAAACGATCCTTTAATCAGTTTCCAGGAATCTCCACCAAAGACACTGAAGTGTCCCTCATCACCTAGTTTTCCAACCGAAACCAGGTTGAAGCGGATGTAGGGTACGTGTCGCACATCCCTCAGAATTAGCAATCCTCCCGTGCTCGTTTTTAGATGCATCTCCCCCTCCCGATGACTTTTGACGTGTCTCCGTTACCCATCCTAAGTACTCCACAATTGTGAGTGGTATATGTTGCAAACAAATCCCTATTGTGGGAGACATGTGCAGAAGCACCTGAATCCACAATCTAGCTCTTCTCATTGCACGAGAGTGCCGCAGTGACATCATCACCAATAATGATGACATCCTCCTCCTCTGTAGAAGCAGTGGCTGCCATGTGAGTCTTCATCTTCTCATTTAAGGACTCTCCCTTCTTCTGGTCATTCTTCAGAGTGTAACAAAACTTCTGAATATGACCATTCTTGTGGCAGTAGTGACACTCCACATTCTGGTAGCGGGATATCGACTTCCCTCTGTGTTGGCTCCTTTCGCTCTTCCTTCCTTTACAATTGCTCCTGTCTCTCCCCCCCGGGCTTGGTGTAGAGTACATCAGCTCGTGAAGAAGAGCCTGAATATCCTTGAGATTTTCTTCGCACCTCCTCATTTAGGATGCCACTCATGGCAATCTCCAAAGTAATGACGCCACTAGGAGATGAGTTGATCAGAGAAACTCTGACCATCTCCCAAGCGTCTGGAAGAGACTTCAACAGCCACATTGCATTGACTTCATCCTCAAAGGTCACCTTTATAGCAGTGAGGCGGTCAATAATACCCTGGAACTCGTTCACATGATCCAAGATGGGAGATCCCTCTCTATATCTGAACTGGCCCAGCTTCTTTAATGATACAATTTGTTGATACCAGTACTCTTGGCATACAACGTCTCCAGAGTCTTCTAGAAGATTTTCACGTCAACGATACTCGCGACGTGATTCTAGACGTTCGGCTCCATGAACCGTCTGATGAATCCGCATAACTTCTGGTGCTCCACCTTCCAGCTATTTGGATTCATGTCTTTAGTCATCTCCTTAAATATGGGAGCATGTCAGACTTTCACATAGATGAGATCCTCCATCAGTAAGTGCCACTGGTGGTAGTTTGCGCCATTCAGTTTCACCATTTGCTCGGCGCCCGAACCTGAAGTAGACTTTCATCATTCTATGTCACTGATCGTACTGACCTCAGTTCTTTGAGCCGACTATTTCAAAGAAAGGAATCAAAGGGGATAGGGAGCGAACCGATGGTCGTCACCTATCACACCCAATCACAAACCCAAAATATCTGATCGACTCGTCTCGAATCTCAGACAGGTCAGCCCGATAACTGCTCTGACAATGAACCCATCTCCGATACCACTTTTTGGGTTTGAGAGCGCGCAAACCCGAACTGAGCACCTGCAAATTAATTTAGCGAGAGCACCTGCGCGATCGTTTTAGCGGATACAACTACACAAGCAAACAAAAATTAGTGCACAAGAGATTTTAACGTGGAAACCCCAAAAGGTGAAAACCACGGGACGATCAGAGTCAAACCTGGAAAGCCACCACTAAAACTTGTATAAAACACGCAAAAAATACAGGTTTTCTTCCTCGATCCACAAAAGATCTCCTCCACTTCGTTACGCAATAATTAATACAAATAAATACAAATTATCATAGTAATTATCGAGATGAAATAACAAAATCCTCTCCTGTACAACCCCTATATCCATCGAGTGAGGCCCAGCGTGGAGGGCCGCCGAGACGTGTCTGTACAACCCTATATCCGCCGAGTAGGTTGCCAGGACCCAAGAGTGCATCAGGGCCACGTTTGTAGTATGATCCAAGACAGAGAGAAAGGAGGGAGAGCAGTAGAGGCAGAAACCTCCTGCTCACCCAGCTGGAGTAAGAGGCAAGTGAGGGGGCGAGAGGGGGAGGGGCGGGTGCCCCCCCCTCTCGCCCTAGCCCATCTATGGGCGAGAGGAGGAGGGGCGGGTGCCCCCCCCCCCTCTCGCCCGCGCCCAGCTAGGGGTGAGAGGAGGAGGGGCGGGTGCCCCCCCACTCGCCCGCGCCCAGCTAGGGGTGAGAGGAGGAGGGGAGGGTGCCCCCCTCTCGCCCGCGCCCAGCTAGGGGCGAGAGGAGGAGGGGCGGGTACCCCCCTCTCGCCCGCGCCCAGCTAGGGGAGAGAGGAGGAGGGGCGGGTGCCCCCCCCCCCCCCCCCCACTCGCCCGCGCCCAGCTAGGGGCGAGAGGAGGAGGGGCGGGTGCCCCCCCTCTCGCCCGCGCCCAGCTAGGGGCGAGAGGAGGAGGGGCGGGTGCCCCCCCTCTCGCCCGCGCCCAGCTAGGGGCTAGAGGAGGAGGGGCGGGTGCCCCCCCTCTCGCCCGCGCCCAGCTAGGGGCGAGAGGAGGAGGGGAGGGTGCCCCCCTCTCGCCCGCGCCCAGCTAGGGGCGAGAGGAGGAGGGGCGGGTGCCCCCCTCTCTCCCTCGCCCAGCTAGGGGCGAGAGGAGGAGGGGCGGGTGCCCCCCCTCTCGCCCGCACCCAGCCAGGGGCGAGTGGAGGAGTGGGGCCGACCCCCTCTCTCGCCCTCGACCCTGGTAAGGGGGAAGACCCTTGGTCTCGCCCCACCCCAGCGAGGAGGCTCGCCGAGCTCCGCGAGGTAACCCCTCTCGCCCAGTTCCAGAGGAGGGGGGGGGGGGGGGTTGGTCTGCGTTTAGTATCCCAGAACAGCGGGATTTGGCTATTTGCAGTCCAGTTTTGGCTATTCGCAGTCCAGAGCCGAGGGTATTTTGGTAATCTGGTAGATCGGTTTTTGGCTATTTGCAGCCCAACTTGGAAAACCTATAAATAGACCCTAAGGGGCACCAAAGGAGGGGACTCCTAGATTTCAAAACTTCGGATCTTCTTCTTCCCTTAGAGCTCTCCTTTGGTGCTTCTGGTTCAGCATTGGCTAGGGAGGGGAAGATCTCTCAGGTCTTCCGGGTGTGAGGTGGGACCTCCTCGCTGTAGCCTAGGGTCCGTTTCCAAGTCCAAGTGCTCTTGCCTAGAGAGTTGGCTCGAGAGAAGTAGGTGTGAGACCACCCCTTTTTTGGGACCCCGAACTCCACGGAGACCGAGTTGTCGGTTTCAACATTTTTGGTGCGGTGAGCGTGGAGAGTGGTCAGCACAGAAGTTCTTGAACCAAATCTCATGGCAGGAGACCTCAGAGGAGGAGACGATGAGGGGTCTCACATCCCAAGTGAGGTGGTAGGAAGGGGAGAGTTCATGACGGCCATCAAGGGAATCATGGAGCTGCTCCAAGGCATCACCAGGGGAGGTGACTGCTCGGCTCCCTCCCCCCAGACACCGCCTTCTGGGTCGCAAGGAGTGCTCGCCCAGGGGGGGGGGGGGGTCAGGAGAGGTTGCCCCAGGGGGTCGACCAGGCAAGGAACCAGTGACTGAGAGTGGCGAGCGGGACCTCGCCGGGCGAGTGCTTTTTCCTAGCCCGACGAGTGGGGTCTCGCTCGGAGCAGGAGTCGCGCAAGTGGAGCTCGCGAAGCCGGCGAGTGGGGGGTCACCCTTTAGCGAGCTGATCATCTCGGCTCCCATCCCGGAAGGCTTCAAGGAGCCCAACATGACTTTTTATACCGGGAAGGATGATCCCGTCCAGCACCTACAGTGGTTCGAGGACACCGTCTCCATCAGGCCCATGACGGACGCATTCAAGTGTCGTCTCTTCGCCACCACCCTGAAGGACAAAGCTAGGGACTGGTTCCACCAGCTCCCGGTTGGCTCCATTTACAGCTTCGAGGACTTGGGCCGAAGCTTCCAGCTACGCTTCTCCACATCCAAGAAGAGGAAGAAGAATGCTGAGTCCATTTTCCTGATCAAGCAGAGGCACGAGGAGACGTTGGCCCAGTACATGGACAGATTCCAGGAGGAGATCCTGAACATCCAGGAGGTGCCAGGGTATGCCCTCCAGATGGCTTTCACCGTAGGGCTACGAGAGAGCCTTTTCAAAATGCGCCTAACTAGGAAGCCTCCCTTGTCCTTTGAGGACCTGATGGAAAAAGCTGCAAAGGAGGTAGCCACCGAGGCGGCAAACCCGGGGCTGGCAAAGAAGTTGGCAAAGTTGGTAGAGGCCGAGCCAAGAGAGCAAGGTGGCCCCTGGCAGCAGGAAGGAAGGAGGAGGGAAGAGCAGAGGGGTCAAGGGTACCAGGGACCCAAGGGGGGTCAGGAGCAAGGGAGGGGTCTCGCCCAAGGAGGGGAAAACTTCTACGGAGGCCAAGGGAGGCCCAACCCTCCTCCTTGGAGGCAGGCCCCTAGGCAGCTCCTACCCCCACCAGCTCAAGCTATGGCGATTCGAAGAGGAGGAGGAGTCGAAGCAAGAGACATCCCAGCCCGTAGGAGAAGGGGGGGGGGGGGGGGGAAGGGTGGTGTCATACTGCGACTACCACCAAGCAGAGGGGCATGCAACAACTACCTGCCCAGAGTTCTTGGAGGTGAGAGAGGCGAGAGGTCAGACACAACAGCAGCCGCCGGTGCGGATTGGAGAAGTTCCACCTGGAGCAGTAGTGGACGATGACATCTGCGAGGACCGAACTGACGTAGGAGCCAAAGGATGGGTCGCGGTGATCCACGGGGGGGGGGGGGGGGGGGGGGGGGTAGGGATCAAGGCCACTCGTAAGGCAAGCCTCCACGCTGTATTTCGACGCAGCGTCGCTTCAATGTCATAGTACCCACCTCCCGAGGAGAAAATCACTTTCTCAAGCAGGGACATGCCAGATCACGAGGATCCATTCTGTGATGCGCTAGTCATTCAGACAGCCATCGAAGGTTACACTGTCTCTCGGATCCTCGTTGACAACGGGAGCTCTGTCAACGTCATTTTCAAGAAGGCATTTGATGAGTTGAAGGTGGAGGCAAGGAGGGTGCTGGCCTCAGATGGGCCCTTGTTCGGATTCTCCAGAGAAAGGAAAGAGGTAGAGGGTGGAGTTGGACTCCAAGTGACGATGGGGGGAGGTTCAAGGAACTGTCGGTCGTCATAGTTGACGCTCCTAGCAGTTATAATGCCATCTTCGGAAGACCCCTCATCAGCGCCTTCCGATGCGTACCATCGTCCTTCCACCAGTGCCTCAAGTTCAACACTGGAGGAATCCAAGTCAGGATCCGCAGAGACCCCAGGATGGCGAGGCACTGCTACGTCATAGACGTCAACAACATATCTTGGCAAGCAGGGGCGGAGGAGATGGAGAAGATCATGGAGAGCATGAGCAGGATGGGAGTGGCAGGAGAAGCAGAGGAATGATCATCTCACGCAAGCAGCCTGAGAGGCGAGTGCCATGGGGGGGTATGTTGTGTTTATTTTTTGTTGCTTTCCTTTGTAGCAAGTTCTACCCCTCGCTGGTTGGGCCAGGAGGTTTTGGCAAGGGAAATCCCCCCATTAGATGGATGAAGTTATTTTGCTTATATGTTTAGTAAGTTGCCCCCGAGATGTCCTCTTCACTCCAGGATCTCACTAGCTGGGTGGGTCGAATGATCCTCAGAAGGAAGAGCTTGCCATCGAGATGTCCTCCTCACTCTAGGCTCTCACTAGCTGGGTGGGTCGAATGATCCTCGGATGGGTAAGTTCAACGCCGAGATGTCCTCCTCACTACAGGCTCTCACTAGCTGGGTGGGTCGAATGATCCTCGGAAGGAAGAGCTTGCCATCGAGATGTCCTCCTCACTCCAGGCTCTCACTAGCTGGGTGGGTCGAATGATCCTCGGATGGGTAAGTTCAACGCCGAGATGTCCTCCTCACTCCAGGCTCTCACTAGCTGGGTGGGTCGAATGATCCTCGGAAGGAAGAGCTTGCCATCGAGATGTCCTCCTCACTCCAGGCTCTCACTAGCTGGGTGGTTCGAATGATCCTCGGATGGGTAAGTTCAACGCCGAGATGTCCTCCTCACTCCAGGCTCTCACTAGCTGGGTGGGTTGAATGATCCTCGGATGGGTAAGTTCTGTTGGGTTTTTCTAGAACCATACATCAAATGTAGGCGCATCGGAAATGATGAGAAACAACCCAAAAGATTCGGATCGACCATGAATATTGAATCAAGAAGTTAATCAAAATGCTAGGTTTGAAATTACCTTGGCGGGATTGGATCAAATCCAACCTATATGCTCCAAGAAGAAGATTGCCTTCGTCGGTTTTGCAAGAGTTCTCACGTAGAATAATGTCTACGTCTCTACAGCAGTCCACACGAGCCGGGAGAAGAAGACTACACCTTGCGCTTCCACGGATTGCTAGATCCACTTCAGGAAGAACAACACCAGCGACAATCGTCGGAGAGGAAGTCGGCGGAGGCGATTCAGAACGGCGGAACACTTCCGTCTAGGGTTCGAGCGAGAGCGGAACTCCTTCCGTCAGCTTCTATTTCGTCAGTTATGAGAACCCTAAAAGAAGTCCTATTTATACCCAAAGGATAAACAGCTTCTAGAAGAATCGCTATCCGTAGACCACACAGCAAAATAGGGGCTTCTGTTACAATTCGTCGGGATTCCACGGAACAGCATTCGTCGAGTTTTCACGGGACAATCCGACGAATTCCGACGAATCACATCAGACGGCAACATTTGCCGAGTTAATGCTCTCTGTGACAATTCGTCGAGATTCCACGGAACAATCCGACGAATCCCGACGAATCCGACGAATCATGTCAGACGGCAACATTTGCCGAGTTAAGGATCTCTGTAACAATTCGTCGAGATTCCACGGAACAATCCGACGAATCTCGACGAATCCGACGAATTCTATCCGTGTAAACCCGACGAATTCAGACATCAACATTTGCTGGACTTCCCCCATTCTATATGGTGATTGGTAACCTTTACCAACATAGTCAATCTTCCAACTTCTCCACATGCTCTTATGTGCGACCCTGCAGGCTCATATCGCGTTGGCAGTGACATTACATGTTTGACCACTTCTAGATCACAATGGTAACTCCAACAGTCTCCCACTTGATCTTGAAAGTATCAAACAAAAACCTCACAAACAATGAGCGGCATCTAGAATGCATCATTGCTCCCCAAGCAATAAGAGTTCATAACTCATAAGCCTTTATGACCAATGTTCCAGCGTTGTCTTTGACCCTTTGTCCCTTACTTCCGGAAAGAACTAGAGGCATGGACCGTGTCACCCTCATAATAGCTCAATCCAAGTTTCTTGATCTAGAACGGACTTCCAGAGAATGGTGAGCTCAATATCACATATTGACTCTACCAAGCATGGCCATGCATTTCTCAGTCCAATTCCACCAAGGGGCCCATGGATGCAACTCCTGTTATATAGGAGGACAAATCCCATATCTGCTCACACCTAAACACCCAAATGATTCGTAACGTACCCAACGACCACCCCTATCATCAACCTTCTTCAAGGAAGACTTTAGATGACATCAAAGCACGCTCTTCCTCACTCGATGAATGCTGTGACTTCAGGTCAAAGGACCACAACACCATTGTCAAATGAGACCTACTTGTGACACTTTTAAGTAACAATCCACCTAGTAGTCTCAGGTTGGGTCTGTCCAGTACAACTTGTTCACTAACAAGTACCCACGTGATGACTTGATATCACAATATCATGACCTGTGAGAACCGGTCATCAGTCAACACACATGCTAGTCTTAATGTATCATCATCACCCTTAGCTTCTACGATGATACCTCGACCAGGGACCTTTTAAGAATGAAGCTTCGAAATCATAGGCTCTCACATTCAAGTCACGTACTTGATGTCCTATGGAAGCGAACATTCTAAGGGTATTTATCACGAATTTTATTCTATCATATAGAAACAGTATATCGTAATAAAAGAACTTGCCATTAATTGTAAAAGGAAATAATTGGTACACAATTCATCATATGAATAATAAACAGCCAACAGAATATATATATTTTACATGCAACCCACAAGACTCCCACTAGAGATGATCACTCAGGTATCGTATACCCATTGATCTAGTATGACCATCATGCTTTCTCTGCGCGAGAGGCTTTGTCAGTGGATCTGCAATATTCTCCTCAGTCGGCACTCTGCAAATGTTCACATCTCCTCGTTCGACAATCTCACGAATAAGATGGAACCGCCGAAGTATGTGCTTGGAGCGCTGATGGGATCTAGGTTCCTTAGATTGTGCAATTGCACCATTGTTATCACAGTAGAGAACTACGGGACCAACAATGCTAGGAACTACATCTAGCTCGCCGATGAATTTCCTAATCCATACAGCCTCCTTCGCTGCATTTGCCGCAGCGATATACTCGGCCTCAGTTGTAGAATCAGCAACTGTCTCTTGCTTGGAACTCTTCCAGCTCACAGCTCCTCCATTCAGGCAAAACACAAACCCTGACTGAGACTTCGAATCATCCCTATCAGTTTGGAAGCTGGTGTAACGACCTAGGCCCGACTCGTCAACACGAGATCCAGCGGGACCCAGCCAGGCCGCTACCGGGCTGCAGCCCAAGCACCCCAAAGCCTCTCCGCGCCACTATTTCTCAGCAGCGGCGCATTGTTGAGGCCGGGTCTTGAACCCGCAACCTCCTTGATAAGGAGTTTTCAAACCACTCCTCATCACCAATTGAGCTGCAGCTCAATTGGTGATGAGGAGTGGTTTGAAAACTCCTTATCAAGGAGGTTGCGGGTTCAAGACCCGGCCTCAACAATGCGCCGCTGCTGAGAAATAGTGGCGCGGAGAGGCTTTGGGGTGCTTGGGCTGCAGCCCGGTAGCGGCCTGGCTGGGTCCCGCTGGATCTCGTGTTGACGAGTCGGGCCTGGGTCGTTACAAAAAAAAGTGCACTTTTTTTGTAACGTCCCAAGGCCCTGGACTTACCATCGGGACAACGTCCACCGACTGCCTCGCCTGGCGACCGTTACCGGGCTGCAGCCCAAGCACCCCAACCCCTCTCCAGCCCACAGGCGGGTTGTTGGTGGCCACAGCCTCCCTTTGATGAGGCAAACTCGATAGTCAAACATGCACCACGGGGACTTCCCAGGAGGTCACCTATCCCAGTACTACTCCAGCCCGAGCACGCTTAACTATGGAGTTCTTTCACTTCTCATCACCAATTGAGCTAAATTGTAACACCTCCCCTGTAATGACCATATAATATGGGTCCGGCCGGGACCCCACAGCATATAACCGCCACAGCTTTAGTATTAAAAGATGATATTAACTACCCAATCTCATAACTCAGACAACACAGCGGAAACAAACTAAGCCACAGAGATTGTCCATACTACAAAGGAGTCCAACTGGCCTTAAGGCCTTACAAAACAATGTCCAAAACATCAAACATTCCAATATAAAAGACATCCCAACAAAAGGGGAAAGATAGTTTTTCCCTAAACTACCTCGGCATGCAAGCCGGATATAACAAAGTACGAAGAAAGTAATGCAGGAAATCAACTAAGCACTTCGTGAGGCTTTAGGCCTTTTTGGCCGACGCGCTGGGTCCAGACTGCGATTCTTGCCCTGCAACCAAATCACAATGAGCGGTAAACGAGGGTCAGCTATGGCTGACCACAAGCGGTGTAACAACATCCCTCCTCCCGGCCGTCCTAGCGGACCCCGGGGAACTACTTCACCCTGCAAGTTAGCACTTCGTATGCAAATGTACATAAAGGAAAGCAACATAAATACTGACATGAGTGTCACAAGCATCATCCACGTTTCTATGTTGAGCAGGTAATAAAAGGGGCCTAACAATGCAAAATGAGTGCAAGCCCGGGTTTCACCCAAGGCGCCCTAAAGCGTATGAATCTAACACATCATCATACATCACCAACACAAGAGTCCTCAATACTTCCCCACAAGGGCATCAAAACCCAAGGCCAAGCGCTCTCGCTGAGACCCACCTCGCCTGGCCCACCATGCCATCGGGCTTGTCTGACAGCTCACACGCTCGGGCCGCCAACAACGCACCAAGACCGATTCTAAGAATTCTGGCCAACCAAAACGTCCCAAGGCCCTGGGCTTACTTTCGGGACAACGTCCACCGATTGCCTCGCCTGGCGACCATCAACCGACTCAACCGTAGCACAGACATTCTCGTCAGTCAACAATCGAAGGGACTAATCTTGCCGGGACACTCTCCACACGTGAATCTCAGTCTTCACGGGATAGCCAGCCGACCACAAAGACCAATCGCGCCTTCGCACAACACTAGGCATCACAAGCCCCATAATCCGCACATTATTTCTCCGCCCTAAACCCAACATTCGTTACCACACGAAGCTACAAGGGCATCACAACGACGAGTTCGCCGTAATCGGATTTCTAACAAAACCCCTAAAATGTGCGCAAATCAACATCACCGGATCGGACCAACGGCCACAAATCCGGCTTCACCCACAATGCCTAATCCGCTAGCGGAGCGGATCTCTAGTGCAAAACATGTCGGGGACGGACACAATCAACCCGGTGGTTTCTCTTGAACCAAGGCGACCCGGATCCCTCTCACTCGACGGATCCGGTGCCAAAATGCAGAAAAAGAAGAGATGCCAAACACGCATCCTAAAGACCGGGAGGAGAAATGTCGTTACCTTTTGAGATCTCCTCCTAGCCATGAGAAGCTTGCAAACAAACGGTGGAGAAGAAGCGCCTTGATGCCCTCTACGCACTGCCGGTCTCGGATCGGCGAACGGAGCTCCGAAGCTCCGGCAATGGCGGATTCCCCTTCTTCTTCCTCCTTGCCTCCTCCTCCTTTCTCCAACCTAAGAGAGAGAAAGCCTTGGAAATAATGAGGGTTTAACTCCTCTACCAAGCCCTAAACCCCCCCAGCCATCCATCGCAGCCGTTGGATCAAATTCCAAAAGATTTGGACGGACCGATCTCCTTCTCCGCTCAAAATCGCGGAGCAGAATAAACAGGGCGCACGATCACATGCGCACGGTCACTGGTCGTGCGCGAAGAGGTCACTGGTCGTGCGCACTGTTCGAGACAAAACTCCAAATCCTTGCGACTAACGCACGATCACATGCGCACGGTCACTGGTCGTGCGCGAAGAGGAGAAATGGTCGTGCGCGAAGAGAACTGCTATGGAATTCCTAGCCTATCCCGAGCGCAGCACTACCACCCCGCCTACCTCGCTGAACTACGATTTTTGGGGTGTTACAACTCCACCCCCCTTAAAAGAATTTCGTCCTCGAAATTTCAGAATTTAAACAGGAAATTCATAACGCATACCTGGAGCGAAAAGTTCCGGGAAATCCTCCCGCATCGCTTGCTCACGCTCCCAAGAGAATTCGTCTCGCCCGCAGTTGTCCCATCGCACCTTTACAAGTTTGACTTGCTTGTTACGCAACTGCCAGACTTCTGAATCCTCCACGCACACCGGGCGAACCCTCGCCCCCAAGTTCTCCATCACCGGCACCGCCGCCGCTTCGACCACGACACTTGGCTCTACCAAAGCTTTCCTCAGCACGGAGACATGGAAAACGTCATGTAATCCACTCAGCTCTGCGGACAACGCCAAACGATAGGCTGCTTCGCCTATACGCTCCGTAACCTCGAACGGACCCAAATATCTCGGACTCAACTTCTTGAGTCGCCGCACCCGCGAAACACCCTTGAACGGCTTGATCTTCAAGTAGACCATGTCGCCCACTGCAAACTCCACATTTCTGTGGCGCGCATTAAAATACTTCGCTTGTCGATCCTGAGCAACCTTCATGCGCTCCTGAATCGTCCGCACAATCTCACAAGCATCTTCCACCACTTGCTTTCCCAAAAGCTTAGTGTCTCCCACCTCTGCCCAAGACATCGGCGTTCGACACTTCCTTCCATACAAAGCTTCGTATGGCGCCATCTTGATACTCGCCTGGAAGCTATTATTATAGGCGAACTCCACCATGAAAAGGTGGTCCTCCCAACCTTTGCCAAAGTCGAGAGCACACATCCTCAACATGTCTTCCAACGTACGGTTCGTTCGCTCCGTCTGACCATCGGTCTGCGGATGGAACGCGGTGCTAAACTTGAGCTTCGTGCCTAGACTTTTCTGCACTAATCTCCAGTCCTTCGATGTGAATCGCCCATCGCGATCACTAACGATGCTCTTCGGAATCCCGTGCAACCGCACAATGTTTCGAACATAAAGCTCCACGAGCTTCTCCACGCCATCGCTCTTCTGATTTGGAATGAAGTGGGCCACCTTCGTCAGGCGATCCACTATCACCCAAATCGCATCGTTACCCTGCTGCGATCGAGGCAAACCATGCATAAAATCCATAGAGATGTCATCAAATTTCCATTCGGGGATGGGAAGAGGCTTCAAGAACCCGCCGGGCCTTTGGCACTCAGCCTTCACCAAGGCACAAGTCTGACATCGACTCACGTACTCGGCTACATCCCGCTTCATCCCAGGCCACCAAAAAGATTTCTTCAAATCCGCGTACATCTTTGTACTTCCTGGATGAACGGAGTACTTCGTAAAGTGAGCTTCAAACATCAACTCCTCGCGAAGCTTGCCGAAGCGCGGAACACAGATCCTTCCGTCTCTCCTCAAAATTCCACCAACCATCTCCAAAGCAGTGCCTTCGCTTTGTTGAGCCTCCAACACCAACTGTTGGCACTCCTCGTCCGCACTGGTCGCCTCTCGGATTCGATCCGTTATATCACACTGCATTTCAATCCAGTTCAAACGGGCTATGCTAGACTCACCTCTAGCCACACAAGAGATGTCAAGAGACTCCAAGTCTCGAATCAAACGCTCGTTATGCGCCTCCATCCAATTACCTTGCCCGGAGTACTTCCTACTCAAAGCATCCGCCACCACGTTGGCTTTACCCGGCGTATACTGAATCTCCACGTCGTAGTCCCCAAGGAACTCGACCCACCTACGCTGCAGCATATTCAGATCCTTTTGGTCTAGGAGATACCTCAAGCTTTTGTGATCCGTGAAGATCTCCACCTTCGCACCATAAACATAGTGTCTCCACAGTTTTAGCGCAAAGATTACCGCCGCCAACTCCAGATCATGGACGGGATAATTCCTCTCATGAGTCTTTAACTGCCTTGACCCATACGCTATCACCTTGCCGTGATGCACCAGCACGCAACCCAACCCGCAACCTGACGCGTCGCTAAAGATCTGAAATCCTTCCGTCCCACTAGGAAGACTAAGGATTGGGGCAGACATCAATCTTTCCTTCAAATTCTCGAATGCCCGGGCACACTCCGGTGTCCAAACAAACCTCTGGTCCTTGCGAGTGAGTGTGGTGAGGGGCAACGCCATCCGCGAAAAGTTCTCCACGAACCTTCTATAATAACCGGCTAGTCCAAGGAAACTCCGGACTTCCGCCACGGTCCTCAAGACAGGCCAATCTCTAATGGCTTCAATCTTCGCTGGATCTACCGCCACCCCATCTCCACTAATTAAGTGCCCCAAGAAAGCCACCTTCTCGATCCAAAACTCACATTTTGAGAACTTAGCATAAAGCTGATTCTCCTTTAGAGTCTGCAATACTTGCCTCAAGTGAGACTCATGCTCTGCCTCCGATTTCGAATACACCAAGATATCATCTAAAAACACCACCACGAACGAATCTAAGAACGGGCGAAAGACCCTGTTCATCAAATCCATGAACACAGATGGCGCGTTCGTCAAACCGAACGGCATCACCGAAAACTCGTAGTGGCCATACCGAGTCCCAAACGCTGTCTTGGCAACGTCCTCTTCTCGAATCTTCAACTGGTAGTACCCCGATTTCAAATCCAACTTGGTGTACACCACCGACCCCACTAACTGGTCGAACAAATCATCGATTCGGGGAATCGGATATTTATTCTTAACGGTCAATTTATTCAATTCACGGTAATCGATACACAACCGCATGCTTCCGTCTTTCTTCTTCACAAACAAAACCGGCGCGCTCCACGGCGAAGAGCTGGGCCTAATGTACCCTTGCTCTAACAACTCCTGCAACTGAACCTTTAACTCGGCCAGTTCCTTCGGTGCCATCCTAAACGGAGGACGCGACACTGGCCTCGCACCCGGTACCAACTCTATCGAGAAATCAATTTCACGCTGAGGAGGTGCTCCCGGAAGCTCCTCGGGGAATACATCCTCAAATTCTTCCACCACCGGAACTTCTCTAATAGCCAACTTTGTGGAGTGAGTCTCCAACAAAGCTAAGAACGCCTCGCCTCCTTGGTTTACCGCACGCCTCATTTGCATAGCGGAAATCAGGGAGTAAGCCACTCCGCTTAGGCCTTCGAACTTGACCTCTGCTCTACCTTCACCTCTCAGGGTTACCACCTTCAACTGGCAGTCGATACTAGCTCGCTGCTCCGCAAGCCAGTCCATCCCCAAGATAACGTCGAATTCGGCTAGTGGCAGAATCGCTGCTACCAACACGAAATCACAATCGCCAAATTGCATCACAATGCGTCCCTTCCTCATGGTAGTCATGAAAGATCCATTCGGCATACGCACACTCAGCTCCACTCCTGCCACTACGGGCTCAGCACCAATCTTCCGGATAAAACTTTCCGCAAGAAAAGAGTGTGACGCCCCCGTGTCGAACAACACTCGAGAGGGGTAGCCCGAAACTAGCACGAACCCTAACCACGTGCAAGACAAACATGAAAGGCCTCAACCTACATTATAGTAACAACCGAAAACTTAAACTTTTCATACCTGTCACCACATCGGGTTGACGTATCGCTTCCTATTGCCCAAAATTATAGGCCCTAGGCTGCACTGGAGGGAACCGCGAAGCACTCGACTCCGCCGCTTTCCCCTTCTCTGCAACACCGGGACCCGAACGCACCGATTGTTCTTGTCTCGGCTCTGGCCCAGCTCCGCCTTCGGTACAAAAACGACTAATGTGACCCACCTTGCCACACTGGTAACAAGTAACCGGACCCTTGGAACGGAAATCTCCCGAAGGTGCGCCACTTCTCTCCCCAGGCCAATTAGGACGGGGCTTCTTCTTCCATCGGCTGCCCTCGGACTTCCACTGGGACTGAGACTTAGAAGGCTTTCCTTCTCCCTGCCTTGCCGCAACACCCTTTCGCCGCTGAGTTCGCTCCAAGTCGCTCTCCAGCGTGCGAGCGGCTTCGACCAACTCATTGAATCCCGCATTCTTCAAGGCTATGAGTGGTTGCCTTAAATTTTCCCTCAACCCTTGATAAAAGAGGTTATCTCTCTCTTCATCACCTGCCATTGTCGTGCCCGCATACCGACCCAACCGAGTGAACTCTTGCAGATATTCATCCACCGTCTTCTCCCGCTGCACCAAATGCAGAAACTGCCGCTGCAGTGCTAACCTTGTTGAAGCCGGAATGTAACGCTTTAGGAAAGCGTTTCCGAACTCCTCCATGGACGGAACACGCCCAACAAAAAGTCGACCGTTATGGTTCACCCACCACAACTTCGCATCGCCCTCTAACATGAAGCTCGCAAAGTGAGACTGCCTCTCAGCTGGGGTCTCAGCTGCCTTCAAGAGCTCCTGGATCCTCGAAATCCAATCCTTGGCATCCGTTGGAGTGCCCACTCCCTTGAATGTCGGAGGGTGGAAACTCAAGAAATACTTCATGAATCGATCACCCATCGGAATAGCTCTCTCCGCTAGAGGCTCTGCTTGCCTTACTTCGACATCCGATGTATCCGGCGTAGCCGCCGGAGTGACAGGGGTCGCAACTTGCACCACCGGCGTAGGAACCCGTGGCATCGCTCCAGCTTGATCCGCTACCATTGCCTCCGCTAGCATGCGACAGAAATCAGCCGGGGACATGCCCACATTCATGAGGCCTGGAGCAGTAGCACTACTCCCCGAAGGCTCCTCTTGCCTCCTCGATGTCCCCGCATCGTCGCCAACGTCCTAGCATAAGCAAGGAAAATAAATAAACGCTCATCAGGATCTAAACGCAAGACCCGAACGCAGGGATACTCATGATCCCGCACAATACTCCTATGTGAACAATCTCTTACGCGATCCAAAAACACTAGACCTCGCAAGAATACTAGAACAAACCTAGCTCTGATACCAAATTGTAACACCTCCCCTGTAATGACCATATAATATGGGTCCGGCCGGGACCCCACAGCATATAACCGCCACAGCTTTAGTATTAAAAGATGATATTAACTACCCAATCTCATAACTCAGACAACACAGCGGAAACAAACTAAGCCACAGAGATTGTCCATACTACAAAGGAGTCCAACTGGCCTTAAGGCCTTACAAAACAATGTCCAAAACATCAAACATTCCAATATAAAAGACATCCCAACAAAAGGCGAAAGATAGTTTTTCCCTAAACTACCTCGGCATGCAAGCCGGATATAACAAAGTACGAAGAAAGTAATGCAGGAAATCAACTAAGCACTTCGTGAGGCTTTAGGCCTTTTTGGCCGACGCGCTGGGTCCAGCCTGCGATTCTTGCCCTGCAACCAAATCACAATGAGCGGTAAACGAGGGTCAGCTATGGCTGACCACAAGCGGTGTAACAACATCCCTCCTCCCGGCCGTCCTAGCGGACCCCAGGGAACTACTTCACCCTGCAAGTTAGCACTTCGTATGCAAATGTACATAAAGGAAAGCAACATAAATACTGGCATGAGTGTCACAAGCATCATCCACGTTTCTATGTTGAGCAGGTAATAAAAGGGGCCTAACAATGCAAAATGAGTGCAAGCCCGGGTTTCACCCAAGGCGCCCTAAAGCGTATGAATCTAACACATCATCATACATCACCAACACAAGGGTACTCAATACTTCCCCACAAGGGCATCAAAACCCAAGGCCAAGCGCTCTCGCTGAGACCCACCTCGCATGGCCCACCATGCCATCGGGCTTGTCTGACAGCTCACACGCTCGGGCCGCCAACAACGCACCAAGACCGATTCTAAGAATTCTGGCCAACCAAAACGTCCCAAGGCCCTGGGCTTACTTTCGGGACAACGTCCACCAATTGCCTCGCCTGGCGACTTTCAACGGACTCAACCGTAGCACAGACATTCTCGTCAGTCAACAATCGAAGGGACTAATCTTGCCGGGACACTCTCCACACGTGAATCTCAGTCTTCACGGGATAGCCAGCCGACCACAAAGACCAATCGCGCCTTCGCACAACACTAGGCATCACAAGCCCCATAATCCGCACATTATTTCTCCGCCCTAAACCCAACATTCATTACCACACGAAGCTACAAGGGCATCACAACGACGAGTTCGCCGTAATCGGATTTCTAACAAATCCCCTAAAATGTGCGCAAATCAACATCACCGGATCGGACCAACGGCCACAAATCCGGCTTCACCCACAATGCCTAATCCGCTAGCGGAGAGGATCTCTAGTGCAAAACATGCCGGGGACGGACACAATCAACCCGGTGGTTTCTCTTGAACCAAGGCGACCCGGATCCCTCTCACTCGACGGATCCGGTGCCAAAATGCAGAAAAAGAAGAGATGCCAAACACGCATCCTAAAGACCGGGAGGAGAAATGTCGTTACCTTTTGAGATCTCCTCCTAGCCATGAGAAGCTTGCAAACAAACGATGGAGAAGAAGCGCCTTGATGCCCTCTACGCACTGCCGGTCTCGGATCGGCGAACGGAGCTCCGAAGCTCTGGCAATGGCGGATTCCCCTTCTTCTTCCTCCTTGCCTCCTCCTCCTTTCTCCAACCGAAGAGAGAGAAAGCCTTGGAAATAATGAGGGTTTAACTCCTCTACCAAGCCCTAAACCCCCCCAGCCATCCATCGCAGCCGTTGGATCAAATTCCAAAAGATTTGGACGGACCGATCTCCTTCTCCGCTCAAAATCGCGGAGCAGAATAAATAGGGCGCACGATCACATGCGCACGGTCACTGGTCGTGCGCGAAGAGGACACTGGTCGTGCGCACTGTTCGAGACAGAACTCCGAATCCTTGCGACTAACGCACGATCACATGCGCACGGTCACTGGTCGTGCGCGAAGAGGAGAAATGGTCGTGCGCGAAGAGAACTGCTATGGAATTCCTAGCCTATCCCGAGCGCAGCACTACCACCCCGCCTACCTCGCTGAACTACGATTTTTGGGGTGTTACAGCTGGCATCCGTGTAACCACTTACAACGAGCTCTTCCTTTCCACCATATACCAAGAATACATCCTTAGTCCTTCTCAAGTACTTCAGGATATTCTTTACGGCTACCTAGTGACATTCACTAGGATCAGACTGATACCTGCTAGTCATGCTCAAATCAAAAGAGACATCGGGTCGAGTACATAACATTGCATACATGATTGACCCAATTGCCGAAGCATATGGAATCAACTTCATGCGGTCCTTATCTTCGTAAGATTTTGGACACTGGTCCTTAGAGAGATTTACACCATGAGACATGGGCAAAAATCCTTTCTTGGACTCAAGCATGTTGAACCGCTTCAACACCTTCTCAATGTACGTACTCTGGGTCAAACCCAGCAACTTCTTCGATCTATCTCTATAGATCTTAATACCGAGTATGTAAGTCGCTTCACCCACGTCCTTCATAGAAAAGCAGTTCCCTAGGTTGTTCTTAACAACTTTCAGGGTAGGTATGTCATTCCCGATCAACAGTATGTCATCTACATACAATATCAGGAAGACAACAACGCTCCCACTGATTCGCTTGTAAACACACGGTTCATCTTCATTCTTGACAAAACCAAACTCTTTGATCTTCTCATCAAAACGAAGATTCCAACTTCTAGAGGCTTGTTTCAATCCATAGATGGACCTATTCAGCTTGCATATTTTAGTGGCTTCATTTGGGGATACAAAACCCTCGGGTTGTGTCATGTACACTTCCTCAAGGAGGTTTCCATTTAGGAAAGCCGTTTTGACATCCATCTGCCAGATCTCGTAGTCATAATACGCAGCAATAGCAAACAATATCCTAATGGACTTTATCATGGCAACAGGGGAAAAGGTCTCATCATAGTCAACACCATGAATTTGCTTGAAACTCTTAGCCACCAGTCGCCCTTTGAATGTCTGTACATTCCCATCCATGTCGGTCTTCTTCTTGAAGACCCACTTGCACCCTATGGGTCGTACCCCTTCAGCTGGTTCCACCAAGTTCCAAACTTGGTTTGTATACATGGAGTCCATTTTGGATTTCATAGCCTCAAGCCATTTGTCGGAGTCCGGTCCATTCATAGCCTCTTGGTAGGTCGCTGGTTCATCATCATGATCCATAAGCAGCACATTACCTATTTGAGACACGAGAAATCCATATCTCTCAGGCTCAAATCTTGGTCTACCAGATCTACGTAGGACTTGTGTCTCTTGAGCAGGTTCTCTAGCTACAACATCTTGTAGTCCTGGCTCAGATTCCAATTCTGGTTCATTCACTACTTGTGGTTCTTGAACTTCTTCAAGTTCTACCTTTTGCGTCTTTCTTGACAAGAACTCTTTCTCCAAGAAGACACTCGTCCTTGCGACAAACACTTTGCCCTCAGACGGTAGGTAAAAGTAATATCCTTTCGTTTCCTTAAGATATCCCACCAGATAACACTTATTTGATTTGGGTTCCAGCTTGTCAGGCATTTGACGTCGTACGTATGCCTCACAGCCCCAAATTTTAATGAATGACATACTAGGACGCTTCCCAGTCCATATCTCCTATGGTGTCTTTAGAACCGTTTTCGTCGGAGCGCGATTCAGTGTCATTGCAGCAGTCTCTAAAGCAAAACCCCAAAAGGAAACAGGCAAGTCTGCATGACTCATCATCGACCGTACCATGTCTAACAGAGTACGATTTCTCCTCTCAGACACACCATTATGATGCGGTGTCCTAGGTGGAGTGAGCTGTGATACAATACCACACTCTTTCAGATGATCACGGAACTCATGACTCAGGTATTCGCCACCTCGATCAGATCGGAGTGCTTTAACCTTTTTACCCAATTGGTTCTCCACTTCATTTTTAAACTCTTTGAACTTTTCAAAAGTTTCGGATTTGCACTTCATAAGATACACATATCCGTATCTACTGAAATCATCAGTAAATGTAACGAAGTAGAAATACCCACCTCTAGCCATAGAACTCATGGGTCCGCATACATCACTATGTACAACACCCAAAAGATCCTCAGCCCTCTCAGTATAACCAGTGAAAGGGGCTTTAGTCATCTTGCCTAATAAACAAGACTCGCATCGCTCAAATGATTCATAATCAAATGAGTCCAATAGTCCATCTTTATGGAGCTTGGATATGCGCTTCTCGTTTATATGGCCCAAACGACAATGCCAGAGATATGTAGGATTTGAGTCATTTGTTCTTAGTCTTTTATTAATATCTACATTATAGATCGGATGGTCTAGGTTCAAAACATAAAGACCATTAAACAATTGAGCTACAACATAACAAACATCATTCTTAAATATAGAACAACAATTGTTCTTAATTATAAAAGAAAATCCAATCATGTCTAAGCATGAAATGGATATAATGTTTCTAGTTATGGCCGGAACATAATAACAATTATCAAGTTCTATTACAAGCCCACTGGGCAAAGAAAGATGGTAAACCCCTACGGCTACAGCAGCAACTCTTGCTCCATTGCCGACGCGCAGGTCCACCTCTCCTTTACTCAGCAATCTCCTCCTTCCCAGTTCCTGCACATTTGTACAAATGTGAGAACCACATCCGGTATCCAATACCCAAGATGAAGGAGCAGAAAGGTTTATCTCTATAACGTAAATATTCGAAGCGGAAGTCATACCTCCCTTCATTTTCCGCAGACCGTCAATGTACGAAGGACAATTCCTCCTCCAATGACCAGCCTTGCCACAGTGGTGGCATTTCCCTTCCTTCACGGTGCTCTTCTTTTTCAGCGCAGAAGATTTGGGCTCAAGATGTGACTTAGGTCCCACCTTCGTCTTCTTGAAGCCCTTGGCCTTACCCTTGCCTTTATGTACCATCAATATGGGACTAGCAGGCTTGGCCTTCTTCATGTTTATCTCGGCAGTTCGCAACATGCCTAGGAGCTCGGGCAGTGTCTTGTCTATTTCATTCATGTTGTAGTTCAAGACAAACTGCTCATAACTATCCGGCAACGATTGCAGGATAAGATCTGTGGCCAACTCTTGACCCAGAGGAAAACCCAGTCTCTCCAGGTTCTCTATATACCCAATCACCTTGAGTACGTGAGTACCAACTGAGTCTCGAGCTCCCATTTTGCACTGAAATAAGGCCTTCGTGACATCGAACCTCTCTTGACGAGCTTGCCCTTGAAACATTTTCTTTAGGTGCTCGTCAATCTCCTTGCACCCCATGTTCTCGTGTTGCTTCTGAAGCTCAGAGTTCATGGTGGCAAGCATAAGGCACTCGATGTCTAAGGCGTCATCGGTATACTTCTTATAAGCATCCTTATCAACACGGGACGAGTTCCCGGTCGGCACCTCGGGGGCTTCTTCTTCCAAGACGTAGAGCTTTCGCTCTTGCCTGAGAACAATTCTCAGGTTCCTATACCCGTCCATGTAATTCGTCCCACTAAGCTTGTCCTTCTCAAGGATAGCTCTCAGGGACAAGGTGGAATGTGAACCACTTGCCATGGAATTCTACAAGAATTCATGCAGAATTTAATCAGTACCTTAATTTCAAAATACAATTTATTTTAATTTGGACTTCAATTAAATACTCCCACTATTTTATTCAAATTGATAGCCCTCACTATCAATTCGGAGAGTCCATGCGAGCTACTCTCTTAGTGGACAAGATCCGTATTTCACCAACACCATGAGTCCGCTTTGGCGTTCCTCTCATAATGCGGTTATTTAGGTAGGCAACGCTTGCCAATTGCATCCTCATGCAACTCTTGTATGGCTGGTGAATAACTCCTTATTCGCATCCATCATATGATGCATGCCAACCCTATGCCTCTAGGCACTCAACCTTTGAGGTCACCTAGTTAAGTTAGACCCGATGTCGACAGTGGGATATCACAATTATCCGCTCGCACCCTTACCAAGATAGATTAATGCACCTTGCTTTGGCAAGCCCACACTTCATCGATCGAGGCAGGAAGAGTGTCATCCATCGGAAGGCATCCGAACACTTAATATTTGATGAAGGGATTTTAATTTTAAATAATAGGTTAACACTTAACCATGATCAACATTTGATCAAAGTGCACATCCACAGAAAAACAAGCATTCTAAAATCCACATGTACCCCTTATGTGCACAACATAAGACTATCAACCTTTGATAGACGAAAAGGGCTAAATCTGGACATTTAGAACTCTTCCAAACCTTCAGATTTACATGCATTGGACAAAGGCAAAGGCAACTCGACTTAAAGCAGTAGACAAGCTCGTCTCTCATTGTTGGATTCAAAATCCAAAACAATACAAGGGTTCATTAACCACTTGAGGGACGGTTACTGCTAAGGAGACAACAATTTCTAACAATTAGAAATAACCACGAAATCCCAGACGTTCCTGGCGGGGTTCCAAGGGGCCGCGCCCCTGGCGGGGTCTTAGGGGCAGAGCCCCTAACGGGGTCCAAGGGGCAGCGCCCCTGGCGGTGGTCTCGCTGACCGATCAGCGAGCGGGGTCAAGGGGCAGAGCCCTTGCGGGGTAACCTAACTTAAAATGTGATATTCCAAGAAGAAATCTTGACATTTAGAACGCTTCCAAATACCTAGATTTGCATGTACTGGAATAACCTAACTTCTGAAACAACATTCATGATCGGAACCTAGCTCTGATACCACTGTTGGGTTTTTCTAGAACCATACATCAAATGTAGGCGCAGCGGAAATGAAGAGAAACAACCCAAAAGATTCGGATCGACCATGAATATTGAATCAAGAAGTTAATCAAAATGCTAGGTTTGAAATTACCTTGGCGGGATTGGATCAAATCCAACCTAGATGCTCCAAGAAGAAGATTGCCTTCGTCGGCTTTGCAAGAGTTCTCACGTAGAATAATGTCTACGTCTCTACAGCAGTCCACACGAGCCGGGAGAAGAAGACTACACCTTGCGATTCCACGGATTGCTAGATCCACTTCAGGAAGAACAACACCAGCGACAATCGTCGGAGAGGAAGTCGGCGGAGGCGATTCAGAACGGCGGAACACTTCCGTCTAGGGTTCGAGCGAGAGCGGAACTCCTTCCGTCGGCTTCTATTTCGTCAGTTATGAGAACCCTAAAAGAAGTCCTATTTATACCCAAAGGATAAACAACTTCTAGAAGAATCGCTATCCGCAGACCACACAGCAAAATAGGGGCTTCTGTTACAATTCGTCGGGATTCCACGGAACAGCATTCGTCGAGTTTTCACGGGACAATCCGACGAATTCCGACGAATCACATCAGACGGCAACATTTGCCGAGTTAATGCTCTCTGTGACAATTCGTTGAGATTCCACGGAACAATCCGACGAATCCCGACGAATCCGACGAATCATGTCAGACGGCAACATTTGCCGAGTTAAGGATCTCTGTAACAATTCGTCGAGATTCCATGGAACAATCCGACGAATCCCGACGAATCCGACGAATTCTATCCGTGTAAACCCGACGAATTCAGACAGCAACATTTGCTGGACTTCCCCCATTCTATATGGTGATTGGTAACCTTTACCAACATAGTCAATCTTCCAACTTCTCCACATGCTCTTATGTGCGACCCTGCAGGCACATATCGCGTTGGCAGTGATATTACATGTTTGACCACTTCTAGATCACAATGGTAACTCCAACAAGTTCAACGCAGAGATGTCCTCCTCACTCCAGGCTCTCACTAGCTGGGTGGGCCGAATGATCCTCGGAAGGAAGAGCTTGCCATCGAGATGTCCTCCTCACTCCAGGCTCTCACTAGCTGGGTGGGACGAATGATCCTCGGATGGGAAAGTTCAACGCCGAGATGTCCTCCTCACTCCAGGCTCTCACTAGCTGGGTGGGTCGAATGATCCTCGGAAGGAAGAGCTTGCCATCGAGATGTCCTCCTCACTCCAAGCTCTCACTAGCTGGGTGGGTCGAATGATCCTCGGATGGGTAAGTTCAACGCTGAGATGTCCTCCTCACTCCAGGCTCTCAGCAGCTGGATGGGTCAAACGTGCCTCGGGGGCGAGGTTCTGCCCCTCTCGATGGATATTTGGGCTTGGACTTTTCTTTCCGAGGTTATGCCAACCTCGCAAAGAGCGGGGATTGTGTATAACCCTCATATCCATCAAGTGAGGCCCAGCGTGGAGGGCCGCCGAGACGTGTCTGTACAACCCTATATCCGCCGAGTAGGTTGCCAGGACCCAAGAGTGCATCAGGGCCACGTTTGTAGTATGATCCAAGACAGAGAGAAAGGAGGGAGAGCAGTAGAGGCAGAAACCTCCTGCTCACCCAGCTGGAGTAAGAGGCAAGTGAGGGGGCGAGAGGGGGAGGGGCGGGTGCCCCCCCTCTCGCCCTCGCCCATTTAGGGGAGAGAGGAGGAGGGGCGGGTGCCCCCCCTCTCGCCCACGCCCAGCTAGGGGCGAGAGGAGGAGGGGCGGCTGCCCCCCCCCCCCCCCCCCCCCCCACTCGCCCGCACCCAGCTAGGGGCGAGAGGAGGAGGGGCGGGTGCCCCCCCCGCCCCCTCTCGCCCGCGCCCAGCTAGGGGCGAGAGGAGGAGGGGCGGGTGCCCCCCTCTCGCCCGCGCCCAGCTAGGGGCGAGAGGAGGAGGGGCGGGTGCCCCCCCCCCCCCCCACTCGCCCGCGCCCAGCTAGGGGCGAGAGGAGGAGGGGCGAGTGCCCCCCCCCCTCTCTCCTGCGCCCAGCTAGGGGCGAGAGGAGGAGGGGTGGGTGCCCCCCTCTCGCCCGCGCCCAGCTAGGGGCGAGAGGAGGAGGGGCGGGTGCCCCCCCTCTCGCCCGCGCCCAGCTAGGGGCGAGAGGAGGAGGGGCGGGTGCCCCCCCTCTCGCCTGCGCCCAGCTATGGGCGAGAGGAGGAGGGGCGGGTGCCCCCCTCTCGCCCGCGCCCAGCTAGGGGCGAGAGGAGGAGGGGCGGGTGCCCCCCCTCTCGCCCTCGCCCAGTTAGGGGCGAGAGGAGGAGGGGCGGGTGCCCCCCCCCCCCCCCCCCCCCCCCCCCCCCTCTCGCCCGCGCCCAGCCAGGGGCGAGTGGAGGAGTGGGGTCGACCCCCTCTCTCGCCCTCGACCCTGGTTAGGGGGAAGACCCTTGGTCTCGCCCCACCCCAGCGAGGAGGCTCGCCGAGCTCCGCGAGGTAACCCATCTCGCCCAGTTCCAGAGGAGGGGGGGGGGGGGTTGGTCTGCGTTTAGTATCCCAGAACAGCGGGATTTGGCTATTTGCAGTCCAGTTTTGGCTATTCGCAGTCCAGATCCGAGGGTATTTTGGTAATCTGGCAGATCAGTTTTTGGCTATTTGCAGCCCAACTTGGAAAACCTATAAATAGACCCTAAGGGGCACCAAAGGTGGGGACTCCTAGATTTCAAAACTTCAGATCTTCTTCTTCCCTTAGAGCTCTCCTTTGGTGCTTCTGGTTCAGCATTGGCTAGGGAGGGGAAGATCTCTCAGGTATTCCGGGTGTGAGGTGGGACCTCCTCGCCGTAGCCTAGGGTCCGTTTCCAAGTCCAAGTGCTCTTGCCTAGAGAGTTGGCTTGAGAGAAGTAGGTGTGAGACCACCCCTTTTTTGGGACCCCGAACTCCACGGAGACCGAGTTGTCGGTTTCAACATCTCCGATGTATTTTGCGCGTAACTTGCACTTCTCCAAAAATGCGTCTGTAGCGAAGCTGCACCTTGAACCGAACAGAGTCGTTCACGGTCCTCCTTCTCACGGTCAACAGTGGCCGACAACACCAACTACAACGTCGGCGATACTTCTCCACAGATGTCGCAACCTCGACGCCCCTCCTTCATGTACGCCGCAACTTCGGCGCTACTCGCACGCCGCAACCTCGACGTAAAATTGATGCGAGATCTTCCGAGCTCTCGCATCTCTACTTGCCTTCACTTGTGTTTTATATGCCTTCTGATGAGTGCTTGATGACATTCTTTATAGCGGAAGCTTGCGGGTTTTAGTTCTTTCCCCGCCACCTTTCTCTTATTTAATTCTTTTCTCCCATATCTCTCTCTCTCTCTCACTTTTATATTATAACATATCTTATCATCTGACAAGAGAAGATAATGAAGGTGTCAGAATACCTCCTCCCTCTCCCCCTTTTTCAAAAGCTTTAAATGACCTTTTGATTTAGAGATGATGAAGGTGTCAGAATACCTCCTCTCTCTCCCCCTTTTTTCTTTTCTTTTGTGGTGTCAGATTGCAGCCGACAAGGTGGACTGACGAGCAGCTACGTGAGTCACGAGAAAAAAAAACAAATATGAAGCACGCATCAATAAATCATGAAGTCGTTACGCACGAGCCCGGTGGTTTTCTCTACATCGGATGTGAACTACACCGCAACAGGAACGTCGGGGCACGCACTGGAGAGCGGAATGCCGGGCACACACTGGAGAGCGAAACTCACAGGCACGCTGCTAGTTGACACTCGTCAGAGACTTTTCAATTTGCAACGCACAAAACACATGATTTGTACTCTTCATTCAATAACCAGTCACTTCAAATGAAGGAGGAGATCCCATATTATAGATTTTAAGAGGGGCGCACATGAATTTCACCATCACAAATAATCGGCGGACGAATAAAAACCCTCAATTTATGTCCTTAGGATCACCAATTTTGATGGTCGGACAACTTTACCCCTGGGGGATCCAGGTAGCCTGGTTAGGTTTGTTGGAGTGGGGGCGACACCAAAAAAATGGAAGTGTTCGGAATGAGATGAAAATTTCAAGGAAGCTTCGTCTTGCCGCCACGAGTCCGTTGGTGACGATAGTTTCTCGATCGAAGATCCAGGACACTGACAATCGCTGACGAAAGATTTATTTAGGTGAAACAACCGCCTCGTCAACACTCCACCAAAACCTTCGATTTAATAGCCTATCTCGTAGCTTTTTTTGAGTGCAATCTAATGCCACCTTCAATCAATGTTTGAGCGCTTAGAGAGATATGTGTTTCAAACTTTCAGATTTTTCTACCCATTAACATCTAGAAATGCTTCTTGGGAAGGAAGAAAGAGGAGAGGGGCGGTCGTCCATGGCCACGGGGGATCCTAGGCGACTAATATGAACCTAATTCGTTACTAGGTGGAGATGGTCGGTAATTCCCCTAAGGCCGTAGCCTAACATGTATTATAGTGAAATGTGGAGGAAGAAAAAGATAAACACAAACAAACAACAAACAATGTATCCATTCCATAGATGGACACACACATGAGAATATGAGATATATATAAAAACTTATTTAGAGACAATTAATTAACTGTCGACGCCACACCTCCTTAACTCGCATCCACCACTACAATTGTTATGGTAAGTGCCCCTCCTTTCCTACTCTTACAATGTATAATAGCTCCATTAGTCGCTTATAACATTCAACACCAGCTACTCTACGATCCCAACCGCCGCATGCCATAACCCTCGGTGATGATCGATCACTATTACACAAAACAGATGCCAATCGTCGATCTCCATTACACATAAAGCTCAGTCGATTGATCTCCATTACACATAAAGCTCAGCAATCGACGATTGCCGTTACACACAATGATCGGCGATTACCGTTACATATATATAATACACGCACAATGAAATTAGTTTGATACATAACCCTCCTCGTGCTTTCAGGCAGCCGATTTGCAGCCAGAATATAATGGGGGAAGCCACGGTGGCTGCCACCCCTTGTCCCGCCTCACGCTAGGGCTTTGGCCCTAGCTTGAGGAAGGGGAGATCAGCCTAGTTTGCGTTGAGATTTGTTTGGTTCGGATCGCCATCAAGATTATATATTTTATGATTTTATATATATATATATATATATATATATATATATATATATATATATATATATATTATATATTATATAAAATAACTGCAGCCACATGGTTTTGAAAAAAAAAAGAGAAACTGCCTGCGTGGGTTTTATAATGGAGAAACTGCCAGGAGAAGATTAACTGCCTATCTTGGAGTAAACAGACTGTGTGTTTTTGGAAGAGCCGTATGTTTATTTTGGAAACAGCAGCCTGTAGCTTTTCTAGAGAAAAACGTCGGGGAGGAAGAAGCCACCTGTAGTTTTTTCTTGGAGAAAGCCGCCCACTTCCTCTCTCTCTCTCTCCCGTTCTCTCTCTCTCTCTCTCTCTCTCTCTTTCTCTTGTGCGACGGGGAGGACGTAGCCGGCCTTGGTGTTTCGCCGTTGGAGAGAGTAGTGTCGCCGGTCTTGGAGGTGAGCCGCCGGCGTTGGAGAGGGAGTCGTCGTCTGGTTTGGTGGAGATCGCCGTAGACGTTGAAGGCGTGCGCGAGTGCAGTTAGCCTTGACGGCGTTTTGATCTCGGTGGTGGCGTTTGTCTCCGGTGGCGGCGTTGGTCTCCGGTGGTGGTTGCGGTTGAACGTCGGACTTCGACGTTGAAGGTTCCAGTGAACCTTGTGCGTTCGCAAGGCGAATTGCAGTCCAGATCTTCTACTCTCTCGTGGATCGTGCGTGTCCGACGGATCCGCTTATATTTCATCGGACGGTTAAATTTTCTCTGGTATTTGCATTTATATTTTGATTATATAAATTTTGTGGTTGTTTTTCTGTGTTCTTGTTACCTGCAAATTTTATAGCGGTGCTCTACGGTTTGCACCTGATTTCCCAACAAGTGGTATCAAAGCGAGGTTCGGTAGACGACCGTGATTGGACGTTCTAGGAAGGGTTTGACTGCGGTGGTGAACGACTAGGTCCTCTTCCCACTCTCTCAGATCCGACCTTTGAACAAATCAAGTATTCTAGTTTGCTGAGGGAATCTATGGCAAGGAAGAATTCAGTGTTGGCAAGGTATTCAGTGGAGAAGTTTGACGGCAGCGGGAATTTCCGCCTATGGCAGATTCGGGTCAAGGATATGCTGGTTGAGCAGGGGTTGATCCAAGTGCTGCAGGAGCGTTATTCTTTGCCCGATCCGGTGAAGGATTCTGAGTGGACTGAGATGGATGAGTGCGCAACTAGCGCTATTCGGATGTGCGTCGACGACAAGGTGTTGTTCAACATCGGTATTGAAGAGTCCACTGTCACGTTGTGGGAGAAGCTTGAGGGACTCTACATGAGCAAGTCGTTGACCGCGAGGCTGTTACTGAAGCAGAGATTGTACGGCCTGACGATGCAGGAGGGTGGTAACCTGCAGGAACACTTCAATGTGTTCAATGGACTTCTTAACCAACTGCATGTGGTTGGTGTGAAGGTGGAGGAAGAAGACACATCCCTCTTGCTTCTTACCTCGCTCCCAGCGTCATACAAGCACATGGTGACTACGCTCCTGTATGGGAAGGATACGATGGGGCTGGAAGAAGTCACGTCGGCGCTGTTATCTAGTCAGATGTTAAAGGACCCCACTCCTAGGGGTGACCAGATCTTGGCAGCGCATGGACGCAAGAGGAGTTTTGACAGAGGATCGAGCAGTGCACGAGCTCGGTCGGCGTCGAAGAAGGCAGTGACGTGTCACCACTGCAGACAGGTTGGTCACATTAGGAGAAATTGTCCGCAACGTGCAGGAAGTTCTGGAACTTCGAAGGATGTCCAAGATGAGGGTTTAATGACATTGGACCTGGAAGGAGATGACGGTTTTTATTGCGTCACTGAGAGTCAGAGTGACTCTGATAGCTGGATATTAAATTCTGGTGCTTCGCAGCACATTTGCTCAGATGCAGGGATGTTCAGTTCACTGGAGGTGACGACTGGGTCGGTCTTTCTGGGTGACGGCTCAACATGTGAGGTCACGGGGACAGGGACGGTGGACATACGGACGCATGATAGAGCAGTGCGTAGGCTTGAGCAGGTACATCTGGTACCGAAGCTACGCAGGAATCTGATTTCGTTGGGCAGATTGGACTCCGGTGGGTGCAGTTTTGCATCGAGAGGTGAAGTTCTGACGGTGAGGCGAGGGCGCACCGTGCTCATGCGAGCTGTGCAGCGCAGTAGTTTGTACTGGCTGATGGGGACCACGATGCGAGGTGGTGTGCCCATGATTTCTGCGGCCGACAGGGTGGATGCATGGTCGAGGTGGTGCAGGGGATCGCCCTTCTGGTAGTCTGACTAGGCGAGTTAGATTCAGCGATCCGGTTGCGTTGACATTCAGGGGTTGAGACTGAGCAGAGATGAGTCGACTGGAGCAGGTCGGCTGACGCCTCAGGATTTTGGGGCGGTGCTTAGTGTAGGGAGTGCTTCGTGCAGGTGGTGGCTCCGGATCCCGAACCAAGGTGGTGATTTGTTGAGATTTGTTTGGTTCGGATCGCCATCAAGATTATATATTTTATGATTATATATATATTATATATTATATAAAATAACTGCAGCCACATGGTTTTGAAAAAAAAAAGAGAAACTGCCTGCGTGGGTTTTATAATGGAGAAACTGCCAGGAGAAGATTAATTGCCTATCTTGGAGTAAACAGACTGTGCGTTTTTGGAAGAGCCGTATGTTTATTTTGGAAACAGCAGCCTGTAGCTTTTCTAGAGAAAAATGCCTGGGAGGAAGAAGCCGCCTGTAGTTTTTTCTTGGAGAAAACCGCCCACTTCCTCTCTCTCTCCCATTCTCTCTCTCTCTCTCTCGTGCGACGGGGAGGCCGTCGCCGGCCTTGGTGTTTCGCCGTTGGAGAGAGTAGTGCCGCGGGTCTTGGAGGTGAGCCGCCGGCGTTGGAGAGGGAGTCGTCGTCGGGCTTGGTGGAGATCACCGTAGACGTTGAAGGTGTGCGCGAGTGCAGTTAGCCTTGACGGCGTTTTGATCTCGGTGGTGGTGTTTGTCTCCGGTGGCGGCGTTGGTCTCCGGTGGTGGTTGCGGTTGAACGTCGGACTTCGACGTTGAAGGTTCCGGTGAACCTTGTGCGTTCGCAAGGCGAATTGCAGTCCAGATCTTCTACTCTCTCGTGGATCGTGCGTGTCCGACAAATCCGCGTATATTTCATCGGACGGTTAAATTTTCTCCTGTATTTGCATTTATATTTTGATTATATAAATTCTGTGGTTGTTTTTCTGTGTTCTTGTTACCTGCAAATTTTATAGGGGTGCCATGGGGTTTGCACCTGATTTCCCAACAGTTTGGGATGGTCCAGGCCGGGCCGGGCTGATTCGGGTTTGTCCCCGTGAATTGCTCCGGAAGCCATTTGAGGGGTCAACCGGACTTAGAATCGCGCGAATTTGGCCTCATTGAAATCGTCTCGATGAGCCAACCTAGGTCGCAGTGTTGTTGTTCCAATCCGACTACATAGATTTATTTGGATTATCCAAGTATCATGTGCATTACTATACACATAAATGATACAACATAAAATCTTGGCCAATGCAATATACACCAACAATACAACACAAGTATTGTGACGACCCATCAATGCAGACGGTGAGATTCAATTTATTTTTGCATCTCTTTTCACCCAGAAGAATGCTATCCTAGAAGCCTGCCAAGAGCAATTTTATCCGGGCAACCCGCCCCAGAGATAATCCACGCCCTCATTGAATTTAGGATCTTAAAAATATAATACAACTTAGATGTCCAATACTTAGATGTATAAATTTCTCACCTAACATCAAAATATTAATATAATATCATGTAGGATTATCATTAGATTAGTGCTGACAAATCAATATGGTGGATAAGCATATTTTATTTATTGCATTAAAAATATTAAATTCAGCACTATTTTAAAAATATATCTGGGCGGAAGTAGTCTCGTTTTTTTAGATGTATTCGGGTCCAAAATCCAGCTTATCCAAGCAAAATTAGAAAAAGTGTTCAACATAAAAGTTGTAGGTCTCGTGGAACCAGTCAAAATTCATATCTTACATGTCCATTTTGGTGCCCAAATGTGGGGGTTCGCACAGTTCACACGACATATGTGTTCTCATATGAACGCGGCCCTATATATATATATATATGTGTGTGTGTGTGTGTGTGTGTGTGTTGCTGGTCGTTCAACGCTCTCTTGGACCGGTCGAGCTGAACCGCATTAGCTCGAGAGCGTGTCAAACGCGTAAACAGTCAAAAATGAGAACCAACAGTAGACAGCGAGGTTTTTACGTGGAAAACCCGGAAAGAGAAAAAACCACGGGGCCTAGCCCAGTTCTGAACGATCCACTAGTTTTGTGAGTTACAGAGAGAATTATTTTTCGAGGGTGACAAGCCACCGCTCGTTACAAAGATTTTGTTAAGTCCTTCAAATCCTCGGGAGCCGAGCGTAGTGCACTGAAGCGTGCTCGGGGATAGACTTGAGCGGAGCGGCCTGGAGCTGAGCGCTGCGGAGCGGCCTGGAGCGGAGCGCTGTGGAGCGGCCTGGAGTGGAGCGTTGCGGAGCGGCCTGGAGGGGAGCGGCCTGGAGCGGAGCGCTGCGGAGCGGAGCGGCCTGGAGCGGTGCGCTGCGGAGCGGAGCGGCCTGGAGCGGAGCGCTGCGGAGCGGAGCGGCCTAGAGCGGAGCGGCCTGCAGCGGAGCGGCCTGGAGAAGAGCGCTGCGGAGCGGAGCGCTGCGGAGCGGCCTGGAGCGGAGCACTGTGGAGCGGCCTGGAGCAGAGCGTATATGGGGTCCACACTAGAGAGTTTGGAATCCAACTGGGATTCTCCTAAAGTATTTAAAGGAGAGCTGGAATGCTGATGGAAATCCTCGAGGGGGAGCTTGAAGGTTGATGAAGATCTTCAAAGAGTCATCGCCGGAAAACTCAATAGCTCATTCTTCTCCCCACGCCAAAAGTCCCTTCAAATGGAGGCCTGACCCTCCTTTTATAGTTTTTGAGGAGAGTGTTCTGGTAACTGTGTCATACTGATTCTTGGACAAGAGAATGATGATGCTTGATTCGGGGCACGCGGATTGTCAACTTTGTGATTATGACGAATTTGCCCCCCCGGTCACGCTGGGCAGCCTCCCTTGTGGTGGTGGTGGTGGTGGCCGGCGATCGCCGCCGGCGATGGATGATAGTGGTGCACCATGAGGATCATACGAGAGCGGAAGTGTCTCCCGTGGAGAGGGAGCGCTTCCTGCGGAGTAGGAGCGAGTAGGAGCGCAAGAGCACTTCCCACGGAGCAGGAGCGAGCGGAGGCGCTCTTACGGAGCAGGAGCGAGCGGATGCGCTCTTATGGAGCAGGAGCGAGCGGAAGCGCTCTTACGGAGCAGGAGCGAGCGGAAACGCTCTTACGGGACAGGAGAGAGCGGAAGCGCTCTTACGGGGCAGGAGCGAGCGGAAGCGCTCATACGGAGCAGGAGCGAGCGGAAGCGCTTCCTGCGGAGCAGGAGCGAGCGGGAGCACAAGAGCACTTCCCGCGGAGTGGGAGCGAGTGGAAGCGCTCTTACGGAGCAGGAGCGAGCGGAAGCGCTCTTACGGGGCAGGAGCGAGCGGAAGCGCTGTTACGGGGGAGGAGCGAGCGGAAGCGCTCTTACGGGGCAGGAGCGAGCGGAGGCACTCTTATGGGGCAGGAGCGAGCGGAGGCGCTCTTACGGGGCAGGAGCGAGCGGAAGCGCTCTTACGGAGCAGGAGCGAGCTGAGGCGCTCTTACGGAGCAGGAGCGAACCGAGGCGCTCTTACGGAGCAGGAGCGAGCGGAGACGCTCTTACGGAGCAGGAGCGAGCGGACGCGCTCTTACAGCACAAGAGGGAGCGAAAGCGCTCTTACAAGGCAGGAGCGAGCGGAAGCGCTCTTACGGGGCAGGAGCGAGCGGAAGCGCTCTTACGGCGCAGGAGCGAGCGGAAGCGCTCTTGAGCAATTTTTATGGAACAAGTGGTAGCGCGAAGATGCTTAGCTACGAGATTAAGACCAGACATAAAATTGGGGTTGTCAAGCGGGTCCGGGCGAGTCTGTGATGAGAAACTCTTGGTCTGACTCAACCCGAACCCTTTTAGGGGAACCCCAACAATTGCCCCCAGTTTTCGGAGGCCGAGATTTGCAATAGATAGTCCGAAAATTTCTACCACTCATTATGAGTCAGTGGGGGGAGCGTTTCGACATGACAGCCCTCGCGCTCTATAAATTTGCGCTAGGCGATTACAGAATTGAGGTGGAAAAAATTCCCGGAGCCTTTGCGAAGGAGGATCGCCACTTTCCGGACGGAGGAAATTTCCACGGTCGCAAGAGAGGAGGTTTTTGCTCGTGGCGAAGAATATCACCCGGAAGCCCGCTCGCGACGTAGCAGGCATGATGAGTCCAAATTATATACACTGGGCCATTTTTCTAGTCAAAGCACTACACATTAGACTTATTATCATTCATATTTGATCGTTATCTGTTATTCCTTGCGAAGTGCACTTGTTGGCCTGTTTGTGGTGTGCAATTGCGCGCTTTGTTGTTGGGGGCAAGTACAATGTGCTCCCCATCCTTTTTATGCCTTTATACTTGTGTTGGAGGTGTGTTCCCAGCGTTTGGGTGTGTTGTGGAGGTGGGCAGATCGTCCATATTGCCCAGAATTCATCCTGTATGAATCGCATGGTCGTGCGTTTTCTTGACGCACGGTCGGCTGCGATCGTGCGTTATGATCGGCTGGTCAATTTGGCGATCTGCCCCGCTCGTGCGTTTTCTTTACGCACGGTTGGCCTCAATCGTGCGCGAACAAAACGCACGACCTCCTATTGGTGGCCAGATTTCGAGTTTTCTGAATTTACCAGTGCGTTTTTACGCACGGTTGGCTTCGACCGTGCGTGAGTAAAATGCACGGGCGCGCCTACTTCGTCTTCCTGGCCTTTATGCTCGTTAAATATTGCACGGTTCACGCACGGTCGTGCGTTCGACCGTGCGTGACCAATTTCTGACTATTTTTCTATAAAAGCGCAGATTTCCGCCCTAATCAGGATATATTTCCTTTCCCACGTCCAAGAGCTCCAGTTCCGCGCCATTTTCTCCGCTCCATCGCCGCCCACCATTTGGAGGTGCTCCGGACATATTCTTCACGCCAATCTCGAGCCGGAGTATCCTCTCGGCCTCCTCCATCATTCAGAAGTTTCCAATCTCCATTTCAACGAATTTTGCACTATATTCTTGGAGTTCTCCGACAAGATCATGGCTGAAGGCTATTGACGAAGAAGACGTGTCCATTGGGAGGTAGTGACAACCCTCTTCTACCCCAAACGACAGTTGAAGACCGAGCCCGGACGAGGATTGACAACCCTAGATTCCGGCCGTGAATCTCCGACGAGTCTTCGTGCTTCGGTTGTAATCTTACCTCCTCCTTGTTATTTTTGCTGATTCTATTTGATGTGTGAGGTTGTATATTTCTATATGAATGATGTCCATAAACCCTAAATATTATTAGTGTAATTTTCCATGGTTTTGTGGTTATGTTTGTGGTTTATGTGATTTGAGGAGCGCCCCATTCCATCCTCCATCCCACCGTCACGTTCGTGTGCCGCACTAGCAATTGCTAGTGGAGTGCTTGTCGACGAGGTGCTTGCGACCCTCATTCCGTTTGCCTACTCGTCCATCCGCCTAGTGAAGCGTGGCATAGCGTCCCGTGTAATCTATTCGCCTAATGAAGCAGCGGGCTCAAGGCCTGCACAGTTCGATTCCGCTAGCCTACTCGTCCATCCGCCCTTGCGAAGCAGCGCGCTCAAGGCCTGCCTAGTCTCCATCCCGCTAAGCGAAGCATTGCATAGCGGCATTGTATAAGAGTAGTTGTAGTATTTTCTCTTTATTTCCACAAACCAAAACCCCCCTGTTTCCGCAACCCATCCGACTTAAGGACTTCAATCTCAAGTCCTTTCTCAATAGTAAACTCCACCTTACTATGTTCCTTCGAGATCGATACTTGGGGATTCACTCCCACATTTTATATTACTTGAACGATCGGTACACTGCCGTTTTGTGCCGCAGTCTTGCTACCGCCTATAGTGGTGTGCTAAGATTTGCGCATCAAGTTTTTGGCTCCGTTGCCGGGGAACACAGACGTGCGAGTTGCTGTAGAGGGAGGCAAGAGATAGTAGTTCTTCCAGTGTGTGTAGCCGCCTTATTGTTTTTGTTTGCTTTTTAATTATATATTGTTTGTTATTATTTCTTTCTCTCCTGTTTTAAAGTTTTAGGCAAGTTTAATCCAAGTAGTTTTATTTGTCTGTGTAAATTTCCTTGCAAAGAATTTCAGTTTCATTATATCTGCATTTATTGTTGAAAATGTCTTCATGAGATATTTCTCCTAGCACTTACGACATGATGGTCTATTATATAGACCAAATGAAGGAGTTAAATGCTAGGCAGTGTAGGAACGTTGTTTGCTTGTTGTGTCGAGGAGAGGGTCATGAATTGAAGGACTGTCCTAGTCTTTTCAATCCTGACCGCTGCTTCTCCACTCATGACAACATTGTTCCTATCACACATTCTTTACCCATGGAGGCAATCGTGCCCTCTATCCCCGAGTTTATCTCGTGCATGGACTCCTCACTCCCTGTGTATGGATTCACTCCTAGTGATGATGATCACTCATCTGTTGGCCAACAAGGAGAGGAATGGGAGCTCCTAGATGCTCCTGAGTGGGATGTGGAAAGTATTCTTTCCATCGGGGAGGCATTAGCAGATCTTTTTGTGGAGGAACCAAATCTTTTTGTTCCTCCAGTTTCTTTGCAAGATTTTTCTACACACATTCTTTATGATCTTATCGAAGTGAAGGAGTGAGATGATGCTTCTGACTTGGAGGATGCTCCAAAGTGGGATGAGGAGTTTGTTTTCCCCGAAGGGGAGAATGAATGCTTTGAACACGTTGGTGCACCTCGGTGGGATGAGAAGGATACTCTCTCTGATGAGGAGGTTTGCACTTCCTCATGGGACGAGGAGGTCCAACTCACCACCGAGTCCCTTGAGTTCTTGGGTTCCCCTCGCTATGATACTTACGATGATGATAGCGATCTATCCTTGGATCCTGCCGGGAGTGAAACCGGGATCACTCCCATAATTACAGATTATTTATGTCTTTCTTCTATTTTGTTTCCTGACCATCCTTCTTGGCTTGAACACATGCAAGGGGATTCAGTAGTGTTAAATCTTTTGGAAGCCGAATCTGAAATGCCCTCTAATGTTGATCCACCTCTATCTCCTCTTCCTGATATTTTTAATGCTTATTCTTTTCCATCCATGCAGGATTTTGAGTATGTTGGCCCATTTTTGGGTAATGATGAAAACCAATACTAGCAGGGGAAATATAGTGCAGTGATGATGTTTCCCTTGAAGGATTGGCTGCAGGGAGGCAAAAGATATTCATATCCTGAGCTAATGTCGGAAGAGAAGAAGAAGCCTAAAAAGAAAGAGATTTGGGGATGGAAGATAAATCCTACTTTCTGCCCCTACTGCTGGGTCTTCGGGCCCATTTCATTCATTTCTAGTTACTACTTTAAATCAACGTATAGTTGATTTCTTCGATGGATGTGTAATAATAATAAGTAGACTTTATTATTATCTCTTTTATGTTTAGACAATGATATTAAAACTGCATAATACAGGTATTAAGTCCAACTTAACGACGGTAAACAAAAGCACTGCTGGGAGACAACCCAAGTTTTTGTTGCTTTTATTTTTCTCTAACGTGCTAATAGTTTAGTTTTACATATATATTTTGTGCGTGGAGTCTTTTGCCTGCAGGTGTGCGGCAATTTCTTTGGTGGCAGACTCTTGGAGCTAAATTTACAGAATTTAACGCCAAATCTTCTGGTATGCTCATTTCTGAGCATGGGGTAACCTCTCCTCTTTTCATTGTCTTACACTCATGTTGTTAATTCAGCTGATCTTAGTGCGTAGATTAAGTATGGGGGAGAGTTGTTTGTTACCCACAGTGCACGAAAATGTTGGATTGCATACTAGAAGTAATTTTATTTTAGCTTTGTAATAAATTGGTTCATATGCTTCACACACCATTTCACCCGCACAAGCGTGCACTCACTTGTTTGTGTGCTTCCGTACACGCTATCTTGGTTTGGAAGGTGAAATAGGATGTTAGCTTAAGAATTGTAAATCAGAGTGTGATGTTGACTCTTGTAGTGCTAGTCGCATCCGCATGCTCTAGTAGAAATTTGAGTAAAATTAGATTATTTCTATGCATTTAATTTACGATTAGTGTTTTTGCGTAGTTTTAAATTTATTATACTCAATTGGTGAATGTGAATGAAATTGGCGGTAGCACGGTGTTGTGTGTAGGCAAGCACTAGTTGTGTGTTGCTCAAGTCGGAAGGAAGGTTTACCTTTCTCATGGGCTAAGAACTTGCCCCAAGCGACTCTTGAAGCATGGGCGAGAGCAACTCATATTGTTAAACGTGATGTAGGCCATTTTTTGGCTAGTTTGAGCCTTGTTTTCCATGACCTATGCGTTTACCTTTGCAAGCCAAGTTTGTGCCTACCCTTCTTTTGTTTCAGCTCTTCTTTCAATCACCAAAGCCTGAAACTTATCCAATTATCGCAACCAAGTAGCGAGTTAACTGAAATCATATTTCTTGATTTGGTGTGATGTTTGGAACCTTTGTGATGTGAAAGAAAAAGTGTATTGTGTGCTGAACACATTATTGTAAACCAACCGGGGGATAAAAGAAAAAAAAGAAAAAAAATGAAGATCAAAAGAAAAATCTGAAAAGAATTGGAATGAAGAGAAATCCCTTTGTGCATAATAAAAATTTAGTTGGTATTTGTTGGAGTAGGCTGTGTGCACACCCAGTTTTCAAGCTAAGTTTGGGGGTGTGTCACACTAGCATCGTTCTTGGTCTTGTTTTAGTACAACGTTATCTTTTGACTCAATTGGGTTGTGTAGCCGTCTCGTTTATCATTGAATATCATATCGTAACCTAAGCCCCATTATAACCTGAAAGCCCTATTGATTTAACTTGTGAGTTTGCTAGCGCCGTGGAGAGAGTGTAGCCGGGCAAGCTTATGGCTCTCGTCGTTGATGGATTTCAGCGGAGTTATCCCTGAATTCCGGTCTTTTGCAACACCCTCCTGAGTGGCTTGTTTACTTTCTCATCAGGCACGACCGCACAAATTCTTCATGATTCACCATCTGAGTATAACTAAATCTCTACTTACGCCTTAATACTTTTGTAAATTAGTTAGCATAGCTAGAATCTCCTTTTATTGAATTTCTATTTGCATAAGTATGCTACTTCGCACCGTACTCCTATTTTGCAATTCTCTTCAATAACTACCATTTTCATACTCCGCCGGATTTGTTTGCTCGGGACGCGCAAACAGGTAAGTCTGGGGGTGTGATGAGTCCAAATTATATACACATTTATGAACTCATCTGGGCCGATTTTCTAGTCAAAGAACTACACATTAGACTTATTATCGTTCATATTTGATCATTATCTGTTATTCCTTGCGAAGTGCACTTGTTGGCCTGTTTGTGGTGTGCAATTGCGCGCTTTGTTGTTGGGGGAAAGCACAATGTGCTCCCCATCCTTTGTATGCTTTTATACTTGTGCTGGAGGTGTGTTCCCAACGTTTGGGTGTGTTGTGCAGGTGGGCAGATCGTCCATATTGCCCAGAATTCATCCTGTATGAATCGCACGGTCGTGCGTTTTCTTCACGCACGGTCAGCTGCGATCGTGCGTTATGATCGGCTGGTCAATTTGGTGATCTGCCCCGCTCGTGCATTTTCTTCACGCATGGTTGGCCTCAATCGTGCGCGAACAAAACGCACGACCTCCTATTGGTGGCCGGATTTCGAGTTTTCTGAATTTACCCGTGCGTTTTTACGCACGGTTGGCTTTAACCATGCGTGAGTAAAACGCACGGGCGCGCCTGCTTCGTCTTCCTGGCCTTTATGCTCGTTAAATATTGCACGGTTCACGCACGGTCGTGCGTTCGACCGTGCGTGACCAATTTCTGACTATTTTTCTATAAAAGCGCAGATTTCTGCCCCAATCAGGATAGATTTTCTTTCCCACGTCCAAGAGCTCCAGTTCCGCGCTATTTTCGCGCTCCATCGCCGCCCACCATTTGGAGGTGCTCAGGACATATTCGTCACGCCAATCTCGAGCCAGAGTATCCTCTCGGCCTCCTCCATCATTCAGAAGCTTCCAATCTCCATTTCAACGGATTTTGCACTATATCCTTGGAGTTCTCCGGCAAGATCGTGGGTGAAGGCTATTGACAAAGAAGACGGGTCCATTGGGAGGTAGTGACATCCCTCTTCTACCCCAGATGACATTTGAAGACCGAGCCCGGACGAGGATTGACAACCCTAGATTCCGGCCGTGAATCTCCGACGAGTCTTCGTGCTTCGGTTGTAATCTTACCTCCTCCTTGTTATTTTTGCCGATTCTATTTGATGTGTGAGGTTGTATGTTTCTATATGAATGATGTCCATAAACCCTAAATATTATTAGTGTAATTTTCCATGGTTTTGTGGTTATGTTTGTGGTTTATGTGATTTGAGGAGCGCCCCATTCCATCCTCCATCCCACCGTCACGTTCGTGTGCCGCACTAGCAATTGCTAGTGGCGTGCTTGTCGACGAGGTGCTTGCGACCCTCATTCCGTTTGCCTACTCGTACATCCGCCTAGTGAACCGTGGCATAGCGGCCCGTGTAATCCATTCGCCTAACGAAGCAGCGCGCTCAAGATCTGCACAGTTCGATTCCTCTAGCCTACTCGTCCATCTGCCCTTGCGAAGCAGCGCGCTCACGGCCTGCCTAGTCTCCATACCGCCAAGCGAAGCATTGCATAGCGGCATTGCATAGGAGTAGTTGTAGTATTTTCTCTTTATTTCCACAAACCAAAACCCCCCGTTTCCGCAACCCATCCGACTTAAGGACTTCAATCTCAAGTCCTTTCTCAATAGTAAACTCCACCTTACTGTGTTCCTTCGAGATCGATACTTGGGGATTCGCTCCCATATTTTATATTACTTGAACATTCGGTACACTACCGTTTCGTGCCGCAGTCTTGCTACCGCCTATAGCGGTGTGTTAAGATTTGCGCATCAAGGCGCAGGGGGTGTAGGGGAGCGCACCTGAGCACGCCGCTCCTCAAAGCGGCTCACCGGGCCCAGAAAATGCGAAAAGGGCGCGGGAGGCGCGCACCTAAGCTCACCATAACTCAGAAAAGGCGCGGCGCTGCCGCGCATGGGTCGCAGCGCTGCCGCGCACGGACTGCGCAGGCTGTGTGGCACTGCCGCTCACGGACTGCGCAGGCTGTGTGGCACTGCCGCGCACCGACAGCGCGTGAATAGTGCGCGACACTGCCGCGCGCGTCAGTGCGTGGCTGTCGGGCAGTGCGCGGGCAGTGCGGTCGCAAGCAAGCAGTGCGCGACACTACTGCGCGCGGGCTGCGCCTGCCGCACACATGGCGCGGCCTTGCCGCGCACGGGCTGCGCGGCGCTGCCGCGCCCGGACAACACGGCGCCGCTGCACCCGGGTCGCAGTGCTGCCGCGCCCTAGGTACTGCTGCACTTCCGGGAGCGCGGCTCTACGCGGCCGCTCCACTGGGTGAGGCCTTCCATGCCCGGGAAGCACACGCCCGTGATCCACCTTGAGCGCGAGACTTTTTGCGGTTTGGAGTGCTGCTCCATCTTGTCGGAGGCTTTTGTCTTTTCATTTGAAGATTTTTTGAGGGAACACGGTTCCTGTCCGATCATGAGGGGTGTAGGACCCGAGCGGCCGAATTGCTCGGACTCACTCTCGATGTGGAGGGTTGGCCACCATCTTGTCAGAGATTGTCTCCTTTCCATTTGGAGATTCGCTGGGCGAATACGGGATGGCGCGCGCGCGGGGAGGCATGCGGATAGGCGCAAGCGCAGAGAGGCGTCGTTCCCCTAAGAGGGAGTGGTAAGCTTACGGCCGCACTCTGATGAGGAGGCGGTCGAGGACGCGCTCCAATATTTCATTTGCGGCTTTTAATATTTCTTTTTGCTAAGCCTGAAGGCGTATGTTTGGGCCGTCATGCAGAGGGATGCTTGATCCCTTGTCCTGGCAGTGCTAGTGGACCCAAAGTGCATTTTTCTTAAATGACACATGAGACTCGATATTCGTCCTGATTGGTATCCGTAGGAGGACTTGGGGTTTTCACTTTGGTGAAGATATTATGCAGTCCTGGAGCGAGATGCTCTGCAGCGTAGGAGCGAGGTGCCTTGCAACGCGGGAGCCAGATGCTCTGCATCGTGGGAGCGGGGTGCCCTGCAATGCGGGAGCGTGGTGCTCTGCAGTATGGGAGCGGGGTGCTCTCCAACGCGGGAGCGTGATGCTCTGGAGCGTGGGAGCAGGGTGCCCTCCAACACGGGAGCGTGATGCTCTGCTGCGTGGGAGCGAGGTGTCGTGCAACGCTGGAGCGTGATGCTCGACAGCGTGGGAGCGAAGTGCCCTGCAATACGGGAGCGTGATGCTCTACAGCATGGGAGCGAGGTGTCCTGCAACGTGGGAGCGTGATGCTCGATAGTGTGGGAGCGGAGTGCCCTGCAACGCAGGAGCGTGATGCTCTGCAGCATGGGAGCGAGGTGCCCTACAACGTGGGAGTGTGATGCTCGGCAGCGTGGGAGCGAAGTGCCCTGCAACGCGAGAGCGTGATGCTCTACAGCGTGGGAGAGTGGTGCCCTGCAACACGGGAGCGTGATGCTCGGCAGCGTGGGAGCGGAGTGCCCTGCAATGCGGGAGCGTGATGCTCTGCAGCGTGGGAGCGAGGTGCCCTGCAATGCGGGAGCGTGATGCACGACAACGTGGGAGCGAAGTGCCCTGCAACGTGTGAGCATGATGCTATGCAGCGTGGGAGCGAGGTGCCCTGCAATGCGGGAGCGTGATGTTCTGCAGCATGGCAGCAGTGTGCCCTACAACGCTGGTGCGCGATGCTCGACAACGTGGGAGCGATGTGCCCTGCAACGCGAGAGCGTGATGCTCTGCAGTGTGGGAGCGGGGTGCCCTGCAACGTGGGAGCGTGATGCTCTGCAGCGTGGGAGCGAGGTGCCCTGCAACGCGGGAGCGTAATGCTCTGCAGCGTGGGAGCGGGGTGCCCTGCAACACGAGAGCGCGATGCTCGGCAGCGTGAGAGCGAAGTACCCTACAACGCGGGATTGTGATGCTCCGCAGCGTGGGAGCAAAGTGCCCTGCAACACGGGAGCGTGATGCTCCACAGCGTAGGAGCGAGGAGTTTTGCTTCATAGTTGAGCCGAATTCCCCAAAGTTTGGAACGCTTGTTATTCAGGGTTGAAGTCGGGGTTAGCGGCCTTCACCCCAGGAGCCTTGCTTTGGGAGTTCTGTGTTGCTTCCCCCGCTAGAGGACCATGCTGCCTTCCCTCTAAATGCCCCCGGGTTGCACCGGGTGGAAAGAACTGTCAGCATTGGAAGATTCGCCCTCAGCATTGGCTTCCGCGCGAGCGACGTCTTCAGGTCGAACCTGATCGGCGACTGTCGGAGGCCGAGGAATTTGGGCGTCAACAGGAATGGGGGCGCGGGTTGCCCCGAGGTTCATCAGTAGATCAAGCATCTCGGCTTGCCGCTCTTCTATCATGAGCATGCGTTCCTCAACAACAGCTGTCACCGCCACACCGACACCTTCGAGCGGCAGCATGCCAAAGCCGAGCGAGTTGCCAGGAGCGTGTTCAACATGCACCTCAGGAGTTGCTCTGTTTGCAGTGCAGGAGCTTTTTCTGGTCATCACTGTTGGTCAAGAGTACTACTGATTAGCACTATCTTCCAAGAATCCTCAGAGAGTTGGGAATCTTGTTCCCACAGACGGCGCCAAACTGTTGCAGGTCGTTCAACGCTCTCCTGGTCCGGTCGAGCTGAACCGCCTTAGCTCGAGAGCGAGCCGAACGCGCAAACAGTCAAAAATGAGAACCAACAGTAGACAACGAGGTTTTTACGTGGAAAACCCAGAAAGGGAAAAAACCACAGGGCCTAGCCCAGTTCTGAACGATCCACTAGTTTTGTGAGTTACAGAGAGAATTTTTTTTAGAGGGTGACAAGCCACCGCTCGTTACAGAGATTTTGTTAAGTCCTTCAAATCCTCGGGAGCCGAGCGTAGTGAAGCATGCTCAGGGATAGCCTTGAGCGGACCGTCGGGGATAGCCTTGAGCGGAGCGCTGCGGAGCATCCTGGAGCGGAGCATCCTGGAGCAGAGTGCTGCTGAGGAGTTTGGAGCGGAGCGGCGTGGAGCGGAGCACTGCGGAGCGACGTGGAGCGGAGCGCTGCGGAGCGGCCTGGAGCGGAGCGCTGCAGAGCAACCTAGAGCGGAGCGCTACGGAGCAGCCTGGAGCAGAGCGCTGCAGAGCAGCCTGGAGCGGAGCGCTGCAGAGCATCCTGGAGCGGAGCGCTGCGGAGCGGCCTGGAGCGGAGCGGCCTGCAGCGGAGCGGCCTGCAGCGGAGCACTGCGGAGCGGCCTGGAGCGGAGCATTGTGGAGCGGCCTGGACCAGAGCGTCGATGGGGTCCACACTAGAGAGTTTGGAGCCCAACTAGGAATCTCCCAAATTCGTTGAAGGAGAGCTGGAATGCTGATGGAAATCCTCGAGGGGGAGCTTGAAGGTTGATGAAGATCTTCAAAGAGTTCTCGCCGAAAAACTCAAGAGCTCCTTCTGCTCCCCATGCCAAAAGTCCCTTCAAATGGATGCCTGATCCTCCTTTTATAGTTTTTGAGGAGGGCATTCTGGTAACTGCGTTATGCTGCTTCTTGGACAAGCGAATGAGGATTCTTGATTTGGGGCACGCGGATTGTCAACTTTATGATTGTGACTAATTTTCCCCCCGGTCACGCTAGCAGCCCGGGCAGCCTGGGCAGCCTCCCTGGTGGTGGTGGTGGCCGGCGATCGCCGCCGGCGATGGATGATAGTGGTGCACCATGAGGATCATACGAGTGTGGAAGTGTTTCCTGTGGAGCAGGAGCGCTTCCTGCGGAGTAGGAGCGAGAGGGAGCGCAAGAGCACTTCCCACGGAGCAGGAGCGAGCGGAAGCGCTCTTACGGGGTAGGAGCGAGCAGAAGCGCTCTTACGAGGCAGGAGTGAGCGGAGGCGCTCTTACGGGGCAGGAGCGAGCGGAGGCGCTCTTACGGGGCAGGAGCGAGCGGACGCGCTCTTACGGCGCAGTAGCGAGCGGAAGTGCTTCCTGCGGAGCAGGAGCGAGCGGGAGCACAAGAGCACTTCCCGCGGAGTGGGAGCGAGCAAAAGCTTTCTTACGGAGCAGGAGCGAGTGGAAGCGCTCTTACGGGGCAGGAGCGAGCAAAAGCTCTTACGAGCAGGAGCGAACGGAAGCGCTGTTACGGGGCAGGAGCGAGCGGAGGCGCTCTTACGGGGCAGGAGCGAGCGGAAGCGCTCTTACGGAGCAGGAGCGAGCAAAGACGCTCTTACGGAGCAGGAGCGAGCGGAGGCACTCTTACGGAGCAGGAGCGAGCGGAGGCGCTCTTACGGGGCAGGAGCGAGCGGAGGCGCTCTTACGGGGCAGGAGAGAGCGGAAGTGGTCTTACGACGCAGGAGCGAGCGGAAGCGCTCTTGAGCAATTTTTATGGAACATGTGGAAGCAAGAAGATGCTTAGCTGTGGGATTAAGACCGGACATAAAATTGGGGCTGTCAAGCGGGTCCGGGCGAGGCTGTGATGAGAAACTCTTGGTCTGACTCAACCCGAACCCTTTTAGGGGAACCCCAACAATATATTTATATATATATGTATATATATACACACACACACACACACGAGTGACGGTGCACGGGGGACCTTCCGGCGGGCTTCGCTCGCCACCGGCCTTCATACAAAATTGGGCATTGGATGCACTCAGACATCTCATGTTCGTTGTAATTGTAAGACCCCATATTTTTTCTTTTTCAAACCCGGAGTCAAATGCCCAGAACCGCCGTTTTGCGGTGACATACTCCCTCGGGAAGGTCGCCACTACAAAATGCCGATCCTGCCGGCCTTATCGGTCACAGAAAAAGTTAGAGTAACAAACTTGAGAAGAAGCAAAGTCCACATCACATAGATAGTAAACTATCATAAAGAGATGTTCACATAATCATAACTGAAATCAAAGACAGAAGGTTACAATAATAAAAGGGCTCATGCCCTGTACATCATGGCCTCACTACAAGATCACTCGCGGAAGCTAACTACTAATCACTCCCTGATCCTGAATCTGGTGCTCCTGTAATAAACTGGCCCTGCCTCTAATGCTGCTGCGTCTCTTCGATCCCCTAAAATGATATGGTCCACCGACCGTTAGTCAAAATACTAAGCCAATCCCCCACCCCTCCCCCGGTGACTCCTAGGCACCGTGCGGGAAGGATGAAGCGGAGGACAACAAGGGGTATAACAATAGCAGATGACAGGGGTACAGGGAATGTCTACACTACACATGTATATATATATATATATAATTGAAGCAGTAAAAGAGCATAGTAAATGCAGGTAAAGAATAAGTAAAGTGCAGTAAGTAAAGACATGTATATAACAGAAAGTAACCATTGATTTATAGGAATGCCCATACAAACCTATAGACCAAGGGGTCGTTTAGCAGGGCCTATCGTATAAAAAGTCCCATAAATAATTTATACGATAGGGGTAGGGGTTAAAATGCAATGCTTATGGCATGACATGCAGAGTTATGCAGTTTATGCTATGCTCATACAAGTGCAACTCACACACTTCGAATCTATGCGCACATGCCTTTAGTTCCCCCTTTTTGGAGCTAGCAAGACTCCCAGGATACTCCCGTAGTGGCAAACGGAAGCGGTGGGTTGGGCCTCGCCCACCTCTAGATTGGTATTCACACTACCTAACCTAGACCTATCGTATGCCTCAACGCAAACCGCAGAGCATCTGCGTACTCTTACTGGCTGGACCACCAGAATTTTATGGCTAAGTGCAAAGTCTACTATATCCCGAGCCATAAACTCACCGGCTAATCCTCCCGGTACAACAAACATTACTGAGCCACAAGCTCACCGGACTTACTAGTCCGCTGCTTCAACTACCGAGCCTACCGCTCGTACAACCAACCCAACTAACCTCCGGTAACCATAGGGTGTGGGTGTGTGTATTGTTAAGTTAATCTTGTACAACATCTTACTCCTACAGTTTATGGTTAATCTTGGACTTCCCGAGGATTACCTTGTTAAGGGCTCGCTACGGTACTAGGAGCTATACTGCGATGACACCCAAAAGCTCCCTTTCTCAAGACACTTAATGTTATTGGTAGCTACCCGTAAGAATACCCTTCTTGTCATTTCTCTTGAATTATCCCTAAGCATTTTATGACAGGCTAAGGGAAAGACGATCTTTCGTCAGTCCCGATCACAACTCCACCCTTAACTCTCCGAGCACACTCTCATCTCATAAATTCTTTTTGATGACCTTCAATCTCTTCAACCTGACCATGTGCACCATCTACATGCCACTTCCACTTGGTAGGCCCATAAATACCCAAGTTTCACATTTTTACTATACGCAGACCAAACTAACTATATGAAACTAATAAGTAGAAGTACTCCAAATATTCATCCTCATGACACAAGATTATTACTGGAGGTCTATCATGACATTATAAGACTAAATCCAGAAATTCATAATTTTCCTTGATTATTTGCATTTATTATCATTTCTTCAATATTTGTCAAGTATGAATATGAGCATGAAGTGTAAGGTATTCTTATGATATGACTCCCATAAAATTAAGATAAATCTATCATGCCAAAATAACAGTAAGTAATGAATATCACAATTTTACAGTAAGAAAATGTCCTCTGTTTTTAATATTTAACTTCTATCCAAACTTGAAGATTTATGAAGGAACTACCAAGAATACTTATGTCAAAATTATGGAAAATTTACCAGACCTCTATTGTGTTCAGAAAAGCTTAATTACAGAGTTTCACAATTTATGGGTATCATTTCCTCACTGAAATAATTACTCCAAATAATTCCTAATTTGCACATGTTATGAAGTAGCCTACTGATAACAATTTCCAAAAATTCTATAAAACTTCACAGAGCTTCCTAGTGCTCTGAAATGTCCTATCACCAAGTTGCACATTTTTCTAGAGAGTTTTGGACCCTTAATTATATTCCTTAAAGTTATGACAAAATAGGTGCCTTGTAAATGAAGTACTGGTTAAATCATCTAATAAATTTCACAAAAATACCAGAGGTCTATAATATGATTATAAAGCACTACCAAGCTTTCATCATCATCCAAGACCATTTGAGCATGTAAATGTCTCTTATAAGAAATTTCCCTAAATGGTTTATGACCTGATTTAGGGGAATTAAATTCTCCTAAAATTCTCTCAAAATTCTCTATAGCATAATCACACCCCATGAACATATATCCTAGGTTCCATGGCCATTCTATAACTTTTGACCACATGTCATTCACAAAGCTCTATCTGCACCCTAAGTGGTAAAACTATGGTCCTAGGGCATATCCACCTCTACACCACCCCATCTTACTCATGAAGGTGTTTTAGGTGTTCCTAAACCAGTGGCCAAGGTTTCAACTCATGGTGATGAGTTCTGACCACCATACCCCAAGATAAACACCATGCCCTAACTTTGACCCAATTTGACCTAACTTGGGTTAACAATTTACCCAAATCAGTCCCAATTGGGCTGAGATTTTTACCAGGGTCATGTGATAAACCTAAAAATTACCCACCAAAATTTGGAGGGCATTGGAGGTCATTTGACCCAATAATTAATTGGTATTTAATTTATGAAATTATTACAAAAACCTTAGAAAAAGGTTCTCCTAAAATTCTCATCTTTGGGTATGATGTGTGGGTAGGTGTAAACAGACTAGGTTACAATTTTCAAGTCAATCTCATAACCCAATCAAAAGTTATTCAAGATAAGGTGGATGTCCTACACTAGGGACCAGTCCCACCAAAATGGACCTACAGGGAGCTACAGAACTCCTTTTGGGCTGAAATTAATTTTAAAATAAACTAGACTCCAAGGGCTACAACCTTGGTGTTGACCACTTTTTCATTTGAGGGGTTCTAATATCTCTAATAATTAAAACAAAATACTGCAGGAATAATTATTTAAACTAAAATTCTGCGTTGAATATGGTCTGCGATGTCAATTCATTGCTCGATCTACGATGTCCTTTCATTGTCCTGGTAATAGGTCATCATTCCAAACATACTGTTACACCGTCTCATCTTTGCCCGAGTAACGTCGAATATGATCGACTAGAAAATCACCACGTTCACGACGCAACACCTTCTAAATTAGATCCAAAGGAAATCCAAGTCAGTAACTAATTTGTCCAATAAACAAAAGGTAAGCCCCAATAAACAAAAGATAAGCCTCAATAAACAAAAGATAAGCCACTATCTATTTTGGGCTAAGTATCTTCGATATCACCATGTTATATTCGTCCCAAGTATGCAAACAATCCTTAGGGCATACAACCTTAGACTTGGGGTTCTATTTGAAACTTGTTAATTCACTCCATACCCCAGACTCTTCGAAGTACCCTTTACGACAACCTTTTCAGGGTCAGCATGTGGCACAATCCCAAACCGGTCTCTTCTGAACTTGAATTTCTTATCCGACCCTCGGTGTTTGTCATGGTGGTTGTCTCAATATCAACATATCACTAGTACGAGGGTTATATCTACGAGTCCCCTACCATTCTGTTTATGTGTCAATCTCCTTAAGGCGATCCTATTAGTTTGGATAATCCTTTGATAGATGAAGTAGGGACACTAGAGGTATGGCTTAGGTGGCCAATCACATGTTAAGCTCCTCAATTAGTCTCTTGGGGTATCCTTGTATCTTAACCAAATTCATACCTACGGTCTATTTCAGACTAGGGCATGATATAAATTGTCATGGCAAGTCAAGTGTCCTAGTGGGGTTGAGTCTAACTCATTGACTAAAGGGCTATCTAAAGAGATCTTTGCAGCCGGAGGTATTTCATGCTGGGGGCAGGGTTCGCCGCAGGCTACAAAAGGAAACTTGGCAAAAGGTTCTGTTAAAAGTGGACTTTTTCATGTGATTTCCCCAAATGGGCACACCATTGCTTCCGCTGCTTAGTTTGTCCTCAAACTAAACTCGCGCGGGGTGGCCCAGGGTTTGTGGACTTCTTTTCTTCGGATCGAGGTTTTCCTGATACCACTTTGTAAGACCCCATTTTTTTTTCAACTCCGGGGTCTTATGCCCGGAACCGCCGTTTTGCGGTGACACCCTCACTCAGGAAGGTCGCCACTACAAAACGCCGATCCTGCCGGCCTTATCGATCACAGAAAAAGTAAGAGTAACAAACTTGAGAAGAAGACAAGTCCACATCACATAGATAGTAAACTATCATAAAGAGATGTCCACAAAATCATAATTGAAATTAAAGACAGAAGGTTACAATAATAAAGGGCTCATGCCCTTTACATCATGGCCTCACTACAAGATCACTCGCGGAAGCTAATACTAATCACTCCCTGATCCTGAATCTGCTGCTCCTGTAATAAACTGGACCTGCCTCCATCTGCACCGGCCTCTAGTGCTGCTGCGTCTCTTCGATCCCCTAAAATGATATGGTCCACCGACCGTTAGTCAAAAGACTAAGCCAATCCCCCACCCCTCCCCTGGTGACTCATAGACACCGTGCGGGAAGGATGAAGCAGAGGACAATAAGGGTTATAACAATAACAGATGACAGGGGTACAGGGAATGTCTACACTACACATGCATATATATATATATATAATTGAAGCAGTAAAAGAGCATAGTACGAGAAGGTAAAGAATAAGTAAAGTGCAGTAAGTAAAGACATGGATATAACAGAAAGTAACCATTGATTTATAGGAATGCCCACACAAACCTATAGACCAAGGGGTCATTTAGCAGGGCCTATCGTATAAAAAGTCCCATAACCAATTTATACGATAGGGGTAGGGGATAAAATGCAATGCTTATGCCATGACATGCAGAGTTATGCAGTTTATGCTATGTTCATACAAGTGCAACTCACACACTTCGACTCTATGCGCACATACCTTTAGTTCCCCCTTTTTGGAGCTAGCAAGACTCCCATGATACTCCCGTAGAGGCAAACGGAAGCGGTGGGTTGGGCCTCGCCCACCTCTAGGTTGGTATTCACACTACCTAACCTAGACCTATCGTACGCCTCAACGCAAAACCACGGAGCATCTGGGTACTCTTACTGGCTGGACCACCAGACTTTTATGGCTAAGTGCAAATTCCACACTTGCCGAGTCAGCGTATTGACGTCGGCGTGAACGACCGTCCAATACCGAAGACCCACCACCTTCATGCACATGCAAACATGTTCAACTATATCCCGAGCCATAAACTCACCGGCTAATCCTCCCGGCTCAGCAAACATTACTGAGCCACAAGCTCACCGGACTAACTAGTCCGCTGCTTCAACTACCGAGCCTACCGCTCGTACAACCAAACCAACTAACCTCCCATAACCACGGGGTGTGGGTGTGTGTATTGTTAAGTTAATCTTGTACAACATCTTACTCCTACAGTTTATGGTTAATCTTGGACTTCCCGAGGATTACCCTGTTAGGGGCTCGCTACGGTACTAGGAGCTATACTGGATGACACCCCAAAACTCCCTTTCTCAAGACACTTAATGTTATTGGTAGCTACCCGTAAGAATACCCTTCTTGTCATTTCTCTTGAATTATCCCTAAGCATTTTATGACAGGCTAAGGGAAAGACGATCTTTTGTCAGTCCCGAGCACAACTCTACCCTTAACTCTCCGAGCACACTCTCATCTCATAAACTCCTTTTGGTGACCTTCAATCTCTTCAACCTGACCATGTGCACCATCTACATGCCACTTCCACTTGGTAGGCCCCTAAATACCCAAGTTTCATATTTTTACTATACGGAGACCAAACTAACTATATGAAGCTGATAAGTAGAAGTACTTCAAATATTCATCCTCATGACACAATATTATTACTGGAGGTCTATCATGGCATTATAAGACTAAATCCAGAGATTCATAAGTTTTCTTGATTATTTGCATTTATTATCATTTCTCCAATATTTGCCAAGTATGAATATGAGCATGAAGTGTAAGGTATTCTTATGATATGACTCCCATAAAATTAATATAATTCTATCATGCCAAAATAACAGTAAGTAATGAATATCACAATTTTACAGTAAGAAAATGTCCTCTGTTTTTAATATTTAACTTCTATCCAAACTTTAAGATTTATGAAGGAACTACCAAGAATACTTATGCCAAAATTAGGGAAATTTACCAGACCTCTATTGTGTCCAGAAAAGCTTAATTACAGAGTTTCACAATTTATGGGTATCATTTCCTCACCGATATAATTACTCCAAATAATTCCTAATTTGCACATGTTGTGAAGTAACATACTGATAACAATTTCCAAAAATTCTATAAAACTTCACAGAGCTTCCTAATGCTCTGAAATGTCCTATGACCAAGTTGCACATTTTTCCAGAGAGTTTTGAACCCTTAATTATATTCCTTAAAATTATTACAAAATAGGTGCCTTGTAAATGAAGTAATGGTTAAATCATCTAATAAATTTCACAAAAAATACCAGAGGTCTATAATATGATTATAAATGCACTACCGAGGTTTCATCATCATCCAAGAGCATTTGAGCATGTAAATATCTCTTATAACAAATTTCCCTAAAGTGTTTATGACCTGATTTAGGGGAATTAAATTCTCCTAAAATTCTCCCAAAATTCCCTAGAGCATAATCACACCCCATGAACATATATCCTAGGTTCCATGGCCATTCTTTAACTGTTGACCACATGTCCTTCACAAAGTTCTATCTGCACACTAAGGGGTAAAACTAGGGTCCTAGGGCATATCCACCTCTACACCACCCTATCTTACTCATGAAGGTGTTTTAGGTGTTCCTACACCAGTGGCCAAGGTTTCAACTCATGGTGATGAGTTCTGACCACCATACCCCAAGATAAACACCATGCCCTAACTTTGACCAAATTTGACCTAACTTGGGTTAACAATTTACCCAACCAAATCAGTCCCAATAGGGCTGAGATTTTTACCAGGGTCATGTGATAACCCTAAGAAGTACCCACCAAAATTTAGAGGGCATTGGAGGTTATTTGACCCAATAATTAATTAGTATTTAATTTATGAAATTATTACAAAAACCTTAGAAAAAGTTTCTCCTAAAATTCCCATCTTTGGGTATGATTTGTGGGTAGATGTAAACAACCTAGGTTACAATTTTCAAGTCAATCACATAATCCAATCAAAAGTTATTCAAGATAAGGTGGTTGTCCTACACTAGGGACCAGTCCCACCAAAATAGACCTACAGGGAGCTACAGAACTCATTTCGGGGTGAAATTAATTTTAAAATAAACTAGACTCCAAGGGCTACAACCTTGGTGTTGACCATTTTTTCATTTGAGGGGTTCTAGTATCTCTAATAATTAAAAGAAAATACTGCATGAATAATTAATTAAACTAAATTCTGCGTTTGACGAAATATGGTCTGCGTTTGACGAATTATGATCTGCGTTCGACGAACGCCGTGCTTAAGTGCGTCGACGAAATCCATCTGCGTTCGACGAAAATCTGTTCTGCGTTCGACGAACGCCGTGCTTCAGTGCGTTCGACGAAATATGTTCTTCGTTCGACGAAAGCTGTGCTTCAGTGCGTTCGACGAAATTCAGATTGGTTCGACGAACTCAACCATCAGTTCGACGAACTCAAAACTTCTACTACTCCGTACGACGAATCAATGAAATAGGGTTCTAACCTAATCATTTACTCCAGATTCAGTTTGCTGAATTAATTCCGTTCGACAAATTAATTCTGGGTTCAGTTCGAAGAACTCAAACATCAGTTCGACGAACTCAAATTTCTTCTACTCCGTTCGACGAATTACTGAAATAAGTATATAACATAATCATTTAAATACGAATAGCTGATCACGGCAAATCCGATGGCTCATAGTCATCATCCCCGTTGGATGGACGGCGCGCGACAGCCCGTCCTGGGCTTCTTTACAGGATGATTTCCCAGCCACCTGTGCCGCTTCCCGGCCAGCCAATGCCACCACCACCTCCGTTGAGGTGGTGGCCGGCGATAGGGGGTGGTTGGCCGACCGGAGGTGGTCGGAATCAGAGTTTAGAGGAGGGGAAAGAGAGCTCGAAATGAGCTCTTTCGGAAGCATGATCCGAGCCCAATTGAGCTCGGATCAAGCCCCAAATTACGATAAGATCTGGCACTAAGGGAGAAGAGGCGGATCAGACCTGTATGGAGGGGTGACTCCTTGCCGATTTTCTATTGGCCATGGCCGACCTTGAAGCTTTGGCACCTTTGCAATCTCCTATCTTGGGGGCTCGAATTCTTCAGGTAAGGTGGGGAAACTCCTCCTCTCCATCCAATGAAGGAGTTATATGGGTTAATTGGGGAGAGGGAAGAGTGTAACTCCTGATTGCCATGAATGGCCATTAATGGCCATTTTCGGCCAAGTGAAAACTCCTCAAATTCCCCCCTCTATGTGGCCGGGAATGGCCATTAAACTCCTCCAAATTGATTGGGGCAACTGAATGGAGACATTAGAGGAGGAAATGGTGGCTATTGATCTCCCTAAGCTATGAATGCCATTAATCCCTCTCTTTCTCTCTCCTCCATTCTTGGAGAAAATGAGATTTCTCTCTCCTAATTACCATTTACAGAAATTGATTGGTAACTCCTGGTAATTATCAGCTTCCTAAGCTAATGGGCTACTCCAATTAGGCATAGCCCAAGTGGATTGGGCTTGAGTTAGCCTTTTCCCCTCTTTTTGGGCAAGGTTGACCAAGTGTTGACTTTGGTCAAATTGGTGAAATTAATTAGGCCCAATGGGTCAATGTTGACCCATTGGCCTCCTTTAGTGACCAATGAAACTTGGGGAAAGTCAATTGGTCCAATCGAACCCTAATTGACCCTAAATATGGTGGTTTGACTTATTTGAGGCTAGGGTTGACTTTGGTCAAATTGACCAATTTGGAGGTCCCATGATGGGGCTTTTTGGTCCATTAAGTTCCTAATATCCCTATAAGGGTAGGGGCAAGGTCCATTTGGCATGGTGGAGGTCAATTGACCTTAATTGAGTTAGTTTGACCAATTTAGGGTTAAGGTTGACTATAGCCAAATTGGCCTCTTTGGTTGACCCCTATGGGTCCCTAGTGCTCCAAGGAGACCCCTAATGGGTTAAGGATACTATGGTGGAGTCAAGGTTCATGGAAAGGCCCTAAAATCCAACCTTAGGCTAGGTATCTGAAAACTGATATATGCAGACCACTGGGATTTCCCCTTCTCATCCAAGCTCACATGGTCTTAAGCTCTTCATATGGTTTTGTCATGACCTAGTCATGATTGATCCAACTTAGGGGGTATAGTTGTTTGGGGATGTTACAGTAATCTTATATTTATATAATTATTAATTAATTTTTCTGATACAACATATATTTGCTTTGATAAATGATGTCAGCCCAATTAAATTATTGAAGGTAGTCAATATGATTTACGTGAGTTTATTTAATTCAATGAGACGATAAAAAATTATTGGATATATATATATTTATACTATATTATAAAGAAATATCGTTTTTGTGTCCATGGCAAGGTAAATAGGAACTCCATGTCAAAGAAATTGAGACAAAATCAGATCACAACCTTTGGATCTTAAATCAAATCAGAAAAAAGGCCTGCGAATAGCCAATTTTCCAAAAACCCAATCCCTCCAACCCAGCGAAATCCCGTGCCCCCTCCCTCCCGTCCTTCCCGCCCCCTTCTGGGCTGCCGCTGCCGGCGGAGCCGCCGGCTGGCCGGCATGAGGCCACTGGCAGGTTCGCCGGTCTCAGGCGAACCTGCCGGTGGTACTTCGGCGGGGCTCCGACATGGCCACCACCGGCGGTGGCGCCGCCGTTCGTCAAACGCAGGAGGCCGTCGTTCGTCGAACGCAAGTGTGATTCGCCGTTCGACGAACGGAGGCCCTGACCGTTCGTCGAACGCAGGAGTGCCGTCGTTCGTCGAACGCAGGAGTGCCGTCGTTCGTCGAACGTCGAACCTGCATTCGACGAACGGCAGCACTCCTGCGTTCGACGAACGCATGCGCCACTTGCGTTCGACGAACGGGAATCTGCCGTCGTTCGTCAAGCGCAGGAGTGTCGCTGTTCGTCGAACGCAGGTTCGCCGTTCGACGAACGACGACACTCCTGCGTTCGACGAACGGTCAGGGCCACCGTTCGACGAACGCCGTGGGGGCGGGCGAAGCCCGCCGATTGACCTCACGTAGGGCCGGAGGCCCGCGCCTGTCACTCGTGTATATATATATATGTTATAAAAACCCGTTTATTTCAAGGTTATATATAAAAACGTGGCTGATTATAATGCAAAATGATGATGGTCTGTTAGATAAGAGGTGGTGCTTCCATTTTGCAGGTCGGCAGTTCGATTCTCAGTCAGCCCTTTTTCTTCTTCTTTATCCCTCTTTCACAAGTATAGTCCCACACCGTGAGTATAACGCATGTTTGCTGGTATAAATTAAAGGAGCATGATAAATTGATTTGAAATTTATTATAACCGACCAGACTATACATCGTTCTAGCAGGGGCGGCCTATATTTTTGCCGGGCGGGCTCCATTGGCAGAGCTGAATTTATTTAATTTTTTTTTTAAAATAGGTTTAGGACGACCCTAGTAGTAAGCTTAAGAGACCTAGTAAAATGTGGAGAGAGGGTGTGGTTTGATTGAGACATTGAGCTCGATCGGAAGGCAGCAGAATTTTGCACAAGTGATCAGACGACTATTCTAATTTCAATGTCATGAGATTATATTTCCTTTATAGTGGTTTATATATATACGAGTGACAGTACACGGAGGCCCCCAGTGCTCCGCACGACAGTACCCTGCCCGCCCCCAGCGAGCTTCACACAGTTATATTTACTTTCCTTTTTTCTTTATTTATTTATATATCTATATATGTATAAATTTCTGATATTAATTTCTAATATTTATATATAATTTTTGATATTTATAATATTTATAATATTTCTGATATTTATATATAATTTCTGATATTTATAATATTTCATTATATATTAAATTATATATATAATTTATATTTAATTATATATATTAAATTATATATGTATTAACTGCCGCCACGGGCGAACCCATGTTAAGACACGGTCGGGCAAGTGCCCGACCGTGTTTTTTCGCGAATTCCTGCTAGGGCAAGAGCGGGCAGAACGCGATTTCGGCGGAACGGTGCTCGCGATTTGGGGTCGATGGGGACGGTGCTCGTCGAGGACGGTGCTTCTTCTTCATCGCGAATTGGGGTCGGCGCACCTGGCGGTTCGCGATTTGGGGTCGTCTCTGGGGTACGCACGCTTCTTCTTCTTCTTCTTCTTAATGCTGCAGCCCACCTGTCTTCTTCTTCTTCTTCTTAATGTTGCAGCCCTCCTGTCTTCTTCTTCTTCTTCTTCTTCCTCTTCTTCTTCTTACTGCAGCCCCCCCTGTTTTCCTCCTCCTCCTCCACCTCTTAATGCTGCTGCAGCCCCCTTGTGGCCCTGTGCAACTAGGAAACCCCCCTGTTTTCCTCCTCCTTCTTGTTTTCCCCCTCCTCCAGTCCTCCTCCTTCCTAGAAATCCCCCCTGTTTTCCTCCTCCTCCTTCTTCCTGTTTTCCCCCTCCTCCTGTCCTCCTCCTTCCTAATTAGATTTCAATTTCACTTTTATTTTTCAGCCAAGTTTTCATAATTACATTCATAGCCTACTTCTTGCATTAGCTATTCACAAAAGAAAGAGGTTCTTGAGGAGCAACAATATACATCTTGACATTTTGGGGCTTTTTTCCAGTAAGTTGCATTGCTATTTCTAAACTTTTTTTTCTCAAGTAACAACATACATATGTTTGCATTGTTAATTAGAATACCATGTTCATAGTTTTATATCTTAGTTTTTTTATTTTGTACAGTTTCATTTTCAGTTTTTCTTCATATCAAAATCTTCATTTTTGTTCAGCTTTCTATTTTTTGTGGTTCTTTAAATGTGTGGCAACACAACTTTAATGTCCGGCTCTTTTAATATTCCCAATTTCCTGAGTTCTTTTTAATTGGATTGTGTGTTTGTGTACAGAAATATTTACTCGTTGCGTGTTGCTTCTTTCAGTTCCAAAAAAAATTGTATACCATGAATTCTAAGTTTTAATTTATTGTGCCTGGGCTTCGTGAAAATCCTAGTTCCGCCACTGACTGCCGCCCCCCCCCCCCCCCCCCCCCTCCCATTTTCATCCGCCCCCCTCCCGTTGCCCTTCCCCGCTGCCGTCAGAGCCACCGCCGGCCTGACCGAAGGTCACCGACGAGGTCGTCGGACACCGGCGAACCTGCCGGGGTTAGTCCGACGGCGCTCTGGCAGGGCCACTGCAGGCGGTGACCTCCGGTGGCTCCGACGGCGGCGGGGAAGGGCAACGGGAGGGTGGGGGGGGGGGGGGGGGGGGGCGGCTAACGGGGCTGCAGCGAGTTCTACAGTTGGAAAATTTTTTTTGGCTATTCGCAGCCAAAAGAAATGAGGTTTTGGCTAATTGCAGCCCTGATCGTCATGATCCGACGGCTGGGATTCAACCTATGGTTCTAATTTTGATTCATTATATGACTAAATGTTTTTCTTTATAATATATATATATATATAAATATATATATGTATATATATATATATATGTATATATATAGATGTATATATATATATATGTATATATATATGTATATATATATGTACGAGTGACAGGCACGGGGCTTCGCCCCTATCCAAGGCGGCATTTGTCATGGGGGCTACATTTGTCGTGGGGGCGACATTTGTCTTGGGTCGACATATGAAGTGGGGGCTACATTTTTCGTGAGAGCGACATTTGTCGTGAAGACAGTTTATTTGCATTTTGTTGTAGCTGTTTAAGTACTCCATTATATTTTCCATATCTTAATTCAATGTATCCATCACTACTTGTTGTTTTATTTAGAGACTGGCAACCTGGATCTTTAGACATGTTTTTTATCATATTTTATGCCTAAAGTGATTGATGTACGCATGAAAAAAATGGGAAAGCAGCAAAAGTCATATTCTGATGGGTTTGGAATTTATAATTTCTGGAAGCGTGGAGTCGAGGAAGAGGAAAAAAATGGGAAAGCAGCAAAAGTCATATTCTGCTGGGTTGGAATTTATAATTCCCGCAGTGGCAGTCGAGGAAGAGGAGAAGAAGCACGCGGGAGATCGCCGTCGTCTGCGGTTTCGGCGCCGAGGGAGTCGTGACTGCGGGTTTCGGAAGCGTGGAGTGTTAGGGCAGATCAGCGCGAGAATGAGGTGCCGAGCGAGAGGTTAATAATGGGTTTCGGAAGCGTGGAGGGTTTTGGCAAGGAAGCGATCGGGATTTGATGGGTTTCCTGTTTTTTGGAATTGAACTATTGGCTATTCGCGGATCTTTACAATCAAGTTTTGGCTATTTGCAGCCTAAATCGAGCGGTTCCGGAATTATGATGCCATATCTGGACGGTCCAAAACTTTTTGGGGATTTTTGATCTCACGCTATTCGCAGACCACCATATTTCTTTTTAGAATAGTATAGATATAGATGTATATATATATGTATGTATATATATGTATGTATATATATGTATGTATATATATGTATGCATATATATATATATATATGTTGGGGTTCCCCTAAAAGGGTTCGAAATGAGACGAACAGAGTGTTTCTCATCATGACCTCGCCTGGGCCCGCTGAGCGGCACACTCGCTCCTGCTCCGCGGGAAGCGCTCCCGCTCGCTCCTGCTCCGCGGGAAGCGCTCTCGGGCTCCCGCTCGCTCCTGCCCCGCGGGAAGCGCTCCCGCTCGCTCCTGCTCCGCGGGAAGCGCTCCCGCTCGCTCCTCCTCCGCGGGAAGCGCTCTCGTGCTCCCGCTCGCTCCTGCTCCGCGGGAAGCGCTCCCGCTCGCTCCTGCTCCGCGGGAATCACTCCCGGGCTCCCGCTCGCTCCTGCTCCGCGGGAAGCGCTCCCGCGCTCCCGCTCGCTCCTGCTCCGCGGGAAGCGCTCTCGGGCTCCCGCTCGCTCCTGCTCCGCGGGAAGCACTCCCGCTCGCTCCACGCCTCTCCGCAGCGCTCCGCTCCAGGCCGCTCCGCAGCGCTCCGCTCCAGGCCGCTGCGCAGCGCTCCGCTCAAGGCCACTCCGCAGCGCTCCGCTCCATGCCGCACAGCAGCGCTTCGCTCTAGGCCGCTCTGCTCCAGGCCGCTCCGCAGCGCTCTGCTCCAGGCCGCTCCACAGCGCTCCGCTCCAGGTCGCTCCGCAGCGCTCCGCTCCAGGCCGCTCCACAGCGCTCCGCTCCGCAGCACTCCGCTCCGCAGCGCTCCGCTCCAGGCCGCACCGCAGCGCTCCGCTCTAGGCCGCTCCGCTCCAGGCCGCTCCGCAGCGCTCCTCTCCAGGCCGCTCCGCAGCGCTCCGCTCCAGGCCGCTCCGCAGCGCTCCGCTCCAGGCTGCTCCGCAGCGCTCCGCTCCGCAGCGCTCTCCTCCAGGCTGCTCCGCAGCGCTCCGCTCCAGGCCGCTCTGCAGCGCTTCGCTCCAGGCCGCTCCACAACGCTCCGCTCCAGGCCGCTCCAGGCCGCTGCGCAGCGCTCTGCTCCGCAGCGCTCCGCTCCAGGCCGCTCCGCTCTAGGCCACTTCGCAGCGCTTCGCTCCAGGCTGCTTCGCAGCGCTCTGCTCCAGTCTGCTCCGTAGCACTCCGCTCCAGGCCGCTCCGCAGCGTCGCTCCAGGCCGCTCCGCAGCGCTCCGCTCCAGGCCGCTCCGCTCCAAGCTGCTCCGCGGCGCTCCTCTCTAGGCCGCTCCACAGTGCTCCGCTCAAAGCTGTTTCAGAGCACGCTTCACCATGCTCGGCTCCCGAGAATTTAGCAAAATCTCTGTAATGAGCGGTGGCATGTCACCCTCGAAAAACAACTCTCTGTAACTCACAACACTAGTGGATCATTCAGAACTGGGCCAGACCCCGTGGTTTTTTCCCTTTTTGGGTTTTCCACGTAAAAATCCTGCTGTCTACTGTTGGTTCTCTTTTTTGACTGTTTGCGCGTTCGGCTCACTCTCGAGCTAAGGCGGTTCAGCTCGACCGGTCCAGTAGAGCGTTGAACGACCCGCAACAGTTTGGCGCCGTCTGTGGGAACAAGGTTCCCAACTCTCTGAAGATTCTTGGAAGATAGTGCTAATCAGTAGTACTCTTGACCAACAGGGATGACCAGAAGAAGCTCCTGCGCTGCAAACGGAGCAGCTCCTGAGGTGCATGTTGAACACGCTCCTGGCAACTCGCTCGACTTTGGCATGCCGCCGCTCGAAGGTGTCGGTGTGGCGGGGGCAGCTGCTGTTGAGGAACGCATGCTCATGATCGAAGAGCAGCAAGCCGAGATGCTTGATCTACTGAGGAACCTCGGGGCAACCCGCACCCCCATTCATGCTGACGCCCAAATTCCTCGGCCTCTGACAGTCGCCGGTCAGATTCGACCTGAAAACGTCGCTCGTGCGGAAGCCAATGCTGAGGGCGAATTTTCCAATGCTGACAGTTCTTCCCACCCGGTGCAACCCGGGGGGCATCTAGAAGGAAGGCAGCCCGGTCCCTTAGCGGGGGAAGCAAACAGCGAGCAGGCAAATGTAAGGATCACCCGCAAAGGGGTGCGCGAGATGATCGAGGAGGAATATGGTGTCGGAAGGCGACAAGCTGTAGTTGCACGACGACCCATTCGACATGGATCTCCGCTGACTCCACAAGTGCTAGCACACCCCGCCCCGCACGGTTTTAAACTACCGAGCATCGATGCTTACGATGGAACAGACGATCCGCTGGAGCACGTTAGCCATTTCGCCACCATCATGAGGATCTACAATGCCTCTGACCAACTTTTGTGTCAAGTGTTTGTTGGATCGGTCGGCGCCCTTAGAGGGGGGGGGGGGGGTGAATAAGGGTTTTCAAAAACTTTAGATTATATTTAAAAACTTTGAATTATTGCGAGATTAAAGACATGAAATAAGTGAAGTAAAACAAAAAAGAGACAAGCTTTATTAATGATAAATAAGTTTTACAAAACTTGATCTCGATGACGCTAGAGATCGGAGGCGAATAATAAAAAAGCTCTTTTTGTTTTCTATCCCGACTCGCTTCCCCACGAACCGGTGGCCCTAGCCTTATCCTCCCCGGATTTGGCCTCAAGCCGCTCTAGCCAATCCTTCCCCAGATGTGGCTTCGAGCACCCCCTAGAACTAGCCTAGATCTAGTCGCCAACACGAGGCGAATTTCAGCCCTAAGTCCTACCCCAGACCTAGTCGCCAACACGAGGCGATTTCACTTAAACGATTACAAGAAAAGATGTGAAATGAAAAAGACAATAATATAAAAACTCCCTCTATTTGGATCTCTTGGAGAAGTAGACGAAGACGCAGAGTATGATCGTAGTCGATGCGGTCTTTCGTCACTATGATGAAGCGTGTTGAAATCTTCTCCACGGATCTCCTTAAGCCTTCATGGATTTGTGGGAGTATCACTCTGAATCTTCCTCTCTCTGCTGTGGCACGAAGCTCTGGAGTTTGGGATTGTAGGAGGATGATGAAGACGAAGCCAAAGCATCCAATTTATAGCCTTCACGCTACCGCCGGCGCTAGCGCTACCGCTGGCGCTAGCCCGGATTAAGTAACAAATTGCGCGGCAGAATCTCCCATTCGCGGCAACATCTTGCTCTATTCCTTATGTGCGTCACGCTACCGCCGGCGCTAGTAGTTACCGCCGGCGCTATCCCCGATTAAGAAACTTCTTGCGCGGCAGGATCTTCAATCCGCGGCAACCTTGCTTTTATTCCTTCTGTGTTCATCGCTACCGCCGGCGTTATCCGCTACCGCCAGGCGTTAGCGCCTTCTATAACAGCTCCTGGAATTGCGCTCTTCATCGCTAGCGCCCAGCGCTAGGTGCTACCGCCGGCGGTAGTGAGCCTCTTCGAATTCTGGCTTCAATTTTGGGGGCAGTCATCATGAGTACTCCTTGAGTCATGTGGACCTAGTAAACCTGCACACTTGAACACACAAGATCAAATACACATAGGATTTGCTATTCTCAAACCTAGGAGATGCGGAAGACCATGTTCCAACAAACTCCCCCTTTTGATAATAACAAATCCATTAATGATAAAATAGAGCATTAATATATAAGCATGATGAAATCCTACTTGTGTGTGTGTGAGAGTGATGACTTAGGATAATTATTGATTTTAGTATTTAGAATTGCTCCCCCTAAATATATGCTCCCCCTATGTGAATGCTCCCCTAATATGTATGCTATCACCTTAATCAATGATGTTGGGTTTTTATTTTGATAGCGGATTATATTAATCATGTTAGTTCTCCCCCTTTTGCATTTTATCATGTTAGTTCTCCCCCTTTGTTATTAGCAAAAGTGGGTAGGGATGCACCACAGAAAAAGTTGCATAAGCATGATCGAGCTTTTGAATGAGAAGGAAATGATAAGGAGTTTTTAGAACCATTTGTTAGAATAATTTTTGTATAAATATATCAGAGTTTCTTTGTTTGAGCAAAAGTAATGATTTCCCCTTTATATAAAAGTTTTAAGCATAAAAAATAGTGATTTCCAAGTAACTCATCTACCCAGACAATACGTCTACACCCTAGCCCCGTACTAAGTGACGGATGGGCATGAGGAGCTGCAAACATGCCGTAGGTTGGGGTGTTAGTCCCATATACAAACACTAGACAAAACTTAACCAAGCACTCTTTCCCCCAGTGCCTCGCAAGGCCCCACTGGAACCCTCCCCGGTTAAGGACAAGACATGACTAGATAAGGTTATCTAATGTCTACAACCCTACGCCCCCGCTATGGTGAGAAATGAAGTCATGGATAACAATTATTGGAAACATTAAGCATTTAAATTTAATGGGAAATTTCATAGCATTTGGATTTTTATTTGAAAATAAAACACACTTAGCTATATTGAAATTCATGAATGAACTAGAGTTTGAGCATTGCGGAAGATTTCGAAAAAAAAAAACATCATAATACTAAATTAGAGTTTAAATTTAAAAAGGAGATGTTTTTGAGTTGGAAGAGCGTTTAGCATACATGTTTATATTGAAATAAATCAGAGTTTGTTACTATAAAAATGATATGCGTGTTAGAACAACCAATATAAATTCTACCAAGCAAGTCTACCACTTGTTTTTAAGAAAAAATTGAGATTTAAGACTTGATATAAGCATGAAAGTGCAAGGTAAAAGTTATATGGTGATGATGCGGAAGACTTGTAGAAATATATGAAACATCTTATTGTAATCAAGAATAATCCATAAAAAGATATATGAGTTTAATTTAAAAAAAGATGTTTATGTAAATCATGTTTCAATGAAAATCTTTTATGGTTAACAAAAATAACCAAGCATGAAATAATATTATCATAAAGAGATTACTACAATGTTATTTCAATTCACAGTTTCAAATCATACCAAATATTGTAGAAAGCATGCTAGGTTATCTAGTGCATTTCATAAATAAAGAGTAGCATAGAATTAGCGTTAGGATCCAATACTCATAAGAAGAAGTGTTATGGAAGATAATGATGTGCACATAAGTGTATTTTTGAGTAGAGTATACGAGTGTTTTAATCAAAAATACAAGAGATATGTAAAGTAGAAGCACAACAAAACACAAATAATTTTACTTGCACACACTTTAATGCACAAAAAAATGTACAACTACCAAGGTGCTTTGCACACACAATGCTCATTAAGACTTATCAGGGTGCAAAGTAGTGCTTGGGGGATCACAGATTTTAATTTTACTGTTTGAGACTAGTGATCCGGTGTACTTAAGAGTAAGAGGTTTTTCTTATTTTGAAAGAAAGATATGGTTTGCACAAGACACTTTACTATTCTTTCCAAGGTGCTCAACCTCACAACGCTTATTAAGACTTATCAGTAGGTTCAAGTAGTGCTTGGTGGAGTTATCTTTGTTATTTATTTTATGATTTTTGTTTTGTACAAAGTTCTCCGAATACACTTGTTTTGCAAACCAATATAATTTATGAAAAAATATAACCACTTTTCTTATCTTTTACAAGTGCAAATAAAGGAGTGTAGGTAAGATACTTGTGCAATTTTAGTTCATTGTACTAATACATAAACATACACAAGCATTCTTAAATTAAACTATATGTAGACAATGCCAAAAAGTGAGTGAATATCTATCATTATCAAACATAAAACATTTCTCATACTTAGAGGCATGCTAAGCTTGATCCTACACAACCTTTAACATATAATTGATGCACATATTAATAGATATATCTAAGCACGAAGAAAACAATGTTCAAAGTAGTTTGAGATGATAAATCGCAACATTATAGAAGTACTAAATAATATATTAAATTATGCTTGATTTTTACAATAAAGTCCATACAGTATTTTTTGATATTTTTGAAAAATAACCTTTATTTAAAGTTTGAACTTATAAAATTGATCTTGGACTTCCCGAGGACTACCTTGTGAGAGGTTCGCCCGGTACTAGGTGATATGATGGGATGATAGCCCAAATCACCCTTTCGCAAGATACATAGAAAAGTTAAGTTCAGAAGAATAATTTTGATACTTGTTTTTGTTTTGTTTTATAATTTTGTAGTTGATTTTTACAAATAAAAGCATATTTTTGTAATTTTTGCTTTAGTAATTTTTATATTTGATTTTTGCATAAAGATGAACTTTAAACAAAGGAAACAACACAAGCGAAAAAACAAAACATAATTTTTTTTTGTAATTTTGGTTTTTGTAGTTTTGTATTTGATTTTTCAAAAAATAAAGAAACACAGAAGTGCAAAACTAAGTAGAAAATATAGATTTATATATTTTAAGGGATTTTTAGAAATTTAAAAAATACAGAAAAATGAACATGGACGCTAGCGCCTGCGGTAGCGCTAGCGCGGGAGACAATGAACGATTTTTTAGGATTTTAGAAATTTTGATTGGTGGTCTTGATTAGGTGTCCCAATAGTAGTTACATGCTGAAGTTGCAGATTTTTAGGAGATGTTTTGGATGGTCCAAATTGCATGAAACGTTAGCGATTTCTCATATGACTTGACAAAATAATCATTGCACGAGATATATTTACTTATGTTTTCATTTTGACTTTTCTAAAGACTTGTGCTTATAACTTAAAAAAATAGAAAATGAAAACCCAAGATATCATGTTTGAACAAATCAAATATGCATGGTTTCGGTGAACAAGGAGTAATGTTCACGCAAATAGTAACATAGATATGCCCTGACATATAAAACCTAACATAGATATAAATATTCTTTAGGTGACAATGTTAGTATGATAAATTTGAGATTAATGTTATGCCAAAGTTTGATTGTGTTTCAACTTAGAGACCTAGAATGGAGTGACAATTCTATTTGATTTGATATCAAAATGATTCAAAGGTCTAAACTTGAAATAAATCACAATACGCACATAATACACCATAACACCAACCATGGTAAACAATTATAATGTCAATTGTTATCATATAATTTGTGATAGTTGTTTATAGATGATTTTTTATATGAATTATGATTTTAGAGATGTTTAGCAAAAGATATCACTAGATCATGGTGGTGTTTGTGAATTCAATATTCATTATGAAGATAACTTCTTTCAATACATTTTAGTGATTTTCCTTTAATTAAGAATTTTGAATATATATATGTGATTTTTGATAGGTGAACAATAGTGATGGTTTAGATCATGTTTGACATCAAGGAGAGAACACAATATAATTTTTTGTTGTGAACAATGACACCCATATTGGAAGTTGAGCTTTTATTTAAATCTTGAATTTTCTTTTAGATCAAGTTATTTCAGTAAACCACTTGTTGGTGAAGGCTAAAAATCTTAATAGCCTAATAACCGGATTTAATTTGAAATATCTTATAGCAAATTTAGAGTTTGATTCATATGGATAATATAAGATATTTAAAAGCATTGAATATAATAATAAAAGATAGGTCATCAAAATAAAAATATGATTTTGAATTTTGATCAAAAATGATTTATAAACTCATTAAGCTTTATGAGATAAAATCATATTTCCAATACTATATAAGATGACCATGGCATGATAATTTACAAAGAACACAAAAAGAAAAGGATAGAAAAGACATTAAAGCACATCATGAAGTAGAAATTTGTGTATTTCATTTTAATTGATTTCTACTTCATGCAAATGATGGGATACTAATGAATAAGAGATTTTGGTATCCAAAGAGGACCGGGAGTGACGGTTCCTTTGGGTACCCAAATACATCGTGTTTTCTTTTGGGGAGATATGTTTGAATGGACCTTTTCGTTTGACATTAATGTGTCATTCTTAAGTATGGGTTTCCATTCGTACCATGAAAAAAATGTAATTTTTGTTTTTCAAATTTCCATAATCATTACTCTTGAATTTATTATATAATGGAAATTTGTTTTCATTTGAATTTAAGTTGGGAAAAGAATGTGATGAATGGATCCTTGCATTTAATTTTTCATTTTTGCTTTTTGGTCTCCATTCAAGTCTTGGTTTATGATTTCCAAAAGCTTTTTGTTTCTAATTCCCAATATTAGGTTTAAGTAAGATATTCATATTTGTATTTATCTTGCTTTTGGATATTGTTTGATTTTGTGAATTTGTATTTACAATTTTCATAAGTAAGTTAATTTTTGATTTTAATTCATCATTTTTAATTTTTAAATTATGTCTAGTTTTATTATAAGCGATTGTGCTATTTTTAAGAATGGAAACAATTGAATCAATATGATCTTGATAGTTGTTTCTATATTCATCAAATGTTTCATCCATCTCTTTAATTTCGATTATATATTCTTTAAACTTAGCACAATCATTTATCAAAGATGAATTTTCTAAATGTAAAATTTCATTTTGTTTTTTTATAAAAATAATTTCTTTTTCAAGTTTCTTAAATTTTTCTTTAATATTATTACAATCAAGACAAGGTTTTGTATTTTCAATTGAAGTGACATGAGTAAAGCTAGATAAATCAGATTTCGATACTACTTTAACTTTTGCTTTTAAATTTTTATTTTCTAAGCGCAATTTGCAATTTGCATTTTTTAGTTTCTTAAGTTTACGCTTTGTAATTTGTAGCAATTGTAAAGTAGAAATGGAAGTACAAGCGATGAAGTTTGATTTCCTTACATTGCTTTTGGATGAGGGAGGATTTGAACATAATGTTCCTTTGTCTTCTTCTTGGCACTCCTCTTCCAAAAGTAAGATTGCTTCATCTCTTTCCTTTGATGTGTGCTCCATTGGTTCGTCATGAGGAGGGCATTCTTGATGATTTGTGCACGCTTGCATATTCTCCGGTTCTTGCGATTGTTCCATACCTGTAGATGGAGAATCATACATTTCTTCAAGAAATTGCCATACTTTATATGCACTTGAAAAGCAATATATCAATTTGAAAATTTCATTAGATAGACCGCAAAACAAATAGTGTTTAGCTTTTGTATTTAATTGAAGTTCTTTTTTATTTGATTCATTTGCAGGTCTTGCTATTGCTAAATTCCAAACTTCGATGTCTAAAGTTTTAATAAAATTTTCAATTAAGATTTTCCATCCTTTATAATTTGTCCCTTCAAATAAAGGTGGTGCAAGTGATTTTTCCTCTTCACAAAAATCTCCCTCACTAGTAGAAGCGAGATCATGAGACGCCATTATTCCCGGTTGTTAAGCCGATTGGAATAAAACCGCTCTGATACCACTTGTTGGATCGGTCGGCGCCCTTAGAGGGGGGGGGGGTGAATAAGGGTTTTCAAAAACTTTAGATTATATTTAAAAACTTTGAATTATTGCGAGATTAAAGACATGAAATAAGTGAAGTAAAACAAAAAAGAGACAAGCTTTATTAATGATAAATAAGTTTTACAAAACTTGATCTCGATGACGCTAGAGATCAGAGGCGAATAATAAAAAAGCTCTTTTTGTTTTCTATCCCGACTCGCTTCCCCACGAACTGGTGGCCCTAGCCTTATCCTCCCCGGATTCGGCCTCAAGCCGCTCTAGTCAATCCTTCCCCGGATGTGGCCTCGAGCACCCCCTAGAACTAGTCTAGATCTAGTCGCCAACACGAGGCGAATTTCAGCCCTAAGTCCTACCCCAGACCTAGTCGCCAACACGAGGCGATTTCACTTAAACGATTACAAGAAAAGATGTGAAATGAAAAAGACAATAATATAAAAACTCCCTCTATTTGGATCTCTTGGAGAAGTAGACGAAGACGCAGAGTATGATCGTAGTCGATGCGGTCTTTCGTCACGATGATGAAGCGTGTTGAAATCTTCTCCATGGATCTCCTTAAGCCTTCATGGATTTGTGGGAGTATCACTCTGAATCTCCCTCTCTCTGCTGTAGCACGAAGCTCTGGAGTTTGGGATTATAGGAGGATGGTGAAGACGAAGCCAAAGCATCCAATTTATAGCCTTCACGCTACCGTCGGCGCTAGCGCTACCGCCGGCGCTAGCCCGGATTAAGTAACAAATTGTGCGGCAGAATCTCCCATTCGCGGCAACATCTTGCTCTATTCCTTATGTGCGTCACGCTACCGTCGGCGCTAGTAGCTACCGCCGGCGCTATCCCTGATTAAGAAACTTCTTGCGCGGCAGGATCTTCAATCCGCGGCAACCTTGCTTTTATTCCTTCTGTGTTCATCGATACCGCCGGCGTTATCCGCTACCTCCAGGCGTTAGCGCCTTCTATAACAGCTCCTGGAATTGCGCTCTTCATCGCTAGCGCCCGGCGCTAGGTGCTACCGCCGGCGCTAGTGAGCCTCTTCGAATTCTGGCTTCAATTTTGGGGGCAGTCATCATGAGTACTCCTTGAGTCATGTGGACCTAGTAAACCTGCACACTTGAACACACAAGATCAAATACACATAGGATTTGTTATTCTCAAACCTAGGAGATGCGGAAGACCATGTTCCAACAGTGTTCCCGACAACACTAAAAGGACAAGCCCTCACCTGGTTCCACTCTCTGAGGGAAGGTGTGATAGACAACTTTGCAGAGTTATCTCAACTATTCGTTGAACAGTTCGTCTCGAATCGTCGGGTTGTTCGAGATCCCTCCCACCTGTCAGGAATCCGCCAGAAGGAGGGCAAAAATCTCAAGGATTTCTTCCGCCGCTTCACTACTGAGGCACGACAGATTCCCGGGGTCGATCCCGAGCTTCTACGTGGCGTCTTTTTAGGACTCCGACCAGGCAGCTTCTACTCAGCCTTAATGAGGGAGACTGTGTCTAGCTATCCCGACCTCGTACACCGGGTCGAAGCTCAGATTGCAGCGGACGAAGCAATTGTAGCACATCGTCAACAGTTCGAAGGAAGCTCGAAAAGGAAAAGGGATCAGGAACCACTACCAGATCTCGGGAGAAACAACGAGAATCGTGAAAACCCCGCCAAGACCGGAGAACTCGACAACATCAGGACTACACTCCATTAAACACCACCAGAACCAACGTGCTCCTTGCCATCCACGATAGCGAGGAGCTTCATAGGCCCGAGCCACTTGCTCCAAAAAGGGGAAACCAGTCGCAGTACTGTGAATTCCACCGCGGATACAGACATAGGACCGAAGGATGCAACCGGTTGAAGGACGAGATCGAGCGCATGGTCCGACATGGTCTACTCAGAAGATTTGAGCAAGACCCAGCCACGGATCAGCTCGCACCGCGGAATAAAAATCCGACCGAGGACCCCGCTTTGGCCCGACGTGCATGAAGCAGAACCCCTGGGCCGAGGTCTCTCCCCTGGTAGAGAGTGCAAACCACGCGTCTCTTTTATCTACAATCTCCTTTTCCTGCTTTTGGATGTTTCCTTTAATTTAATAAGCCGCATTATGAAAACTTGCGCGCGCTTGCATGCTTTCTTTTCTTCAACAACGTTGCGGCAGTTTTTTGACTTCCGTTAGCAACACAGAACCTCCGAAGCAAGGCTCCTGGGGTGAAAGCTGCTAACCCCGACGTCAACCCTGAATAACAGGCTTTCCAAACTCTGGGGAATTCGCCTCAACTATAAAGCAAAACACTTCGCTCCCACGCTGCCGAGCATCATGCTCCCGCGTTGCAGGGCACCTCGCTCCCACGATGCAGAGCATCATGCTCCCGCGTTGCAGGGCACCTCGCTCCCACGCTGCAGAGCATCATGCTCCCGCGTTGCAGGGAACGTCGCTCCCACGCTGCCGAGCATCATGCTCCCGCGTTGCAGGGCACCTCGCTCCCACGCTGCAGAGCATCATGCTCCGGCGTTGAAGGGCACGTCGCTCGCACGCTGCCGAGCATCAAGCTCCCGCGTTGCAGGGCACCTCGCTCCCACGCTGCAGAGAATCATGCTCCCGCGTTGCAGGGCACCTCTCTCCCACGCTGCAGAGCATCATGCTCCCGCGTTGCAGGGCACTTCGCTTCCACGCTGCCGAGCATCACGCGCCCGCGTTGCAGGGCACCCCTCTCCCACACTGTCGAGCATCATGCTCCTGCGTTGCAGGGCACTTTGCTCCTACGTTGCCGAGCATCATGCTCTCGCGCGTTGCAGGGCACTTCGCTCTTACGCTACAGAGCATCACGCTCCCGCGTTAAAGGGCACCTCGCTCCCACGCTGTAGAGCATCACGCTCCCGCGTTGCAGGGCACTTCGCTCCCACGCTGCCGAGCATCACGCTCCCGCGTGGCAGGGTACTTCGCTCCCACGATGCATAGCATCTGGCTCCCGTGTTGCAGGGCACCTCGCTCCCACGCCGCAGAGCATCTCGCTCCCGGACTGCATAATATCTTCACCAAAGTGAAAGCCTCAAGTCCTCCTACGAATATCAATCAGGACGAATATCGAGTCTCTTGTGTCATTTAATAAAAATGCACACTCCACATCGGCCGCGTGCTCTCCTAGGGAGGCGCTCTCGCGCTCTCGTTCGCTCCTGCTCAGCGGAAAACACTCCCGCGCTTCCACCACATTTCAACCCGGTTCACATTCAAAGTCGAACGCAAACGCATATGCCTCGCTTGCCCATTTCGCCTTGGTCCCTGCACAATCAGGAGCTCCTGTGTTAACCTAAATTGATCAACGTTTGAGCTTAAACGAACACATTGATATTCTACACAATCCTATCCGAAAGTACTCAAATTAAGTACTCAAATTAAGTCACTCAGGTTTGGTCCATGGTCAAGGAGAGATTTAGACTCCGTTTGGCGTGACGTTTTTGCTCCTGTGTGTTTGGACAAAAACGCTACCGTCATTGGGTGTGCATGATTGACAATGTAATGGTTATGACCGCCACCAAGAAAAGAAAACTAGTTTTGAACATAAAAGTGGATGAAGTTCCTCAGGTGAGGTTACGCGTTCGCGAACGACGGTTCATAACCACCGCATTCACGATTAGAATAACATCTCTTTCAACTCGTGCTGAAAAAAAAGACTGCTTTCCTGGTCGCAATATTTTGTCTGGCGCATAGAAGCTCATATCTGATATGGGAATAGGAATAAAGGAAAAATCAAATATTTCTTCACCATATCAAACATTATTCCTCCTCCATTTACCTGATCCAAAACCAGCAGCCCGTCTCTCACTCTCTCTCTCTCTCTCACACACAGACACACATGGCAGCAACTCTGGTGAATCTCCTCTGGCGAGCATCCATCTCCGGCGAGCTTCCAAAGGCCGTAACCTGCACCTCGCTGCTCCGCTTCCATGGCCGCCCACCTTCCAGATCCATCTCCGTCGAGCTTCCAAAGGTCGTAACCTGCACCTCGCTGCTCCGCTTCCATGGCCCCCCACCTTCCGGATCCATCTCCAGCGAGCTTCCAAAGGCCGTAACCTGCACCTCGCTGCTCCGCTTCCATGACCGCCCACCTTCCAGATCTACTCCGGCGAGCTTCCAAAGGACGAAGCTCGCGGCTCGCTGCTCCGCCCCCATGGCCGCCCACTCCAGATATAATCTGGCGAAGCTCCTCTGGCGAGCTCTCAAGCTCTAGCCAGCACGTGACAGTGCTGCGCTGCCTGCGCGCGGTAGTGCCGCGCTGCCTGCGCGCAGCGGTGCCGCGCTGGCAAGCGGGTGACATCGCTGGCCTGCGCGCGGCAGTGCCGCGCTGGCCCGCGTGCGAAAGGTCGCACTCGCCGCGCACTGCCGCGCCGTCCTGCGGGCGGCCGTGTTGCGCAGCCCGCGCTGCTTGGGCGTGGCAGCGCCGTGCACCGTGCGCGGCGGGGTGCGCTCCCCGAGCACCGCATCACCGCAAGTGCGGCGATGCCCCACCTTTTCCGAGTTAAAGTGGGTGTGCGCCCCTTGCGCGTGCTTTGTCGCGAGCATGTTCTCGCGCGGTTTCATCTTTTCAAGTTTAGCAAATGTGTGAGGGCAAAATATTTATCTCCCCTCCTCTAGCCATTGAATCTGCTCTCGTCCAAGTAGTGGCGACTCTCTCTAGCAAATGTTCAAACAATTTTGTTATTTTTCGGCTATTGCCCTCTAGTGAAATTTATAGGGAGTAAAATGCTCCAGTTTTGGAAGTGACGCTGGTCATTAGTTCTCCGAACGCTCACAAATAAGCAGAGGGGATCGCGTCCGAGTAGGCACCTGGTTAGCCTGATTGTAAGGCGAAAGTTTCCCGCTACAAAGTACAAGGGCCGTCGTGGAGAGACACACTCTCGCGAGCTCATGGCGAATGGAAGAAATTTTCGGACCATCGACCGTAAGTCTCGGCCTCCGAAAACTGGGGGGCAATTGTTGGGGTTCCCCTAAAAGGGTTCGGGTTGAGACGAACCGAGTGTTTCTCATCATGACCTCGCCCGGGCCGGCTGAGCGGCACACTCGCTCCTGCTCTGCGGGAAGCGCTCCCGCGCTCCCGCTCGCTCCTGCTGCGCGGGAAACGCTCCCGCTCGCTCCTGCTCCGCGGGAAGCGCTCCCGCGCCCTTGCTCGATTCTGCTCCGCGGGAAGCGCTCTCGGGCTCCCGCTCGCTCCTGCTCCGCGGGAAGCGCTCCCGCTCGCTCCTGCTCCGCGGGAAGCGCTCCCGCTCGCTCCTGCTCCGCGGGAAGCGCTCCCGCTCGCTCCTGCTCCGCGGGAAGCGCTCCCGCGCTCCCGCTCGCTCCTGCTCCGCGGGAAGCGCTCCCGCGCTCCCGCTCGCTCCTGCTCCGCGGGAAGCGCTCCCGCGCTCCCGCTCGCTCCTGCTCCGCGGGAAGCGCTCCCGCGCTCCCGCTCGCTCCTGCTCCGCGGGAAGAGCTCCAGCGCTCCCGCTCGCTCCTGCTCCGCGGGAAGCTCTCCCGCTCGCTCCTGCTCCGCGGGAAGCGCTCCCGGGCCCCCGCTCGCTCCTGCTCCGCGGGAAGCGCTCCCGCGCTCCCGCTCGCTCCTGCTCCGCGGGAAGCGCTCCCGGGCTCCCGCTCGCTCCTGCTCCGCGGGAAGCGCTCCCGGGCTCCGGCTCGCTCCTGCTCCGCGGGAAGCGCTCCCGCGCTCCCGCTCGCTCCTGCTCCGCGGGAAGCGCTCCCGCGCTCCCGCTCGCTCCTGCTCCGCGGGAAGCGCTCCCGCTCGCTCCTGCTCCGCGGGAAGCGCTCCCGCTCTCTCCTGCTCCACGGGAAGCGCTCACGCGCTCCCACTCCCTCCTGCTCCACGGGAAGCGCTCGCGCGCTCCCGCTCGCTCCTGCTCCCCGGGAAGCGCTCCTGCGCTCCCGCTCGCTCCTGCTCTGCGGGAAGCGCTCCCGGGCTCCCGCTCGCTCCTGCTCCGCGGAAAGCGCTCACGCGCTCCCGCTCGCTCCTGCTCCGCGGGAAGCGCTCCCCCGCTCCCGCTCGCTCCTGGTCCGAGGAAAGCGCTCTCGCGCTCCCGCTCGCTCCTGCTCCGCCGGAAGCGCTCCCGCTCGCTCCTGCTCCGCAGGAAGCGCTCCCGCGCTCCCGCTCGCTCCTGCTCCGCAGGAAGCGCTCCCGCGCTCCCGCTCGCTCCTGCTCCGCGGGAAGCGCTCTCGCGCTCCCGCTCGCTCCTGCTCCGTTGGAAGCGCTTCTGCTCTCGTATGGTCCGCAAGAGGCGCTTCCGCTCCCCCTGCTCCGCAAGCAGCGCCGCCACAGTCCATCGCTGGCGGCGATCGCCGACCACCGTCACCACCAGAGAGGTTGCCCGAGCTGCCCATGCTGCCCGACGTGACCGAAGGGCAAACTCGTCATAATCACAAAGTTGACAATCCGCATACCCCAAATCAAGCTTCCTCATTCGCTTGTCCAAGAATCAGCACGACGCAGTTACCAGAACGCCCTCCTCAAAAAACTATAAAAGGAGGGTCAGGCCTCCATTTGAGGGGACTTTTGGCACGGGGAGAGGAGGGAGATCTTGAGTTTTTCGGCGAGGACTCTCAGAAGATCGATCTTCATCGGCCTTCAAGCTCCCCTTAGAGATCTCCCTCAGCATTCCAGTTTTGCTTCAAGGACTTGGGGAGAATCTCAGCCACTTGGATCCAGGACGCTCCGCAGCGCTCCGCTCCAGGCCGCTGCGCAGCGCTCCGCTCTAGGCTGCTCCGCTCCGCCGCGCTCCACTCCGCAGCGCTCCGCTCCAGGCCACTGCGCAGCGCTCCGCTCCAGGCCTCTCCGCAGCGCTCCGCTCCAGGCCGCTTCGCAGCGCTCCGCTCCAGGCCTCTCCGCAGCGCTCCGCTCCAGGCCGCTCCGCAGCGCTCCGCTCCAGGCCACTCCGCAGCGCTCCGCTCCAGGCCGCTCCGCACCGCTCCGCTCCAGGCCGCACCGCCGCGCTTCGCTCTAGGCCGCTCCGCTCCAGGCCGCTCCGCAGCGCTCCGCTCCAGGCCTCTCCGCAGCGCTCCGCTCCAGGCCGCTCCGCAGCGCTCCGCTCCAGGCCGCTCCGCACCGCTCCGCTCCAGGCCGCACCGCCGCGCTTCGCTCTAGGCCGCTCCGCTCCAGGCCGCTCCGCAGCGCTTCGCTCCGCAGCGCTCCGCTCCAGGCCGCTCCACAGCGCTCCGCTCCGCAGCACTCCGCTCCGCAGTGCTCCGCTCCAGGCCGCACCGCAGCGCTCCGCTCTAGGCCGCTCCGCTCCAGGCCGCTCCGCAGCGCTCCGCTCCAGGCCGCTCTGCAGCGCTCCGCTCCAGGCCGCTCCACCCTCTCCGCTCCAGGCCGCTCTGCAGCGCTGCGCTCTGTAGCGCTCCGCTCCGTAGCGCTCCGCTCCAGGCCGCTCTGCAGCGCTCCGCTCCAGGCCGCTCTGCAGCGCTCCGCTCCAGGCCGCTCTGGAGCGCTCCGCTCCAGGCCGCTCCGCAGCGCTCCGCTCCAGGCCGCTCCGCAGCGCTCCGCTCCAGGCCGCTGCGCAGCGCTCCGCTCCAGGCCGCTGCGCAGCGCTCCGCTCCGCAGCGCTCCGCTCCAGGCCGCTCCGCTCCAGGGCACTCCGCAGCGCTCCGCTCCGCAGCGCTCCGCTCCAGGCCGCTCCGCTCCAGGGCACTCCGCAGCGCTCTGCTCCAGGCTGCTTCGCTGCGCTCCGCTCCAGGCCGCTCCGCAACACTTTGCTCCAGGCCGCTCCGCAACACTTTGCTCCAGGCCGCTCCGCAGCGCTCCGCTACAGACCGCTACGCAGCGCTCCGCTCCAAGCCGCTCTGCGGCGCTCCGCCCTAGGCCGCTCCGCAGCTCTCCGCCCAAAGCTGTCTCAGAGCACGCTTCACCACGCTCGGCTCCCGAGGACTTAGCAAAACCTCTGTAATGAGCGGTGGCAAGTCACCCTCGAAAAACAACTCTCTGTAACTCACAACACTAGTGGATCATTCAGAACTGGGTCAGGCCCCGTGGTTTTTTCCCTTTTTGGGTTTTCCACGTAAAAATCCTGCTGTCTACTATTGGTTCTCTTTTTTGACTGTTTGCGCGTTCGGCTCACTCTCGAGCTAAGGCGGTTCAGCTCGACCGGTCCAGTAGAGCGTTGAACGACCCGCAACAATATATAAGTATATATATGTATATATATATGTATATATATGTATATATATATGTATGTATGTATGTATGTATGTATGTATCTATATATATATGAGCGCCCGACACGGAGCTCCGCCCCTACGGCCAAGCGCGGCAGTATCCGGCCGGCGCCGGCCGCCCCCGGCGCGATGCTGTCGGGCGGCCTTTGGCCCCATCCAGGCGGAATTTGCTCGCCTCCGCACGGGCTTTGCCCGTGCTCGATGCGTCCGCGGACTGCACCCACAACATATACATATGAGTACTCGAAATGACTGTAAAAAAATATACATTAATATTACAATATTTATTTTGTAAAAAAATATATGAATACACTTAAAATATTTATTTTTCTCTCTCTCGTTTCCTCTCTCTCCCTCTCCTTCTCTCCCACTCTCTCTCCCACTCTCTCTCTCCCTCTCTCCCTCTCTCCCTCTCCGTCAAACTCTCTCTCTCTCTCCCACTCTCTCTCTCTCCCTCTCCGCTAAACTCTCCCTCTCTCCCTTCTTTCTTCATTTCTCTCTCTCTCTCTCTCTCTCTCTCTCTCTCTCCCTCTCTCTCTCTCTCTCTCTTTGATTTTAGAGAGCTTCAGATTTTGGTGAGAGAGGGGGAAAATGATTTGGGTTGAATTGATATTCGCAGTCCGGTATTATGATTAAATTTTCACATCAAACAGACATGATTTATTTTATGACTTTTAAATGCATGAAATTTAAAAGTCATTCATATTTCTTTATATTTAGTATATATATATACACACACACGAGTGACAGGCACGGGCCTCCGACCCGATTCAAGACGGCATTGTCGTGGAGGCGATATTAATCATGGGGGCGACATATATCGTGGGGGCGACATTTGTCGTGGGGGCAACATTTGTCGTGGGGGGAGAAATTTATCATGGGGGGGGGGGGGGGGGGGCGACATTTGTCGTGGGGGGCGACATTTGTCGTGGAGAGCGACATTTGTTGTGGGGGGTGACATTGGTCGAGGGGGCGATATATGTCGTGGGGCGACATTCATCGTGGGGGTCGACATTGATTGTAGGGTGCAACATTCGTCTGGATTGTTGACTCAAAAAAGAAAAAGACAGAAAATAGAATCGTATTGCTATGCTCATTACTACTTTCCAGATAAAGAGTTTTAAAGAGGACAATTTGCTCAAAAGAGTTCTAAAGAGTTTTAGAAGATGGTTGATATACATACTTGATGTTTAGCTCTTCTTTGCATCATTAACCAAACAAAGCCATAGCATAAACTGTTACACACTCTAGATAATGTACATTTTGTACCTTAACAAAACTTATTAATAGAAGAAATAAGGACTCTTGAAATGAACTTAAAAACACAATCATTCATATGTAGTTAAAAGTGAGGGGAAAATAGTCTGCAATCATTCGCGGTGAGTTAAAATTGGATGTTGCTTTAAAATTGGAGGCTATGAAAGGGCTCCAGCCACATACCACATACCCGACTGATGGTGATATTAAAAGAGACAGTAAACTGTTGAACGACTTGTTGTACGCAGTGGTGTTGATAAAAGACACAATTTTCTTCTCTACCTATATAGTTGATATGGTTCCAAAGAATTAAGTTGCCCCAATTTCTTGCAAGGGCTTGGTTTCTTTCGATAATAAATTTTAGTGGGATGGGGCTCCGCCCGAATTCTCTCGAATATATTTGGGCACCCATTCTTTTTTTATATCAAGTAGAAATAACATTTTTCTTTATTTTTTGATAAATCTTAAACCCTAACAACATTAATTACTTGTCATAAATTAATATCTATTAGAAATAATGCTGGCTTTCATTAATTATGACAACACAAAATGAAGATAGGGATATGGTTGATCAACATAAGCAAAACATATTTAATAGATATAAAAGGGCAAATACATGCAATGAATTTTTCAAATACCTGATGCATTGTAGGTTTGCAAAAAACTGTTGTTGTTCCTACTGTGAATTATTCATTTGATGGAATTAGACCCGAAACAATAAGAAAAAAAAGTAAACATTATTCATATAATTTGGATAAAACATTTTTAACAATGTCGGAATTAAGGCTCCGTTCAGGGTGCCATTTTGAGTGCAGGGACGCATACAACTCAAATTTAGAATTCATGATAGTTAAGTTTTAAGAAGAAGCTGAAAAATCTCGTCAACCCGGAACTCAACGATTCAGCGCAATGAAAAACAATGATCATTTGGAATCCTGAAAAAAATCGGAAAGCAGAGAGCACTTTAGAGCCATTTTGCTCACCCTCGTCTGGAGACTCGGCAGCGCCGCGATGAGGATCATCTAATGCACCATTTCATCACCAATTCGAAAGTAGGGAAATGAAAAAATTCACATTCGATAGAAATGTGAGGGTTTAGATCTCAATCATTGACTTGCTGACTTTTTTCTTACTGAACCATTATATAAATCAAACAACTATAGATACATTATTTAAACAAATCAAATCTGTAATAAGAAAATAAAACAATCACATCTGCAGAAGCTCAAACAATTTAACAAATATTTGGCTCAAACAATTTAACAAATCAAGAGCTCATTGAATGATCACGATAGCATGACAATTATTCATATAAAGCAGGAGGCAGGAGCAATTTTGTTTGACAATTCTTCATATTAAAGGTTTAACGTACAATAAAATTACAAAAGCGGAGTCATTATGATGCTTAAGATTCAAATAAAATCATCAAGGAAAGCTTAAGTTGATGAATGTAGAACAACAAAAATATGCATGACCATGACCGTGCATCGTATTCAATGGGATCAAATTTAACCCCCGCTGATAGCATAAGCCAATTCAGATAACATAAATCAATCACATGTATTCTACAAAATTTAAAAATAAATGAGTATCGAATTCTGCGTGGTATAATAGCAAGATCTCCCGTAGGCGAAGACTTGTCAATTGGTGGAGGAGGATGTCAAAATCCAAAGTATTTCCAAGTCTACTATCCACAAATATAGCTAAATAAAGGTGAAATTGATTCAAAAATGTTGTAAAAATAACACAACTTGAGAAATCAAACCAATACATAATTCAACTGAGCAATATAGCTACAAAGTGGATGTGTCATTCAGTCGGATTTCCCAACCTGCGTAGGAGCATAGAAACTGCGGCATCATCTATAACAATGCATGGACAAATTCATGAAGGAAACCCAATACAGTATATCACTTGAAGAAGGTAATTAATAAGTTATGGAAAATCATGATTCATTAGCTTCTGGGTGTCAATTAATTGAGAGATTTCTACATAAGCATCTGTAAATAAGAACTATGCGATCATCCAATAAATTTGTCTTCAGATAGGTCTTCAGATAGGTTATCTTGATGACCATTTCATATTAACTTTAGGTAAAGTAATAGAGAAGATGAATCATGAACTCGTAGAATAGTAATTATAGGCATATTTTTCAGCATAAAGCTAAATATTTTGAAAATTGGAGGAGGGAAAAAGTGAAAGCAAATAAATCTACGACTGTTGGAGAACATCTCACGTACCATGACATTGCACTGGCAAAGAACATCTGTGATTTGCACCTCACTGGATCTCACATGCAATCTCGCTCCCGCCTGTAGCGGTGTGCTAGATTCGCGCTTCATGAGCCTGGGCACCCTGGAGTGCACAAAGGAACACTTGACTGTTGACTAGATGGACAGAGGGCAGGAGTGCTTGCTCATAAGTAACACGCGAGGGAGAGAGGAAAGATGTCCCTCCCAAGGTGCCCATGGGGGTCTATTTATAGACTTCCCAAATTTAGGCTTCGGATAGCCAAATTCCAGTATCCGCAGCTCAACTCCGAATTCAAACCAACGACCACAACCAGGATAAGAAGGGGCGAGTGGGACTCAAGACGTCCACTCCCCTCCTTGCCGGGGACAGGATGAGCGGACCGAGTGGTCCACCACCAAAACTGGGTGAGTGGACCTCAAGGTCCAACCAGCTAATCGGGCGAGTGGGTCGCTTAGGGCGATAGGTCCACTCGCCCCCCTGCCCAATTCGGACGAGTGGACCAGTGGTCCACTCGCCCGGGTCCTTGGGCGAGTGGACCAGTGGTCCACTTGCCTAGAACCTTGGATGAGTGGACCCTTGGCCCACTCGCCCAGGGCCTTGGGCGAGTGGACTCTTGGTCCACTCGCCCAGAGCCTTGGGCGAGTGGACCCTTGGTTCACTCGTCCAAGTCGGGAAGTGGATTTGCGGTCCACTTCCCTCCTTCCGAACGTTGTTTTTTTGTTTTGGTCGATCTCGATTACCTCCAATCGGTCAATTTACCTGTCACGGTCATTTTCACTATTACGACCTCATCCGCGTCGAGTCACACCAGCTCAGAAAATATGAGGGTTGTACAGGAGGAACCTCTTGGGTATCCAGATCTTTACTCTCATCCCCTTTTTAGGTATGTTGGCTGGCTAAGGATAAAGAAGACATGTGGTATTTGGACTCGGGATGTTCCAAACACATGACGGGCAACAAAGCAAAATCCCTTAGCCTTGAGATGATGAAAGGAGGGATGGTGACATTCAGAGACAATGGAAAAGGAAAGATCATGGGCATCGACACAGTGGGTAACAAATTGTTTTCAATTTCTAATGTTTTTTTAGAAGGTTTGAAGCATAATTTAATTTCAATTAGTCAATTATGTGATACAGTTTTAATGTATTATTTGAATCTTCTACAAACGTTTGCAAAATCTTAAATTATAAAACAAATGAAGTCGTACTCACTGCATCTAGGATGCATAATGTTTATATGATTGTCCATAATGATCTTTCAAATTCTTCTTTAAAATGCATTATCTCTAAAAATAAAGAATTAAAACTTTGGCATAGGCGCCTTGGTCATTCTAGCACTAAGCTTATTTTGAAAATATCAAAAGATAAATTAAGGGATTACCTATGGTTAATGGAAATTTATCTTATCTTTGTAAGTCTTGCCAAAAAGAATTTTTTTCAAAAAGTTCTTTTAAAAACAAAAATGTAATTTCCACTACTAGACCACTTCAATTAATTCACATGAAGTTATTTGGACCCGTTAGTACTTCTAGTCTATGAGGTAGAAAGTACACTTGTATTAATTGATGATTATTCTACATTTTGTTGGACTATATTTCTATCTTCCAAATCCGATGTATTTCTTGAATTTACTAAATTATGCAATCACATTCAAAACGAACTTGATTTAAAAATAAATGCATATAATCGAATCATGGAGGAGAATTTGAAAATGATAAGTTTTCTTCTTTTTGTAATGATCTTGGAATTAAACATGAATTTTCCGCTCCATGCACCTCACAACAAAATGGTGTAGTGGAGAGGAAAAGTAGAACCCTTCAACAACTATCATGCACTATGCTTTCCGAATATGGGTTGCCTAGATCATTTTGGGCAGAAGCTGTTAATACTTCATGTTATGTTATTAATCGTGTCATGCTTCACCCAATCATAAAATTAACACCTTATGAGCTATATTTTAAAAAGAAACCTAATGTATCTTATTTTAATATTTTTGGTTGCAAATGTTTTATTTTAAACACTAGAGATGCATTAGGAAAATTTGATGAAAAATATGATGAGGGAATTTTCATTGGCTACTCTTCAACTAGTAAGGCTTATAGAATATATAACAAATGAACTAAAACAGTTGAAGAGTCCATTCTTGTAAGATTTGATGAGTTTGTTCCTTGTGTAGATGCTAATTGATAGTTTATATAGGATGTAGTCTTAGACACCTAGAGGGGGGGGGGGGGGGGGGGGGGGTTAATAGGTTTCTTTTATTTTAGGCTTTGTGTTTTCTGAATTTAGGTTAACAAATTATCATGCACAGAAAGCACAAAGAGATTTAGAGGTTCCTCAAGACAAGGTGTCTTGAGTAGTCCTCTTTCCCCCTACACCTTTCTAACAATGAGTTAGTCAAGACCAACTTCTCCAAACTCAGCTCCAATAGCCTACAACACAGATCCCATAAGATCTCTCAGGTTTTCCTAAACCCTACCTCAGGCACAACAACCCTACCTCAGGCACAATAGCCCCACCTCAGGCACAATAGCCCTACCTCAGATCACACACTAATCCTACCTCAAGCTGACTTCTCAGCTCTACAACTCAGGCCAATCAGCCTTACACACTCAGGCAATAAAGCCCTACAGTCTTAGAACACACAAGTTCCTACAGATGATATAATAAGGAATTACTAATAGAAGGAAGAAGAGGTCAAGCCTTGGTCTTCTTCTTCTGAACTGCTGCTGTTGCAGACTTTAACCAGGGAGGAGAAGTGCAGCTCCAACTAGATTCTTCTTGATCAACCCTTCAGATGACGGACTGGATCTACTTGCTCTTTCTTGAGATGAATCAAGATAAGCAATCTCTTCTCTCCTTGCAGCCTTGTGTAGGCTCAGTTCTTGGCTGCCGACAATGAAACAGTATTTTAGTACTTGCTTGTGTGCTGGAGAGTAAGATCAATAGCAAAGGTGCTTTGCTCAACCTTAACTTATTCCTTTAATACTACATTGATCTTCAACGGCTCTCAGCCGTCCTTCTGATAGATATGAGAGTGATTGGTGGACCCCACAATGCCTTTATGCAGCTTGCTCCAAAAGCAGAACTCGCCAGATCACTTTTGAATCCATCTTAGCGGTTGGGCTGAGATGGCCAGCCGTCTCAGCGGTTGTGTCTGTCCCATCCCAGCAGATCCGCTGAGATAGACAGTTGTCTCAGCGGTTTTCTTCTATCTACAGCTCAGCTTGCCTAGACACCTTCTCAGCGGCTCCTGGCCTTGTCTCAGCAATTCAGCTAAGACTGAGAGCTCGTCTCAGCGGTTTTGATAGTAAATCAACTGAGCATACATCACACCTTGGTATGTCCTAGTCCTGTATTGTCATGAGATAGAAATAGGGTTTATCAAATATAACTTATATTTAGCATTGAGTGTGAGGCCTCTTCAAATCAAGGGAACATTGAGGGTCATTTTCCCAACAATCTCCCCTATTTGAATAGGGCAGAATACCCTCAAATGCTAGAGTGCATTACTCATAAATTCATGGTATGTGACATTGCAATAATGAGTTCAACATATCATGCTTAGTGCATCAGTCATTTTAAAACAGATGGTTGTTATGAAAGGATTGTACCACAGAGTTTAATCAATCCATCAGTAAGATTTGATAAACATAACAATACAACATAGATTGAATTAACCAATAAAAACAGGGTAAGGTTTAGATATAACTCAGATCTAGCTATGATACAAGCTGATTACATTAACAATCCATCAATTGCAATCCAGAAAGAGTAGTAAATCAAAGCTCAGTTTGCATTCATATATTCATAAACTATTTTAGGCAAAGTATAATTAAGTTTGCATCCACACAGTCATAAGTCATTATAGTTCAATAACATTTATATACATAAATTGTTTCTATAATCATTCAAAGCTTTCTTTTCTTATAAGAAGAACATTCAGGAGAGTCAACAACTGCTTCTTTCCCTTTCACTGAAGCATCATCCATGTCATCAGCAACAATGTTATCTTGACCTGGAAGCTTCTTCTTTTCAGCATTGGCAGCCTTGATATCAACAATTCTTTTCTTGTTCTCTTGCCTTTGGAAATACATATATGGTTTTGGAATGTATCTAGATGGCATTTTCTTTGGATTTTCCTTTCTTACCAGATTTGTTTTGAAAATTTTATCCCTCTTAGTGTTTCTCTCCAAATGCTTTATCCATTCTTCTGATGGATAGAGCTTGTCAATATCTTTACACATCTGACCATGGCTTATCCAGTCATTTAGTATGATGTCCTTGGAGTCATCACTCCATTGCTCATGGTCAGGGTCATTATTTTGCATCTCCCTTTGCTTGACCATAAATTCTTTAGCCAGCATTGCACTCTCCCTTTCACTTCTCTTTTTCAGATTCTTATCTTGGGCAATTGCCTCTTGATGAGGGAAATCCCAGTCTTCTGCCCTGTTGACAACTAGGATAGGAAGATTCAGAGCTATCCTTGTCCCTTGTAGAACTTTCAGGGTGAGGTCAGAATTTATGATTGCATTTGTGTCCTCCCCCTTTCTGTCTTCTTGATATATCTTCTGATGGAGGTCTTGCTTGGCTGCAGTTATTGTGCTAGAGAGGGTTTGGAACACATTCTCTATATCAGATTGAAGCACACCTATTAACTTTCCTATATCTTCATGCAAGTGGGAAGAGGTGGCTCTCTTAGCAATAGATTGGGAGACAGATGCAATTTCTGCTTTCAACTCTTCCTTGTATCTGTCAGCTTCTTTATTTAACTGCATGGCAGTGGAATAGACATACTCTTGGAGATGATTGGCTGACTTTTCTATCACTTCATCTGTTTGACTGACATAATTTTTGACATATTTCATGTCCTGTTCAGACAGCTGGAGGTGTTTGTCCATAGATCTTAGAATGGTATTCTGAGAAATTACTGATTTTTCAGCCAGATCAAACCATTTGGACATTTATTTGTTAAGTATTTCAGTGTTTTCCTTTATTTCCTTGACCTCAGACATGACTTCAGCTTTCACATTCTTGGTGGACTGATCCACATATTCCTTTACTGAGGTAACTGATTTATCTAGATTAGTTTGCATGGAGGTGAGATGAGACTGAAGAAGCAGGTTTATGGCATTGAGAAGAGCCTCATTGGGTGAGGTGGAGGAAGAGGCTTGCTGAATGTTGATAACAACAGCTAGGGCATCATCCTGCTCATCTTCAGTGTCAGCATCTTGATGATCACTCAGATTGACATCACCAGCATTATCATCCTCCTCCCCCTCAGAGAGAGCATCCTTTTCTGTTGAGTCCAGGAATGCTGGGACAATTAGTTGGAGTTAGATTGAACTACTTAGAGGTTCTAAGGATAATAATGTAAGATTTACCTAGAACTTCATCTTTCTCTATAGGAGGAGCATTCTGCACCTCCCCCTCAGATAAATCAACTTGAATGGATGAATCTAGGAATTCTAGAACAAGAATTGTAGAGTTAGATTTTATGATTCTGAATGTTTGGGCTGGGTTTTTAGGGCTTACCAATAACCTGATCTTTATCAGCTGATGGCTCTTGTGGCTGCTCCCCCTCAGATGGGGCATCAGATGAACCTTGTGGAGGGAAAGACCAAAGGACTGGTTCATTATCAGAATTAAGTCTAATTTTTTCTTCAAGATTGAAAATAAATCTGTCAATCTGACCTTGCACATCTTGAGGTGATGGTGAAAGAAATCGTTGTCTACCTAAATCACCTAAAGGGGGGGGGGGGGGGGGTGAATAGATGATCTCTACTGCTATTGCGGAATAAAAATTAAGTGCACATACAACAAGAGAAATCACAGCACAGAGACACAAGATTTATAGAGGTTCCCCAAGGTGGGTACTCCTCTCTCCCGCTTCGCCTATCTAGCACTTCGGGCTAGCGTCGGTAACTTCGCCAAAACTCGGATTTATCAACAAATCCTACACTCGGAGACAACGACTCCTACAACTCGGAGAACAACCTCTCCTACAAAAGCACTCGGAGATAAACTCCTACAACTCGGAGCAAAATACTCCTACAAAATAACTCGGAGAAAAATCTCCTACTAGAATCAAATTGAGTTTGAAATAAAATACTTCTATTAAACCTCAACAGAGATTAACTTCAGATCTTGGAAAAACTGAGTCTTCTTCTTTCTTGAGAACTAAAGCTTGGATCTTCAAAGATTTGAAAGAAACGAAACTCGGCAAACCTGATCTGAATATGTCTTTTGATTTTCTTGAAAAGATCTTCAAAAATATGGAGCAGCAAATAAATCAAAAGCCTTCTTATCTGAGAAATCTCTAACAACACTGAAGAACGAGTCTTGAGGGCGCAGAAGTTAGATCTCAGAAGAACTTGTTCAGCGAGCAAGGAGGAAGACGGCTGGGTTCTTCTCTTTCTATCGGGTTGAATAATAGTTGTTGTTTGCCCTAAAAATAAAAGACTATTTATAAGAAGAACTCCAACGGCTAGAGCGACAGACAAGGAATGATCGACACGTGGGCTGCACATGGCGGCCCACCCTAATTTTCAAAAACAAAACATATTTTTGAAATCTGTCTGTCCGTCATTCGTCGAGACTTCACATGAACACTCGACGAATTGACTTAGCCAATAAAAAGACTGATCAAAGGCTTGAAAACCATCTCTGTTTTCATTCGTCGGAATTCGTCGGGAGTTCTCGAGAACTTTCGACGAATTGACTTAGCCGCACAAATTCCTTCACAAAGCTGCCTTTTTGACTTCTGTCAGCATTCGTCGATATTCGTCAGGAGTTCACGAGAACATTCGACGAATGGACTTGGCCGCAGAACTTTCTTCTTCAAACTGGAAATTTGGCTTCTGTCAGGATTCGTCGGGAGTCATCGGGACTTCACGTGACATCTCGACGAATTGACTTAGCAAAAATTCCTTTTCTTCTGAAAACCTGCTCCATTCTTCAAACTTGAAAGCCTTCAGTTGTGAGAATATGAAGTGCACCCCAAAAGAGAGATTACACATGGACCAACACTTTGTTCTATACAATGAGGGATTACATTGTCTAGGACTGTGTTTGGTGATCCATTGCAACCTGAATTTGGTGTGCACTTAGCATTATGACCTGTCACAACACATCTAAAGAGAGTTCATCAAATACATACTCAATTCAATTTAGTTCACTAGGGGACACCTTCAAATCCAGGTGATTGTGGATACAATACCCAACAATCTCCCCCTATTTGAAGATGTCATAACCCTATGCACTCAGTTGAATTGCACAGAAAGTATAATTGAATAAAAACAGCACAACCAGGCAGTAGTAATTAAAGAGAGAATCAATGTTTATCCAAACACAAAAATATATATATATATATATATAAACAAAGAAAAACAGCATGATTCCAGAGCAGCTCAGCTCATGCTTTATCCTTGCCTTTCTGTTTTCCAAAAATTCTTTCCACTGCCTCAGCTTTCTTCTTATGTTCAGATTCCATTCTCTCAAAGAATGCCTTTGGCTTAAGCCAATATCTATCAGGAGCAGTCTCTTTAGATCCACCTGTCTTGAAATGAATTCTCCTTTCAGTTGTCCTTTTCTTGAACTTATCCCATTCCTCCTGACTGTAATGTTTACTGACACTTTCATTTTGCTTACTAACAAGGTTGAAAGCTGTAAGGATGATATTTTTTGAAGTGGGACTCCAGCTTTCTTGGAAATTTCTTGGAGGAGGCACATCATAGAATTTTCTGATCTTCTTGTGAGGAATAGACCTTTTTGCAGAAGGTTTATCACCAAAGATCTTCCTTTTCAAAGATTTTTCAGAAGATTCAGGAGCTTTGGAGCTTTCAAGCACTGGATCATCCCAGAACTCTTGGTAGGTAGAGGCTGGAATATCTGCTTCAGCAAAATCAAAATCCTCAACAGGAATTTGAGAAGAACTTGGAGCTGGAGCACTGGAAGAGGGAACATCTGACTCTTTATTCATAACAGAGAATCCAAGCATACCTGCAACCTCCTTGAACAACCAACTTGTAGATTCATGAGTGTACCAATTTACATCTACAACATTTTGTAATATGTTCTCCTTAAGCTCTTGCATCTTGGAAAATACATTTCCATCCAAATCATTCACTCTACCAGCACTTTCTTCTAATTTAGACACAATACTCTCCTCTCCCTTTATGACATCTTCATGTAGGAGGGTATAGAGTTTGGCCAGTTGTCTTTCAACTTGATCATCCAGAAAAGTAAGCCCTTGATCATGAGAAGCTCTGAGAGCTGTTTGAGCAGAATTCAGATGAAGAACATCTTCACCAACCTGATGCGAGTTCTTTAGAGCCTGCCCAACTGCCTTATTTGTGTGGTCCAATGCTTTTCCTGCTTTTGTCATCCAGGCTTCTTGATCACTCTTGAATTTGCCCATTTCATGTCTTATCTGAGCCATTTCCTGTCTCAAAGCACCATCAACTTTATCTATTTTCTGATAAACTGACTTTATGGACGGATCAAAATGCTCTGTCTGAGCTTGCAGCAAAGTTGAAATTGACTTGAGCAAAGAAGATTGAGAGCTCTCTCCAGTTTCAAAATCATCAGAAGAGACTCTATCAGCTACAAAACTAGTAGACTGTGCTTGCTTATCAAGCACAGTTGCTCTTGGAGATTGTCTCAAAATACTTTCTGGAGGGGGCAAGAGTAGCATAGGAGGGACTGCAGATTCACCCATAAATATGTCTTCCTGTTCTTTCTCGCCCTCAGTCAAAGACATCTTCTTAGCTGACTCCAACTGAGCACTAAAACTGCCCAGCTCCATAGAATCTGATTTCTCAGAAGGAACAGATTCAGGATCTGCCAAGTCTTCACTATGTTCTGAATTATAAGCAAACTCTGCAGGGGATCTTCTTGAGTCCTCTAACATAGCAGCTTCATCTTCAGCAGCAGATTTCCCTTGACCTTCCAGGTCAGGAACAGTATCAGGAACAGCAAGACTGACTGGATCAACATACACTGAATCAGTATGAACTGGATCAATTTCACTGGGAGGAATTTCCTTTGAAGCAGCACTACTTTCAGCAATGTCTCTTGGGGTTGGAAGTTCCCCCTCAACATGTTCACTTCTGCCTTGATCAGGAGCTGTACTGGGTCCACTACCCCTTGAGGGTTGACCTTCTTCATGAGTCCTATTCTCATTCTGCACAGGGTCCTCATCACCACTAACAACAACCTTGACTCCACCCTTTGGAATGACCCTTTCCCATTTGGAGAAAATAGAGGAGTTGATTTTCTTAGTGTGATGGATGGGTATACCTCTTCCAAGATTGAAAAAATCTGGATTACTACCATTCAGCAACAAACTAATAATTCTTCCAAAATTTGGGGCATGAAAGCCGTCTTTAATTTCCTCAAAAAGAACTTCACCAAAATTAAAATTCTTTCTACAAATAATAGCTGTGTGAATCTTAAAGGCTTCTTCAAATAGGTAGTCATGTGAGCCTACCTTGCACAATAAGGCTTTTCCCAAAATATCACACAGAAGCTTACCTCCATCATTCATGAATTTTCTTCTTATCTTTGAACCTTCATCAAGAATGCCACAGAATCTTTTGGCCTGGAGAAAATCTTCAGCAAACACTTCTTCTGATTCGACTTCAGGCATCCTCAAAATCTTGTTGATTCCACTAGCTTTCAAAACTATTTTACAAGACCTGATGATGCTCTTTATCTTCTTGCCTTGACTAGAGATTTGCATTTCTGAAGAACTCAAGAACTTCTTGTTCGAGAATTTTAGCCGGCTCTTCCAAGACATAACTGAGCCCGGCGACATCAAGCATCAAGATAATGTTTCTAAACTCATCTGAAGTAGTTCGAAAGCTACCTCGCACCAGCTCTCCACCTGAATGCAGACCTCCAGCTGCTTTGGGCGCCATCGAGCTTGACGAAATCGGGGAAGAGAAACAGTGTTTTCTCGAGGGAGACGGAGAGACGGGAAGGGTTTCACGGAAGAGTGCGTGGAATCACGTGTTCTCTTTGTTTTTATAAATATATGAAATAAATTTAGACGCGTACCTGATTTCATGGATGGCTCTTCAGATCCAATAAATTGTATTTAATAATAAGGGTTCACGAGAGACGTGTCCGAGAAGAGAGATATTTTGACATGTGAAATCCCGTGAAACTTCATGAAATTTCTGGTTTATCCAGTGAAATCCCGTGTAATTTCGTGAAATTCCAATATTCTTGTCCTCATGATTCCTTGTTAAGCATTCCAAGTTCCATTTTGAAGAAATTGAACTTGGTCTCGTCCAGAGGCTTCGTAAAAATATCTGCAATTTGTTTGTCAGTATTAACATATAACAAATTAATATCCTTACTCTCAACATGTTCCCGGATGAAGTGGTAGCGAAGCTCGATGTGCTTCGTTCTGATGTGAGAGACTGGATTATTTGCTATGGTAATAGCACTTGAGGAGTCACAGAACCTGGGGATTTCTGTGAGCTTTAAATTATAGTCCTCAAGCTGATTCTTTATCCACAAAAGTTGTGCACAGCAACTGCCGGCAGAGATATACTCCGATTCAGCAGTTGATATTGCAACACAATTTTGCTTCTTGCTACTCCATGACACAAGCCTTTTTCCCAAGAATTGGCAAGTTCCTGAAGTACTCTTTCTATCATCTTTGCTACCTGCAAAATCAGCATCTGAAAAACCAATTAGTTCAAAATCATTGCTTCTCAGGTACCATAAGCCGAGATTTGGTGTACCCTTAAGGTATCTAAAAATCCTCTTTGCAGCGGCATAATGAGATTCCTTACAGTTCACCTGATACCTGGCACAAACACATGTTGAAAACATTATATCGGGCCTACTGGCAGTAAGGTAGAGCAAGGACCCGATTATGCTTCTGTACTTGGTTTCATCAAAAGGTTTTCCTTTCTCATCCTTGTCCAGAGACATACTTGAGCCCATTGGAGTCCTCATAGAGGTTGCACTCTCCATTCCAAATTTCTTGAGGAGCTCTTTGGTGAACTTCGTCTGAGAGATGAAAATTCCATCTTCAAATTGGTGCACCTGGAGTCCTAAGAAATATTTCAGCTCTCCCATGCTGCTCATTTCAAACTTACCTTGCATCAAGTTAGAAAACTTTTTGCAAAGTTTGTCATCTGTAGAACCAAATATAATATCATCGACATAGATTTGCACTAGCAAAATCTCGCCCTTTACTTCCCTAAGAAACAATGTCTTATCTATTGTTCCTCTTGTGAATTTGTTCTCAAGAAGGAACCTAGACAATGTCTCATACCAGGCTCGGGGTGCCTGTTTGAGACCATACAAAGCTTTATGTAAATAATATACATGATCAGGAAAGTTAGAATCTACAAAACCTGGAGGCTGAGCTACGTACATATACTTCCTCTTTAAGGTCTCCATTCAGGAAGGCTGACTTCACATCCATCTGGAAAACCTTAAAGCCCTTATATGCAGCATATGCCAGAAATAATCTGATGGCTTCAACTCTTGCTACTGGTGCAAAGGTCTGATTAAAATCAATCCATTCTTCTTGCCTGTATCCTTGTGCAACCAGTCTTGCTTTGTTCTTTGTAATGATGCCCTTTTCATCAAGCTTGTTCCGGTAGACCCATTTTGTTCCAATTACATTTTGTCCTTTGAGTCTTGGTACTAACTCCCAAACTTTACATCTCTTGAATTGGTTGAGCTCTTCTTGCATAGCAAGGATCCAAGATGGATCGGTGTTTGCTTCTTCAAACATCTTCGGCTCAATCTGTGAAAGAAAACTTAAATGTAAAACTTCGTTAGTTGTACCTCTTCTCGTTAGAACTCTGCTTGAAGGATCTCTGATAATCTGTTCAGCTGGATGATCTCTTGAATATCTGACTCCCAAGTTATTTACATTTTCAGGAGCAACTTGAGGTTCAGCCACCTCTGGAATATCTTCTTCTTCATGAACTTCTTGTTCATCTTCAGAGTGATCCGAGATCTCTTCTGCCAACTTTGGAGCATCATCTGTGGTTTTTACTCCATCTTGCATAGAGAGTTCCTTTAGCTTTTCACCTGCATCTTCAATGAACACACTAGACGAGTTGCTATGCAGCAGGCTCGTCTCATCAAATATAACATGTACTGTTTCTTCTACCACCAGAGTTTTCTTATTGAAAATTCTATATGCCTTACTATGGTTGATATATCCTACGAAAATACCTTCAAAACATTTTTCACTAAACTTGGTTGTAGGATGCTTCCCATTGTTAAGTACATAGCATTTACTGCAAAAAATTCCAAAATATGAAATCTTTGGTTTTCTGCCCTTTAGAATCTCATATGGGGTCTTACGATGGTTCTTATTGATGAGTGCTCTGTTTTGCACATGGCAAGCTGTGTTGATAGCTTCTGCCCAGAAATATTCTGGAAGAGCAGAATCACTCAACATGGACCTGCCAGCTTTTATGAGGGTTCTATTCTTTCTCTCGGCTACTCCATTTTGCTGTGGAGTACGAGGAGAGGAAAACTCATGGGAGATACCTTGACTTTCACAAAACTCTGTCATGGCCCCAGACTGAAATTCTGTTCCATGGTCACTTCTGATTTTGACCACTGAACAGTCAAGTTCATTCTGAATAAGCTTGACAAAATTAGTGAATATGCCGAAGGTTTCTGACTTAATTTTTAGAAAGAACACCCATGCAAACCGGGAATAATCATCAACAATAACCAAGGTGTAAGCTTTCCCACCTAAGCTTCTAACTGACATTGGACCAAATAAATCCATATGCAGCAGATGAAGACATCTGGTAGAATTATTGCCAATTATGCTCTTAAAGCTAGCCTTTGTTTGCTTACCCATTTGGCAAGCATGGTAAGGGCTTTCTTTAATGCATTTAACTTTGGGGGCATCCCTTACCTGGTTGTGAGAAAATAATATAGATATAGTTTTGAAATTAATATGTGCTAGTCTCTTGTGCCATTGGTCACATAGAGATCCACTATCTTTGGCAACAAAACACACTGGGGTAGAAGACTGTAAACATATAAAATCTAAACAGTAAATACCACTACTCCTAGAGCCTGTTAAAATAGTTTCCGCAGACACGGACATCTTTATCAGGCATCTATCTCTAAAGAACTCAACTGTATAGCCTTTGTCACACAGTTGGCTTATGCTAATCAGATTGTATTTCAATCCTTTCACATGAGCTACACGTGTGAAAATGACTGAGCCGTTGGTTATTGAACCATAACCAATAATAATACCTCGTTCAGATCCGCCAAACTTTACTTTAGGCCCGTTCTCAACTGGAACATAATCCCGAAGTAATCTTCTTCTCCCGGTCATATGCCGAGAGCAACCACTGTCCAAATACCAGATGGGAATTTCGTTGGCCTTTGGACATTCCTGCAAACATGATCAATACCCCTTAGGAACCCAAACATTTTTGGGCCCTTGGTTCCTTGTTAGTGGAACACCACTTGGAACATTAACTTTGCAAGTGGTCGGTCTTGCACTGTTAACTCGTGGAGTTCTTGGCACAGTATGATTGAACCAACAATCTATGGCGAAATGACCAATTTTGCAACAACACCAGCATTCAAATCTATTGTATCTCCTCTTTGTGTTTTGCTGAGCCTTTTGAATGGGTGGCTTTGCAGGAGGAGCAACCTTGGAGGTAGAAGCCTCGTTGGTGCAACATACACAATTCTTAGGCACAATAGGTTTGACCTGCGGTACCTTCTTAGCATTTGATCCATGAATGAATGGTCCATGATGCTTCAATTGAACTTCCTCATAAGGTGCCTTGAGGGAGCTAGATCCAAAGTTTCTGGGTCTGGTCCACGCTGAGTTCACCTTGGCAGGCTCAACATGGGTTGGTCTGCTGAAGTGACCATACATGCTCTCAAAATTATAGGTGTTCGTAGGACAAATCACCTTCTTGAAAGTTGGAGCACACTGTGGACCTTTACCCTTTGCTTTAGCAGCTCTTCTTTTGGCTGACTTACTTAGGCTCTTTTCAACAACATGGCCCAAACTACTACTACCAGAACCAGCAGTGAAAGTCTCTATGATAGGCAAAACTGTCTTGGGCTTAGAGAAGTTCATTGTGATCTTCTTTTCAGCCTCAAGCTGTTTCGTCAAATCATTGATAATTTCACTCTTCTGAATGCCTGCTGAAGTGGCCTCGGAGAGAGCAATCTTCAAGGATAAGATTTCATCCCTGAGTAGGTTAGATTCTTCAATCTCCTTTCTCAGGTTTGATTCTTGATCCTTTAGGGATTGAATCTCCTTTGATTGAGTTTTAACAAGCTTTCGACACTTATTAAAACCCTTCAACATTTCCTCATACTTAGCAGTTAACTCAGAATCCTCTTCCGAATAGTATCTTTCATTAGCATCAGATGCCGTTTCTGAACATGAAAGAGGTGTAGAAGATAATACCTGACCGGTGAAAGGAACAATATCTTTGTCATCATCTGACATGGCCATTAGACTGTAGAAGCAGTCTTTTGTGAGACCTTTTCCTCTATATTGACCAAATTGGTCTTCTGTGTCAGGTTGAGCCATCAATCCAAAGAATGCCTCTTCATCTGAGTTAGACTCATTTGTGTCACTATCACTCAGAGTCTTGGACTTCTTGGCAACAAAACTCTTCTCCTCTTTCTTCTTTCCTTTGAAGGACTTCTTTTCTTCTTTTCTTGAAGATTCCTTCTTGTGTGGGCAATCCGCTATCATGTGCCCTGGCATTTTACAACAATAACAAACGGGTTCAGTATAATCATGTTTGTTCGGTTTAGAACCATACCTGTCGTTTCTGTCACTGTGTGATCTCCTGTGATCTCTTGAGGAAGATGAGCCTTTTCTCGTTTGTCTCCTCTTGTTAAGCAACTTTTTGAATTGCTTGGAGAGGAGGGAGAATTCTCCTTCAGATAGTTCTGATTCTTCAGAAGTGTTTTCAGCTTTATCCTCAGAAGATTCATCTCTCACAGGGGATAGGGCCCTGCTTCTCCGGGAGCTCTCAGCCTTTAGAGCAATGGGCTTTTCCTTGCCAGAGCTCCTACTGCTTTCCTCTTCTGACTTCCTGATATTCAACTTCAGCTCATGGGAAAGCAGCTTACCATATAGAATCTGTGGCTCCGTGGTAGCCAACTTACCATACTCTCTGATAGCTATCACTTTGGGGTCCCACTCCTTAGACAGGGATCTAAGGAATTTATCGTTTAGTTCACCCATGGTGAATTCCCTTCCATAGTTTCTCAAACCGTTTACAATCTTGAAGAATTTCTCGTAGGTGTCAGAAATTGTGTCTTTGCCTTGTTGCTTGAAGGCTTCATATTCTAAGTTTAGCAAAGACTTCCTATCATCTCGAACTTCTTCAGTACCTTCCATCAAAACCACAATAGAATCCCACATTTCTTTTGCAGACTTGCAGTGAATCAGATTTTGTAGCATAGAATCATCAACTGCACCTGCTATGATGTGCTTTGCTTTCTTATCTAGAGTGACAAGTGCAATTTCATCCTTTGTCATATCCATTAGTTTCTTTGGTACCTTTTTGGTGGGATCAATGGTAGAAGCAACTGTAGGAATGACGAGACCTTCCTTAACTATCTGGGAGATACGGGGATCATTTGCTTCCATGTAGAAAATAACTCTTTCTTTCCACATGGGGAAATTTTCCTTAGTGCAAACTGGGAGCTTGGAGGAAAATCTTTCCATGCCTCTGTCCATAGAGAGAGATCTTGGAAACGAAGAGGGATCTTTAATATATGTGTTAACCTCTTAAAGATAACCTACCTCTGATACCAATTGAAAGAAATCGGTGTCTACCTAAATCACCTAAAGGGGGGGTGGTGAATAGGTGATCTTTACTGCTATTGCGGAATAAAAATTAAGAGCACACACAACAAGAGAAATCACAGCACAGAGACACAAGATTTATAGAGGTTCCCCAAGGTGGGTACTCCTCTCTCCCGCTTCGCCTATCTAGCACTTTGGGCTAGCGTCGACAACTTCGCCAAAACTCGGATTTATCAACAAATCCTACACTCGGAGACAACGGCTCCTACAATTCGGAGAACAACCTCTCCTACAAAAGCACTCGGAGATAAACTCCTACAACTCGGAGCAAAATACTCCTACAAAATAACTCGGAGAAAAATCTCCTACTAGAATCAAATAGAGTTTGAAATAAAATACTTCTATTAAACCTCAACAGAGATTAACTTCAGGTCTTGGAAAAACTGAGTCTTCTTCTTCCTTGAGAACTAAAGCTTGGATCTTCAAAGATTTGAAAGAAAGTAAACTGTTGAATTTTTGAAGTGGTGTGGAGGAGACCGGGCGGTCTGGTTTGGGAGACCGCGGTAATCGCGCGCTTGTATAGGTTATCTGCCGGTCTGGCTCTGCCGGGTTGTTCTGGCGGTCTGCTGTTTGTTCCGATCTGTTCTTGGTAGCTGCGGTTTGTTCTCGAGTAGGTCTGCTAGTTTGCCTGGCTTCCTTGTTGGAAGTCCGGGCGGGTTGTTCCTATATGACTGTCTACCCGGGCGGTCTATCCTGGCGATCTGGCAACTTGATTGAAGTCGGCCAGATGGTTCTAGCTTGCTCCTGGTGATCTAAGGAAGGAGCGTTGTTGAGACCGCACGGCTTGTGCGCGGTCTCGTGTTCGCGCGGCCTGTGCGCGATCTTGTCTGCTGATCTACGTCTTGGTCGGGTGATCGTCCAAGAGGTATGTTTGTGCGGTCTGTCTTTTGAGACCGTTCGCGATCTAATGGGTGGTGGATGGATCCCGGTTTGTGCGGTGACGACATCCGTCCACCCGCCTATAAATGGGGGTGCATGGCCCGTCATTCCTAACAAAAACTGTAAGAACCAGAGCCCGGATTGTTTCTTGCGGTCTCAAGTTTGAGTTCGCGCGACTTGGATGCGAGTTAACCTTTATTGTGTTCGCAGGTTTGCAGTCAGCAGGGTGCGGTCTCCCTCCTTGGTGATTTTCGGTGGCTTGAATAAACAGTTCGTGTGCGGTCTGTCAGCGAACTGGGTTATTGTGTTCTTATGCTGTTCGCAGCGAGCTCAGTGATCAGGCGACCTTCAGCGGTTAGGCGGTCTGAGTTGCGGTCTGGAGACAACTTCAGTTCTTTGTTCCAATAAAGCTCCAGTTCGTTCGGTCTGAGGTGCGGTCTTGCAGTGCTGGCAGTCTGTCCGGTTTCTGTTCGTGCGATCTCAGGGCAAGATGGGCGAGTTCTGGAGTGGTGCGGCTTGTGCGGTCTGAGCTTGTCTAGCCGCCAGCTTTGCCTTTTGGTGTGTTTTGTTCTTCTCGTCTCTGTGATTCTGATGAATCATGTCTCGCCATGTATACCTCGCATTATAAAGCAGTTCTGTTTCAATAAAGATTTCTTGTGTTGCTATTTTGGCATTGTGGTTGTTTGGCTATAACTCTTGTTGATACAACTCCTGCTTACTCCTAAACGGTCCAATCAAAAATTTTAACATGGTATCAGAGGTAGGTTTTTGGAGTGGATAAGCAGTGATCAACTAGAGTTGCCATCGTCTTTGTGAAGAAGAGACCACATAGATTGCCATGGAAGGTGGATACGCAATAGGTCTTGGTATTGAACTCCTCACATCGACTAACTTTAAAAAGTGGAAGTCGTGTATGGAGAGTTACTTGCTTGGCGAGGATCTATGGGAGGTAGTTGGTGGAAAAGACACACAAGAGGTGTTTCTAGCAGGAGATAATATGGCAGAGGTGAGACTTTGGAGGAGGACGAATGCTAAGGCTGAGTTCACTCTCAAGAGGGCTATCTCACCGGAGCTGTTTGATCACATCATCGGATGTAAATCTGCTGCTGAGATTTGGACATCCTTGGATGGATTGTTCAATAAGAAGAATGTAGCGAGGCTACAGTATCTTGAAAATGAGTTGGCGAAGGCCTCTCAAGGTGATCTTTCTGCATCTACTTTCTTCCTCAAGATGAAGAACCTCACGACAGAGATTTCTGTGTTGGACCCTGATGAGCCAATCTCTGAGGCAAAACTGAAGAGGCATATCATCCGCGGGTTGCGGAAGGAGTATCTTGCTTTTGTGACTTCAGTTCAGGGTTGGGCAAATCAACTGTCGTTGTTGGAGCTGGAGAACCTTCTTGCTTCGCAAGAACGTTTAGCAAGACAGATGGCGGGGGTTTCAATCTCCGGGGGAGAAAGTGATGTGATGTTCTCTGGGAAGAAGAAGAAGAAATGGGAGAAGAAGAAGCCGGGTCTTGATGGACCCTCCACTTCAGGTCAGCAAGATAGGGGCTATGCTCCTAAGTCTGATGGGAAGAAGAAAGGAGAGGGACCGAGGTGCTTTAGATGCAACAAGACCGGGCACTTCAAGAAAGATTGTCGGGTGAATCTTCAGCCGGGACATGCAGTGGAGAAGGAGATGCCAAAGTCTGGTGAAGTTGGATGGGGAGGAGCCTTTGCGTCTAATATAATGGCGATGCCCGTTAAGGCCTTGGCTTCCATCAACTATGATGAGGACTGGATTATTGATTCAGGGTGTGGGCATCATCTCACCGGGGATGGATCAAAGTTCTCTTCTTTGGCGCCTTACTCAGGTAACAATGCTATCATTACGGCTGATAATTCTATTCATCCAGTAGAGCACGAAGGAGTCGTCTCTCTGAGCAGTGATAAGGGTCCACTCACGTTGATGAGTGTTTATCACGTGCCTGGTATGAAGAAAAATCTCTTCTCTGTGACCAATGCGGTCGATGCCGGTTATCACGTTCTGTTTGGGCCAACAGAAGTGAAGTTTCTTAAAACTCAACCGGAGATAAAGGGAGATGTTATTCATGTCGGCAAGCGGGTGAAGGACTTGTTCGTTTTATCGACAAGTACCTATGTTGATAAGATGAGGACCAATGATGGCGCTGCCATCTGGCATGAAAGGTTGGGGCATGTAGGCATGGACAAATTGAAGGCTATGGCGGTAAGGGGCCTTGTCAATGGCTTGCCTAGCTTGTCCTCCTATGGAGACGGTCATGTCTGCGAAGGATGTCAGTTTGGTAAGTCTCATCGACTTCCATATGACAAATCGCAAACAAGGTGCAAAATGTCGTTGGAGTGCATCCACGGTGATTTGATGGGACCGACTGCCACCCCAAGCCTTGGAGGCAACAAATACATGTTGGTGTTGATTGATGACTACATCAGATATGTCTGGGTGTATTTCTTGAAAGAGAAGTCAGAAGCCTTTGCAAAATTTGTGGAGTTCAAGGAGTTGGTTGAAGACCGGCTTGGCCTGCGAGTTAAAAAACTTAGAACTGACAATGGTGGGGAGTTCACCTCTGGTGAGTTATCAAGTTTTTGCAGGAAGCAAGGCATCAGGAGAGAGCTCACTTGTGCCCATACTCAACAGTAGAATGGCGTTGCAGAGAGGAAGATCCGTCATATGACGGAAACCTGCAAATGCTGGCTTCATGCCAAGAGTATCCCAAAGTCCTTCTGGGCGGAGGGAATGTCTTGTGCAGCTTATGTCATCAACAGATTGCCTCTGAGTCCTATCAACATGAAGACCCCTCACGAACTAATGTTCAAGGAGAAGCCGAGCGTTGCACACCTTCGGGTGTTTGGATCAACCTGCTATGTGCACATTCCTGATGCTCTTCGGACAAAGCTAGATGCGAAAGCAAGGAAGCTAGTCTTTGTTGGGTATGATGAGCGGAAGAAGGGATGGAGATGCATGGATCCCGAGACACGGAGGTTAATCGTTTCTCGGGATGTGGTGTTCGATGAAGTAACTTCCTACAAGGGGAGTTCAGGAGTTGAGCTACCGGAGGGCAGGATTGATGAAGGAGGAAATGCTGCGGGAAGTCTTCAAGTGAGTTGCCTGTTTCACCAGGAGCTCCAGCTGTGTCTAGCTCAGAGGCGGAAGCTTCAGGTTCTGGAAGTAGGGGGAGCGATGCTCCAAGCTCGTCTGGAAAAGGAGCTAGTTCAGAAGAAGCAGCTGAGGAGGTGGTTAGTCAGGAACAACCTCTTAGGAGGTCGAAGAGGACTATTCAACCACCAGATCGATACACAGGAGGGAACATGGTGAACTTTGTTTCATGTTTCTTCGCTGGTCCCTTGGATGAGAGGGAGCCGTCGAGCTTTGAGAAGGCTAGCGGCGTGAAGGAGTGGGACATTGCTATGCAAGAAGAGATGGCAGCTCTCGAGAAGAATGAGACCTGGTCTCTTGTGCCCAAGCCCAAGGGCACCACTCCTGTCACTTGCAAGTGGGTTTTCAAGCTGAAGAAGAAAGCTGACAGCAGTATCGAGCGGTACAAGGCTCGCCTTGTAGCTCGCGGGTTTTCACAGCAATACGGAGAAGATTATGATGAGAAGTTTAGTCCAGTGGCAAAGATGACTTCAGTTCGATTTGTTATTGCATTGGCGGCTTCGAGTGGTTGGGAGATTTGGCAACTCGACGTGAAGAATGCCTTCTTATACGGCGAGATTGACAAGGATATCTTCATGATCCAACCGCAAGGCTTCATCTCGAAGGAGTATCCGGACTACATTTGTAAATTAAAGAAGGCCCTGTATGGGTTGAAGCAAGCGCCTCGGGCGTGGTACGGGAAGATTGCAGAGTATCTCTTATTCTGCGGATTCGTTGCTTCAGACTCTAATTCTAGCTTGTTCATCAAGAAGGAGGGGGTGCTTCGGGTGATTGTGCTGCTGTATGTGGATGACATGATTGTCACCGAAAACTCGAAGGAAGCTGTTGCAAGACTCAGGGCTGAGCTTGCTATCAGATTCGAAATGAAGGATCTGGGGGAGCTTCACCATTTCCTTGGAATCGAGGTGCAGAGGCGGGAGAGCGGAGTGCTCATTTCTCAGGCTGGCTATGCGGAGCGGATCGTTCAACGATTTGGCTTGGAGGAAGGGAAGAGCAGCTCTATACCTCTGGAGCAACATCATAAACTTCGAAAGGATGAGGGAAGAGTTCTATCTGATCCGTTGGTGTTCCGAGCTCTGGTTGGGAGCTTGATCTATTTGACCATCACGAGGACTGATATTGCTTATGCAGTTGGCAAAGTGAGTCGGTACATGGCGGAACCACGGAAACCTCATCTTCTGGTGGCAAAGGGCATCTTGAAGTATGTGAAGTCGACCTCTGATTTGGGTCTCCTATATAGGAGAGGTTCAAGCTTGGAGTTGCATGGTTTCATGGATGCTGACTATGGGGGAGACGTGGATGATCGGAGATCAACGTCTGGTTATGTCTTTATGACAGGCCCCACAGCTATTTCTTGGTGCAGCAAGAAGCAAGACTCGGTGTCTGTATCTACCACGGAAGCAGAGTACAAGGCTTCGGCCTTGGCAGCTCAGGAAGCCATTTGGCTCAGGAGGTTGGTAGAGGACGTTCATCAGGAGGTTCGAGGTCCCACTATGCTACGCGGGGACAATGAGAGTTCTCTCAAGCTGGTCAACAATCCAGTCTGTCACGCGAGGACCAAGCATATAAAGATTGAGCACCATTTCATTCGTGAAAAGGTGTTGGGAGGATCTCTTATGGTCGAGCATGTTCGGAGTGCGGACAATATCGCAGACATCTTCACAAAGCCGCTGGCGAAGGGACCGTTTACACGGTTGCGGAATTTACTCGGGTTAGTCTCCACTTCCCACTTCAAGGGGGAGTGTTGATTTTTTGAAGTGGTGTGGAGGAGACCGGGCGGTCTGGTTTGGGAGACCGTGGTAATCGCGCGGCTTGTATAGGTTATCTGCCGGTCTGGCTCTGCCGGTTTGTTCTGGCGGTCTGCTGGTTGTTCCGGTCTGTTCTTGGTAGCTGCGGTTTGTTCCCGAGTAGGTCTGCTAGTTTGCCTGGCTTCCTTGTTGGAAGTCCGGGCGGGTTGTTCCTATATGACTGTCTACCCGGGCGGTCTATCCTGGCGATCTGGCGACTTGATTGAAGCCGGCCAGATTATTCTAGCTTGCTCCTGGTGATCTAAGGAAGGAGCGTTGTTGAGACCGCACGACTTGTGCGCGGTCTCGTGTTCGCGCGGCCTGGGCGCGATCTTGTCTGCTGATCTACGTCTTGGTCGGGTGATCGTCCAAGAGGTCTGTTTGCGCGGTCTGTCTTTTGAGACCGTTCGCGATCTAATGGGTGGTGGATGTATCCCGGTTTGTGCGGTGACGACATCCGTCCACCAGCCTATAAATAGGGGTGCATGACCCGTCATTCCTAACAAGAACCGTAAGAACCAGAGCCCAGATTGTTTCTTGCGGTCTCAAGTTTGAGTTCGCGCGACTTGGATGCGAGTTAACCTTTGTTGTGTTCGCAGGTTTGCAGTCAGCAGGGTGCGGTCTCCTTCCTTGGTGATTTCCGGTGGCTTGAATAAACAGTTCATCTGCGGTCTGTCAGCGAACTGGGTTATTGTGTTCTTATGCTGTTCGCAGCGAGCTCAGTGACCAGGCGACCTTCAGTGGTTAGGCGGTCTGAGTTGCGGTCTGGAGACAGCTTCAGTTCTTTGTTCCAATAAAGCTCCAGTTCGTGCGGTCTGAGGTGCGGTCTTGCAGTGCTGGCAGTCTGTCCGGTTTCTGCTCGTGCGATCTCAGGGCAAGCCGGGCGAGTTCTGGAGTGGTGCGGCTTGTGCGGTCTGAGCTTGTCTAGCCGCCAGCTTTGCCTTTTGGTGTGTTTTGTTCTTCTCGTCTCCGTGATTCTGATGAATCATGTCTCGCCATGTATACCTCGCATTGTAAAGCAGTTCTGTTTCAATAAAGATTTCTTGTGTTGCTATTTTGGCATTGTGGTTGTTTGGCTATAACTCTTGTTGATACAACTCCTGCTTACTCCTAAACGGTCCAATCAAAAATTTTAACAGAAACTCGGCAAACCTGATCTGAATAGGTCTTTTGATTTTCTTGAAAAGATCTTCAAAAATATGGAGCAGCAAATAAATCAAAAGCCTTCTTATCTGAGAAATCTCTAACAGCACTGAAGAACGAGTCTTGAGGGCGCATAAGTTAGATCTCAGAAGAACTTGTTCAGCGAGCATGGAGGAAGACGGGTGGGTTCTTCTCTTTCTATCGGGTTGAATAATAGTTGTTGTTTGCCCTAAAAATAAAAGACTATTTATAAGAAGAACTCCAACGGCTAGAGCGACAGACAAGGAATGATCGACACGTGTGTTGCACATGGCGGCCCACCCTAATTTTCAAAAACAAAACATATTTTTGAAATCCGTCTGTCCGTCATTCATCGAGACTTCACATGAACACTCGACGAATTGACTTAGCCAATAAAAAGACTGATCAAAGGCTTGAAAACCATCTCTGTTTTCATTCGTCGGAATTCGTCGGGAGTTCTCTAGAACTTTCGACGAATTGACTTAGCCGCACAAATTCCTTCACAAAGCTGCCTTTTTGACTTATGTCAGCATTCGTCGATATTCGTCGGGAGTTCACGAGAACATTCGACGAATGGACTTGGCCGCAGAACTTTCTTCTTCAAACTGGAAATTTGGCTTCTGTCAGGATTCGTCGGGAGTCATCGGGACTTCACGTGACATCTCGACGAATTGACTTAGCAAAAATTCCTTTTCTTCTGAAAACCTGCTCCATTCCTCAAACTTGAAAGTCTTCAGTTGTGAGAATATGAAGTGCACCCCAAAAGAGAGATTACACATGGACCAACACTTTGTTCTATACAATGAGGGATTACATTGTCTAGGACTGTGTTTGGTGATCCATTGCAACCTGACTTTGGTGTGCACTTAGCATTATGACCTGTCACAACACATCTAAAGAGAGTTCATCAAATACATACTCAATTCAATTTAGTTCACTAGGGGACACCTTCAAATCCAGGTGATTGTGGATACAATACCCAACAGATGGCCTTCTATTTTCATCAACATCATTGATGTTTGAGATGTCTAGGTAGGCTTGATCTTATTGTTGCTCCCCCTCAGATGGAGCAGACATCAGTTCTTGAGTATCTGGGGTCCATATTATTTAAATGTCAGCTTTGACTAACTGTGGTGATTAGCTATAATCAATTACTTAAATGTGTTGTGAAGAATTTGAGGTATTAGTTGCTGGAAGTTATGACTTTGTCCAGCTGTTGTGGGTGGACAGAGTCAGCTGGCATGTCAACTTGTGTGGCCTCCTTGTCAAGAATGCTGTGTGAACAAATGTCAGCACCATCATCTTCATCTCTATCTGAATGATCAGACTCAAAACTAGACATGACCAGCCTTGCTTTCTTAGAAGATGAGGGGGTTATCTTCTCTTTTCCTTTAGTTTCAGAGGGCTGACTCATAGGCAATACCCTGGTGAATCTTTCTAAATTCTTTATGTCCATTCTCTTGAGATAGTGAAGATTTGCTCCTTTGGATGTGTTGAACTTGTCAGGGTGGGTTTGAAGGAGGTACAAGGAGATAATTCTTCCCATATTGGGTTCCTGAAGGCATTCCTTTATTCTTTGAAAGATGACCTCTCCCCAAGAGGTTTTCTTTTTCAGAATTATTCTTGTCATGAGGTCAAACATGTACTGTGAGATTGTATCACGGGACCCTGGTTTGCAAAGAATGGCTTTTCCCACAATATCTGATAAAAGTTTTCCCTTTTGGTTGAAGAATTTCCTCTTCAATGAGCCAATTTTGGCATCATTGTACTCAGTCCATTTTAGAGCCTTTTTCTTGTCTTTTTCAGAGATGTCATCCTCCTCACTTGGACTGCAGGATGGAAGATGTAATGCTTTTTGTAGTTTTGTTGGGGTTATCTTGATTCTATCTTCTCCAATCTTTGACTTGAGGGAGCATTTGGAGGTGGACAACTTGACATTACCAAACCATTCCAGAACTTTAGTTCTGAGAATGACACAGGGTTCAGATAGTAGAAATTCCAGGCCTTGGTCTTCTAGGAGTTGAATCACTCCCTTAATGTCTTTCTGGAGCATGGGCAAACTCATGCCTTACTATCTAACATCCTTCAAGAAGATCTTTAGAGCTTTGGGGAGCCATTGTAGTGGTGGAGGAATGCGCTGGGATGGAAGGGTAGGTGATTCGTCTCGGCGGCTGGAAGAGAAGGGTCGTGTGCTTTTCACTAATCAGATTTGATATTTATATGGCTTAAGACTTAGGTAAAATTAAACATAGTAATTAGATTTGATTGCTCTTATAATTGTAAGTGTAAATGGGTCAACTGGGGTCGCACTTAGACAATTTATAATGAATCCAACCCGTCTCAGCGGAACCGCTGGGACGGTGACCTATTCGCTGGGACAACATGCTATCAGATGTTAGGACAGATTTAGCCGTCTCAGCGGTTCAACTTAGACTTTTCCCAGCTGTTTCAGCGGCTCAGCTGAAACAGACTGTTCTGTTTAAGCTGATCTTACTACCTAACCATAATTGAGATATGATTGCTTGAAGGCCTAATCATGTCACTAATAGGGTTGATGTGTTAACACTTTAAGTTATAACAAGTCAAGCAGTATATCATACATGATTGAAAGAATGAAGTGTTTTACACTATTCAACATTTAACATTCCTAGTTCAATTTTGAAAGCATTAAACTTGACCTCATCCAATGACTTAGTGAAGATATCAGCCACTTGATTGTCAGTGAGGACAAATTTAAGGCAGATATCTTGAGGTTCTACATGTTCTCTTATAAAAGAATTCATATCAATAGAGATAGCACTGGATGAGTCACAATAAAGAGGAGAGTTACTTACCTTGAGGTTATAGTCCTCTAGCTGGTGTTGAATCTACAATAGCTGTGCACAACAGCTCCTTGCAACAATGTATTCAGACTCAGCAATGGAAATAGCCACACTTGTCTGCTTTTTGCTGCTCCATGATATCAACCTTCTTCCTAGGAATTGACAAGTGCCACTTATGCTTTTCCTGTCTTCTTTGCAGCCTGCAAAATCTGCATCTGAAAATCCTGTTAGTTCAAAATCATTGTTCTTAGGGTACCAAAGGCCAAGATGTAGGCTGCCTTTAAGGTATCTCAAAATCCTCTTTGCAGCTGAGTAGTGAGATTCCTTAGGACATGCCTGGTACCTAGCACACACACATGTAGCATACATAATATCTGATCTACTAGCAGTTAAATATAACATGGATCCAATGATGCACTTGTACATGGATTCATCAAAGGCATTTGCCCTTCTCATCCTTATCCAGGGAAATGTTGGACCCCATGGGAGTTTTCATGGTGGAGGCTGATTCTATCCCAAACTTCTTGATAAGCTCCCTAGTGTACTTGGTCTGAGAGATGAATATACCTTCATCAGACTGTTTTACTTGGAGGCCTAAAAAGTACTTGATCTCTCCCATACTGCTCATCTCAAACTCCCCCTACATTAGGTTGGCAAACCTTTTGCAGAGGTTGTCATCAGTAGACCCAAATATTATGTCAACATATATTTGGACTAGGAGACACTTGCCCCTTGTTTTCCTAAGAAACAATGTGTTATCTATCTTCCCCCTTAAGAACTTATTCTTGATGAGAAAGCTAGACAAAGTCTCATACCAAGCCCTGGGGGCTTGCTTAAGACCATAAAGAGCTTTCCTAAGTAAGTAAACATGACTAGAGAGGGTAGGATGTACAAAACCTGATGGTTGCTAACATATACCTCTTCCTTCAAGTCACCATTGAGGAAGGCTGATTTGACATCCATTTGATACACTTTGAACCCCTTGTGGGCAACATAGGCAATGAATATCCTAATTTCTTCCAACCTTGCAACAGGGGCAAAGGTTTGATCAAAGTATATCCCTTCTTCCTATCTATACCCCTTGGCTACCAGCCTTGCCTTGTTCTTTATGATTGTGCCATTTTCATCTAACTTGTTCCTGTAAATCCATTTGGTACCTATGATATTATGTCCTTGAGATTTTGGCACCAATTTCCATACCTTGCATCTCTTGAATTGTAGAAGTTCTTCTTGCATAGCTTGAATCCAAAAAGTGTCTTGGTTGGCTTCTTCAAACTTCTTGGGCTCCATTTGTGATAGGAAGCTCAAGAATAGGGCCTTATTGCGAGCCCTGCTTTTGGTTAATACACCTTGATTCTGATCTCCAATTATTTGTTCTCTTGGATGATCCCTTAGATGTCTTACAGCTGTAGGCAGTCTGTTCTCAGCTTGCTGTGCTGTTTCTGCTGGTTCAGCAGTGTCTTCATCAGCATGGACTCCTTCCTCTTTAGGGATGGCAGCATCAGAATATGCTTTGCTACTGCTGGGTGTGTCTTGTTATAGACATCCTTTCCAAGTCCTTTTTATTTCCTGTCAAGACAGAAGAACTAGACCAGTCCTTATATATTAGGCTGGTCTCATCAAATACTACACGCATAGACTCATCTACAACATGAGTTTTCTTGTTATACACTCTATAAGCTCTATTATGTGATCTATAGCCAACAAGAACACCCACATTGCATTTCTCTGCAAACTTTGTTAATTGAGATTTTCCATTGTTTAAAATATAGCATTTGGAGCCAAAGATTCTAAAGTATGAAATTATAGGTTGTTTACCTTTCAGAATCTCATAGGGAGTTATTCCATGAACCTTATTGATGGAAGCTCTATTGAGAACATGACATGCAGTATTGACTGCCTCAGCCCAGAAGTATTCTGGGAGTGAGGAGTCACTAAGCTGTGTTCTCCCAGCTTCTATCAAGGTCTTATTCCTCCTCTCAGCCACACCATTTTGTTATGAGTTCCTTGGGGGAGGAGAACTCTTGGGTGATACCATATTCTTGACAAAACCTTGTCATAGCTTCAGATTGAAATTTTGTGCCATGGTCAGTTCTAGTCCTGACCACAACACATTGCAAGTCATTCTGAATTGCTTTGACATGAGTTATAAAGACATTTAAAGTATCAGACTTCTTCTTAAGGAAGAATACCCATGTATATTTTGAGTGATCATCAACAATCACCAAAGTATACAACTTCCCACCTAGGCTCTGAATTGGCAAAGGACCAAACAAGTCCATATGCAAGAGATAAAGACATCTTTCAGTGTCTTTGGAGCCAATACTTTTAAATGTGGCCCTTGTTTGCTTACCCATTTGACAAGCATGACATGGACCACTTTTATAATATTTTAAATTAGGACTATTCTTAACAAGGTTTTTAGAGAATAGTCTATACATTCTCTTATAGTTAATATGAGCAAGTCTCTTGTGCCATTGAACACAAAGGGACTCATTCTCATTTGCTACTAGACAAACAGATGTAAGAGAATTACTATATATAAAGTCTAAGCAATAAACATTCTCACTCCTAGTGCCTGAGAGAATGCTCTCTAAGTCATTAGACTTTTTGATCAAGCACTTGTCATTGTGGAATTCAATGACATAGCCTATATCACATAGTTGACTTATGCTTACTAGGTTGTGTTGCAACCCTTCAACATAAGCTACCCTTGTGATTGAGACTATGCCATTGGAGATCATACCATATCCCTTGGTGATTCCTCTTTCAGATCCCCCAAAGATAACTTTGGGTCCATTCTTCACTGCCTTGTAGTCCTGTAGAAGATTTCTTGTTCCTGTTATGTGCCTTGAGCACCCACTGTCCAAGTACCAAATTTGATTGAGGCTGGTACTTGAACTATCCTACAAGAAGGAGTTTAGTTACCCTTAGGAGCCTGGGTCCTAGGTCCATGTTAGCATGATGAAATGACCTCACACTTGCTGCACCCTTTGCAGGAAGGATCATCTTTGCACATGGCACATTGGGATTGTGCCAACGGTCAATGGCAAAGTGTCCCACTTTACCACAGCACCAACATTCATGAATTTTGTATCTCCTCTTCTGAACATTTCTTGAGGGGTGTGCAACTGTAAGACCCCATTTTTTTTGCAAAAACCACCGGGTCTTAGGCCCAGAACCGCCGTTTTGCGGTGATACCTTCACTCGGAAAGGTCGCCACCACAAAACGCCGATTCTGCCGGCCAAATCGATCACAAAGAAAAGTACATAAAAGAGAAGACAAGTCCACAGAATCACATGAATTAAAAACCATAAAGGTAATCGTCCACAGATAATAACTGAATAAGAGGTACAAGGGGTTACAATAATAAAAGGGGCTCTTACCCTATACATCATTTCCTCACTACAAAATCACTCGCGGAAGCTGACTCCTAGGTAAAACTAAAGCTAATCGTCACCGACACTGAAACCTGAGTACCCAGACTAGTCTGACCCATCCCTGCAGACTCTGTGCTCCACTGGTGCTGCAACACTGGATGCTTCTTTTCTTTTGGCCTGCGGTCGCTGCTTCGCAATCCACGTCTACGTTTTCGCCTTCGGCCTCCTGGTCGCTGTGCTGGAGGGGTTCCATTCATCATGGGGCATCTGACTCGAGTGTGTCCCGGCTGGTGACAATGGTAGCATGGCCGTGTGGCCCATCCTGTCGGTTCCTGCTGCACCTGTTTCTCTGATGTTGCTGCGTCTCTTCGAAACCCTAATATGATATGGTCCACCGACCGTCAGTCAAACATGACTTAGCCAATTCCCCACCAAGGATATATTTGCAATTAATTCCAAATTGAACTAGAGGTACCAAAAATATTTATCCATAAATTATGCGAAAAATACTGTGGGTTCATAATGGTATTAAAAGTCATCCAACAAGGTTTCATGCAATTACAGAGAACTAACACCCCTAAATTATTCATCCCAAAAATTGTCAACAATATGAATAATTACAATTTTGACCTCCAAAGTCTTCCAATGGCTCTAACAAAATCTCCATGGATTAAAAACATCAAAACTAAGTTGGTGACAGAAGATGGTTAATCATTAAGTATTATTTCTTCCTAAATCCCAAAACCCTAAATATTTACAAATCTACCCAAGGATTTATTACCTAGGTTTGGCAACTCCAAACCCCACCAATTTCTCACAATAGCATTCTCTGGTCACCAAGATCATCTCCCCAAAATTTCAAGTCAAACCTTTAAGGTTTGACCCCTCTTCCTTCATTGGCCTCTAATTGCACCCCTTTAGGGTTTAACCTAGGGTTAGGGTCAAAACCTCTCCAAATCCACCCAAACTTCTTGTGAGGGTGTCACAACATTTATAGGACTTAGGGGAGTCTAATACACCCCTCTCCAAGGACAAATTCCCCTATGTCCTTCACAACCCCAAATTCCACTCTATAGGAATCAACCCTATGGCCTTGAGCAAATCAACTCTAATGCTCACAAAACTTCCTCATGGGGTCTCAAATTGATCCCACTGACCTTTCCAAGAAGACTCAAGTCTCTATGGACCCATTTGGCCAATGGGCCTCTACTTGGCTAAATGCACCCCAAGATGCTCCAACTCCATGTTCTAGGGCCATCCAACTCCCCATGACCCCAAAAATCTCTTAGAGGTGATTTGGGTGATATTAGGGCAGTGTCCAAAGTCCCACTCCAATTGGAGGTGGTTTGACCATGAAAGATCCCAAATAGCCCTTAATCACAAATTTCCCCTTAATGGGAAAATCTTTGGCCCAAAGATTACCTAATCAAATGAACTCCAAATGAGTTGAGATTTTAACCAGGGGCTTAACATGACCCTAATGACACCCCACCAAAATTTGGTGGAGATTGGAGGTCATTTGACCCTCCAAAATATTTGTGCAAGGATTATTAAATATTTACAAAAACTTTAGGAAACTATTCTCCAAAAATTATCATTTTTGGATATGTTATAGCCCTAGATATGACTCATTACTAGTCCAAATTTGAAGTCATTTGGACTTGTGGTTTGGTGTGCGCACCCCTTCAAAGTTCAGTCAAACTTTGCACTAGAATTGGTGCTGAGGTCAAACCAGGACTCCTAATTGGGTGAGGTCAATTTTGTATGATTTTAGGGGTCAAGGCCTACAACTTTCATGTTGGGCACTTTTTCTGTAGGGGGCATCTAGTATTTTTAATATTTAAATTACTTCTGCAGTTATAAAAGCTAAAGGAAACTAATTAATAATAATAATAATTAAATTCATATCCAGCACAAATCTTGAAGCAGGATTCACGGCATCCGGTCATCTTCTCCAAAGATTCAACGGCTGCGATAGTCCGTGCCTGGGCCGCCTTCAACCTTGATTTCCCGGCCACCCTCACATCCCCCCGGCCGGCAAGTGCCACCATCACCTCCGTTGAGGTGGTGGCCGTCGATAGGAGGTCGTTTGCCGGCCGGTGGTGGCCGGAGTCGGGGTTTCGGGGAGGAAAACTATGCTCGAAAACGAGCACCTTTTAGTGCACAATTCGAGCCCAACTGAACTCGAATCAAGCCCCAGTTAGATTAGGATCTAAGCACTGAGAGAGAGGAGGAGGATTGGACCTGATTTGGGTCTTGAAGCCTTGCCGATTGGGGGATTGCCATGGCCGACCTCCATGCTTTCCGAGTTCTGCAACCACCACCCCACACTGCCCGACCTCTTCTGAAAACAAGGGGGTTTCACTCCTCTCCGGCTTCTGAAGATAATGGGGGGTCAATTGAAGGCAATGGTGGCTTTAACTACTAATGCCATTAATGGCCTCTTTGAATTCCTCCAAGGCCGGCCCCCATTCATTCCCCCTGCCTTAATCACCCTTGGAAACTGCTGGAAACTCCTTGTAGTCGGCAGAGGAGATGAAAGGGAGTGTTAATGGGGGAGGCCAAGGGGTGAATCTTCTTAATGGCCATTAATACCACCTTCTCTCTCCATTAAACTTGGGTTTTTCTCTCTCCTACTAACCATGGCCGACTTTCCTCTCTCTCCTGGGTTAATTATCAGTCTACTAGGCTGGTCAAGTGGTCAATTTGGGCTTAGCCCAAAGGGATTGGGCTAGATTCAAGAGATTTGACCTAATTTGGGCAAATTTGACTTTTGGTCCAATTTACCAATTGGGTGACCCTAGGATGGGGCTTTTGGGTCCATTGGATTCTAAATTAGGTTTAGAAATTATTGGTGGGGTCAATTTGGTCACATGAGTCTTTGTTGACCCAATTTAAGCTGATTTGACCAAAACAGGCTAAGTTGACTTTGGTCAAATTGAGCCCTAGGGTTAACCCAGTCATCAGGCTTTTTGGTCCACTGGGTCCCCTATGACATGATAACCCTAAGGGTAGGGTCAATTTAACATGGTGATGGTCAATTTGGGTATTTAGTGAAGAATTGCCATTTTGACCTAACAAGGGCATTTTGGTCAATTTGCACCATTGGGGGTCCCATGATGGGGCTCTTAGGTCTACAAGGTCTCTTATGATATTCTAGACCTAGATTAGTGATCAATTTGTCATGTTGGAGGTTAATTGGCTCCAAATAGGCTACTTTGACCAATTTAGGGTTAGGGTTGACTTTGGTCAATTTGGCCCCTTTGGTTGACCCCCAATGGGTCCTTGGTGCCCTAAGGGGACCCCTAAAGGGTTAGGGATAATAAGGTGGGGTCAAATGGTCAAGATGAGGCCCTAAAGTCCAACCCTAAGCTTGGTCACTGGAAATTGCTATTTGCAGTCAAAGGCACTTTCAACCCTAATCTTGCCTAAGTTAAAGGGATTTCTACACTACCAAGGCCTTGTCATGACTTTGGCAAAACAGAGTCACCTGGGGGTTCTAGCTGTCTGGGGGATGTTACAGCAACATTGTGCATATGTTTAGGAGGAGAGACAACAACTTTTCTCTTGTTTCTTTCAGCAAGGATTTGGCTGAAAGTCAATCTGCGGATAGTCTTAGTAGTCTTTATATTAATGGCATCAGCTTGCTTTGGCTTTTGGGCAATGCAAGTTTTGATGACATTAGACACTGAGCAATTAGACATGTTCACTGATTTGACAGCAGTCATGTTCTTGGCTGAATCAACCTTAGAAGGGCTTGCTTTCTTATTCTTGAATGAAGGAGCTGATGTACCAAATACAAATGGTCCAGGTTGGGCCATTTGAATTTCCTCATGGGGAGCCTTCATAGCACTCAATCCCATGCCCTTTCTTTCACTACGGGAAGGAGTGTTTTCCTTCCTATAGGTACTTCCATTCTTCCAGTGACCATACATGCTTTCATGGTCATGCATATTGGAAGGGAGTAATACCTTTTGAAAGGTGGTTTGAGGCTTAGCCTTACCCCTGCTCTTTTCTCCACTCCCTTCTCCAACTTCCATTTTATTGAATCCTAGTCCTCTCCTATTGGATTGAGAAGAGAAGGAGTCAATAATAGGGAACACAGATTTTGGCTTGGAGAATTGAGCCACTAGGCTTCTTTCTTTCACAAGCTTCTCCTCAAGATCCTTGAGGACCTTGTTCTTCAGGGATATGGTTGTTGTTTATTGGGTGTCAAGTAGAGGGGGGGGGGGGTGAATAGGTTTTTCAAATTATTTTATGCCCTTTAGGTGTTCTTGTTTTCTGGTTAATAGATCTAAAGATTAGTAAAGCACAACACAGAAAACACACAAGAATTTATAGAGGTTGCTCAAGACAGGGTGTATTGAGTAGTCATCTTTCCCTCTGCGCCTACCTAGCAGTGTGCTAGGCTCAGCAAACTCCGCCAAATCTTCATGCCCACAAGCCTTACAACACGGACCCGCAAGTCCTACAGCCTAGGCCCGCAAAACCCTACTGCACCCGAGCCCACAAGCTCGACACTCAGGCCCTCAAGCCCTACACAACACAGACCCACAAGTCCCGTGCCTACAGCCTAGGCCTGCAAGCCCTTACTGCACCCAAGCCCTCAAGCTCGATAATATCGGACCCGCAAGTCCACTGCCCTGGCCCTCAAGCCTCACAACTCTCCAGCCCTCAAGCTAGACAAAATCAGACCCGTAAGTCCACTGCCCTGGCCCTCAAGCGTCACAGCTCTCCAGCCCTCAATCTAGACAAAATCGGACCCGCAAGTCCACTGCCCTGACCCTCAAGCCTCACAGCTCTCCAACCCTCAAGCTAGACACTTAGGCCCTCAAGCCTTACAACAATAAAAGGTTTACAGTAACAAACACTGTTTCTTCTTCCTGATGAAGATCGGCAACTTAGCCTGATGGAGATCGGCTTCTTGATGTTGAAGAAGATGTTTCTGATTCAGATCTTGAAAGCACAGTTCTTCTTCAATCTCTTCTCTTAGCCTGATGAGGAACAACTTCTTATCAGTCGATGGAGATGACTGATTCTGCTGAGAACGTTTGATTCTTGTTCTCTACTTGTTCTTCTTCTTCTCCGCAGAATGTACTATTGTATTGAGAAGCAACGACGGGATTCTTTTTCGTTTTTCTCTCTCACGAATTTTACCTTTTCTAGGGCATCACCGTTCCCTTTTATAGGACGGATGAGCCGCTTAACGGTCACATATGATGTCCTTTACTATCAGACGCCCATCCCTCAAGAGCATGCGCTGATTGGACAATCAGGCGGCGACATTAATTGCTAACAGCGCGTCCGCAACATTTGAATTCCGTCTCGACGATATTTCCATTGTTACGACGATATGGATAATATCTCGACGACAGGACTTTGTCGGTGTCTTAGACCTTGGTAGTTCTTCAAGTCTTCTAGCTTCTGCCTCTGACATTGATATTTCGACGATACGAGATATCCTAGCATTTCTGCATATACAACGATATGCTATCTCTGACTGTGTCGTCGTGATCTTCTTTCTTGCAGACTGTCGTCGTAATCACTTTGTTCTTTCGACGACATGAGCGATATCATGTCAATAGACTATACTTTAGCAACTGCTTGTCTTCAGCTGTCCTTCTTCAGTCTTCTCGATGTCACACCTTCTTTACGACGATGTCCTTGGCATCAGTCTTACTTAGCCTTTCCGACGATACGGCTTCTTTGATGATGTCGACGATACTGCATCTTCTCGACGACATTCCTTCCTTTTGAATCTGTCTCAGCGGTTGGGCTGAGATGACTTCCTCTTCTCAGCGGATTCTATCGATCTGTAGAGAAGTTTCTGCGTTCGACGAACTTCGTTCTTCGTTCAACGAACTTCGATCTTCGTTCAACGAACTTCATTCTTCGTTCGACGAAAACGCCAAGTCTCAGCGTTTACTTTGCTCATTATCATGTCGACAAGCATACTTTGTCGATGACATCTCCTATTCTTCTCGACGATATTGTGCTTAGTGAAATAACTAAAGTACTTGACATATTGTCTGATCTCTGCAAACATGAACTAGATATGATATTAAATACAACTTGCACTTATCATTGAGCTGAGCACTTCTTCAAATCAGGAACACTGCTGAGCACTATTCCCAACAATCTCCCCTATTTGAAGAAGTCATAACACACTCAATGATAAATGCCACTCATATAAAAGGTTTTAACATTTTAAGCAAATAAGCATGTAATGATGACATTGCAGCTATAATTGAGTGAACACAGAATTTGACAAGTGTTACTTCATTTATAAATAGTGCCAAATGTTTTCAAAAGTTTTTGACATTTCCACATTCAGCCCCTTAAAGATTTAGTCGTCTATGTCTCCGGTGCCCTCATAGCAGCTTCACCCTTTACTTTCTTGGCACTGGCTTCCTGCTCCTTTTCAGCTTGTCTGGTGAAGTATTCAAATGGCTTGGGATGATACTTTAGAGGCTCAGGAGTGTCTGCAGGGATTCTGCCTGCTTGCTTGTCCCTTTTGTATACTCTTCTTGCTTCTTCTTGCTCTTCATACTTAGCCCATTCTTGAGGACTGTACACTTTGTACCTCTCATCTTTATTTACCTTCACCAGCTCCCATGCCTTTAATATGATGGCTCTGGACTTGAGACTCCATCTTTCATAGTCATCCTTTTTCTTCATTTCGTCCCTGTACTGTCTCTTCCTCATTTTAATTTCTTCATCCTCCAGTGCTTCCTTCTCTTTACCCTTATCAGTGGCAGTATCAGGAATGTTTGCATGTTGCTCTTCAGCTAGGTACTCTCCTGCAGGCTCATCAAAATGGAGAGGAGGGAGATTCATTGCTTCCCTGATGGTGTTTGTGGTCCAGCTGGCATGATCACCACTGGCCTTTATCATTGATCTTTCCTCCTTTATGACTGCTTCAGATATCCCACTCTGGAGATTCTCCTCAGAAACCAATATTTTGTTGTTAAGCATGTGAATTCCTGCTTCCAAGTTATTCTCTGTCTCAAGCAGATGACTGTCTAGATCTTTATTGTGGTGATCTAGACTTTCTTGGAGATCAGTTTTGTGTTCAGCCATCTTCTGGGTGGATGCAATGTAGGCCTTTTCTATGTTGCTGACAATCAGAGTCTGATTGACCCCTAAATTAGATAGACCCTTGTGAGTAAGGGTTGTCTCTTTGGCAGTATACTCTTGTAGATTCTTCACATCATTTCTCAAGCTCTCTGTTTCAACAGATAGTTCCCTTTTCAGTTCATTGACCGCAGAGGTAACATAACTTTCAATTTTTAATCTTTTCTCTTCCAGGAGCATCTTTATCTGAGACAACAGTGAGAGCTCCACTGGTCTATTCTCTGGAGGTGAACTAGCTTCTTCTGGTTCCTCTTTTTCGTTTCCTTCCAGTATTGGAGATAGAGGTTTTCTGATGGGTGATTGGTTTGTCCCTTCTACCTTTTCAGGACTAGGTAGATCTCTGCTAGTCTCATCAGAAGAATCCTATAGCTTCTCTTCTTGGGGATCTCTACTTGGGTCCTCTTGGTCTACAGATCCATGATGGACAGCATCCTCAACCCCAATGATCTTATTGATCACTTCTTCCACTTGAGCAGGGAGATCACCATTCTTCTCCCCCTCAGTCTCAACATCCTCTTGCTCAGTTCTTGCTGTTACTATTTTCCCGGATTCCAGACTTAGGGCAGAGGTCTGGAGGGAAATATTTCTCTTCTCTACAGGCACTTCAGGGTCAGACGAGTCTGAGTTGTTGCCTGATTCGCTTTCTTCTGATGATATTTCTGCCTTCCTCTTCACATCCTCTGCAGTATTCAGCTTCTTGGGAGATTTAGTCAGAACTTTCTCCCACCTTTCCAGTATCCTGATATCCATCCTTCTCATGTGATGGATTTATGCGCCATACTTCTTGTTAAAGCTTTTAGGGTAGGATAACAGTAGATACAGTGATAGTATTCTTCCTAGATTTGGAACTTGAAGGCTGTCTTGAATTCTCTTGAAAATAATCTGACCCCAGTTGGTCTTCTTCCTTAGGATTATCCTTGCCATTGTCTCGAACATGGGCCTGGATATCCTGTCATGCGACCCTACCTTGCAGAGGAGGGCTTTTCCCACAATGTTTGCCATCAGCTTTCCTTGTTGATTGAAGCTCTTCCTTTACAGAGACCCATAGGTCTTGCTGGAGTGTCCGCACCATTCCAGAGCTTTGTTAAGGTCATCCTGGGTGACCTTTTCATCTTCCTCCCCCTTGGCAAAGGCCGCCAGCTGAAGAGCCATGGCCAACCTCTTAGGATTCACTTTGACTTTTATCCCATTGATCAAGCTTTTCACAGACGTTCCCTTTGAGCCACCCTTGGCATTCGAGTAGAACTCCAGCACTTCTCTTTTAATATTACTGTCGGCTCAGAGAGGGCGAACTCCAGGCCGATGGCCTCGAGCAGCTTAATGGTGCTCTGGATTTCTTCTGATCCTTCTGAGAACCCATTCCTCACCACTTCACTTCCTTCATACAGAAAATCTTCCATCTTTGGCGCCATCTTTTGCTTGATCCAGGAGGATTTCAGCATAGTCTACTCGTTCACTCTTCGAAGTTGCGGAGAACATGATGACTTTTTAGGGCTAATGTAGAAAGTGCTTTAACCTTAAGACATTTGACCTTATTTATAGTTTTCGAGTTGGAAGACGAAGTGTCATTTGTTAAATATCTTATTAACTCGAGTTTAGCTGTAATGATTGGTTAAGCTCAGGTCTATTCAAGAGTCCATTGATGATTAGGTATCGTCGTGACACAAATTTGATGTCGAGGACTCATTCCGACGATACCAATCATCATTTCGACGATATATTCCACATCTCGGAGGACTCATTCCATCAGGTACATTACAATGTTATTTTTGTCCAACTCAAATAGGGAAAGAAAATCAGTTTCTAAAGAGTAACTAAATAAGTCTCCTTCATCATTCCCTTATCAGGTGATGAACCTGTGTAACTCACCCCTGATGAAATCAAGACTCTGTTAATCACCATGAAGTTTTCAAAAGATAGACCAATCCACCTGAAGAAAATTGACTTTTCTGATGAATATAGATTACTGGCAGATATAGTAGGAAAAATTCTACTATGCAAGATCTCTGCCCATGATGCAGTACCCAAACAACAACTGAACATCATGGGGGCCCTTGTGCTGAAGAAGAAGGTAGACTGGGCCAGCCTCCTGCTCAAAATGATAGGCTACAAATACTCTCACAAAGAGAATGCATATATGAGAATCATGAGTCAAGTACTCTTCCACTCCTTCCCTGACCTATGTAGGTCAAAAGGAATCCCTATCCCTCCAGGAAAAATGATGTCAATAGCCCTCTTCTCTAAATGGACCAGGCAAATTCCCAAGCCTGGTTCCATTCCTGAAAGGACTCCATCTCCTCCTCTCTCTCCTGCTCATCCATCTTCTCCTCCTCCTCCTCCTCATACAGACATCCCTTCTGTACCACCATCATTCACACCTTCACAAATACCAACCCAATCACCTGCTCAACCCTCCTTTATTCCTCCACCATCTCCATCTAATACATCTCATCAAAATGATACAGTCCCCTCTTCACCTTCATCACATACAACACCTCCTCCTCCATTGACTCCTCCTCCTCCAACACACTTTGAACCATCTCCATCCACTGACAACCTCATCACTCAGTGTATCCAATCCACAGCCCAAAGATTCCAATCAATGCTGGATGGGCACTGCTCCAAGATTCATTCCTCCATCTTACACATGCAGACCCAAATAGATGGGGTCAGTGCCTCTGTGCAAAGCCTAAAGACCTCTATCTCTTCCTCTAAGGTTACCAGGTCTTTCTTAACCTCCTTGGCTAAGAAGGTCAAGAAGGGGGAGAAGTTAGATGAAGAGCAGCTCTCCAACCACAAAACTCCCTCTCACAAAACTTCTCATTCTTCAAAATCTGACAGTTTAGCTCTACTCAAGACCATTGGGAATGAAGTAGTACCAGAGCTACATACTGAAGAGCAGATATCAAATGTACTGATCATAGCAAGAGAAGCTACACAACAAGTGGATCTATTGCAAGGGGAGGCAAGTATAGCAGAGAATGAAGCTGAAGCTGAAGCTCAAGAGGAGCCAGATGCTGGTATACCTGAAACTGGAGATGAAAGAGAAACTGAAATGAAGTAAAAGGCCCAAAGGAAGTTCCATCCCAGGGGGAGCAAACTACTTTGACTCGGGGGGAGCAAATTGCTGAGACTCAGGGGGAGCTGAGGGAATCACCTGCTGCTGAGAAGGAGCAACCCACAAAAGTATTCACTAGGAAAAGAAAAACTCCTCCTACCCCTGAACAATGATGATATACTCTATTTGAACAATTGCCTATGCTTAAATGCTGATTACTCAACTGAACATGAAAGTTGTTTATATAATTTCTTATTCTATTTTCTTCTGATTGCTTAGCATATTTCTTCTCTATATAAATGCTTTGCTTTGATTGATTAAAAGCTGATACAATTTTTCTCTAAATAGTGTTAAGACAAATAGGAGGAGATTGTTGGGGAAATGATTTATCTTAACCCCTAGAATTAAGAAGAATATAAATTCTAAGTCTGAAAAATTAGGCTAAGCAAATATGCGTCGAATAGTATTCGACGCAACGTCGAAATATAGTCGACGTTTCTCTCAGAATGAGTCGAGGTAACTCTTAGAAGAATTCGACGTAATCATAGTCGACGTACCTCTGACTTCTAGTCGACGCATTTGATAAAGTCGACGCACCTTTGTCGACGCACCTTCCTTATTCTCCTCTCGACGTCCAGCCAGGATGAAATCGACGTTTACGCCGAATAGTAATCGACGCACGTCGATATCTATAAGTAATTCAAAAACACGCCAGATCTCTTTCCTTCTTTCTGTAGATCTGATTTCTATGGAATGATATTATTCTTTTATAGTCGTTCTGAATCAGCCTTTCCTTCTATTTGATTCTTGGCTAATTTGATTAAGATTATTATGGATATTATTTGAAATCAGAATGAATTCCTTTCCTTCTACAGAAATATTAATTATGGAAACTCTTATCTCTTTCTATTTCTGTGTCTGCTAATTGATTATTCCCTCTTAGCAATATATTTTAAACAGAGCTATAAATAAGAAGGAGGTCGGCAGAGAATGACAACAAGTGATCCACCATATACATTTGAAAAAGAGGAAGAGATCCCAAGAGAAGTGTGAGAAAGTTAAGAAAAGAGATAGTGTGCTGCAGCAAAAGAAAAAGCCTTCATTTTCTCCTTCTTCTGAAGCCATTCTGCTGCAAATTCTGAAAGCTCTCACAAAAGAGAGAAAAGCTTACAAATTTCCTTCTCACTATAGAAGAGAGATCATATTCACTATACTTGTTCTTCTAATCTTCTTGCTAGGAAGAAGATCCCTTCTTATATATATTGTCTTCTATTCTTCTACTTGTTCTATTTCTTCTTCTCTTTCTTATTTCACTTTTAAACTGTGTAAAAGAGTTTTTAGAATTTCTCTTCAAAAAATTCAGTTGTAGTGGTTCTAAGAGTCTCCTTATCGAAAGACTCAGTCTGGTTCTAAGAGTCTCCTTATCAAAAGACTCAGTGCAAGTTAGTGAATTCCTACCAAGGGGGTAGAAGAGTGGACTACCCAAAGTTTGGGGAACCACTATATTTTCTTGTGTTGTGCTGTGATTTTCTACTTGTAATTTTTCTTCTTTACTTGCTTAATTCTTGTTGGTGTGTGGAAAGCTTAAATCTGTGATTATTACACATATATATATAATTGCACAAAGTATTTTAAATCTCTATTCACCCCCCCCCCCCCCTCTAGAGAATTCTAGTGAGGTTATCTGTGCACTTTCACTACTGACCTGGCCGGAATCTTCTGGTGGGCCCCATCCCCAGTGCTATCAATACCACCAATCCTGGGCGATTGGTAACCCTATCACCTTTCATCTTCTCTCGCCACCTGCTATTGTAGCCACAAAAATGCCTCTTTCGAAAGAATCCCGGGCTCTCCTGAACGCGTAGCGGGCGAACGAACATTTGATCAATGTTCAACTCGCCCCTTGTCTTGCCCGACAGGCCCCTCTGGCCTACCCCTATGATTAAAAAGGTGAAGACGGTTCGGCGACATCCAGGGGAGGATGGGTCTTCACTCCCAGATCCGTCACCATACATCAGGCTCGCCGAGCAGGTACTCAAGTTGACAGGTCGGTCCCTCACATAATTATGCTAACACTGCTTTCTTTTTCGCAGAGCACACTCCTGGTGGATGCCATTGCGTGGATGTGGGACTTGTACAGTCAGGCGCAGGAGGACATGGCGGACACTACAGTGTGGCTCGCCGCCTTCGAGGATGACTATGTGTGGCTCCGTGTCGAGCTGCAGCTGGATATCCCCAGCGAAGTCACCTCCCCAGGGGTGCACCTCTCGCGGGTGGAAGATACAGTTTGCTTGATACATCGCGAGCTCCACGCCATCTGCCCTTATCATTATCTGTGAGTGCCGCCGAGCTCGGGGGTGCGATGCCGAGGTCGATGGAGATGGGTCCAGTACTGATCCTGCTCGCACTCGCACCCACCCGACGAACTCAGTGTTGTAAACATTTATTTAAAACAATCTGCGAACTCTATCACTGTTATTAGCTTGATATTTCTCGCCCGCCATTGGGCTTTCAATTTTTATTTGTGCTGTGATATTACTGCTAGTGTCATGCTCGCTAGTTTCTATTTTTAGTTCTTAACTCTCTTGCACGCGATTTATATTGGGTTCGCCTCGCTTGTTCTGCGCTTGCTCCACCTATAGCGAGCTGGCATTGCTGTATTGCTGTGAACGAGTGGGGAAGAGGGCTGGCTCAAATACTATGGCGTATCGTAATGAGGTTCCACTAATCGCACCCCTGACGGTTCGATTCCTCCCCGCCGTCTTTATTTTTATATAAATAAGTCTCGTCGTCAGATCCAACTACCACATTTATCACTCTTGACCCTCTGTACCCTTCATTCTCGCGAGCTCGCACATTCTCTCTCGCGTTCGCTTCCTCTTTGAAAAAAATCTCATGGGAGGCGATGGAGGCAATGCCGAGGGCCAGGCCCTGTGTACCTGGACCTTTTGCGACCATTCATTCTTCAACTGCTCCTTCACCGAGGGCGAGTACCATGATGTGGTTGCGAACCACATCTCACAGGGATTCTCAGCTCGCCTGCCTGCGTAAACTAATACCAACAACCAACTCTTCCCGAACGAGCTCGCCATCCCCGTGGCCCACTTCGACGTTGGCATGCGGCTCCCTCTCTGGCCAGAGATCAGTCAGGTATTCACTCGCACTTTTGTTTTCTTTTTTGTATTCACTCGCACTTTTGTTTTCTTTTTTGTGCTCGTATAAGACCTCTAACCGGTTGTTGCGAACCCGCCAGATACTCAAGTAATTCGTCATGATCCCGGGTCAGATGACCCCTAACTCAGTCGCCGTCATGGTAGCATTCGCCTGCAACCTGAGGGAGGAGCAGATCGAGTTTAGCTTGTCGGTTTTCCGCAAGCTCTTCTCCTTTCAGGCCTAAAAAGATGGGATCGCCTACTTCGCAAGCCAACATGCCAAGGTTTGCGAGACGGTCAGTAAAATCCATTATTGGCCCCAGAAGTTCGTGACCGTGAAGGGGCCCTTCGGAAATGTCCCCTTCTCGCCCATCAAGCGCAATGAGTCCACTTACCGCCCTCCCACGCTCGGCGGCCACGAGGTCGCGCTCTTCAAGTACTTGTCGACGAAGAACTTCGAGGTCGTCTTCCTCCCAAGAAACATCGACTCGCTACTCCCCGTGCCGCCTGGAGCAGGTACATCTCATGTCGCACCCTACCTTGCGTTCCCTTTTTTTTTCTAACCTCTGATCACAATCACTCGCAGAGGAGCGAGACCTTCCGCTCCACCCCCCTTATGCGAGGGTCGGGACTATCTCCCCCGACATCCTGCTGGCTACCTCTGCTGCCTCCGCATGCCTGGAGATTTCCAGCACCTCCACGCCTTCTTCCAAGAAGCGTCCCGCACATGCGAGGCGCGGATCACTTCCTTTGCCGCCACCGCCAAAGAAGAAGAAGGCCTCGCCCCTGGACAAAGGGAAAGGGGTCCTCGAGGACCTGCAAGGAGCTGATCCATCGGCGGGCCTGCCAACAGATAAGGGGACCGGCGTGGTCGCAGAAGTGTTCGTCGACGTGTCGGGTGTGCCCGACCTAGCGAGCCATCGAAACTTCTGTCTCGGCATGAGGCATCGAGACGAGCCCGACGAGCCTCTACTGGATTGGGATTGGGGGGCCAAAAGGTCCTCCATATCAACCCTCCTCCCCTCCTGGGTGGAGCAAGAGACCATCGTAGGCCAAGCCATCGCCCTCTCCTTCGGGCTCTATGGGCGAGAGGATGCCGCAGAACTGACATCCCGGGCGCTTGCTCACGAGAGTGTGCGAGTCCAGCTCTGCGCCTTGGAGCTCGCCCATATGACAGGTCGACGATGCCTCCAGGTGGAACGGAATTCAGAGGAGCTCAAGCGTGAGCTAAAGGCCGCGACAAAGGATATCACAAGCCTTAAAGAGAAATTGGACATCTTTGAGGGCCTCCTCGCTAGCCTTAAGGGCGGGATGGTAAGTTTGCTGAGAATTCGCCAACCTTCCTTGATGTTCTATCCCTTGGCTAATTTAAATTTTGCAGGTCGCTGAGACTGCCAGTCAACTACTCGCTCGTGCCTCTGACCTAGAGAAGGAAGTCACCGTGTTGAAGGCCCAGAACCACGAGCTGGCCCGAGCCTCCCTCCCATTGCCTCCTCGCAGCCCCAAGGATCTGAGGAACGAGTCGCATGAGCATGAGGCAGAGATGAGGAAGACCGCGGTCATATCGGCGGATCACATCTTCCGCCCTTGAAGGGAGAAGGTCTTCTCTCTGCCAAGGTGGCACGGCTAACCTTCGAAGAGGTGGTCCTAGAGTTGTTTGAACCGGTTCCGGCATCCATGGATAGTGAGAGCGAGCGGTTCACGGATGATCTTTAAATTTTATTGATTTTTTTTTAATTTTTGGTTGGCGAGATCGCCACAATGCCTGTAATAGAAACTTATGAAATGAAATTAATTTTTGTTTAGTGCTTTCCCTTGTCCCTCTTATTTTACTTTATCACAATGTATTACATATTCTTTACACTCGTACGTCTTTCTCGCGGCACTCGCCCCCTTTTTAGTTAATGAGTGTTCGCTTACCCTCCTTCGGAACTTCTAAGCCAGACGTGACTCGCTCGCCTTCAGGATTTGCGAGCGAAGTTCCACCCACGCTTTTTAGTGCGCCGCCTACCTCAACAGATTCATTTCGATCATCTCCCTTCTACCCGCGAACCCCCTGACTCGCTAGTTTAGGTATATGTCGTCATTCACCTTGGCTTAGGCGTCTGCGAGCGAGGTCCTCTCCCGTGGGAGGCCTTGTCAATGACTTGCTCTACCGACATCTTGCTAGGCGAGCACTATTTTTCCTCGCCTCCTGAATGGCCTATTGGTCCTGCCGGCTAGTGGGAGCACGACAATGGAGTTTCTGAGTTATGTCACCACATTACCTTGCCAGCCTCTCCAGAGATCAACCTGAACCCACCGACTAATGAGAGCCCAACAGCGGAATTGATCTCGGGCTCCCCAGCACCACGTTACCTTGCCAGCTTCTCTAGAGATCAACCTGAACCCACCGGCTAATGAGAGCCTGATGAGTCCCAATTATATACACATTTTTGGACTCATCTGGGCCGATTATCTAGTCTATGCACTACACTTTAGGCATGTTTTCGTTCATATTTGATATTCCATGCTATGTGCACTTCTAGGCCCGTCTTGGTGTATTTTCATGTTTATCTTCTTTATTAGCTTGCATGCATTGTTAAGTGCCACTTTCAGTGGTTTGATTGGTGTTTATGCTAGAACAAGAGTCTTGCAGGTGTTCCCGGTACAAATCTGTACAGGAACACAGCGCACGATCACTGGTTCTATTGCGCACGACCACTGGTCGTGCGTCACTGATCGTGCGCACTTAACCCCTCAATTATATGTTTTTTCTTGACCAGCGCGCACGACCACTTACGATAGTGCGCACGACCACTGGTCGTGTGCCAATGGTCATACGAACATTTTTTTTATAAACCTTTGCTTTGTAGGCTCCGCCCAGCCAGCGCGCACGACCACAGAATGCCAGCGCGCACGATCACTGGTCGTGCGCCAATGACCGTGCACACTATTTTTCCCAGCGCCTATTTAAAGCCCTGTTCCATGAAATTAGGTATCGAGCTCCGCCGGGAGCGCGAACTCAAGTCCGTCCAGTGTCGTTTTTCATCTCCAGCCACCTCCACTCCATCTCCTTTGTGGGAGAAGACCTCTCCGGTGATCTGAAGCAATATCCAAAGGTCCGGAGGCCATCTCTGCCATTCGCAAGCAAGCAAACCAAGATTCCGCATTTCCGTTCGGTGAGAAGAAGAGGAAACCTGAACGTAGAAGTTGACAGAAGAAGTTCAGAGATCGTGACAGTCTCTTGACTCTGAAACCACAGATCGCCCGAGCCCGGAAGTAGATTGACAACCTACTATTCCGGCCGAGAACGGCCGCTAGTCTTCGTCTATTGGTTTACTCTCTCCTTTACCTTGTTGTTACTTTGTGAACTATTTGAAGATGAATATTGTTATATTTGCTTTGAATGAAAGTGCTATTTCCTTGTTTCTCAACTGCAATGTTTGCTTGTGATGCGCTTCGCTTTCACCCACTCACTCACTCACTCACTCGCTCTTGTAGTTTTCGATTCGTGTTAGCAAGAGCTAACGGTGACTAGTGAAGAGGTGATTTCGACCCTCATTCTCCGCATATAAGAACATTCCATTCGTATGCGCACCGTCCACCCGCCTCACGAAGCTCGGCATAGCGGCCGACACACTCCATCTCGCCTTGCGAAGTGGTGATTGCGACCCGCACTTTTACTTTATTGTTGTTAGAATTAGGAAACCCCAATCAAAGCCCTTTTTGTGTTTGTGTTCGCTCATGTAACAATTGTCACATGACGCATTTCGTTCACCATAACCCGCATTCCTCAAGAGATCGACATTCGGGGAAACTATTCCCATATTTGTTACTTGACAGCGACCTGTGCACTTGCCGTAAACGCATCAAATTTTTGGCGCCGTTGCCGGGGAATGCAGGCGTGTAATGTCTTGTGTTGTGAACTATTGTTATAGGAGCAGTTGTTTTTTATTTTTGTTTTTCCTTTTTGTCTTTTCTTTGTGCATGCATAGACAACCCGCAAGGGAATTAGTACCCTTCGATCCTGAAATTGAGCGGACTGCTCGCACACTAAGGCGTGTTGCAGCCGTGTAAGCAGCAATGGGAGATAACCTGGACCCCAGAGGCGGACCGAGAGCACCCAATGATAGAGAAGATGTGAATCCAAGAGTACCCCATGTGGGGCAGAATCATCTGGGGGATGAGCAAGAGGCGGTTAGACCGAGGCCCCGAACAATGAGAGATTATACCACTCCAACAGCCGGGAGTGTGTATCCAGGGTTCGGGCCTGACATCATGAACAATCAGTTTGAGATCAAACCGTCCATCCAGAACATCATCCGCAACAATAATCAATTCTCCGGGATGCCTTTTGAAGACCCACATCTTCACTTGGCGGAGTTCGCTGATATTTGCGGGACCTTCCGTTACGCAGGAATCCCAGATGATACAGTCAAGCTGAGACTGTTCCCATTCTCGTTGCACGACAAAGCCAAGGTCTGGCTCCACACTATTCCCCCAGGGACTGCTGCAACATGGGACGCTCTCGCATCCAAGTTTCTCGTTAAATTCCACCCGGTAGACAAAATCGTGAGCCTTCGGCGGGAGATCGCCACTTTCCGTCAAGCAGGTCAAGAAAGTCTCACCGAGGCTTGGGAGCGTCTTAATGACCTTCTTCGCAGATGCCCGAATCACGAGCTCCAGCCATGGAATATCGTGGAAACCTTCTACTTCACCATTGAGCCCAACTACCGGGCAATGATTGACGCTGCTGCTGGAGGGACCCTGATGAACCATACGCCGGATGAAGCTCTGAGAATTCTGCGAGACACCGCCTCTCACAGCACCTTCTGGACTGCTGGGAGAAATGCACCGAGAAGCGCTCGGGGACTTTTTGTGGTGGATTCATTACCTCTTGCAGCTGCGCTCACTACTATCATTACTTGCGAAGGATGCGGAGGCGGTGGTCACCACACGTACGAATGCCTAGGTAGCGAGCTGTCAGGTGAATTTTCATAGTTTAATTTAAATGAATCCGTCAATTATGTTGGAAATCAAACTAGGGGGGCACCCTACGTCAATGCTTATAACCCGGGAGTGAGAAGACAACCAAATTTTTCATGGAACCCAAACGCGGCTGGCCAACGATGGCAACTGGGGTAGCATCAAAATGATGCCTATGCCTCCGGAAGTCAACCGAGGCCACCTCATCTGGGTTATAATCAAGGTGCCCCGACCCACAAGAAGAGTAATTTAGAAGAAATGATGGAGAGATTTATGCAGGCTGCCAACTCTAATATGGTTAACCAAACCGCGTCCATGCGAAACTTGGAGACGCAATTGGGCCAATTGGCTCAAGTGCTGACCGAGCGTTCGCAAGGGACCCTTCCTAGCAACACTGAAAAGAATCCAATCGATCAAGGGAAGAGTCTCACCGATGCGGAAGTAAGTAACCCAAGTGAGTTGGTAATCACATGCTCCATAAATAATGTTGAAACTGCTGCCTTGTGTGACTCAGGTTCATCTCGCAACGTCCTTGCATTGCAGGACATTGCTAAAATGCAACTTGAAATGAACATGGATGACCAGAAGTCCCTATGCTTGTGAACGGGACTGTCATTCGGGCGGAGGGAGAAGTAAAAAATATTGAAGTCATAATCGAGGGGACGGTGGTGGTCGCTGATTTCCAAGTATTGGGACCCCGTGAAAATCAATCTATTCCCATCTTGGGAGTACCGTTCTTGAAAGAGAGCGGTGCCACCTTGGATTTCTCTGTGGGGTGTGTTATCTTACCTAGTAAGATAACACCCCCTCCTTGCCCCAAGATTGCAACTGAAACATTAATTCGCTCTCCCCACTTTATTATTGATGAATCGTTTAGTAATGCAGAAAACAGGGAAGAAAAAGGATTGTTTGATGGAGAAAAGGAAGAGGATCAGTCGAGCGGAGAAGAGGAAGAAGTTGATTTTCGAAAAGAATATGACTCTGAGAGGGAGGAGAACCTCATTTCTGAACCTGTCGAGCCGAACTTAACTCGGGACAACGTCCCATTTTTATCTTGCAATGAATTATGTAATAAATCTCTTAAACGTTTTATCTCTTGGGCTGATCCAGTCGCCACTGCGGCGACGGAAGTAATGCCGCCCACTACCAAGGTGGGAAATTCTGAAGATTATCAACGCTGGCGCTCTCCAACAGTGGAGAAGCTTAAACAAGAGAGACTATTGCGTGGTGCACGCTCCGCTGTTCTCCGTGGCAAGATGGCGGAGGCTAGGGGAAAATTGGGTGATACCAATTTTGGCCCTAAAGCCTTCACCTCTAGCCTACGAGCCACTGGAGATGTGCACTATAAAAGTGCTTATAGCTGATTTTATTTTTTAATTTTTTTCGTGTTCTGTGAACTTTCTGTGTGAACTCCTCTGTAAAATTTCTGCACTTTATGAACTATGATAATACAGGTATTTGGTCCAGCTTAAGGAAAATAAACAAAAGCACTGCTGGGAGACAACCAAAATCTGTTTGCTTTTTATCTTCTCTAACATGCTTTTAGTTCAGTTTTTCTGTATTTTGTTTGCTTGTAGTCTTCCTGCTTGCAGGTATTTAGCATTTTTCTTGGGTGGCGGATGCTGCAGATTTTTCATCATTACTAACGCCGATCTTCTGGTATGCTCGACTCCGAGCATTGGGTACCATTTCTTCCTCTAGCTCCTATTTTCTGTGATAGATGTTTAGACTAAGTTTGGGGGAGAGCCGGTTGTTGCCCACTATGCGCACGAGTTGCACTACATGCTAGGAGTTATTTTTTTATTTTACCTTTGTAGTAATCTTGTTCGCATGCTTCATACACCGTTTCACCCACATGAGCGAGCACTCTCCTGTTTTCGTGTTTCCGAACACGCCATCTTGGTTTGGTTTGTGAAATAGGATGTTAGTTTAGGAATTGCGATTCAGAGTGCGATGTTGACTCGTGTAGTGCTCTAGTCGCATCCGCATGCTCCAGTAGAAATTTGAGTAAAATTAGATTATTTCTATGCATTTAATTTACGATTAGTGTTTTTGCGTAGTTTAGATTTATTATACTCAATTGGTGAATGTGAATGAAATTGGCGGTAGCACTGTGTTGTGTGTAGGCAAGCGCTAGTTGTGTGTTGCTCGAGTCGGAAGGAAGGTTTACCTTTCTCGTGGGCTAAGAACTTGCCCCAAATGACTCTTGAAGCATGGGCGAGAGCAACTCATATTGTTAAACGTGATGTAGGCCATTTTTTGGCTAGTTTGAGCCTTATTTTCCTTGACCCATTCGTTTACCATTGCGAGCCAAATTTGTGCCTACCCCTTCTTTATTTTAGCCCCTCGTTCAATCACCAAAACCTGAAGTCTATCCTATTTTCGCAACCAAATAGCGAGTTAACTGAAATCATATTTCTTGATTTGGTGTGATGCATGGAACCATTGTGATGTGTAAGGAAAATCTGTATTATTTGCTGAACTCATTATTGTAAACCAACCGGGGGATAAAAGAAAAAGAAAAAAAAATGCAGTTAAAAGAAAAAACTGAAAAGAATTGGAATGAAAAGAAATCCCTTTGAGCGTAATAGAAAATTCAGTTGGTATTTGTTGGAGTAGGCTGTGTGCACACCCAGTTTTCAAGCTAAGTCTGGGGGTGTGTCACACTTGCATCGTTCTTGGTCTTGTTTTGGTACAACGTTATCTTTTGACTCATTTGGTTTGCGTAGCCGTCTCGTTTATCATTGAATATCATACCGTAACCTAAGCCCCATTATAACCTGAAAGTCCTATTGATTTAACTTGTGAGTCTGCTAGCGCCGTGGAGAGAGTGTAACCAGGCAAGCTTATGGTTCTCGTCGTTGATGGATTTCAGCGGAGTTATCCCCGAATTCCGGTCTTTAGCAGCACCCTCCTGAGTGGCTTGTGTACTTTCACACCGGGCACGACCGCACAAGTTCTTCATGATTCACCAGCTGAGTATCAATAAATATTTATTTACGTTTTAACACTTTTGTAAATTAGTTAGCGTAGTTAGAATCTCCTTTTACTGAATTTCTATTTGCATGCGTATGATACTTCGCACCGTACTCCTATTTTGGAATTCTCTTCACTAACTACCATTTTCATACTCCGCCGGATTTGTTTGCTCGGGACGCTCAAACAAGTAAGTCTGGGGGTGTGATGAGTCCCAATTATTTACACATTTTTGGACTCATCTGGGCCGATTATCTAGTCTATGTGCAACACTTTAGGCATGTTTTTGTTCATATTTGATATTCCATGCTATGTGCACTTCTAGGCCCATTTTGGTGTATTTTCATGTTTATCTTCTTTATTAGCTTGCATGCATTGTTAAGTGCCACTTTCAGTGGTTTGATTGGTGTTTATGCTGGAACAGGAGTCTGTCTTAACCAGCGCGCACTTAACCCCTCAAATCTGAGTTCTGTCTTAACCAGCGCGCACGACCACTTACGATAGTGCGCACGACCACTGGTCGTGTGCCAATGGTCGTGCGAACATTTTATTTTATAAATCTTTGCTTTGTAGGCTCCGCCCAGCCAGCGCGCGACCGCAGAATGCCAGCGCGCACGATCACTGGTCGTGCGCCAATGACCGTGCGCACTATTTTTGCCAGCGCCTATTTAAAGGCCTGTTCCGCGAAAGTAGGTATCGAGCTCCGCCAGGAGCATGAACTCAAGTCCGTCCAGTGCCGTTTTTCATCTCCAGCCACCTCCACTCCATCTCCTTCGTGGGAGAAGACCTCTCCGGTGATCTGAAGTAATATCCAAAGGTCCGGAGGCCATCTCCGCCATTCGCAAGCAAGCAAACCAAGATTCCGCATTTCCGTTCGGTGAGAAGAAGAGGAAACCTGAACGTAGAAGACGACGGAAGAAGGTCAGAGATCGTGACAGTCTCTTGATTCCGGAAGCACAGACCGCCCGAGCCCGGAAGTAGATTAGCAACCTACTATTCTGGTTGAGAACGACCGCTAGTCTTCGTCTATTGGTTTACTCTCTCCTTTACCTTGTTGTTACTTTGTGAACTATTTGAAGATGAATATTGTTATATTTGCTTTGAATGAAAGTGTTATTTCCTCGTTTCTCAACTGCAATGTTTGCTTGTGATGCGCTTCGCTTTCACCCACTCACTCACTCACTCACTCGTGTAGTTTTCGATTCGCGTTAGCAAGAGCTAATGGTGACTAGTGAAGAGGTGATTTCGATCCTCATTCTCCGCATATAAGAACATTCCATTCGCATGCGCACCGTCCACTAGCCTCACGAAGCTCGGCATAGCAGCCGACGCACTCCATCTCGCCTTGCAAAGCAGTGATTGCGACCCGCACTTTTACTTTATTGTTGTTAGAATTAGGAAACCCAAATCAAAGCCCTTTTTGTGTTTGTGTTCGCTCGTGTAACAATTGTCACACGATGCATTTCGTTCACCATAACCTGCATTCCTCAAGAGATCGACATTCGATGTACAACCCAGTATTCGCCGAGTAGGTTCTCGAGGCAAGAGATATTTTGTAACATTATTGTTCAGTATGATCCAGGGAAAGGAAAGAGGAGAGTCAGCGGGGGAGGTAGAGACCTCCCGCTCGCCCAGCCAGTGTAAGGGGAGGTGAGCTCCCCTCTCCCCCGCGCCCCCAGCAGGAGGGGGCGAGACCCAGCAGCAGGAGGGGGGGGGGAGCTCCTCTCGCTCCCGCCCCATGTAAGGTGGGGGGGGGGGGGGGGGCCAGCTCCGCGCGCCCCCGCGCCCCCAGCAGGAGGGGGAGAGACACAGCAGCAGGGGGGCGAGCTCCTCTCGCCCCCTCCCCATGTAAGGGGGGGGGGGGGGGGGGGCGAGTTCCTCTCGCCCCCGCCCTCAGCCAGGGGGGGCGAGCTCCCCTCGCCCCCGCGCCCCCGTGCCCCCAACAGGAGGGGGCGAGATCCAACAGTGGGGGGGGGGGGGGGCGAGCTCCTCTCTCCCCGCCCCATATAAGGGGGGCGAGCTCCTCTTTCCCCCTCCCTAGCAGGGGGGCGAGACCAGTAGGGGGCCGACCCCCCGGGTCTCGCCCCATCCCAGTTAGGGGGGCTCGCCGAGCCCCGCAAAGTACCCCCTCTCGCCCAATTTTGGGGGGAGGGGTCGGTCTGCGTTTAGCGCCTCAGAACAGCGGGATTTGGCTCTTCGCAGCCATTTCCGAGGGTATTTTGGTATTTTCAGGGACCAGTTTTTGGCTATTTGCAGCCCAAGTTCAGGAATTCTATAAATAGGACAAGGGGCACCATTTGGAGGCAAGTTTGTTCTAGGCTACCTCTCTCTCTCCCTCTCCCTCCCCAAATCTCTCTAGTGGAGTGAGGAGAGCCTCCAGTGGTGCCCAAGAAGCGCTCTAAAGATCTTCCGGGTATGTGGTGGGACCTCCTCGCCGAGCCCTTAGTCCTGTTCATAGTTCCAACACCTTCAACCTAGAGCTCTCCCTTGGGGGGAGTAAGAGTTGGTCACCCCTCAACTTGTTGGGGGCCCCGAACTCCACAGAAGCCGAGATATCGGTTTCAACATTATGGTGCGGTGAGCGTGGAGTGTGACTAACTTAAGAAACTCTCAAGATGAGCTCCGTGGACGGAGGTGGAGGAAGATCCAACCCAGGTCACTCGCAGCCCCCTGTGTCTGGGGTGACGTTGGAGATGTTCCAAAATCTCAAGCGAGAGGTCATGCAGACCTTGCAGGTAGCTTTCTCCTCGATAAACGAAGGCAGGAGAGAAAGTTGTATGGAGGCCTCGCCTCAGCAGGTTGGCGAGAACACCCTTGGCCAGCCATCCGGGAAGGAGGTGCTGGGAGGGGGCGAGTGGGGAGGTCCTAGACCCCCACTCGCCGAGATCCAAGGGGGCGAGTGGGGAGGTCCCAGACCCCCACTCGCCGAGATCCAAGGGGCGAGTGGGGAGGTCGCATACCCCCACTCGCCCAGCCCCAAAGGGGGGCGAGCAAGGGAAGTCCTTTTTGTGAGCAAATCCTCTCAGCCCCGGTTCCAGAGGGGTTCAGGGGTGCGGAGACGTCCCACTACTCCGGCAGGAATGATCCAGTCATGCACCTGCAGTGGTTTGAGGACATGGTCTCCATCATGCCCATGTTAGACGCTTTCAAGTGTCGACTCTTCGCGACAACTCTGAAGGAGAAGGCTAGAGATTGGTTCCACCAGCTCCCTGCGGGATCCATATATGCCTTCGAAGACTTGCATCGAGGCTTCCTGCTATGCTTCTCGACGTCAAGGAAGAGGAAGAAAGATACCGAAGCACTTTTCCAGATCAAGCAAGCGCCAGGGGAGTCACTGGCTCACTACGTGGATAGGTTTCGGGAAGAGGTCTTGCTTGTCCAAGAGGTACCAGGGTTCACCCTCCAGCTCGCTTTCATCGTGGGGATGCAGGGGGGATTCTTCAAGATGGACCTCAAGAGGAGAGCTCCTTTGTCCTTTGAGGAGTTGATGGAAAGGGTGGCGAAAGAAGTTGAGAGTGAGGAGGCCAACCCAGAGTTCGCAAGAAGGTTGGCAAAGCTGAGTGAGCCAGAGGCGAGGCAGCAAGGGAGGAGGGTAGAGGATCCCAAGAGGAAGTTCGACCAGGAGGAAGGCAACTTCCAGGAATAGGGGGCCAACCCCCCGAGGTGGAGGCAGGGGCCGAGGAAACCCCCTCCACCGCCTCAGAAAACCATGATGATCGGCCAAAGAAGAAGAAGGAATCGTAAGGGAGGAAGAGGAAGAGTCCGAGTGGAGTTACCTTACTGTGACTTCCACGATGAGGAGGGTCACGCGACATCCACCTGCCCCGAGTTCTTGGAAATGAGGGAGGCAAGGCGTCCGAAGTCGCAACGTCAGCAACCAGAGGAGGTCGAGGAGGATCATGCCTGGGAGTAGAAGTCCAAGTCCCGGTCTCCGTGCTTAGCTTTTTCTTTAAATCCATGTAGTATGACAGTGTGTTTCCATCCTTAGTTTTTCTTGCGTGTAACCGGATGACTAATGTAATAAAAGTTTTTCCAAGTGTTCTTCACCCCTCGGACGGTTCCGATGACTGGGCTCTCACTAGCCGGCAGGGCAGGTTGACCTCCCAGGGAGGCTATGTTCTTTTCCCCTAGGATGGTTCCGCTGACTGGGCTCTCACTAGCTGGCAGGGCAGGTTGACCTCCCAGGGAGGCTATGTTCTTTTCCCCTCGGATGGTTCCGCTGACTGGGCTCTCACTAGCCGGCAGGGCAGGATGACCTCCCAGGGAGGCTATGTTCTTTTCCCCTCGGATGGTTCCGCTGACTGGGCTCTCACTAGCCGGCAGGGCAGGTTGACCTCCCAGGGAGGCTATATTATTCACCCTTCAGACGGTTCCGCTGACCGGGCTCTCACTAGCCGACAGGGCAGGTTGACCTCCCAGGGAGGCTATGTTCTTCACCCCTCGGACAGTTCCGCTGACCGGGCTCTCACTAGCCGGCACGGCAGGTTGACCTCCCAGGGAGGCTATGTTCTTCACCCCTCGGATGGTTCCGCTGACCGGGCTCTCACTAGCCGGCAGGGCAGGTTGACCTCCCAGGGAGGCTAAGTTCTTCACCCCTCAGAAGGTTCCGCTGACCGGGCTCTCACTAGCCGGCAGGGCAGGTTGACCTCCCAGGGAGGCTATGTTCTTTTCCCCTCGGATGGTTCCGCTGACCGGGCTCTCACTAGCCGGTAGGGCAAGTTGACCTCCCAGGGAGGCTATGTTATTTTCCCCTCGGACGGTTCCGCTGACCGGGCTCTCACTAGATGGCAGGGCAGGTTGACCTCCCAGGGAGGCTATGTTCTTTTCCCCTCAGACGGTTCCGCTGACCGGGCTCTCACTAGCCGGCAGGGCAGGTTGACCTCCGAGGGAGGCAAAGTTTTCTTCCCCTTGGATGGTTTCGCTGACCGGGCTCTCTCCAGCCGGCAGGGCAGGTTGACCTCCTAGGGAGGCAAAGTCTTTTTCCCCCGAGATGGTCTCGCTAGCCGGCAGGGTTGGAAGAACTCTCGGGGAGGCAATGTGTTTTTTCTAAGTAGCTCCGTTGGCCGGATTTCCAACGACACTCGTCGAATATGCAGGGTTGGACATTTCTTTCCGAGCGTGTACCTCACTCGAAAAGAGAGGGGATTGTGTACAACCCTGTATTCGCCGAGTAGGTTCTCGAGGCAAGAGATATTTGTAACATTATTGTTCAGTATGATCCAGTGAAAGGAAAGAGGAGAGCGAGCGGGGGAGGTAGAGACCTCCCGCTCGCCCAGCCAGTGTAAGGGGAGGAGAGCTCCCCTCGCCCCCGCGCCCCCAGCAGGAGGGGGCGAGACCCAGCAGCAGGAGTCGGGGCGAGCTCCTCTCGCCCCCGCCCCATGTAAGGGGGGCGAGCTCCTCTCGCCCCCGCCCTCAGCCAAGGGGGGGGGGGGGGTGAGCTCCCCTCGCCCCCGCGCCCCCAGCAGGAGGGGGTGAGACCCAGTAGAAGGGGCGAGCTCCTCTCGCCCCCGCCCCATGTAAGGGGGGGCGAGCTCCTCTCGCCCCCGCCCTCAGCCAGGGGGGCGAGCTCCCCTCACCCCCGCGCCCCCAGTAGGAGGGGGCGAGATCCAGCAGAGGGGGGGAGCTCCTCTCGTCCCCGCCCCATGTAAGGGGGGGCAAGCTCCTCTCGCCCCCGCCCCAGCAGGGGGGCGAGACCAGCAGGGGGCCGACCCCCGGGTCTCGTCCCACCCCAGTTAGGGGGGCTCGCCGAGCCCCGCGAAGTACCACCTCTCACCCAATTTCGGGGTGAGGGGTCGGTCTGCGTTTAGCACCTCAGAACAGCGGGATTTGGCTATCCGCAGCCATTTCCGAGGGTATTTTGGTATTTCCAGGGACCAGTTTTTGGCTATTTGCAGCCCAAGTTCAGGAATTCTATAAAAAGGACAAGGGGGCACCATTTGGAGGCAAGCTTGTTCTAGGCTAGCTCTCTATCTCCCTCTCCCTCCCCAAATCTCTCTAGTGGAGTGAGGAGAGCCTCCAGTGGTGCCCAAGCCCGGCATTGGCTTGGGAGGGGAAGCGCTCTAAAGATTATCAGGGTATGTGGTGGGACCTCCTCGCCGAGCTCTTAGTCCTGTTCATAGTTCCAACACCTTCAACCTAGAGCTCTCCCTTGGGGGGGAGTAAGAGTTGGTCACCCCTCAACTTGTTGAGGGCCCCGAACTCCACAGAAGCCGAGATATCGGTTTCAACCTTCGGGGAAACTATTCCCATATTTATTACTTGACAGCGACCGGTGCACTTGCCGTAAACACATCAGAGCCCGACAACAGAATTGATCTGAGGCACTCCAACACCACATTACCTTGCCAGCCTCTCGAGAGATCAACCTGAACGCACAGGCTAATGAGAGCCTGACAGCGGAATCGGTCTGGGGCACTACATCACCACATTACCTTGCCAACCTCTCCAGAGGTCAACTAGAACCCATCGGATAATGAGAGCCCTGCAGTAGAATCGATCTGGGGCACTCGAGCACCACGTTACCTTGCCCGCCTCTCCAAAGATCAACCTGAACCCACCGGCAATTGAGAGACCGATAACAGAATTGATCTAGGGCACTCCAACACCACATTACCTCGCCAGCTTCTCCAAAGATTAACCTGAGCCCGACAATGCCCCCTTCTCGCCCATCCAGTGTAATGAGTCCACCTACCTCCCTCCTACGCTCGGCGGCCACGAGTTTGCGCTCTTCAAGTACTTGTCGATGAAGAACTTCGAGGTCATCTTCCTCCAAAGAAACGTCGACTCGCTACTCCCTGTGCCGCCCAGAGCAGGTACAGCTCTTGTTCGCCCCTACCTTGCATTCTGCTTTTTCTTTTTCTAACCTCTGATCACTATCACTCGTAGGGGAGCGAGACCTTCTGCTCCACCCCCTTATACGAGGGTCGGGACTATCTCACCCGACATCCTGCTCGCTACCTCTGCTGCCACCGTGTGCTGGGAGGTTGCCAGCACCTCCACGCCTTCTTCCATGAAGTGTCCCGCACCTGTGAGCCATGCATCACTTCCTTTGCCTCCACCGCCAAAGAAGAAGAAGGCCTTGCCCCTGGAAAAAGGGAAAGGGGTGCTTGAGGAACTGCCAGGAGATGATCCCTCGACGGGCCTGCCAGCAGATAAGGGGATCGGCGTGGTCGCAGAAGTGTTTGTCGACGTGTCGGTCATGCCCGGACCGATGAGCCATCAAAACCTCTGCCTCGGCACGAGGCATCGAGACGAGCCTGACGAGCCTCTCCTGGATTGGGAGCAGGGGGACAACCGGTCCCTATATCAACCCTCCTCCCCTCCTGGGTGGAGCAAGAGACCATCGGAGGCCAAGCCTTCACCCTCTCCTTCGGTCTATATGGGCGAGAGGACGCTTTGGAATTTGACGAACTGACGTCCCGGGCGCTCGCTCATGAGAGTGCACAAGCCGAGCTACGCGCCCTTGAGCTCGCTCATATGACGGGTCAACGATGCCTCCAGGTGGAGAGGAATTCTGAGGAGCTCAAGCGTGAGCTGAAGTCAACGACAGAGGAGTTCACAATCCTTAAAGAGAAATAGGACATCTTCGAGGGCCTCCTCACCAGCCTTAAGGGCAGGATGGTAAGTTTGCTGAGAATTCTCGTACCTTACTTGATGTTATATCCCTTGGCTAATTAGGATTTTGTAGAACGCTGAGACCGCCAGTCAACTACTCGCTCGTTCCTCTGACCTAGAGAAGGAAGTCACCAGGATGAATGCCCAGAACCATGATCTGGCCCGGGATGCCCTCCCACCACCACCTCGCAGCCCCAGGGACCTGAGGAACGAGTCGCACGAGCACGAGGAGGAGATGCGGAAGACCGCGGTCGCAACGATGGATCACACCTTCTGCACCTTGAAGGGAGCAAGTCTTCTCTCTGCCGAGGCGGCGTGTCTAACCTTCGAAGAGGTGGTCCCAGAGTTGTTTGAACTGATTCAGGCATCCATGGATAGCGAGAGCGAGCGGTTCGCGGATGACCCTTAAATTTTAATGTAACCTTTTTTTTGATTTTTGGTTTGTGAGATCGTCACAATGCCTGCAATAGAAACTTATGAAATGAAATGAAATTTTGTTTATTGTTTTCCCTTGTCCCTCTTATTTTACTTTGTCGCAATGTATTCACATATTCTTTACACTCGCACATCTTTCTCGCGGCACTCGCCCCATTTTTAGTGAACGAGTGTTCACTTACCCTCCTTCGGAACTTCTACGCCAGACGTAACTCGCTCGCCCTCGGGAATCGTGAGCGAAGATCCACCCATGCTTTTTCGTGCGCCGCCTAGCTCGATCGATTCATTACGATCATCTCCCTTCTACCCGCGAGCCCCCTGACTCGCTAGTTTAGGTATATGCCGACATTCACCTTGGCTTAGGCGCCTGCAAGCGAGGTCCTCCCCCGTGGGAGACCTTGTCAATGACTTGCTCTGCTGACATCTTACTAGGCGAGCACTGTTTTTCCTCGCCTCCTGAATGGCCAATTGGTCATGCCGACTAGTTGGAGCCCGACAGTGGTTTTCCTGAGTTATGTCACCACATTACCTTGCCAGCCTCTCCAGAGATCAACCTGAACCCACCAGCTAATGAGTGCCCGACATCGGAATCGATCTGGGGCACTCCAGCACCATGTTACCTTGCCAGTCTCTCTAGAGATCATCCTAAACCCACCGGCTAATGAGAGCCCCACAAAGGAATCGATCTGAGGCACTCCTGCACCACATTACCTTGCCAGCCACTCGAGAGATCAACCTGAACCCACCGGCTAATGAGAGCCCGATAGTGGAATCGATCTAGGGCACTCCAGCACCACATTACCTTGCCAACCTCTCCAAAGATCAACCTAAACCCACCGGCTAATGAGATCCCGGCAGCGGAATTTATCTGGGGCACTCGAGCACCACATTACCTTTACCGCCTCTCCAGAGATCAACCTGAACCCACCAGCTAAAGAGAGCCCGACAGCGGAATTGATATGGGGCACTCCAGCACCACATTACCTCGCCAGCCTCTCCAGAGATCAACCTGAGCCCGACAACATCTCCTTCTTGCTCATCCAGCGCAATGAGTCCACCTACTGCCCTCCCACGCTCGGCAGCCATGAGTTTGCGCTCTTCAAGTACTTGTCGACGAAGAACTTCAAGGTCGTCTTCCTCCAGAGAAACGTCGACTCGCTACTCCCTGTGCCGCCCAGAGCAGGTACATCTCGTGTTCGCCCCCTACCATGCGTTCCACTTTTTCTTTTTCTAACCTCTGATCACTATCACTTGCAGGGGAGCGAGACTTTCTGCTCCACCCCCTTTTGCGAGGGTTGGGACTATCTCCCCCGACATCCTGCTCGCTACCTCTGCCGCCGCGTGCTGGGAGATTCCCAGCACATCCGCGCCTTCTTCCAAGAAGAGGCCCGCACCTGCGAGCCGTGGATCGCTTCCTTTGCCGCCACTACCAAAGAAGAAGAAGGCCTTGCCCCTGGCCAAAGGGAAAGGGGTCCTCGAGGACATGCCAGGAGTTGATCCCTTGGCGGGCCTGCCAACAGATAAGGGGACCGGCGTGGTCGCAGAAGTGTTCATCGATGTGTCGGGCGTACTCGGCCTGGCGAGCTATCAAAACTTCTACCTCGACACGAGGCATCGAGACGAGCCCGACGAGCCTCTCTTGGATTGGGATCAGGGGGCCAACATGTCCTCTATATCAACCCTCCTTCCCTCCTGGGTGGAGCAAGAGACCATCAGAGGACAAGCCTTCGCCCTCTCCTTCGGGCTCTACGGGTGAGAGGACGCTGTGGACTTTGACGAACTGACGTCTCGGGTGCTCGCTGACGAGAGTGTGCGAGCCCAGCTCCGCGCCCTAGACCTCTCCCATATGATGGGTCGACGATGCCTGCAGGTGGAGAGGAATTCCGAGGAGCTCAAGAGTGAGCTGAAGGCCGCGATAGAAGAGATCACAAGCCTTAAAGAGAAATATGACATCTTCGAGGGCCTCCTCGCTAGCCTTCAGGGCGGTATGGTAAGTTTTCTGAGAATTCGCCTACCTTCCTTGATGTTTTATCCCTTGGCTAATTTAACTTTTGCAGGTCGCTGAGACCGCCAGTTAACTACTCGCTCGTGCCTCCGACCTAGTGAAGGAAGTCACTGGGTTGAAGGCCCAGAACCACGAGCTGGACCGGGCCTCCCTCCCATCGCCTCCTCGCATCCCCTGCGACCTGAGGAACGAGTCGCGCAAGCACAAGGAGGATATGCGGAAGTCCGCGATCGCATCGGCGGATCACATCTTCCGCACCTTGAAGGGAGCAGGTCTTCTCTCTACCGAGGCGGCGCGGCTAACCTTCGAAGAGGCGGTCCCAGAGTTGTTTAAGCTGGTTCTGGCTTCCGTGGATAGCGAGAGAGAGCGGTTCGCGGATGACCCTTAAATTTTAATGTAACCATTTTTTTTTTATTTTTGGTTGGCGAGATCGCCACAATGCCTGTAATAGAAACTTATGAAATGAAATAAAATTTTGTTTAGTGCTTTCCCTTGTCCCTCTTATTTTGCTTTGTCGCAATGTATTCGCATATTCTTTACACTCGCATGTATTTTTCACGACACTCGCCCCTTTTGTACTTAACGAGTGTTTGCTTACCCTCCTTCGGAACTTCTACGCCAGACATGGCTCACTCGACCTCAGGAATCTCGAGTGAAGATCCACCCATGCTTTTTCATGAGCCGCCTACCTCAACAGATTCATTTCGATCATCTCCCTTCTACCCGCGAGCCCCCTGACTCGCTAGTTTAGGTATATGCCGCCATTCACCTTGGCTTAGGCGCCTGCAAGCGAGGTCCTCCCCTGTGGGAGGCCTTGTCAATGACTTGCTTTGCCGATATCTTACTAGGCGAGCACTGTCTTTCTTCGCCTCCTGAATGGCCAATTGGTCATGCCGGCTAGTGGGAGCCCGACAATGGAGTTCCTGAGTTATGTCACCACATTACATTGCCAGCCTCTCCAGAGATCAACCTGAACCCACCGACAAATGAGAGCCCAACAGCGGAATCAATCTGGGGCACTCCAGCACCACGTTACCTTGCCAGCCTCTCCAGAGATCAACCTGAACCCACAGGCTAATGAGAACCCAACAACGGAATCGATCTAAGGCACTCCAGCACCACATTACCTTGCCAGCCTCTCAAGAGATCAACCTGAACCCACCGGATAATGAGAGCCCGATAGTGGAATTGATCTGAGGCACTCCGACACCACATTACCTTGACAACGTCTCCAGAGATCAACCTGAACCCACCAGATAATGAGAGACCGACAGCAGAATCGATTTAGGGCACTCGAGCACCACGTTACCTTGCCCACCTATCCAGAGATCAACCTGAACCCACCGGCTAATGAGAGCCCGACAGCGGAATTGATCTGGGGCACTGCAGCACCACATTCCCTGCCAGCCTCTCCAGAGATCAACATGAACCCACCGGCTAATGAGAGCCCGATGGTGGAATCGATTTGGGGCAATCCAACACCACATTACCTTGCCAGCCTCTCTAGAGATCAACCTGAACCCACCGACTAATGAGAGCCTGACATCCGAATCGATCTGGGGCACTCCAGCACCACATTACCTTTCCAGCATCTCCAGAGATCAACCTGAACCCACATGCTAATGAGAGCCCGATAACGGAATTGATCTGGGGCACTCCAGCACCACATTTCCCCGCCACCTCTCCAAAGATCAACCTAAACCCACCGACTAATGAGAGCCCGACAACGAAATCGATCTAGGGCACTCCAGCACCACATTTCCTTGCTAGCCTCTCTAGAGATCAACCTGAATCCTCCGACTGATGAGAGCCCGACAGCGGAATCGATCTGGGGCACTCCAACACCACATTACCTTGCCAGCCTCTCCAAAGATCAACCTGAACCCATCAGCTAATGAGAGTCCGGCAGCGGAATCGATCTAGGGGCACTCCAGCACCACATTATCTTGCCATATGAACTTATAATCAGAAGAAGGCAACCATATCAAGAGAACCATATCAGTTTGTATCAAATTATCATAACATCATAGTTCAAGTGTAGAAGCGTTTTAAATCATCCCCACTCCAAGTTTGGTTGAGGGATACCCCTTCCACATTCCGGAGGTGATATCCCCCCCCCCCCCCCCCCCCCCCCCCCCCGACTTGAGTGTTTTCTCTACAATATAAGGACCTTCTCAGTTGGGATTGAGCTTTCCCACGGTGGATCCCCTTCCATCCGCATCGACCTTTTTTAGGACAAAGTCCCCCTTTTCGAACTGCTTTACCCGGACATGCTTGTTGAAGTACCGATCCATCCGTCGCCTGTCCTCCTCCTGTCGAAAGGTTGCAAGGTCCTGGAGGTCTTCTACCAAATCCAAAGACAGCCTTTGCTCCTCTTCATTTTCCACTCGCCATTCCTCATCTCCCTCACATGCGGTGACCACCCTGGGTGATTTTACCTCGAACTCTATGGGGAGCACGACCTCAGATCCATTGGAGAGCTTGAATGGGGTATCCCATGTGGCTGTATTTGGCGTTATTCTCAGGGCCCATAGGACCGAGGGTAGCTATTCTACCCAGTTACCCCTTAGGTTCTCGACCCTCTTTTTTAGCAAGTTCACGATTATTTTGTTTGCTGCCTCTACCTGCCCATTGCTCCTTGGGTGGTAGACTGACGCAAAGCGAAGGTCTATACCCAGCTAGCTGCAGAAGCTGACGAACTCGTCGCTGGCAAACTGCGGCACATTGTCTGCGACGATGGCTAATGGAAGCCCATGTCGACAAATTATTTCCCCCCCATACAAAATTTCTTACTACCTGAGAGGTTACCTTATCCAGCGCCTTTACCTCTAGCCACTTGGAGAAGTAATCGATCATCACCAACAGGAACTTCCTTTGACCACTGGCCTAGTGGAACGAACCCACCAAGTCCAACCCCCATATCGCAAATGGCCATGGAGTTGTGATGGTCCGAAGCCTCTGGGCTGGGAGGAGTTGGAGAGGAGCATATAGTTGGCACTTAGAGCACTTCTTTGCAAACTCTGCCGCATCCTTGCTGAGGGTAGGCCAGAAGTAGCCTTGCCTCAACACCCTTCCCTCTAGGGTCCTGCTCCCAGAGTGGCTGCCACACTCTCCAGAGTAGATCCCCTCCAGGACCCTTGGGGCCTCCTCCTCCGACACACAATGAGCTAAGAGCCCCGAGAGGGTCTTCCGGTACAATCCTCCTGCATGCAAAGAATAATATGTCGATTTGCACCTGAGCCGCTGCTTGTCCACATCTCCTTCTGGTAACTGCCGATGTTTGGAAGGTGATGAAGGGGTTCATCCATGATGCTCGCTGATCTACCTCTATCAAATTTCCCTCTTCGATAGATGGTCAGAAGAGTTCTGAAACCGTTCCCCCCGCCCTGGGACCGAACTTGGCTATGAGGTCTGTCAGGATGCTCTCCTCCCTTGGCACATGCTGGATCGAGAAAATATGAAATTGCCCGATGATTCCCTTGACCGTCTCCAGATATCGTTGGAGAGTTGGCTCCTTTGCCTCGAACTCCCCATTGACTTGCCAAGCCATAACCATGGAGTCCGTTGAGACCTCCACATCCTGCACCCCTAGCTCCCTGGCTAGACTGAGCCCTACGATCACGACCTCATACTCAGCCTGGTTCTTGGTGAGTGGGAAATGGATGTTAATTTCCTGCTCGATCCTTGTCCCCTGGGGGCTTACTAGGATTACTCATACCCCAAAGGAATGCTTCCCCAACGCCCCATCAACCAACATCTTCCATGCCACTGAGTGGCGTGGTTCGAGCTCTTCTACCTCGGTTACATAATCCTCCACTGCTTGCGCTTTTATAGAAATCCTAGCGACAAACGAGATGTCAAACTCGCTTAGCTCCACCGACCACTTTGCCAACCTTCCTAAGTGCTCTACCCCCTCCATGATGTTGCGAAGGGGATGGTCGGTCACCACTTTGATAGAATGTGCTTGAAAGTAAGGTCAGAGCTTTCGGGCCGACACCACCAGGGCGAAGGCCAGCTTCTCTAGGATGGGATACCTGAGTTTTGCCTTCCTCAGCACCTACTAACGTAGTAAATTGGGAGTTGCTTCTTTCCTTCCTCCTGGACCAAAACCGAACTTACCGCCTGGTCCCCCACCCCTAGGTAGAATGATAGGTCCTCACCTTGCCTAGGCCCCTAGAACAGCAGGGCTTGGGTTAATTGCTCTTTTAGAGCTCGGAATGCCCCCACGCACTCGGGGGTCCACTCAAATTTTTGGTTTCCTTGCAGCGCCTTGAAGAAGGATGAGCATTTCTCCCCTGCCCTGGAGAGAAACCTACTTAGCCTGGCAAACTTCCCATTGAGGCGCTGGACTTCCTTTGCATTCCTTGGCGACCCCAGCTCCATTATCGCTCTCACCTTGTCGGGGTTAGGCTCTACCCTAGCGGGGGTGAGTAGATGATCCAAGAACTTCCCCCTACTGGTCCCAAAAACACACGTCTGGAGGTTGAGTCTCATCTTGAATTTTCTCAACGTGACAAAGGTCTCTTCAAGGTCCCCGAGGTGGGACTCGAGGTCCCGGATCTTGATCATAAGGTCATCCACGTAAACATCCAGGTTCCTCCCCTTCTGCTCAAGGAAAACCCTGTCCATCATCTGTTGGTAGGTTGTTCCTGCATTCTTCAGCCCGAAGGGTATCATCTTGTAGCAATATCACCCATCCCCAGTGATGAATGAGACGTCCTTAACGCCGGGGAGGGGGGGTGAGCTGGGAGGGGGGTGCATGCGAATCTGATGATAACCTTAAAAGGCATCTAGAAAACTCATTAGAGAAAAACCGACGGCTAAGTCAACAGTGCATCGATTCGAGGCAAGGGGTATCAATCATTATGGCATAATTTATTTAACAAAGAGAAATCGACACACATCCTCCACCTTCCATCCCCCTTCTTTACCATCACTATGTTGGATACCCAGCCAGGATACTGGATCTCTGATACAAATCCCGCTTTGAGGAGCTTGTTCACCTCCTACCGATAGGCTCCATTAGCTTGTCAGCAATGGACCTCTTCTTCTTTCGGATGGGGCGAGTGTCGAGGTCAATGTTGAGGCGGTGGCACACCACATTCACATCGATCCCTGGCATTTCTGTCGCGCTCCAAGCGAAGCCATCCACGTTCTCCTAGACGCAGGCCAGGATCTTCTTCTGGTCCTCGGGGATGAGCTCCCTCCTGATCTTCACTTTCTCTATCGCCCCCGCCCGGGAGATGACCTCCAGCTCCACGACTTCCTCCATGGACTCCAGGCTAGATTGCTCCCCCCATCATCTTCCTTTTTCTCCCCAGAAGCGAGTGCTTCGGTTCCCTCTTCCTCCATACTCTCCTCCTGAACTTCCAACAGCTCCTCCGCCCCTTCCTCCTAGGTCTAGTCCTCTTCTCCACTTCCCTCCTCGGTCTCCTCTACTTCGGGCCCTCCGACGGCCCCTTCCACCACCTCTTGCCTCTCCATCTCCTGGTTCATCTCCTTCGCCTCTGCTTGCCAGGAGATGGTGTTGACTGCGGTAACATAGCATTGTCTTGCTACCTTTGGGTCTCCTCTCACCCGGATCTGGACTCCACCCACACTGAACTTGAGGCATTGGTGGAACGAGGAGGGGACACACTAGAACCCACTGATGAGGGGCCGCCCGAAGATGGAGTTGTAACTGCTCGGAGCATCAATGATGATGAACCGGCAGTTGCGGGACTGTCCCCCCAAGATGACATGGAGTCCACTCCTCCTTCCAAATCCTTCCTTTCTCCCGAGAACCTGAACAGTGGGCCATCCGATGCCAACACCCTCCTTGTCTCCACCTTCATCTCGTCGAATGCCTTCTTGAAGATGACATTGACCGAGCTCCTGTTGTCCACGAGGATCCTAGCGACGATGATGTTCTCGAAAGCTGTCTGGATAACAAGTGTTGGGAATCTTGCCCACATGATTCCTGATTTGAAGAAGTCATCATTTCAAGAGTACTTCACTTTGTATTTGATCGTACATCTAGTTCATAATCTCTGGAAAATATAAGTACATATCGTCGAGAAGAACAGGCGATATCGTCGACAAAGAATGTTTATCGTCGTAATGACGGGCAGAACAGCAGCCGCTGAGAAGCAAAGTGTTCGTCGATCGCTGAGACATGATGAGATCATCAAACGAAGAATGCCGTTCGTCGATCGCTGAGACATGGCGAGATCGTTTAACGAAGAATGCCGATCGTCGATCGCTGAGACATGGCGAGATCGTCGAACGAAGAATGTCGTTCGTCGATCGCTGAGACATGGCGAGATCGTCGAACGAAGAATGTCGGTCGTCGAACGCTGAGACGTGGCGAGATCGATGAACGAAGAATGGCGACCGTCGAACGAAGAATGGCAAGTTCGTCGATCGCAGAATGCTGTTCGTTGAACGCAGAGAAGATATAGGACATCGTCGTGTGGAACTCATGACGTCGAGAGAACATATGATTACGACGACATGATGCAAGAAGGAAGCTCATGACGACACTGTCAGAGAGAGAAGATCGTCGTATATGAAGAATCGCCATGATGTCTCGTATTGTCGTGATACCAGCATCAGAGGCAGAAGAAAGAAGACATGAAGGTCTACCAGAGTTCATGGCATCGACAAAGGCATGTCGTCGAGATATTATCCATGTCGTCACAACAATGGAAATATCGTCGAGACAGATTCAAATCGTGTGGACGTACTGTCAGCTGTTAATGTCACCGCCTGATTGTCCAATCAGCGCGTGCACTTAATGAATCGAGGTATTAGCGCGTACTCCAAAAGAAATAAAGATACCAGCGCGTGCTAAAAAGGAATGGAGGTTTGACACATAAAGAAACTTTTTAGAAGACCGTTGGGAGACATCGCAGTCTTATAAAAAGGATACATGAGGTTTCTCTAAAAGGTTAATCATCAAGAAAGAACTTGCGCAGATAGAGAATCAAAAAACACAAGCGCCGCAAGAAAGAAAGAGAAAAAGAAGGAGCTGTCATCTTCATCGACTGCTAAGAAGCTAATCCTCATCTGGCTAAGAAAAGATTTGAAGAAGAACCGTGCGGTCAAGATCTGATTCAGAACAATCTTCTTCAATCTTAAGGAGCCGATCTTCAACAGGCTAAAGGTGTCGATCTTCATCCGGCAGAAGAAACATTTTATTATTGTATTTTCTTGTAAGGCTTGCGGGCCAATTTGTCTAGCTTGAGGGCTGGAGAGCTGTGAGGCTTGAGGGCCAGGGCAGTGCGCTTGCGGGTGCGATCTGTCGAGCTTGCAGGCTCGGGGGCAGGAGGGGCTTGCGGGCCTAGGCTGTTGGGACTTGCGGGTCCGTGTTGTAGGGCTTGAGGGCCTGAGTGTCAAGCTTGCGGGCTCGGGAGCAGTAGGGGCTTACGGGCCTAGGCTGTTGGGACTTGCGGGTCCGTGGTGTAAGGCTTGAGGGCCTGAAGCTTTTGGCGGAGTTTGCCGAGCCTATCATACTGCTGGGTAGGCGTAGAGGGAAAGAGGACTACTCAAGACACCCCGTCTTGAGGAACCTCTATAGATCTTGTGTCGTCTGGTGTGACTTATTTGTGTGTTAACTTTGTGCATTGCTTGAATATTGATAACTCACACTAATAGATCAAAAAGTACCAAGATCACCTAACACCCCCTCTAGGTGAACGTTCCATCCCCAACAAGTGGTATCAGAGGGACGTTGATCAAAAGGAGACTTAACAGTCCGATCTAGATCAGGAACGACTCACCATGGCCGGTGGAGATCCGAATCGAGAAATGAGAGCCATGAAGCTTCCCATCTGCACAAAAGAGAATTTTCCCATTTGGAAGGAAAGAGTAAGACTCTTTATGGAGGCAGCTGACCCAAGAATCTACCTGACAATCAAGCAGGGTCCCTTCATCCCTACCACTGCCTCCACTATTGATCAAACCAGGCAGGTGATAAAGAAATATGAAGACATGACCAAGGACGAGCTGGCCTTGGCAGGTCTAGACAAGAGGGCACTAAATGTCATTGTAAGTGCCATAGATGACTCAACCCTCCAAAATCTAATTCACTGCAAAATGGCCAAGGAGATGTGGGACTCCTTGATCGTATACATGGAGGGTACTGAAGAGGTAAGGGATGAAAGGAAATCTCTCCTCAACCAGAAATATGAAGCCTTCAAACAAGGCAAGAATGAAACAATCTCCAACTGCTATGAGAGATTTTTCAAGATCGTGAATGGACTGAGAAACTACGACAGAGAGTTCACAAACTCTGATCTAAATGACAAATTTCTCAGATCCCTCACAAAGGAATGGGATATCAAGATATGGGCCATCAGAGAGATGGGCCAACTGGGCAACATGGAGCCCAAGAACCTATACGGGAAGCTGCTGTCTCATGAACTTCAGCTTAATACAAGGAAGGATGAAGAAGAAGAAAGCTCAAAGGTGAGCTCAAGAGAAAGATCGGTGGATCTAAAGGCTGAGAGCACCAGAAGATTCAAGGGCAAGACCTCTACTTCTCATAATAGAACTGAGAATAGTGAGGAATCAGAAGCCAGCTCCTCTGACTCTGATGATACTGATAGAGAGGTGGCCCTCCTCTCAAAACAATTCAGAAAGCTGCTGCACAGAAGGAGGAGGGACAACAGCAGAAGATCCTCCTCAAGTTCATGAAGATCTGACTATCGGGACAGATCCAGGGCTCCCAGGGAGGACAGGTCTAAATCCAACTCCAGTAAATATGATTTAAATAATACTGTTTGCTATTCTTGCAGCAAAACAGGTCACATGGCTGCAGACTGCCCCTCCAAGAAAAAGGAGTCAAGGAACCATGAAGAGAGAAGAAGCTCTAGGAGCAAGAGAACCTCTGAAAAGGGGTTAGTGGCAAAGAAGACCAAAACATTGAGTGACTCTGACTCAAGCTCCTCTGGGACTGAGGATGAAGCACTTATTGGACTGATGGCCATCAATGAAGGTAACCAGGATGACAACTCTCCTGGAAAGGTAAAATACAGAACTTCTCTATCTGCCTCTGATTCTGGATCAGTGGCAGATTCATTGCATGATGATGAGGAGGTATCTGCTGCCAACAGCACAGTCTCAAGATCTCAGTATGAAGTTGAATTTGAACTAATAAGGCAATATAAAGCCTTATGGAAAGCCTTCAAAAACAGTAAGAAACTCCTCAAGGTGCAAACCAAGGAGTTAGAATCCTTGAAGTCTGTCCAATCCACGCTCCAGGAGATAGCTGAGAAGCTAACTTCTATGAGCAAAGAAGTGGACAAGCTTAAGGAAGCCATAAGGCTTAAAAATGCTGAGTTATAAGGACAGAAAAACAAGGTCATTAGGGACCTTGAGGAAATGTTGTTGGCTGAGAAGAAACATTCTTCCAGCCTCTCAATGCCCAAAACTATCCTGCCAGCAACTAACACCTTCTCTGGACAGTTCAGAGCTGGTATTAGTTTCAATCAGGAGCCAGTCATGGGCAAAGATCCTGAAGCTAGACCCTCTTACAAGAAGGTGTTGTTAGCAAGTCCTTCAGCCTACAGATCTGCAGCAACAGCAGACAAGAGAATGGGAAAGGCTGTTCCTACAAAGCCTGCTCCCAAGAACGTGAACCAAAGAGTGGTGAAGCCAATTCCTCCCCCGGCTCACACACATGAGGTTCACCCTAGATCTGTTAGACAAGAAGCCTTCTCTCTTGCTCATCAGCACTGTCATCCTACTCAGATGATGACGCAGTAGAGAAGATATAACAAATATGAGTGTTGGTGATGCGGGAAAGTAGGCAACTTTGCATTGGACTGTTGGTTTAACCCAATAGGGCTCAATGCAAGGAGAGTGTAGAACCCTCCGAGGTTTGCGATTCCATTCTATCACCCTAACAGAAACCAAGGACCCAATCCCTATTGGGTACCTGAGGGGAAGTGATTTCTTTTGCAGGTAGATCCAAATGCCAACCAATCTCCAATTTGGTATTTGGATAGTGGCTGCTCCAGGCATATGACTGGAGTCAGAAAGTATTTGAAAGAATTCATCCCTTTGGAGAATAGACCGACTGTTATCTTTGGAGGTTCGGAAAAGGGAGTGACCAGGGGCTACGACAACATAACTAATGGATGCGGATTATGCAGGGTGCAAGGAAGATAGAAAGAGTACCTCAGGGACATGCCAATTCCTTGGTGGAAGACTGATTTCCTGGAGCAGTAAGAAGCAGACCAGTGTGGCAATCTCGACGTCAGAATCAAAGTATATCTCTGTTGGGAGCTGCTGTGCCCAACTGCTATGGATTCAACATCAACTTGAAGATTACAATCTAAAGATGACCAAAACACCCCTGTTTTGTGACTCTTCAAGTGCTATCTTAATTGCTAAGAACCCTGTATCTCACAGCAGGACTAAGCATATTGAGATCAGGTATCACTTCATCAGGGAGCATTTGGAAAATGAAGATATCACCCTTGAATTTGTCCCAACGGACAAACAAGTGGCTGATATATTTACAAAGCCCCTAGATGAAGCTAAGTTTAACTTCTTCAAATTCTAATTGAGAATGTTAAACTTAGAGTAACCCTCAACTTTACTAATTACTAATGCCTTTCTAGATGAGTGGTCAGAAAATCTCACAGTACCTTGAAGATTCATGCCTGAGCAAGGGGGAGCTTGTGCTACTCCTTTGTTAGAAAAGCAGAAGGCAAAAAGTCAGAAAGGGGGAGAAATGGTGCTCAAGTGGTGCTCAAGAAGACCTTAAAGGCAGGGGGAGCAAGGAAGAGGCATCAAATCAAGGGGGAGCTACAAGCTTGATGTACTCTAAGAGTTCTGCAAAAGATAAGTTAAATCTTTAAACAGTTCCATCTGAGATTATGATATTTAATGTCAAGTGAAAGTAGGCTTGAATTGAGATTCTGACTTCTTTAAATAGGGGGAGATTGTTGGGAATCTTGCCCACATGATTCCTGTTTTGAAGAAGTCATCATTTCAAGAGTACTTCACTTAAAGGCAGGGGGAGATCGTCGAACGAAGAATGTCGTTCGTCGATTGCTGAGACATGGCGAGATCGTCGAACGAAGAATGTCGATCGTCGATCGCTGAGACATGGCGAGATCGTCAAACGAAGAATGCTGTTCGTCGATCGCTGAGACATGGCGAGATCGTCGAACGAAGAATGCCGGTCGTCGAACGCTGAGACGTGGCAAGATCGTCGAACGAAGAATGGCGACCGTCGAACGAAGAATGACAAGTTCGTCGATCGCAGAATGCTATTCGTCGAACGCAGAGAAGACACAGAACATCGTCGTGTGGAACTCATGACGTCGAGAGAACATATGATTACGACATGATGCAAGAAGGAAGCTCACGACGACACTGTCAGAGAAAGAAGATCGTCGTATATGAAGAATCGCCAGGATGTCTCGTATTGTCGTGATACCAGCATCAGAGGCAGAAGAAAGAAGACATGAAGGTCTACCAGAGTTCATGGCATCGACAAAGACCTATCGTCGAGATATTATCCATGTCATCACAACAATGGAAATATCGTCGAGACAGATTCAAATCGTGCGGACGTACTGTCAACAGTTAATGCCGCCGCCTGATTGTCCAATCAGCGTGTGCACTTAATGAATCAAGGTATTATCGCGTACTCCAAAAGAAATAAAGATACCAGCGCGTGCTAAAAAGGAATGGAGTTCTGACACATAAAGAACTTTTTAGAAGACCGTTGGGAGACATCGCAGTCTTATAAAAGGGATACATGAGGTTGCCCTAAAAGGTTAATCATCAAGAAAGAACTTGCGCAGATAGCGAATCGAAAAACACAAGCGCCGCAAGAAAGAAAGAGAAAAAGAAGGAGCAGTCATCTTCATCGACCGCTAAGAAGCCAATCCTCATCTGGCTAAGAAAAGATTTGAAGAAGAACCGTGCGGTCAAGATCTGATTCAGAACAATCTTCTTCAATCTTAAGGAGCCGATCTTCAACAGGCTAAAGGTGCCGATCTTCATCCGACAGAAGAAACATTTTATTTTTGCATTTTCTTGCAAGGCTTGCGGGCCAATTTGTCTAGCTTGAGGGCTGGAGAGCTGTGAGGCTTGAGGGCCAGGGCAGTGCGCTTGCGGGTGCGATCTGTCGAGCTTCCGGGCTCGGGGGCAGTAGGGGCTTGCGGGCCTAGGCTGTTGGGACTTGCGGGTCCGTATTGTAGGGCCTGAGTGTCGAGCTTGTGGGCTCGGGGGCAGGAGGGGCTTGCGGGCCTAGGCTGTTGGGACTTGCAGGTCCGTGGTGTAAGGCTTGAGGGCCTGAAGCTTTTGGCGGAGTTTGCCGAGCCTAGCACACTGCTGGGTAGGCGTAGAGGGAAAGAGGACTACTCAAGACACCCCGTCTTGAGGAGCCTCTATAGATCTTGTGTCGTCTGGTGTGACTTATTTGTGTGTTAACTTTGTGCATTGCTTGAATATTGATAACTCACACTAATAGATCAAAAAGTACTAAGATCACCTAACACCCCCCCCCCCCCTCTAGGTGAACGTTCCATCCCCAACAACAAGTGCATCGCAGAATGGGTCCTCATGGCCTGACATATCCTTCTGAGAGAAGGTAATCTTTTCCTCTTGGGGTGGGGCTTGAGAAGTCGAAGCCACGCTTCGACGATACATGGCGTGGAGGCTCGCCTTTTGGGTTGCCTTGATCCCCACTCCCTCGTGGATCACACCGATCCCTCCACGGATCCCCACATCAGCCCTATCCATGCACCTATCCTCCTTCTCTACCGTCCGGTCACCTCCTCTATCCTTACTAATGGCTGTTGCACCCTGGGACCTCTTGCCCTCCTGATCTCCAAGAACTCCGGGCAGGTGGCCGCTGCGTGACCTTCCTCCCGGTGGAAGTTACAATACGACAATGCCATCCCCCTCCCTCGGCCTCCGTCGTATGGTTCCTCCTCCTTGCTACCGCTCCTCCTACTACTCGCCTTCCCCTTCCTCGGACGATCGTCATGGCCTGTTGAGGCGGAGGATGGAGTGGCCTCGGGCCTTGGCTCCACCCTGGGTGGTTGGGTCTTCCCTGACCTCCCTGAAAGTTTCCCCTTCCTTGGGCAAAACCTCTTCTCGGGCCCTTCATCCCTCCTCCTTGCTGCCTTCACCCCAACTCCGGGGCTCTCAGATCTTTTCTTCTCCTAACCTCCCGCTGCCTGACCTCCGCCTCGCTCAGCTTCCCCAGCCTTTTTGCGAACTCCGGGTTGGTTGCTTCCCCTTTGATTTCCTTCGTCGCTCTCTCCATCAGCTCCTCGAAGGATAAGGGGGGTTTCTGCTTAAGGTACATCTTGAAGATCCCCTCATACAGCCCCACCGTGAAGGCAAGCTGAAGGGTGAACCCGCGCACCTCCTGGATGAGCAGGACCTCCTCTTGGAATTGGTCCACGTTGTAAGACCCCATTTTTTTTTTGCAAAAACCACCGGGTCTTAGGCCCAGAACCGCCGTTTTGCGGTGACACCCTCGCTCGGGAAGGTCGCCACTACAAAACGCCGATCCTGCCGGCCAATTCGATCACAAAGAAAAGTAAGGTTTAAATGAAATAACAAACTAAGTCCACATCACATATAATTAAACCATCAAGAGATGTCCACATACATAACTGAATAGAAAGATACGATAACAAGGGCTTCTGCCCGATACAAAATAGCCTCACTACCAAGGTCACTCGTGGAAGCAAATCAACTAAAACAAACACTCACGGATCCTGTCATCTGTGCTCCTGAGCTAGACTGCCCCGCCTCCATTTGCACCGGCCTCTGGTGCTGCCCCGTCGCCGCGGTCTCCTAAAATGATAAGGTCCATCGACCATCAGTCAAAATGACTCAGCCAATTCCCCACCCCTCCCCCCAAGGCTCCTAGGCACCGTATGGGGAGGAGGAAGCGGAGGACAAACAAAGGGTAATACAAAAGCAGATGACAAGGTGAATTCTACACTACACAGGTATATATATAAATGAAGCAGGAAATAGAAAGCAGCATGGTAAAAGAATATAATGAACAGTAAGCAGTAAGTGTAGTGGCAAGTAAATATCATAAAATTAACCTTTGATTTATAGGAATGCCCATACAAACCTATAGACCAAGGGGTCGTTTAGCAGGGCCTATCGTATAAAAAGTCCCATACCAATTTATACGATAGGTGACAGGGGTTGAATGATATGTTCATGCCATGACATGCAGAGTATGTTATTATGCTATGGTCATACAGGTGCAACTCACTCACTACGACTCTATGCGCATAGACCTTTAGTTCCCCCTTTTTGGAGCTAGCAAGACTCCCAGGATACCCCCGTAGTGGCAAACGGAAACGGTGGGTTGGGCCTCGCCCACCTCTAGGTTGGTATATGCACTACCTAACCTAGACCTATCGTACGCCTCCGCAAAACCCGCGGAGCGCCTGCGTACTCTTACTGACTGGACCGCCAGACTTTTATGGCTAAGTGTAAATACCACACTTGCCGAGCCCAAGTATCAACGTCGGTGCAACGATCGCCAACACAAAGAACCCACCACCTTATGCACATGCAACTTAACTTCCAACAACTCCGAGCTACAAGCTCCCCGGGCTAACCCGCCCGTCACCAATAAACATTTCAGAATCACAAGTTCAGCGGACTAAACCGGCTAGACTCCTATAAGTAAACCTTCATAATACCTTACCCAAATTAAACCTAGGTGCTCTAGGACGCTAACGGGAAAAGACGATCTTTCGTCAATCCAGGACGACCTACCGCAAGGGTGGCTCCCCACCACCCTAGGACTCACCAAACCCTAATTACACCAGGGATCCTCACATAATTACATGACTACCAATTAAGCCTCACATCTCCAACCAAGACCACAGGTTAATCCCCAAAGTTGCCAAAATGCTAAACGCAGACCACCCTCAACGTTTTGATGCTCATGAAGGGAGGTACACTAAATAATCAACTCTATGACCCAATGGATTTATTGGGGGTCCACGCTACTTATTTAAGATCAAATCCAGAGTTTCATAATTTTTCCCATAATATTAATATTTAAAACAATTTTTCCAAAGGGCAATTTCCTAAGGTTTGAGCTACAAGTGTACTTTTCTGACTTCCAATGCCTACCCCAATTTTTACATAAATCAAGAGTACCTAATAATCAGTGGATATGAATTGTTTAGGAAAAACCAGCAAGATTTACTATTTTTAAAAATTCCAAAACTCATTTATTTCCAATAAATTCCAAAGGAGGTGCCCTCATATGATCTCAAAACCCTATGCAAATTAATACAGAGGTGATGAATACCAAAATATTCAGTTCTACAAAGTTTGACCATGTTCCACAGAGGGTACATTTGTAATTTCCACAGAGGATATATTTGCAATTAATTACAAATTGAACTAGAGGTACCAAAAATACTAATCCATAAATTATGAGGAACATACTGTGGGTTCATGTTGGTATTAAATGTCATCCAGCAAAGTTTCATGCAATTACAAAAATCTAGCTCCCTAAAATTAATCATTCCAAAAAATGCCAACAATATGAATAATTACAATTTGAACCTCCAAAATTTTTCTAATTGTTATAACAGAATCTTCCAGGGATTAATAACACTAAAACTAAGTTGGTGACAGAAGATGGTTAATCACTAAGTAATATTTCTCCCAAAATCCCAAAACCCTAAATATTTACAAATCTACCCAAGGATTTATTACTTAGGTTTGGCAACTCCAAACCCCACCAATTTCTCACAGTAGTATTCTATGGTTACCAAGCTCATCACCCCAAAATTTCAAGTCAAACCATTAAGGTTTGACCCCTCTTCCTTCATTGGCCTCTAATTGCACCCATTTAGGGTTTAACCTAGGGTTAAGGTCCAAACTTCTCCAAATCCACCCAAACTTCTTGTGAGGGTTTTATAACACTCTTAGAACTCAGAGAAGGCTATTACACTTCTCTCCATGGGCAAACATTCCTATGTCCTTCACAAATCCTAAAGGGCCTCCTAAGGTTAGCCACTAGGGTTTAAGGGCACACTAAGCCTTAACTCATCCAAAATTGCTCCTTGGGGTGTCCCATACATCCCAAGTCAGTGACCCTGGTCACCCCTTCCAATCAGTGGGAGGAAACCCCTCCACACTCAAAAAATTAGCTTAAGTACACTTTTGCCCTAATCATAACCCTTAAGCAAACAAATGGACAAGGGAACTCCCTACATTGCCCAAGTCCAAGCTACTCACTACACTGGTCAGAGGTCAGTGAAATGACCACCCATGATCCTACCAACATTTGGTGAGGAGTGGGGTTCTATTGGGTACCTAATTGGGGTGCTAATATCATTTAGCCCCTTTTTGATTTACTAGGGTAAACCTCCTCCAATGGCCACTAAATTTGGACCAAAGGTTGGCATGGGGGAGGGTGATGTGCAACCCAAATATTAAGCCATTTGGCTTTGCGGAAGAGTGGGGGCACTCACCCAAAGTTTTGCCTAAACCTAGGGAGCCTAAGGTTGTCTTGGTGAATTACCCCATCAAATCATCTCCATAAATTATGAGATTTTAACCAGGGACCCTATTTACTCTCTAGGACCACCCATCCAAGTTTGAAAGGGTTTTGAGGTGTTTAGGGCACCTAATTAGGTTACACAAGGATTATTGAACTTTTCCAAAAATTATAGGGAAAAGTTCTCCAATCAATCTGATTTTTGGACATGTCCTACATATGTATAGGAGTAGCCTACCCCCCAAATTTCAAGTCATTTGGAGTTCTGGATTGGGGTGGGCATCAAAAATAAACTCTGGTTAGCCTTATGGACAGACCTCACCAAAATGAGTGTTGTGCCCTAACCAGGGCTCCAAATCGAGTGATCTCAATTTTGGATTAAACTAGACATCGGGGCTCCAACTTTGATGTTGGACAATTTTTCCCTAGGAGCCTCTAAGTATTTTTAAAAGAATTTACTATTCACTGCATTTTAATCACAGAAAAATAGGAATTATAACTATGGGGCGCACGAATCTTGGCGCAGATCCAACCGCGCCCGGTCATCGTCCCCGATAGCCAACGGCTAGGATCTGCCGCGCTTGGGCCGCCTTGATTGATGATTTCCCGGCCACCTGAGCGCTGCCCCGGCCGACCAACGCCACCACCACCTCCGTTGAGGTGGTGGCCGGCGATGAGCGGTGTTTGCTCGGCCGGAGGTGGCCGGAATCACGATTTGGAAGAGGAAGCCCAACCCGATCGACGGGAGTCTTGGCTGGCTTGATTCCCGGCCAATTGGCCATGAAACGAGCCGCCGGCGATTGGGATCTAATCCTCAGGAGTCAGGGAAGGGAATCAGACCTGCTGATGAGCTTGCCGTCGCGTTGTCCTTGAGTACACCATGGGAGCTCGGGGTGGTTGCGACTTCATGCCGATTCAGGCCTACAGCACACGATTTCCTCTGAAAGCTTGGGGGTTTCTCTCCTCTCCGGCTTCTGAAGGTGATGGGGGGGTCGAATGAAGGCAATGGTGGCTTTAACCACCTATGCCATTAATGGCCCCTTCGAATTCCTCCCAAGGCCGGCCCCCATTCATTCCCCCTGCCTTAATCCCCCTTGGAAACTGCTGGAAACTCCTTGTAATCGGCAGAGGAGATGAATGGAAGAGTTAATGGGGGAGGCCAAGGGGTGAATCTTCTTAATGGCCATGATTGGCCTCTTTCTCTCACCTCAAAAATGGGGAAACCTCCATTTTCTCTCTCCTAAACATCATGGCCGGTTTCTCTACTCTCTCCTGAGTTTAATGCTAGTCTACTTGGGCTGGTTGACCAACCAAATGAGTTAGCCCAATAGGATTGGGTTAGGTTTGAGAGATTTGACCTAAATTGGGCAATTTTGACTTTTGGTCAAATTGGCCAATTGGGTGACTCTAGGATGAGGCTTTTGGGTCCATTGGGTTTCAAATTAAGTTTAGAAACTATAGGTGGGGTCAATTTGGTCATATGGGTCTTAGTTGACCCAATCTAAGCTGATTTGACTAAAATAGGCTAAATTGACTTTGGTCAAATTGAGCCCTAGGGTTGACTTGGTAATGGGGCTTTTTGGTCCACTGGGTCCCTATGATATGATAACACTATGGGTAGGGTCAATTTAATATGGTGATGGTTAATTAGGGTACTTTGCAAAGAATTGCCATTTTGACCTAAAGAGGGCATTTTGGTCAATTTGCACCCCTGGGGGTCCCATGATGGGGCTTTTAGGTCTACTAGGCCTCTTATGGTATTCTAGTCCTAGATGTGTGATCAATTTGACATGGTGAAGGTTGATTGGCTCTAAATAGGCTACTTTGACCAATTTGGGGGTTTATGTTGACTTTGGTCAATTTGGCCTCTTAGGTTGACCCCAATGGGCCCTTGGTGCCCTAAGGGGGCCCCTAAAGGGTTAGGGATACTACGGTGGGGTCAAAAGGTCAAGTTGAGGCCCTAAAGTCCAACCCTAAGCTTGGTAAATGGAAATTGCTATTTGCAGACCAAGGTGGTTTCCTCCTTCTTTCCTAAGCTCTCAAGGTCAAATGGCTCTTCCTATGATTTTCTCATGACCTAGTCATGACAAAACCAACTTAGGGGTCTAGCAGTTTGAGGGATGTTACAAATCCCAATACATAAAAAAAAATTTCGTCCTCGAAATTCAGGCAAGCCTGTGGGGTTTCTACTAGAAGAAAAGTAACATCCCTGAAAAAGTAAATTGTACCTGCCGTAAAAAGCTGAGGATATTTTTGCTGCATCAAGTCCAGTGGCTCCCAAGTGTGCTCTTCCTGTCCATGATTCCTCCACAGGACCTTGACCAGCGGAACCTTCTTGCGCCGCAAGACTCGTAGCTCTGTGTCGTCTATCCGAACCGGCTCCAGGTGAATCGATCGATCTGTAGCTACTGGCCCCTCTGAAGTAGACACCTGCTGCTCAGGCCGAAGCAAAGCCTTCCTAAGTGAGGAGACGTGGAATACGTCATGCAGTCCCTCCAAATCCGGTGGTAGCTCCAGTTTGTAAGCCAAGAGGCCGATCCGCTCCAGGATCCTATAGGGCCCCATAAACCTCGGACTGAGCTTCTTCCGCCCGCGAACCCTCGAAACTTCGTGCATCGGACGTATCTTCAAGAAAACCCGGTCTCCCACCTGGAACTCCACCATACGATGACGCGCATCGTAATACTTGGCCTGCCTGCTCTGGGCCTCCAGCATCCTATCTCGAATCAACCTCACCTGGGCCTCCGTGTCCTCCACGAACTCTGAGCCAAGAGCCTTGGGATCCTCATCCTGAATCCAAGACAATGGTGTCCTGCACCTCCGTCCATATAATGCCTCGTATGGTGCTCTGCCTATACTAGCCTGGTGACTGTTGTTGTACGAGAACTCGACTAACGGCAACAGTCTCTCCCATATCTCCCCGCGGTCTAGAATGCAAAGGCGCAAAAGATCCTCCAGGGTCCGATTGGTGCGCTCCGTTTGCCCGTCTGTCTAGGGGTGAAAAGCTGTACTGAAGGTCAACCGGGTGCCTAGGTAGGCCTGCACCGCTCTCCACTCCCTCGACGTAAAACGTCCATCTCGGTCAGACACGATCGTCCTTGGCACACCATGATATCGGACAAACTGCTCCACAAACTTCCGTACCAAAACCCTAACCGGAATCATCCTTCCTGATCAGAATGAACCTGGCCACCTTCGTCAATCTATAGACGATCACCCAAATCGAGTCATTTCCCGCACGAGATCAGGGAAGACCGTGAATAAAATCCATCGCTATATCGTCGAACTTCCATTCCGGCACCGAAAGTGGTTCCAACAATCCTGCTGGGTTTCGACACTCCGCCTTCACAAGCTGGCAAGTCTCGCAGTGGGTCACAAAGTAAATGATGTCTCTCTTCATACCTGGCCAGTACATGGTCTTCTTCAAGTCCGCCGTCATCTTGGTAATACCCGGGTGCACTGAATACCTACTGCAGTGAGCCTCTGCCATAATATCCTCCCGAATCTGATCTCCTGCCGGTATATACACTCGACCCCTAAAACTCAACAGGTCGTCCTTCAGCGAATAATCTCCGGCTGAGCCTGCCTCCAAGGCTCTGAATATCGGCTCCAGCTTGGCATCCTGCCTCTGCCCTTCCCTGATGCGGTCTCGAATGTCGTAAGTAGCACCAGTCGCCGCTAAGTATTCCTCGTACAGCTCCGGATCATCCTCAGATACTAGGGAGATCTACATATTCTCGAACATCTGCACTAACTCCATGGCCATCAACTTAGGCTCCGCTCCTGACGTAGTAGCTCTCCTGCTCAACGCGTCTGCTACTACGTTCGCCTTCCCTGGGTGGTAATGCATCGTGTACTGGTAGTCTGATAAGAATTCCACCCACCGCCTCTGCCGGATATTCAGCTCCTTCTGCGTATCTACATACTTCAGATTTTTGTGATCTGAGAATATGTCGCAGTGGATACCATAAAGGTAGTGCCGCCAGATCTTGAGAGCGAATACGACCGCTCCCATCTCCAAGTCATGCACTGGGTAATTCCGCTCGTGATTCTTCAACTGACGGGAGGCGTAAGCTATCACATGCCCGTTCTGCATCAGAACGACACCCATCCCCTGATACGACGCATCCGTATACACTTGAAATCCTTCCTTCCCCGACCGAAGGGCAAGGATGGGAGCCGAAGTAAGCCGACCTTTCAGCTCCTGGAAAGCTGTCTCACACTGCGGCATCCAAGTAAAAACAGCATCCTTCCTTGTCAGGGAAGTAAGCGGGAGGGCTATCTGAGAAAACCCCTGAACGAACTTCCGATAGTAGCCGGCAAGTCCCAAGAAACTCCTCACGTCGGTGGCCGTCTTCAGCGGCGGCCAATCCCGTACTGCCTGAATCTTTGCTGGATCCACTGCTAAGCCCGCTCCACTGATGATATGACCCAGGAAGGCCACCTCCTTCAACCAGAACTGACATTTGCTGAACTTCGCATACAACTGATGCTCCCGAAGCTTCTCCAAGGTTAGTGCCAAATGTCGTGCATGCTCCTCCTCCGTCCTTGAGTAGATGAGGATGTCGTCGATGAATACAATGAAAAAGATGTCGAGGTAAGGCTCGAACACCCAGTTCATCAGGCTCATAAATGCTGATGGTGCATTTGTGAGTCCGAACGACATCACAGTGAACTCGTACAATCCGTATCGGCTGCTGAAAACCGTCTTCGGGATGTCCTCCTCCTGGATCCTCAGCTGATAATACCCCGACCTCAAATCCAGCTTCGAGAAGCAGTGGGCTCCCTCTAACTGGTCGAAGAGCTCATCTATCCTTGGCAGAGGGTACGTGTTCCGCACCGTCAGCCTATTCAGTGCTCTGTAGTCGATGCACAATCGGAGCGTCCCGTTCTTCTTCACGAATAACACTGGAGCTCCCCAAGGTGAGGAACTCAGCCTAACGAACCCAGCTTCCACCAGCTCCTGCAGCTGGCTCCGAAACTCTACCAACTCCTTCGGGGCCATCCGATAAGGAGCTTTGGACACCGGCTTTGCCCCTGGCACCAGCTGAATCTGAAAATCCTTCTCGCGGTGCGGTGGCAGCCCAGGAAGCTTCTCCGGAAATACATCAGTGAAATCTCGTACCACCGGGATACTTGACACTGAGTCCTTGACTTCAGTCGCCTCAAAGAGCACCTGATAAACCTCGTCTCCCTGCAGGTGGGCCATGACGGCCTGAATAGATGATAAGATGAGACGGGGGGTGGGTTGAGTACCTTCGAATGTCACATCACCGTCTCTATGCTCTAGCACGATCCGCCTTGACGGGCAGTCAATCCTTGTCTGGTTCTCATACAACCAACTCATGCCCAGGATCAGGTCGTAGTCTCTCATCTTCAGCACAGTTGCCGGGGCCTCGAACAGTCTTCCTCCAATCTCCAGACTCATAATGCATGCTGCGTTTGTTAGAACCTCCGATCCGTCCGGAAACCGCACCCTCCTATAGTCGCTTTTGGAGTGCTGGACTTGGTCCAGGTCCTCGATAAACTTAGCCGAGACGAACGAGTGTGAGGCACCCGTATCGAACAAGGTAAAAGCAGGTTTGCCAAAAACGGATACTAAACCTGAAGGTTTTGATGTTTGATTCAATGCTAAGGTAAGGCTAAAACTTAAAAAGGCATTAACATTTAAATGAAAATACAACAAAGTACCTGCGATGACCCTTGCTGGGTCCCGGGGCCTGGCCAAGTCTAGGGCATAAGCCTGCTCCCTGTACTATCTCCGATCGTCGCCCTGAAATCCACGACCTCGACCACGTCCTCGGCCCCCGAGATGTTGACCCCGTGGTGCTGCCTGAAGTGCTGGTGGAGCATTCCTCTGGGGGCAGTTCCTCTTGATGTGGCCGACCTGGTGGCAGTGAAAGCACTCTGGAGGTGGCCCACCTCCTCCAATCCTTGGCATCTCCCTCATCTGCAGAGGCTGAGGAGCCTGCACTACCGGCTCCCTTTGCACCTGCCTCACCTCCTGACGGGGTCGGACCTCCGTCCTTCCTTCTCCAGCGTCTCGGCCTCTCGGCTGATCCCTTCTGCTACTTCTTCCCTGATCCTCCATTGGTCTCTTTCTCCCACGAACAACTTGCTGGTCTCCCTCCAGCTTCTTGGCCATCTCCAGGATCTTCGTCATGCTGCCGTCGGAGACGAAGAGGAGGGCCTGCCTCATCTCATCACGAAGGCCCTTATAGAACCTCTTTGCATATCCCGCATCATCCAGCTGGTAAGATACCGCACACCGGGACAGGTGGGTAAACTCCTGGTGGTACTCCAGCACTGACCTACTCCCCTGCCGCAACTGCAGAAACCTATCCTCCAGATCATCTCTTGCCGACTGCGACACAAAATGCTCTAGCAGCGCCGCCTTGAAATCCTCCCATGCAACATCTGCCGCCTCCAGTCCCGGATAAGCTGTAGCCAGGAACCTCTTCCACCACCTCTTGGCATGGGATTCCAAGCATGAAACCACCAGTGGCACCTCCATTTCTACCGGGCACTGGATTCCCGTCAGCATCTCTTGCATAATATCCACCCACTCCTCAGTTCTTACGGCAGTCTCCATCCCGATGTATGCTGGTGGGGAGAGACCCCGAAAGATGCTCAGCCAGTTGGCCCCGGGGTTTTGCTGGGGAGCCGGTGCCTGCTGTGCCCTGAACGTCTCCAAAATGGCAGTCAGTGTCTGCCCCAACTCCGTCTGCTGAAACAGGGTAGGAGCCGGTGGTGGGACGACGTCCGGAGTCGGTGGAACTCCATGCTGCGGTGTAGGTTCCGCCGCCAGCTACATAAGAAAGATTGCACTCGTAAGGGACTTAACTAAGGAAAATTCAGTTATAAGTGGATCTTTTCATGTGATTTCCCTTATGGGCACACCACTGCTTCCGCTGCTAGTTTGTCCGCAAACTAAGCTCGCGCGGGGTGGCCCAGGGTTTGTGGACTTCTTTTCTTTGGATCGAGGTTTTCTCTGATACCACTTGTAAGACCCCATTTTTTTTTTGCAAAAACCACCGGGTCTTAGGCCCAGAACCGCCGTTTTGCGGTGACACCCTCGCTCGGGAAGGTCGCCACTACAAAACGCCGATCCTGCCGGCAAATCCGATCACAAAGAAAAGTAAGGTTTAAATGAAATAACAAACTAAGACCACATCACATATAATTAAACCATCAAGAGATGTCCACATACATAACTGAATAGAAAGATACGATAACAAGGGCTTCTGCCCGATACAAAATAGCCTCACTACCAAGGTCACTCGTGGAAGCAAATCAACTAAAACAAACACTCACGGATCCTGTCATCTGTGCTCCTGAGCTAGACTGCCCCGCCTCCATTTGCACCGGCCTCTGGTGCTGCCCCGTCGCCGCGGTCTCCTAAAATGATAAGTTCCACCGACCGTCAGTCAAAATGACTCAGCCAATTCCCCACCCCTCCCCCCAAGGCTCCTAGGCACCGTATGGGGAGGAGGAAGTGGAGGACAAACAAGGGGTAATACAAAAGCAGATGACAAGGTGAATTCTACACTACACAGGTATATATATATAAATGAAGCAGGAAATAGAAAGCAGCATGGTAAAAGAATATAATGAACAGTAAGCAGTAAGTGTAGTGGCAAGTAAATATCATAAAATTAACCTTTGATTTATAGGAATGCCCATACAAACCTATAGACCAAGGGGTCGTTTAGCAGGGCCTATCGTATAAAAAGTCCCATACCAATTTATACGATAGGTGACAGGGGTTGAATGATATGTTCATGCCATGACATGCAGAGTATGTTATTATGCTATGGTCATACAGGTGCAACTCACTCACTACGACTCTATGCGCATAGACTTTTAGTTCCCCCTTTTGGAGCTAGCAAGACTCCCAGGATACCCCCGTAGTGGCAAACGGAAGCGGTGGGTTCGGCCTCGCCCACCTCTAGGTTGGTATATGCACTATTTAACCTAGACCTATCGTACGCCTCCGCAAAACCCGCGGAGCGCCTGCGTACTCTTACTGACTGGACCGCCAGACTTTTATGGCTAAGTGTAAATACCACACTTGCCGAGCCCAAGTATCAACGTCGGTGCAACGATCGCCAACACAAAGGACCCACCACCTTATGCACATGCAACGTAACTTCCAACAACTCCGAGCTACAAGCTCCCCGGGCTAACCCGCCCGTCACCAATAAACATTTCAGAATCACAAGTTCACCGGACTAAACCGGCCAGACTCCTATAAGTAAACCTTCATAATACCTTACCCAAATTAAACCTAGGTGCTCTAGGACGCTAATGGGAAAAGACGATCTTTCGTCAATCTAGGATGACCTACCGCAAGGGTGGCTCCCCACCACCCTAGGACTCACCAAACCCTAATTACACCAGGGATCCTCACATAATTACATGACTACCAATTAAGCCTCACATCTCCAACCAAGACCACCAGTTTGACCCTTAATCCCCAAAGTTGCCAAAATGCTAAACGCAGACCACCCTCAACGTTTTGATGCTCATGAAGGGAGGTACACTAAATAATCAACTCTATGACCCAATGGATTTATTGGGGGTCCATGCTACTTATTTAAGATCAAATCCAGAGTTTCATAATTTTTCCCATAATATTAATATTTAAAACAATTTTTCCAAAGGGCAATTTCCTAAGGTTTGAGCTACAAGTGTACTTTTCTGACTTCCAATGCCTACCCCAATTTTTACATAAATCAAGAGTACCTAATAATCAGTGGATATGAATTTTTTAGGAAACACCAGCAAGATTTACTATTTTTAAAAATTCCAAAACTCATTTATTTCCAATAAATTCCAAAGGAGGTACCCTCATATGATCTCCAAACCCTATGCAAATTAATAAAGAGGTGATGCATACCAAAATATTCAGTTCTACAAAGTTTGACCATGTTCCACAGAGGGTACATTTGTAATTTCCACAGAGGCTATATTTGCAATTAATTACAAATTGAACTAGAGGTACCAAATAGACTAATCCATAAATTATGAGGAAAATACTGTGGGTTCATGTTGGTATGGAATGTCATCGAGCAAAGTTTCATGCAATTACAGAAAACTAACACCCTAAAATTAATCATTCCAAAAATTGCCAACAATATGAATAATTACAATTTGAACCTCCAAAAGTTTTCTAATGGTTCTAACAGAATCTTTCAAGGATTAATAACACTAAAACTAAGTTGGTGACAGAAGATGGTTAATCACTAAGTATTATTTCTCCCTAAATCCCAAAACCCTAAATATTTACAAATCTACCCAAGGATTTATAACCTAGGTTTGGCAACTCGAAACCCCACCAATTTCTCACAGTAGCATTCTCTGGTTACCAAGATCATCTCCTCAAAATTTCAAGTCAAACCATTAAGGTTTGACCCCTCTTCCTTCATTGGCATCTAATTGCACCCCTTTAGTGTTTAACCTAGGGTTAAGGTCCAAACTTCTCCAAATCCACCCAAACTTCTTGTGAGGGTTTTATAACACTCTTAGAACTCAGAGAAGGTTATTACACTTCTCTCCATGGGCAAACATTCCTATGTCCTTCACAAATCCTAAAGGGCCTCCTAAGGTTAGCCACTAGGGTTTAAGGGCACACTAAGCCATAACTCATCCAAAATTTCTCCTTGGGGTGTCCCATACATCCCAAGTCAGTGACCAGGGTCACCCCTTCCAATCAGTCGGAGGAAACCCCTCCACACTCAAAAAATTAGCTTAAGTGCACTCTTGCCCTAATCATAACCCTTAAGCAAACAAATGGCCAAGGGAACTCCCTACTTTGCCCAAGTCCAAGCTACTCACTACACTGGTCAGAGGTCAGTGAAATGACCACCCATGATCCTACCAACATTTGGTGAGGAGTGGGGTTCTATTGGGTACCTAATTGGGGTGCTAATAGCATTTAGCCCCTTTTGATTTACTAGGGTAAACCTCGTCCAATGGCCACCAAATTTGGACCAAAGGTTGGCATGGGGGAGGGTGATGTGCACCCCAAATATGAAGCCATTTGGCTTTGTGGAAGAGTGGGAGCACTCACCCAAAGTTTTGCCTAAACCTAGGGAGCCTAAGGTTGTCTTGGTGAATTACCCCACCAAATCATCTCCATAAATTATGAGATTTTAACCAGGGACCCTATTTACTCTCTAGGACCACCCATCCAAGTTTGAAAGGGTTTTGAGGTGTTTAGGGCACCTAATTAGGTTACACAAGGATTATTGGACTTTTCCAAAAATTATAGGGAAAAGTTCTCCAATCAATCTGATTTTTGGACATGTTCTACATATGTATAAGAGTAGCCTACCCCCCAAATTGCAAGTCATTTGGAGTTCTGGATTGGTGTGGGCATCAAAAATAATCTCTGGTTAGCCTTATAGACAGACCTCACCGAAATGAGTGCTGTGCCCCAGGGCTCCAAATCGAGTGATCTCAATTTTGGATTAAACTAGACATCATGGGCTCCAACTTTGATGTTGGACAATTTTTTCCTAGGAGCCTCTAAGTATTTTTAAAAGAATTTACTAATCACTGCTTTTTAATCATAGAAAAATAGGAATTATAACTATGGGGCGCACGAATCTTGGCGCAGATCCAACCGCGCCCGGTCATCGTCCCCGATAGCCAACGGCTAGGATCTGCCGCGCCTGGGCCGCCTTGATTGATGATTTCCTGGCCACCTGAGCGCCGCCCCGGCCGACCAACGCCACCACCACCTCCGTTGAGGTGGTGGCCGGCGATGAGCGGTGTTTGCTCGGCCGGAGGTGGCCGGAATCACGATTTGGAAGAGGAAGCCCAACCCGATCGATGGGAGGCTTGGCTGGCTTGATTCCCGGCCAAATGGCCACGAAACTAGCCGCCGGCGATTGGGATCTAATCCTCAGGAGTCAGGGAAGGGAATCGGACCTGCTGATGAGCTTGTCGTCGCGTTGTCCTTGAGTACACCATGGGAGCTCGGGGTGGTTGCGACGCCATGCCGATTCAGGCCTACAGCACACAATTTCCTCTGAAAGCTTGGGGGTTTCTCTCCTCTCCGGCTTCTGAAGGTGATGGGGGGTCGAATGAAGGCAATGGTGGCTTTAACCACCTATGCCATTAATGGCCCCTTCGAATTCCTCCCAAGGCCGGCCCCCATTCATTCCCCCTGCCTTAATCCCCCTTGGAAACTACTGGAAACTCCTTGTAATCGGCAGAGGAGATGAATGGAAGAGTTAATGGGGGAGGCCAAGGGGTGAATCTTCTTAATGGCCATGAATGGCCTCTTTCTCTCACCTCAAAAATGGGGAAACCTCCATTTTCTCTCTCCTAAACATCATGGCCGGTTTCTCTACTCTCTCCTGAGTTTAATGCTAGTCTACGTGGGCTGGTTGACCAACCAAATGAGTTAGCCCAATAGGATTGGGTTAGGTTTGAGAGATTTGACCTAAATTGGGCAATTTTGACTTTTGGTCAAATTGGCCAATTGGGTGACTCTAGGATGGGGCTTTTGGGTCCATTGGGTCCATTGGGTCCATTGGGTTCCAAATTAAGTTTATAAACTATTGGTGGGGTCAATTTGGTCATATGGGTCTTAGTTGACCCAATCTAAGCTGATTTGACCAAAATAGGCTAAATTGACTTTGGTCAAATTGAGCCCTAGGGTTGACTTGGTCATGGGGCTTTTTGGTCCACTGGGTCCCCTATGATATGATAACACTATGGGTAGGGTCAATTTAATATGGTGATGGTTAATTAGGGTACTTTGCAAAGAATTGCCATTTTGACCTAAAGAGGGCATTTTTGTCAATTTGCACCCCTGGGGGTCCCATGATGGGGATTTTAGGTCTACTAGGCCTCTTATGGTATTCTAGTCCTAGATGTGTGATCAATTTGACATGGTGAAGGTTGATTGGCTCTAAATAGGCTACTTTGACCAATTTGGGGGTTTAGGTTGACTTTGGTCAATTTGGCCTCTTAGGTTGACCCCAATGAGCCCTTGGTGCCCTAAGGGGGCCCCTAAAGGGTTAGGAATACTACGGTGGGGTCAAAAGGTCAAGTTGAGGCCCTAAAGTCCAACCCTAAGCTTGGTAAATGGAAATTGCTATTTGCAGACCAAGGTGGTTTCCTCCTTCTTTCCTAAGCTCTCAAGGTCAAATGGCTCTTCCTATGGTTTTGTCATTACGTAGTCATGACAAAACCAACTTAGGGGTCTAGCAGTTTGAGGGATGTTACACACCTAGTTGGCCAACGATTCCCCTGGTCCCCGCTTGATCTTGAAGAGTGCCTCGACATCATTCTTCCTCTTCTTCGAGGTCGAGAAGCGTAGCAAAAAGTTAAGATGCAGATCCTTGAACGCGTAGATCGATCCTCTTGGGAGCTGGTGAAACTAGTCCCACGCCTTCTCCTTCAAGTTAATGGCAAAAAGTTGGCACTTAAAAGCATCCGACATATGCCAAATGGAGACCGTGTCCTTGAACCATTGCAGGTGTTGGATGGAGTCATCCTTGCCGGTATAGAAACTCATGGCGGGCTTGGTAAAACCTTATGGAATGGGCGCCAAAAGCACCAGCTCCCAGAACGGGCTTGCTATGCTCGCCGACCTCACCTGCCCCACTCGACCTACGAGGTCGCTCACTAGGCTCACAATCGCCGGGCTGGGAAATAACTCCCGCCCTACTAGATCTCGCCACGGAGCCTCGCCGACATGCTCCTTGCCCGCTCTCTGCCCCAGGGCATTCTCACCTACCCCCGGCGGCGGGATGACCTGGGGCACTGGGGTTGTGAACTCGCCTCGCGCCATGGTAAAGGTGAGATTGATCATCTCGAGAACCTCTCTTCGGAAGTCTGTCAGCATCTCCACTGTCATTGGCGAGCCAGAGGGTGTTAGACCGCCATGACCGGCATCTCACTCATCCTCTCCAGCCATACTGCCTCCTTGGGAATTTCTTGTACTAGTTGCGGTCTACGCTCACCGCACTAAAAATGTTGGAACCGAGATTCGGCCCAACTAGGAGTACGGACCCCTGAAAGGGGGCAGCTAACACATACTAGTCCCACAGAGGAACCTGACCAAAGACTTAGAACTAAATACCGACCCTTGGATGTAGTGTGGAGGTCCCACCACACACCCGAAAGATCTTAGAGCGTTTTCTCTCCTAAGCTAAAGTTGAAGCTAGGCACCTTGGAGAGCCTGAGGAGCTAACCAAAGATGTCCTAAGGAGGAAGAAGCCAAAGAACTGGACTCCTCTCCAAAGGTGCCCTTCAGGGTCTATATATAGTTTTTCTTTTCTAGTCTGCTAATAGCATAACTCTGCCTTTTCGTTGTACTAATCGCACCCCAAACTGACCTGCTAACATCCAAACTCCGCTGTTTTTAAGGGCTATTGGCAGCCCACAAAGGGTATTTGAGTAAATTCGCCCCTGGACCCTTACTGGGTGAATGGCCCGTGAAGGCGCCACTCGCCAACCCTCTCGCGAGCGGGCCTCGCGAGGTGTCCCTGTGCGAGCGGCCTGTGAGGGCACCATTCGCTCGCCCCCTGGAGCTATAAATACCTGCCTTGGCCGCTTATGTTAGGCGTAGCGCCCTCACTCGCCTCGCCATTGCTAAATGCACCCTAAGGCGACGAGCCTACACCCGCCTCTCCCTCACATCACTCTCCTCGCAGGGAGGTAAGTCTGGCTCGCCTCGTCCTCGCGACTCGCTCACCGCGAGTCGACGAGCCTCTATCCGCTTCGCCTATGCCCGATTCTCCATCTTACCTTTCAGAGAACACGGGGTTGTACACTAGGATTTCAAATCACGCAAAGACATGATGTTATTTTATTTGTCAATCTAAATATGCTCATGATATTCTTACAAGATTTGGATTTGAAAACCTAAAGCAAGCCAATACTCATATGAGTGCATCTATAAAATTGGGAAAAAATGAAGCCGGTATTTCTATTGATCAAACATTATATAGAGGAATGATTGAATCATTATTATATTTGAGTGCATCTAGACCCAATATTATGTTTTCTGTTTATTTATGTGCTCGATTCCAAGCTAACCCCAAAGAATCACATTTAAAAGCGGTTAAATGAATTTTTAAATATCTAATCGGAATATCTAGATTAGGCTTGTGGTATCCTCATAATGATATCTTTATTTTACACGGCTTTTCTAATTCGGACTATGCAGGATGTTCATTAGATCGTAAGAGAACTAGTGGTACGTGTCATTTTATAGGCCCTTCACTTGTATCTTGGTCGAGTAGGAAACAAAATTATTTCTCCCTCTCCACCATCGAGGCTGAATATATCGCACTAGGTAGTTGTTGTGCACAAGCTTTATGGATGACTCAAACTTTAGAAAACTTTGGAGTTCATTTAAGTAACATTGAATTAAAATGTGACAATAAGGGGGCTATTGATCTTACAAACAATCATGTACATCACTCTAGATCTAAACATATAGATATTCGACATCATTTTATTAGGGATCATATTAAAAAGGAACATATAAGAATCAATTTTATCGGAACTGAATATCAACTTGCCAATATCCTTACCAAACCTCTCCACGATGCTAGATTCAACATGCTTAGATTAGAATTGGGAGTGTTAGATATTCTGGCTTAAAATGTATAATCCATAATTTAACTCTATTTTTATTTATTTTCTTCCTGTATCCTATAACCCACATAATGACAAATTATATTCATGCGAAAAATCTCAAAAAATCTGAGTTATACATGAAAATCAAAGTTCTGTTACTATCGTCAGGCAGTAGTTGTTACCGCTGGCGTTATTCTGATTCTTATTATACCAGATCCCTCTCTGATTTTTGTCTTTCTGAAAAATTTATTATACTGTAATTTCACTGGTTTTCAGAAAGTTTCATGTATTTTAATTTTGATATTGGTCTTAAAAATCGAAATCAAAGATAAAACTTCAAAACAAGTTCAAAAATACAAAAATATGCTTTTATCTTTTATTACATTTGTTTATTTGTTTCTATTTTGTTTCAAAAAATTTAAAAAAAAAACAAAAAAAAACTGCTTGATGCTTCATTGCTTAAAATCAAGGTTGATTTTATTTATTACTTAAAGATGGTTTACAATGGATAATTTTAATTTCAAGTTTCTTTATAACATTGTTCTTGAATATATCAGGCCTTGAGTATTATCTTACAATATGCAATGACGTTGGTTGTAGAATACATGTGTAGAAATGTTTTTTGCATGCCTCTAAGTATGAGTGAAATTTTATATTTGGTAATGATTATCTCACTTACACTTTTTTGATAATCTACATGTATTTGTAAATCTTATTCTTGCATGTTGGTGTATAACAAGAACTTACACAATTGAATTGCATAAATAGATTACTTACACAACATTGAATTCTTTGTGTTCATGCACTCGTGATTAGAGAAAAGTGGTATATAAAATAAAATTTCTATGTTTGCAAAACCAGGTGAATTCGGAGTCCTTAGTCACAAAACTAAAAAGCAAATAATCAATGACAAAGAAAACTCCACCAAGCACTACTCATCCTCCTGATAAGTCTTAATGAGCATTGTGAAGTTGAGTACCTTGGCCAAGAATCGTAAAGTGTCTTGTGCAAACAAAAATTTTCACCACTTCTCTTTTTAAAAATAAAAATTGTGCATTGAAATTTGTGGAAGTAAAATTATTTATGTTTATTTAAAGGTATGTTCTTGCATATGTATGCTCATGTGGTTTGATTTATACATTTGTATACTTGATCAAAACACCATTTTGAACACATCATTATCTTTTGTAACCCTTCCACTCATGAGAATTGGACTCTAAAAGCTTAGCTACACTATTCTTTATAATTTTAAGTAAAAACACTAGATAGCAAAGCATGATCTTTACAATGTTTATCTTTACCTGAATTGAAAATTAATTTACATTGTAAAAAATATATTTTCTTGATATTTGTAATCTTGCTTAATTGCATCTTTTGTAACTAAATTCAAAATTTTTTTAAACTTCAAATTTGATATATTACCATCTTTAAAAGACTTACATATGTTCAAAATTGCTTTCACTGTGTCTACTACCTCTACAAATTGCATTCTCTACATAATGCACATTAGTTCATATTTCATCTACTCTTCCCACCTTCTTTTGATAATACCAAAATGGGGAGAGTAAAGTGAAGAAATCTATTATTTATGGGGGAGAATAAATTGAAGAAATCTATTATGTAGGGGGGGAGTATGGGGAGTATGTGGAGTAACCATATAGGCGGAGTAGGAGTATGCACGTTTTATCATGCTTAACATATACTATAAACACTACTCTAGTTATATTTTATTATTTCTTCCTAGAGGATTTGTTATCATCAAAAAGGGGAGATTTTTGGAGCTTTTGTTCCACATCTCTTGATTTGAGAATACTAAATTCCACAATGTATCTGATCTTGCTTGTCCCATGTTTATAGTGTACATGAAGTATACTCCTAAAATGAGCAATGCAGAATGATCACAGAGCTCGGAATTTAGAGCCACCACAGATCGGTAACTCCTACCGCTGGCGGTAGATGGTATGACATCTGAAGACTGGCGGCAGATGTTTCTCGACGATGAAATGATGATATCTAACGCGGTGCATTAGTTCTTACCGCGGCGCGGTAAGTCCATGATCCGTTGCGGTTAGCATGATCTCCATGAAGGTGCACACGTTGCAGCACGATAACATGCACGATGCTAGCGCGGAGCGATAGTACTATCACAGGCGATAGTTTCCATTGAATATATAAAGGATGGATCCCTCTCTTTCATTTAGAGATAATTGAAGCCACAAATCCAACCTTTCATGAGAGCCTTCATCCCAGAGTTCCAAAGCATTCCAAACTCCATCATTTAAGAACAAGAGTGAGAAGGAGTTTTCAACACAGTCATACTTAAAGAAGGATGCACGCTTCAACTCCGATGAAGTTCATGGCGATCCTTCATCTCCTTCAGAGCTTTTCTATATAGGGAGTGTTTTTTTTACTTTGTATTTCTTCTCTTTACTTTTGAAACAGAAGTGAATTCATCGTAGGGGTTGGCGAACAACCCTTGCGAGGTTTAGGGGAAATTCACCCGGCCGGTAGGTGTGGCTAGTAGGTGTAGGTGTAGATCTAGGGGGAAGGCTAGTGGTCATATCTTAGGAAGATGGGTTATAGTCAACCGGTCCTTGGGAGAAGGATCAGTGAAGAATCAAAAAGTGTTTTTATTCTTGTAACATCCCCCAAACTGCTAGACCCCTAAGTTGGTTTTGTCATGACAGGGTCATGACAAAACCATAGGAAGAGCCTTTTGACCTTAAGAGCTTAAGAAAGGAGGAGGAACCACCTTGGTCTGCAAATAGCAATCCCCATCCTCCAAGCTTGGGATTGGAATTTAGGGCTTCAACTTAACCCTTGGACCCCACCATAGTGTCCCTAACCCTTTAGGGGTCCCCTTAGGGCACCAAGGGCCCATTGAAGACAACCTAAGGGACCAATTTGACCAAAGTCAACATAAACCCTCAAATTGGTCAAAGTAGCCCATTTAGAGCCAATCAACCCTCACCATGTCAAATTGATCACACCCCTAGGTTTAGAATACCATTATAGACCTAGTGGCCCCAAAAGCCCCATCATGGGACCCCCAGGGGTGCAAATTGACCAAAATGCCCTTTTTTAGGTCAAAATGACTTTTCTTCTCAAAGTACCCCAATTGACCTTCACCACATTAAATTGACCTCACCCATAGGGCTATCATGTCATAAGGGAGCTAGTGGACCAAAAAGCCCCATGACCAAGTCAACCCTAGGGCTCAATTTGACCAAAGTCAATTTAGCCTATTTTGGTCAAATCAACTTAGATTGGGTCAACCAAGAACCATATGACCAAATTGACTCCACCATTAGTTCCTAAACTTAATTTGGAACCTATTGAACCCAAAAGCCCCATCCTAGGGTTCCCCAATTGACCAATTTGACCAAAAGTCAAAATTGCCCAATTTAGGTCAAAATACTCAAACCTAACCCAATCTCTTTGGGCTAACTCAATTGGATGGTCAACCAGCCCATGTGGACCCTCATTAAACTCAGGAGAGAGTATAGAAACCGACCATGGTGATTAGGAGAGAGAAAATGGGGGTTTCCCCATTTTTGAAGAGAGAGAGGAAGCCATTCATGGCCATTAAGAGGTTTTACCTCTTGGCCTCCCCAATTGATGCCTCCATTCAACTCCTCAGCCGATTAGGAGGAGTTTCCATCAGTTACTAAGGAAGATTAAGGCAAAGGAGAGGAAGAGGGGCCGGCCTTTGAAGAAACCGAAGGGGCCATTAATGGCAATGAAGCTTAAAGCCACCACCACCCCCATTCGAACCCCCCTTCACCTTCAGAGACCAGAGAGGAGAGAAACCCCTAAGTCACCTAGAGATTTCGTGCACTGTAGGAGGAATTGGCATGGCATCTCAACCGACGGCAGCTCCCATGGTGTACTCGAGATTGACCCGACGACAAGCCCTCCAGCAGGTCCCATTCTCCTCCCTGAACCCTAAGGATTAGATCCAAATCGACGGCGGCTCGAATCGTGGTCAATCGGCCGTGAATTGAGTCGGCCAAGCCTCCCGTTGATCGGGTTGGGTATCCTTCTGCAGAACACAATTCCGGCCACCTCCGGCCGATCAAACACCGCTCATCGCCGGCCCCCACCTCAACGGAGGTGGTGGTGGCGTTGGTCGGCCGGGGCGGCGCTCAGGTGGCCGGGAAATCACTTACCAAGGCGGCCCAGGCGCGTAAAATCTATGCCGTTGATTCCTTGGGGACGATGACCCAGCGCCATCCGATCTGCTTTAAGATTCGTGCGGCTTAGTTCATTCTCTTTTATTTTTGTGATTAAATCTGCAGCCTCTATTTAAATCTGGGAAAAATAGTTAGAGGCCGAATCATAAAAAGTGGTCAACATAGAAAATGTAGCCCTTGATGTCTAGTTTCATACAAAATTGAGATCACTCAATTTGGAGTCCTGGTTAGGGCTCAGCACTCATTTTAGTGGGGGCTGTCTTTAGGGCTAATCAGAACTTATTTTTGATGCCCACCCCATTATAGGACTCCACATGACTTGATATTTGGGGTGTGGTCTAGTCTTAGGCATATATAGGTCATGTCCAAAGATCACAAGGATTGGAGAAGTTTTCTCCTTAATTTTTAGGAAAGACCAATAATCCTAGTTTAACCTAATTAGGTGTCTTAAACACCTCAAAACCCTTCCAATCTTGGAGGGGTGGTCTTAGGGGGTATGTATAGGCCCTGGTTAAAATATCATGATTTATGGAGTTGTTTTGGGTAGGGTATTCCACCAAAACAACCTTAGGCTCCCTAGGTTTAGGCAAAACTTTGGGTGAGTGCCCCCACTCTTCCACAAGGTCTTTTGGCTCCATATTTGGGGTGCACCTCACCCTCCCCCATGCCAACCTCTGATCCAAGTTTGGTGGCCATTGGAGGAGTTTTGCCCTAGTAAATCAAAAAGGGGCTAAATTGCTATTTGCACCCCAAATAGGTACCCATTGGAATTCCACTCCCCACCAAATGTTGGTAGGATCTTGGGTGATCTTTCACTGACCCATGGTCAGTATAGTGAGTAGTATGGACTTGGGCAAGGTAGGGAGATCTTTGAGACTAGTTTCACTTAAAGGTTATGTTTAGGGTAAAGGTAAACCTAAGCTAGTTTTGGAGTGTGGAGGGGTTTCCTCCCACTGATTGTTGGGTAACTTTGGTCACTGCCTTGGGAGGTAGGAGGCACCCCAAGGAGCAACTTTGGGTGGGTTAGGGCCTATTGTGCCCATAAATCCTAGTGGTTGAGTTTATGGTGCCTTTTAGGGTTTTGTGAAGGATGAAGGAGTAAGTGTCCATGGGGAGAAGTGCAATAGACCTCTCTGAGTTCTAGGAGTGGTATAATTTCCCCTCAAGAGGTTTGAGTGGTTTGGGAGATGTTTAGGCCCTAACCCTAGGCTAAACCCTTAAGGGGTGCAAATAGAGGTCAATGAAGGGAGTAGGGTCAAACCCTAGTGGTTTGACCTAAAGTTTTGGTGGGTAGGTCATAGTGACCAGAGAAGACTCCCTTGTGAATTTGAAGAGGTTTGGAGTTGTCTAACCTAGGTAATAAATCCTTGGGTAGATTTGTAAATAATTGGAATTTGGAGTTCTAGGAAGAAATAACAATTAGGAAATCATCACCTTCTGTCTCCCACTTGTTTTTGAGGTTATGAATCTCTGGAGTTCCTACTTGAGCTATTGGAGAAGGTTAGACCCTAACCCTAGGCTAAACCCTAATGGGGTGCAATTAGAAGCTAATGAAGGAAGAGGGGTCAAACCTTAATGGTTTGACTTGAAATTTTGGGGATGTGGCCTTAGTGACTAGGGAATGCTACTGTGAGAATTTGGAGGGATTTGGAGTTGCCCATCATAGGCATTAAACCCTTGGGTAGATTTGTAAATAATTAGGGTTTGGGGTTTTAGGGAGAAATAGTACTTATCAGTTTACCATCTTCTGTCATAAACATGGTTTTAATGATATTAATCTCTGGAAGAATTGGTTAGAACATGAGTTAACCCTTGGAGGTCCAAATTGTAATATTCCTCATTATTGGCAATTTTTGGGTTGGTTAAATTTATGATGTTAAGTTACTGTAAATACATGAAACTTTGCTGGTTGTCTTTTCATAACAATATGTTACCACTGTAATTTTCCCATAATTTATGGATCAATATTATTGGTACCTCCAGTTCATTTTGGAAGAAATTGCAAATATATCCTTGGATGTAATTACAAATATGCCCTCTGTGGAACATGGTCAAACTTTGTAGGACTGAATATTATAATATGAAGCACCACTGTACTAATTTGCAAGATGTTTAGAGATCATATGAGGGTACCTCCTTTGTAATTTATTGGAAATAATTATGTTTTGGAATTTCTAAAAATAGTAAATCTTGCTGGTTTTTCCTAAAATTTTATACCTACTGTTTATTAGGTACTATTGTTTTATGTAAAAATTGGAATAGGCTTTGGAGGTCAGAAAAGTACACTTGTAGTTCAAACCTTGGTAAAATGGCCCTTTGGGAAATTATTTAAAATACTATTATTATTGGAAAAATTATGAAACCCTAGATTTAATCTGAAATAGGTAGCATGGGTCCCCAGTAAATCCCTTGGGTCAAGGAGTTGGTTATTTAGTCTACCTCTCTTCATGAGCATCAAAAACGTTAAGGGTGGTCTGCATTTAGCATCTAGACAACTTTGGGGTTAAGGGGTCAAACTGGTGGTCTTGGGTCTGGAGTGATGAAGGTTGGGTGGTAGCCTTGTTTTATGTATGAATCTCTAGAGAAGTTGGGGTTTGGTAAGTCTTAGGGTGGTGGGGTGCCACCCTCGGAATAGGTCGTCCGGGGATTGACGAAAGATCGTCTTTTCCTGTTAGCGTCTTCTAGCACCTAAGTTTCTATAGCAGGAAAGTTATTATGAGAATGTGTTTATAGAAGTCTAGCCGGTTTAATCCGGTGATCTTATGTTTCTGAGGTGTTTATTGGTGACGGGCGGGTTAGCCCAGGGAGCTTGTAGCTCGGTGTTGTTGAAAGATATCTTGCATGAGCATAAGGTGGTGGGTCCTTCGTGTTGGCGGTCGTTGCACCGACGTTGATACTTGGGCTCGGCTGGTGCGGTATTTGCACTTAGCCATAAAATCTGGCGGTCCAGTCAGTAAGAGTACGCAGACGCTCCGCGGGTTTTGTGGAGGCGTACGATAGGTCTAGGTCGGGTAGTGCATATACCAACCTAGAGGTGGGCGGGGCCCAACCCACCGCTTCCGTTTGCCACTACGGGAGTATCCGGGGAGTCTAGCTCGCTCCAAAAAGGGGGAACTAAAGGTCTATGCGCATAGAGTCGTAGTGGGTGAGTTGCACTTGTTTGATCACCGCATAACAACATACTTGCATGACATAGCATAATCATTGCATTCAACCCCTGACACCTATCGTATAAGTTGGTATGGGACTTTTTATACGATAGGCCCTGCTAAACGACCCCTTGGTCTATAGGTTTGCATGAGCACTCCTATAAATCAATGGTTAATAATATAATACTTAATTGCCTCTACTTTTGCTCATTACTGCTTTTCCTATACATTACCCTGCTGTTTCTATTTCTTGTTTCATTTATATATATATATCACCTGTGTAGCGTAGATATTACCTTGTCACCTGCATTTGTTTCTACCCCTTGTTTGTCCTCCGCTTCCTCCTTCCCATCCGGTGCCTAGGAGCCTTGGGGGGAGGGGTGGGGAATTGGCTGAGTCTTTATGACTGACGGTCGGTGGACCTTATCATTTTAGGAGACCGCGGCGACGGAGCAGCACCGGAGGCCGGTGCAAATGGAGGCGGGGCAGTCTAGCTCAGGAGCTCAGATAACAGGATCCGTGAGTGTTGATTTAGTTGTTTTGCTTCCGCGAGTGAACCATGTAGTGAGGCTTTGATGTATTGGGCAAGGCCCTAGTTATCTTGTTTCCTTTCTTTCAGTTACATTGTGGACATCTTCTGATGATTTACTTATATATGTGATGTGGACTTAGTTTGATCTACTATTCAGTTTAGCTTACTTTTCTTGTGATCGATTTGGCCGGCAGGATCGGCGTTTTGTAGTGGCGACCTTCCCAAGCGAAGGTGTCACCGCAAAACGGCGGTTCTGGGCCTAAGACCCGGTGGTTTTTGCAAAAAAAAAAGAGGGTCTTACAAGTGGTATCAGAGCGAAACATCGATCCAAGGAAAAGAAGTCCACAAACCCTGGGCCACCCCGCGCGAGCTTAGTTTGCGGACAAACTAGCAGCGGAAGCAATGGTGTGCCCATAGGGAAAATCACATGTAAAAGTCCACTTATAACTGAATTCTTCTTCCCTTTAGCTAAGTCCCTTATAAGTGCAATCGTTCTTATGTAGCCGGCAACGGAACCTTCACCTCAGCATGGAGTCCCGCCGGCTCCGAACGTCGTTCCACCACCACCGGCTCCTACCCCGTTCCAGCAGACGGAGTTGGGGCAGACTCTGACTGCCATTTTGGAGACATTCAGGGCACAGCAAGCACCGGCTCCTCAGCAGAACCCCGGGGCCAACTGGCTGAGCATCTTTCGGGGTCTCTCCCCACCAGCATTCATCGGGACGGAGACTGTTGTGAGGACCGAAGAATGGGTAGACATCATGGAGGAGATGTTGTCAGGAATCCAGTGCCCGACAGACATGGAGGTGCCACTGGTGGTTTCTTGCTTGGAGTCTCATGCCAAGAGGTGGTGGAAGAGGTTCCTGGCTACAGCTTACTCGGGACTTGAGGCAGCAGACGTTTTGTGGGAAGATTTCAAGACGGCACTGCTGGAACATTTTGTGCCGCAGTCGGCAAGAGACGATCTGGAGGACAGATTTTTGCAGTTAAGGCAGGGGAATAGATCAGTATTGGAGTACCACCAGGAGTTCACCCACCTGTCCCGGTTTGCGGTATCTTACCAACTGGACGATGCGGGATATGCTAAGAGATTCTATAAGGGCCTCCGTGATGAGTTGAGGCAGGCCCTCCTTTTTGTCGCTGACGGTAGTATGTCCAGGATTCTGGAGATGGCGAAGAAGCTGGAAGGAGACCAACAACTTGTTCGTGGGAGGAAGAGACCCATGGAGGACCAGGGGAGAAATGGGAGAAGAGATCAGTCGAGAGGCCGAGACGCTGGGGAAGGAAGGACGGAGGTCCGACCCCGTCAGGGAGAGAGGCAGGAGCAAAGGGAGTCGGTAGTGCTGGCTCCTCAACCTCTGCAGATGAGAGAGATGCCAAGGATTGGAGGGAATGGGCAACCTCCGGAGTGTTTCTACTGCCATCAGGTCGGCCACTTCAAGAGGAACTGCCCCCAGAGGAATACTCCTCCAGCACCTCAGGCAGCACCACGGGGTCAGCATCTCGGGGGCCGAGGACGTGGTCGAGGACGTGGATTTCAGGGTGACGATCGGAGGCAGTACAGGGAACAGGCTTATGCCCTAGACTTGGCCAGGCCCCGGGACCCAGCAAGTGTCATCGCAGGTACTTTGTTGTACATTCGTTTAATTTGATAATGTCTTTTAAAGTTTTAGTTTTACCTTAGCATTGAACCAATCGTCAAACCCTTCAGGTTTAGTTTCCATTTTCGGCAAACCTGCTTTTGCCTTGTTCGATACGGGTGCCTCACACTCGTTCGTCTCGGCCAAGTTTATCGAAGACCTAGACCAAGTCAGGCACTTCAAAAGCGACTATAGGAGAGTGCGATTTCCGGACGGATCGGAGGTTCTAACCAATTTAACGTGCATAATGAGTCTGGAGATTGGAGGAAGACTGTTCGAGGCCCCGGCATCTGTGCTAAAGATGAGGGATTACGACCTGATCCTGGGCATGAGTTGGTTGTATGAGAACCGGGCAAGGATTGACTGCCCGGCAAGGCGGATCGTGCTAGAGCATAAAGACGGTGTAGTGACTTTCGAAGGTACTCAACCTACCTCTCGTCTCTTTTTATCATCCATTCAGGCCGTCAAGGCCCACCTGCAGGGAGACGAGGTTTATCAGGTGCTCTTTGAGGCGACTGAAGTCAAGGACTCGGTGCCAAGTATCCCGGTAGTGCGAGATTTTGCTGATGTTTTTCCGGAGAAGCTTCCTGGGCTACCACCGCACCGCGAGAAGGATTTTCAGATTCAGCTGGTACCAGGGGCCAAGCCGGTGTCCAAAGCTCCTTACCGGATGGCCCCGAAGGAGCTGGTAGAGTTTCGGAGCCAGCTGCAGGAGCTGGTGGAAGCAGGGTTCGTTAGGCCGAGTTCCTCACCTTGGGGAGCTCCGGTGTTATTCGTAAAGAAGAAGGATGGGACGCTCAGACTGTGCATCGATTACAGAGCTCTGAATAGGCTGACGGTGCGGAACACGTATCCGCTGCCAAGGATAGACGAGCTCTTTGACCAGCTAGAGGGAGCCCACTGCTTCTCGAAGCTGGATTTGAGGTCAGGTTATTATCAGCTGAGGATCCAAGAGGAGGACATCCCGAAGACGGCTTTCAGCAGCCGGTATGGATTGTACGAGTTCACGGTGATGCCGTTCGGGCTCACAAATGCACCTTCAGCATTTATGAGCTTGATGAACCGGGTGTTTGAGCCTTACCTTGACATCTTTGTCATAGTGTTCATCGACGACATCCTCATCTACTCGAGGACGGAGGAGGAGCATGCGCAGCATTTGGCACTGACCTTGGGGAAGCTTCGGGAGCATCGGTTATATGCAAAGTTCAGTAAATGTCAGTTCTGGTTGAAGGAGGTAGCCTTCCTGGGCCACATCATCAGTGGAGCAGGCTTGGCAGTAGATCCAGCAAAGGTTCAGGCAGTACGGGACTGGCCGCCGCTGAAGACGGCCACCGACGTAAGAAGTTTCTTGGGACTTGCCGGCTACTACCGGAAGTTCGTTCAGGGGTTTTCCCAGATAGCCCTCCCGCTTACCTCTCTGACAAGAAAGGATGCTGTTTTTACTTGGACGCCGCAGTGCGAGACAGCTTTCCAGGAGCTGAAGGGTCGGCTCACTTCAGCTCCCATCCTTGCCCTTCCGTCGGGGAAGGAAGGATTTCAAGTGTATACGGATGCGTCTTATCAGGGGATGGGTGCCGTTCTGATGCAGAACGGGCATGTGATAGCTTATGCCTCCCGCCAGTTGAAGGACCACGAGCGGAATTACCCAGTGCATGATTTGGAAATGGGAGCAGTCGTATTCGCTCTTAAGATCTGGCGACACTACCTCTATGGTGTCCACTGCGACATATTCTCAGATCACAAAAATCTGAAGTATGTAGATACGCAGAAGGAGTTGAATATCCGACAGAGGCGATGGGTGGAGTTCTTATCAGATTACCAGTATACGATGCATTACCACCCAGGGAAGGCAAATGTAGTAGCAGACGCTCTGAGCAGGAGAGCTACTACATCAGGAGCAGAGCCTAAGCTGATGGCCATGGAGTTGGTGCGAATGTTCGAAGATATGCAGATCTCCCTGGTATCTGAAGATGATCCGGAGCTGTACGAGGAGTACCTAGCGGCGACTGGTGCCACTTATGACATTCGAGACCGCATCAGGGAATGGCAGAGACAGGATGCCAAGCTAGAGCCGATTTTCAGAGCCTTGGAGGCAGGTTCAGGTGGAGAATATTCGATGAAGGACGACCTGTTGAGTTTTAGAGGTCGGGTGTATGTGCCGGCAGGAGATCAGATCCGGGAAGATATTATGACAGAGGCTCACTGCAGTAAGTATTCAGTGCACCCGGGTATTACCAAGATGACGGCAGATCTGAAGAGGACCATGTACTGGCCGGGTATGAAGAGAGACATCATTTATTTTGTGACCCACTGCGAGACCTGCCAGCTGGTGAAGGCGGAGTGTCGGAACCCCGCAGGATTATTGCAGCCACTCCCAGTGCCGGAGTGGAAGTTCGACGATATAGCGATGGATTTTATTCATGGTCTTCCCCGATCTCGCACGGGGAATGACTCGATTTGGGTGATCGTCGACAGGTTGACAAAGGTGGCTAGATTCATTCCGACCAGGAAGGATGATTCAGTCAGAGTTTTGGTTCGAAAGTTTGTGGAGCAGTTTATCCGTTATCATGGCGTGCCAAGGACGATAGTTTCTGACCGAGATGGACGTTTTACGTCAAGGGAGTGGAGAGCAGTGCAGGCCTATTTAGGCACCCGATTGACCTTCAGTACGGCTTTTCACCCCCAGACAGACGGGCAAACGGAGCGCACCAATCGGACCTTGGAGGATCTTTTGCGTCTTTGTATTCTAGACCGCGGGGAGCCTTGGGAGAGACTGTTGCCGTTGGTCGAGTTCTCTTATAACAACAGTCACCAGGCTAGCATAGGCAGAGCACCTTACGAGGCATTATATGGACGGAGGTGCAGGACACCATTGTCTTGGATTCAGGATGAGGACCCCAAGGCTCTTGGCTCAGAGTTCGTGGAGGATACGGAGGCCCAGGTGAGATTGATTCGAGATAGGATGCTGGAGGCCCAGAGCAGGCAGGCCAAGTATTACGATGCGCGTCATCGTATGGTGGAGTTCCAGATGGGAGACCGGGTTTTCTTGAAGATACGTCCGATGCACGGAGTCTCGAGGGTTCGCGGCCGAAAGAAGCTCAGTCCGAGGTTTATGGGACCTTATAGGATCCTGGAGCGGATCGGTCCCTTGGCTTACCGACTGGAGCTACCGCCGGATTTAGAGGGACTGCATGACGTATTCCACGTCTCTTCACTTAGGAAGGCTTTACTTCGGCCTGAGCAGCAGGTGTCTACTTCAGAAGGGCCAGTAGCTACAGATCGATCGATTCACTTGGAGCCGGTTCGGATAGACGACACAGAGCTACGAGTCTTGCGGCGCAAGAAGGTTCCGCTGGTCAAGGTCCTATGGAGGAACCATGGGCAGGAAGAACATACTTGGGAGCCACTGGACTTGATGCAGCAAAAATATCCGCAGCTTTTTACGACAGGTACAACTTACTTTTTAGGGTGTTACAGTTTTCCTCTAGTAGAAACCCCATAGGCTTGTCTGAATTTCGGGGACGAAATTTTTATTTTTATGTATTGGGATTTGTAACATCCCCCAAACTGCTAGACCCCTAAGTTGGTTTTGTCATGACAGGGTCATGACAAAACCATAGGAAGAGCCTTTTGACCTTAAGAGCTTAAGAAAGGAGGAGGAACCACCTTGGTCTGCAAATAGCAATCCCCATCCTCCAAGCTTGGGATTGGAATTTAGGGCTTCAACTTAACCCTTGGACCCCACCATAGTGTCCCTAACCCTTTAGGGGTCCCCTTAGGGCACCAAGGGCCCATTGAAGACAACCTAAGGGACCAATTTGACCAAAGTCAACATAAACCCTCAAATTGGTCAAAGTAGCCCATTTAGAGCCAATCAACCCTCACCATGTCAAATTGATCACACCCCTAGGTTTAGAATACCATTATAGACCTAGTGGCCCCAAAAGCCCCATCATGGGACCCCCAGGGGTGCAAATTGACCAAAATGCCCTTTTTTAGGTCAAAATGACTTTTCTTCTCAAAGTACCCCAATTGACCTTCACCACATTAAATTGACCTCACCCATAGGGCTATCATGTCATAAGGGAGCTAGTGGACCAAAAATCCCCATGACCAAGTCAACCCTAGGGCTCAATTTGACCAAAGTCAATTTAGCCTATTTTGGTCAAATCAACTTAGATTGGGTCAACCAAGAACCATATGACCAAATTGACTCCACCATTAGTTCCTAAACTTAATTTGGAACCTATTGAACCCAAAAGCCCCATCCTAGGGTTCCCCAATTGACCAATTTGACCAAAAGTCAAAATTGCCCAATTTAGGTCAAAATTGCCCAATTTAGGTCAAAATACTCAAACCTAACCCAATCTCTTTGGGCTAACTCAATTGGATGGTCAACCAGCCCATGTGGACCCTCATTAAACTCAGGAGAGAGTATAGAAACCGACCATGGTGATTAGGAGAGAGAAAATGGGGGTTTCCCCATTTTTGAAGAGAGAGAGGAAGCCATTCATGGCCATTAAGAGGTTTTACCTCTTGGCCTCCCCAATTGATGCCTCCATTCAACTCCTCAGCCGATTAGGAGGAGTTTCCATCAGTTACTAAGGAAGATTAAGGCAAAGGAGAGGAAGAGGGGCCGGCCTTTGAAGAAACCGAAGGGGCCATTAATGGCAATGAAGCTTAAAGCCACCACCACCCCCATTCGAACCCCCCTTCACCTTCAGAGACCAGAGAGGAGAGAAACCCCTAAGTCACCTGGAGATTTCGTGCACTGTAGGAGGAATTGGCATGGCATCTCAACCGACGGCAGCTCCCATGGTGTACTCGAGATTGACCCGACGGCAAGCCCTCCAGCAGGTCCCATTCTCCTCCCTGAACCCTAAGGATTAGATCCAAATCGACGGCGGCTCGAATCGTGGTCAATCGGCCGTGAATCGAGTCGGCCAAGCCTCCCGTTGATCGGGTTGGGTATCCTTCTGCAGAACACAATTCCGGCCACCTCCGGCCGATCAAACACCGCTCATCGCCGGCCCCCACCTCAACGGAGGTGGTGGTGGCGTTGGTCGGCCGGGGCGGCGCTCAGGTGGCCGGGAAATCACTTACCAAGGCGGCCCAGGCGCGTAAAATCTATGCCGTTGATTCCTTGGGGACGATGACCCAGCGCCATCCGATCTGCTTTAAGATTCGTGCGGCTTAGTTCATTCTCTTTTATTTTTGTGATTAAATCTGCAGCCTCTATTTAAATCTGGGAAAAATAGTTAGAGGCCGAATCATAAAAAGTGGTCAACATAGAAAATGTAGCCCTTGATGTCTAGTTTCATAAAAAATTGAGATCACTCAATTTGGAGTCCTGGTTAGGGCTCAACACTCATTTTAGTGGAGGCTGTCTTTAGGGCTAATCAGAACTTATTTTTGATGCCCACCCCATTATAGAACTCCAAATGACTTGATATTTGGGGTGTCGTCTAGTCTTAGGCATATATAGGTCATGTCCAAAGATCACAAGGATTGGAGAAGTTTTCTCCTTAATTTTTAGGAAAGACCAATAATCCTAGTTTAACCTAATTAGGTGTCTTAAACACCTCAAAACCCTTCCAATCTTAGAGGGGTGGTCTTAGGGGGTATGTATAGGCCCTGGTTAAAATATCATGATTTATGGAGTTGTTTTGGGTAGGGTATTCCACCAAAACAACCTTAGGCTCCCTAGGTTTAGGCAAAACTTTGGGTGAGTGCCCCCACTCTTCCACAAGGTCTTTTGGCTCCATATTTGGGGTGCACCTCACCCTCCCCCATGCCAACCTCTGGTCCAAGTTTGGTGGCCATTGGAGGAGTTTTGCCCTAGTAAATCAAAAAGGGGCTAAATTGCTATTTGCACCCCAAATAGGTACCCATTGGAATTCCACTCCCCACCAAATGTTGGTAGGATCTTGGGTGGTCTTTCACTGACCCATGGTCAGTATAGTGAGTAGTATGGACTTGGGCAAGGTAGGGAGATCTTTGAGACTAGTTTCACTTAAAGGTTATGTTTAGGGTAAAGGTAAACCTAAGCTAGTTTTGGAGTGTGGAGGGGTTTCCTCCCACTGATTGTTGGGTAACTTTGGTCACTGCCTTGGGAGGTAGGAGGCACCCCAAGGAGCAACTTTGGGTGGGTTAGGGCCTATTGTGCCCATAAATCCTAGTGGTTGAGTTTATGGTGCCTTTTAGGGTTTTGTGAAGGATGAAGGAGTAAGTGTCCATGGGGAGAAGTGCAATAGACCTCTCTGAGTTCTAGGAGTGGTATAATTTCCCCTCAAGAGGTTTGAGTGGTTTGGGAGATGTTTAGGCCCTAACCCTAGGCTAAACCCTTAAGGGGTGCAAATAGAGGTCAATGAAGGGAGTAGGGTCAAACCCTAGTGGTTTGACCTAAAGTTTTGGTGGGTAGGTCATAGTGACCAGAGAAGACTCCCTTGTGAATTTGAAGAGGTTTGGAGTTGTCTAACCTAGGTAATAAATCCTTGGGTAGATTTGTAAATAATTGGAATTTGGAGTTCTAGGAAGAAATAACACTTAGGGAATCATCACCTTCTGTCTCCCACTTGTTTTTGAGGTTATGAATCTCTGGAGTTCCTACTTGAGCTATTGGAGAAGGTTAGACCCTAACCCTAGGCTAAACCCTAATGGGGTGCAATTAGAAGCTAATGAAGGAAGAGGGGTCAAACCTTAATGGTTTGACTTGAAATTTTGGGGATGTGGCCTTAGTGACTAGGGAATGCTACTGTGAGAATTTGGAGGGATTTGGAGTTGCCCATCATAGGCATTAAACCCTTGGGTAGATTTGTAAATAATTAGGGTTTGGGGTTTTAGGGAGAAATAGTACTTATCAGTTTACCATCTTCTGTCATAAACATGGTTTTAATGATATTAATCTCTGGAAGAATTGGTTAGAACATGAGTTAACCCTTGGAGGTCCAAATTGTAATATTCCTCATTATTGGCAATTTTTGGGTTGGTTAAATTTATGATGTTAAGTTACTGTAAATACATGAAACTTTGCTGGTTGTCTTTTCATAACAATATGTTACCACTGTAATTTTCCCATAATTTATGGATCAATATTATTGGTACCTCTAGTTCATTTTGGAAGAAATTGCAAATATATCCTTGGATGTAATTACAAATATGCCCTCTGTGGAACATGGTCAAACTTTGTAGGACTGAATATTATAATATGAAGCACCACTGTACTAATTTGCAAGATGTTTAGAGATCATATGAGGGTACCTCCTTTGTAATTTATTGGAAATAATTATATTTTGGAATTTCTAAAAATAGTAAATCTTGCTGGTTTTTCCTAAAATTTTATACCTACTGTTTATTAGGTACTATTGTTTTATGTAAAAATTGGAATAGGCTTTGGAGGTCAGAAAAGTACACTTGTAGTTCAAACCTTGGTAAAATGGCCCTTTGGGAAATTATTTAAAATACTATTATTATTGGAAAAATTATGAAACCCTAGATTTAATCTGAAATAGGTAGCATGGGTCCCCAGTAAATCCCTTGGGTCAAGGAGTTGGTTATTTAGTCTACCTCTCTTCATGAGCATCAAAAACGTTAAGGGTGGTCTGCATTTAGCATCTAGACAACTTTGGGGTTAAGGGGTCAAACTGGTGGTCTTGGGTCTGGAGTGATGAAGGTTGGGTGGTAGCCTTGTTTTATGTATGAATCTCTAGAGAAGTTGGGGTTTGGTAAGTCTTAGGGTGGTGGGGTGCCACCCTCGGAATAGGTCGTCCGGGGATTGACGAAAGATCGTCTTTTCCTGTTAGCGTCTTCTAGCACCTAAGTTTCTATAGCAGGAAAGTTATTATGAGAATGTGTTTATAGAAGTCTAGCCGGTTTAATCCGGTGATCTTATGTTTCTGAGGTGTTTATTGGTGACGGGCGGGTTAGCCCAGGGAGCTTGTAGCTCGGTGTTGTTGAAAGATATCTTGCATGAGCATAAGGTGGTGGGTCCTTCGTGTTGGCGGTCGTTGCACCGACGTTGATACTTGGGCTCGGCTGGTGCGGTATTTGCACTTATCCATAAAATCTGGCGGTCCAGTCAGTAAGAGTACGCAGACGCTCCGCGGGTTTTGTGGAGGCGTACGATAGGTCTAGGTCGGGTAGTGCATATACCAACCTAGAGGTGGGCGGGGCCCAACCCACCGCTTCCGTTTGCCACTACGGGAGTATCCGGGGAGTCTAGCTCGCTCCAAAAAGGGGGAACTAAAGGTCTATGCGCATAGAGTCGTAGTGGGTGAGTTGCACTTGTTTGATCACCGCATAACAACATACTTGCATGACATAGCATAATCATTGCATTCAACCCCTGACACCTATCGTATAAGTTGGTATGGGACTTTTTATACGATAAGCCCTGCTAAACGACCCCTTGGTCTATAGGTTTGCATGAGCACTCCTATAAATCAATGGTTAATAATATAATACTTAATTGCCTCTACTTTTGCTCATTACTGCTTTTCCTATACATTACCCTGCTGTTTCTATTTCTTGTTTCATTTATATATATATATCACCTGTGTAGCGTAGATATTACCTTGTCACCTGCATTTGTTTCTACCCCTTGTCTGTCCTCCGCTTCCTCCTTCCCATCCGGTGCCTAGGAGCCTTGGGGGGAGGGGTGGGGAATTGGCTGAGTCTTTATGACTGACGGTCGGTGGACCTTATCATTTTAGGAGACCGCGGCGACGGAGCAGCACCGGAGGCCGGTGCAAATGGAGGCGGGGCAGTCTAGCTCAGGAGCTCAGATAACAGGATCCGTGAGTGTTGATTTAGTTGTTTTGCTTCCGCGAGTGAACCATGTAGTGAGGCTTTGATGTATTGGGCAAGACCCTAGTTATCTTGTTTCCTTTCTTTCAGTTACATTGTGGACATCTTCTGATGATTTACTTATATATGTGATGTGGACTTAGTTTGATCTACTATTCAGTTTAGCTTACTTTTCTTGTGATCGATTTGGCCGGCAGGATCGGCGTTTTGTAGTGGCGACCTTCCCAAGCGAAGGTGTCACCGCAAAACGGCGGTTCTGGGCCTAAGACCCGGTGGTTTTTGCAAAAAAAAAAGAGGGTCTTACAATTCTATCGCCTCAATTTCAAGTGCTATTGAAATTAATACTCTTCTAATTATTTTTTGAAATAAAATCAATTCTCATCTTCTCTAGTTTTTTAAGATTTTATTTCATTCAAGGGTTTGTAAGAAAAATCACTTTGGCACAATTTTTTGAAGAAGTACCTAATTTCTGGAGCGCTACCGCAGAGCGGTAACTACTTACCGCAGGCGGTAGTGACAGAACTCCTTTTACCCTTTTTATTTCAATAATTGAAAAGCCCTTATTCACCCCCCTCTAAGGGTGCCTATAGATCCAACAGTATGCTCAATATACTTAATTGGTGTCGTCGTGATGCGCTACGATACTCAAAATGGTCACTTTCACCAAATGACCTCGGATTGGAAAGAAACGAGTTCTGTTGCACACGTATCAACTATACAAGTCTAATGCAACTAACATAAGTCTATTTAGTGCATGTATGGTAAATATACTAAATTGGCGACGTTGTGACGCGCTACGATACTCAAAATGGTCACTTTCACCAAATGACCTCGGACTGAAATGAAACGAATTCTGGTGCACTCGTATTGACTATACGATTATAACGCAACTGACGGAAGTTGATTAAGAGCACGTATGCTCAATATACTAAATTGGCGTCGTCGTGACGCACTATGATGCTCAAAATGACACTTTCTCTAAATGACCTCGGATTGGAACGAAACGAGTTCTGTTGCACTCGTAGCAACTATACGAGTCTAATGCAATTGACGGAAGTCGATTTGAAGCACGTTTGTTCAATATTCTACTTCGGGGTCGGTACGTAGCTCGATCTAACCTTGATTATCCAACTTTGTTATTTCATGTCGAAACGAGGCTCTAATGGCTTTGTTAAGTTTATTTTGATCTTATAAAACACTTTCACCAGCTGAGATCGACTTCATATTGATTTACTCAACTGATTATATCACATCGCCATTCCTTAAACCGTCACCATAATGCGGAGGAGGTCAGGTCGTGGTTCACTATCACCCAATTCAAGCTCCTCCAAGGGTTTAATTGAACTGGCTAGAACCCCTTTTAAAGATGGGATGTTATAGTAGGTGCTTTACTCGTACCCTGCTCAGACATTTTGGTTGTGGAGGGGAAGTTTCTTCTAAACTTCAGGGTACATGGCGGGACCTCCCCGCCGCGGCACCTGAGGTCCTTTTCGACTTCCCTTAATCTCTTTATCCTTAACACTCGATCCGTGGAGCTGGACCGCTGGACCAGTAACCTTAGGATGTCTTGATCCGAATATTTGGAGTCGGGATTTTCTAGGCTCCAACAATCGAATTTAGAAGAAAACTATATCCTAAAGTTAGATAGAGTGACTTAATCAATGAACTCAACCAGCTAGCGGTTGAATATGCATCCCCCGCATTGGAGATGCGAAGAGTGAATGCGCTGGCAAAGTATGCAGTTTGCAAGTTCTTTTTTTCCCTGAAGACATTAAGAATCCATATTTGAAAGAGGAAATATCGCTATGTCAAGAGTCTGGATTGATGATCTCCTACGGGAGGGATGGCTGAGCGATACTCATCTAGATGCCTTCGCCATTGTTCTGAGCCGCCATAGGAGCACATCCCATCAAAGATGGATGACATTTCTTTACGTATCTCCTAATCATGCGGCAACATTTCTTGCCTCAAGTTTCAATTTACTTGTTACTTTCAAATCTACATAATGCAGTATTTTCAAGCGAGTATGTGTTGTAACCACTTCACTTTATACATATAAATAAATAGAAAAGAATCTCATTTCAAGTGTAGATTTATCTGGGAGTTGCATTGCTTCACCTTGCATGCAAAATGCAGACTTTATTATCATTCACATGTGATTAAGTGCAGATTATTTGGGAGACTAATTAAAAAAATATTTAAGGTTTAGGCATTAATTTAAACTAAAATGCTTCAAATTAGAATCTTTAAGTATTACAAATGCAACTAATTCGCCACTCCGGCAAGTATTACAAAAATGTAAGTAATGACCTCACCACTTCAGCACATCAAGAACACCACAAAAAATTAACGTCATAAATTAATATAATTCATCATTTACGTTATTGTTGATGACAAAAGTGTCATCAAGTCACAACGTTCGAACTAAATGGTTTGAGGATAACTATTGAATGGTCGGTTATTTCGGGTCGTGAATGAACAAGCAGAAGAAGGGGAGCTCACGGTCACCGAGGAGAGGTCTCCCAGGCCGCTCGCACAACCTAAATGGGAGTGTCCTCATTATTCGCCTATAGAGCTCGCCTAGACACTTAAACAAAGCCTGCAGTCCTTGGACCCCTTGCCTCCAATCCCTCTGGCTTGGATCTGGACACTAGTTATAAGAAATTGGAGCTGCCCAAACGGACAAGCTCAGGAATCACAGGCTTCCAAACGGGCATGCTCAGGCATTACGGGCTGCCCGAAAAAGGGTGGTCGCGTGGATAGGGCGATCACCAAAAAAGAGCTCGTGAATGCTCCAAAAGGGGAGACCTCACGGACATGGCCATCACCAAAAAGTAGTCCGCGAGCACTCACGAAGGAGAGATCTCGCAGACAGGTTGAACACCAAAATGGATTCTAAGAGCACTCCCGAAGGGGAGACCTCGCAGACGTTCATCGAAAAGGAGTCCGAGAGCAGTACTCCCAAATGGGAGACCTTGTGGATAGGGAGATCACCGAAAATGAGTCCACGAGCACACCCAAAGGGGAGACCTTGCAGATAGGGAAATCACCAGAAAGGAGTTCGTGAGCACTCCCGAAGGGGAGACCTTGTGGACAGGGTGATTACCAAAAAGGAGTCCGCAAGCACTCCCAGAGGGGAGACCTCGCGGACAGGGTGGTCACTGAAAAGGAGTTCACGAGCACTCCCGAAGGGGAGACCTCACAGACAGGGTGAGGAAAATTGCCTAGTCGAGCCTGTTACTTGGAGCGATCGCTTTGGAGGAGGTGATTGTCGACTTCGGGGTAAACAATCATAACATTTTGGAGTGGTCTTCGAATTAGATTCTCTTTCAAAATTGGAGCTTCCAATGAAATTGAACTCCCTCGATTCTTCGGCGCCGCAGACATCCATAGACGCTTTTGATTTAGAGTCATCTTTCCTCCTTGTAGCAAATAAAATTATTTAAAATATAGTAAAACAAATGAATTTGTAATGAAATAGATAAAAGAAGCAAATTACTTTGTTTCTTTACTAATTTCACAAAATGAAACTTCAATCGTGCATTTGATACACCTTTGGACGCACTATAATCGGATCCCTAACCTGCCCTTTCTGTCGAACCTGAAAACCACGGTTCAACGAGGAGTTTGGATCAAGGGTGTAGCTTGCACTTAATTCTCCTAAGTTGAGTCACTAGTCACGACTCTCAGAACAAAGAACCTCACTCTTTTTGGTGGAAAACTAGAATGGACCCTCGAGCTGCAGCAAGGACATCCCGCCACACACCCGGAAGATCTTAGAGAGCTTTCCCTCCCAAGCCAAAAGCTGAGCCGAACACCTTGGAGAGTGCTAGAGAGTTTCATTCCACACACCCGAAAACCACGGTGAACAGTAAGCCAGAACTCTCCAAACAACCAAAGCTAACTAAAGGAGAGAGAAGCCTCTTCTCCAAAAGTGCCATTGGGGGTCTATTTATAATTTTCTGAAAACATCCTGCGGATAGCGAGATCCCGCCTTTTGGTCTTTCTAAACGCATCCCCAACTAGTCTGCCAACATCGGAATCCCGCTGTTTAAAAGGCTAATAACAGGCCAGTAGAATTGACTTAGCTATAGGTGAGCCGAAGAAGTCCTTCTTAGCTCACCCAGATGTGGCGAGTACCCCGTGGTGTGAGCGACTCACCTCTCAACCATGGCCATCGGGCGAGTGTTGGTTGTGTGACCCAGCCCGCGTGTCTCGTCACTCGTCTCGGGCACCGGCGAGTGTCGGCATGAAATGTCCCACTTGCCTGGTCGCCCATTCACGCCTTAGATTGGTCCTTTGACCACTTGGCAACTATGAGGTTGCACACAATCCCTGTTCTTTGCGAGCTTGCCCCAAACTTGGAAAGATAGTTCAACCCTAGTTATTTGGCGAGTGCCCTTGTTCAATTTAAGGAATCTTTTTGCGGGACCCACCGATGCCTATATATATATATGCATCCCCTGGGGAGAACGGTGCGACTACTCGATCCCTCTTTCCTCACCCTGCCTTGACTTCTCGCCTACTGTCGTTAGAAACCTGCCATCATGCAGCCACCCAAAGAAGTCCTTGCTCGACTAGCGACGTTCAAGAAGAGGAGTGAGGAGGCTACTGCGGGTCTGATGGCCATTTCCACTGAGCACATCTCACCGAGCCCGGCTCAACGAAAGGTGCGGAAAGCCATTAAGAAAACCAAGCCCGCGCTCTCCGAGAAAGCGGCGACTCCACCGGCACCACAATAACCCGCCTTCAGCTTGGGATTGAGCTCGTCCACCCAGGTGCGAGCTCGCCCTCTTTTTTTTAACCCTGGTCTTGGCAAAAACCCACTTGCTTACAATTTAGGCGTCTCGTACAGCTTGATACACTCATTGACAAATGTGGGAGATCAAGACGACGACTTGGGGATGGATGTGAGTGCTCGAATAAATGCTGACTCCCGCTCGCCCATTAACGACACACGGTCTTTTCATATTTCCTAATTATTCCTTCGACTCACATTCTTTAGGTTAACAGGTTGTATTTTCACAGTCTCTGATTACGCTAACATTATCTCAACCTTCCCGCTGACTCGTGACCTCTCTTGGGAGTTGGTCGATGCATCCGCCTCGCTCAGAGGCAAGAACGAGAATGATACCATTTCTTATAAAAAGCTGATCCCGACCCCCGACATTCGGCGAGTCGGGTCGGGTAAATCTTTGGCATCCCATATCAACAAACCCTTCAGCGAGTGGACACTACCATCACACTGACCTGGCAAGGAGGCCGAGTCTTCTCAAGGTGTGTTTTATAGTGATTTTATTTCGCTAAGTATAACAAATTGTGCTGACCTCTCGCCATCTTTCCTGGCGCGCACACTATTCCCCTTGATGACGAGATGGACGAGGTGGAGGACTATTCGGCCCCCCATCGCCCAATGCGATGAGAGAATTCCTGGGAGACTCACCCTCGATTAATGTGCTGGTGGATCGAATTGCGGAAGTACTCTAGAAGTATGGTTTCATGTTCCGCAAGCTCGAGGCGCATGCAAGCGAGCCCGTCCCCAACCTACTCTCTCTAGAGAAGCGAGTGTCTGCCCTGGAACGCGAGTGCGCTATGCTTGGCAGGGCCATGCTACAGATCCTGGGATTCAACACTTCTGCGCTCGCAGCCCACTTCGAGAGGATAGAGGAGTACTTGCAGAACTTACAGGGGGAAGTTGTTGCCGCTCGCGAGGAGGTTGTAGTGAGGGGCGGGCCACATGTGCGGACGAGGGGTAGGGGCTCATGGAAATGGGTTCCCAACTATACCGACTCGCTCATTGCTCCCTCTTTTCCATTTATGACTAATAAAACAACTCGCTGCTTTGTAATAACTTTATTCCCCGACTCCTGGGAATATTCACTTCGTGCTTAATTTCTTCTCTATTAGTTCGTATTTTAACTTCGCACTTTTCTGGTATACGAGTTTTTATCGACAAGATGAGCGAATTCTGGCGAATAGATGGCGAGTGGGTGAGGGGGATGTGTACTCGCGCACACTGGCTGAGGACTCGCTTCTCAACCCTTTTTTCTATAAATACCCCCTCATTACTATTTAGCCTAACGTATTAATTGTTCCTCTTAGTACTCGCCCTCTTGCTTTCTCTCTACTCGCACCATCCACTCACTTCTATTACTCGCGCTATGGGTGGTGATGGCGATTTCGATGGGAGGGCGAAGTGCGTTGCCCATTTCTCCGACCACTAATTCCCCCATGGGCAGGTGTCGGACGAAGATGAGCTCTCCTTCAGGGTCGAACTCCTTCCCCCCTGGGTTTTTCCGAAAACCACGGTGAGCAGTAATCCAGAACTCTCTAGACAACCAAAGCTAACCAAAGGAGAGAGAAGCCTCTTCTCCAAAGGTGCCCTTGAGGGTTTATTTATAGTTTTCTGAAAATGGCCTGCGGATACGAGATCCCGCATTTTGGTCTTTCTAAACGCAGCACTAACTGGTCTGCCAACAGCGGATTCCAACTGTTTAAAAAGGCTAATTGCATGCCAGTAAGCCAGAACTCTCTAACCAACCCAAATAAATAAAATTATGTTAATATATATAGTAAAACAAGTGAATTTGTAATGAAATACGTAAAAGAAGCAAATCACTTTATAAACATAGACGATGCCAACTATTACTAAAAACTCTTGAAATTGCAACAGTCATCGCATGATCTTGATCTATAAATATAGTGGTTGGTTGCTTGCGACCAACAAATCTCAAAAAATTCTCGAATATCCAGCAAAATGACTCAATGATCTCTTCTGCAACAAAGGCCCCACCTACAAAAACATTCCCCAGTGATGGTTAACCACTATGAACGGAGCACAAGCCAAATTATATTTTTGAGCTGATAGGTTATATCAAATATAATAATATTGTCGAAATAACCGTAGTTAATTTTACTATGTCCTTCCATCCTAAAAAAATGTCAGCCTACTAAACTTATTTGTTTAAACATTCATCCATACTAATACATTGCGGTGGCCTTGCCGTCAGTGCCCAATAGATCAAGTTGGTCAATGTGGTTAGGTTTACTGATGCACGAAGAATGACCACGAAGATGTTTTGGATGGATTTTGCTGCTTCGACGAGGTGGGTGTCAGGGAGTTGGGAGATCTGGAGGTCCCGACTGGGAAATGTCGCTCAGTGGGAAGAGGAAGACCTGGATTTCTTCTTCGACGAGCTCTGCGGAGCAAAATCTGGGAGCAACAGGAAATGTGGCTTCAGCTCGAAAAAGAGGTGGGCCAGGGGATAAATGACTCTATTTATTCGCGTGCCGTGCTCTCGGCACGGCACGATGGGCGTATGAAAAAGTATTCAAGAGAAAGGGTGGCCTTGTTGCGGAACGCTTAGGGCTCTTGGTAGACCGGTTCACTTGAACCGCCTCAGCTCGTGAGCGAGCTAAGCGCGCAAACAGTCAATTAGAGGTTCGTTGAGCACACAGAGACTTTTTAACGTGGAAAACCCGGAAAGGGTAAAAAACCACGCGGCCGGGGCTGTGCCGACCAAACTTCACTATCTTCAGGAGGAGTTACAACTTGGAAGCTAGAACTCGAGCGCGACAGGCCGCTGCTCGTTACAATACTTGGAGAAAGAGAGCTTCGAGGGTGACAGGCCACCTCTCGAAAAAACTAAGTCCTTTTCCCTTCTAAGACTGCTAGTCGCCTTTCGGAGGCGGGAAGGCCAGTCGCCTTTTCCTTCTGAGAATGCTTGTCGTCTTCCTGGAAGTGAGAAGGCTAGTCGCCTTTTCCTTCTGAGAAATGCTGGTCGCCTTTCTGGAATCGAGAAGGCTAGTCGCCTTTCTCTTCTGAGAACTGCTCGTCGCCTTTCTGGAATTGAGAAGGCTAGTCGCCTTTCTCTTCTGAGAACTGCTCGTCGCCTTTCTGGAAGATGAAGATCTTCAAGTCCCAAAGGAGATCTTCAAGTCCCGAAGGAGATCTTCAAGTGCCGAAGGAGAATTCCGCAAAAGTCTGCAAGGAGCTCTCCCGAGTCCAGAAGTCAAGGTCCTTTCAAATGAAGTCATGGGGCTCCTTTTATAGTTTTTGCCGGGGGCGGCCCGGTAATTTTGCCGTTGGCAGTTTCCATAAATGCTCGGTGGACGAATCATATTCTCCGGTTCGTGGCCCTCGGATCACCATTCTTCGTAAATGACCACCTTGCCCTTCGGGCAGCTTGGGCAGTTTGGGCAGTTCGGGCAGTTCTGTTGGAGGGGAAAAAGGCGACTAACTGTTCCTGAAAAGTGAGAAGCCTGAAACCCAAAATGTGAGTAGCCGGAAAGACAAAAAGTGAGAAGCCGGAAAGACAAAAAGTGAGAAGCCGGAAAGACAAAAAGTGAGAAGGCTTCCCGACTGCGTTCAGAAACGTTCTGAGCGCGGGTTAGCGCTGAAGCTCCCTGAATGCGCGACGGGCCCCGGGAGATGCTTCGGACGGACGGTGAATCGAGGAGCCGCTCCCTAGCAAGCGGTTGAAGTCCTCCGGGGAGGAGCGGGCGCCGGACCGCACCCCTAGAAGGAGTGGGCACGGCCGCGCACCCCCGAGCGGGGAGGGTGCGGACTGGCCGCACCCCAAAGGGGGGGGGGGGGGGGGCGGCTTGGCCGCACCCCACGGGGGGGTGCGGTCCGGCCGCACCCTTTGGAGGGTGCGGCTTGGCCGCACCCCACACGGGGTGCGGCTGGGCCGCACCCCCTTGGGGGGTGCGGCTTGGCCGCACCCCACAAGGGGTGCGGCTGGGCCGCACCCCTTGGGGGGGTGCGGTTTGGCCGCACCCCCTTTGGGGGCGCGGTTTGGCCGCACCCCCTTTGGGGGCGCGGTTTGGCCGCACACCTCAAGGGGTGCGGCCGGGTCGCACCCCTTTGGGGGATGCGGCACCCCCTTGGGGGGTGCAGCCGGCTCGTACCCCCTTGGGGGTGTGGTCGGCCTGTCCCACCCTTGAGGGGTGCGACTTGGTCGGCCATTCTCCTTGGGGGGTGTGAATGAGCCGGGCCCCCCCAAGGTGGTGCGGTCGGGACGCGTTCGGGCTATCTCCTTGCGGCGAGGGGTGCAGCCCGTGTGCTGCCGTGCGCTTTTGCGCGCGGTTATGTACATATCTGGGGCTCGTGTGTGCTTCGATCGCTACCCCCATCTCTCTTCTGCGAGGTTTCCTCTGGGCGCATCCTGAGGCCTTCACGGGTGTACAACAGGCCTATTTTTCAAACTCTCAATTGTTGCACGTTTTCAACCAGCCATTAAGGGATGGTTTGGCTCCGCGGATTAAATCCGCGCGAAGGTGACTTTACGCGGTGGATTTCCTGAGGTGTGCGGATCCCCTCTGTGCGTCCGCGGCTGTCACAGCGCGAGAACCGCCCACACAACCGGCCGCTCAATCTATTTTATTAATTGCTTATTAATTCTAGAAACTTTTGTAATATTTCGCGCCTGCAGTCGTGGACCCCATCCTCATCCTAAAACTGCCAAATGCCATCAACGATGTTCGATCTCCAGATTGAACGGCTACCCTCAGCTGACCACTTCGTCGTTGTCAACCGCTTCAACGACGCGTCTTAACGCCGCTCCGGGCACTAATCCCCTCACCATTTGCTCTAACTATAACGAATTAGCAACTAATCGGGACAATTTACAAGACGCCGGCGGAACTTCAGAAGATGGAGAGGGAGGAATCTTGATATTGATTCCCCGTCTTCCTTCCGTTATCCGTCTTCTTTTGACCTCGTCGGCGCATCGGATTTGATTCATTTCGACATTGGATCCCAGTGAGTTGGATCAGGCCGGCTGGGCGCTTGTTTGCTGATGTATTTCGTTTGTCTTTTTTTTCCTCATGTTTTTATTGCTGATTTGGGGGGTTTTTTTGGTGGGAGATTTCGAAAGTATTTGCCCTTTTAGTGTTGATGAGATTTCTTCGTTCTTGCTGAAAAGAACCCATTTTTTTCATCTTTATAGAAGCTCTGAATCTCTCAAGAAACCCTACATCTAATCCCTGGCATGATCTTCAACCTGGTTTTCTGGTATGATGATTGATGTTTAGAATTTTTCTTTCTGCAAATATTAATCGGAAAATGAAGCAAGCCTGCTGATCTCTCTTCTTTTTCAGAGCGAAAATGATGGTTTATTTAATAGATTAGTACTCACTGATCTCAGCAAACGAAGAGGATGGCAAGTAGGTGGAACAGTCATACTGCTCCCAAAAATTCAAAATGGTTATTTGATAATCTTGAAGGTCAGAATTAAAAAAAAACTCTTTTTAATCCGTTTATGCAATCATTATGCTTTATTTTAGCTCCAAGATGAACATGATCAACATATATGGCAGTGATGGATCGGTTGTTCAACGGAATGCTGAAACTCATCGAGGAAGACGGCGACTCATTCGCAAAAAAGGCGGAGATGTACTACCAGAGGCGTCCCGAGTTGATCTCCCACGTCAATGAATTTTACCGGCGGTACCGAGCTCTCGCCCAGCGCTATGATCATGCCACCGCTGATCTCGCTAAGAACATCCCACCTGATCAAATCCAATCTCAAAGTTCAGACAATTGGTCCGACCTTGGCATAGAAGGAGTTTCTGTATCTTCCCCTTCCTCGCCGGAGCGAACATCGAATTATAAAGTCAACCGTCGAAAGCCATACTGGAGGGCCGCGGGGTTCGACTTCTTCCTCGGGTCTGGGAGAAGTTTGGATCTTGCTAGAAAGGGATCGGACGAGTCATCGTCAGAATCTGGTTCTGAATTTGAGTATAGCAAAATGATGGATGGTTATGAGAACTCTTCCAGGCTAGAAGCAAGGATAGTTTGTCTAGAGAACGAGCTTCAGGAATATAGAAACTGCGAGAATTCTCTCTTGAACGGGGAAATTTTGGAGCTTTCTTCCGCGAGTTCGTCGGCTGAGATCAGGAGTCTCAGGGAAGCGATGGAGGCCGATGCAAAGCAATTTGAGATTGAAATTTCGCATAGAGACCATATAGTTCATGAGTACAAATCATGGATTGGTGCAATATTGAACAAATCTATTGAAGGTAACAACTCCTGTGATGAAGATGAAGTGGATACAGTTGAGAGATCAAGTCTGGAATTCAAAATTCTTGAGCAAGAACAAGTGATTATGGAGCTGAAGGCCATGGCTACGCATTCTTCGAACAAGCTTCTTCGAGAGAAATCTGCGCTGGAAGCGAAACTCTCAAGCCTCATGGCGTCCACCAACTCATATGCAGCAAAACTCCAAACTTTCGAGAAACGGGTAAAGCAGCTGGAGGAAGAGAAGAGCAAAATGCGAGCCAACAGTGAGAAGCGCATTGCTGAACTGAGTCGAAGCCTCGAAGAATCGAAGCTGAGATTCGTCAAGCTAACTTCCGAGAAAGACGAGCTCGAAGCCCAGGTGAGCAGGCTCGTGGAGGACATCAAAGCTCGAGATGAGGGTTCCAGCAAGCTCGATGAGCTCGTGCGGGAATTGAATCTTGAGCATGAGAGGCTGATCGATGAAGCTGAGGGCGCACGAAAATCCTCGGCGGAGCTAGCGAGCAGAGTGGAGCAGCTCGAGGACGAGGTGGAGCGGCAGAGGGAAGCGATGGCGGATGCTGCTGAGGAGAAGAGGGAGGCTATAAGGCAGCTCTGCTTCTCGATCGAGCATTATCGGGTCGGATATCAGCGGCTGTGGAAGAAGCTGCAGGTGCAGAATAGAAGGCCTGTGGTCATCACTGCCAACTGATCAATCTTCATAAGAAGAGAAATGCTGAGAGAGATGTGTTTAGATTCAGGCTTTGAAACCTGGTTTTGTAATCTATTTAGTGATGCAGCAGGGATGAAGGCTGGAGAAAGGTGGTCCTAATTGCACTTTCCCGGGTTCATGAGGGTTATCGGGTCTACCTGATACAATTTATTGAGAAAAAAAATTGAAATTAAAAACTACAAGTAAAAGCATTTTCTTCCAATTTAAAAATAAAAGCTTTTAACAGAATTAATTGTTATTATAATTACAGTCACTCTCAAAATTAACTAAATACATAAATCATTAAGAGAAAAGAATATTTTGTATTGGTGAAACTCCGCAAAAAGTCACATTTGGATTGTGAAACTATAAGAACTATATTAGCTTTTGCTGAATAATTTTCTCTCCTAGTCTATCAACTCATGTTAAATTGGCCTTTTTGAATGAGAAACTTGCAGACGAAGTCTTTGTAGAACAATCATAAGGGTATGAAAGAAGAGATGATGAGAAAGTATACTTACTAAAAAAGGCCTTTTATGATTTAAAACAAGCCCCAAGGGCATGAGGTGTCAATATAGATACTTAAATCAAAATTCCTTCATCAAAAGCATGAGCAAACCCTCCATGTATATTATATTGAAAGACACCTCAGATAAGACCATCATTTGTTTGTATGTTGATGATTAGTAACATCACAAGTATAGCACAAACATGATAGATGCATTCAAACATGCAATGGATGACAAGTACGAAATGACAGACCATGACCTCCTCAAATATTATCTGGGAATACAAATTAAGCAAAAACATAGTATATATTTATATCACAACAAAAGTATACTAAACATTTGCTTAAAAATTCAAATTGTAGATTTGCAATCCAACTTAGTCTCCCATGAACACTACAGAGAAGTTGTGTAAGCAGGAAGAGGAATGTAATGTGAATCCAAAGATCCATAAAAGCTTAATTGGGTCTTTTTTATATCTTACAAGCACAAGACACAATTTTTAAAATTATGTAAGCATCACCTCACGATTCCTAAGTAGTCCAAAGAAGAGTCATCAAGAAGACATGAAGCGTATATTGTGCTATATATAGGGGGCACAAATATTTTTGCATGTTTTATAAAAACAAAGAAACATTCAAGTTAAGGGTATATAGTGATTCATATTGAGTCGGAAGTGTTTATGATAGGATAAACACCAGCGGGCTCTTCTTCTTTCTCAGAACTAAGCCAATTGTTTGGTCCTTAAATTACAAAAAATAGTTGTTTTGTCTTCAACAGAAGCCCAAAATATGGTGAAAATAGAGTTGAAAAAGAAACAACTTGGCCAAGAATGATAAGAGAAATATAGGAAGTAAGAAAAAGAGGAGGAAGAAGAAACAATCATTCTAAACCGTGACAATCAATCAGCCGTTGCTTTGACGAAAAATCTATTTTTTTACAACCGAAGCAAACATGTAGATCTAATGTATCACTTTATAAGAGAAAGGGTTGAGAAAAAAGAAATAGATCTTATGTTCTCTCCATTCGAAAATCAACTTGCAAATTTGTTGGGAATATTGTCCACAAGATTCCTGATTTGAAGAAGGCCTCATGATGACAATAAACATCTTATATTTGACGTCTGTATGAGTTTTATTGTGACAGGTACACCAAAAATACTTAGCTAATATAGTGTTAGGCTTATGGTCACCCAAACAAAGTTTTGCCCATGTAATCCCTCAAGGTGCAAAACTCGTGTTGACTTATGGTCTAAACCTATACTAGACATGTGATTATCATGAGGAAAAACAACATAGTTAAAAGAAATTCAAGGAAGAAGCAAAGATTAGTCTAAGTCAAATGTCGACTGCATCAACTGGAAGCTAAGCCATTTATCGACTGCATCAATTGGACAGTTAAGTAATTTGTCGACTACATCGACTAGACAGTTAAGTAATTTGTTGACTGCATCGACTGGAAGACTACTTGATTTATTGACTGCATCGTCCATACTGTGACAGAAGGATTTTTCCTGGATTGATTGCTTAAGTATGGACTGTTCGATCTGTAAGCGCCCCTAGAGTGGGGGGGGCGGGGAGCGGTGTGAATAAGAGTTTAAAAAACTTTTAGGCTTAATAGAAAACTTTTGATATTTTATTAGAAATCAATTGAAGCAAAAGTAAAGTGCTAGAGATTAAAATCAAATCAATTTTATTTAACAAGTAAAGACATGATTATCATTTATAAAATCGATTACAAAATTAGATTTCTATTACGCTAGAAATCAAGACGAATAATATGAAAACTCTTTTTATTTTATATACCGACTATTCTCCCTAAGAACCAGTTTTGCTTTAGTCGATCTACCTCCAGATACGGCCTCAAGCCGCTCTAACCTCTCTATCCACAGAAAGGCTTCGAACACCCCCCCTAAATCTAATCCCAAGACCTAGTCTCCACATGTAACACCTCCCTGTTACATAGCATATAGCAGTAGGTTCGGCTGTGACCCCACGCCATATGAAACGAACAGAAGAGTGCGTTACTTAATTAGCATTAAACAGTTAATAACATAACCATCTCAGCACACAGAGTCGCACAACGGAAGCATTTATTTTCATTGAAAACCAGTGTATACAATGTCCACAATAGCTACTAGGAATGAAATACATTACAAGTTTTTTACAAGGTTTATTTACATAATAAAGACGGCTTCCAAACATCGACGCGCAGGCCTGCCACACATGAAAACAGTAAATAAAAGCTTTGGCCTTCGAGGGCCAGTACAGCACAGCAGCAGGGGCTTCAACCCGCTATTTCCCGCTAGTCTCGCCAGGACCTGTACAAACAAATCCACCAAGCGGTGGGAAAACAGGTAACCGGCCAGCTTTAGCTGACCCAAATTTATAACGACCCCACCCCATGCTCGGGGCGGCGGTGCTCCTTCCCTGCAGGCAAGTAACATCAGTATATATATATCACAGGTGCGTCTAAGCACCGCATAGAAGCATTCATCACAAGGTGACATCATCAGGTTACAAGCTTTGTGCACTCTCGGCACGACATCAACAAGTCCTTTTTCAACTTGGATTTAGGCTTACACGCTTTGTGCACTCTCGGCACGCCATCAACAAGTACTTTTTCAACTTGGATATACACTATGAGCTGCGACTTCAAGGCTAGCACTACCTTACAGTTTCTATCCCACAATTCCCTAGGTGAACACGGAGGGGCGACCTCATCACCAACTGGCTATGGGACGGGTTCGGTTCAGCTTGTGCCCGCACTCATAAATGTCATTATTCAACTATGCCTGACACGGGTCTAGCTTCCCCTTGTGCCCGTTAAACTATAACCTCACAGGGTTATCACCTCAAGCCCAGGGGCGAGGTCTAAACACGATAAGTAAACTCAAGGATTACTGTCTCCGGCGTTAGTTCTTAACGTTGGGCGTTAACCCTTAACGCTGGGCGTTACTCTTAACGTTGGGCGTTAGCTCATTTCCGGGTAATTTCTGGGCAACACCTCCAGAACTCACTACAGCACGTCTCAGTACTCAGAATCCGAAAAACACAACATATGGCGCTACCGCCGGCGTTAGCTCTAACACCTGGCGTTAACGAACAGAGCAGCAAGCAACATCACCAATCCAGACCAACCTGTCCAGATGGGCTTCACACAGCATGCCGATGTCCGTACTACCATTCCAGACTCTATATGCAAATTTTGTGGGGATAATATCGACCCACCGGAAGAACCCATCTACTAATTAGTAGAAATCTTCCTAAGCATGCAAATCAAAGGACGCACATGTCCAAAGATGAAGGGAGGAGAATTGTTACCCTCGACGCTCATTTCGGTGCCATAGATCTGAGAGGAACTCGGCTGGTGAAAGTGCACAGTTAACCTCACTAGAATTCTCTAGAGGGGGGGGGGGGGGGGGGGGGGGGGGGGGGTAAATAGAGATTTAAAAATATTTTGTGCAAAGTTAACAAATATATATATATATATATATGTGTGTAATATTCACAGATTTAAGCTTCTCACACACCAACAAGAATTAAGCAAATAAAGAAAGAAATAGCAAAAAGAAAATCACAGCACAACACAAAGAAATATAGTGGTTCCCCAAACTTTGGGTAGTCCACTCTTCTACCCCCTTGGTAGGAATTCACTATCTTGCACTGAGTCTTTTGTTAAGGAGACTCTTAGAACCAGCCTGAGTGTTTTGATAAGGAGACTCTTATAACCACTACAACTGAATTTTTTGAAGAGAGATTCTTAAAACTCTTTTACACTATTGAAATTGAAATAAGGATAAGAATGAGAAGAAGAAGAAGAATAAGAATAAGAACAAGAATAAGAAACAATTTATGCAAGAAGGAATCTTCTTCCTAGCAAGAAGATTAGATGCACAAGTATAGTGAATGTATTCTCTCGTCTATAGTGAGAAGGAGATTGTAGGCCTTTCTCTCTTTCAGTGAGAGCTTTCAGAAATTTGCAGCAGTATGACTTCAGAAGGTAGTAGAAGAAGAATGAGGCTTTTTCTTGCTGCAACACTCTTTCACTTTTCTCAATTTTCTCTTTCTTCTCTCTTGGGAGCTTTTTCTCTTTTTCAGAAATGGAGTGGATCACCTCTTGTTATTCTTTGCCGACCTCCTTCTGTATTTATAGCTCTGTTTATTCAAAAATATTGCTATAAGATAATAATCAATTAGCAGTCAGAGAAATAGTAAGAGAGAAAAGTTTCCATAATCATTATATCTGTAGAAGGAAAGAGATCATTCTATTTTCAAATAATGTCCATAATAATCTTAATCAAATTAGCCAAGAATCATTTAGAAGGAAAGACTGGTTCAGAACGGCTAGAAGAGAATAATATAATTCCATAAAATTCAGATCTACAGAAAGAAGGAAAGAGATCTGGCAAGTTTTTGAATCTATCAAAGAAATCGACGTGCGTCGATTACTATTCGACAAAAGCGTCAATGTCAGCCTGGCTAGACGTCGAGCAGAAAATATGGAAGGAGCGTCGACTGAACTGGGTGCGTCGACTACAAATCAGAGTTACGTCGACTTTGGTTACGTCGAATTCTGTTTAGAGTTACTTCGAATCAGTGTGAGAGATGCGTCGACTACACTTCGACGTTGCGTCGATTACTATTTGATGCATATTTTACTTAAACTAATTTTTCACTCTGAGAATACATATTCTACTCATTTCTAGGGGTTAAGATAAATCATTTCCCCAACAATCTCCCCCTATTTGTCTTAACCATATTCAGAGAGAATTTTTATCAGCTTTTAATCAACACATCAAAGCATATTTATAGAAAAGAGATATATTAGGTAATCAGAAGAAAATGGAAAGAAATCATCAGCTCTTAAGCATTAATAGAGTATATCAAAATTGTTCAAAATATCACTCAGGAGGAGTAGGAGGAGTTTTTCTCTTCCTGGAGAATACTAAAGGGAGATCAGGTCTTTTTATGGAGGTTGTAGTAGGATGTTCATTCAGCTCCCCCTGAGTCAAAGCAATTTGCTCCTGAGATGGAACTTCCTTTATACCTTCTATTTCTGCTTCTTCAACTTCTTTCCCAGCTCCAGCTTCAGCTATGACAGCATCTGGCCCCCCCTGAGCTTCAGCTTCTTTGTCTTTCTCACTTTCAGCCACTCCTTCAGCCTCAGCTTCCTTTTCAACTCCAGCTTCCTTTTCAACTTCTTTCTCTACTCTACTTGCCTCCCCTTGAAAGAGAACTACTTGTTGTTCAGCTTCTTTTGCTATAGAGAGTACATCTGTTATCTGTTCTGTAGTATGTAGCTCAGGTACTATTTCATTCCCAATGGTCTTAAGCAGAGCAAGACTATCAGATTTTGATGTTGGAGAGGATTTGTGTGAGTGAGATTTGTGACTGGAGAGCTGCTCTTCATCTAACTTCTCCCCCTTCTTGACCTTCTTAGCCAAGGAGGTTAAGAATGATTTAGTAACCTTAGATGAAGACACAGAGGTTTTGAGTACTTGCACAGAGGCATTTACCCCATCCAACTGGGTTTGCATGTGCCTGATAGAGGAGTGAATTTGAAGGCAGTGTCCATCCAGCATTTCTTGAAATCTTTGGGCTGCTGACTGGATACACTGAGTGATGAGAGTTTCAGTGGATGAAGATGGTTTAGGGTGTGTTGGTGGAGGGGATGAAGGTGGAGAAGTGATTGTTGATATATGAGGTATGGGAGATGATGTAGGTAGAGAGGATGTGATAGTAGGAGGAGGAAGAGGTGGTGATTGAATTGGTGTATGTGAAGATGTAGTTAAGGTAGGAGGTGTGAGGGTAGTGGAAACTATTGGTGTGGATGATGTTGGTAAGGAAGAGATGTCTGTATGTGGAGGAGGAGGTGAAGATGGATGCACAGGAGAATTAGGAGGAGAGGGAGTCCTTTCAGGAATGAAACCAGGCTTGGGGATTTGCCTGGTCCATTTTGAAAAGAGGGCTATGGACATTCTTTTTCCAGGAGGAATGAGAATTCCTTTTGACCTACATAGGTCAGGGAAGGAGTGAAGGAGTACCTGACTCATGATCCTCATGTAGGCATTCTCTTTATGAGAATATTTGTAGCCTATCATCTTCAGTAAGCAGCTGACCCAGTCTATCTTCTTTTTCAGTACAAGGGCCCCCATAATGTTCAGTTGCTGCTTGGGCACGGCATCATGGGCAAAGATTTTGCATAGTAGTATTTTTCCTACTATGTCTGCCAAGAGCCTATATTCATCAGAGAAGTCTATTTTCTTCAAGTTGATTGGTCTATCTCTGGAGAATTTCATGGTGATTAATAAGTTTTTGATTTCCTCAGGGGTGAGTTCCACAGGTTCACTACCTGATAAGGGAATGATGATGGAGATTCATTTAGCTACTCTTAGAAAATAATTTGCTTTCCCTTTTTGATTTGAACAAGGATAGTGTTGGTGTGTACCTGATGGAAGATCAAAGGTGTCCCTAAGATGTTCTGCAGAGATTGAGACAGGTGTTTCATGGATTGTTCCTGTAATCTCTCCTTGTTCAGATATCTGAACGTGATTCATCAATTCATTGAGTTCTATTTCCAGGAGTCTGCATCTTGTTGAAATGAGTTTGTTTCGACCGGCTTCAGTGAAAAGAGCTATGATGCTCTTGTAGTTTTCGGCGGCGGCTTGGAAGGAATCAAGATCAATATCGAAACCAGAGTTGATCTTGGGAGCCATTTTGGTCAGTGAAAGAGAGAGGAAGAGATGACTGGACTAAGAAGTGAGAAGGATGAGAGATGCAGAGAGCGTGCAGATTTCTAACTGAAGAGTTTATTTAAGTCAGGTGAAACGTCAAAACGAGACACAACTCGAGTTTTATTCAGTACTATAGTAGATGTGACCGAAAATATTTTAGTATTGCCGCTCTTTTTTATGAAGTTGACGTTGCATCGAGTGGAAGTCGATGTATGCGCCAGTTTTAACAGTTTTGGCGATGCGTCGATCAAGGAATCGACGTGACTTTTATTTTTCTGAAAATTCTAGGTTTTTCTTGAGAGATTATTACTTCCTAATCCTTTGGTTTTCTAAGTCAGCCTTGGACTAATTTTATACATTATTGAATTGATTATGCCAACATTGTTTGGCAATGTGGCCTGTTTTATTACAGATATAACACCTGTTTGTCTTTAGATTATGGTAATTTGAGTTTAAGGAGGGATAGAAGTGTTGATTAGGATAAAATTGTTGTTTAGGATGGATGTTTAGATTAGGATAGAAGTTTTGATTTGGATAGAAATTTTGATTAGGATGAATGGGTTCTAAATGAGGGTTAAGATAGAAATTTTTTGAAGGATAGATATGTCCTGAATTTAAGTTACTCTGAGAATTTATGCGTCGATAGGTATTCGACGTATGTTGAGAGTTGCGTCGATTTATATTCAGCGCTTTCTCTAGATTGCGTCGATCTGGAATCGATGCATGGAAGTAGTTGCGTCGATTATAAGTCGACGCAATTTTATTCATGCGTTGATTTAAGGTCGAAGTTTCTGAGAGATTGCGTCGAGTAAAGTTCAACGTACTATCATTCATGCGTCGATATGAAGTCGACACAAATGTGTCTTTACAGATTTTATTTTTTCCTTTTTCTGGTGGGAGATTTATTTCTTTATGAATTGTTTCTTTTGGCCTAGTTGCCTTCTCAGAATGAGTTTGTTCGTCTTCTTCTAAATGGTATGATGATGATTCATCAAAATGGCTTGTCTCCTTGAGGTGAAGTTTTCTTTATTTTGTGAGTCTTCTTCTAAGTTTGTTGATTTGATGGGTTTAGTAAATTTAATAGGGCTCATCCAAGCAGGTTTGGTAGATGGTATTGAACTGGTTGAAGGATCAGCCCCTAGCCCCAGATTCTTATGTCTTATTGTTTGTTTTTCAGTGATTTCTTTAGGTGTCTGGCTTCTGACTTTTATAGATTCTTCAAAAGCTTTTGCCTGGGATACCTTATTCTTAAGGAGTTGATTTTCTATTTTAGCACTTTCTATTTCCTTTTCTGTTTTATAGATTTTACACCTTAGTTCATAATTTTTTGAACATGTATCCTTTATATTTCTCATATTAATTTGTTCTTTTAGATCCTTAATTTCTTGTTTAGCTTTTAGCTGATCTAGACAGAATCCTTTAAAATCATTTTTGAAATCATCACATAGAAAATCTATTTCATCAAAAATGCTCACCTCATCCTTATCCTCAGATTCCTCTATGAGAATAAGGTTATTTACTTTTGTTGTTGAATTTTCTTCTTCATCTTCAGAAGAGATGCTTCATTCTGATCCTATTTCACTCCATGATTCAGCAACACATTCTTTTTCAGAGCTTCCAAGAGCCATTAAGCATAGGTCATCTTGCTTAGACTTTTCATTATCACTTTTAGATGAAGTGCTGTCTTCAGAATCTGTTTCACTCCAAGATTCTGCAATGAAGCCTCTTTCTTTCTTCTTCTCCTTTTTCTTGAGATCTTTCTTTTTCAGATCTTTCTTTTTCTCAGCATTTTCTGGACATTCTGGAGCAATATGTCCAGTTTTCCTGCAGGAATAATAAACAATTTCTTTTGTAGGAGTCTTATCATACCTTGGTTTTGACTATCTTCTTCTAGACCCATCTGTCCTGACCCATTTCTTGAATCTTCTGGCCAGGAGACTGAATAATTCTTCTTCAGTAACAGGGGTTTCTTCTTCTGCTGCTTTTAATGCAATGTTTCTATCTTTTGAAGAGGTTGGAGTGTTTTCCCTTCTTTCCTTCTCTTCTCTGGTTTTCAGTAGTTGCTCATAGGATTTGAGTTTTCCTAAGAGGGCATCTGTTGAGATTTCCTTTTGTCCTCTTGTATATCTTATTGCCCATATTCTTGAGTCCCATAAACTTGGGAGGCTCATTAATAATTTGTCATTAATCTCTGTGAGAGAGATCTCTCTATCCAAGCTCCTTAATTGGTTGATGATCAGACTGAATCTGTCATACATCTCAGATATGCTTTCTTCATGCTTCTTTTGAAAGTTCTCATATTGAGAGATCAATAGAGCCTTCCTATCTTTCCTTTCATCAGCACTTCCTTCTACTATCTTTGTAAGAGCCTCCCAGATTTCTTTGGCTGATTCACAGTCAACCACCTTTTGAAAGATTTCATCTGAGAGGGTTGAGACAAGAATGTTTACAGATTTTGCATCACATGCTCTTGCCTTCTTCTCATCATCTGTCCACTCAGCTCTTGGGACAAGTGTTTGAGTCACTTTACCACTTGAGTCCTTTCTATAAGGCTTGGGAGGACCTGTCAAAATAACATTAAACAATTCTTCATCAATAGAATTCATATAGATCCTAATTCTTGTTTTCCAAACTGCAAACTTTTCAAGATTGCACATTGGTGGTCTGGTGGAAGCATAATCTTTGATTTGTGCCATAAAAAAATATAGAAATATATGTATATATATATATATGAGGTAGGATCTTTTTGATCAAGGAGTTACCCCTTTTTGATCAACCTCCCTCTGATACCAATTGAAAGTGCACAGTTAACCTCACTAGAATTCTCTAGAGGGGGGTGAATAGAGATTTAAAAAAATTTTGTGCAAAGTTAACAAATATATATATATATATATATATATATATATATATATGTGTGTGTGTGTAATATTCACGGATTTAAGCTTCCCACACACCAACAAGAATTAAGCAAATAAAGAAAGAAATAGCAAAAAGAAAATCACAGCACAACACAAAGAAATATAGTGGTTCCCCAAACTTTGGGTAGTCCACTCTTCTACCCCCTTGGTAGGAATTCACTATCTTGCAATGAGTCTTTTGTTAAGGAGACTCTTAGAACCAACCTGAGTCTTTTGATAAGGAGACTCTTAGAACCACTACAACTGAATTTTTTGAAGAGAGATTCTTAAAACTCTTTTACACTATTGAAATTGAAATAAGGATAAGAATGAGAAGAAGAAGAAGAATAAGAACAAGAACAAGAATAAGAAACAATTTATGCAAGAAGGAATCTTCTTCCTAGCACGAAGATTAGAAGCACAAGTATAGTGAATGTATTCTCTCTTCTATAGTGAGAAGGAGATTGTAGGACTTTCTCTCTTTCAGTGAGAGCTTTCAGAAATTTGCAGCAGTATGATTTCAGAAGGTAGTAGAAGAAGAAGAAGGCTTTTTCTTGCTGCAACACTCTTTCACTTTTCTCAATTTTCTCTTTCTTCTCTCTTGGGAGCTTTTCCTCTTTTTCAGAAATGGAGTGGATCACCTCTTGTTATTCTTTGCCGACCTCCTTCTGTATTTATAGCTCTGTTTATTCAAAAATATTGCTATAGGAGAATAATCAATTAGCAGTCAGAGAAATAGTAAGAGAGAAAAGTTTCCATAATCATTATATCTGTAGAAGGAAAGAGATCATTCTATTTTCAAATAATGTCCATAATAATCTTAATCAAATTAGCCAAGAATCATTTAGAAGGAAAGACTGGTTCAGAATGGCTAGAAAAGAATAATATAATTCCATAAAATTCAGATCTACAGAAAGAAGAAAAGAGATCTGGCGAGTTTTTGAATCTGTCACAGAAATCGATGTGCGTTGATTACTATTCGACATAAGCGTCGATTTCAGCCTGGCTAGACGTCGAGAAGAAAATATGGAAGGAGCGTCGACTGAGGTGCGCCGACTTTTCTGGGTGCGTCGACTACAAATCAGAGTTACGTCGACTTTGGTTACGTCGAATTCTGTTTAGAGTTACTTCGACTCAATATGAGAGATGCGTCGACTACACTTCGACGTTGCGTCGATTACTATTCGACGCATATTTTACTTAAACTAATTTTTCACTCTGAGAATACATATTCTACTCATTTCTAGGGGTTAAGATAAATCATTTCCCCAACAACTGGACTCTTTTGAAACAACTTCCTCTCCACTGGATCGACGATGGAAAACACGTAAGAAATCTCCCCCACGGATTTGCTATCAACACAAGCAAAAGGCTAGCCCAAAGAAACCTCCTTCCTTCTGATCTGCCTTTGGAACGATCTTGGAATAAAAAATTAGAAGGGAAACTGAATTTGGCTGCCTTTTATAATTTCTTAGCTAACGCCGGCGTTAGCACCTAACGCCGGGCATTAGCCCTTAAGTCGGTGGCTGAAGTTATCCACAGCCGCTTAAGTCCCGACGACGTTCGACGATCGGCGTTCGACGAACGGCTGGCTGCGTTCGACGAACGGCTAGAAAGCTGCATTCGACGAGCGGCTGGATGCGTTCGACGAACGGCTAGAAAGCTGCGTTCGACGAACGTCTTGGGCTTACGCCGGGCGTTAGTCTTAACGCTGGCGTTATCTTTCAGCCTTTTGATTTCTCGAGAAATGCAATTCTCTTGTTTTGATTTCTCGCGAAATGTAATTCTCTTGCTTTAATTTCTCGAGAAATTGTCGACACTAAGTCCTAGGCTAACGCCTGACGTTAGCGCTAACGCTGGCGTTAGCTTTAAGACTTAACAACTTGCTGATTTCAGTGCACTGGAAATTGAGGTGTTACAAATCTCCCCTCCTTTAAGAAATTTCATCCCAAAATTTAACAGTGCAAAGAAACAAAAAGATACAAAACATAACTTGTACCTCAACGAAACAATTCGGGGAACTCATCCCGCATTGTTTGCTCACGTTCCCATGAAAGCTCCTCACGACCACAATTGTTTCAGCGGACTTTGACCATTCAGATTATTTTATTCTGCAACTGCCCGACATCAGTGTCTTCGATGCAAATAGGCGAGACCAACGTCTTCAGCTCATCATCGACCGACACCTGATTCTTTACCAGGACCTGGCTAGGCTCTAGCACAGCTTTCCGCAACACAAATATGTGAAACACATCATGTAGTCCGCTCAACTCTGTCGAAAGAGCGAGCCGATAGGCAGCTTCACCAACACGCTCCAGAATCTCAAACGGTCCAAGATACCTCGGACTAAGCTTTTTCAAGCGCCGAATCCTGGACACACCCTTGAAAGGTTTGATCTTTAGGTAAACCCAGTCGCCCACGGCGAAATCAACATTTATGTGCTTGGCGTTGTAGTATTTCTCCTGCCTATCTTGTGCAATCAACAATCTCTCCCGAATTGTTTGAATAGCCGAATTTGCATCTTCGACTTCCTTCCGCTTAAATAGCTTCGTCTCGCCTGTCTCCGCCCAAGCTAAGGGAGTGCGGCAAGATCTACCATAGAGGGCCTCGAAGGGCGCCATCTTTATACTTGACTGCTAGCTGTTATTATAAGTGAACTCGATCTTGAAAAGATGATCTTCCCACTTCTTACCGAAATCCAGGACGCACATATGGAGCATGTCCTCCAGAGTTCTGTTCGTACATTCAGTCTGTCCATCCGTTTGAGGGTGAAAGGTAGTACTAAACATCAACTTTGTACCCAACAACTAGTGGATTAGCCTCGAATCTTTCGAAGTAAAGTGCCCGTCTCGGTCACTGACAATGCTACGGGGCACACCATGCAATCGTACAATGTTATCAACATATAGCTATGCCAACCTTCCAACTGAATCGTCCCTCTGGTTTAGAATAAAGTGGGCTACCTTCGTCAAGCGATCCACGATCACCCATACAAAATCATTCCCACTCTGAGATCTCGGCAAACCGTGCACGAAATCCATAGAAATATCGTCAAATTTCCATTCCGGTACTGGCAACGACTTCAGGAACCCACCAGGTTTCTGACATTCCGCCTTCACAAGTGCGTAAGTTTTGCATTTTGCCACGTACAAGGCGATGTCTTTCTTCAGACCTGCCCACCAAAACAGCTTTTTCATGTCTTGGTACATCTTCGTGCTCCCTGGGTGAATTGATTACTTTGTAAAGTGCGCTTCGTACATCAGTTCTTCCTGCAACTTACCCACATTTGGGATGCACAACCGATTGTCATTCCACATCAGACCGTCGTCTAACACAAACTCTGCAGCAGTCCCAACTTCAGACTCCGGGAAATAGCACTGCATGCTCAAATCAAGCTCCAGGGCCTGTCGTATTCTGTCCGCGAGGTCGTATTGCACCTCCGTCCAGTTCAAGCACGCAATCGCACTAGAGCTCTTCTCCACACAGGAGATCTCCAAGGCTTGCAAGTCACTGATCAGACGTGGATCATACATCTGAATCCAGTTGGCCTGCGCAGAAGCCCTCCGGCTCAAAGCATCTGCGACGACATTTCCCTTCCCGGGAGTATAGTGTATTTCGAAAGTGTAGTCCCCCAGGAACTCCATCCACCTTCGCTGTCACATATTGAGCTCTTTCTGATTTAGTAGATATTTTAGGCTCTTATGGTCCGTAAAGATATCAACCTTCACGCCATACAAGTAGTGTCACCATAATTTCAGAGCGCAGATCACGACCGCCAACTCCAAGTTGTGGACCGGATAATTCCGCTCATGCACTTTCAACTGGCGAGAGACATAAGCTATCACTTGACCATGCTGAAGAAGTACGCAGCCTAAGCCGCTCCCTGACGCATCGCTGTAAATTTCATTGCCTTCTGCACCACATGACAAACACAAGATCGGTGCCGTGGTCAGACGACTCTTTAATTCTTCAAAAGCTCGTGCACACGCTGGTGACCAAACGAACTTCTGATCCTTCCTTGTCAAGATTATGAGAGGAAGAGCAATCCGCGAAAAGTTTTCCATGAAGCGCCGATAGTATCCGGCAAGTCCAAGGAAACTCCTGACTTCCGCTGCTGTCGTCAAAATGGGCCACTCCTGGATAGCAACTATCTTTGGTGGATCCACTGCGATACCCTCACCACTAACCACATGACCAAGGAATACAACTAAATCCGTCGTAGGGTCTCCAAAACTACGTGTAAATGAATCGCGTGTTCTTCTTCAGATTGAGAGTACACCAAGATATCATCGATGAAGACGATGACAAATCGATCCAGGTACTCTCGAAGTCCTATTTATCAGATCCATAAACACTGATGGCGTATTCATCAGTCCAAACGACATGACAGTAAACTCATAGTGCCCGTAGCGGGTACTAAATGCCGTCTTGGGGATATCACAATCCCGAATACGCAACTGATAGTAACCAGAATTAAGATCCAGCTTTGAATACACCGACGAACCCACTAGCTGATCAAATAAGTTATCGATTCGAGGAATCAGATACTTGCTCTTCTCGGTCAGCTTGTTCAATTCACAGTAATCGATACAGAGACGTAGGCTTCCGTCCTTCTTCTTCACAAAGAGGACTGAAGCACCCCAAGGTGATGTACTTGGGCGTATATAGCCTTGCTCTAGCAGCTCCTGTAATTGAACTTTTAACTCTGCCATCTCCTTTGGCGCAATACGGTACAGAGCGCGTGACAAAGGCTTGGCACATGGCACCAGCTCTATAGTGCAGTCTATCTCTCGTGAGGTGGCGCCCCAGGAAGATCTTTAGGAAACACATCAGGATACTCTGAAATAACAGGAATGTCACTCAGACTGGGCTGAGGCTTTGCAGTCCCCATTAGTACAACACACAATTCTGCGCCTTGCCGAACTGCCTTGACTACTTGGACAGCAGACAACAACGTCTTGCTCGATCCACGCAAACCGGCAAACGTAGTCGCACATTCAGTATTCTACCCCAGTGTGACCTCCTTAGAAGTGCAATCAATGTAGGCCTGCTTCGACGACAGCCAGTCTATACCAAAGTTCACATTGAACTCCGAAAGTGGCAGTATCAGTGCTTCGAAATTGAAATCTTGACTTCCTATTCGTACATTTACAACACAGCCTCGATCCGCACACATCGAGCAGCCATTGGGCAACATCACATCTAAACGCTCCTTTCTAAATGACGAAGGCACCCCAAGCTGTCATATGAAGGCCTCCGATAGAAAAGAATGTGAAGCTCCCGTATCAAACAACGCTCTCGCCGGAGTGTTAAATATTAGGACAAAGCCTAATACACACAAGGTTACAAGCAATGCACAAGGTATGAAGTATAAAATGCAACAAAAGTTTTATACTAGCGCATACCTGTCACCACATCGCTTTGTTTGATGGCCTCCTGCTGGCCAAGGTTGTACACCCTAGGCTGGGCAGGAGCAGCATGGGATGCGGCTTGAAAGGAGTTTAGTTCTTAATTAATTAAACGTCTTGTTTAAGTTTATTTCAAAGTAATGATATATATATATATATATATATGTGTTTGCTGAGTAATAATAACAAACAGTAGGTAAGCATATAAAACACAGCACAACAAATAAAAACTTAAACAAATAAGGCACATCCAGATGACACAAGGGATATAGTAGTTCCCCTCAACTGGGTACATCTACTCTTCTACCCACTGGTAGGAATCCACTAGGAGTTTTGATCAGGTGCCCTCACACCAAGGTGTTTTTGTTCAGGTGTCCACACACCAATGGAGGTTTGATCAGGTGCCCAAATCACCTATAAGATTTTGATCAGGTACTTATAAACCAAGATGCAGGTTTTTGCTAAGGTGGCCTGTCACCGGGAGTTAACTTTTGAAGGGAGTTATAACCCTTTACAAGATGGGAAGGAATAAAAGAAAACAAAAAGATGTGTTGTTCTTCTCTTTGCTGAGAAGACTCTTGATGATCCTGATATGGTGTTGTGTTTGGATCCTGATGATGATGATGAAGAAAGCTCCCCCTGTCTGATTTAGTTTGATGACAGCTTGTGGATAGAGCTCCTTCTCTAGATTGCAAATCCTCTGTTCTTCTTCTTGCAGTTTTGATCCCTGAGCAATTGATATAGATTGGTGTCTCAGGTTGTATATGATCTGCAAAGAAAGAGTTAGGCAAAAAGAAGATATAATATATTTTGAATCTGCTTCTTCTTTTTGCTCTGTTCTACTTTTTCTCTTCTTCTTCTTCTCTTTTCTCTGTACATCAATATGATATATTCTGTGTATATTCTGTACAACAATATATTCTGTTCAATCTTCCTTGCTGCTAGCTGTTCTTCTTTTTCTTTCTTCTCTGCTCTGTATATTTATTCTGAGAGCTTTCGGCTGATTTGAATCATTGCCGACCAAAAGGAAAGGATATAATGTTTCTTTTTATTTCCCAGATCCTCGAGAACATAACTTGTCATCTTTAGCTTGCTGCAACGGCTACAACATTTATTATTTCTGCCAACGGCTAGAACATTTAATGCTTGCACGGCTGTAATGTCAGATCAGCAATATATATATATATAGGAATAATAAATATTGTTTTATAAATAAATCTGTCAGCATAAATATAATATTTTAGTCGAGCTAAATGATATAAAAATAATACTGCAAATATTTCGTCGAGCTGAGCTTCAAGTTCGTCGAGCTCATCATTTGATTCGTCGACCTGAACATTTGATTCACTGTTCTGAACATCTGCTGAATATTCGTCGAACGCAGACTTGAGTTCGTCGAACAGAAGGATTCGTCGACCGCTGAGACTGGCTGGATCGCCGACCGCTGAATATTGAGTTGTTCGTCGAACGCAGACTTGAGTTTGTCGAACGTAGGATTTCGTCGACCGCTGAGCCGGGATAAAAGCGTCGAGCGCTGAGCTTGAGCAAAAGCATCGAGCGCTGAACCAATCTATTCGTTAATCGCTGAGCTGAGGCGGGATCGTCGAGTGCTGCTTGGATTTCGTCGAACGCAGCTTTGAACCTTTTCGTCGACCGTAGAGCGTCGTTCGTCGAACGCAGATGGCCGTTCGTCGAATGCAGAGAACATATGTAAATTTTATTCTTCTTTTATTTTTTCAGCCTATTAATTATATATATATATATTTCTCAGTATATTATTTATATTATATATATATATTATTTCAGCCTTCTATCTAAATGATGGATCCTAACTCAAATCAAAAATAAGGTTCCAACAATCTCCCCCTATTGGGATCCTAATCCAAATTAAGACTAGGTTCTAACAAACTCCCCCTATTTGGTTTAGGATTCTTAAGCATAAAAAGTCTTTGAAGCTTTAGGTTCAAAGATTATTTTCTTCTTTATAAAATTCATTTAAGCAATTTCTGATTTCCTAGATTTTGATTTAAATAGAATTTTAATAAAATGAATTGTTGGCTGTTATTAGATTCTAGGAATTTTAAAATCAGAAAGACAATGCATGATAGCTTCTTTCTATAGAATCCCCTTAATCAGAAGAGACTCACACTTAGTGCTTTGATCATTTCTGATCTATGCAATATGAGTAGAATGCTCAACTTGATTTTAGGAGAAAATCTGAAAGAATGTGAAATATATCTGACTTTGTTTTTGAGATATAAAAAATTCAAAAGAATCATAAAACTGTTGTTTTAATTATAAATGTTTTAAAATAGGTAAAAATAAATGCTTTATCATTAGAAATGTTGACCTTTTTATTTCATTAAAATATAAGTTTGAAAATTTCTTTGATGTTGCTGATCATAAATTTTTTCTTTTTCTTTAAAGGTCTGTTTAAACTTATTAGCTTTAATGAACTTAATTTGTAAACAAATAATTTGTTCTTCAGATGTTTTCAAATTTCCTTTAGATTCATCAGAAATTAATTTGTTTATTATTAGCTCTTTTCTAATTCTATTTTCAGATTTGTAATTTTCAGCAATTATTAAATCTGTACATGATGAAGTGAAAAAAGATTTAAAAGTATCAGAGGTAAAAATAAAATTTGAAGATACCTCTTTTACCTTTTCTGAATCAGATTCAGATTTGTAGTTTGAGCCATATATTGCCATCATACAGAAATTTCTGGCTTTTTGTTCTTCTTTTTCTTCTTCTTCACTTAGATTAAATGATGGTTCTGCATCAAAAGTGAAGTTAGTGAAGGAAGTAAAGGTGGATTCATTTACCATCCTTGAGAGGGAGTTCCAGATACCCTTTGCTGAAGTGCAATCAGCCACTTTAAGAAGAATGTCTTTTGACATTGATTGAGCTAATATCTTCATGGCCTTTGCATCAGCATTGATCAACTTTTCTTGATCTTCTGTTGAAGAGATTGAACATGGAATTCCTGTCAAAATGGAATTATAAATATCTTCATCTATTGCATTCATATATAGTCTGATTCTAACTTGCCATAAATCAAATCTATCCAAATTACATATAGGTGGATATGAAATTAAAAAATCTGCTAGTGTCATTTAGAAAAACTTAAAAAAAGAACTAAGTGATCTTTGTGATTTCAGGTGTTAGCCTGTGTGAAAAATAAACCTGCTTTGATACCAATTGAAAGATGTTTAGTTCTTAATTAATTAAAGGTCTTGTTTAAGTTTATTTCAAAGTAATGATATATGTATATATAAATGTGTTTGCTGAGTAATAATAACAAACAGTAGGTAAGCATATAAAACACAACACAACAAATAAAAACATAAACAAACAAGGCACATCAAGATGACACAAGATATATAGTAGTTCCCCTCAACTGGGTACATCTACTTTTCTACTCACTGGTAGGAATCCACTAGGAGTTTTGATCAGGTGCCCTCACACCAAGATGTTTTTGTTCAAGTGTCCACACACCAATGGAGGTTTGATCAGGTGCCCAAATCACCTATAAGCTTTTGATCAGGTGCTTATAAACCAAGATGCAGGTTTTTGCTAAGGTGGCCTGTCATAGGGAGTTAACTTTTGAAGGGAGTTATAACCCTTTACAAGATGGGAAGGAATAAAAGAAAACAAAAAGATATGTTGTTCTTCTCTTTGATGAGAAGACTCTTGATGATCCTGATATGGTGTTGTGTTTGGATCCTGATGATGATGATGAAGAAAGATCCCCCTGTCTGATTTAGTTTGATGACAGCTTGTGGATAGAGCTACTTCTCTAGATTGCAAATCCTCTGTTCTTCTTCTTGCAGTTTTGATCCCTGAGCAATTGATATAGATTGGTGTCTCAGGTTGTATATGATCTGCAAAGAAAGAGTTAGGCAAAAAGAAGATATAATATATTTTGAATCCGCTTCTTCTTTTTGCTCTGTTCTTCTTTTTCTCTTTTACTTCTTCTTCTCTTTTCTCTGTACAGCAATATGATATATTCTGTGTATATTCTGTACATCAATATATTCTGTTCTATCTTCCTTGCTGCTAGCTGTTCTTCTTTTTCTTTCTTCTCTGCTCTGTATATTTATTCTGAGAGCTTTCGGCTGATTTGAATCCTTGCCGACCAAAGTGGAAAGAATATAATGTTTCTTTTTATTTCCCACATCCTCGAGAACATAACTTGTCGTCTTTAGCTTGCTGCAACGGCTAGAACATTTATTATTTCTGCCAACGGCTAGAACATTTAATGCTTGCACGGCTGTAATGTCAGATCAGCAATATATATATAGGAATAATAAATATTGCTTTATAAATAAATCTGTCGGCATAAATATAATATTTTAGTCGAGCTAAATGATATAAAAATAATACTGCAAATATTTCATCGAGCTGAGCTTCAAGTTTGTCGAACTCATCATTTGATTCGTCGACCTGAACATTTGATTCACTGTTCTAAACATCTGCTGAATATTCGTCGAACGCAGACTTGAGTTCGTCAAACGGAAGGATTCATTGACCGCTAGACGGGCTGGATCGCCGACCGCTGAATATTGAGCTGTTCGTCGAACGCAGACTTGAGTTCGTCGAACGCAGGATTTCGTCGAACGCTGAGCTGGGATAAAAGCGTTGAGCGCTGAGCTTGAGCAAAAGTCTCGAGCGCTGAACAAATCTGTTCGTCAACTGCTGAGCTGAGGCGGGATCGTCGAGCGCTGCTTTGATTTCGTCGAACGCAGCTTTGAACCTTTACGTCGACCACAGAGCGTCGTTCGTCGAACACAGATGGCCGTTCGTCGAATGCAGAGAACATATGTAAATTTTATTCTTCTCTTATTTTTTCAGCCTATTAATTATATATATAAATATTTCTCAGTATATTATTTATATTATATATATATTATTTTCTGCTTTCTATCTAAATGATGGATCCTAACTCAAATCAAAACTAAGGTTCCAACACTGTTGACTCTGCCGCCTTCCCTTTCTCTATCGCATAAGCCACAACCAACTTCTTGCCTCCATGACAGTCTCGGGCCATATGACCCAGCTTACCACAGTTAAAACAGATGAGTGGGCCTCGCCCAGTCGTCACACCCGAAGCCACAGATTGAGCTGACCCAGAAGGTCGATCTCTGCTCCTCCATTTGCCTCGCCTAGACTTCGCAGAGCTCGGTGCTTTGAACTCTGGCTTTACCAATGCTAACTCCTTCCTGCTCTGGGACCGCTTCATATCCTTTTCTAAGGAACGAGCCGTACTGACCAGGGTCATAAACCCCTTGTGTCATTGCCCCCGACAGAAGGAACCGCAACTCTTCTCGCAGACCTTCATTGAACCGATTGGTCTTCCGAGCTTCATCGGCAAAGATCGCTCCTGCGTATCGCCCCAACCAAGTAAACTCATGCAGGTAATCATCAATCATACGATCTCCTTGAGTCAGACGATTGAACTAGTTCTCCATCTCGATTTGCTAAGCAGGTGGGAGATACCGCGCCAAGAACAATCTTGAAAACTCATCAAACAAGATGTCTGCCAGCTGCCTTCTGATGAGTCCAGTTTATATAGTGATTTTCGGACTTATCTGGGCTAGTTTTCATGCACTTGCACTTTACTTTAGGCCTATTTTCAATTCTATTTGATCACATTGCCCATTTCATTGCTTAATGCACATTTATGCCCCATCTTGGTGTGATTTCATGTATTTCTGTGGTCTAGTATATTTTCATGCAGGTCCAAGGGTTGTGCGACACTCGGGATGGGTCCTGGGGGATTTTCGGTCGAAAAAGCCTCTGATCGTGCGTTTTCCTTCTCGCACGACCAGGCGCACGACCACTGCTCGTGCGTTAATTCCCTTCCCTGATCGAGCGACGACGCACGATCATTGGCCTTCTTCGCGCACGACCACTGGTCGTGCGCCGCTGACCGTACGCTTTTGTGCGCGTTGTTTAATTCTGCTCCGTCTATAAATAGACATGCGCGATTTTAGGTCGGGATCGACCATCCAGCTCCGCCCAGCTCCGCCGTTTTCCACATTTTCTGCAGGGTTTCACCTCCTTCTTCACCGCCCACCTTAGGGAGGATCTCCGGGCAAGCTTTCAACGCCAAATCTTCGCCGGAGGTTCCTCTCGGCCATCTCCTTCATCCAAGAGCTTCGAGAAAGGAGTCAACCTAGCCTTCTTCTTCAAGATCTGAGCAGCTTGTGTGATCATTCCTTCGGTTCGTGACACGAAGAAGACGGGTCCACTGGAAGGTAGTGACAACCTTCTCTACCCCGGACGCAGTTGAGGACCGAGCTTGGACGCGGATTGACAACCCGGCGATTCCTTCCGTGAATCCTCAACAAGACTTCGGAGTCGGTCGATTTCGCACACTCACCTCCTCTTGTAGTTGATAGTTTAGTTGGATTTCTTATATGTTTGATGAAGTATACTTTTATATGTTAACATTAGTATGAAATCATGTCTATGTGATTGAGTAATCTTGTTATATTCTCATTTGAGGTGCGCCTTGTGGTGTGATTGTTGGTGTGCCACACTAGCAATTGCTAATGGCGTGCTTGTTGACGAGGTGCTTGCGACCCTCATTCCGCCGGTGTGACCCACTCCATCCGCAAGCCTACTCTTCCTTCCGCCTAGCGAAGCGTGGCATAACGGCCCGTGTAATCCATTCGCCTTACGAAGCAGTGCGCTCAAGGCCTGCATAGTTCGATTCCGCACTTATTCACCTCATCCGCTAGCCTACTCGCCCATCCGCCTAGAGAAGCAGCGCGCTCAAGGCCTGCCTAGTTTCCATCCCGGCAAGCGAAGCATTGCATAGCGGCATTGCATAGGAGTAGTTATAGCTTTCACTTTATTTTCCACAATCCAAACCAAGCCTCCCGCAATCCATCCGACCTAAAGGACTTCGATCTCAAGTCCTTCCTCAATAGTTAACTCCACCTTACTATGTTCCTTCCGAGATCGATACTCGGGGATTTACTCCTCGTTTTATATTACTTGAACGATCGGTACATTGCCGTTTCGTGCCGCAGTCTCGCCACAGCCTATAGCGGTGTGTGAGTTTTTGGCGCCGTTGTCGGGGAACACAGACGTGTGAGTTTTCTGGAGAGGGAGAATCTGAGAGAGAAGCCCTTCCATTTGTCAATTGCGTCGTTTTTTTTATTTCAGTTCTTTTTATTCTATTTTCCTGTTTTTAAATAGGTTGTTTAGTAAATTTCTGTTAGGTGTAACAGTTTGCACGATAGTGTCTTTATTTTGAATCTTGCTATCTCCATATAATGTGGGCTACATTTAATATTCGTTGTCGTTTATGTGGAGATATTTCTCACGCTAGTGATAGATGCCCTACGGAAGATGGTGGGCATAATTCTCGTGGCCCGGTGTACGGAGCACCATTTTCCTATGGTTCTTCATGCCCTGTGCCCAAGTCTTATGGCCACTCGTCCTCGCCGCATACACCATTTGTATATTCTTCCCCGGCCCCTCAAGGACCAAGGAGTAATATAAAACGGTGCTTGTTCTGTCAAAGCATGGATCACGCCCTGAAGGACTGTGCCGAGTATCTTCGCCAATTGGACGAGGATGATGAGCCGGATATCCGGATCATCCCGAGTCCTACTTTCGGCAGCACACCTTCAACATCCGGTTATGTGTCTGTGTCACCTTCATCTTGTGAAGGGTATGATGTGGACACAGTCACCAGATGCGTGAATGATCTAGGATCTGACATGGCCGAGCCTATCTCCCCTGTGCATCCATCACCTAGGGTAGATTTGATTCTTTGTGAGGAATCAGTGCTTGACTTTTATCCAAGCACCATTCCTCCCCCTGTTGTGCATTCTACTACGCTCGTCTCTGACGACATTGTTGATGATGTGTCGCAAGATGAAGCTGGCGATCTATGTATGGTGCCTACTCCTATGGAGGAGGACAACCTTCTAGGTGAAGAGGAGATTTCCTCAGCATCGGTGGAGGAAGTCCAAATCCTAGGCATGGCCATTGTTGATACCGCCGAACCTTGTAGCATTGATGACAATGCAAACATTATTTTACTTTCCCAACCTATTGGGAGTAAGTCCGGGACCACTCCCCCGCTTGATTTTTATTTATGTTCTTCTTCTCTTTTATTTCTTGATCCCCCTTCTGCTATATCTGAGCCTGGGCAGGTTGAGTCTTCGCAGGTACTTCAGGAGGACTTGGAGCATTCTGCTCAGGTCAATGTTGAGCGCATCACCTTATGCGAGGAGGTTTATTCCTCCTCCATAAGGGAAGCCTCATACATCGCCTTTTCCTCCTGCTGCCTCCCCGACGACACCTTGCTTGGCAAGGATTTTTTGTGTGAGATGAGTGAGGCTTATTCCTCCTCCTCATCTTACATTCTGTTTCCTCTACCTGTGCGTTGCAGGTATTATTATACACGTAGAGGGGTGACTGTTTTATCGCCGTATGGGTACCGGCCACCGAAACGGATAATGGAACAGTTACCTGCGCATTTTCTATTCCATAGGCCCATTAGCTAGAACTCGTAAAGTTTTGAATAAGTCGTGCTGGGAAGACAATAACCCCAGTATTTATCTTATTTTTCTTGCATTGTATTTTTCGTTAAGTAGAATAGTTAGTTAAATTTCAATTTAGTTTTAGTTTTTCTATTTCTTTTTGTTTTTGCGGAGCTCACCCCTGCAGGTCATTCCTATGGATGGCGGTGGTCGCGATTCTTCGTATGGCGGAGGTGCGGCTTGGTCTTGTTCTACACGCGTCTTCTGGTATGCTCACTTGCTGAGCATTGGGTACCCTCTTCCCCCAACTTTGTTTTAGAATATCTTAATGCATAGTTTAAGTCTGGGGGAGAGCTACTATCTGTTACCCAATGCACGTGCACACTACATATGCATACTAGAAGCTTTTATTGATTTATTTTGTTTAGATCATTGCATCACACACCACTTGCACCCACTTGAGCGTGTGCTTAGCTGTTTGCGTGCCGCGAGTTAAACTCATTTCTTCAGCAAGGTTCTGGCAAATCATTGTGCTGGCTTTTAAATTATATAGTGGAGTAATATGTTGACTCCGGTGTTCCTAGTCTAATGCTTTTGTGAGCATAGAGATTTGTATAGATTAGATTCCTTTTTATACTATTAGTCTTATACATTTCTATTAGTGTAAATAATGTTTGCTCTACTCAAATGGTGAATCCGGTTTGAATCAAAAGGTAGCATATGGGTGTCTGTAAATTATCGCTAGACGTGTATTGCTTGTGTCGGGAGGAAGGATAACCTTTCTCGGTGACTAAGAACTCGCCCCAAGTGATTCTTGAAGCATTGGCATAGGATAATTCTGTTGCGCAAGAATGACGTAGGCCATCATTTTGGCCCGGTTGAGTGATAAGTCCTGATCATATACACTTTTATGGACTCATCTGGGCCGTTTATTTAGTCATTTCACCGCACTTTAGCCCTGTTATAGTTCATATTGATCATTCTATGCTAGGTGCACGTTTGGCCCGTTTTGGTGTGATTTCGTGCTTAACTTCGTTATTAGTTTTCATGTGCTGTTAAGTTCCACTTTCAGTGGCTAGACCGGTGTTGTATGCTGGAACAGGTGTCGTGCAGGTGTTCCCGGTACAATTCTGTACAGGAACACTGCGCACGATCACTGGTTCTATTGCGCACGACCACTGGTCGTGCGCCACTGATCGTGCGCACATAACGCCCTTTTTATGAGTTCTATCTGGCTTATCGCACGACCACTTACGATAGTGCGCACGACCACTAGTCGTGCGCCACTGGTCGTGCGAACATGTATTTTATAATTTTCTTTCCTCGCAGGGCTCCGCCCAGGCAGCGCGCACGATCGCAGAATTCCAGTGCGCACGACCACTGGTCGTGCGCCAATGACCGTGCGCAGTATTCATTTCAGCGCCTATATATAAGCCTGTTCCGCTTTTAGGTCAGATCGAGCCGCCGGGAGCGGATTTCCCAGTCCGTACGCCGTCGACTACCTTTCTTGGACACCTCCACTTCATCTCCTACGCAAGGGGAAGTCTTCTCCAACCATTCCAAGCTTTTCTCCATTGTCCGGGAGCGTTCTCCACCATCCGCAAGCCCTCAAGCAACTGTTTTCCATTCCAGTCCGGCGAGAAGAAGAGTAAATCTGAGGAAGAAGACGACGGAACTACGTAGAGAAATCGTGACAGTTTCTCTACGCCGGAAGCATTGTCCGCCCGAGTCCGGAGGTAGCCCGACAACCTACCATTCCGGCCGTGAACGGCCGCTAGTCTTCACCCATCGGTTATCTCTTCCTTCTTTCCTTCGTTGTAATCGTTGAATCTTGTAAACCTGAATAGTATGATGTTTGGTTTATTTGAAATGAATGTTTCTTTGCACTTCATCATTGCTTGCTTGTGAATCACTTCGTTTCCACTCACTCACTCACGCACACAAGGTGTTCGATCCGCGTTAGCAAGAGCTAACGGCGTTTGTGAAGAGGTGTTTGCGACCCTCACCTTCTCGCACTTGAGCACGCTCCATCCGCCTCTCGAAGCACGGCATCGCGGCCGTCGCATCCATCTCACCTTGCGAAGCGGTGTTTTCGACCCGCAATTCTTTTACTGTTGTTAAGAGTAGGAAAAACCAACCAAAGCCCCCTTTTTGTGTTTGTTAACGCTTGTGTAACAATAGTCACACTACGCGATTCGATCACCCAACCTGCATTCCTCAAGAGACCGACATCCGGGGATTCCATTCTCCACATTTATTACTTGACAGCGACCGGTGCACTTGCCGACACGCATCAAGTTTTTGGCGCCGTTTCCGGGGAATGCAGACGTGATGAATTCGTCTGCGTGAAAAATCGTTGCACGAGGAACTTTTCTCTTTTATTAATTCTCTTTGTTTACCTCTGTTGTCTTTGCTTATTTTTGATACGCACATTTCTTTACCTTCGTCCTTTCCATCGTGCGCTAATCTTTTGGGTTTCAAGTATTCCTAGCATGACCTTCATTCAGGAATACATCTATCAAGGAAGTTTAAATGATCTAAAGGTTCAAGCACAAAGGAACGATCATGACTTCGGGATTTCCTCCGACATCATTGAGTATATGACTGGGAACTGCAAGTTCAGTGGGGATAAACATGAAGATGCGGTGCAACACATGCAGAACTTCTTAGAAATTTACTACACATGTATATTCAGTGGAGTTGAAAACGACCCGCAAAAGATCCTAGCATTTTCATTTTCCCTACATAATAAAGCCAAAAGCTGGTACTGGGATTTCGGAAAAAAAGAGGCGACCTCATGGAAGCAGCTCGAGGGGAGATTTTTGCATGAGTTTCAACACCGTACCCGAGTGTTGGACAAGTACAAGGAACTCATAACCTTCGGTCAGGGAAAGGAGGAGACTCTAGTTGATGCTTGGGAGCGTTTTCAATCCATGCATCGGGGATGCTACCGTGAAGATCTATCAGAGGTCTTTCTAATTCAGATTTTCTATTTCGGCGTGTTGGACAAATTCCGTCTGTTATTCGATGTGGCAGCCGGAGGGGCCCTGTTTAATAAATCGGGGAAGGACGCGTGGGAAGTGGTCGTGAATATTGTTCACACCAGCCAGCACTGGAGTCATGTCATTCTTTCCCCCAGTACTGCTGAAGTGAACGCAGTAACATTCCACGGAGCTGCGGGTCACGTGCCATCAGGGCAAACAGAGCCGTTAGCAGCTTTGGTGGTCGGGATGCTGGATAAAATGAATGACCAATCTTCCGCAATTCAACAGCTTCACTCCACTATAGGGATTCTTACCAATGTTGTTTCTGGGCTTGCAAGTCAGCATCCGGAGTCTGTGAATACCATGCGATTGAGAAGCGGTAGAGGTGTTGACTATCCTCCTCGACAGGAATCACTTGTGAGGCCCACTGACAAGTGTAATTCAGACATGGCCGAGAAGCAGACTCAGATTCATGTTGAGCCAGACCTCGTGAGCGAGGCACAACCCTCGGGAAGTGTTGTTCATCCCCCATTCCCCCACAGGTTGCGAAACGAGAAATCCGAGAAGCAGTTCCGCAAATTCCTGGAAATAATGAAAGGAGTGCAAGTGAGCATCCCTCTGATTGAAGCCATTTCTCAAATGCCGGGCTACTCCAAGTTCTTGAATGACTTGATTTCGAAGCGGAGACTGTTGGAGGATCTCAAGACTATCGACCTCACTGAGGAGTGCTCCGCCATCATCTCCAATATGCCCACAAAGTGCAAAGATCCGGGCAGCTTCACTATTCGGTGCAGGATCGGTCATCACCGTTTCAGCCAGGCGCTCTGTGATTTGGGGGCATCAATCAACTTGATGCCGCTCTCTATCTTTCGTGAACTAGGTGCAAGGACCTTGAAGCCGACACGGGTAATGCTACAGCTAGCTGATCGGTCGATCAAAAAACCATCTGGAATTGTCGAGGACCTCACAATAGTAGTAAACGGCCTCGCATTTCCAGCCGATTTTGTCATCCTCGACATGAAGGTTGATACTTTGGTGCCCATTATCTTGGGGCGGCCCTTTCTCGCTACAGCTCGTGCTATCATTGATGTGGAGCAGGGGGAGCTCACGCTCAGATTGGGGGAGGACGCTATATCCTTTAACGTCCACAACCCGTCGCAACTCTTCCAAATCATGGAATGCGAACCGACTGAGCTGCTTGAAGAATTCGATGACCAGATCGATGTGGATTTGGATGACTGCGAGATGTGTTGGCGGCGCGAGGACTTGGGCAATGACGGGGCTCATTCGAACCAGCCTGATATTCCACATTCAATCGGAGGGCCATCCAGTGATTCTGCTGATCCAAACATTCTTCCGGCTCTCAAACAACTGCCGGATTCTCTAAAGTACGTTTTTCTTGGAGAAAATGCCACGCATCCAGTGATTATTTCCGCAGCTCTTTCCGCAGCTAACGAAACCGCATTAGTGGGTGTGCTGAGAAAGTACCATAAAGTCTTCGGACGCTCTCTTGCAGACATTAAGGGAATCAGCCCCACTGTCTGCATGCATAAGATCCTTCTTGAAGATCAGTACAAACCCTCAGCACAGCCCCAAAGGCGTTTGAACCCAAAAATGCAAGAGGTAGTGAAGGCAGAAGTGATAAAGCTCTTAGACGCTGGCATCATTTACCCAATCAGCGACAGCAAATGGGTCAGCCCAGTTCAGGTGGTACCGAAAAAGGGAGGGATTACCGTTGTTGCCAATGAAAAGAATGAGCTGCTACATACCCGAATGATCACCGGGTGGAGAGTCTGCATCGATTACCGCAAGCTAAATGATGCTACACAAAAGGATCATTTCCCACTCCCCTTCATTGATCAGATGTTAGAAAAGTTAGCGGGGCAAGACTACAACTGTTTCTTGGACGGGTACTCATGTTACAATCAAATCTTAATAGACCCGTCTGATCAAGACAAAACAACATTTACATGTCCCTCAGGTACCTTTGCATTTAAAAGAATGCCATTCGGACTGTGTAATGCCCCAGCAACCTTCCAACGATGTATGCTCGCTATTTTCGCTGACATGGTGGGAGACTTCCTCGAAGTTTTCATGGATGACTTTACTCTCTTTGGCAGCAGCTTCGATTCTTGCCTCGCGAATTTGGCCAAGACTTTGAAGCGGTGTGAGGACACCAATCTTATCTTGAACTGGGAGAAATGCCATTTTATGGTGCGCGAAGGAATTGTGTTGGGGCATAAGGTTTCCTGCCAAGGGCTCGAGGTGGATCAAGCGAAGGTAAGTGTTATTAGAAACCTCCCTCCGCCTACGTCAGTGAAAGGTATCCGAAGTTTTCTTGGTCATGTGGGATTTTATCGAAGGTTTATTAAGGACTTTTCATCCATTTCGAAGCCTTTATCTCGCTTACTCGTTAAGGATGTCCCCTTCCACTTCGACGATGCATGTATGCAGGCCTTTGAAACTTTACGGGGACAACTCATCTCGGCTCCAATTTTGGTGGCACCCGACTGGAATTTACCCTTTATTATCATGTATGACGCAAGTGATGTGGCTGTAGGTGCTGTACTCGGTCAAAAGAAAGATAAGACTTTTCACACCATTGCGTACGCCAGTCAAACTCTCAACAGCGCGCAAGCAAACTATACCACCACAGAGAAAGAAATGCTAGCCGTGGTCTTCGCCTTTGAAAAATTTCACTCATACTTGGTACTTTCCAAGTAATCGTGTACACGGACCACGCTGCACTCAGGTATCTTTTCAGCAAAAAAGAATCCAAATCGCGTCTGATTCGCTGGATTTTACTTTTGCAGGAATACAATTTTGTAATCAAAGACAAGAAAGGGGTGGAGAACGCGATAGCTGATCATCTTTCGCGGTTGGAGTACGACATGACGGCCGACATCCCCAACAGCTTTATGGAGGAAACGAACGATTATTTCCCGGATGAGAAGTTATTCGCAATCACTACGCCTCATCCAACAGCCCCATGGTACGCTGATATTGCTAACTACTTGGCTTGTAAAACCCTTTCTCCGAATCTGTCCCCTCAGCAAAGACGGAAGCTTGCCTCTGATTCAAAATACTATTTTTGGGAAGACCCACTCTTATTCCATACGTGCAGTGATGGAATTATCAGACGCTGCGTTCCTGAAGCCGAGTTTCAGTCTATACTGCAGCACTGCCATGACAGAGAAGCTGGCGGGCACTTCGGGGCCGTTCGAACAGCGCGAAAAATCTTGCAATGCGGATTATTTTGGCCAACCCTCTTCAGGGACGCCCATGCTTATGTCACCAAGTGTGACGAATGCCAAAGGACCGGAAATATCTCCCGGCGTAACGAGATGCCCCTCAATAACATGCTGGTCTGCGAACCATTTGATGTCTGGGGGATAGACTTTATGGGTCCTTTCCCAATGTCTCATGGTAAGCATTATATCATTGTGGCAGTTGATTATGTCTCAAAATGGGTGGAGGCCGAGGCGGTTGCCATGAATGATGCCAGCACGGTGCTACATTTTATCCACAAGAATATCTTCTCCAGGTTTGGGACGCCGAGAACTATTATCAGCGACGGCGGTAGTCATTTTTGTAATAAGCAGTTTGTGCAGCTCATGAAAAAGTTTGGGGTCCATCATAAAATTTCCTTAGCATACCACCCCCAAACATGTGGACAAGTGAGAGTATCCAACCGCGAGCTCAAGCGAATAATCGAGAAATCAATACATTCAAATAGGAAGGAGTGGTCTAAAAAGGTCGACGACGCATTATGGGCTTATCAGACCGCTTTCAAAACACCTATCGGCATGACTCCGTTTCAATTAGTTTATGGCAAGGCATGCCATCTTCCTGTGGAGCTGGAGCATAAAGCATTATGGGCAACCAAACTGTTGAACATGGACATTGGAGCCGCGGCCAAGGCGCGTCGTTCACAACTCAACGAATTGGAAGAGCTCTGACATTTTGCTTATGAAAACGCTCGCATCTACAAAGAGAAAACAAAAAAATGGCATGATCGACACATCATCCCTAAGGAGTTCAAAATTGGGGACCAAGTGCTGCTTTACAACTCCCGTCTCCGCCTCTTTCCAGGAAAGTTAAAATCGAGGTGGAGCGGTCCTTTCTCGGTGACCGGCGTCACTCCCTTTGGTGCCATCGAAATATCATGGGATAAGGGAGACAAATTTAAGGTCAATGGACATCGACTGAAGTTATACGATGGCACAATTATAAATAAGGAGTGTCAGTTGGTGACATTGGGAGACGAGCACCATAAAAGTGCTCACAGTTGATGTTCTGTATTTCTCTTATTTTGTGAAACTTTCTCTTGCACTTTTATTTAATTTCTGTGCTCTTTAAACATTTATAATACAGGTATTTGGTCCAGCTTAAGGACATAAAACAAAAGTGCTGCTGGGAGACAACCCAAATTTGCTGTTTTTGTTTTTCTAACCTGTTTCAATTCAGTTTTTATTTATTTTTTGCTGCTTTTAGTTGTACCGTTTGCAGGTGTGCTTTGTACCTCGTGTTTGCGGATGCTGCGGATCGTGCATGAAATTAACACCAATCTTCCGGTAATGTGTAGATTGAGTCTGGGGGAGAGCATATGTTATCCACTTTGCGCACGAGTTGCACCGCATGCTAGACGTGTTTTAAATCTTTCATTATCATTATCATTATTCCACGCTTCATGCACCACTTCACCCACATGAGGGCACGCTTACCTATTTGTTTTGTTTCTGAATGAACTATTTTGGTTAGGAATGTGAAATAGGATGTTAGCTTAGGAATTACTATTTAGAGTGCGATGTTGACTCGAGCAGTGTTCTAGTCGCATCCGCATGCTACAATAGAATTCGAGTAAAACTAGATTATCTCTATGCATTTAATTTATGATTAGTATTTTTTTGCGTAGTTTTAGATTTATTATACTCTAATGGTGAATGTGAACGAAATTGACGATAACCCGGTGTTGTGTGTGTATGAGCACTAGTCGTGTGTTGCTCGAGTCGGAAGGAAGGTTTACCTTTCTCGTGGGCTAAGAACTTGCCCCAAGCGACTCTCGAAGCATGGGCGAGAGCGATTTGTCGAGTTAAACGTGATGTAGGCCACCTTTTGGCTAGTTTGAGCCTTGTCATTCCTTGTCCTTTTCGCTCACCTTTGCATGCCAAATTTGTGCCTACCACTCCTTTGATCAGCTCCTCCTCATCCACCAAAGCCCGAAGCTTATCCCACTGTCGCAACCAAATAGATGTTATCTGCACTCATTTTCTACATTTGGTGTGATGTATGGAATCATTGTGATGAGAAGGGGAAATTAACGCCATTTCGCTGAAATTGTTCCAACTGGGGGATAAGTAAAAGAAGAAAAGTATATTGTAAAAAAGAAGAAAAAAAATCTGGAAAAAGTATATTGAAAAGAAATCCTCCCGAGCTAAATAGAAAATTTGTTGGTGATTGTGAAGTAGGCCGTGTGCACACCTAGTTTTCATGATAAGTCTGGGGGTGTATCACACGAGCGTTGTTTTTGGTTCTGTGTGGTGCAGCGTTCCGTTAGCTCACTTGGGTTGCGTAGCCATCGTGTTTAAATTTGAATATCATACCGCAGCCTAAGCCCCATTATACTCCTAAAAGCCCGATTGATTTGACTTGTGAGTTTGATAACGCCGTGGAGAGAGTGTGACCGGGCGAGCGTATGGTTCACGACGTTGATGGATTTCAGCGGAGTTATTCCTAAACCCCGACCTTGTGCAACACCCGCCTTAGCGTCTTGTTACTTTCACACCGGGCATGATCGTTCGAATTCTTCATCATTCACCAACTGAGTTTTGATAAATCTCTAGTTACGCTTTAATACTTTCGTAAACTAGTTAGCATAGATAGAATCTCTTGTTACTAGAATTTCTACTCGCATGCGTATGTTACTTCGCACCGTACTCCTCTGTGTAATTTTCTATGTTAACTACCGTTTTCACACTCCACTGGATTCTTTTGCTCGGGACGCGCAAACAGGTAAGTCTGGGGGTGTGATGAGTCCTGGTCATATACACTTTTATGGACTCATCTGGGCCGTTTATTTAGTCATTTCACCGCACTTTAGCCCTGTTATAGTTCATATTGATCATTCTATGCTAGGTGCACGTTTGGCCCATTTTGGTGTGATTTCGTGCTTAACTTCGTTATTAGTTTTCATGTGCTGTTAAGTTCCACTTTCAGTGGCTAGACCGGTGTTGTATGCTGGAACAGGTGTCGTGCAGGTGTTCCCAGTACAATTCTATACAGGAACACTGCGCACGATCACTGGTTCTATTGCGCACGACCACTGGTCGTGCGCCACTGATCGTGCGCACTTAACGCCCTTTTTATGAGTTCTGTCTGGCTTATCGCACGACCGCTTACGATAGTGCGCACGACCACTGGTCGTGCGCCACTGGTCGTGCGAACATGTATTTTATAATTTTCTTTCCTCGCAGGGCTCCGCCCAGGCAGCGCGCACGATCGCAGAATTCCAGTGCGCACGACCACTGGTCGTGCGCCAATGATCGTGCGCAGTATTCATTTCAGCGCCTATATATAAGCCTGTTCCGCTTTTAGGTCAGATCGAGCCGCCGGGAGCGGATTTCCCAGTCCGTACGCCGCCGACTACCCTTCTTGGACACCTCCACTTCATCTCCTACGCAAGGGGAAGTCTTCTCCAACCATTCCAAGATTTTCTCCATTGTCCGGGAGCGTTCTCCACCATCCGCAAGCCCTCAAGCAACTGTTTTCCATTCCAGTCCGGCGAGAAGAAGAGTTAATCTGAGGAAGAAGACGACGGAACTACGTAGAGAAATCGTGACAGTTTCTCTACGCCGGAAGCATTGTCCGCCCGAGTCCGGAGGTAGCCCGACAACCTACCATTCCGGCCGTGAACGGCCGCTAGTCTTCACCCATCGGTTATCTCTTCCTTCTTTCCTTCGTTGTAATCGTTGAATCTTGTAAACCTGAATAGTATGATGTTTGGTTTATTTGAAATGAATGTTTCTTTGCACTTCATCATTGCTTGCTTGTGAATCACTTCGTTTCCACTCACTCACTCACGCACACAAGGTGTTCGATCCGCGTTAGCAAGAGCTAACAGCGTTTGTGAAGAGGTGTTTGTGACCCTCACCTTCTCGCACTTGAGCACGCTCCATCCGCCTCTCGAAGCACGACATCGCGGCCGTCGCATCCATCTCACCTTGCGAAGCGGTGTTTTCGACCCGCAATTCTTTTACTGTTGTTAAGAGTAGGAAAAACCAACCAAAGCCCCCTTTTTGTGTTTATTAACGCTTGTGTAACAATAGTCACACTACGCGATTCGATCACCCAACCTGCATTCCTCAAGAGACCGACATCCGGGGATTCCATTCTCCACATTTATTACTTGACAGCGACCGATGCACTTGCCGACACGCATCATTGAGCCTTTGTGCCAATCCTGATATCTTATCGTCGTTAGCCCATTTGTGCCTACCCCATCCCTTTGATTCAGCTCCACATTTTATTCCACCAAAACCAAAAAGCCGATCCTAGTCACATACCCAAAGCTGAGCTTTAGCTATTTTCACATTTGTATTTTGGAATGTTGATGTGGTGATGTTAAATTTGGAGATGTGGTTGTACTCCCTTGAACATTTGCTGAATTTAAAAAAATATATTAAATTAGAAGAAGAAATGAAATGAGAAGAAAAGAAAAGAAAAATGAGAATGAGTTTAATTGAAAATCTATTTGAGATATGTATTTTGGAGTAGGCGGTGCACATACCCATGCGTTCAGGTCCAAGTCTGGGGGTGTGGTGCATCCGCGTGTTTTTGTAGCTGCGGGGATAAAGTTATTGTTTAAGCTCATTTGGGTTGGGTGCTTTAAGCCGTCCTGTTTATCATTGTTTACCTCACCGTAACCCAAGCCTCATGAAAAACCTTAAGTCCTACCGACTCACGCTATGAACTAATCTAGTGATGTGGAGAGAATGTGACCGGGTGAGCTTATGGTCTCTGACACCGATGCATTTCGGTGGAGTTTGTCCCAAACCCTAGCCTGGGCAATGCTCATCTCAGCGTGTATTTTACTTTCCCCGTATGCGTGACCGATTGATTCACCGTGATTCACATTTATGAGTAGTAGTAATATTTATTTACTCCATTAGAAGCATATAAACTATGTGTATAATTAGAAACCTTATCCACTATTTCTCTATGCACTTGGGTATGCGACTTCGCATGGTACTCCTCGGTGTAATTTTAAGCTAGCTATTTATTTTTCCCCGCCTGCTTAGGATGTGTTTGCTCGGGACGTGCAAACAGGTAAGTCTGGGGGTGTGATGAGTCCAGTTTATATAGTGATTTCCGGACTCATCTGGGCTAGTTTTCATGCACTTGCACTTCACTTTAGGCCTATTTTCAATTCTATTTGATCACATTGCCCATTTCATTGCTTAGTGCACATTTATGCCCCATCTTGGTGTGATTTCATGTATTTATGTGGTCTAGTATATTTTCATGCAGGTCCAAGGGTTGTGCGACACTCGGGATGGGTCCTGGGGGATTTTCGGTCGAAAAAGCCTCTGATCGTGCGTTTTCCTTCTCGCACGACCAGGCGCACGACCACTGGTCGTGCGTTAATTCCCTTCCCTGATCGAGCGACCACTGGTCGTGCGCCGCTGACCGTGCGCTTTTGTGCAGATTTTTTTCGAGCTACAGGTTCTTCGCGCACGATCAGAGGCATTCCTTCGCGCACGACCTTTGGCCTGATCGTGCGCGTTGTTTAATTCTGCCCCGTCTATAAATAGACATGCGCGATTTTAGGTCGGGATCCACCATCCAGCTCCGCCCAGCTCCGCCGTTTTCCACATTTTCTGCAGGGTTTCACCTCCTTCTTCACCGCCCACCTTAGGGAGGATCTCCGGGCAAGCTTTCAACGCCAAATCTTCGCCGGAGCTTCCTCTCGGCCATCTCCTTCATCCAAGAGCTTCGAGAAAGGAGTCAACCTAGCCTTCTTCTTCAAGATCTGAGCAGCTTGTGTGATCATTCCTTCGGTTCGTGACACGAAGAAGACGGGTCCACTTGAAGGTAGTGACAACCTTCTCTACCCTGGACGCAGTTGAGGACCGAGCTTGGACGCGGATTGACAACCCGGCGATTCCTTCCGTGAATCCTCAACAAGACTTCAGAGTCGGTCGATTTCGCACACTCACCTCCTCTTGTAGTTGATAGTTTAGTTGGATATCTTATATGTTTGATGAAGTATACTTTTATATGTTAACATTAGTATGAAATCATGTCTATGTGATTGAGTAATCTTGTTATATTCTCATTTGAGGTGTGCCTTGTGGTGTGATTGTTGGTGTGCCGCACTAGCAATTGCTAGTGGCGTGCTTGTTGATGAGGTGCTTGCGACCCTCATTCCGCCGGTGTGACCCACTCCATCCGCAAGCCTACTCTTCCTTCCGCCTAGCGAAGCGTGGCATAGCGGCCCGTGTAATCCATTCGCCTTACGAAGCAGTGCGCTCAAGGCCTGCATAGTTCGATTCCGCACTTATTCACCTCATCCGCTAGCCTACTCGCCCATCCGCCTAGTGAAGCAGCGCGCTCAAGGCCTGCCTAGTTTCCATCCCGCCTAGCAAAGCATTGCATAGCGGCATTGCATAGGAGTAGTTGTAGCTTTCACTTTATTTTCCACAATCCAAACCAAGCCTCCCGCAATCCATCCGACCTAAACGACTTCGATCTCAAGTCCTTCCTCAATAGTTAACTCCACCTTACTGTGTTCCTTCCGAGATCGATACTCGGGGATTTACTCCTCGTTTTATATTACTTGAACGATCGGCACACTGCCGTTTCGTGCCGCAGTCTCGCCACAGCCTATAGCGGTGTGTGAGATTTGCGCCATCACCTTCCTGCTAGGTGATGCAGCTCTATCTCATCCCACCACAACTGCGCCTCACCATCAAGTAGGAAGGTTGCCAAAGTAACCTTCTAGTTTTCCTCCGTATCAGTGGCCTTCAAAGTCTTGCGCACCCTTGATAGCCAATCCTCAGCTTGCGTCGGGGTTCCTGCCCCCGTGAACGTAGGAGGATGGAAACTCAGAAAGTACTGTAGTTGTTGGTCTGGAGCTCTTCGTGCCCTCACCAACACTGGCCTTTCAACTGTAGGTTCAGCTGCCACAACCGGCACTGGAGCCACTATAGGAGTATGAGGCTGTCCAGGGACATGCCCTCCAGGTTGTGTAGTGATCATAGCAAACACTGCTTCAGCTACCATCCTTACTATCTCATCAGAAGGATGAGTCGGCACCGCAGTTGGTGCACTGCTCGCAGTCGAACGCGGGGGTCGAGACAGCCCCGCTCCACTCCCAGCCGCCTATATATGTGCACAAAACACAATTAGCGACTAAGAGATAGCATGGATAAATGAAGGAACACAGAAGTTCCATCGCAAGGCTACACACATACATGTAATTCATTCCTAAAGTGGACAATTACTGGTTAGTTACATGAGTTAATAGCGACACACACACGTGCTCACCACCACTTAAAAGAATTCAACCACGAATTCAGACGGAAAGGGAACGAGACCCATAGCTGATACCAATTTGTAACACCCTCCCTGTTACATAGCATATAGCAGTAGGTCCGGCCGGGACCCCACGCCATATGAAACGAACAGAAGAGCGCGTTACTTAATTAGCATTAAACAGTTAATAACATAACCATCTCAGCACACAGAGTCGCACAATGATTGCATTTATTTTCATTGAAAACCAGTGTATACAATGTCCATAATAGCTACTAGGAATGAAATACATTACAAGTTCTTTACAAGGTTTGTTTACATAATAAAGGTGGCTTCCAAACATCGGCGCGCAGGCCGGCCACACATGAAAACAGTAAACAAAAGCTTTGGCCTTCGAGGGCCAATACAGCACAGCAGCATGGGCTTCAGCCTGCTATTTCCCGCTAGTCTCGCCAGGACCTGTACAAACAAATCCACCAAGCGGTGGGAAAACAATTAATCGGCCAGCTTTAGCTGACCCAGATTTATAACGACCTCACCCCATGCTCGGGGCGGCAGTGCTCCTTCCCTACAGGCAAGTAACAACAATATATATATATATATATCACAGGTGCGTCTAAGCACCACATAGAAGCAATCATCACAAGGTGACATCATCAGGTTATAAGCTTTGTGCACTCTCGGCACGACATCAACAAGTCCTTTTTCAACTTGGATTTAGGCTTACACGCTTTGTGTACTCTCGGCACGCAATCGACAAGTACTTTTTCAACTTGGATATACACTAAGAGCTGTGACCGTCTATGCTAGCACTACCTTACGGTTTCTAACCCACAATTCCCTAGGTGAACATGGAGGAGCGACCTCATCACCAACTGGCTATGGGACGGGTTCGGTTCAGCTTATGCCCGCGCTCATAAATGTCAGTATTCAACTATGCCTGACACGGGTCCAGCTTCCCCTTGTGCCCGTTAAACTATAACCTCCCAGGGTTATCACCTCAAGCCCAGGGGAGAGGTGTAAACACGATAAGTAAACTCAAGGATTACTGTCTCCGGCATTAGTTCTTAACGCTGGGCATTAGCCCTTAACGCTGGGCGTTACTCTTAACACTGGGCGTTAGCTCATTTCTGGGTAATTTCTGGGCAACACCTCCAGAACTCACTACAACACGTCTCAGTACTCAGAACCCAAAAAACACAACATATGGCGCTACCGCCAGTGTTACTCTAACGCCTGGTGTTAACGAACAGAGCAGCAAGCAACATCACCAATCCAGACCAACCTGTCTAGATGGGCTTCACACATCATGCCTATGTCCGTACTACCATTCTGGACTCTATATGCAAATATTGTGGGGATAATATCGACCCACCGGAAGAACCCATCTAAAATCTTCCTAAGCATGCAAATCAAAGGACGCACATGTCCAATGATGAAGGGAGGAGAATCGTTACCCTCAGCGCTCGTTTCGGTGCCATAGATCTGAGAGGAACTTGGCTGGACTCTTTTGAAACAGCTTCCTCTCCACTGGATCGACGATGGCAAACACTCAAGCAATCTCCCCCACAGATTTCTCTCAACACAAGCAAAAGGATAGCCCAAAGAGACCTCCTTCCTTCTGATCTGTCTTTGGAACGAGCTTGGAATCAGAAATTAGAAGGGAAATTGAATTTGGCTGCCTTTTATAATTTCTTAGCTAACGCCGGCGTTAGCACCTAACGCCGGGCGTTAGCCCTTAAGGTGGTGGCTGAAGTTATCCACAGCCGCTTAAGGCCCGACGGCGTTCGACAATCGGCGTTCGATGAACGGCTGGTTGCGTTCGACGAACGGCTAGAAAGCTGCGTTTGATGAACGGCTGACTGCGTTAGACGAACGGCTAGAAAGCTGCATTTGACGAACGTAATGGGCTAACGCCGGGCGTTAGTCTTAACACTGGCGTTATCTTTTAGCCTTTTGATATCTCTAGAAATGCAATTCTCTTGTTTTGATTTCTCATGAAATGTAATTCTCTTCCTTTAATTTCTTGAGAAATTGTCGACACTAAGTCCTAGGCTAACGCCTAGCGTTAGCGCTAACGCTGTCGTTAGCTTTAAGACTTAACAACTCGCTGATTTCAGTGCACTGTAAATTGAGGTGTTACACCACACCCACGCGGCGATTTCTCCTAGTCCTCGCAAGACCCTAGTCGCCAACACGGACAAATTTCTCTACCGATGAAAATAAGAGATACAATCAATAAAGACTAAAACATCAAAAAACTCCCTCAAAGATTGAACTTGACGATGATGTAGGCGTGATCGATCCATCTTCAAGTTCTAAGCATTCATGAGCGTTGATGGAGTTCTCTTGGATGCAATGAGGAGGCTCTAACGAAGGTTCAGGAGTTGTAGCTTTCTGTTCTTTTTATCTCATAACAACTTAAATGAGGAGGACCGCTCTTTAAATAGACCACGATCCTAGCACCAACGGTAGTGCTACCGCCGGGAAGTAGTTACTTTAGGCAATTGTCTGACACACGGATTGAGTCATCTTAGGCAACATTCTTGCTCCAAATTTGGCAGCCCCTCCTACCGCTCCACGGTAATGTTAATGTGACGCATTAGCGATATAAATTTCCTTGTCGTTAGATCTCCTTCCTTTTTCGCTCCTCAATCAGCAGGGAGATGGTGGGGCTTCCATAAGTTACTGCCCGACGTTAGAACTAACGCGCCGCAGTAATACTTGCTATATTTGAGTTCCGTCGACATTCATTCTCGACGGTGTTCCTTCTCGATGATGTTTCCAAGTATGCAGATGCTACCACCAGCGGTAGCGTTAGCATGACGCGATAACAACCAGAGCATCATAACGATAAAGGATCATCGTTTTTCTTTTTGTACTCATAGGGGCTTGAGATATGAAGTTCCCGCACACTATAAAAACATGACAATTATGATCAAATAAAATGGGCTTCGATATTCTTAAACCAAGAGATGTGGAAAGCATGTTCCAACAACCTACCCCTTTTGATAATAATAAATCCTCTTAGAAATAAAATATGCACATATAAGATTAGTGTTTATAGTTGTTGAAACTAAGACTTGAGAATAAGACTTAGTCTCTGTGGAGTTCGGGCCCTCAACAAGTTGGGGGGTGACCTCGCACTTACTTCTCCCAAGGGAGAGCTCTAGACTAAGAGGCTAAGGAACTAGGAACAAGACCAAGGGCTCGGCGAGGAGGTCCCACCACACACCCGAAAGATCTTAGAGCGCTTCCCCTCCCAAGCCAAAGCCGGGCTTGGGCACCTTTGGAGGCTCTGCTCACTCACTAAAGAGACTTGGAGAGAGAGGGGCCAAAAGAGAGATATCTCTCCAAATGGTGCTCCCTTGGTCCTATTTATAGTTTTCTGGACTTGGTCTGCAAATAGCCACAATCTGTCCTACGAGATTACAAAAATGCCCTCACGTTTGGCCTGCCAATAGCCAAATCTCGCCATTCTGAGGCTCTAAACGCAGATCTCCCCACTACCCTCGGGGTTGGGTGAGAAGGAGGTCGCCCACCTACACCCCTCGCCCCTCACAAGGGGCTGGATGAGGGGGAGGTCGCCCACCTCCACCCTTCTCCCCCCTCCCAACAAGGTTGGGGCGTGGCGAGCCCGGGAGGTAAGTCACCTCCGGCTCGTCCCCTAGCTGGGACGGGGGCGAGAGGGGCCTGAGACTCCTCCTCTCGCCCCCTAGCTGGGACGGGGCGAGAGGGGCCTGCGGCTCCTCCTCTCTCCCCCTAACTGGGGCGGGGCGAGAGGGGCCTGCGGCTCCTCCTCTCGCCCCCTAGCTGTGGCGGGGCGAGAGGGGCTTGAGGCTCCTCCTCTCGCCCCCTAGCTGGGGAGTGGCAAGAGGGGCCTATGATTCCTCCTCTCGCCCCCTAGTTGGGGCGGGGCGAGAGGGGCCTGCGGCTCCTCCTTTCGCCCCCTAGCTGTGGCGGGGCGAGAGGGTCCTGCGGCGCCTCCTCTCGCCCCCTAGCTGGGGAGTGGCGAGAGGGGCCTGTGGCTCCTCCTCTCGCACCCTAGCTGGGGCAGGGCGAGAGGGGCCTACGGCTCCTCCTCTCGCCCCCTAGCTAGGGCGGGGCGAGAGGGGCCTGCGACTCCTCCTCTTGCCCCCTAACTAGGGAGTGGCGAGAGGGGCCTGTGGCTCCTCCTCTCGCCCCCTAGCTGGGGCGGGTGAGAGGGGCCTGCGGCTCCTCCTCTCGCCCCCTAACTGAGGAGGGGGCGAGCCCAGGAGGCCGCACGCCACCTGCTCGCCCCCTTGTTGGGGCGGGGGCGAGCCCAGGAGGCCGCACGCCTCCGGCTTGCCCCCCTTGCTGGGGCGGGGGCGAGCCCAGGAGGCCGCACGCCACCGGCTCGCCCCCCTTGCTGGGGCTGGGGAGGGGGCGAGCCCAGGAGGCCGCACGACTCTAGCTCGACCCCCTTGCTGGGGCGGGGGCGAGCCCAGAAGGCCGCACGCCTCCGTCTCGCCCCCCTTGCTGGGGTGTGGGCGAGCCCAGGAGGTTGCACGCATCGGGCTCGCCCCCTTGCTTGCTGGGCGAGCGGGAGGCCTTCCGCCTCCACCGCTCTCCCCCTAAGGGCTGGACGAGCGGGAGTCCTCTGCCTCCACCGCTCTCCCCCTTCTTCTTCTTTGTGGCAGCGCTGAAAACTATTGGGTCTAAAGACATCTTAGGCCCCGGGGACCTACTCGGCGAATACATGGTTGTACACAATCCCCGCTCTTTTCGAGCATGGTACACGCTCAAAAAGAAAAGTCCAACCCTGCATATTCGGCGAGTGGCGCTGAATGAAATTGAGAAGACCCCACCTCATCCCGGTGAAAATTTACTCAAGTTTCCCGGAGAGGCCATCCACCCCGCCGGCTAGTGAGAGCCCGGCTAGCAGAGCCACCTCGGGGAAAAATCACTTAGCCTCCCCGAGAGGCCTTCCTACCCTGCCGGCTAGCGAGAGCCCAGCTAGCGGAGCCATCTCGGGGGAAGCACCCTTAGCCTCCCCAAGAGGCCTTCCGACCTCGCCGGCTAGCGAGAGCCCGGCTAGCGGAGCCATCTCGGGGGAAAAACGCTTAACCTCCCCGAGAGGCCTTCCTATCCTGCCGGCTAGCGAGAGCCCGGCTAGCGGAGCCTGTTGGAGTTTCTGAGGTGATCTCAAAGCAATCAACAGTTAGTCTTACTGCCAACACAATATGAACCTATAGGGTCGCATATAAAAGCGTTTGGAGAAGTTGGAGAAAGGATTGTATTGGCCTCACTCATATTGGATATAAGTGGAGGACCAATCCTATGACTGTTCGTAATTGAATTGAGAATGTCTCAAATGGGAAACAATTAGACGAATTCTTTAGGACTTTGCAAAATTCGCCGAAAGTCTTTAGTCGAATATGATAATTCGTCTAAAGTGTTTAGTCGAAATTATTTGTTCGAATTCGTCTAAAGTGTTTAGTCAAATTTAAGACAATTCGTCGAAAGTGTTTAGTCGAATATGATAATTCGTCTAAAGTGTTTAGTCGAAATTATCTGTTCGAATTCATCTAAAGCGTTTAGTCGAATAAAGATAATTTGTCGAAAGTGTTTAGTCGAATATGATAATTCGTCGAAAGCGTTTAGTCGAATTATTATGCATTCGACGAATTTAAATCCTGGCAGAATTGTTCTGTTTTTCCGCTGGTCTGCGGATAACCTGTTTTATGCCTTGCGTATAAAATAAACGAGATTAGGTCTTCTCATAGAGATCAATCCTTTTCGCGACTCAGAAGTGTTCCGTCGTCCCCGTTCGCAGAGCTCGTCCCGTACATCGACCTTTTTCGCCGCCAACAGTCGCCGCCTCCCCTTCAATGGATAAAGCAGTTCATGGGGATGCAGAGGACGTTCTTTCTCCGACCCATACCTTGTGCGACGAGGCATTGGGGTTCTCCTTCCTTGTGTGGATCTCTATAGAGGGGACGATACATTTTGGTGCTTGGAACTCGAAGTTCGTCTACCAGATTTCTTCTTATAGCTTCTTGGTTGAGTATTGACTCAATCCCACAAAGGTATATCACATTTTGCTTTCCTAATCTTTTGATTCATGAAATCCACAAGATCCTTACTCTTTGGGTTGTTCTTGTTATTTCTTCCGCCGCGAACATTTTGATGTGTTCATATCATTATGAATGGTATATAGAAAACCCAACAGAGCCTCCTCGAGGGAAAAACACTTAGCCTCCCCGAGAGGCCTTCCGACCTCGCCGGCTAGCGAGAGCCCGGCTAGCGGAGCCACCTCGGGGGAAAAACCTGTTGGGAAAATAACCCTCAATGTTCCCTTGATTTGAAGAGACCTCACACTTAATGCTAAGTACAAGTTGTATTTGATAAACTCTATTTCTATCTCATAAGTATGCAGGACTAGGGCACACCATGGTGAAATGTATGATCAGCTGAGACGAGCTCTCTGTCTCAGCTGAACCGCTGAGATAAGACCAGGAGCCGCTGAGAAGGTATCTGGGCAAGCTGAGCTGCAGATAGAAGAAAACCGCTGAGACAACTGTCTGTCTCAGCGGATCCGCTGAGACGGGACAGAAGCAACCGCTGAGACGGCTGACCATCTCAGCCCAACCGCTGAGACGGCTGACCATCTCAGCCCAACCGCTGAGACAGATTCAAAAGTGATCTGGCGGGTTTTGCTTTTGGTGCAAGCTGCATAAATGCATATTGGGGTCCACCAATCACTCCCATACTTGTCAGGAGGACAGCTAAGAGTCGTTAAGGGTTAGTGGTGTATAAAAGGAATAAGTTAAGGTTGAGAAAGAACTTTTATTATTGATCTTACTCTCCAGCACACAATCTCAAGATATACTGTTCCATTGTCGGCAGCCAAGAACTGAGCTCACACAAGGCTGCAAGGAGAAAAGAGATTGCTTATCTTGATTCATCTCAAGATAGAGCAAGTAGATCAAGTACATCATCTGAAGGGCTGATCAAGAAGAATCAAGTTGGAGCTGCACTTCTCCTCCCTGGTTCAAGTCTGCAACATCAGCTGTTAAGAAGAAGAAGAACAATGCTTGATCTCTTCTTTCTTCAATCTGTAATCCTTATTATATAATTTGTAGGAGCCTTTGGGTTCTGAGACTGTAGGGCTTTATTGCCTGAGTATGTAAGGCTGATTGGCCTGAGTTGTAGAGCTGAGTGGTCAGCTTGAGGTAGGACCAGGAGGTGGTCTGAGTTGTAGGAGGTGGATTCCTCTAAGGTAGGGCTGCTGTGCCTGAGGTAGGGTTTGGGAAAACCTGAGAGATCCTGTGGGATCTGTGTTGTAGGCTCTTGGAGCTGAGTTTGGAGAAGTTGGCCTTGTCTAACTCATTGTTAGAAAGGTGAAGGGGGAAAGTGGACTACTCAAGACACCCTGTCTTGAGGAACCTCTATAAATCTCTTTGTGCTTTCTGTGCTTGATAATTTGCTAACCTAAATTCAGAAAACACCAAGCCTAAATTAAAAGAAACCTATTCACCCCCTCTAGATGTTTAAGACTACATCCTATATAAACTATCAAGTGGTATCAGAGGGAGGTTGGTCAAGAAGGACATAACTGTCTGACCAGATCCTATAAAGGAATAGTCTTATCAATCCAATGGCTTCCTCTGGATTGCAGAAGGAGATGGGATCCATCAAGTTGCCTGATGACTGGTAATTTAGTCATCGTTTTAGCCTAATATCTTATTTGATATTTAAATGGATTATCGCATTTGTTCATTATTTTTATAAATTTTCGTAAAAATAATATTATATGTTATAACTAATATATTTTCTATATTTTTTAGGGATTCGGTAGGCCTGTGGGGAATTTAGGTACGAAGTCCCGCTGTCGCGTCCAAGACTCGCAAACTGTCACACATCTCTATATATATATAAACATATACATTTGTATATATATGTGTGTGTGTATTATATATATATATATATGTTATATATATATTTATATATATATATATTTATACGATTATATTCATATATATGTTTATATATATATATGATTATATTTATATATATATATATATGTTTATATATATATACGTTTATATATATATATATATATATATATATATATATATATATATATATATATATATATATAACTGTATATATAATTCATGCAGCCCCGTCGGTCCACCACCTTGCTCGGCCAATTCCGCCTCCAACCAGAGCTCCTCCACGCAACAACAGCGCCGGCCACCATGCAGCTGGTCAGCCAATTACGCCGCCAACAAGTATGCAGGCCACCTCCAGCTTCCCTCCCAGCTGCTCCTCCAGCTCCTCCAGGTCAGCGATCCGCCCGAGCCCCTCCATACGCGCCTCCTCCGCCCAAGCAATTTCTCCACGTCACCTATCCAGCTCCTCCACGCTGCCTTTAATGGGTCTGCCGTTTCACCTCCACGAGATCCTGCCAAGGACGTCTGCCGTTTCCCATTGATGCCGCCTCCATTTATTGCCGTCAGCTACAGCTCCCGCCGGTTGGAATCAACACCGCCTGCTGCCGTTTGGGAGGATCTGACGCTGCCTATTGTTGGAGCCAAAAATGGTACCTCCAAAACTCACACTAAAAAAGGGAATGAGAGAAAGCTGCGAAGTGCAGGTTACTAAGACAGAAGATGCTGGAAGAGAGGGAAAAACGATCACGGAAAAGCGATCACGAAAAAATGAGACCGCTTACACAGGTTGTAAGCTGGAGCCCCGGGAAAAATCCCCTTTTCTGGTACCCCTACCCCTCTATTTATAGACGAGGGGACTGCCCAAATGGGCAGAACTGAAAAACTACGGGCTGCCCGGGATACAGGAGAGCCGGGGCAGCGAAGTGGGGTACAAATAGTAAAAAACAGAAAAAAGCCCAGACCGCTCGGACTGGCGATCTCGAGTGGCTTCAGCTGCTTGTAACATAGGAAACCAGGTTAGGCAGAAGGTTGACGATCTGTGCGATCACAAAATCCGAAGACCGCTGAGACCGTCATTTTGTATTGTAAAGACTAGATCGCGGGCTTTCCGGGCAAACATAATCCCCGCACATTTTTAAGTTACGCTGGAACTTCGAAAATGTAAACTTTGACCGCCGAGACCGCGACTGTCATAAATGCGGCTTGAGCTATAAATACCACCTCAGATTTTCAGATTCCATAATATTGAGAGATCCCGATCCTTGAGCGGTCGCTGTTTACTGAGATCGCGAAAGAATTTTCCCTTTGAGATGGATGCTTTAGACTTGATGAAAATATCAGCGCGATCCCGAAAATCGCCAGGATCTGCGTCGAAAACAAAGAAAGTTATTTCGAAGAAGACCGTCAATTCCAGCAAGGAGAAATCGATCAAGAGTTTAAAGAAAAAAGATGATCCCGCTTCTAAGGCTCTGGTTGATTTAACGATCGCAGAAGCTGCTGTTAAGATGACCCCGGAAGTGGTCAATCAACCCGCCGATTGTTCTGGAGAGACCGCTTCTGTAGAGTCGATCAAGGCTACTATGATGCAGGTGAAAACTTCAGCTGAGAACCTCAGAAGCCAGATCGCTGATAAAGAAAAAGCCGCTAGAGACTTAAAAAGAAAAGAAGCTAGTTCTCCTGATCGGACTGTTAAGAAGGTGACGACTGGACAAATTGTGACCGCTGGTGACATCGATCTTCAGACTTATCTTTCAGAAGATAACCCTGTTGAGAATCTTTTAAGCGTAAGCGATCAAATTTCAAATTTTGTACTTATTTCAAAATTGACTTCTATTAATTTTTCCTTGATTATTACAGTCAGTGGATCCTTTTGAAGTTGAACGACTTAGAGTGATCGTCGAAGAAGAAGCTGCTGAAGAAAAGAGAAAAGAAGAAGAAAGAAAGAAGAAAGAAGAGGAAGAAGAGAGGAGAAAGGAAGAAGAAAGAAAGAAGAAAGAAGAGGAAGAAGAGAGGAGAAAGGAAGAAGAAAGAAGGAAGAAAGAAGAGGAAGAAGAGAGGAGAAAGGAAGAAGAAAGAAAGGTAAAAGAGGACGTGATCGCTAGGCTTGCGGCGATCACTGAGATTTTAAAGAAGGGAGAAGAAGAGAAAAGAAAGCAGGAGGAGATCGCCAAAGAAGAGAGGGAGAGAAAAGAAAAAGAAATGATTTCTATGGACGTGGAGAAAGAAAGGAAAGAAAAAGAGGAAGTTCTAGCTGCTGGGAAGAAGAAGGATAAGGAGAAAAAGAAGAAGAGGAAAGAAGAGAAAAAAAGAATCGCTGGAGAGGCGGTCTCGGTCGAAAAAGGAAAAGAGAAAAATGAGACCGCTGCGTCTAATGATTGCGGCGATGCTTCGTTAGAAGTGGAAAAAGAGCTGGATGCGGAGGCGGCAGATCGCGCAGCTGCGTTAGACTTTATTAAGGCTGGTAAGGCGAAGATGGTCGCGAGACCGATTGGTTAACTTCCCAAACTTGCTTTCCGCCCTGCATCTCCTAGAAAGCGACCTGAGATTGTCATTATCGAAACTGATGACATTCTTATTAGTAATGCTGAATTAAAAAGAAGAAGGAAAGAAGGCGAGCGGTCGCGAAAAAGACAATTAGAAAAAATCAATTTAGAATGCCTAAGGGGATCTGACCGCCTTTTTTGACCGCCAATGTTGCGGTCTCAAAAGATGCTGAAAAGAACTTACTTGACTGCGGTCTTTCTACACTGTCAAGTATTTCACACGAAATCCTTACTTTCTTCTTGATAACAAATGCTGATTATTTTTGACCGTTTTCTCTCCTGGTTGTAGATGAAAATGTGAGCTCGGCTTCTGAAGAAGGTGAGATACCAAGAAAAGTTTCAATCCCTCCAGAGTTCGCCGATCTCCTTAAGCCGATGCTTGACGATATGTGGGTCATGCGAGATCGCGAGAGGATGCTAGAAGGTCGCCTCCGAATCCAGACCGTGAATTTTGAAGCTAAGGAGAAGCAAATTCTTTCAAGCTTTGAAGTCAAAGAAAAGCAGGCTCGAGGCGAGTTCGAAGAAAGACTTCGGAAAGCCGAAAAGGATGCCGATTATTACAGAGGGAAGGCCGCGGCACTTGCTGCTGAGATCGCCACTCTTCGGGGGGGGGGCCTCAAATGTCGATGAAGGCGGGCTCTTCCAGCGGTCTCGCGGAAAAGAGATCGGCGGAAATCGTGGTAATCCCTATGGAGCAAGTAGACCGCGAAATGTCTAAAATCCATAGGGCTTCCATGGTTGCCAATCATAGCCTAGCATCTGCATGGACTGCGGTCAACGAGATGCAGGATGTGGCGGCATTCGTTGGAAGGAGAAAGGATCAGAGGCGATGAGACCGCATCCCTTTTTTCTTTCATTTAGCGATCTCTTTAAAAACACTGCTTAGTTAATTTCTGGTCTGTAAGATATTTTTGATTTTGCTTTATGGTATTATCTTTAACGTTATGATACTCATTTTACGGTCTTTGGCTTTCATGAATGCGATCTTATTAAATAGTGTTTGTATTGTGGATCATGTGTATTGCGATCTATCTGAGGAAAATTTTATGCGCGTTTGTTATTTTCGAGCCTATATAGCTTTTGGCGGTCTGACCTATCTGCAGGGCGATCTCAAGAAGTACAATCATTGCATAATCATCTTCTTCCTTCTATAAATAGCTGCTCTTCCGGATCATTATTTTATTCTTCTTGAGTTTTTTTTTAATTTACTGACCCCTGCGATCTTATAAAATGGTGTCCGCGCGTTCCAAAGCTGCTGAGGTCTTTTTGAACTCCGATCACAAGTATGGTCAAATCTCGGAGAAAGAATACTCTTCCTTTATTGAAAAATATGAGATCGATGACGAGATCACGATCAGAATTCCATTCGAAGATGAAGGCTTGAACTCTGGGGATGAAGATAAATATGTCATCCCGATTGATCACTTCGCTTATGGTCTTCAAATTCCCATCCCTTGGGAAATGTTAGAAGTGATGGATTATTACGGTCTCGCTCTTGCCCAGATCCCGCCGAACTCGATCGGTCTGATGAGCGTCTTTATTAATTACTTGAGATCGGTGAAGTTAAAATTCACAATGTCGATTTTCCGAGGCACATTTTCTATCAAGGTTTTAAAAGATGGTCAGAATAAAAAAGAGTTCAAAGGATTGTTGTATCTCAGTGGTAATGGAATAAAAGTTTTAAATCTTCCGAATAAAATCCCTCTCTGGACTGAGAGGTATCTAATCTTTGAAGGCGATCTCGGCGGTCTCGCCAGCCGTCCCTCTCCGCGAGCAGAGAAAATATTTAGAAAAGAAAAACTTGTTTCAGAGGAAGAACTTGCAGTTTTGGAATGGCTGGCGGGGAAACGATTCGACCTGAATCATTACCTGGCGATCTGGCCTGATGTTGCTGCGGTCTTACCGGAAGAAAGTAAGCTATAATTTCCTATGATTCCCAGTGGTCTCTCTAATAGAATTTGGAAATTTCTTCTTACCTGTTTTTCTCTTTCATCCCGATTCGCGATCCCAAAAGTCGACCCAGTGACGCCGAGTGGTGAAGTCCTTACCCAGCGTGAAAAGCGTCTGAAGCATGATCGCCAGAGGAAAGCGAAGGAGATCGCCGAGGAGGGCGATCTGGAGGAGGGACCATTTCCCTTGTTGGGTTTTGGAAAGAAAGTAAAAGATATCAAAGGAAAATCTCTATTGAGATGGGGTGAGACCGGAAGGTCTCTGAAGGTGTCAACCGATCTTCCTTTCTGGGGAGGGAGGTTTTTGAATCATGCTTTTGCGGTCACTTCTGCCCTTTATGGAAAAAAGAATGCTAATGAAGCACTGAGGATCAGGACCGACGATCTCCCTGATGTATGCGCTCAGGTGACCGCCCGAAGCACGGTTTTGAACCACCACATGGGGCGATCTCTTCGCGCATCTTTGCAGCACGCGGAGCGTCTGTAGGATCGTTTTAATGTAAGCATTCAAAGAAAATGCGATCTTTAAATATTATCTTACCTTGGCCGCTTCGATCTGATATACTTCCTTTACAGGATTTCAAGAAGACCGCATATGATATCCATAACCCTGACTACCTCAGATCCCTATACACTCAAGTCAGGGATGCATCAAACAAAACAATTGCTATTCTTCGTGAAAAAGATGGCCTTACTGCTGATTTCCGGGATACGACTTTTGCCGATCTCTTTCCTGAGATCGCAGAAATGATCGAGGAGGCGGAAAAGAAAAAAGCTAAGGAAACGAAGACTGCTGAGACCATTGAAGATGAATCTATCGAGATCGTTGGAAGTCAAGACGATCACGCTTCTCCTAGTGGAAGTGTTTTTCTCGGCGAGGAAACGTGCTCAGCAGCGGCCTCGGATTCTGGATCGAGGGAGACTGATAGTGAAAGTGAGTCCTCGGAGAGTTCAACTTCTTCATCAGAGGAGCGGTCTCCGCGGAAAAAGAAACAGAAGAACTAGACTTACCCTTTCCCAACAAATGATGTAATTGCCGGTTAATGACCGCGCCCGATATTGTAATTTTTGAGATGAATGGAAAGTTATTTTGTTCGTGAATGATTCTTTTCTGTATTTGTTTTTGCTATATTATTCATGCAAATTGATCACGACTTCTATCATATGCGATCATAGCGTAATAGATTTAGCATTCGATCTTAATGCTTTAGGTTTCGGCGTTTTCTAATTTATGGAGATTAGAAATTTGACAAATCCAAAACTGTATAAAAAGGGATAATTCTGCGATCTCGAATAATCGGACCACCATCTGATAGGGATTGAAGTATCATGAGCACTTTCATATAATCTTTGAATAAGAACAATTTAGATCGCGATCCCAGCATGATCAGACTGATCGCTATCAAGACAATTTAAGAGATTTCTGAATAACGATTCCAATCTTCTTTGAAAAGCCTTGCCTGACGATCACTTTTGCCCATTCCTGGAGAAAATGAAGCTGATGATCACAAGCAACTTAAGACTTCTTCCAACAATCTTTGAAAACCAAGGTCGGCAATTACTTCCAAGTCCAAGAGAAAATCGAGCTAGCGACCGTAAATAACCAAGATCTCTTCATACCATTCCTGAAAACCAAGTCTCTTTTAGAAAATCTCGCCTAGCGACCATGAAACACTGATACTGGCGATCACTCCTATTCAGATCCTGGAGAAGATCAAGCCATTAACCATGAACAATATTGATCACCCTTTGAAGAGAGGAAAGTATGCGGTCTCAAAAGATCTGACCGCCCGATCTCAATATAATAAAGTAAATGAGATTTGTAGAAAAAGGGAGGATAAAAAAGGAGAGGAGAATTTCAAAATAGTTTGCAGGGTCGGTGTGGTCATGCCGATGAGGCTATACCGACATTGTTTTTCTTAAAGGATTACTGAGTTTACTTCAAACTTGCCAATCTAAGGTTCAGGCGACGGTCATAGATGTTTCTGGCCGTCCCTTACTTAACCACGCTTCAACGAGTATTCGAGAGTTACAGACCGAAATGATCGGTAGGGCAGGTGTGGTCATGCCGCGGAGGCTAGACCGACATTGCTTTCCCTAAAAGATCATTAAGATTGTAACAATGTCCTTTTCAATGCATGACAGAGCTGAGCCAGCCACCTAGACCTCCTTGAAACGCTGAGGTGTGCCAGATGTCAGCAAGGACCCGATATCCTAAACTTCCACCGCTCGAGCTTGGCGAGCTACTGCTACACAGATTCAAAATCTCCCCGACATCTGTGGTCCTGGCAGAATTACACGTCGAGCTAACAAGCCGAGGGGGAAGATAGTAGGATTCGTCGATATCTCACTTGACAGGTTTTTTGGCTTTTCAAAAATCAACTTGTTTTTAAAATTTGTCATCCATCACTTGCATTGCGAATGCTTTGATAATACCTGCGTGATATTTCAAGAGAAGAAAAGTGAGGAAAAAAGGAATGAATGAATCAGATACGAACATTCAAGAGAAGAAAAGCTTGAGATCCTCTCCGCTCCATGAATGAGGCAGCTCTTCTCCTTCATAAGTTTGGAGATGGTAAGCACCATTTTTAAGCACATTCTTCACCACGAACGGCCCCGCCCAGTTTGGGTTAAGCTTTCCAACTGAACCGGCTCTTGCTGCTGCATCTACCTTCTTCAAGACTAGATCTCCAACAGCGAATTCTTTGGTTCTTACATTTTTATTGAACAACCTTGCCTTCCTTCTTTTCACCTCTTCTTGTCTGATGATTGCCGTATCTCTCAATTACTCAATTAAATCAAGGCTGCATTTTAGCTCTTCATCATTTCCTTCCATCCAATCAATTTTATTTTGTTGTGCCAATAATACTCTTGGGCTTTTTACTTCAAATTCTACCGGAATAAGTGCTTCGGAACCGTGTGACAGTTTGAACGGAGTCTCTCCAGTAGCAGAACTTGGAGTTGTCCTCAAGGCCCATAAGACGGAAGGTAGTTGTTCTGCCCAGTTGCCCCTGACATTTTCTACCTTCTTTTTCAAGAGATTTATGATGAGTTTGTTGGCGGCCTCTACCTGCCCATTGCTTCTTGGATGATGTACGGAAGCGAAACGTAGCTCAACGCCAATTTGCTTACAGAAATTAATAAGAATTGAATTGTTGAACTGGGAACCGTTATCCGTGATGATTGCCATTGGGATTCCGTGCCGACATATTATCTCTCCCCAAATAAAATTTTTCACGGCTTGAGTCGTAATTTTGGCCAATGCCTTTGCTTCTATCCATTTGCTGAAGTAGTCAATCATGACTATAATATATCGACGTTGCCCACTTGCCATAGGAAAAGGTCCAATCAAATCCATTCCCCAAACTGCAAACGGCCATGGAGTTGCTATCGACTTGAGTTGTTGAGCCGGCTGATTTTGGAGAGGGGCAAACTTCTGGCACTTCACACATTTCTTGGCAAATTTTTCCGCATCTTTCCTCATTTGAGGCCAGAAATAGCCTTGCCTTAGAATTCTTTTCTCCAAAGTTCTAGCCCCAGAGTGACTTCCACATTCTCCAGAATGGACCTCCTGAAGGATCGCTGGAATCTCTCCTTCCGAAACACACCGTGCTAATGGCGATAGGAAAGTTCTTCTAGAAAGCACTCCTGCAACAAGATAATAGTTAGCCGTTTTTCGTTTAAACCTTTTCCTATCCTTTATTGATGAATGGAGCTCCCAGTTGAGAGATATAGAACAAACGGATCCATCCAAGACGGATGTTGGTCAATCTCCATGACCTCTCCTTCTTCAATCGCCGGGCGAAACAACTCCGAAGTTGTTCCTCCTGAGAGAAGTCCAAATTTTGCCAACTCGTCTGCTTCCACGTTCTCACCTCTTGGAATATGATTGATAGCAAAGCTTTTGAACTTCCCCACCTCAATTTTTACCAGAGTTAGATACTGCTTTAAAATTCTATCTCTAGTTTCAAAAGTCCCATTTACTTGAGAAGCCATCACTAAAGAATCTGTGAAGACTTTTACATCATCAATCCCCAGCTCTCTAGCAAACTTAAGACCAGCTAACAAAGTCTCATATTCCGCCTGATTGTTTGTTACTTGAAAATAGAACTTCAGCGCCTGATCCAGTCTTACTCCATTTGGGTTGATTAAGACAACTCCTGCTCCGGAAGAATTTTTCCCTGAGGCTCCATCCACGAAGATTTTCCAGGCAAGGGGCACTCCGACCCCCTTCTGCGACTCAACTTCTTTGGCATCCACCATGAAGTCGGCTAAGACTTGAGCTTTGATTACCATCCTTGGAACATAGGATATGTCAAACTCACCGAGCTCTATTGCCCACTTTGCCAACCTGCCTGAATGCTCTGGCTTCTCCAAGACACTTTTTAATGGAAGATCAGTAACGACTAGAATCGAGTGAGCTTGAAAATACGGTCTTAATCTTCTTGCTGAAGTTATAAGCATTAAAGCCAACTTTTCGAGAATAGGATAACGAGTCTCTGCATTCTTCAAGATTCGACTCACGTAATAGACTGGAAATTGCTTCTTTTTCTCCTCTCGAACCAGAACAGAGCTTATGGCATCGGCTCCGACTCCCATATACATAAATAGATTTTCTCCCTCTCGCGGGCTTTGAAGCAAAGGAGTTGATGTCAATTGCTTCTTCAGCTGAGTGAAAGCATCATCACATTCCTTTGTCCACTCGAACCTACTCCCTCCCCAGAGGGTTTTAAAGAAAGGTGCACTCTTATCTCCTGAATGGGAGATAAAGCGACTTAAGCCTGCCATCCTCCCTCCCAGCTGCTGAATTTCTTTTGGGGACTTGGGAGGTGGCATTTCCAGAATAGCTTTCACTTTGTCAGGATTGGGTTCCAACCCTTCTGGAGTAAGGAGGTGACCCAGGAATTTTCCTTTACTTGCCCCGAAAACACACTTCAACGGATTCAACCTCATATTAAAAGTTCGAAGGGTTGCAAAAGTTTCCGAGAGGTCTCTAAGATGAGAAGAGAACAGTTTACTTTTTACCAAGAGGTCATCAACATATACCTCAAGGTTTCTTCCTTTTTGACTTCTGAACACTGTGTCCATCATTTTCTGATAGGTTGCTCCAGCATTCTTTAGCCCGAAAGGCATTACGAGATAACAAAAGCAACCATCATTTGTGATAAATGAAGTATGGGGTATATCTGGTTTCTGCATTCTGATTTGATGGTAACCTGAAAAAGCATCTAAAAAACTCATAAAAGAATAACCTACCGCAGAATCTACTAAAGAATCTATCCGAGGCAAGGGGTAGCAATCCTTGGGGCAAGCTTTATTGAGTTTAGTAAAGTCGACACACATCCTCCACTTTCTACCCGACTTCTTTACCATTACAACGTTTGACACCCATTCCGGGTATTGAATTGGTTGGATGAACTTTGCCTTCAGGAGCTTCTCTACCTCTTCACGGATAGGCTGTGCTAGAGTAGTTGCAACAGACCTCTTCTTCTGCTGGATCGGGATGAAGTTTGGGTCAAGATTGAGATGGTGGCAAGCAACATCCGGGTCCACTCCGGGCATATCATCCGCCGACCAAGCGAAGATATCTAGATTTTGCAGAAGACAAGAGATGAGCTGACCCTTGTCAGCTTCGGATAACTCAGCGTTGATGGAGAGGCTCTTGCTCTCATCTTCCTCGCTGATCCGGACCTCTTGAGTTGCTTGGGCAGGTTCCAAGCGAACTCCATCTCTTGCATCCTCCTCAATTTCCTCTGCAGCTTGGACTTGTTCAGGAGCTTCGATTGATTCAGCCATCATGATTTCTTGGGGAGGAGAGGATACGATCATGTTGACCGTCTTTACATAGCATTCCCTGGCTTTCCTTGGGTCGCTCCTTATTCGGTGTTGTTTGCCGTTCAAGGCGAACTTCACCGCTTGATGGTAGGTGGAGACGATGGCTTGATAGGCATTCAAGAAGGGTCTTCCAAAGATGGCGTTGTAGCTACTGGGAGCATCAACGTCTATAAATTTGACCAGCTTCACTATCCCCCCAGAATCACAGAAAGAGTGACGAGCCCTTCTACTTCTTTCTTCTCTCCTGAAAAATCATAAAGGGGGCCTTCAGTTGAAAGGAGGGTTTTACCTGTCTTCAACGCCTCGAAGGCGGGTTTGAAGAGCATATTGACTGAACTTCCCGTGTCAATCAGAATCTTCTCTACTGTATAATTTTCAATTACAGCTTTGATGACGACCGCGTCGTCAAAAGGATTCGCGGTCTGAGGAAGGTCTTCGTCACCGAAAGTGACCGTTCCCCGGACCGGGGCTGAAGAGGTGGCAGCAACCTCTGATTGATAAACCCTTTTCAGACTCGCCTTCCTTGAAGATTCCGGACCTGCACCTCCGTGGATGCAGAAGAGATTGCCCAAGGCGCCCTCGTCATCAGCATCCGCACATTCATTGGGAAAGCTGATATTGCCAAGATGGCCAATATCATCCACTTCTTCGCATTCCCAATGGACTTCCGCTACTTCCTTAGCCTTGGAGGTTGAGGCTTTGGAAGAATCATTCTTCTGGATGAGATCTCGAAGCTTACCCTCCTTCAGAAGCTTCTTTAAGAACAGGCGGAGAGCTCTACAATCCTCTGTCAAATGACCCCTATCTCTGTGATATTCACAATAGAGAGTTGGGTTTCTGGTTTTCGGGTCAGAATTTAGCGGAGCTGGCCTCTTGAAAAAGGGCTGCTTCTGAAGTACTTGAAGCACTTCATTCATAGAAACGCCAAAGTTCGTGAAGGACTCTTGGGATTCATTATAAAGTGAAGGAATGGGTAGAAGAGGAGGTTGAGCACACTGGAACTGGTGGATGGGGGTGACTTGCGGAGCAGGAGTAGTGGGAGTTTGAAGAAATGAATTTTGAAGTGGGAAGGATTGATTACCTCGGTTGAAGCGGTTGTTGCGGTAATTCTTACCTCTCGGAGCCGGAGGTGGGAGCTCTTGTCGGGGCTTAGAGGAAGACGGAGCCGGATAAAATCCTGCAGAGCCTTTCTGAGTGGCCCTGTTTGTCAAATTGCTCACATAGGTGGGGTTGTTGATCTCCCCTTCTATGTAGCGATTGGCAATGCTGATCAGCTCCTGATAGGAGCTAGGCTCCTTGGTTGTGACTTTGAACATCAGAGGACCCTCCCGCAGACCACTGATCAAAGCCACCATATAGAGCTCGGGATCCATATCCCTAACTCCCAAGATCTCTTTCTGAAAACGGTCAACGAAATGCGCTGCAGTTTCGTTGTCCCCTTGCCTGATCTTGAAGAGGGTCGCAGGACCACTCTTCCTCTTCTTTGCGGTGGCGAACCTCAGGAGGAGCTCTTGCCTCAGGGCAGCAAAGCTTGGGATAGATTGACAAGGCAGCTTATAGAACCATTCCATGGCTGACCCATCGAAAGAGGTGACCATCAGCTTGCACCTCACTCCATCTGAAATGTTCCTGAGAGCCACAGCAGACTCGAAGGCTTGAAGATGGCACATTGGGTCGGTTTCTCCTGTATACACTGGAAGGCGAGGTTCTCTGAATCCATGAGGAATCGGATCCCGACGAATCTCATCGGTAAAGGGGGAAGGCTCCCCAAAAACAGAAGGTCCTGGAGGAGGAAGAAAAGAGGCAGGAGGATCTTGAGGGTAAGCAAATCCTTCTTCAAAATTCAGGGTTTGGGCCGGAGGCCCCTGGGCTGCGGCTCGAAAAGAATTACGACGGGCGGCGAACTCCTCATGCTGAGGTCGCTGAGGAGCTGCGGGCTGGAAGACGGGGTGATCGCTCGGGTGACCGCCTGCCATGCGGTCTGGAGTAGCGACCTGAGAGGTTTGAGGAAGGATCTTCTGGGAGATCGCGGCTAGAACCTGGTTCATAGCCTCAATCTGCTTCGCAGACTCCTACTGAGCCCGGACGACTTCTTGCCGATCTCGAGCGGCCTCTTGCTGAGACCGCGCGATCTCCTGCTGAACAGAGGTGGCGTCCTGCCTAGCTCGGGCGGCCTCACGGAGAGCTTGTTCAACACGAAGCTCGAAGCGGCGCTCAAGCGCTTCTAACGGATTGTGATCAGAAGGGGGAACGCTGGGAGATCGCAAGGGACGACCTCTACGGCGATCAGCCATCTTGAAAGTCTATGGATTTCACCTGACACTTCGAAATCTGAAGGTCGCGTGTTCGTTCTGTTGGAGCCAAAAATGGTACCTCCAAAACTCACACTAAAAAAGGGAATGGGAGAAAGCTGCGAAGTGCAGGTTACTAAGACAGAAGATGCTGGAAGAGAGGGAAAAACGATCATGGAAAAGCGATCACGAAAAAATGAGACCGCTTACACAGGTTGTAAGCTGGAGCCCCGGGAAAAAGTCCCCTTTTCTGGTACCCCTACCCCTCTATTTATAGACGAGGGGACTGCCCAAACGGGCAGAACTGAAAAACTACGGGCTGCCCGGGATACAGGAGAGCCGGGGCAGCGAAGTGAGGTACAAATAGTAAAAAACAGAAAAAAGCCCAGACCGCTCGGACTGGCGATCTCGAGTGGCTTCAGCTGCTTGTAACATAGGAAACCAGGTTAAGCAGAAGGTTGACGATCTGTGCGATCACAAAATCCGAAGACCGCTGAGACCGTCATTTTGTATTGTAAAGACAAGATCGCGGGCTTTCCAGGCAAACACCTATATATATTATATCGGGTAGCATTTTCTGGGAGAATGTTTTGGGGAGAGAGATTGTTATTTTTATTCGACCATATATTATTATTCGCCCGAGAGAATTTCATTCCAGTTTATTTTTCGTTCCGAAAAGTTGTGTTTCGGACGGCGCTTTAGTCAGTCTCTTGTAATCTTGTACGTCTTTCTTTCTTCAAATTAGTTGTCTCGAGCATGAAAGCTTGTATTTTTATTTTTTTGTAATTTCTTTCTTTAGAAATAAAAATTCATCTCTATTTTGCTAATTTTAATATTCTAGTTTAAAAAGTTTGTTGTTTGTCTTCTTTGTTCGTTCCTTTTCGTCATGTCACATTTTTATATTAATGATCCCACCTACATGAGTAACTAATTCCTATAGTGCTCGATTGCGACGATCCGAGGATGAAATAATTTTGCTATGATTTTTGGATTTGTTTTTCTCTAACTGTTGAACGCTTACGATTTACCTTTGATATAACAATTTATTATGAGGCTATATCATCAATATATAATATTCATAATTGTTTTCGTTCTTTAGTTAGCCGAGAGGCTCGTAAGACGAATCGATCACTCATGGGTAAAAGGAGTAGAACGCAACCCTCGAGAGAGGACGACGTAACTCTTCCGGATTGGAGTAAAATCCAATAGCGAGGTTCACTTCCTAAAGCAAGTCTTAGGCGATGCGATTTGAGAACGAAAGTTCGGTCGATACACCTAAACTTAGTTGAACTTAATCCATGAAAGAGAAGTGTTCATGCTGCGGGAACCTTCACGGTCAAAACCTCTTCAACAAGAGAATTGCATTGCTACTTTCATTTCGTAATTTTATAAATCCGAGGTGACTCAAAGATCGGGTACTAGTTTTAAACCATCGATTAATTTCCGTTAGCATTTCTTTTAGTTTCTTCTATTTGCAAGCAAACCAACCCACTTTTCTATTGATAAAATAATAGCGATTTTCAAAGTAGAATTACTCAACCACCCCGAGTCTAATATGACCTTGGTTTTATAAACCTATACTACTTTCGACACGGTACACTTGCCGTTGTCGTTAGCAGTCATAGTTTTGCGCATCATTGCCCATATGCAACAAAGAAAATTTTGGCATATGGAAGCAAAGGTTAGATTGTTTATGGAAGCATCTGATCCAAGGATCTACATAACTATAATGCAAGGGTCTTTCACCTTTCAAACTGCCTCCAACAAGAAGAGTAGCCAAGACATTCAATGATTTAACCAAGGATGAACTTTGTTGGAACAACCCTATTACTGATTTGGGCTAGGATCACTATCACTTTATTAGGACTAAGTTGACCCCAATGTATAGTCTTAAGGGTCAAGGTTTTAGGCTGTTAGAACTAAGGAAAAGATAAGTTTTCTGCGTTCGACGGACTCCACACTGCGTTCGACGAACTCAATCCTGCGTTCGACGAACGACAAGCTCCTGCGTTCGACAAACTTGCCAAGGTTCTGCGTTCGACGAAATCCTCTCTGCGTTCGACGAACTCCTCTCTGCGTTCGACGAAATGCTCTCAGCGTTCGACGAACTCAGCTCAGTGCTCGAACAATAAGTAACAAGATGCTCAGATCGACGAACTCAGTTCTTCCAGGCAGATTTAAGCAGTTTATGTTTGAGATCGACAAACTCAACATTGTGTTTGACAAAATTTATTCAGATCGACGAAAATTCTCTTCAGCAGATTTATTTCAGAAGATCAGTTATATTATTCTCTGAACACAGATTTATCAGCAACAACTCTATTTATTCCAGATAAGTCAAGGATTATATCTTTTCATTTATTTATTCCTTTCCATTCTCTTCTCGAGAAAATAGTCGTTTGGCGGAAAAGGATATCATTAATTAAAATGGAAAAGGAATTAAAGTCTTGCTTGCAGTTCCAAGAAATAATCCTCCAGATTATTTTATTCCTTAATTTAAGGGATTTGAATTTCAAATCTGTCGGAGATTTTCTTTAAGGGAAAAAGAAAAGAAGAAGAAGCAGATACAGTATTTTTATTTTACAGTACAGCAGCACAGCAAGATAGAGAAGAAGAATACTGTCGAGAGAAAATATACAGAAAGAAGAAAAGAAAACGCTTCACAGATCTTCATCTTCTACATCAACACCATCTTATTCTCTGAGAACAACATCAACATACTTATCTCAGATCTCTGCTGCAAGTTCTAGATCTTCAAAGAGCAACAAAAAATCTGAGAAACATTTTGTCTCTCAGATTCATCAGCTATCAGGAAGATACATGAAGATATTACATTCAAGAGAAAGCTCCATCCTCAACTGTTAACCATATTCAATCAGACAGGGGGAGCTTTACATCAACACATTCCACTAGAGTCTTCTCTCAGATTATTGACAGAGAAGAACATCTTAACTCTCTTTATCCCCTCTTGTACAGGGTTATAACTCCCTCCAAAAGTTAACCCCTTGGTGGTAGGGCACCTGAACAAAAACCTGTAGTTTGGTTAGAGCACCTGATCAAAAGCTCCTTGGTGTTTGGACACCTGATCAAAAATGCATTGGTGAAAGGGCACCTGAACAAAAACCTAGTGGAATCCTACCAAGGGTAGTAGAAGAGTAGACGTATCCAGGTTTATTAGGGAACTACTATAAAATTCTTGTGTCCTCTGTGTTTGTGTGATTTTCTGTATTGTGCTGTGTGCTCTCTTTGTGTTTGTTTTTATAACTCACTCAATACACATATAAGTATCACTATTTTAATTCCGCTATAAAATTAAGTGAAAAACGTTTTAATACTGTATTCACCCCCCCCCCCCCCCCCCTCTAGAGTGACTTTAAGATTTAACCTCACTTTCAATTGGTATCAGAGAATTCATGTGATATCAGAGGACTTTCAATTGGTATCAGAGATTTGTTGATTGTATACAGGCTAACACCTGAATCAAAAGATCAATTAGATCTTAAATTTATTTTAGAGTTTTCTTTTTCTTAAAAACTCATGGCACAGAACAAAGAATACTCAAGCACAAGACCTCCTATGTGCAATCTAAATAAGTTTGCACTATGGAAGGCAAGGATCAGATTGTACATGAATTCTATTGATGAAGAAATTTTTAATGTTATTTTGACAGGCCCTCCTACACCTACAGCAACAACAAGTGCTGAAACCATAACAATAAATAATGTTGTTCCACCTCCTGAGTGGACAGATGCACAGAAGAAGCAGAGAAGTGCTGATGCCAAAGCTATGAACATATTGGCACAGACAATGTCTGAAGAAAATTTTCAAAAAGTTGTGGAATGCACTTTCGCAAGGGAAATCTGGATGTCACTCAACAATATGGTTGAAGGATCATCAGATGAAAGAAAAGATAGAAGATCTCACCTAATCCCCCAGTATGAAAATTTCAAGAAAGGAGAATCTGAGACAGTGGCTGATATGTACAACATGCTTAGCCTCATAATCAATGAGCTGAAGACCTTGGACAAAGTGATCTCCATCACTGAGGTCAATGATAAGATCCTTATGTGCTTCCCCAGCACATGGGACTCTAGGATCTGGCCAATCAAGGAAGCCAGAAGCCTTAGTGAGATCTCCACTGAGAGCTTGTTAGGCAAACTCAAATCCTATGAGCAGCTTATCAAATCCAGAGAAGCTGAACAATCTGCCTCATTTCCAGCATCCAAGAAGGAGAGAAGTATAGCTTTCCAAGCTACTGAAGAAGAAGATAAAGCTCCAGGAGAAGTGGAGTTTATGAGCTTACTAGCCAAGAGATTCTATTAGATGGCTAGAAAAGATTTCAGAAAGAAGGATTCAAGATCCAGAGAAAAGCCAAGGTATGACAAATCAAGTTCTAAAGAAATTATTTGTTTTGGCTGCAGGAAACCTGAACACATTCTGCCTGAGTGTCCAGAGAATCAAAAGAAGGAAAAGAGAAAAGACAAAGAAGAAAAGAGGCACTCCAGCAAGCCAACCTCCCACAAACACAAGCATAAGGGAAGAGGGTTTGTAGCTGAAACATGGAGTGAAACTGATTCAGAATCTTCATCCAGCTCTTCTGAAGATGAATAAAAATCAAATGAGAATGACCAATGCTTGATAGCTGTCTATGACTCAAGTAGTGAGTCAGAAAATGCATCTTCATCAAGCTCCAGTGATGATGAGGATGATCAAGAAGAAAACAATTTCTGCATGATGTCTATCAATGCCTCAACAAACAACTCAGATGAATCAGAGTCTGACAATGATGCTTCAGGTAATCTCAAACTTTGCTTTTAATTCAATTGAATTCAAAGATGAGTTCAAAGTTCTTTGCTTAGATTTAATCAAATCTGAGAAAGAGATAATCTCTCTCAGAAATCAGTTGGCTGAAATGAACCAACTAAGTGAAGAAAATGCTATTCTTAAGAAAGATTTGTCTGCCTCCAGAGAACATATTATTCTCATTGAGAACAAGTTGTCTGAAGCTAAGAAATTTGAAGAATCCCTAAATGGGAGAAGCATCAAACTGATGGACATCACAAGCACAGTGAATGCCAGATTAAGTGACAAACTGGGCTTAGGTGCATCATCAAGTGAGCCACCTCTTATTAAGAAGAACATACTTTCTACACCAATAAAGTTCATCTCTGTCAAGAGCAAAAAGGTAGTAGAAGTAGATAAAAACATTTCAGACAAGGCTGTTAGGAATAAAGGAATTCAGCAGAATTCGTCGAATGGAGCTCGACGAAATGAATTCACTTCGTCGAACGGAGATCGACGAACTCTGAAGACGGATTTCCAGTATAGTTATTATTCGAACGGCGCTCGACAAAAGCACTTCACTTCGTCGAACGACGATCAACGAACTCACCTGAATTCGTCGAACGAAAAATATACAGAAAATCTGAAGAATTCTTATTCTTCACATACTAAGAATCCTTTCACTGAGTGGATAATTCCTCCAAGGAGATATCATCCACAAGGTTATAAGGATCAGCCTGAGATGTCTTTCATTTCAGAATTTTGTGGAAAAACAAAAGGACCCAAGTTAGTCTGGGTCAAGAACAACTAGTTTATTCTTTCTGTTATACAGGTACATGGCTTTCCAAAATTAAATGAACAATGATATTTGGATAGTGGATGCTCAAAGCACATGACAGGAAACAAGGCCAACCTGAGCAACTACAAGGCAAAGCTTGGACCCAAGGTGATCTTTGGAGACTCCAACTGTGGACAAACCAAAGGATATGGGAAGATCAAAGTTGGAGCAGTTACCTTCAAAGAGGTAGCTTATGTCAAGGGTCTAAAACACAACCTCATCAACATAAGCCAGTTATGTGATGAAGGTTATCAGGTAACCTTTAACCATTCCTTATGTCTTTTTACCAATAATAAAAACATAAATGTAGTATCTGGTATTAGACATGGAAATATTTATTTAGTCAATTTTGACTCTGCCAACTCAGATATTTGCTTATTCAATTCTATAAGTAAATCAAATGAATTATGACATAAAAGGCTAGGACATATTAACCTTAGAACTATATCTAAGCTTTCTAAGGACAATCTTGTTAGAGGACTGCCTTCTGGTTCATACAAGAAGGAAGGACTCTGCAGGGCTTGTCAATTAGATAAGCAAACTAGAAGTAGTTTTAAATCTTTATCCAAGTGTGAGTCACCTAGGATTTTGTATTTACTGCATTTGGACCTTTTTGGACCTACTGCAATACAAAGTCTAGGAGGGAAGCATTACTCTCTAGTTATTGTAAATGACTTCTCAAGATTCACTTGGGTGTTCTTTCTTAGGAACAAGTCCGACACCTTCAATGTTCTGACATACTTTCTCAGGTCCATCAAGATTGAGTACTCTACTCTAGTTGCATTGATCAGAAGTGATCATGGCACTGAGTTTGAATCTCTTCTGATGAGAGAATTCTGTAGAAAAGAAGGGATCAAGTAATGTTTCTCTGCTCCTAGAACTCCTCAACAAAATGGGGTAGCTGAAAGGAAAAATAGAACCCTAATTGAATCAACAACTACATTGCTTGTTGATGCAAACCTGCCACTCTCTTTTTGGGCAGAGGCAGTGAACACATCAAATTATGTATTGAACAGAAGCTTGATACATAAACTTAAGGGCAAAACTCCCTATGAAATACTCAAGAATAAAAAGCCTAAGGTTAACTATTTTAAGATATTTGGCTGTAAATGTTATGTGCATAACAATGACAAGAAGTATCTAAGGAAGTTTGAAGCAAAAGCTGCTGAAGGCATATTCCTTGGATATTCTCTTTCTAGTAAAGCATACAGAGTTTACAACAAATCTACTCTTAAGATAGAAGAGTTTATGCATGTATCTTTTGATGAGACTAACATGTTAATTGAGGAGAGGAACACCACCTCTACTAAACATACTTTGTAGGTACCGGCTCTATGTGAAGAGCTTAATGGATTAGATCTACAGAAAGAAGATTCTCCACTTCCATCAACTCATAATATTGAAGACAGTGAAGAAGAGGATAATCCAGATCTTGCTGACAGTTCAAATCAAATGACAGCTGAACAAGTCCCTCAAGAAGAAACTATTGTTGACCCAACTCCAACTGTTGATCACATCACAGTTAGAGATCATCCAATATCTCAAATCATTGGAGATATTTCAGCAGGTGTTCAAACAATGCATCCACTACACCAAAATCAGATGCACACTGGTTTCCTATCCCAGATTGAACCTTAATCCATAAAAGATGCAGAACAAGTTCCAAATTGGATTCTTGCAATGCAAGAGGAGCTCAATCAATTTGAAAGGAACAAGGTATGGGATTTGGTTCCAAAACCAAAAGGCCATCCAGTTATTGGCACCAAGTGGGTCTTCAGGAACAAGCTAGATGATCAAGGAAACAAAGTCACAAATAAAGCAAGATTGGTAGCCCAAGGATATTCACAGGAAGAAGGAATTGACTATGATCAGACCTTTGCTCCTGTTGCAAGACTTGAAGCTATCAAGATTTTTCTGGCCTTTGCTGCATTCAAGAAATTCAAAGTATACCAGATGGATGTGAAGAGTGCATTCTTAAATGGAGACATCAAAGAAGAAGTCTATGTGGAACAACCACCAGGTTTCATCTCTCCAACTCACTCCTCTTATGTATTTAATCTTAATAAAGCTCTCTATGGTCTCAAACAAGCTCCTAGAGCATGGTATGAGACCTTAGCTAATTTTCTTTTGGAGAATAATTTCTGTAGAGGCATAGTTGATAAAACCCTATTTTTCACGATACATAAAAATCAAACTTTACTAGTTCAAATATATGTAGATGATATCATATTTGGCTCTAATGATTCAAATTTATGCAAAAGGTTTTCTAACCTAATGCAATCTAAATTTGAAATGAGTAGTATGGGTGAGTTATCATACTTCCTTGGTCTCCAAGTGAAGCAAACTCCAAATGGCATATTCATATCACAATCCAAGTATGCTAAGGAATTAGTGAAAATGTTTAGTATGTCTGATGCTTCCACCATGAAAACACCCATGCCCTCAAATGCTGTTGTAGACAATGATGAATCAGGGAAACCTGTTGATCAGAAAGTATATAGAGCAATTGTTGGCTCATTACTTTATTTAACAGCAAGTTGGCCTGATATAATGTTTGCTACATGTATTTGTGCTAGGTTCCAAGTTAACCCCAAAGAATCTCACCTTATTTTATTTAAATGAATTTTGAGATATATAAAGGGTTGTCCAAATCTAGGACTCTGGTATCCAGCAACTTCAGAATTTGAATAAACTGGATTCTCAGATTCTGATTATGCTGGATGCAGAGTAGACAGGAAAAGCACATCAGGAACTTGTCAGTTTCTTGGTGATAGGCTTGTGTCTTGGTTTTGTAAGAAACAAACATCTGTCTACATCAACAGCTGAAGCTGAATACATAGCTGCAGATAGTTTCTACTCACAGATATTGTGGATACAAAATCAGCTCCTAGACTATGGTATCAATCTAAATAATTCAATTATATTTTGTGACAATACTAGTGCAATATCTATAACACAAAATCCAGTACTCCATAGTAGGACTAAACACATAGAAATTAGGCACCACTTTATCAGAGATAATGTGGATAAAAATAAAATTTGCCTACAATTCATTTCTACTGATTTGCAAAGGGCTGATATTTTCACCAAGCCATTGGATGAAAAGAAACACATCTTCTTTATAAATCAATTAGGAATGATAGATGGAGATTCATTCAATTGAAAAAAAATTCTACTTATCCCATCCTTCATCGAACTGAGATCGACGAAATCTAGTCATTCGTCGAACGGAAATCGACGAAGTCATCTAGATCGTCGAACTGAGATCGACGAAAATCTATTTTTCGTCGAACGCAGTTTTGATGAAGCCTATTTTTCTGAATCTTTCCTTATAATCAATTCTTTTTCATTTTAACTTTATGCCTGCAGAATTGCTTCTCTTTCCAGTTCCATTGCACTTGATCTCTATTTTATTTTGCAGGAACATTAGTAATATTTCTTCAAAAAGATTGCATCCTTCCCTACTTCCTCATATGTCCCTTCTTCTAGGGGCCTAGCTTCAGGCCTTCCTGAAACTAGGCAGAGGGAGATGTCTTGAAGAAGCTCCTTTTTGTTAGGGGGAGATACTTTCCTTTTGACAGGGGGAGATATTTTGAAGAAACTCCTTTATGATAGGGGAAGATGTTGTATGAAGATGCTCAAAGTTTCAAGGGGAGATGTTGTATGAAAAAGAAAAGAAAAATCATTCAGTTGATGAAGAAGCATGTTTTCAGTTCTTGATAAAGCTCACAGCAGTTTGTAGTTTTAGTTTTGTTTCAGATTCAGATATAGCAGATTCAGATAAAGCAGATTCAAATGCAGATTGGTAGCAAAGCAGATTAAGAAATAATTTTTGTTAGAGCAGATAAAATTCAGATCAACAAATTCAGAAAGCTGAAAAATGCAGATTCAGAACTGTTGTTTGATATAGCAGATACAACTCAGATAATCAAATTCAGAAAGCTGAAGGCTATGTCAGAATTCAGAAAAGCAAAAGGTTCTAATTTATTTGTTTTTATTAGTTTTGTTTTCAATGTAAAATTTCAAAACTCAAACAATCATATTTTATATATCTGCTGAAATATTTAAAGTCTGTCAGATATATATGCTCTGTTGTTTATTTTATTATTCAATTTTGTCAAATAATGTCCTAACCCAAATAGGGGGAGATTGTTGGAATAACCCTATTACTGATTTGGGCTAGGATCACTATCTGTTTATTAGGACTAAGTTGACCACAATGTATAGTCTTAAGGGTCAAGGTTTTAGGCTGTTAGAACTAAGGAAAAGATAAGTTTTCTGCGTTCGACGAACTCCACACTGCGTTCGACAAACTCAATCCTGCGTTCGACGAACGGCATGCTCCTGCATTAGACGAACTTGCCAAGGTTCTGCGTTCGACGAACTCATTCTGTGTTCGACGAACTCCTCTCTGCGTTCGACGAAATGCTCTCAGCGTTTGACGAACTCAACTCTGCGCTCGAAGAATAAGTAACAAGATGCTCAGATCGATGAACTCAGTTCTTCCAGGCAGATTTAAGCAGTTTATGTTTGAGATCGATGAACTCAACATTGTGTTCGACGAAATTTATTCAGATCGACAAAAATTCTCTTCAGCCGATTTATTTCAGAAGATCAGTTATATTATTCTCTGAACTCAAATTTATCAGCAACGACTCTATTTATTCCAGATAAGTCAAGGATTATATCTTTCCAATTATTTATTCCTTTCCATTCTCTTCCTGAGAAAATAGTCGTTTGGCGGAAAAGGATATCATTAATTAAAAAGGAAAAAGAATTAAAGTCTTGCTTGCAGTTCCAAGAAATAATCCTCCAGATTATTTTATTCCTTAATTTAAGGGATTTGAATTTCAAATCTGTCAGAGATTTTCTTTAAGGGAAAAATAAAAAGAAGAAGAAGCAGATATAGTATTTTTATTTTACAGTTTATCAGCACAACAAGATAGAGAAGAAGAATACTGTCGAGAGAAAATATACAGAAATAAGAAAAGAAAAAGCTTCACAGATCTTCATCTTCTACATCAGCACCATCTTATTCTCTGAGAACAACATCAACATACTTATCTCAGATCTCTGCTGCAAGTTCTAGATCTTCAAAGAGCAACAAACAATCTGAGAAACATTTTGTCTCTCAGATTCATCAGCTATCAGGAAGATACAGGAAGATATTACATTCAAGAGAAAGCTTCATCCTCAACTGTCAACCATTTTCAATCAGACAGGGGGAGCTTTACATCAACACATTCCACTAGAGTCTTCTCTCAGATTATTGACAGAGAAGAACATCTTAACTCTCTTTATCGCCTCTTGTACATGGTTATAACTCCCTTCAAAAGTTAACCCCTTGGTGGCAGGGCACCTGAACAAAAACATGTAGTTTGGTTAGAGCACCTGATCAAAAGCTCCTTGGTGTTTGGACACCTGATCAAAAATCCATTGGTGATAGGGCACCGGATAAAAAACCTAGTGGAATCCTACCAAGGGTGGTAGAAGAGTAGACGTACCCAGGTTTATTGGGGAACAACTATAAAATCCTTGTGTCCTCTGTGTTTGTGTGATTTTCTGTATTGTGTTGTGTGCACTCTTTGTGTTTATTTTTTAAACTCACTCAATACACATATAAGTATCACTATTTTAATTCTGCTATAAAATTAAGTGAAAAACTTTTTAATACTCTATTCACCCTCCCTCTAGAGTGACTTTAAGATCTAACCTCACTTTCAATTGGTATCAGAGAATTCATCTGATATCAGAGGACTTTCAAACTTGCACTATTCACTATGGATAAAAGAGCACAAAACATAATTGTCAATGCTATTGATGACTCTACATTTCAGAACTTGGTACACTACACAACTGCCAAGGAAATGTGGGATACATTAGTAGTATATATGGAAGGGACAGCTGAAGTGAGGGATGATTGAAAGTCACTCCTCAACTAAGAGTATGAAGCCTTCAGGCAGCTCAACCAGGAGAGCATCTCTATGTGCTATGAGAGGTTCTTCAGAATAGTCAATGAGTTGAGAACCTATGAGAGAGTGTTCACTGATTATGAGCTGAATGATAAGTTCCTTAGATCTCTAACTAGGGATTGGGACACAAAAATCTGTGCTATCAGGGAAGTGGCTAAGCTTGTTAAGACCCCCACTCATACACTGTTTGGAAAACTGCTCTCTTATGAGATGTAGCTGTCTGCAAGAAAGGAAGAGGACACCTCAACAAGGGCTCGGGCAAGGGAGAAATCTGTAGCTCTCAAAGTTGACTGCTCCAAGAAAAGCAAGGGTAGGATGGTGTCTCCTCCAAGGAGAAGTGCTGAATCTAAAATCAGCACCTCAGATAGCTCTTCCTCTGATGAACAGTTTGCTGCCTTCTCAAGGCAGTTCAAGAAGATGAGGAGGAGGAAGCAATGGAAGAACAAGCCCTCCTCCTCATCACACTCCAATAAAGACCACAGGAAACCTGAAAGACATCACCTAAAGGGTGACAGGTATGATTCCAAATCTAGTAAACATGTTTCAAATAACATAATTTGATATTGCTGCAGCAAACCTGGACATGTCATAGCTGATTGTCCAGCCAAAAGAAAGGAGAAAGGTGATAAGAAGAATCATCACCAAAAGGATAGGAAGGGTGAAAAATCCTTCCTAGCAAAGAAAGGAAAAAGCTAGAGTGAATCTGAATCCTCAACTTCAGATTCAGAGAATGAAGAAGAAGCCTACATAGGGCTGTTTGCAGCAGAAGAAGATGAAGATTATCCTGATGCCAAGGTTGGAGTCAGGGCCCCTCTATTATACTTAGATAGTGATATAGAGGAGGATGAAGAGGACAATGTTCAACTAGGCCTCATGGCCATCACTGATGAGGAGGACAGTCAGAACATCTCAGAAAATGAACATGTATTAATTCATTCCTTATCCTCTTCTGATTATGAGACTGACCCAGAATCTGGAGGACCTTCATCAATTGATGGAAGTGATTCAGAAGCTGAGGTGGATGTTAATCAATTGATTGACAAGTATGATGACTCTTGGAAGCTCTGAAAAGGAGCAAAAAGCTAGCCAAGAGGCAAGCCCAAGAGATTGATTCCCTTAAGATGGAAAAATAAGAATGCACTGAATCTTCTACTAAGATGAATCAGATGTATAGAGAAATTAGCTATCTGAAGGGGATAACTATCACCCATCTGAGTGCCACATCCCTGAAGAACAAGTTCATCAAGGATCTCGAGGAGAAGCTTATGAAAGAAAGAAGCCTAGTGGCTCAATTCTCCAAGCAAAAATCTGTGCTCCCTATTATTGAATCCTTCTCTTCTCAATCCAATAGAAGAGGACTAGGATTCAATAAAATAGAAGCAGGAGAAGGGAGTGGAGAAAAGAGCAGGAGTAAGGTTAAGCCTCAAACCACCTTTCAAAAGGTATTACTCCCTTCCAACAGGTATGACCATGAAAGCATGTATGGTCACTAGAAGAATGGAAGTACCTATAGGAAGGAAAACACTCCTTCCCACAGTGGAAGAAAGGGAATGGGATTGAGTGCAATGAAGGCTCCCCATGAGGAAATTTAAATGGCCCAACCTGGACCATTTGTATTTGGTGCATCAGCCCCTTCATTCAAGAATAAGAAAGCAAGCCCTTCTAAGGTTGATTCAGCCAAGAACATGACTGCTGTCAAAGCAGTGGACATTGCTAACTGCTCAGTGTATTATGCCATCAAAACTTGCATTGCCCAAAAGCCAAAGCAAGCTGATGCCATTAATACAAAGACCTCTAAGACTGTCCACAGATTGACTTTCAGCCAAATCCTTGCTGAAAGAAACAAGAGAAAAGTTGTTGTCTCTCCTACTGAACATGTGGACTGTGTTGCACACCCCTCAAGAAATGTTCAGAAGAGGAGATACAATATTCATGAATGTTGTTGCTGTGGTAAAGTAGGACACTTTGCCATAGACTATTGGCACAATCCTAATGTGTCATGTGCAAAGATGAGCCTTCCTGCAAAGGGTGCAGCTAGTGTAAGGTCATTTCATCATGCTAACAAGTACCTAGGACCCAAAGCTATTTGGGCTCCTAAGGATAACTAAACTCCTTCTTGTAAGATAGTGCAAGTACCAGCCTCAACCACATTTGGTACTTGGACAGTGGGTGCTCAAGGCACATGGCAGGAACAAGAAATCTTCTACAAGACAACAAGGCTGTGAAGAATGGACCCAAAGTTATCTTTGGGGGTCAGAAAAGGGAATCACCAAAGGATATGGTATGATCTCTAATGACATAGTCTCACTTACATGGGTAGCTTATTTTGAAGGGTTGCAACACAACCTAGTAAGCATAAGTCAACTATGTGATCTAGGATATGTCATTGAATTCCACAATGACAAGTGCTTGATTAAAAAGTCTAAAGACTTAGAGACCATTCTCTCAGGCACTAGGAATGGGAATGTTTATTGCTTAGACTTTATATGTAATTATTTTCTTACATCTGTTTGTCTAGTAGTTAATGAGAATGAGTCCCTTTGTGTTCAATAGCACAAGAGACTTGCTCACATTAACTGCAAGACAGTGTATAGACTATTCTCTAAAAACCTATTTAAGAATAGTCCTAATATAAAATGTATTAAAAGTGATCCCTGTCGTGCTTGACAAATGGGTAAGCAAACAAGGGCCACCTTTAAAAGTATTGGCTCCATAGACACTGAAAGATGTCTTTATCTCTTGCATATGGACTTGTTTAGTCCTTTTGCCAATTCAGAGCCTAGGTGGGAAGTTGTATACTTTGGTGATTGTTGATGATCACTCAAAATATACATGAGTATTCTTCCTAAAGAAGAAGTCTGATACTCTAAATATCTTTATAACTCATGTCAAAGCAATTCAGAATGATTTGCAATGTGCTGTGGTCAGGACTAGAACTGACCATGGCACAGAATTTCAATCTAAAGCTATGACAAGGTTTTGTTAAGAATATGGTATCACCCAAGAGTTCTCCTCCCCAAGGACTCCACAACAAAATGGTGTGGCTGAGAGGAGGAATAGGGCCTTGATAGAAGTTGGGTGAACACACTTAGTGACTCCTCACTCCCAGAATACTTTTGGGCTGAGGCAGTCAATATTGCATGTCATGTTCTCAATAGAGCATCCATCAATAAGGTTCATGGAATAACTCCCTATGAGATTCTGAAAGGCAAACAACCTACAATTTCATACTTTAGAATCTTTGGCTCCAAATGCTACATTTTAAACAATGGAAAATATCAATTAAGAAAGTTTGCAGAGAAATGCAATGTGGGTGTTCTTGTTGGCTATAGCTCACATAGTAGAGCTTATAGAGTGTATAACAAGAAAACTCATGTTGTAGAGGAGTCTATGCATGTAGTATTTGATGAGACCAGCCTAATATATAAGGGTTGTTCTAGATCTTCTGTCTTGACAGGAAATGAACAAGATTTGGAAAGGATGTCTATACAAGACACATCCAGCAGCAGCAAAGCTTATTTTGATGATGCCATCCCTGAAGAGGAAGAAGTCAATGCTGATGAAGACACTGCTGAACTAGCAGAAACTGCACAGCAAGTTAAGAACAGACTGCCTACAGATGTAAGACATCTAAGGGATCATCCAAGAGAATAAATAATTGGAGATCAGAATCAAGGTGTATTAACCAGAAGCAGGGCTCATAATGAAGCCCTATTCTTGAGCTTCCAATCATAAATGGAGCCTATGAAATTTGAAGAAGCCAACCAAGACACCTTTGGATTCAAGCTATGCAAGAAGAACTTCTACAATTCAAGAGATGCAAGGTATGGAAATTGGTGCCAAAACCTCAAGGACACAATATCATAGGTACCAAATGGATTTATAGGAACAAGTTAGATGAAAATGGCACAATCATAAAGAACAAGGCAAGGCTGGTAGCCAAGGGGTATAGACAGGAAGAAGGGATAGACATTGATCAAACCTTTGCCCCTGTTGCAAGGTTGGAAGCAATTAGGCTATTCCTTGCCTATGCTGCCCACAAGGGGTTCAAAGTGTATCAAATGGATGTCAAATCAGCCTTCCTCTATGGTGACTTGAAGGAAGATGTATATGTTGAACAACCATCAGGTTTTATACATCCTACCCTCTCTAGTCATGTTTACTTAGGAAAGCTCTTTATGGTCTTAAGCAAACCCCCAGGGCTTGGTATGAGACATTGTCTAGCTTTCACCTCAAGAACAAGTTCTTGAGGAGAAAGATAGATAGCACATTATTTCTTAGGGAAACAAGGGGCAAGTGTCTCCTAGTCCAAATATATGTTGATGACATAATATTTGGGTCTACTGATGACAATCTCTGCAAAAGGTTTGCCATCCTAATGCAGGGGGAGTTTGAGATGAGAAGCATGAGAGAGCTCAAGTACTTTTTAGGCCTCCAAGTAAAACAGTCTGATGAAGGTATATTCATTTCTCAGACCAAGTGCACTAGGGAGCCTATCAAGAAGTTTGATATGGAATCAGCTTCCACCATGAAAACTCCCATGGGGTCCAACATTTCCCTGGACAAGGATGAGAAGGGCAAGGCCTTTGATGAATCCATGTACAGGTGCATCATTGGATCCCTGTTATATTTAACTGCTAGTAGACTAGATATTATGTATGCTACATGTGTGTGTGCTAGGTACTAGGTATGTCCAAAGAAATCTCACTACTCAGCTGCAAAGAGGTGATGTAGGCCACCAGATTGCGGCGGTCGCACGCGACTTCGAACAAAGGACTCTCGCCGCTCCGCTCTACCCAAATATAAAATAAACGCAGCCCTCGAATATGCTTATTATTAATTTAACGCAACGTACGGGTAGCAACCGTTAGAGTATGAATATAGGCTATAGGTCTATATCCACACAAGCTAAATGGAATAATATTGATTCCGGACGAGCGCGGTGTTGTACCAAAGAAAAATTCACCAAAATAAGTCGATTCGAAAAGGGTGGATGTTTCCCCAACAAGAACAAAGCAAGGATTGCCAATCCTTTTTCGGACGTTTCTGAAATATCAAAGATAATGCAAAATCCACAAGAAAATAGCCACGAAAATTCATTGATTCCAAAGTCATGCCAAAAACTCAACCACCACAAGAAAATCTAAGAAAAGAAAACTCTTTAGTAGAAAGTTTCGTTACCCACTCGGAGTTTGTAGATCCGAGATATTGGATCCACAACAATCGATCGTTCCTTCCACTAGCCCACCGGAGATGAGCCGATGAAGATGTACACGTCCGTCTTCGCCGAACCGCACCCGAGAGAGTTTCCCGATTCTGGTGTTGCACCTTGGATCCTCCTCTTTGTATTGGCCGAATCCTTGAGAGAAGTGGGCTGGTTTTCGAGAGAAGGGTATGGGGGATACGGATTTGGAAGTGAGGGGAGGATGAGGTGGAGTAGGAGGAGGGAGAAGAGAGGGAAGGGTGGAGGAAAGGAGGTGGCCGGCGGCCTTGAGGGGGAAGAGGGGTCTTGGCCGAACCCTAGAGAGGAACGGAGAGAGAGGGGCGGCAATTTAGAGGGGGAGAGAACTTAGGTTTTCAATTTTCATTCATCAACTAGGTTTTACATCAAGTCTTGGCCTTATATATGGCCTTACACACAACAATGGCTATATGCAGCCCAAAATAAACTAAAACAGCAATGGCCGGCTAAACGCAGACCGATATAAGTAAATGCAGCAAAGATTGGCTAAATGCAGGCCAAATTAAATGTCCAACATAACAAAATGAAAAATAGTAATTTAAATACGGTTCTTCATGTGCCGCGGGCGAAGGTTGTAACGTTGCCCGTCAAGTTCACCGTGGTGCCGCAAGTCCTTGGATGGTGGTGGTTGATCACCAACAACGTCTTCATCATGTTGTGGGTCGTCGTCCCCATCAACCCTCCCCCGCTCGAAAGTACTCATCACTGATGAGGGAGCGTGCAAGTACCGATGTAGGAGGGCTTTGTCCAGAAGGGCCACCTCCGAGGCAGAGAGCCAGGCATCATCAGAGGCGGGGTGGTCATGCCATCGGATCAAGAATCGTCGCGTGTCACCATGCTGAGAGGGAAGCACCTCATCCTGTATAATCCTGTCAGGCACAAAAATAGTTTTGGGGAAACTTGGAAAGGCGTTAGTCGAAGAAGAAGAAAATGTAGCAAATTCATTAGGCGACATACCTCCAGTAGCAGCTGATGGAGAGAACGATCCAGATAAAACTTCACCCCCAAACCCATTAGAATTGGTAGTGGACAGAAACGGGGAGACAGAAAATTCAGGTGGTGGTGAGCTATATGGCGTTAAATCAAAAACGTTGAAAATAGGGGATATACCCCAATCAGTGGGTAATTCCAAGAGATAAGCATTCTCTCCTAATTTCTTTAAAATACGAAAAGAACCGGCTCTCCGATTTGCCAATTTCTTTATGGTTCTTGTTGGAAACCGTTCAGGGGAGAGACGCACCATAACAAAATCGCCAACTTTAAAATGGATTTCCATTCTATGTACGTTTGCGTTAGCTTGATAAGTGGCATATTGTTTGGTTAACGTTTGATTTATGTGTTTATGTAGGGCGTGAACATGCGAGGCGAAATCCTGTGCAAATTGACTAAATTTATAAGATGGCGGTAATGAGACTAAATCAAGTGGCAAGGGTAACTTGTAGCTGTGTACGATTTCATTGGGTGAGAGTCCGGTGGACCTATTTTTGGAGTTATTGTAGGCCAATTGTGCATGTGGGAGGATGAGATCCCAAGTGCCCCTGTGATCCCCCACAATACAATGAAGTAAACTACCCAAACTCCTATTAACTACCTCCGTTTGGCCATCCGCTTGTGGATGGTAAGCCGAGGAAAATAAGAGCTTGGTTCCCATGATCTTCCATAAAGTTTTCCAAAAATAACTCGTGAATTTCACGTCCCTATCAGTGACAATAGTTTTAGGGACACCCCTATGCCCTACGACCTCTTTAAAAAATAATTTAGCGACGTGAGACGCATCATCAGTTTTGTGACAAGCAATGAAGTAGGCCATCTTCGAAAACCGGTCAACGGCCACCATAACGGAGTCGTGACGTCTAAACGTGACGGGAAGGACTAGGACAAAGTCCATGCTAACATCTTCCCAAGGAACGGAAGGAATTCGGAGGTGGGTATATAGACCCGCATTCATCTTATTCCCTTTTCCTAATTGACACGCTCTACAACTTCCAACCACCTTGTGTACTATAGACTTGAGACCGGGCCAATAAAATTTTTCCTCCACTAAGGTAATGGTTTTATCACGCCCAAAGTGGCCGCCGAGACCGCCACTATGCAATTCCCATACTATAAAGTGGCGAAGGGAAGAACGAGTGATGCATAGCTTAGCGTGCTTAAATAAATATCCATCACGGAGATAGTACGCAGAAATGGTCGTGGGTGACTCGCCCTGGGTGGACAAATAGATTTCTTTAAAATCTGGACAATGAACATACTCGTCCCTAATACGTTCAAAACCTACGACCTTAACCTCTAGTGGTCAATAAAAGAGAGACGCGGCTAAGAGCATCTGCTACCCGGTTAAGATTGCCCTTCAGATGTTTAATGTTAAAGGAGTACTCCTGCAGGAAGGAAACCCATTTCGCGTGGCGGGGGATGATTTTACCTTGCGAGTTGACGAACCGTAACGCCTCGTGATCGAAAGTATAACAAACTCCTTAGGAAGGAGGTAGTGCCGCTAGTGTTGGAGACACCGAATAATGGCATAAAATTCACGATCGTAGTTGGAGTAGTTGAGCTTAGGTATCGCAAGCTTCTCACTAAAGTAGCCAACCGGATGCCCCTCTTGACTTAAAACGCCTTCAATACCAATCCCGGATGCATCACAAGACAACTCAAAGACCTTATTAAAATCCGGTAATCACAAGAGGGGTGCTTCCGACATCCGGGCCTTAATCGTGTGGAACGCTTTGGTGGCGGATTTTGACCACACAAAGTCACCTTTCTTCATGCACTCCGTGATGGGAGCCATGATGCTACTAAAATCGCATATGAACCGGTGGTAGAAGGTGGCTAAACCATGGAAACTTCTAACTTCCCTAATATTGGTGGGTTCCGGCCAATCCACTATGGCCTGGACCTTCTTAGGATCTACGTGTATGCCCTCCGATAACAATGTATCCTAGGAACTCCACCGACGATACATAGAACGTGCACTTCTTAATATTGACAAACAGTTTCTCCATTCGGAGCGTCTCCAAAATAATCTTCAAGTGCCCCTCATGATCGGAAGTCGTGGTGCTAAAAATGAGTATATCATCAAAATAGACAACGATGAACTTCCCCATATAAGGTTGAAATACGTGAGTCATCATCCGAGAAAACGTACTTGGGGCATTGGAGAGCCCGAATGGCATTACTAGCCACACATAAAGTCCTTCCTTCGACATAAACGCTGTCTTCCACTCATCCCCTTCTCTAATCCGTATTTGGTGGTAGCCACTCCTAAGATCCAATTTCGAAAAGATTGTGGCCCCGGCTAACATGTCCAACAGATCGTCCAAACGCGGGATGGGGAAATGGTATTTAATAGTGATTTTATTAATGGCCCTACTGTCCACACACATTCTCCATGACCCGCCTTTCTTGGGTGCTAGCAAGGCGGGTACGGCGCATTGGCTTTTACTATGACGAATAAATCCATTTTGCAATAATTCAGCAATTTGGGTTTGCAACTCAGCGTGGGCGGACGGATTCAATCGATATTGCGGTAGGTTGGGTAGGGAGGAACCCGGAATGAGATCAATGGCATGTTGGATATCCCACAATGGAGGTAATGTTGCGGGCAACTCTTCCGATACACGTCCTTATATTCTTCTAAAAGATCACGCAACGTCGGCGGTAGACTCTCGAACGATGGCTCGTCGCCCTTGACTTGTAGACAAACTAGCGCATAAAGGATACCCTCTACGAAGGAGTGACGCTCGAGCTCTTTCCTACCAATTATAGTTAATGTTTTCTTCTCAGCGGGCACAATTGTGTCTGAAGAGGCGATCGAGGGATCCTTAGGGGGAGTGGGCGTCAAGGTAACGGTCTTGCCGTTAAAGTTGAACTCATAGGTGTTTGCACGGCCAAAGTGAGTCACATCATAATCAAAGAGCCACGGACGCCCCAATAATACCTGACAAACGTCCATAGGGATAACGTCGCACCCAACCTTATCTACGTATCCCTTAATAGTTAGCGGCACTAGACATCGCTTAGACACCCCAATTGAAGTTTTGTTGACCCAAGCAATCTTATATGGTTGGGGGTGTGGTTCCGTGCTTAATTTCATTCGAGTGACCGCATTTTCAGAAATTACGTTCATACAAATCCCGCTATCAATAATCAGTTTACACCACTTATCACCGCTTTTAAAATTCAGAGAAAATATGCTCGTCCTATTATACTCGTCCAATACTCGCGGGGTAGCTAAGATGCAACGCATCACTATCATGTAAGACTCATTTTCCATATCACTAGGCTCGCCTTCAGACTCATCCGCGGCCTCATAAACAATTTCAGCGGGTTCGGAGGGAGAGCCCATAAGTGCTAAGGGCTTCGTTTTGGTGGGGCACTCACTAGCGTAGTGCCCTTGTATCCCGCAAGTGAAACATGTGGCGTTAGTCTTACTAATCCGCACTATCGGAACTCTCTCACCGTGGGACTCCGGACGTTCCTAGAGGTAATGACTACAGAATTCGAATCAGTCGACCGAAACTTTCCTTTGTCCCGCATGGAGGACGAAGGTGGGGTCCCAAAAGGGACTGTCTTTTCTGGAATGCCTGTCCCTTGGACTTGTGGGCATTGTGCTTTTCTATATCCAAGGAGGCATTGAATGTCCTGTTAAGGTCCGTATGACCATAACGCAGGAGTTTGCCTTGGATGTCCGGGTTGAGTCCCTTGCGAAAACGGGATAGCGTAACCTCGGGCATTTCACGGACGTCACACCGTACCATCAAGTCCTTAAGGAGTCCCATGTACTCCGCTACCGATTTGCTCCCCTGACGATGGGTGGCTAACTCGTCGAACATTTGAGTTCGGTGATACGCCGGGACATATTGGTCAGTCAGAAGTGCTTTCATGGCAGCCCACCCAATTGGGGGTACTCCATTTACGGCACCGAGACGCCTCTCTTCGTTCAGCCATAATGTTTTGGCCCTACCCAGAAGCTTCTCCTAGCAACCCGAACCTTCTCAACGTCGATCAGGTTGTGCCACTCAAAATAGGACTCGATCTCCATGATCCAGTCTAAAAATACTTGGGGCTCACCCATACCATCGTATGATGGTGCATCTATCTTAACGACCCTAGTGACGCCGAGCTCATATGGAGCTCGAGGCGCTTGCTCATCGTCCTGATCAAGGGGAGGGTTTCGTCTCTCAGTTCGCTGGTTGGCAGCGGGATTACGAGGCGCCGCTTGATTTATGGCCAGCCCTTGTATTAATTGAGTGAGGGCATCGAACCTCTCGTTAAACTCTTCCCGAAGCTCCGCAATCGTCGTCGGAGCGTGCTCAACCTCATGGTCGTCTGCCATGTATGAAGTGGATGGGGAATACTCCGTACCACGCCTCGTGCGCATACGCGGAAGAACAAGAGATTTTCTTTAGTAAAAATAGCTTTACGCGCTTAACTAGTAGGCGAATGAAAATACCCTTTCAGACTTTTGTGCTTAAAAAAATAAGGAGAATTTTTAGAATTTTTTTTTGTAATTTTCTGCAGATTTAATTCTTGCGACAATACGGTGATGGCCAGCTATCGGCAGACCAGGGAACGGTGCTGACACGGACAAAATTATAACGTCTCCTATTTTCAGGCCAACCTAACGTGGACGAATCAAAAAAATTTCTGTATTAATGTTGTTGGAAATAAGTGCAGGAAGCTACAGAAAATTTTTCAGATTTTTTTGACAAGTTTTAAAATTCTGAGGTTTTTACTACACGCAGACCAATCCGAAAATTTCAGATTTAGACCGTGCTAACGAACGCACCGATTAGAGGGCGGATAGCCTAAAGATCTGAGAGTAAGGATTGTGTCGAGATAGAACTCAACACAACCTAGCTCTGGTACCAAATTTGATGTAGGCCACCGGATTGCGGCGGTCGCACGCGACTTCGAACAAACGACTCTCGCCGCTCCGCTCTACCCAAATATAAAATAAACGCAGCCCTCGAATATGCTTATTATTAATTTAACGCAGCGTACGGGTAGCAACCGTTAGAGTATGAATATAGGCTATAGGTCTATATCCACACAAGCTAAATGGAATAATATTGATTCCGGACGAGCGCGGTGTTGTACCAAAGAAAAATCCACCAAAATAAGTCGATTCGGAAAGGGTGGATGTTTCCCCAACAAGAACATAGCAAGGATCGCTAATACTTTTTCGTACGTTTCCGAAATATCAAAGATAATGCAAAATCCACTAGAAAATAGCCACGAAAATTCGTTGATTCCAAAGTCACGCCAAAAACTCAACCACCACAAGAAAATCTAAGAGAAGAAAACTCTTTTGTAGAAAGTTTCGTTACCCACTCGGAGTTTGTAGATCCGAGATATTGGATCCACAACAATCGATCGTTCCTTCCACTAGCCCACCGGAGATGAGCCGATGAAGATGTACACGTCCGTCTTCGCCGAACCGCACCCGAGAGAGTTTCCCGATTCCGGTGTTGCACCTTGGATCCTCCTCTTTGTATTGGCCGAATCCTTGAGAGAAGTGGGCTGGTTTTCGAGAGAAGGGTATGGGGGATACGGATTTGGAAGTGAGGGGAGGATGATGTGGAGTAGGAGGAGGGAGAAGAGAGGGAAGGGTGGAGGAAAGGAGGTGGCCTGCAGCCTTGAGGGGGAAGAGGGGTCTTGGCCGAACCCTAGAGAGGAAAGGAGAGAGAGGGGCGGCAATTTAGAGGGGGAGAAAACTTAGGTTTTCAATTTTCATTCATCAAATAGGTTTTACATCAAGTCTTGGCCTTATATATGGCCTTACACACAACAATGGCTATATGCAGCCCAAAATAAACTAAAACAGCAATGGCCGGCTAAACGCAGACCGATATAAGTAAATGCAGCAAAGATTGGCTAAACGCAGGCCAAATTAAATGTCCAACATAACAAAATGAAAAATAGTAATTTAAATACGGTTCTTCATGTGCCGCGGGAGAAGGTTATAATGTTGCCCGTCAAGATCGTCGTGGCGCCGCAAGTCCTTGGATGGTGGTGGTTGATCATCAACAACATCTTCATCATGCTGTGGGTCGTCGTCCCCATCAAGAGGATTCTAAGATACCTTAAAGGCAGCCTACATCTTGGCCTTTGGTACCCTAGGAGCAATGATTTTGAACTAACTGAATTTTCAGATGCAGATTTTGCAGGCTGCAAAGAAGACATGAAAAACATAAGTGGCACTTGTCAATTCCTAGGAAGAAAGTTGATATCATGGAGAAGCAAAAAACAGACAAGTGTAGCTATCTCCACTATTGAGTCTGAATATATTGCTACAGGGAGCTGTTGTGCACAACTATTGTGGATTCAACACCAGCTAGAGGACTACAACCTCAAGGTAAGTAACTCTCCTCTTTATTGTGACTCATCCAGTGCTATCTCTATTGCTAAGAATCCTGTCTCTCACAGCAGGACTAAGCATATAGAAATAAGATATCATTTTATAAGAGAACATATAGAATCTCAAGATATCTGCCTTAAATTTGTCCCCACTGAGAGTCAAGTGGCTGATATCTTCACCAAGCCATTGGATGAGGCCAAGTTTAATGCCTTCAAGATTGAACTAGGAATGTTAAATGTAGAATAGTGTAAAACACTTCATTCTTCTAATCTTGATTTGATATAACTTAAAATGTTGATACATCAACCCTTTGAGAGACATGATTAGGCATTCAAGTAATCCTATCTCTAATGATTTTAAAGTAGTATGATCAGCTTAAACTAGAATAATTTATTTCAGCTGAGCTTCAGGTTGCACTTAGACAGCTGAGAAAAGTCTCAGTTCGACGAACTCTTTCTTGGGTTCGACGAACGTCGTGTTTCAGTTTGACGAAATTGCTCCTGAGCTCGACGAATTCAGTCTTCCAGCCAGTTCGGCAGATTTTGTCTTCAGTTCAACGAACTCCAGTTTGAGTTCGACGAACTCAACTTTGTGTTCGACGAACTCCAGTTTGAGTTCGACGAACTCAACATTATGTTCATCAAATTAATTCAGTTCGGCGAACCCCAGATTCAGTTCGTCGAACTCAGCTTTATGATGTAGTTTCAAGTGCAACCCTAGTTGACCCATTTACACTTACAATTATAAGAGCAATCAAATCCAATTACTAGGTTTAATCTTACCTAAGTCTTAAGCCATATAAATAGCCAATCTGATTAGTGAAAAGCACACAACCCTTCTCTTCCAGCCGCCGAGACGAATCACCTACTCTTCCGTCCCAGCGCATTCTGTTGGAACACTAGTTTTGATTTGAGTTAGGATCCATCTTTGGTCTAAAGTTTCTATCATAACACATCTTTTATAAACTAGATCAAATCTCATTAAGTCAGAAGACACAGAAATGAATATGATATAAACTGCGATCGGCGAAAAGCTAGCAGAGCTCGACGAAATATCAAGGAAGCTGCGTCCGACGAAAACAAGCAGCGATCGACGAAATATCAAGGAACCTGCGTTCGACGAAAATAAAGCAGCGATCGACGAAATAGCTCTGAAGTTGAGTTCGACGAAAACCAAGCAGAGCTCGACGAAAGTTCATCAATGATCATATCGACAAACGTCGAGCTCAGCCCGATGAACTTCAAGCTGAGATCGACGAAATATTATCAGCTTTATAAATTCTCATTTCTCAGCTCGATTAAATTTCTATATGTTGTCAGATCTGATAAAGCAATATTTTGAATGTTTTCTGTTTATATATTACTGCCTTCCTTTGAATTAATTGTCACTGCCTCACAATAATGATATAGCCATTGCAGAACAATTAAATGATATAGCTGTTGCAGAACAATTATTGATATAGCCATTGCAGAACAGCTTAAATTAAAGATGGCAGTTTATCTTCTCGATGAGTCTAGTTGATAAAAGAGACTTATCTCTTTCTTTTTTCCATGAAGAAATATAGAAGACAAGAGAGAAGCTCTCCAGATTACATAGACACAGAGAAAGCACAAAGAAGAGAGAGAGACAGAGAACATAATATTATTATCTATCTTATTTGCTAACTCTTCTCTGCAGATCATCTTCATCCTGAGACACTTAATCCAGATCATTTGCTCAGTATCTTAACTGCAGAAGAAGAAGAAAGGAGTACTACATTCTAGAGAAGAAGCTTCCTCACCTGATCATCAAACACTACTCAAATCAGGGGGAGCTCTTCAACATCATCAAGGATTCACTAGAGTCTTCTCTGAAAGAGAAGAACAATATATTTTTGTTTTATTCTAACTGTATAAAGGGTTATAACTCCCTTCAAAAGTTACAGCCATTGGTGGCAGGGCACCAGATCAAAAACCTGTAGTTGGGTTAGAGCACCTGATCAAAAGCTCACTTGGTGTGTGGACACCTGATCAAAACCCCCTTGGTGGCAGAGCACTCGATCAAAAACCTGTAGTGGAATTCTACCAAGTGTGGTAGAAGAGTAGACGCACCCAGGTTTAGTGGCGAACAACTATAAAATTCTTGTGTCGTCTGTGTTGTGCTTATTTTGCTGTGCTTCCTTATTTTATTTTATAACTCACTCTGCAATACACATATAAGTAACACTATTTTAAATCCGCTATAAAATTAAGTGAAGAACCTTTTAAAACTCTATTCACCCCCTCTAGAGTAACTTTAAGATCTAACCTCACTTTTAATTGGTATCAAAGCATTGTTGATTGCATCAATTCACTTTCAACTGATATCAATTGACTTTCAATTGGTATCAGAGGTTGGTTGATTCTTTACAGGCTAACACATGAATCAAAAAGATCAATTAGATCTTAAATTTATTTTAGAGTTTTCTTTTTCATGGCACAAGAAGAATTTTCAAGTATCAGTCTGTGAAATTTTCCGTAGATCTAGGAGTGAGCAGGAATCGTACAACTTAAAGTTACAGCCAACAACCAGAAGCACATAAAGCAAAGCAATCTTTATTGATAACAACAGAAATCTTCATTACACAATGAGGTATACATGGCGAGACATGATTTTGCCAGTACACAAAACCAAAGGAAAAATACAATGATGAAGAAAGATAACTAGCGGTAAGAACACATAAGCCGCCTAACCGCGCGGCCAGGGTGTTCGCGCTACTAGAAAAGGAGACCGCGTGAACAGACTACTGGCGAGTTGAACAACACCACTGAAACTCTGCGCCCTCCCGAACTCCACTGATTCTCCCGAACTCCAACAACCCACACTGCAAGCCGCAAGACCGCCCAGACACTTTAGAAGAAGAGGTGACCGCTGCGGTCAGCACAATCCGCAGAAGCTGCACAAATGAAATTTACTTAGCAAACTGGGCGGTCATAAAAAGGAGACCGCAAGTTCTAGGAGCGAGTTCAGCTTACACTTGGTGCGATAATATTGCTGCTACAACGACACTATTTATAGGCGTGGGACCAGATCCAGTCACCACCCTATGAGATAGAGTCACCTCCCTGATCGCGCGACCAAGATCGGTCTACCCGTGCGGTCAGCAGAAGATCGCTCTGCGCTTAGTGAGCTCGCCGACTTCAAACCAACCAGGAGATCGCCACTCCTCCAAGAAGCCGCGCGATCATGACATCCTACATGGTTAGACGCCCACCACCAGTGTTCGCATATACGAGACCTCCTCCATGTTGGATCTGTAGGCGCCCTTAGAGGGGGGGGGGTGAATAAGGGTTTTAAAAATTCAGAGATTATGAGAGAAAATAATTCTCAGGCACTACCGCCAACGGTAGTGTTAGTGCTCGGCGTTAGGCAATAGTGAGAATACTTTTACGTTTGAACAATGAGAATCACAGAGTACGACTTAGAGATGAAACAGTAAACATATTTTCATTAATCATTAACTGGAATTAAAAACGATTACAAAACTTTTCCCAATAACGCTTGGAAAGAGGCGACCAATGAAAACTCTTTTGGTTTTCTATACCGACCCTTCTCCCAAGGACCGGTTGGCTTTAGCCTATCTCTCCCTAGACAAGGCCTCAAGTCTCTCTATCCCTTCCATCACCGGAAATGCCTAAAGCACTCCCTAGATCTACACCCTAGACCTAGTCGTCAACACGAGGCGAATTTCCCCTAGTCCCTGTTGGATCTTACAGCGCCCTTAGAGGGGGGGGGGGGGGGGTGAATAAGGGAATAAAAATCTTTTTATAATTTTTAAGATAATTACTAAGTTGTTTTTGATTAATAGGAAATAAGATGACAATTTAGTAATAACAATTTTGCAATAATGAAATTTTACTCCAATTGAGAGAAATCAAATAAACACAAATAAAATCAAGATTGCATTATATAAAAAGGGTCTTTACAAAATTTGATTTCAATATCGCTAGAAATCGGAGGCGTACAAAAGTGAATTTATTTTCCTTTTCTATACCGACTTGTATCCCCACAAACCGGTTGGCTTTAGCCTATCCTTCCCCGGATATGGCCTCAAGCCGCTCTAGCCAATCCTTCCCTAGATATGGCCTCGAGCACCCCCTAGATCTAATCACCTAGACCTAGTCGCCAACACAAGGCGAATTTCTCCTAAGTCCTACCCAGATCTAGTCGCCAACAAAAGGCGAATTAACTACACGATACAAATAAAGAAGTGAAGTAAATAACAAGCAAACTCCCTCTTGAGATTTCTGGAGATGAGGATGAAGGATCGCTGAAGCACAAGCGAGGTCGAAGCGTTCGTTCTTCGGATGCAGCGTGATGGCTTCCTTCTCCAGAATTTCTTCTTTGGCTTTGAGTGGGAGATGATGTTTCGGCAGAGTAGCAACACGAGAGTTTGGGCACAAGTAATGTCTCTGGAAGTTCTAACCCAAAACGAGAGAGAACACATCGTTTTATAATACTTGGAGCTAGCGCCTGCGGTAGCTGATAGCGCCTGCGGTAATGTTCGTGTTGAGCGGTTGCGGAACCGTCAGTTGCGTGGCTCTGTGCACGAACTTGAGATAGCGCCTACTGTAGCGATAGCACTGGCGGTAGCGCTCGTGTGGAGCGGTTACGAAACTATCGGCGGCGTGACGATCTGCACGAGCTCAAGCTAGCGCCTGGCATTAGCGTTAGCGCTGGCGGTAGCGCTAAGGAACTGCTGAGACGAGGCTAACCGCTGAGATGAAACCGCTGAGATGGAACCAACTGAGCTAGCGCCTGGCGTTAGCGATAGCGCTGGCGGTAGCGCTAAGGAATCGCTGCTTTCAAAAATTGTTTCCATGCTCCCTTCTACCTGTGGAGTATTGCACCTATAGTTCCTGCACACTATAAACACACTACAAGCAATATCAAATACAATATGGGATTGGTTATTCTCAAACAAAGGGATGTGACACACATGTCCAACAATCTCCCCCTTTTGATAATAACAAATCCTCTAAGCAAGAAATCAATAATAGTGTTTATAGATAAGATAAGCAAGATAAAAGTGCAACTATAGTATATGATAAGCATGATGAAATTATGCATACTCCCCCTATCTTAATGCTCCCTTACATAAATGCAATTTTATGTTCTACTCCCTCTAAATGATAGATTACATGAATTATTCTCCCCTTAATCTTCTATATTTCTCCTATATAGATTTCTTCAATTAATCTCCCCCTTTTGGTATTATCAAAAGAAGGTGGGGTGAGGGTAGTAAGGAGGCATTTTTTTAAAAAGATAAAGCATGATCGAACTTTTGTAATATAGACAAAAATAAAGAATTTAAGTATGGTATTAAAGAGATTTCAAATAAATAGATAAGATTTTTAGCATAGCGGAAGATTATAAGAAACATCTTTTTGTAAGCATGAAAATCATAAGTAAAAATATGAGTTTTAGTTCAAAAATGAAAGATGTTTTAACCTTTTGAAATCTCAAAGTTTTTCATAAAGATACCAAGCATGAAATGATCATATCAAAGAGAGATTATACTACAATGTTACTTAATTTGTAAATTCAAGAAATACCAAAACATTGTAGAGATCATGCTAGGTTATCTAGTGCATTTCTTATATAAGAGTAGTATAAATAAAGCATTAGAATCCAATACTCATGAGAAGAAGTGTTATGAAAGATAATGATGTGCACATAAGTGTATTTTGGGCAATGTTAACAATGGATTTAAATCATCAAAATACAAGACAAATGTAAAGTAAAGTGCACAATAAAACAAAAGTAAATTACTTTCACACACTTTTAATGCATATAATTTTTAACAAAGTGGTGTAATAACCAAAGTTTGCACAAGACACTTTACTATTCTTTCCAAGGTGCTCAACCTCACAATGCTTATGAAGACTTATCAGGAGGTTCAAGTAGTGCTTGGTGGAGTTATATTTGTCTACATATATAATTTTTTGTTCATATTTGTGAGACAACATTCTCCGAATACACTTGTTTTGCAAACCCAATTTTTAACTTAACAACTTTTCTAAATTTCATAAGTGCAATTCAAATGTAGTGTAGGCAATAAACTTATGCAAGTTTTAATTCATTGTACAAATACAATACTCAAGCAAGCATTTTTAGATTTAGACACACATGTTGATTACCAAAATAAGTGAGTGAAATGTATCATTATCAATCATAAAACATTTACTCATACTTAGAGGCATGCTAAGCTTGGTTCTACACATTTTTCAATACAATTGATGCACTTTAAATAGATATATCAAAGCATGATAAGAAAAACAATGTTCATAGTAATTTGAAATAATATGTTTTAACATTGTAAATAATTCTAAATAATAGAAATCATACATGCTTGATATTGGCAATAAAGATCATACAGTTTTTTTTGTTTTGAATATGATAAGCATGATGAATTCCTTGAAACATAAATTTGAAAACGTCTGTCCGTCATTCGTCGAGACTTCATGTGAACATTCGACGAATTGACTTAGTCATCGTAGAGATTTCACGTGAACATTCGACGAATTGACTTAGCCATTGAAAAATACTGACCAAAGCTTGAAAACTGTCTTCTGTTTTCATTCGTCGGAATTCGTCGGGAGTTCTCGAGAACATTCGACGAATTGACTTAGCCGCACAATTTCCTTCGCAAGTCTGCCTTTTTGACTTCTGTCTGCGCTCGTCGACATTTGTCGGGAGTTCACGTGAACATTCGACGAATATACTTAGCCGCAAAAATTTCTTCTTTAAACTAGAAATTTGGCTTCTGTCTGGATTCGTCGAGATTCATCGGAACTTCACGAGACATCTCGACGAATTGACTTAGCAAAAATTTCTTTTCTTCTGAAAACCTGCTCCACTCCTCAAACTTGAAAACCTTCAGTTATGAGTATAGTGATAGCGCATCAAACAGTACACGATTTTTTTTAGGAATTTTAAATTTTTGATTTTTGATATTGATTAGGGGTCTTAAGTGTAGTCTTATGCAGAAATTATATAATATTCAGAGATGTTTTGATTGCTCAAATTGCATACAACAATATCGTTTTACGTGTTATTCATCCTAAGATGTCTAAGACTCCTAATTCCAATCTTAACATTTGAAACCTTGCATCGGGAAGAGGTTTAGTAAATATATCAGCAAGTTGAGAGTCCGTGCCAATTAAACTAATCCTTACATTTTCCTTTTTAATGTGATCCCTTATGAAATGATGATGCACATCTATTTGTTTGGATCTAGAGTGGTGTACCGGATTGTTTGTGAGATCAATGACACTTTTGTTGTCACATTTTAATTCAATATTTTTTAGATGAAAACCAAAATCCTCTAAAGTTTGGCTCATCCATAATGCTTGTGCACAACAACTCCCTAATGCAATGTATTCGGCCTCCGTGGTGGAGAGTGCAACCGAATTTTGTTTCCTACTAGACCATGCAACTAATGAAGGTCCTAGAAAATGACAAGTACCACTAGTGCTTTTTCTATCAAGTGAACAACCGACATAATCCGAATCGGAATAGCCATGTAATGTAAATGAATCATTATGTGGGTATCATAATCCTAATCTACATGACCCAATGAGATATCTAAAAATTCGTTTTACCGCTTTTAAATGAGATTATTTTGGATTGGCTTGAAATCGAGCACATAAGCATACGACAAACATAATATCGGGTCTAGTTGCACTAAGATAAAGTAAGGATCCAATCATACCTCTATATAAAGTTTGATCTATAGGAGTTCCTGATTCATCTTTTCCTTATTTTAGTGATGCACTCATTGGTGTAGAAGCATGTTTAAGGTTTTCAAATCCAAAATGTTTAAGCATATTATGGACATATTTAGTTTGACATACAAAGATACCATCAATTCTTTGTGATATTTGAAAACCAAGGAAATAAGAAAGTTCTCCTACAAGACTCATTTCAAATTCATTTTTCATCACTAAAATAACTTCTTTACACATCTCTTCATTAGTAGATCCAAAAATAATATCATCAACATATATTTGTAAAATAATTATATCATCATTGTTGTGCTTAATGAAGAGAGTATTATCCGCACTTCCCATAATATAACCGTGCTTTAATAAAAATGATGTAAGTCTTTCATACCATGCACGGGGCGCTTGTTTTAAACCATAAAGCGCTTTTTCTAGTTTATAAACATGATTTGGAAATTTTTCATTAATAAAACCGGGGGGTTGTTCAACATAAACTTCTTCTTTTACAAAACCGTTTAGAAATGCACTTTTCACATCCATTTGAAATAGTTTTATTCTTTTAAAGCTTGCAAATGCTAGAAAAATTCTTATAGACTCCAATCTAGCAACGGGTGCAAAAGATTCATCAAAATCTATCCCCTCGATTTGTGAATATCCTTGTGCTACTAAGCGTGCTTTATTTCTAGATATTCTAGACTCACCATCTAATTTATTTTTGAAAATCCATTTTACGCCTACAACCGGATGATTAGATGGTCTTTCTACTAATTTCCAAACGTTATTTCGCTCAAATTGTTCTAACTCTTCATTCATAGCCAAAAACCAAAATTCATCGTTTAAAGCAGTAGAAACGGTTTTTGGTTCTATTTTGGAAACAAAGCAAACATTTGAATAAGATTCATGAAGAGAAGAGCGAGTTCTTACCCCGATGGATGGTTCACCAATTATAAGTTCCCGTGGATGATCCTTTGTGAATTTTAAGACGCTTGGAGGTACATATTCATCTTTCTTGGCCTCCTCTTCTTCTTCTTTGGAAGGTTCTTCATCACCATATTCCAAAGGAGGTAATAGATCATCCTCTTTGCCTGCGGAAAGTCTTTCTATACAAGGAACAAGCTCATCAAATTTCACATTAATTGACTCTTCAACTTTTCTAGTTCTTTTATTAAAAACTCTATAAGCTTTACTAGTTGAAGAATATCCAAGAAATGTTCCTTCATCACATTTTTCATCAAACTTTCCCAAGCTATCTTTAGTATTTAAAATAAAGCATTTACAACTGAAAACTTTGAAGTAAGATACATTAGGCTTCTTTTGAAAATAAAGTTCATATGGTGTGAGATTTAAAGATGGGCGAAGCATGATTCTATTTATAACATAACATGATGTGTTTACGGCTTCGACCCAAAAGGACTTAGGTAATTTATATTCACATAACATAGTGCGTGCTAGCTCTTGAAGTGTCCTTTTCTTTCTTTCTACAACACCATTTTGTTGTGGTGTGCGTGGTGCGGAGAACTCATGTTTTATGCCTAACATATCACAATAAGATGTTAATTTTTCATTTTCAAATTCTCCTCCATGATCCGAGCGAATGCATTTAATTTTTAAATCACTTTCATTCTGAATACGAGTATATAATTTTGAAAATTCACAATACGCTTCGGATTTGGATGAGAGAAATATTGTCCAACAATATCTAGAAAAATCATCTATTAAAACATATGTATATAATCTACCACCAAGACTTGCGGTGCTAACGGGACCAACAAGATCCATATGAATTAATTGCAAAGGTCTTGTAGTAGAAATAACATTTTTACTTTTGAAAGAGGATCTAGTAATTTTAGCTTTTTGACATGGTGAACAAAGTGAAGGTAAATAACCATTTAATTTAGGCAATCCACTAATTAAATCTCTTTTGGCAAGTTTTACAATAAGCTTTGTGCTAGCATGTCCTAGCCTTCCATGCCAAAGTTCAAGTTCATCATTTTTGGTAATAAAACATTTTAAAGATGATTTTGAAAGATCATGAAATGAAACTGTATAAACATTGTGTATTCTTGGTGCAGTTAGTAAAATATTGTTTGTAATAGGATTAGATATTTTGCATATGTTAGTAGAAGATTCAAATAAAACATCTAATCCTTTATCACATAATTGGCTAATTGAAATAAGATTATGTTTTAGCCCTTTTACATAAAGAACATTTAATATAGTGAAGGATTCGTTACCAACTGTACCAATTCCCAAAATCCTTCCTTTTCCGTTGTCACCAAACGTCACGATCCCACCCTTCTTCCTTTCTAGGCTAAGGAACTTTGCTTTATTTCCCGTCATGTGCTTGGAGCATCCTGAATCCAAGTACCACACGTCTTCATTATCCTTAGCCTGCCTGCACATCTAGAAAGAAGATGAGAGTAAAGATCCGGATACCCAAGTGGAACCACCCATAGAATAAGTGGAAGCCTTAGGTACCCAGATTTGCTTTAAAGTATTTCGTTTTATTTTCCTGCAAGAACTAGATGTGTGACCTAAACTATAACAGTTTGCACACGAAATAAAGGGGGTTGAGACCCTTTTCTGGAATATTTTCTTGCTGGAATAAGTTGGATTTACAGAAGGAAAACATTTTGAAAAAGAAAATTCAGGTTTCTGGTATTAGGTACTAGCGTCGACGTTAGTGGCTAGCGCCGGGCGGCAGCCCTCTCCTCGATATCCGAGCCCAAACTTTCCAGAACCATGGCACTGGTTCCCTAAAATCATGTCCAGTGATTTTGGCATATTCCAAATTTTTTAATGGTCATGGTGAGATCATGAACTTGTGCTTTAAGTAAAGAATTTTCTTTCACAAGCTTGACACACCTATTTTCAAAACCTTTTTTTATTATTTTTGATTTGTAAAAGAGAGGCTTCTAATTTCCTTTCTAATTCCCCCTTCTCTTTTGTAAGAGTTTTGGCATGAGAGAGGGCTTTAGACAGTGACTCTTCAATATCTTTTGCCAATTTAGTGGAGTGATCACTTTCTTGGCAAGAAACCTTTCTCTTTTCTAAACCAATTACATTTTTGGAAAGCTTTTGATTTTCTTTAATAAGAGATTCATTTTCACGATTTAATAAAATACTATCTTTCATATTTTTATCAAAAGCTTTGCAAGTTTCAAGAAATTCATTAAACAATTCATCATAGTGGGAGGAGTTACCTCAGTGTCACTAGGAACACTGGTGTCTTCGCCGTCGTTTCCATGTCCCATGAGGCACATGTTTGCTTCCTCATCTTCGCTTGATGAATACCCACTTGATTCTTCGGAGGAGGAGGAGGAGGAGGAGTCATCCCATGTTCTAGCTTTTAGCACTTTCTTCTTCTCCTTCCCTTTGTGCCGTTTTTCTTTCTTCTCCTTCAAGAAATTTGGGCACTGACTCCGAATGTGCCCCATCTTCCTATAATGATAACATTCCGGTGGAGGTCTCTCTTCTTCATTGTCGCTCTCTTTTTCCTTCTTTGAAGATGATCCTTTCCATCTTTCACCCTTTTGGAAATATTTTCGAAAGGTGTTTCTCCTTTCTGGATTGCGCATGAACTTTCGGAAGTTCTTCACCAAAACACTTTCTTCATCTTCATCCTCATCCTCTTGACCATCTTTATTTGATTTTAGTGCCAACGCCTTCTTCTTTGGCTCCTTGTTGTATTCATCAAATTGGATTTTGAGTTCCACCCCATGGGTTTGAGATTCCCAATGAGGCTCTCAACTTGGAGCGCTCTTAAGTTGTGCGACTCCGAAATAGCCGTCACCTTCGGGTTGAATTTTGGAGGAAGAGAACGAAGGATCTTACGGACCAAGTCGCCATTTGAGAAAGTCTTTCCAAGAGCTTTTGAGGCATTGGCGATCTTGGTGAAGCGCGTGTACATACCATCAACATCTTCGCTTTCATCCATTCGGAATTTTTCATATTCCGACTCCAGTTGAAAAAACTTGGAATCTTTAACCTGCGATGTACCTTCATGAGTAACTTCCAAATGATTCCAAATTTCATAAGCAGTAGTACATGCAGAAATTCTATTAAATTCATTTCTATCTAACGCACAAAATAGAGCATTCATGGCTTTTGCATTATTTTTACATTTGAGTTTATCCCGATCATGCCATTTATCTTTGGGTTTTTCTAACATAACCTCTCCAACTACAAATGTAGGAGGAGTGTATTCTTCTTCTACCATGTTCCAAACCTCAATATCTAGGGTCATTAGAAAACAACGCATCTTATTTTTCCAATAATTATAATCTGACCCAGTAAATAGTGGAGGCCTACTAATTCCCTGACCCTCGGAAAAAGCGAGATCATAAGACGCCATTATTCCCGGTTTTTAAACCATTTGGAATAACCTAGCTCTGATACCACTTGTTGGATCTTACGGCGCCCTTAGAGGGGGTGGGGGGGGGGAGTGAATAAGGGAATAAAAATCTTTTTATAATTTTTAAGATAATTACTAAGTTGTTTTTGATTAATAGGAAATAAGATGACAATTTAGTAATTACAATTTTGCAATAATGAAATTTTACGCCAATTGAGAGAAATCAAATAAACACAAATAAAATCATAATTGCATTATATAAAAAGGGTGTTTACAAAATTTGATTTCAATATCGCTAGAAATCGGAGGCGTGCAAAAGTGAATTTCTTTTCCTTTTCTATACCGGCTTGTATCCCCACAAACCGGTTGGCTTTAGCCTATCCTTCCCCGGATATGGCCTCAAGCCGCTCTAGCTAATCCTTCCCCGGATATGGCCTCGAGCACCCCCTAGATCTAATCACCTAGACCTAGTCGCCAACACAAGGCGAATTTCCCCCTAAGTCCTACCCAGACCTAGTCGCCAACACAAGGCGAATTAACTACAAGATACAAATAAAGAAGTGAAGTAAATAACAAGCAAACTACCTCTTGAGATTTCTGGAGATGAGGATGAAGGATCGCTGAAGCACAAGCGAGGTCGAAGCGATCGTTCTTCGGATGCAGCGTGATGGATTCCTTCTCCAGAATTTCTTCTTTGGCTTTGAGTGGGAGATGATGTTTCGGCAGAGTAGCAGCACGAGAGTTTGGGCACAAGTAATGTCTCTGGAAGTTCTAACCCAAAACGAGAGAGAACACATCGTTTTATAATACTTGGAGCTAGCGCCTGCGGTAGCTGATAACGCCTGCGGTAACGTTCGTGTTGAGCGGTTGCGGAACTGTCGGTTGCGTGGCTCTGTGCACGAACTTGAGATAGCGCCTGCGGTAGCGATATTGCTGGCGGTAGCGCTCATGTGGAGCGGTTACGAAACTGTCGGCGGCGTGATGATCTACACGAGCTCATGCTAGCGCCTGGCGTTAGCGTTAGCGCTGGCGGTAGCGCTAAGGAACCGCTGAGACGAGGCTAACCGCTGAGACGGAAGCTGAGATGAAACCGCTGAGACGGAACCAACTGAGCTAGCGCCTGGCGTTAGCGATAGCGCTGGCGGTAGCTCTAAGGAACCGCTGCTTTCAAAAATTGTTTCCATGCTGCCTTCTACCTGTGGAGTATTGCACCTATAGTTCCTGCACACTATAAACACACTACAAGCAATATCAAATACAATATGGGATTTGTTATTCTCAAACAAAGGAATGTGACACACATGTCCAACAGTCCCCGCAAGGCCCTAGTCGCCGTGTGGCGAGTTCCTCTACCGAACAAAAGATATAAAGGTTACAATAAGAAAAGTAAAATTTGTTGTTTATGGGGGTGTCTATTAAATCACCTAGAGGGGGGAGGGGGGGGGGGGGGTGAATAGGTTTTTCTTTTTATAATTTCCCCCTTTAGTTTTTTCTTTCTTTCTGGTTAATAGATCTAAGAAATAAATAACAAGCCACAGAAAGCACACAACGATCTATAGAGGTTCCTCAAGAACGGGTGTCTTGAGTAGTCCTCTCTCCCTCTACGCCTACCCAGCAGTGTGCTGGGCTCGGCAAACTCTGCCAAAAGCTTCAGACCCTCAAGCCTTACAACACGGACCCGCAAGTCCCAACAGCCTAGGCCCTCAAGCCCTACTGCCCCCGAGCCCGCAAGCTCGACACTCAGGCCCTCAAGCCCTACCACACGGACCGGCAAGTCCCAACAGCCTAAACCCATAAGCCCCTACTGCCCCCGAGCCCGTAAGCTCGATAAGACGCACCCGCAAGTGCATTTCCCTAGCCCTCAAGCCTCACAGCTCTCCAGCCCTCAAGCTAGACAATTTGGCCCGCAAGCCTTACAAGAAAATACAGTAATAAAATAAACTGTTTCTTCAGCCATATGAAATTTGGCTACTTAGCCTTGATGAAGATCGGCTTCTTAAGGATGAAGAAGACGCTTCTTGATTTTGAGTTTTAGCTCTGGATCTTCTTTTGCCTGATGTTGAACGGCGACTTCTCAGTCAATAGAGATGACTGATTCTTATGAGAACTCCTGAATCTTGTTCTCTTTCTTCTCCGCTGAAAAAAATACTGTTCTATTGAAGAGCGGCGGGATTCTTTTTCACGTTCTTTTTCTTGCACAGCAAGCCTCCTTTCCTAGGGCAACACTGTTCCCTTTTATAAGCTAGAGAGATAATCAAATACAAATTGAAGTATTCTTGACATGATGACTTCTTCAAATCAAGAATCATGTGGGCAAGATTCCCAACAATCTCCCCCTATTTAAAGAAGTCAGAATCTCAATTCAAGACTACAAACACTTGACAATAACTACAAAATAGAGCATATAAACGTGTAACTTTCTACTTAGCTTCCTGAGTACATCAGACATGATGTAGCTCCCCCTTGATGTGATCCCTCTTCTTTTATGGCTCCCCCTATCTTTAGGGTCTCTTTGAGCACCATTCCTCCCCCTTTCTGACTTCTTGCCTTCTGCTTTTCTAACCAAGGAGTAGCACAAGCTCCCCCTTGATTTGATGTCTCTTCTTTACGACTCCCTTTCTGACTTCTTTCCTGTCTTCCTTGCACCCTGCATAATCTGTTTCTGAATGTCTAGCATAACCTGCATAACTTACAGAACCTGCATCTGATTTTTGGCGTATACCTATGTATGATATTTTGCTAGCTAAGCACACATTATCAGTTATCAGCAGGCAATAACTAGATATAGCAGTAACTGCATTTTTAATCACATTAAGCATGCCACAGTAATATCATGCATATGCCTTATAAGCAGGCACATATAAGTGTTCTAGAATTGTTCATATACAAGACAGATCATTTAGCTGGATTAAATGTTCTTAAAATAAGCTTAAGAAATAAATGTCTTTCAGTTGTTGATAAGCAGGGCGTCTTTGCTGGAGCTGGCGTTCTTTGCTTCTTTCTTCATCTTTCGCCTATAGAAGTTCTGTGGCTTTGTAATCTTCTTTGGAGGAGGAGGGGGACCATGGGGAAAAGCCATCTTATGTCTTGCTCTTTCTTCCAGATTTTTAATGTGATGATTCCATTCGATGGAGGAGTACACTCTCTCATGGTTCTTCTGACCATGTCCAAACGCGATCCACAATTCTGTGATGATCTCTCTTGAACGAGGACTCCATCTACCAGCTTCTGGGTCCTGTTCAACCTCACTTAGTCTTTTCTTCATGTACTCCTCGTTGGATGTTCTCCTTCTCTTCCTAGTTGCTGCGGATTCATCCGATTCGGTTTTAGAGTCGGAGCTGGAGGAGGGTTCAGTGGGTATGTATTCAGAGGGGGTTACTTGAAGCGCTTGCATTACCTAATTACTTACCCATTTCGCTTGATGCGAGCAAGCAGCTATGTTTCCCTTGATCTCTTCCCAAATTTCTTCTTCAATTCTCCTTTCACTGTCTTGGAGTATTTCTTTCACTGACTCCTTTAGTTCAAATATCTGTTCAAGAGTTTCTTGATCCCCGACATCAATAAAGTTTCTTAGTTCCATAACACGAGCGTCTAGGGTTTGCTCTTGGTTGGTGAGTTTGTCCATGATGAGGTTCGTGGACTCCTCATGTTGAGTATGCAGTTGAGCGATGTCCTCCGTTACTGACTTTATTTCCTCCTTCATCTCATCCCTGATTTTGTTTACCGCTTTTTCTATAAGGGCTTCAATCCGCTCCCACAGAATCTCGCATGTTCCTTTTTCGGTTGACATTGTTTCTGGGAAGACGATAGATCGGAGACGAAGAGCTGGTTTGTCGAGGAATGTATTAGGTCAAATGAGCTCCAACCTTGGCATTCACTTTACTTATAGGGGGAGTAGGTGAAGGGGCGCGCACTCATTATTGAGTTTATCGAGGCATCAATGTATGCTGCATCGAGCGGCTCTGATTTATCTAATTTAATAAGATTTATGTTATTTAGACGCAGTTCCGACGGTACTAATTTGTCGTTTGAAATACGTCTAGGATACCCATTCTTCCTAACGCCTCTGCCTAAGGCATTCTCCCGCCCTGCTTGGGTGTTGTTGATAAGTAGTATTTTTATAACTTTTTAATAGAAAATCTTGTAAATATTTAATATGAATTCTCTATTTTATGTCAAATTTAGGTTATAAGTAGTTCTTTTTGTAATTTTGATTCTAACTTAGCTTAATTTCGATATTTGCAGATTTTTGGGACAAATCGGGAAAAATGGCATGTCACGCCCTCAGTCACACCCGTGACCAAGGGCGTGTAAGCTGAAGATCAGTCCAGAATCGATGCCGCACTGTTTGAACCAGTCCACACCAAGTCACGCCCCAGGTCACGCCCGTGACCCAAAGTCACGCCCGTGACCGGGGGCGTGTAATCTTAGAATCGTCCACGTGGAGCCGCCGTCGAGACGAGGAGATGCTGTCAAGAAGTCAACCTAAGTCACGCCCGTGACCCACATGTCACGCCCGTGACTTTCCAGCGTGATCCCTGCTCTACCGCCGCGCCGAATTCCAGCCCACGCCGCATTTAATGCACACGTCCAAAGTCACGCCCGTGACCATGTTACACGGGCGTGTAATGTCCAACTTTTCTGCCGCCGACACGCCAAGCCCACGCCGCTGCCAGATCCAATGTTACAGTGATTACACGCCCTTGGACACGCCCGTGACCGAGGGCGTGTAACTTGAAAATTTTGCCTATAAATTCAGAGGCTCTCCTTGAGTCCAGGGTTCAGAAATTTGGAGATGGGGAGGTGCTGTTAGAGCTGAGAGTGAGTTTTTCAAGTTAATGTTCATGTTTCTTAAGGCTTTCATGTTCTCCTCCTTCCCTTTTTCATGCAATGTTGTAGTGTAACTTTCGTGTACTAGTTTTCTTAAGCTTGCAACTTTCATTTTCCTTAGCCTTGCACTCTTAATTTAAGGCTTGTAATAGTTCTTTGATTTTCAATAAAATTAGTTTTCTCTTTCATGTTCTTTTTCTCCTTAAGTAATTTCTTCCTTTTCATGCAAGGTTAAATTTTTCTCTCCTTAGTAATGTTCTCTTTTTTATGCAATGTCAATTTCTCTTTCTTTTCATGCAATGTTCAAGCTTTTCTTTTAGTTTGAATTTAGTTTTAATTTTAGTTAAGCGAAAACAAACCACCTCAAATTTTCGTCGATAAAATAATAGTGATTTTCCTCGAAGTAGAAGTAATCAACGCTCCCCGTGGAATACGACCTTGATATTGCTAAATATCCTATACTATAGACGATAAGGTACACTTGCCTTTATCGGATATAGTTTTGGAGAAAATCTTAACCCTTCACTAAATTTCAAAACCACCGAATTTTTAATATCAAGTTTTTGGCGCCGTTGCCGGGGACTTTGCGTAGATATTTTGAAAAGAGGATAGCTATTAATTTTATCATGCTTCTTTCTATTTTAGTTTGCTTTTTCTAACTTTCAAAAAGAAAAAAAAATATTTTTAGTTTTTATTCTTCCTTTCTTCTCTTTTTAGTGTATGACCCGAGGTAGCACTTCGATTCTTCCTTTTGATCCGGAGATCGAGCGAACCCTTTTGAGGCACCGCCGTTCTCGTGATCAGGGAAATCAAATAGAATCCGAAGAGTCGATCGGGGACACTAACGCAGCAAATATGGATCATAATCTTAATCCTCCTAATCTTAACGAGCCAAATCCTAATGAGGACGCGCAACGGACCATGTCCTATTATGCGCGGCCGAATTTGGAAGGCACACAATCGAGTATTGTTCGCCCCACGGTGGCGAACAATAATTTTGAGATCAAGTCCAGCATCATACAAATGGTGCAACAATCGGTGACCTTTGATGGTCAACCAGACGAGGATCCAAATTCACATATCTCTTACTTTCTTGAAATTTGCGACACTTTTAAGATCAATGGCATCACCGATGACGCCATTCGATTACGTCTTTTTCCTTTTTCTTTGCGGTCTAAGGCCAAGCAGTGGCTGGGCTCCCTACCTAGGGGATTCATCACTACATGGGCCGAAATGGCGGAAAAGTTTCTTAATAAATATTTCCCGCCTTCAAAGACTGCTAAATTGCGCACGGATATTGCATCGTTCATGCAAATCGACTCGGAGACTCTCTATGACACATGGGAGCGCTTCAAGGAGCTTTTGCGTCGATGCCCTCACCATGCACTTGCCACTTGGCAACAAGTGCAAGTTTTTTATAATGGCTTAAATCTCCAAACGAGGCAAATGATTGATGCGGCCGCCGGGGGGACATTAAATAATAAAACCCCGATCGCCGCTCAAGAGCTTTTCGAAGAGATGGCCACAAATGCGTATCAATGGAACATGCCCCGAGCGCGGCCTAATAAGCCGGCCGAAATTTTTGAAATAGACGCAAATGCAAATTTGGCTTTACAAGTTGAGTGCTTAACAAAGCAAGTGGCGGAGATGTCTGCTTCCTCCGCCACTCCTCCTTGGGCCAATAACGTTTTAATTGAAGAACATGTTGACTACATGGGAAATCCACCTCGGCCTTCCTATAACCCGAACACCGCTCCGTATAATAACACCTACAATGCGGGTTATAGGAATCATCCGAATTTCTCATGGAGCAACCAAGGAAATGCTCAGCGTCCTATGAATTTAAATCAACCTCCCCCTAATCAACTTCTTAACTTAACTCCGCCTCAAAATTTGATTTCTCAAAATTATAATCCACCCGGTTTTCCACCGCAACAGCAAAAACTCTCTCCGATTGAAGAGGTTTTTGCAAAATATGTTGCTACAAATGAAACGAACATCCGGAACCTTACCGGATCAATCAAAAATTTAGAAAATCAAGTGGGCCAACTCACAAAGATGATTTCTGAGCGTCAACAAGGAGCACTACCGGGGAACACCAAGCAAAATCCAAAGGAGAGCGCGCACGCGATTACACTCCGAAGCGGGAAGGAGGTGGTTCAAAAACAGGACGAACCCAAGGTAATTTCCTCTCCTCCTCCTCCTACTTTTAATTCATCTTCGAATTTGCCCGCTACGATAGCTCCGCACTCTTCTATTTTAAATCCGCGCGCTCCTACTTCTAATATTCCGTATCCATCGAAATTTAAAAATGAAAGCGCCGAAAAAATTTTTAAAAAGTTTTTAGATGTTTTAAAACAAATCCATATTAATGTTCCTTTCTGCGAGGCTATCTCACAAATGCATAAATATGCGAAATATCTTAAGGAGTTGCTCTCCAATAAAAAAAAGTTAGAAGATATTTCGCAAATTTCTTTAAACGCAGAATGCTCCGCGGTTGTACTCAACAAATTGCCGAAAAAAGCAAATGACCCGGGACGGTTTTCCATCCCATGTCTTTTTGGCAATTCGTTAGTAAAACACGCCTTAGCGGATCTTGGAGCAAGCATCAACCTTATGCCGTTTTCTTTGTTCAAAAAGTTAGGTCTAGGAAATCCAAGGCCCACTCGAATGAGTATCCAATTAGCGGATCGTTCTTTAAAATATCCGATAGGAATAGTGGAGGACGTGCTCGTCAAGGTTGACAAATTCATCTTCCCGGTGGATTTTGTCATTCTTGACATCGAAGAGGATGCCGAAGTACCCCTCATACTCGGCCGCCCCTTCCTTGCCACCTCCCGCGCTATTATCGACGTAAGTAACGGAAAGCTCCTCCTACGGGTTGGAGACGATGAAGTTACTTTCGGCATAAATTCCTCGATGCGGAACACGCTAGAAAATGACGATTCATGTTTTTACTTAGAAGAGTGTTGTGAGTTCGATTCATCCCTCGAGTTAGTTTCATCGGCGAATAGTGATTCCGAGCCCGTAGAGCTCTTTTGCGATGAAGAAGAAGTCTCTCACCCCACACCACCCGAACCATTATTTTTAGAAAAATTAAAAATCAAGACTTCTTATGAAGAACCACCCGAATTAGAGTTGAAACAACTCCCCCCTCACCTTAAATACTTGTTTTTGGAAAAAGAGTCTAAGCTACCCGTCATCATTTCATCCGATCTTAGCAACTCAGAAATTTCTGAGTTGACTATAGTCTTAAGAAAGCACCGCCACGCAATTGCGTGGCAATTATCGGACATTAAGGGTATAAACCCATCTTTCTGCACTCATAAAATATTTCTCGAAGATAATTCCCGAAATTCAGTCCAGCCTCAACGACGGCTAAACCCTAACATGAAAGAAGTCGTTAAGGCCGAAGTTATAAAACTTCTGGACGCGGGAATCATCTACCCGATATCGGACAGTACTTGGGTTAGCCCAGTACAAGTCGTGCCAAAGAAAGGTGGTGTTACGGTAGTTGCGAACGAAAATAACGAATTGATCCCAACCCGTACTGTTACGGGTTGGCGGATGTGCATCGACTATCGGAAATTAAATGATGCCACCCGTAAGGATCATTTCCCTCTACCATTTATCGACCAAATTTTAGAACGCCTTTCGGGTCACTCCTACTACTGTTTTCTCGATGGTTTGTTGGGATACTTCCAAATTCCGATTTCACCCGATGACCAAGAGAAAACCACTTTCACTTGTCCCTTTGGCACCTTCGCTTATCGAAGGATGCCATTCGGTCTTTGTAACGCGCCAGCTACATTCCAAAGATGTATGCTGGCAATTTTTGACGAGTTAGTGGAGGAGGTGATGGAAGTATTTATGGACGATTTTTCCGTGTACGGGAGTTCTTTTGAAAATTGTTTAAGAAATCTCGAGCGCGTGTTGCAGCGATGTGAGGAAACAAATTTAGCGCTTAATTGGGAAAAATGCCATTTTATGGTTAAGGAAGGACTAGTCCTTGGCCATAAAATTTCGGGCAAGGGGATCGAGGTCGATAGGGCCAAGATTGAAGTAATTGAAAAACTCCCCCCTCCCACAAACGTAAAAGCTATTAGGAGTTTCCTAGGCCACGCGGGGTTCTATCGGCGCTTTATACAAAATTTTTCCAAAATCACAAAGCCGTTAACCCATCTTCTTGAAAAGGAATCCTCATTTATTTTTAGCAATGAATGCCATTTGGCTTTTAAACTTATTAAAGAAAAACTTATAAACTCCCCGATTCTAGTCGCGCCGGATTGGTCACTCCCTTTTGAAATCATGTGCGACGCGAGTGACATTGCAGTTGGTGCCGTTTTAGGCCAACGGGTGAGTAAGTATTTCCACCCTATTTATTATGCGAGCAAAACACTCACGTCGGCACAAGCGAATTACACCACTATCGAAAAAGAGCTTCTAGCGATCGTTTTTGCCTTCGATAAGTTTAGGTCATATATCACCCTCTCGAAAGTAATCGTCTTCACGGATCACTCCGCACTTAGGTATCTTTTAAGCAAATCGGACGCCAAGCCTCGTCTTTTGCGATGGATCCTCCTCTTGCAGGAGTTTGACTTAGAGATCCGGGACAAAAGAGGAGCCGAAAACTTGGCGGCCGATCACCTTTCTCGTTTAGAAAATCCCTCCTCGGAAGTATTGATAGAATCTGACATCGATGATAAATTTCCCGAAGAGCGCCTCCTCGCTCTCGAAAATATTAATTCATCGTCTACCCCCTGGTTTGCAGATCTGGCTAACTATTTAGTAGCCCGGGTCCTGCCGAAAGAATTCTCGAGTCAGCAAAAGAAGAAATTCTTTTCTGATTTAAAGAATTACTTTTGGGAGGACCCTTTTTTATTCCGTGTATGCGCAGACCAAGTGGTGAGACGATGTGTCTCGAGTGAGGAGGGTCTTAAAATTTTATGACATTGTCACGAGGGACCATCCGGTGGCCATTATCATTCAAACCGAACCGCGAGGAAGGCGCTGGAGGCGGGCTTTTATTGGCCCTCGCTCTTCAAAAATGCTCACACCCTTGTGAGTACTTGCGACAGCTGCCAGCGGTCGGGCAACATCTCTCGCCGGGATGAGATGCCCCAAAATATTTTCTTAGAATGCGAAATTTTCGATCTTTGGGGCATTGATTTCGTTGGTCCTCTCCCTCCTTCGTTTTCAAATAAGTATATTCTAGTAGCGGTCGACTACGTGTCGAGGTGGGCGGAAGCGCAAGCTCTCCCCACCAACGATGCGCGAGTCGTCGTTAACTTTTTAAAAAAATTATTCTCTCGATTTGGCACTCCGCGCGCTATTGTGAGTGATCGGGGCACCCATTTTTGCAATACTCAATTCACAAAAATCTTAGCAAAATATGGTGTCACGCACAAATTATCCACTGCATATCACCCACAAACGAGCGGCCAAGTTGAAGTCGTTAATCGAGAATTAAAACGAATCTTAGAAAAAATAGTTTCTATTAATCGGAAGGATTGGTCAATAAAGCTCGATGACGCGCTATGGGCCTATCGAACGGCGTACAAGACCGTTATCGGTTGTACACCATATCGAATGGTCTATGGCAAGGCTTGCCACCTTCCGGTCGAATTAGAACACCGCGCATTTTGGGCGCTTAAATTTTAAATCTTGATTCTACTTTAGCGGGCGAACAAAGAAAATTTCAAATGAACGAATTAGATGAGTGGAGAGCGAATGCGTATGAGAGTAACAAATTATATAAGGAGCGAACAAAGTTTTATCACGATAAGCATATAAAATTTCCAAAAACTTTTTCGCCGGGCGATCTCGTCCTCCTTTATAATTCCCGCCTTCGCCTTTTTCCGGGAAAACTAAAATCCCGATGGACCGGACCCTTTATTGTTAAAGAGGTTTGGTCCTATGGGACAATTTTAATTTCCCACCCGGAAAAAGGTACCTTCAAAGTTAACGGGCACCGCCTTAAATTATATCTTCCGGGAGAGTTACCAAATGAAAAGAGTGATTCAATTGTTTTTCAACCTTTAATATGACCCGCAAGTGGGTCAAGCTACGCGACCTTAAACAAAGCGCTTTTGGGAGGCACCCCAAAGTTATCTTTTTATTGTCTTCTCTTGTTCTTTAATATATTTTGTAGGTAATCGTCGCTTCCCCGCGCAAACTTCAAAAATCAGGGAAGCCCCTTCTCTTTCTTCCTTCTCTTTTATCATGCATTTCCTTTTTATTTTGTTTTGCACTCCTTTTTTTTTTCCTTTACTTCATACTTAGTTTTAAACATTGGGGACAATGTTTAACTTTAAGTATGGGGGTGTAAATAGTTTTTTTTAAATAGTTGTTAAATCAGAAAATTTTCAAAACAAAAAAAAATATATTTTTTCTTATGTTTTCTTCTATTTTAGCACTTGTAAAACCCAAAAACTAAAAAAAAAATAGAAAACAGAAAAATTTAAATCTTGGAAAGGGACGTTTGGGATTTTATCCCATCACACCTCCTAGTACCTTGCGAACCCTTCACCGGGTAGCCCTTGGGAAGTCCAAGACTTGCAAAAAAAAAAAAATTTAAGTTTTAAAGCTAGTTCCCTTTCTTTGTAAATAGTTTTTAATGAGAAAAATTCAAAAAAAAGATAATATCAAAAATTCCAAATAATTCTTATTTCCCTCCTTGTTGTTTTTGTGATTTCTTAGAAATCTAGTTGAGAATGTTTATAAGCATGTTTAAGTTTTTAATTGGCTAAAATTTTGCTTATCATAGTTTGTTAATTTTAAATTTGAGGTAATTTTGATTTAAGAATCATCTTATGATTTTAAATTGATTAGAGAATTTTGTTAGCATGACTTCTCTTTTTATTTTTAAATGGCTTCATTTTGTAGTAAATTTCCTAAACCTCTTTAGATTTTAATTATATTTTCTTCTAACTTCTTAGATCTTAGGAATTTTTAATTTTACTAGAATTTGCTCTCAATATGATTTAAAGCTAGCTAGATTTTTTTTTCTTCCCCTACCCTACCCCTTTGATGGCATAAAAAAAAAATGTATTAAAAGATCATATGTCATGGGAATAAGAGGATAAAATTCATTATTCCCTAAAACATATGCACCCAAAATATTTGAAAAGATTATATGGCATGGAGTAAGAGGATAAAATTCATTACTCCTAAACCATATACATTTTGGGTTTTTATTAGAAGAGAAAAAAAAAAGAGTAAGAAAAAAAAAGAGAAGGAAATTTCATGATAAATTCCATTTCCTCCATTCAAAAATTTCTCTTCTTATGCCAAATTTTATGAAATCCCCCTTAGCCAATTATCATTGTTCTAGTTTTAGTTGAAAATTATGGAGAGAGCAATATTTAGTAATTTACTTTTCCTTAAGATTCTTTTAAGATAGAGTTCTTATAATTTTAATTTAATTTAGTTTTATAATTTCTACAATTTTGTCAAACTACTTAATTTTCTTGAGAAGTTATTGCCTAAACATTTTTCCCTCTTTTCAAATCATCATCATAATTTAGGACTTAACTCCCCCTTGAATTTACTCTTAACTTAACTTTTGGTTAAATGAAATTTTAGTTTTAAATTAAAATTTTTTTAAGGATGTCTTATAAATAATGTCTCACACTTTTGCTCTGGAATAGCAAAACCTCAAGTATGGGGGTATTTGATAAGTAGTATTTTTATAACTTTTTAATAGAAAATCTTGTAAATATTTAATATGAATTCTCTATTTTATGTCAAATTTAGGTTATAAGTAGTTCTTTTTGTAATTTTGATTCTAACTTAGCTTAATTTCGATATTTGCAGATTTTTGGGACAAATCGGGAAAAATGGCATGTCACGCCCTCAGTCACGCCCGTGACCAAGGGCGTGTAAGCTGAAGATCAGTCCAGAATCGATGCCGCACTGTTTGAACCAGTCCACACCAAGTCACGCCCCAGGTCACGCCCGTGACCCAAAGTCACGCCCGTGACCGGGGGCGTGTAATCTTAGAATCGTCCACGTGGAGCCGCCGTCGAGACGAGGAGATGTTGTCGAGAAGTCAACCTAAGTCACGCCCGTGACCCACATGTCACGCCCGTGACTTTCCAGCGTGATCCCTGCTCTACCTCCGCGCCGAATTCCAGCCCACGCCGCATTTAATGCACACGTCCAAAGTCACGCCCGTGACCATGTTACACGGGCGTGTAATGTCCAACTTTTCTGCCGCCGACACGCCAAGCCCACGCCGCTGCCAGATCCAATGTTACAGTGATTACACGCCCTTGGACACGCCCGTGACCGAGGGCGTGTAACTTGAAAATTTTGCCTATAAATTCAGAGGCTCTCCTTGAGTCCAGGGTTCAGAAATTTGGAGATGGGGAGGTGCTGTTAGAGCTGAGAGTGAGTTTTTCAAGTTAATGTTCATGTTTCTTAAGGCTTTCATGTTCTCCTCCTTCCCTTTTTCATGCAATGTTGTAGTGTAACTTTCGTGTACTAGTTTTCTTAAGCTTGCAACTTTCATTCTCCTTAGCCTTGCACTCTTAATTTAAGGCTTGTAATAGTTCTTTGATTTTCAATAAAATTAGTTTTCTCTTTCATGTTCTTTTTCTCCTTAAGTAATTTCTTCCTTTTCATGCAAGGTTAAATTTTTCTCTCCTTAGTAATGTTCTCTTTTTTATGCAATGTCAATTTCTCTTTCTTTTCATGCAATGTTCAAGCTTTTCTTTTAGTTTGAATTTAGTTTTAATTTTAGTTAAGCGAAAACAAACCACCTCAAATTTTCGTCGATAAAATAATAGTGATTTTCCTCGAAGTAGAAGTAATCAACGCGCCCCGTGGAATACGACCTTGATATTCCTAAATATCCTATACTATAGACGATAAGGTACACTTGCCTTTATCGGATATAGTTTTGGAGAAAATCTTAACCCTTCACTAAATTTCAAAACCACCGAATTGTTAATATCAGTTGTCTTTTGGTACCAATCCTGCACTAAGATTGTTAGAGTGCTAATTTTGCTGATCTGCCGAAGGGCCAGAACATCCACCTTGTCCAAGGCCCAGATTTACTTCTGGTGGGCACTTGGGCTACCTGCCAGACAAGATTACAATCCCTTAGGAACCCAAATGAATTTGGGTCCTTGGAATTTGTTAGCATTAATAGGCATACTGGATTCAATTACTCCAGGGTATATATAGTTGTAATGAATAAAGCGTTTTGCAGGCTTAGCATCGTTACCTTTGGAGCAGTTGGATTGTACCAACAATCGATTGCAAAGTGGCCTGTGTTTCCACAGTTCCAACATTCAAACTTGTTGAATCGCCTTTGCTGACTGACTTTGTGAACTGGGGTTCTTTGTGTGTGAACAAATGAATGAAGCAAAGAAGGTGAGCTATGCTGATGGTAGATGTGATTGTCACCATTCATAGTTTCTCTTCTAGATTCACTCTTCTTTATTGATCTCTTCTCTATTCTGAACTTAGCCAGTTCACTTGTGGAGCTCCGTTTTTTGAGATTCCTAAGATCGGGTTGCCCAGCCTTCCAGATGGAGAGTGAGTTTACCTTCCTCAAGCTAGCCTGCCTCCCGCAGGTTCTATCTGATCTATCTTTCTTAAATCATTCCAGCTCCCTACTTTGAGTGGAGCGCTGACCATCAACCAGTGGAGGAGAGGTCTCTGGTTTGAAGGAGCTTGCTACTAGATTTCCTTTAATGAAGGATTTGTTCTCCATTCTTCTGACTTTATTAGCCCTCGTCTTCAGGAAACCAGCCTGATTTCTATCTTTCTTTAAGAACATGATCTCTTTGCTGAGAGAGTAGCATGCTTCCCTACTATCTACCAGCGCCTTCATGGTTGTTCCAAACTTGCACATCAGGTCAAGGTTTGAGTTGGCATTGTAGTCTCTCTTGAGCTGGCAGAAATCTGCGTTCTCTAGAGTCAGCCTTTCAGCCTTTTCCGAGAGATCAGAGTTTCTGGCCTGGAGATTTATGATTTCATCAGCTTTCTTCCTGCATATCTCCTTGCTCCTTCTGAGCTCTTCTAGAAGATCCTCATAAGTTTCTGAGGGACTCATTTCAGAATCTGAATTAGTGTTCGACAGGGGAGCCCTTATTCCACTTTGTTCAGGGATGACTTCATTCTGAACTTCTTCCTCTGATTCAGATAGGGCAGTAAGTCCAAAGTGAGGTTCTTCCTCTGTATCTGTATTGCTTGACTCACTATCACTCAAGGTCTTGATCTTCCCCTTCTCTGTGACAGTGTCTTTTACTCCTGGTGATCCTCACATGAGGATTGCGAGTGACTCCCACATTTCCTTGGCTGTAGTGCAGTGAGTAATTTGATGGAAGGTGTGAGTATCAACTGCATCAGCTAGAATGCTTCTTGCTTCTTTATCCAAGCTGGCAAGAAGAGTTTCATCTTTTATCATTGTCATGGAGGGACCTTTTTGAATAATCAAAAACATTCATGGATCCATCTCCTCCATGAATATTCTTGAACTGACTTTCCAAATGGCAAAGTTCTCCCTGGACCAGATAGCTATTCTTGATTCCATGGATATGATACTTAGACACCCAATGGCAGATCTGTTCAAGCTGTTAAGCTTTTCTTTAAATAACCAAGCTTTGATACCACTTGTTGTTTATGGGGTGTCTATTAAATCACCTAGAGGGGGGGGGGGGGTGAATAGGTTTTTCTTTTTATAATATCCCCCTTTAGGTTTTTCTTTCTTTCTGGTTAATAGATCTAAGAAATAAAGAACAAGCCACAGAAAGCACACAACGATCTATAGAGGTTCCTCAAGACCGGGTGTCTTGAGTAGTCCTCTCTCCCTCTGCGCCTACCCAACAGTGTGCTGGGCTCGGCAAACTCCGCCAAAAGCTTTAGGCCCTCAAGCCTTACAACACGGACCCACAAGTCCCAACAGCCTAGGCCCTCAAGCCCTTACTTCCCCTGAGCCCGCAAGCTCGACACTCAGGCCCTCAAGCCCTACCACACAGACCTGCAAGTCCCAACAGCCTAGACCCGCAAGCCCCTACTGCCCCCGAGCCCGCAAGCTCGACAAGACACACCCGCAAGTGCACTGCACTGGCCCTCAAGCCTCACAGCTCTCCAGCCCTCAAGCTAGACAATTTGGCCCGCAAGCCTTACAAGAAAATACAGTAATAAAATAAACTGTTTCTTCAGCCATGAGAGGACCCAGCGCAACCAACTGCACCAAAAGCCATGACTGTTGGTGAAGGCGCAACTTGATCTTTATATCAACGGAAAGGCTCTACGGGTCAAGTGAAGGAACGCTGGACCCAACAATCCCCCCCCCCCCAGCGTCCAGCATGACCCGCAAGCTCAGAGGTGCTCCACATAGCTCAGAGGTGGCGCACCACATGGCTCAAAGGTGGCTTGACACATAGCTCCGGCCGCCTGACCCGCCAGGATCCACACAGGTAGAGAGAATTTCAGCAATTATCAGTGCCCCCCTCCTGTCTCAAACCCGCAACCTGCTTTGATACCAATTGAGAGGACCCAGCGCAACCAACTGCACCAAAAGCCATGACTGTTGGTGAAGGCACAACTTGATCTTTATATCAACGGAAAGGCGCTACGGGTCAAGTGAAGGAACGCTGGACCCAACAATCCCCCCCCCCCCAGCATCCAGCACGACCCGCAAGCTCAGAGGTGCTCCACATGCCTCAGAGGTGGCGCACCACATGGCTCAGAGGTGGCTTGACACATAGCTCCGGCCGCCTGACCTGCCAGGACCTACACAGGTAGAGAGAATTTCAGGAATTATCAGCGCCCCCCCCCCCCCCCCCCCCCCCCCCCGGTCTCGAACCCGCAACCTGCTTTGATACCAATTGAGAGGACCCAGCACAACCAACTACACCAAAAGCCATGACTGTTGGTGAAGGCGCAACTTGATCTTTATATCAACGGAAAGGCACTACGGGTCAAGTGAAGGAACGCTGGACCCAACAAGCCAGATGAAATCTGGATACTTAGCCTTGATGAAGATCGGCTTCTTAAGGATGAAGAAGATGCTTCTTGACTTTGAGTTTCAGCTCTGGATCTTCTTCAGCTTCTTCTTCTTTTGCTTGATGTTGAATGGCGACTTCTCAGTCAATAGAGATGACTGATTCTTATGAGAACTCCTGAATCTTATTCTCTTTCTTCTCCGCTGAAAAAAATACTATTCTATTGAAGAGCGACGGGATTCTTTTTCATGTTCTTTTTCTTGCACAGCAAGCCTCCTTTCCTAGGGCAACACTGTTCCCTTTTATAGAATGGACCAATCGTATAACGGTCATATTCACTTTCCTTTCCTATCAGACGCCCATCCATCATAGCAGGCGCTGATTGGACAATCAGGCGGCGACATTAATTGCTGGCAGCACGTCCGTAAGATTTGAATTATGTCTTGAAGATATCTGCATCATTACGACGACAAGCTGTCTCTGACTTTGTCGTCGCGATCTTCCTTCTGCCACTGATGGAGGTATCTCGACGATACAAGATATCCTGGCGATTCTGTATATACGACGATCTGCTTCCTCTATCAGTGTCATAGTGATCTTCCTTCTTGCAGCAAGTCATCGTGATCTCATTGTTTTCTCGACGACATGCCTTCTTCATGTCGATATCCAATTTCATCAGTCAACCTTAGCCTTGTCAGCGACAAGACTTCTTTACGACGATATCTACTCTTCTTGACAGCATGCCCACTTTGTTGATGTCGACGATACTTCATCTTCTCAGCGATTGCTTTGCTCATCGTTACAACGATAAGCATTCTTTGTCGACTACATCACCTGTCCTTCTCAATGATATTGCTTTAACTTCCTGAGATAATAAGCTAGAGAGATAATCAAATACAAAGTGAAGTATTCTTGACATGATGACTTCTTCAAATCAAGAATCATGTGGTCAAGATTCCCAACAAAATAAGACAAAAACTAGAAACTCCCTCAAAAGTAGAACTTGATGTCGATGTAGATGCGATCGTATTGGTCTTCAAGTTCTTTTGCGTTCACGAACGTTGATGGAGTTCTTCAGGCTGCTTCTGAAACACTCGTGTGCTCTGAAAGTAAGGCTCCAATAACTTCTGTAACAGCAAGCCCTAATGGAGGAAGCACCGCTCTTTAAATAGATTTGACAGCTACCGCCTGCGCTAGTACTACCGCCCCACGATAGTGACACAATGCGCACACGGATCGTGGCAGTTAAGGCAACTTCTGAGCGCAAACGGTTGTGACAGCCTAGCGCACCGCGGTAACTCTATCGCCCCGCGATAGTGCAATTTCCTTCCTTCAGCCAATATCTCTTTCCAAATTTGCCCCTCAATCAACTGCAGACGGGATGTTTCCAAAAGATACCGCCGGGCGTTAGACCTAACGCGCCGCGATAGTACTTGCCAAACATAGCGACCCGTTGACATTCCTTTTTCTCCACTTTCCTTTCTGTCAATTGTTGCCAAAAATGCTAACGCCAGCGTCAGTGCTAACGCTCCGCGGTAGATCATTTTGACGGGCGCATCTTCGTCGCGCTGACCTCAGCTTTCGTCGATCTCAATCTGGTTCGTCGAACGACATCATTTTCTTCGAACATCATTTCATCTTTCGGACACTAGAGCCAGCGTTAGTGCTAACGCGTCGCGGTAGAGCTGCAGTTCGTCGAACGGGCCTCAGCTTTCGTCATTCGTCGAACGGAGCACCGAGTTCGTCGAACCCAATTCATCGAACAGAACTAGCGCGTCGCGGTAATGCAGATGCCCTGCGGTAGTGCATACAATTCGTTGAACGCCGGCTTGCATCTCAGCGGCTACCCTTCTCAGCAGTTTCGTCTCAGCGGTTGTTAATGCTAGCGCCAGCGGTAGAGTTAGAGCGGCGCGGTAGCAACAACAACACAGCACCATGGAGTTTTGAAAGCACAGAATCCTGCATACTATAAACACAAAACAAGTATGATCAAATACAATAGGATTTGTTATTGTCAAACCAAGAGATGCGGAAAGCATGTTCCAACAAACTCATCCTTTTGATAATAACATATCCCCTTAGAAAGAAATAATTCAATTGATAGGAATTTGTGTTTATAATAGAGATAAGCATGAAATTTAAGATATGTGCATAAGCTCCCCCTAAATGAATGCTCCCCCTACAGCAAACCTTACTATGAACTTGACTCCCCAAATATGTTAATTTCTTTCAAATATTCTCCCCCTTTTGGTATTATCAAAAGAGCGTGGAGAGGAAGGCCAACAAAAAGTGTGCAATTACTGTGTAGAGAGGGAATCAGTATGATAAATAGGGAAACACTAAGGAAAATACAATAGATAAGAGCGAAAAAAGAATTGTCAAAAAGGAACCACTTGTTGGGAAAGTGTATTCATGATCGAGCATACAAGTAGTAAGGAGGTGGAAAGCATGACGAAATATGTTTTAAGTGAACATCTTTATAGGAATTTAGAAGTATAGTAGATAATGAAGAAGTTTGGATATAAGAAAATAGATGTTGTAGCATGTGAAGTACACAAAATAATTTCAGTTTTAACATAGCCATACACTAGTTGAAAGGTATGCAATACAGATTTCTCATGGCGTAGCGGAAAAAAAATATGTAAGCATGATATAAGTTATCAAGACAAGATAGAAGAATACAATGTTCAAAATTTAGAAATCAAGTACACATATACATTGTAATGATCATGCAAAGCTATCTAGTGCATTTACTTAAGAGTTTAGAGAATACATGTAGATATGCAATAGACTCCAATTCTCATGAGTAGAAGGCTTACAAGTGATAATGATGTGTACAAAATAGTGTTTTTGATAAAAGTATACATATGAGTTAATCAAAACACATGACATGTATAATGAAATAAACATAATATTATTGAAGAAGCACTTTTAGAGTTACTTCTACCCACAAAGCTATATAAAATTTTCAATGCATATAGAGGAATAGTACAACTACCAAGGTGCTCTGCACACACAATGCTTATTAAGACTTATCAGGGTGCAAATTATTGCTTGGGGAATCACAGTTATTATTTTGAATTTTAGTTTTTTTGTGTGATTCGGTGTACAAGAAGAAGTGTAAAAGAAAATGTTTGCGACAAGACACTTTACAATTCTCTCAAAGGTGCTCAACCTCACAATGCTCATTAAGACTTATCAGGAGGGTGAGTAGTGCTTGGTGGAGTTATCTTTGTCAATTATTCATATGAAATTTTTTGCTTAACGACAAAGGTCTCCGAATTCACTTGTATGTGCAAACAAAAATATTTTTGAAAAGATACACTTCTTCAAAGATAGGTGCATGAAAAAGATTTTAACATGCGGTGAAGGTAAAACTAAGCATGGCAAACAATAATATGACGTTGTTACACTACACAATCATGTTAGAGAAGATTAAATTCATATGTAGTTTGTCAAAAAGTGTGAGTGAAACAAAATCATTAGCAAATATAAGCCATTTACCCATACATAGAGGCACGCTATGCAATACTACACATGATTTCTATCATCAATTTCAAAGAACACATAAGATAATGATCAAGGCATGATACAAAAATAATGTTATTAAGATACTTGAATGAGAGAATGAAACATTGTATTCGAAGCTTGGCAAGATAAACTATATCATCCTTCAAACATAGAAAATCTACATTAGTTTTTATAAATTTTAAGTTTTCAAAAACAAAAAGAAAACAAATAGAAAGCATGTTTTTGATGTTTTAATTGGTTTTTCAATTTTGTAGTTTGTTTTGATATATAGAAGAAACAAAGCATGTTTTTGGTTGGATTTTGATCTGTTTTGTATATTTTTTTTGTTTTTTGAATTTTTAAAAGAAAATAGCAGAAACAAAAAAAAATAAAAATGAAAAAGAGACTGGAAATACAGAAGTATCCACTACCGCCAGCGGTACCCAGCTATCGCCGAGCGGTAGTAACAGAACTCGAATTGTGGGGAAAACGTGAAATTTTTCAGAATTTTTCTTTTGATTATATTTGTGCAGATTTGTGACAATGTAGTTCAGCAAAGAAATCAGAATGTGTATTCATAAATAATGCGGATTTTGCAAGTTCAAGCTAGAATGTCCAAAACCCCTAGTTCTAGTCTAAGTAGATGAAATCGTGAATCAGGTAGAGGCTTGGTAAAGATGTCCGCAAGTTGCGAATCAGTTCCTATGAAGTTTACATGAACGTGCTCCTTTTTGATGTGATCCCTAATGAAGTGGTGTCTTACGTCAATATGTTTAGATCGTGAGTGATGAACGGGGTTGTTTGTTAAGTCAATAGCACTCTTGTTGTCACACTTGTGTTCAATATTAGTTAAATGAACACCAAAGTCTTCTAAGGTTTGTGTCATCCATAGTGCTTGGGCGCAACAACTTCCTAGTGCAATATATTTTGCCTCGGTGGTGGAGAGGGCAACAGAATTTTGTTTTCTACTTGACCATGCAACTAGAGAAGGACCTAGGAAGTGACATGTACCACTAGTGCTTTTCCTATCTAGTGAACAACCCGCATAATCAGAATCAGAATATCCATGCAAGAGAAAGGAATCATTATTTGGATACCAAAGTCCTAATTTTGATGTGCCGATTAGATATCAAAAATTTCGTTTCACCGCTTTTAAATGATATTCTTTTGGATTTGCTTGAAATCTAGCGCATAAGCATACGACAAACATGATATCGGGTCTAGATGCACTTAGGTATAACTGGGATCCAATTATTCCTCTATATAAAGTTTGGTCAATTGAAATTCTGGCTTCATCTTTTCCTAATTTTAGTGATGCGCTCATTGGGGTACTAGCTTGTTTTAAATTTTCAAAGCCAAAACGTTGTAGCATATCATGGACATATTTGGATTGACATATAAAAATTCCATCATTTCTTTGGGTTATATGAAATCCTAAAAAGTATGTTAGTTCACCCACTAGACTCATTTCAAATTCATTTTTGCATCACTTGAATAACTTCTTTACACATCTCTTCATTAGTGGCTCCAAAAATAATATCGTCAACGTATATTTGTAAAATAATCAAATCATTATCATAGTGCTTAATGAAGAGTGTGTTATCGGCACTACCCATTTTGTAACCGTGCTTTAATAAAAAAGATGTTAGGCGTTCATACCAAGCACGGGGAGCTTGTTTTAGACCATAAAGCGCTTTTTCTAATCTATATACATGATTTGGAAATTTTTCATCAATAAATCTGGGGGGTTGTTCTACATAGACTTCTTCTTTTATTATCCCGTTTAAGAAGGCACATTTGACATCCATTTGAAATAATTTAAACTTCTTATAACTCGCAAAAGCTAGAAAAATTCTAATCGATTCAAGGCGAGCAACGGGTGCAAATGTTTCATCAAAATCTACCCCCTCGATTTGAGAATAACCTTGTGCCACTAATCGAGCTTTGTTCCTAGTTATTCTAGATTCTCCGCCTAATTTATTTTTAAATATCCATTTGACACCTATAACCGAATGATTTGATGGTCTTTCAACTAGTTTCCAAACCCTATTGCGTTCAAATTGATTCAATTCATCATTCATAGCAATAAACCAAAATTCATCATTCAAAGCGCTGGAAACATTTTTCGGTTCTATTTCGGAAACAAAACATAAGTTTGAAAAAGATCCATTAAAAGAAGAACGTGTAGTTACCCCTCTTGATGGTTCTCCAATAATAAGCTCCCTTGGATGATCTCTTGTAAATCGAAACACACTTGGAGGCACGTGCTCCTCTTGCACCGTCTCTACTTCTTTTTCTTCTCCAAGTGTCTCATTGTCATCATGCTCCAATGGTGAGAGAGGTACATCATCATTTCCTGCACAAGTAGAATCTACACAAGGCACATGTTCGTCAAACTTCACATGAATAGACTCTTCAACCTTTTTAGATTTTTATTATATACTCTATATGCTTTGCTAGTGGAAGAGTAACCAAGAAAAATACCTTCATCACATTTTTCATCAAATTTAGCTAATGCATCCTTGGTATTTAGGATAAAACATTTACAACCGAAGACATGAAAATACGATACATTAGGTTTCTTTTGAAAGTACAATTCATATGGAGTTAATTTCAAACTAGGGCGAAGCATAACACGATTTATGACATAACATGATGTATTTACGGCTTCGGCCCAAAAATATCTAGGCAACCCATATTCGGATAGCATGGTGCGTGCAAGTTCTTGAAGAGTTCTATTTTTCCTCTCCACCACAACATTTTGTTGGGGGGAGGGGGGCGTGGAGCGAAAAATTCGTGTTTAATACCTAGATCATTATAGAAAGTGACGAAGCTATCGTTTTCAAATTCCCCTCCATGATCCGATCGCATACACTTGATTTTTAGATCTAATTCATTTTGAATACGATTACAAAGTTTTGTAAATTCAGAAAATGCATCGGATTTGGAGGTGAGAAATAAGGTCCAAGTAAATCTAGAATAATCATCTATTAAAACAAAAGTGTACTTTTTACCACCAAGACTACATGTGCTAATGGGTCCAAAAAGATCCATGTGAATTAGTGTAAGGGTCTTGAAGTGGATATTTCCTTTTTACTCTTAAACGGTGTTTTTGAAAATTTTCCTTTTTGGCATGGCGAGCATAAGGAAGATAGATTTATGTTTAGCATAGGCAAACCTTTAATGAGTTTATTCTTTGACAATTTTAAGATTAACTTGATGCTAGAGTGACCGAGATGCCTATGCCATAATTTAAGTTCTTCATTTTTTGATATAAGACATTTGAGAGACGCATGTGATAGATTATGAAAGGCAATTAGATACACATTGTGAATTCGTGGTGCAGTGAGTACAATACTATTGGTTTTTGGATCTATAATTTTGCATAAATCTGTAGAAGACTCAAATAAAACATTTAGACCTTTATCGCAGAGTTGACTAATAGAAATCAAGTTATGTTTCAAACCTTGTACATATAAAACATTAGTAAGAGAGAAAGAATTGTTACCAACAGTACCGGTGCCTAATATCCTTCCTTTTCCATTGTCCCCAAATGTCACCATTCCTCCTTTCTTCTTAGTGAGGCTAAGGAATTTTGCTTTATCGCTCGTCATGTGTTTGGAGCAACCAGAGTCCAAGTACCACATGTCTTCCTTTTCCTTGGCCTGCCAACATACCTAACAAGAAGATGAGAGTAATGATCTGGATACCCAAGTGGTTCCTCCCATAGAATAGGTGAAAACCTTAGGCACCCAGATTTGCTTGACCGTACATCGACCCTTCATCCTGCAAGAGTCCAAGTATGCCCGAAGTGATGGAACTTGGCACATAACACAAAAGGGGTTGAGACCTTTTTCAGTTTTTATTGTTGACTCTTGCTGGAGGATGGGAAATCAGCAGAATAAATTTCAGATTTGTGGTTATTCGAAGAATTAAGAATTTTGTTACTACCGCCAGCGTTAGCAGTTACCGCCGGGCGGTAGTTAGCAGAGACAAAACCTAGACCAGTTTTTGCACTACCATGCCTTTGGTTGGCCAAAATCATATCAAGACTTTTCTGGCCAACCCCGAATTTTTCTATGGCTAAGTTAAGGTCATGGATTTTAGCTTTTAATGCAAAATTTTCACTCACTAGATTTCCGCATCTATTTGCAAAATTTTTCTTTTCATTTTCAACATTAGAAAGAGAGTTTTAAATTTATTTCTAAGTTTCTCTTTTGTTTCGTGAGTGATTCGATATTTGAGAGAGCATTAGAAAGATCAACTTCGAGTTTGTTAGTCCTTGCCAAAAGATCATCATTCTTTTGGCAAGACTCCATCTCCTTTCCCAAAGAAAAAACTTCCTTACATAATTTTTGATTTTGTTTCAAAAGAAATTTATTTTCAGTTTTAAGTAAATCATGATCTTTTAAAGTTTTGCCAAAAGATTTGCCAAAAGATTTGCAAGTTCATAAATATTCGGAATAAAGATCATCATAGTTAGAGGGGATTACCTCAGTGTCGCTTTGGACACTGCACTCGTCGTCGGTTGATTCATTGCTTTTCCCCATAAGACACAAGTTTGCCTCATCATCATCGCTTGAGCTTGAACTACTTGAGCAACCGGAGGAAGAGTCATCCCATGTTGTTACTTTTAAGACCTTCTTCTTCTTCTCCTTTCCTTTAACCCGCTTTTCTTTTTGCTCTTTCAGGAATTTTGGGCATTGACTTCTAATATGCCTGGTCTTCCTATAGTGGAAGCACTCGGGAGGTGGCCGCTCTTCGTCGTCATCGCTAGACTTCTCCTTCTTCTCTCTTTTGGATGAGGAGCCTTTGCGAAAAAATTTCCGGAAGGTGTTTCTCCTTTTCGGATTTTTCATGAATTTAGTGAACTTCTTCACAAATAAACTCTCCTCATCATCTTCCTCGTCGTCATCTTCTTTTCTTGACTTCAGTGCCAAGGCTTTCTTCTTCGGCTCCTTGTTGTACTCCTCTTCTTGAATCTTGAGTTCTACCTCATGGGTTTTGAGGTTCCCAATGAGGCTCTCCATTTGGAGCCGCCTAAGATCATGCGATTCAGAAATCGCCGTCACCTTTGGATTGAACTTTGGTGGGAGTGATCGAAGAAGCTTTCTCACCAAGTCGCCGTTTGAGAATGTCTTTCCAAGAATTTTTTGAGGCGTTGACGATCTTGGTGAATCGAGTGTACATGGCGTCGACGTCCTCATTCGGATCCATCCTGAACCTCTCGAATTCAGATTCCAGTTGGAATAGTTTTGAGTCTTTGACCTGCGAGGTACCTTCATGCGTTATTTCTAATAAGTTCCAAATATCATAAGCTGTTTCACATGCACTTACTCTATTAAATTCAGTCATATCAAGAGCACAGAACAGAGCATTCATTGCTTTCGCATTATTCTTACACCTAGTCTTATCTCCATCGTCCTATTTATCCCTAGGTTTTTCCATGGCAACTTCTCCAACAATGCATGTAGGAGAAGTGTATAGAGTTTCAATACATTCCCATACATCTAGATCAAAATTTATCAGAAAACAACGCATATGCGTTCTCCAGTAATTATAATCAGTTCTGGTAAACAACGGAGGTCTACCTATTCCCTGCCCCTCAAAGAAAGTGAGATCACGGAGCGCCATTATTCCCGGTTGGTAGACCGAATTGGAATAACCTCCCTCTGATACCACTTGTTGGATCTGTAGGCGCCCTTAGAGGGGTGGGGGGGGGGGGAATAAGGGTTTTAAAAATTCAGAGATTATGAGAGAAAATAATTCTCAGACACTAACGCCAGCGGTAGTGTTAGCGCTCGGCGTTAGGCAACAGTGAGAATACTTTTACGTTTGAACAATGAGAATCACAGAGTATGACTCAGAGATGAAACAGTAAACATATTTTCATTAATCATTAACTGGAAGTAAAAACGATTACAAAAATTTTCCCAATAACGCTTGGAAAGAGGCGACCAATGAAAACTCTTTTAGTTTTCTATTCCGACCCTTCTCCCAAGGACCGGTTGGATTTAGCCTATCTCTCCCTAGACAAGGCCTCAAGCCGCTCTAGCCCTTCCCTCACCGGAAAGGCCTCAAGCACTCCCTAGATCTACACCCTAGACCTAGTCGCCAACACGAGGTGAATTTCCCCCTAGTCCCCGTAAGGCCCTAGTCACCGTGTGGCGAGTTCCTCTACCGAACAAAAGATATACAGGTTACAATAAGAAAAGTAAAATAAGACACAAACTAGAAACTCCCTCAAAAGTAGAACTTGATGTCGATGTAGATGCGGTCGTATTGGTCTTCAAGTTCTTTTGCGTTCACGAACGTTGATGGAGTTCTTCGGGCTGCTTTTGAAAGTTCACTCGTGTGCTCTGAAAGTAAGGCTCCAATAACTTCTGTAACAGCAAGCCCTAATGGCGGAAGCACCGCTCTTTAAATAAATTTGACAGCTACCGCCTGCGTTAGTACTACCTCCCCGCGATAGTGACACGACGCGCACACAGATCGTGGCAGTTAAGGCAACTTCTGAGCGCAAATGGTTGTGACAGCCTAGCGCGCCGCGGTAACACTATTGCCCCACGATAGTGCAATTTCCTTCCTTCAGCCAATATCTCTTTCCAAATTTGCCCCTCAATCAACTGCAGACGGGATGATTCAAAAAGCTACCGCCGGGCATTAGACCTAACGCGCCGCGATAGTACTTGCCAAACATAGCGACCCGTCGATATTCCTTTTTCTCCACTTTCCTTTCTGTCAATTGTTTCCAAAAATGCTAACGCCAGCGTCAGTGCTAACGCTCCGCGGTAGATCATTTCGTCGGCCGCATCTTCGTCGAGCTGACCTCAGCTTTCGTCGATCTCAATCTAGTTCGTCGAACGGCATCATTTTCTTCGAACACCATTTCGTCTTTCAGACGTTAGCGCCAGCGTTAGTGCTAACGTGCCGCGGTAGAGCTGCAGTTCATCGAACGGGCCTCAGCTTTCATCGTTCGTCGAACAGAGCACCGAGTTCATCGAACCCAGTTCGTCAAACGGAACTAGCGCGTCGCAGTAATGCAGACGCCCCGCGGTAGTGCATACAATTCGTTGAACGCCACCTTGCATCTCATCGGCTACCCTTCTCAGCAGTTTCGTCTCAGCGGTTGTTAATGCTAGCGCCAACGATAGAGTTAGCGCGGCGCGGTAGCAACAACAACACAACACCATGGAGTTTTGAAAGCACGGAATCCTGCATACTATAAACACAAAACAAGTACGATCAAATACAATAGGATTTGTTATTGTCAAACCAAGAGATGCGGAAAGCATGTTCCAACACTCCAGAGACCGCGAACACAGCCAAGTCGAGTAAGGCAACAGCCCACCAAGTCGACCAACACCAGTGTCCGCATACATCAGCAGATCGCCAAGGGACCAGCTTATGCGAACACAAAAGAGAGACCGCGCGACTAAGAAAACCTTAGTCGACACGCACCATCAAGAACCCGGACAATCACCAGACCGGACTGTCGGATACCAGAACAGCAACCCTGTGCGGTTAACCGCTTAATCCGCACAGTAAGAAAACAACTCGCCACACGGTCACACGAACCAGACCGCGTGGCCTCACCTCAGCAGCCTTGGGCAGAGAACGACGGTCAGGCTGAATAAGACTGCGGCTAGACCGAATGGGTCAGACCGCAGAGGAGACCGCGAGATCGCGCGGTTAGACCAGACCGTGCGAACACCTCCCAGACCGCCAACTTCACAGTTCAACATTTTCAACACAGACCACCAATCTGTAATTTGAATAAATTTTCTTTATGGAAAGCTAGAATTAGATTATATATGAATGCAATAGATGAAGAAATTTATAATTCTATACTGACAGGACCTCAAACTTCATCAACATCGACAAATGCTCAAATGAAGCTGAAAAGTGCTGATGCCAGGGCTATGGATATATTAGCTCAAACAATGTCAAATGACATTTTGTAAATAGTTGTTGATTGCACTTCAGCAAGAGACATAACTCCCTCACAAGAATGCTAGCTGAATCTTCTTCCACCTCATGTGATTCAGATACAGAATCATTATCTAGCTCGAGTGAAGAAGAAGAACAAAAAGCTATAGAATTCTGCATGATGGCCATAAATGGCTCAAACCATAACTCAGATGTAGAATCTGAATCTGATTAAGATGACGTAATTTCAAGTTTTGATTTTACTCCTAAACAATTCAAATCAGATCTTAAACTGCTATGTACAGATGTAATAAAATCAGAGAAAGAAATCAAGTCCCTCAGAAAAGAGTTAACAGAAATAAACAATTTAACTTTTGAAAATACTTTGAAAACATCAGAAGAGCAAATTATTTCTTTGAAAAATAAATCAATAAAGACTGAAATGTTTGAACAATCTCTTAATAGAAGAAGTATCAAAATAATGAATATCAAAAGCACTATAAATGCCAGATTAAATGGCAGCAAACTTAGCTTAGGATTTTCATCTAATCTATCTCATATTCAAAAGAAAAATACTCTAACTACATCTACAAAATTTGTTTCTGCTAAGGAAAAAGAAGTAGCAGAAGACTCAGTAGAAATCACTGAAATTTTTTGTGTTCAACCAAATTCGTCGAACAGAGATCGACGAATTCAAATGACTTCATCGAACGCAGATCGACGAAAGCCGAACACAGAAATCAAGCACAATTTTCCTATGATCAGAGCTCAACGAATCTGAACACAGAGAATAAATATAACTATTCCTTAATCAGAGATCAACGAAATCACTACACTTTGTCAACCCGAGATCGACGAAATCAGAGTAGTTTACCAAACATATATTTTAATGATTATCAAAGAAACTTTCAATTGGTAAATCACTTATCAGGTACAAAAGGCCAATATAACTAACTATAAGGCAATACTTGACCTATTGTAAATCTTTTAAATCCAATTATAATCAAACAAAAAAGTTTTAAGATTCACTTGAATTTTCTATCTTAAAAACCAAGTCAGATAACTTCATGTTCCTACAGACTTTCTCAGGTCCATCAAAATTTGAGTACTCTACTCTAGTTTCATTGATCAGAAGTGATCATGGCACTGAGTTTGAATCTCTTCTGATGAGAGAATTCTGTAAGAAGGAAAGTATCAGGCGATGTTTTTCTGATCCAAACAATTCCTTAGAATCCATTAACAGTTGTAGCAATTCAAATCTAATAAAAGTTTCCTATTCCTTAGAATCCATTAACAGCTGTAGCAATTCAAATCCAACAAAATTTTCTATCCTAAAATTAGAATTCCTCAGAATCCATTAACAGCTGTAGCAATTCAAATCCAACAAAATTTTCTATCCTAAAATTAGAATTCCTCAGAATCCATTAACAGCTGTAGCAATTCATCATATTAATAGAATTCTATATGAAACAAAATCTAAGAATCAAAATTGTTTATATTCCCATTTACCCTTCTTCTAGGGGTCTTGATCCAGGGTTCCCTGAATCAAGACAGGGGGAGAAATTAAAAGAAGAAGAAAATTAAAAAGAAATTAAGAGAAGAAGATAATTAAAAGAAGAAGAAAATTAAAAAGAAATTAAGAGAAGAAGAAAATTAAAAGAAGAAGAAATTTAGTAATTTATGATTAAATGTTTTCAAAAGAATAATTAATTTTACTATCTGTTTATTTTGTATATCTCCTTAAAGCTTTATAATATTTACTGAAATGATTTCATATGCTTTGAATTATTCTATTTTCTCTTGCTTGGCATCCTAAACCAAATAGGGGGAGATTGTTGGATCACCGGTATTGATATGGATTAGGATCCCTGTTTGTTTTAAATTTCAAATCTGTATCCCAACTCAAATAGGGGGAGATTGTTGGAACCCTAGTTTTGATTTGAGTTAGGATCCATCTTTGGTCTAAAGTTTCTATCATAACACATCTTGTATAAACTAGATCAAATCTAATTAAGTCAGAAGACACAGAAAAGAATATAATATAAACTTCAATCGACGAAAAGCTAGCAGCGCTCGACGAAATATCAAGGAAGCTGCGTTTGACGAAAATAAGCAGCGATCGACGAAATATCAACAGCGCTCGACAGAAGTTCATCAATGATCAGATCGACAAACGTCGAGCTCATCCCGATCAACTTCAAGCTGAGATCAACGAAATATTATCAGCTTTATAAATTCTCATTTCTCAGCTCGATTAAATTTCTATATGTTGTCAGATCTGATAAAGCAATATTTTGAATGTTTTCTCTTCATATATTGCTGCCCTTCCTTTGAATAAATTGTCATTGCCTCACATTAATGATATAGCCATTGCAGAACAATTAAATGATATAGCCATTGCAGAACAATTAATGATATAGTCGTTGCAGAACAGCTTAAATTAAAGATGGCAGTTTATCTTCTCGATGAGTCCAGTTGATAAAAGAGACTTTATCTCTTTCCTTTTTCCATGAAGAAATATAGAAGACAAGAGAGAAGCTCTCCAGATTACATAGATACAGAGAAAGCACAAAGAAGAGAGAGACAGAGAACAACATATTATTATATATCTTGTTTGCTAACTCTTCTCTGCAGATCATCTTCATCCTGAGACACTTAATCTAGATCATTTGCTCAGGATCTCAACTGCAGAAGAAGAAGAAAGGAGTACTATATTCTAGAGAAGAAGCTTCCTCACCTGATCATCAAACACTAATCAAATTAGGGGGAGCTCTTCAACATCATCAAGGCTCCACTAGAGTCTTCTCTGAAAGAGCAGAATAATATATTTTTGTTTTATTCTAACTGTATAAAGGGTTATAACTCCCTTCAAAAGTTACAGCCATTGGTGGCAGGGCACCTGATCAAAAACCTGTAGTTGGGTTAGAGCACCTGATCAAAAGCTCACTTGGTGTGTGGACACCTGATCAAAAACCCCTTGGCGGCAGGGCACCTGATCAAAAACCTGTAGTGGAATCCTACCAAGTGTGGTAGAAGAGTAGACGTACCTAGGTTTAGTGAGGAACTACTATAAAATTCTTGTGTCGTCTGTGTTGTGCTTATTTTGCTGTGATGTGTGCTGTGCTTCCTTATTTTATTTTATAACTCACTCTGCAATACACATATAAGTAACACGATTTTAAATCCGCTATAAAATTAAGTGAAAAACCTTTTAAAACTCTATTCACCCCCCTCTAGAGTAACTTTAAGATCTAACCTCACTTTCAATTGGTATCAAAGCGTAGTTGATTGCATCAATTCACTTTCAACTGATATCAATTGACTTTCACATTCCTCCACCACTGCAATGGCTCCCAAAAGCTCTAAAGATCTTCTTGAAGGATATTAGATAATAAGGCATGGGTTTGCCCATGCTCCAGAAGAAATTAAGGGAGTGATTCAACTCCTAGAAGACCAAGGCCTGGAATTTCTATTATCTGAACCCTGTGTCATTCTCAGAACTGAAGTTCTGGAATGGTTTGGTAATGTCAAGTTGTCCACCTCCAAATACTCCCTCAAGTCAAAGATTGGAGATGATAGAATCAAGATAACCCCAACAAAACTACAAACAATATTACATCTTCCATCCTGCAGTCCAAGTGAGGAGGATGACATCACCGAAAAAGACAAGAAAGAGGCTCTAAAATGGATTGAGTACAATGATGCCAAAATTGGCTCATTGAAGACGAAATGTTTCAACCAAAAGGGAAAACTTTTATCAGATATTGTGGGAAAAGCCATTCTTTGCAAACCAGGGTCCCATGATACAATCTCACAGTACATGTTTGACCTCATGACAAGAATAATTTTGAAAAAGAAAACCTCTTGGGGAGAGGTCATCTTTCAAAGAATAAAGGAATGCCTTCAGGCACCCAATATGGGAAGAATTCTCTCCTTATACCTCCTGCAAACCCACCCTGACAAGTTCAACACATCCAAAGGAGCAATCTTCACTATCTCAAGAGAATGGACATCAAGAATTTAGAAAGATTCACCAGGGTATTGCCTATGAGTCAGCCCTCTAAAACTAAGGGAAAAGAGAAGACATCCCCCTCATCTTCTAAGGAAACAAGGCTGATCATTTATTCAGACAAAGATGAAGATGCTGGTGCTGACATTGGATCACACAACATTCTTAACAAAGAGGCTACACCAAATGACCTGCAACTGAACCTGTCCATCCACAACAGCTGGACAAAGTCATAACTTTTGATCCTCAAGAACTGGTGTGTGCTTCATCTGAGGGGGAGTATCAACAAGAACCATCACCCATTGATATTACAAAAATCAATGATGATGTGAACACAAGGCCATCACCTCAAAATTTACAAGGTTAGATTGACACAATTATCTTCAGTCTTGAAGAAAGAATAAGAAACATTCCTGAAAATGCACCAGCCTTGTGGTCATTACCTTCACAAGGTTCATCTGATGCCCCATCTGAGGGGGAGCAGCCACAAGAGCCATCAGTTGATAAAGATCAGGTTATAGAATTCCTAGATTCATCCATTCAAGTTGATTTATCTGAGGGGGAGGTGCAGAATGCTCCTCCTGTAGAGAAAGATGATGTTCTAGGTAATTCTTACATTATTATCCTTAGAACCTCTAAGTTGTTCAATCTAACTCCAACTCATTGTCCCACATTCCTATACTCAACAGAAAAGAATGCTCTCCAAGGGGGAGGAGAATGATAATACAGGTGATGTCAATCTGAGTGATCATCAAGATGCTGACACTGAAGATGAGCAGGATGATGCCCCAGCTGCTGTTATCCACATTCAGCAAGCCTCTTCCTCCACCTCACCCAATGAGGCTCTTCTCAGTGCCACAAACCTGATGCTTCAGTCTCATCTCACCTCCTTGCAAACTATTCTAGATAAATCAGTTACCTCAGTAAGGGAATATGTGGATCAATCCATAAAAAAAGTGAAAGTTGAAGTCATGTCTGAGATCAAGGAAATAAAGGAAAACACTGAAATACTCAACAAACAAATGTCCAAATGGTTTGATCTGGCTGAAAAATCTGTAATTTCTCAGAATACCATTCTAAGATCCATGGACAAACATCTCCAGCTGTCTGAACAGGACATGGGATATGTCAAGAATTATGTAAGTAAGACAGATGAGGTGATAGAGAAGTCAACTAATCATCTTCAAGAGTATGTCTATTACACTGCCATGCAGTTAAATGAAGAAGCTGACAGGTACAAGGAAGAGCTGAAAGCAGAAATTGCATCTGTCTCCCAATCCATTGCTGAAAAAGCCACCTCTTCCCATCTGAATGAAGAAGTAGGAAACTTAAAAGATGTGCTTCAATCTGATATAGAGAATGTGTTCCAAACCCTCTCTGGAACAATAACTGCAACCAAGCAAGACTTCTATCAAACGATATATAAAGAAGCCAGAAAGGGGGAGGACACAAATGCTATCATAAATTCTGACCTCACCCTGAAAAGTTCTACAAGGGACAAGGATAGCTCTGAATCTTCCTATCCTAGATATCAACAGGGAAGAAGACTGTGATTTCCCTCATCAAGAGGCAATTGCCCAAGATAAGAATCTGAAAAAGAGAAGGGAAAGGGAAAGGTAATGCTGGCTGAAGAATTTATGGCCAAGCAAAGGGAGGTGCAGAATAATGACTCTGACCATGAGCAATGGAGTGATGACTCCAAGGACATCATACAAAATGCCTGGATAAGCCATGGTCAGGTGTGTAAAGATATTGACAAGCTCTATCCATCTGAAGAATGGATAAAGCACTTGGAGAGAAATACTAAGAGGGATAAAATTTTCAAAGCCAATCTGGTAAGAAAGGAAAATCCAAAGAAAATGCCCTCTAGATACATTCCAAAACCATATATGTATTTCCAAAGGCAAGAGAACAAGAAAAGAATTGCTGATATCAAGGATGCCAATGCTGAAAAGAAGAAGACTCCAGGTCAAGATAACACTGTTGCTGATGACATGGATGATGCTTCAGTGAAAGGGAAAGAAGTAGATCTTAACTCTCCTGAATGTTCTTCTTATAAGAAAAGAAAGCTTTGAATGATTATAGAATCAGTTTATGTATAAATGATTTTGAACTATAATGATTTATGAATATATGAATGCAAACTAAGCTTTGATTTACTACTCTTTCGGGATTGTAATTGATGGATTGTTAATGTAATCAGCTTGTATCATAGCTAAATCTGAGTTATATCTAAACCTTACCCTGTTTTGATTGGTTAATTCAATCTATGTTGCATTATTATGTTTATCAAATCTCACTGATGGATTGATTAAACTCTGTGGTAGAATCTTTTCATAACAACCATCTGTCTTAAAATAACTGATGCACTAAGCATGATATGTTGAACTCATTATTGCAATAACACATATCAAGAATTTATGAGTAATGTACTCTAGCATTTGAGGGTGTTCTGCCTTCTTCAAATAGGGGGAGATTGTTGGGAAAATGACCATCAATGTTCCCTTGATTTGAAGAGACCTCACACTCAATGCTAAGTACAAGTTGTATTTGATAAACTCTATTTCTATCTCATAAGTATGCAGGACTAGGGCCCACCATGGTGCAATGTATGATCAGCTGAGATGAGCTCTCTGTCTCAGCTGAACCGCTGAGACAAGACCAGGAGCCGCTGAGAAGGTGTCTGGGCAAGCTGAGCTGCAGATAGAAGAAAACTGCTGAGACAACTGTCTGTCTCAATGAATCCGCTGAGATGGGACAGAAGCAACCGCTGAGATGGCTGACCATCTCAGCCCAACCGCTGAGACAGATTCAAAAGTGATCTTGTGGGTTCTGCTTTTGACGCAAGCTGCAGAAATGCATATTGGGGTCCACCAATCACTCCCATACCTATCAGGATGACAACAAAGAGCCGTTGAGGGTCAGTGGTGTATAAAAGGAATAAGATAGGGTTGAGAAAGAACCTTTGCTATTGATCTTACTCTCCAACACACAATCTCAAGATATACTGTTCCATTGTCGGCCGCCAAGAACTGAGCTCACACAAGGCTGCAAGGAGAAAAGAGATTGCTTATCTTGATTCATCTCAAGATAGAGCAAGTAGATCAAGTCCATCATCTGAAGGGCTGATCAAGAAGAATTAAGTTGGAGCTGCACTTCTCCTCCATGGTTCAAGTCTGCAACAGCAGCTGTTAAGAAGAAGAAGAACAAGGCTTGATCTCTTCTTTCTTCAATATGTACTCCTTATTATATCATTTGTAGGAGCCTTTGGGTTCTGAGTCTGTAGAGTTTTATTTCCTGAGTGTGTAAGGCTGATTGGCCTGAGTTGTAGAGCTGAGTGGTCAGCTTGAGGTAGGACCAAGAGGTGGTCTGAGTTGTAGGAGGTGGATTCGACTGAGGTAGGGCTACTGTGCCTGAGGTAGGGTTTGGGAAAACCTAAGAGATCCTGTGGGATCTGTGCTGTAGGATCTTGGAGCTGAGTTTGGAGAAGTTGGCCTTGTCTAACTCATTGTTAGAAAGGTGAAGGGGGAAAGAGGACTACTCAAGACACCCTGTCTTGAGGAACCTTTATAAATCTCTTTGTGCTTTCTGTGCTTGATAATTTGCTAACCTCAATTCAGAAAACAGTAAGCCTAAATTAAAAGAAACCTATTCACCCCCACCCCCCTCTAGGTGTTTAAGACTACATCCTATATAAACTATCAAAACCCTTAGCCTCCCCGAGAGGCCTTCTGACCTCGCCGGCTAGCGAGAGCCCGGCTAGCGGAGCCACCTCGGGGGGAAAACACTTAGCCTACCCGGGAGGCCTTCTGACCCTGCCTGCTAGCGATAGCCCGTCTAGCGGAGCCATCTCGGGGGAAACACCCTTAGCCTCCCCGGAGGCCTTCCGACCTCGCCGTCTAGCGAGAGCCCAGCTAGCGGAGCCACCTCGGGGGAAAAACAATTAGCCTCCCCGATAGGCCTTCCGACCTCGCCGGCTAGCGAGAGCCCAGCTAGCGGAACCACCTCGGGGAAAAAACACTTAGCCTCCCCGAGAGGCATTCCGACCTCGCCGGCTAGCTAGAGCCCGACTAGCGGAGCCACCTCGGGGGAAAAACACTTAGCCTCCCCGAGAGGCCTTCCGACCTCGCCGGTTAGTGAGAGCCCGACTAGGGGAGCCACCTCGGGGGAAAAAAACTTAGCCTCCCCGAGAGGCCATCCGACCTTGTCGGCTAGCGAGAGCCAGCCTAGAGGAGACACCTAGGTGGAAAAATACTTAGCCTCCCTGAGAGGCATTCTGACCTCACCAGCTAGAGAGAACCCGGCTATCGGAGCCACCTCGCGGGAAAACACTTAGCCTCCCCGAGAGGCCTTCCGACCACGCCGGCTAGCGAGAGCCCAGCTAGCGGAGCCACCTCGGGGGAAAAACACTTAGCCTCCCCGAGAGGCCTTCCGACCTCGGTGGCTAGCGAGAGCCCAGCTAGTGGAGCCACCTTGGGGGAAAAACACTTAGACTCCCCGAGAGGCATTCCGACCTTGCCGGCTAGCGAGAGCCCGGCTAGCGGAACCACCTCGGGGGAAAACACTTAGCCTCCCTGGGAGGTCAACCTGCCCTATCGGCTAGAGAGAGACCGGTCAGCGGAACCATCTGAGGGGAAAAATACTTAGCCTCCCTGGTAGGTCAACCTGCCCTGCCGGCTAGAGAGAGCCCGGTCAGCGGAACCATCAGAGGGGAAAATTACTTAGCCTCCCTGGGAGGTCAACCTGCCCTGCCGGCTAGAGAGAGCCCGTTCAGCGGAACCATCAGAGGGGAAAAATACTTAGCCTCCCTGGGAGGTCAACCTGCCCTGCAGGCTAGAGAGAGCCCGGTCAGCGGAACCATCTGAGGGGAAAAATACTTACCCTCCTGGGAGGTCAACCTGCCCTGCCATCTAGAGAGAGCCCGGTTAGCGGAACCATCCGAGGGGAAATACTTAGCCTCCCTGGGAGGTCAACCTGCCCTTCCAGCTAGAGAGAGCCTGGTCAGCGGAACCATTCGAGAGGAAATATACTTAGCCTCCCTGGGAGGTCAACCTGCCCTGCCGGCTAGAGAGAGCCCGGTCAGCGGAACCATCCGAGGAGAAAAATACTTAGTCTTCCTGGGAGGTCAATCTGTCCTGCCGGCTAGAAAGAGCCCGGTCAGCGGAACCATCCGAGGGGAAAAATACTTAGACTTCCTGGGAGGTCAACCTGCCCTGCCAGCTAGAGAGAGCCCAGTCAGCGGAACCATCCGAGGGAAAAAATACTTAGCCTCCCTGGGAGGTCAACCTGCCCTGCCGGCTAGAGAGAGCCCGGTCTGCGGAACCATCCGAGGGGAAAATACTTAGCCTCCCTGGGAGGTCAACCTGCCCTGCCGGCTAGAGAGAGCCTGGTCAGCGGAACCATCCGAGTGGAAAAATACTTAGCCTCCCTGGGAGGTCAACCTGCCCTGCCGGCTAGAGAGAGCCCGGTCAGCAGAAACATCCGAGGGGAAAAATACTTAGCCTCCCTGGGAGGTCAACTTGCCCTACCGGGTAGAGAGAGCTCGGACAGCGGAACCATCCGAGGGAAAAAATACTTAGCCTCTCTGGGAGGTCAACCTACCCTGACTGCTAGAGAGAGCCCAGTCAGCGGAACCATCCTAGGGGAAAATACTTAGCCTCCCTGGGAAGTCAACCTGCCCTGCCAGCTAGAGAGAGCCAGGTCAGCGGAACCATCAGAGGGGAAAAATACTTAGCCTCCCTGGGAGGTCAACCTGCCCTGCCGGCTAGAGAGAGCCCGGTCAGCGGAACCATCAGAGGGGAAAAATACTTAGCCTCCCGGGGAGGTCAACCTGCCATGCCGGCTAGAGAGAGCCCGGTCAGCGGAATCATCCGAGGTGAAAAATACTTAGACTCCCTGGGAGGTCAACCTACCCTGACAGCTAGAGAGAGCCTAGTCAGCGGAACCATCCGACAGGAAAATTACTTAGCCTCCCTGGGAGGTCAACCTGCCCTGCCGGCTAGAGAGAGCCCGGTCAGCGGAACCATCAGAGGGGAAAAAATACTTAGCCTCCCGGGAGGTCAACCTGCCCTGCCGGCTAGAGAGAGCCCGGTCAGCGGAACCATCCGAGGGGAAAAATACTTAGCCTCCCTGGGAGGTCAACCTGCCCTGCCAGCTAGAGAGAGCCCGGTCAGCGGAACCATCCGAGGGAAAAAAATACTTAGCCTCCCTGGGGTCAACCTGCCCTGCCGGTTAGAGAGAGCCCGGTCAGCGAAACCATCCGAGGGGAAAAATACTTAGCCTCCCTGGGAGGCCAACCTGCCCTCCCGGCTAGAGAGAGCCTGGTCAGCGGAACCATCAGAGGGGAAAAATACTTAGCCTCCCTGGGAGGTCAACCTGCCCTGACGGCTAGAGAGAGCCCGATCAGCGGAACCATCAAAGGGGAAAAATACTTATCCTCCCTGGGAGGTCAACCTGCCCTGCCGACTAGAGAGAGCCCGGTCAGCAGAACCATCCGAGGGGAAAAGTACTTAGCCTCCCTGGGTGGTCAATCTGCCCTGCTGGCTAGAGAGTGCCCGGTCTGCGGAACCATCTGAGGGGGAAAATACATAGCCTCCCTGGGAGATCAACCTGCCCTGCTGGCTAGAGAGAGCCCGGTCAGCGGAACCATCCTTGGGGAAAGATACTAAGCCTCCCTGGAAGATCAACCTGCCCTGCCGGCTAGAGAGAGCCCGGTCAGCGGAACCATACGAGGGGATTAATACTTAGCCTCCCTGGGAGGTCAACCTACCCTGCCGGCTAGAGAGAGCCCGGTCAGCGGAACCATCCTAGGGGAAAAATACATAGCCTCCCTGGGAGGTCAACCTACCCTGCCGGCTAGAGAGAGCCCGGTCAGCGGAGCCATTTGAGGGGAAAAATACTTAGCCTCCCTGGGAGGTCAACCTGCCCTGCCGGATTGAGAGAGCCCGGTCAGCGGAACCATCCGAGGAGAAAAATACTTAGCCTCCCTGGGAGGTCAATCTTGTGACAGGCTTTCCCTTGATTTATGAAAAGTGTTTACAACGGGTTATTGTGCAGGGAAAAGAGAAGCCAGATGGTCAGACAAACCGCAAGACAATAAACATGAGACCAAAGCTCTAACAAGCGAGCTACAGGATTTGAGTGTGCGTGCCTTGGGAACGTCGCCGCCCCCTATTTATAGGCTCGGGGGCCTGCCCAAATGGGCAGGGATAAAATAACCGCCTTCCCGGATACAGGAGAATCGGGCAGGGGGTGATGGGATACAGAAAAGAAAAAACAAACAAGTTGTGTGGCTTAAGCATCCGATCTGTACTGGCTGGTGTCGAAGTGCGCTGCGGTCAAGGCGATGATGCAACTCGGGAAGCCTTTGTCCTGAGACCGCGGCTTGCCTTCTAGACTTAAGCCTTGACAGTCTTCAATCCTAGGGGTGGTCTGGATATCGTCAGACCGCCCGGCTCGGTTCATGCTGGGCCGAGAAACCCGTTGGTTCTGGAGCTGGGCGACTTGGCACATAAAACCGCCCGGTCTTCGAGATGTACTGTTTAGGTAGCGGTCTTCTGGTAAACATAATCCCCGCATATTTTCAAATCTCGGGAAAATTTTGAAAATATTAGTTCTAGCCGGAGACCGCACCCGACTTGTTCTGAAGTCTATAAGAAAGCCTGAGAGCTCTCCACTCTGCATAACTCCTTCGAAATAACAGGGCACTACTCGCCGCTTGCGGTTAAGACTTTGCAAACCGACAACCTTTCGATTAAAATGGATTTCCTAGATTCCCTCCAAGTCGGCGTGGACAAGGGAGGAGACCGGAAGAAAGAGGAAGACCAGAAGAAAGAGGAGTGGAAGAAAAGGGGCCAAAAGAAAAGTAGCCGATCCGGGAAGCCCACGGCGGGTAGCTCAAAACCTGCTGTGGAGTTGATAACCCCAAAAGTGCCCGAGGAGCCTGAAGTGGGTAGTTCAAAACCTCCTCCGACTGATCCACCGACATCCCCCTATAAGATGAATTCAAGCACCATCATGCCGAAGACCAGGGAGCCCGCCTCTTCTGATAAGGAGGGCTCAAGTAACACCGTATTGAAGGACGGAGAAGCCGCTTCCTTCGGCATTGAAATCACCCCTTCTGGGAATCCCCTTCTCATGATAAATGAGGGAGAAGAAGGGGTGGTCAACTCCCTGAAACTGGATGGGTTGACCACTCCTTTGGTGGTGGTGGATGATAACTCCAGCCCCTCTCATCAAGTGAAACTGGAGCTGGGTAAGAAGAAAAGGAAGATAGCTGAGACGGTGGAGAAATGAATAGCAAGGATGGTCCGGAAGATGAGGGCCAAAATTAAAGAATTCTTCAAACCGGCAGAGGCCTGCCTCTGCCTCCAAATCAACCCGCGTATGAAGGAGGAAGTTGAAGAGCCAGCCACCCCTTCTGCCAAGTCGGACGGTTTGCTCCCGGATTCTATGAATAGCCTAACACTCATCGACATCCTCAATGGTATGGACGGCTTCGAGAAGCAAGAAAAGCTTCTTGACAGCCCTGCAACTTCAAGCTGAGCTGACCCTCCTGGCGAGGACGCGGCCAAAACTGATGAGTCTGCGCCAAAGGAGGATGCCCCGGAACTGACCGAGTTGCGTTTGATGAAGATGAAGGCAGAGGAGAGGAGGTGGGCTCTGGATAAGCCGCGGATGCAAGATCCTTTCTCAAAAGGTAAGCGCGATGCGGGTTATAACCCAATCCGCTTCTTCATTCCACGGCCTCGGAAAAGGCAAAATGACTTATTATTGAATCCGCCGCCGAGCTTTTTCCCATCCATGATTCAAACCTCTGCCATTATACGAAGGAATAATGAGAGATTTTGGAGAGAACAACGTCGGAGAATGGACCCGGAACAGTCGAGGCGGCCTGTGTACTCAGGCATTAATCTTGTAATTTTTTACGCTGTATTATTGGCTTCCGATCGAGCTAACTGCGTCGTTGCTTGCAGATTACCAGGAACCAGCCATGAAGCAGCGTGACCTCTTGTCTAGCCTGCTTCCGCTTCCCTCCCAGGTCCCAAGATTTGCACAAAACTATAATTTTGGGCAGGAGGAGTTGGCCAACCTCCAAAGCCTTCTCGACGACTTGGAGGGGAAGATGAAGGAGCTCGAAAGCCGAGAGGAGGCCACTCGGATCGCTCTGGAGGCCAAGAAGAAAGCTCGGCTGGAGATAGAGAAAGTGCTCGAAGTTCAGGTGGAAGCTTCCCGGACTGCCCTGGAGGTCGAGAGAAAGGCGCGGCTGTATAAAGAAAAGGTGTTGACGGGAAAGATCGCCGTTCTAACCGCCCGACTTGATAAAGAGAAGAAGGCGGTCTTAGAGCTTAACGATGATTGCAGATATTATCAGGAGAAGTACTTGCGTTTGGTTAGGGAAGTCGGCGGAAGCCGGCGACCTGCTAATGATATGAGGATGCAAATATCGAGCCGCCTGGCTGTTGGGGGGACCTCAAATCCCCCCCCCCCCCCAGTTAGGGCGACCGATCCCATGGTCGATGAGGCCGCCGCGATTCCTCCTGCTCGTATGATTCCCGCTGCGCGGGTAGAGCAGGGTGCCGTGTAGATTCATAGCACGATCAACCATCTTCAACTCCACGATCGACGAATCTGCACCTCCACGATCGACGCTTGAGGAGCTAGTAGCAAAGTGGAGGCCGCGAGCTATCAGTAACCATTGATAGAGAAAAGTTAGACTGCTGCAGCGGTCGAGACTAGACTTCGCCCGTCACGGCGAATGCCACTCTTGTGATGGGCTTTCCCTTGATTTATGAAAAGTGGTTACAGCGGGTTACAGTGCAGGGAAAAGAGAAGCCGGCCGGTCAGACAACCAGCAAGACAGTAAACTCGAGACCGCAGCTCTAACAAGCGAGCTCTATGATTCAAGTGTGCGTGCTTTGGGAACGTCGCCGCCCCCTATTTATAGGCTCGGGGGTCTGCCCAAATGGGTAGTGATAAAATAACCGTCTGCCCGGATACAGGAGAATCGGGCATGGGGTGACAGGATACAGAAAGGAAAAAATAAACAAGCCGCGCGGCTTGGCGGCTTGAGTATCCGATCTGTACTGGCCGGGGTCGAAGTGTGATGCGGTCAAGGCGATGATGCAACTCGGGCGGCCTTTGTACTAAGACCGCGGCTTGCCTTCTGGACTTGAGCCTTGACAGTCTTCAATCCTAGGGGCGGTCTGGATACCGTCAGACCGCCCGTCTCGGTTCATGCTGGGCCGAGAAACCCGTTGGTTTTGGAGTTGGGCGACTTGACACATCAAACCGCCCGATCTTCGAGATGTACGGTTTAGGTAGCGGTCTTCTGGGTAAACACTATTTGTGGACCAAGTATTCCACAGGACCGAGGGACGCAGTCCTAACCTAAAGAAGCTCAAATTATCTTTGGACTTTAAGATACCTATATTTTGTATGGATGTTTGTAATGATCATTTGTCTAAGCGTCTGCAGTTGTCCTTTGTATGACGTGGCATCATGATGCGTATTTTCCCCTACTCTGATAATACATACAATATATCGGGAAAATGCGGGTTGTGACAGTTGGTATCAGAGGTAGGTTAGCCGAGTTGCTGGGATAGTCTGGTTGGCCCGGTTAACCACCTTATTAGAGATGGAACGTTCACCTAGAGGGGGGGTGTTAGGTGATCTTGGTACTTTTTGAGTTACTAGCGTGAGTTATCAATATTCAAGAAATGCAAGAAATTAACACGCAAGTAAATCACACCAGACGACACAAGATTTATAGAGGTTCCTCAAGACCGGGTGTCTTGAGTAGTCCTCTCTCCCTTTGCGCTTACCCGGCATTGTGCTAGGCTCGACAAAACTCCGCCAAAAGCTTCAGGCCCTCAAGCCTTACAACACGGACCCGCAAGTCCCAACAGCCTAGGCCAAGATTCCCAACAATCTCCCCCTATTTGAAAAAGTCAAAATCTCAATTCAAGACTACTTTCACTGGACAATAAATATTATAATCTTGATTTTGAGCATGTAAGATTTGTACTTATCTTTTGCTGAACTTTCTGAGTGCATCAAGCCCATGGCTCCCCCTTGATTTGATGTCTCTTCTTCATAGCTCCCCCTACATCTTTGCTCCCCCTATCTTTGAGGTCATCTTCTTGAGCATCTTGTTTTGATGTCCTTTATCCCCCTTTCTGACTTCTTTTCTGGAGCTTTTCTCTTAGGAGACAATAGTCCAAGGCCCCCCCTTTCTCGGTTATAGTTCATCCAAAACCTGAAAGGTTGTCTAACCAATCATCTAAAAAGAGATTAGTGAGAACAAGTATAGGATTACTCTAAGTTCAACATTCCCAATTGGAATTTGAAGAAGTTGAACTTAGCTTCATCTAGGGGCTTTGTAAATATATCAGCCACTTGTTTGTCTGTTGGGACAAACTCAAGGGTGATATCTTCATTTTCCATATGCTCCCTGATGAAGTGATACCTGATCTCAATATGCTTAGTCCTGCTGTGAGAGACAGGATTCATAGCAATTGAGATTGCGCTTGAAGAGTCACAAAACAGGGGTGTTTTGGTCATCTTTAGATCGTAATCTTCAAGTTGATGTTTAATCCATAGCAGTTGAGCACAACAACTTCCAGCCGAGATATATTCTGATTCTGCTATTGAGATTGCCACACTTGTCTTCTTCTTACTGCTCCAAGAGATCAGTCTTCCACCAAGGAATTGACATGCCCCTGATGTACTTTTCCTATCTTCCTTGCACCCTACATAATCTGCATCTGAATAGCCAGTTAGTTCACAGCCATTGTTCCTAGGGTACCATAGGCCAAGATTTGATGTACCCTTCAGGTATCTTAAGATTCTCTTGTCAGAGACATGATGAGATTCCTTAGGATTCACCTGATATCTAGCATAGACACATGTAGCAAACATTATGTCAGGACTACTTGCAGTTAGATAAATCAAGGATCCAATCATGCATCTGTACTTGGTTTCATCAAAGGGTATGCCCTTCTCATCCTTGTCCAGAGACACATTGGTTCCCATTGGAGTTTTCATTGAAGAAGCACTCTCCAATCCAAATTTCTTCACTAGCTCCATAGTGAATTTGGTCTGAGAGATGAAAATCCCATCTTCAGATTATTTCACTTGGAGACCTAGGAAGTATTTGAGCTCACCCATACTGCTCATCTCAAACTTTCCCGGCATCAAGCTGGCAAACTTTTTGCAGAGATTGTTATCTGTAGAGCCAAAGATGATGTCATCTACATAGATCTGCACTAGCAAGATCTTGCCCTTCACATCCCTTAGGAACAATGTCTTATCAATCTTCCCCTTGAGAACTTGTTCTCAATTAGAAAGCTTGACAGAGTCTCATACCAGGCCCTAGGTGCCTGCTTTAAACCATAAAGTGCCTTTCTAAGAAAGTAAACATAATCAGGATAAGTAGAGTCGACAAAACCTGAAGGCTGCTCTACATATACTTCCTATTTGAGGTCACCGTTTAGGAAGGCTGACTTCACATCCATTTGGTAGACCTTGAAACCTTTGTATGTTGCATAGGCTAGGAACAGTCTTATTGCTTCCAGTCTGGCTACTGGAGCGAATGTCTGATCAAAATCTATCCCCTCCTCTTGTCTGTAGCCTTTTGCCACTAGTCTTGCTTTATTCTTAGTGATGATTCCATGTTCGTCCAACTTATTCTTGTAGACCCATTTGGTTCCTATGATGTTGTGTCCTTGGGGTCTTGGAACCAATTTCCACACTTTGCATCTTTTAAATTGGTTCAGTTCCTCCTGCATTGCAGCAATCCAAAATGGATCCTGATTTGCTTCCTCAAATTTCTTGGGTTCAATTTGAGAGAGAAAACTCAGATGTAATGCTTGATTTGCAGCTATACTCCTTGTCAGCACGCCTTGGTTGAAATTTCCTATTATCTGCTCTTGGGGATGATCTCTTACTTGTCTCAAGGAAGTTGGTAGAGTTCTAGGTACTTCTGTATGAGCTACCTCTTCAGGCTACACTTCTTCAGTCGTTTCTGTATCGTCTGCAGGTTCTACCTCTATTTCAACCATCACCGACTGATTCTTGTTGTTGAGTGAGGTGTCATCCTTGTCTTCAATGGATAGCTTCTCTAATCTTTCCACTGTACCTGCATTCACTAGAGAACTAGACCAGCCCTTATGGATAAGGCTAGTCTCATCAAATACAACATGAACAGATTCTTCAACTGTTTGGGTTTTGAGGTTGTATACTCTGTATGCCCTGCTGTGTGAGCTGTATCCAACAAAAATACCTTCACAGCTTTTCTCAGCAAACTTAGTTAGTTTGGATTTCCCATTATTGAGGACATAACATTTGCTACCAAAGATCCTAAAGTAGAATAGAGTTGGTTTTCTGCCCTTCATTAGCTCATAGGGAGTTTTCTTGTGGTTTTTGATGATTGAGGCCCTATTTATTACATGACAAGCAGTGTTGACAGCCTCTACCCAGAAGTATTCTGGTAAGTAGGAGTCACTTAGCATTGTCTTGCTGGCCTCTATCAAGGTTCTGTTCTTCCTTTCAGCAAACCCATTCTGTTGAGGAGTTCTAGGGGAGGAGAATTCTTGGGAGAAACCTAGGTCTTGGCAGAATTCTGTCATGGCCCCTGACTGAAATTCTGTTCCATGGTCACTTCTAAATTTGACCACAGTACTGTTCATTTCATTCTGGATCTGCCTGACAAAATTTTTCAAGATATCTAGGGTATCTGATTTCTTTTTGAGGAAGAATACCCAATTGAACCTTGAGTAGTCATCAACAACTACAATGGTGTAGGCCTTCCCTCCTAAGCTATGAACTGACATAGGACCAAATAGATCCATGTGCAGTAAAAATAAGCATCTTGTGGACTCTTTGTTAGAAATGCTTTTAAAGCTAGTCCCAGTCTGCTTTCCAAGTTGGCAGGCTTGACAAGGACCATCTCTGATGCACTTAATGTCAGGTCCATTTCTGACCAGTTTTTGTGAGAAAAGCTTGCATATTGTCTTATAATTGATGTGTGCAAGTCTCTTGTGCCATTATACACATAGGGCCTCTTTGCCATCAGCGACAAGACATATGGGCGTGGAAGAATTTATATTGAGGAAATTCAAACAATAAATGTTCCCACTCCGAGTCCCAGTTAAGGTAGTCTCAGAATCTGAGAACTTCTTAATTAGGCACTTGTCCCTGTGGAAAGTAATAACAAAGCCTAGATCACAAAGCTGACTTATGCTTATAAGGTTGTGTCTCAACCCCTCCACATAAGCCACCTTTGTGATGGTGACTAACCCATTAGTGATGTTGCCGTAGCCCCTGGTCACTCCCTTTTTTGAACCTCCAAAGATAACAGTTGGTCCATTCTCCACAGGGATGAATTCTTTCAAATACTTTCTGGCTCCAGTCAGGTGCCTGGAGCAGCCACTGTCCAAATACCAAATTGGAGATGGGTTGGCATTTGGACCTACCTGCAAGACAAATCACTTCCCCTTAGGTACCCAATAGGGATTGGGTCCTTGGTTTCTGTTAGGGTGATTGAATGGAATCGCGGACCTCGGAGGGTTCTGCACTCTCCTTGTATTGAGCCCTGTTGGATTGAACCAACAATCCAATGCAATGGCCTACTTTCCCACAACACCAACACTCATATCTGTTATATCTTCTCTTCTGTGCCATCACCTGAGTAGGACAGTGGTGATGAGCAGGAGAGAAGGCTTCTTGTCTAACAGATATAGGGTGAACCTCATGTGTGTGAGCCGGGGGAGGAATTGGCTTCACCACTCTTTGGTTCAACTTCTTGGGAGCAAGCTTTGTTGGAACAGCCTTTCTCATTCTCTTAACTGTTGTTGCTGCAGGTCTGTGGGCTGAAGGACTTGATGTCAGCACCTTCTTATAAGAAGGTCTAGCTTCAGGATCTTTGCCCATGACTGGCTCCTGATTGAAACTGATACCAGCTCTGAACTGTCCAGAGAAGGCGTCAGATATTGGCAGGATAGTTTTGTACATTGAGAAGATGGAAGCAAGTTTCTTCTCAACCAACAACATTTCCTCAAGGTCCCTAATGACCTTGTTTTTCTGCCCTAACTCAGCATTCTTAAGGCTTATAGCTTCCTTAAGTTTGTCCACTTCTTTACTCATAGAAGTTAGCTTTTCAGCTGTTTCCTGGAGCTTGGATTGGACAGGCTTCAAGGAATCTAATTCCTTGGTTTGCACCTTGAGGAGTTTCTTACTGCCTATGAAGGCTTTCCATAAGGCTTTATATTGCCTTATTAGTTCAGATTCAACTTCATACTGGGATCTTGAGGCTTTGATGTTGGCAGCAGATACCTCCTCATCATCATGCAAAGAATCTGCCACTGATCCAGAATCAGAGGCAGATAAAGAAGTTCTGTGTTTTACCTTTCCAGGAGAGTTGTCATCATGTTTGCCTTCATTGATGGCCATCATTCCAATAAGTGCCTCATCCTCAGTCCCAGAGGAGCTTGAGTCAGAGTCACTCAACGTTTTGGTCTTCTTTGCCATGAACCCCTTCTCAGAGGTTCTCTTGCTCCTAGAGCTTCTTCTCTCTTCATGGTTCCTTGAATCCCTTTTCTTGGAGGGGCAGTCAGCAGCCATGTGACCTATTTTGCTGCAAGAATAGCAAACAGTATTATTTAAATCATGTTTACTGGAGTTGGATCTATACCTGTCCTCCCTGGGAGACCTGGATCTGTCCGGATAGTCAGATCTTCTGGAGATGGAGGAGGAGCTTCTGCTGTTGTACCTCCTTCTTCTGTGTAGCAGCTTTCTGAATTGTTTTGAGAGGAAGGACACCTCTCTATCAGTGTCATCAGAGTCAGAGGAGTTGGCTTCTGATTCCCCACTGTTCTCAGTTCTGTTCTAAGAAGCAGAGGTCTTGCCCTTGAATCTTCTGGTGCTCTCAGCCTTTAGAGCCACCGATCTTTCTCTTGAGCTCACCTTTGAGCTTTCTTCTTCTTCCGCCTTCCTTGTATTAAGCTGGAGTTCATGAGACAGCAGCTTCCCATATAGGTTCTTGGGCTCCATGTTGCCCAGTTGGCCCATCTCTCTGATGGCACATATCTTGATGTCTAGTTCCTTTGTGAGGGATCTGAGAAACTTGTCATTTAGATCAGAGTTTGTGAACTCTCTTTCGTAGTTTCTCAGGCCATTCACGATCTTGAAAAATCTCTCATAGCAGTTGGAGATAGTTTCATTCTTGCCCTGTTTGAAGGCTTCATATTCTTGGTTGAGGAGAGATTTCCTGTCATCCCTTACCTCTTCAGTACCCTCCATGTATACGATCAAGGAGTCCCACATCTCCTTGGACGTTTTGCAGTGAATCAGATTCTGGAGGGTTGAATCATCTACAGCACTTACAATAACATTCTGTGCCCTCTTATCCAGACCTGCCAAGGCTAGCTCGTCCTTAATCATGTCTTCATATTTCTTTATTACCTTCCGCGTCGGATCAATGGTGGAAGGGGTTGTGGGGACAAAAGGACCCTGTTGGACTGTCAGATAGATTCTTGGATCGTCCGCTTCCATGAACAACCTAACTCTTTCCTTCCAGATGGGAAAGTTCTCCTTGGTGCAGATCGGAAGTTTCATAGATCTCATCTCCCGATTTTGATCTCCACCGGCCATGGTGAGTCGTTCCTGATCTAGATCAGACTGTTAAGTCTTCTTTTGATCAACCTATCTCTGGACCACTTATTAGAGATGGAACGTTCACCTAGAGAGGGGGGGTGTTACGTGATCTTGGTACTTTTTGAGTTATTAGTGTGAGTTATCAATATTCAAGCAATGCACAAAATTAACACACAAGTAAATCACACCAGACGACACAAGATTTATAGAGGTTCCTCAAGACCGGGTATCATGAGTAGTCCTCTCTCCCTCTGCGCCTACCCGGCAGTGTGCTAGGCTCGGCAAACTCTGCGAAAAGCTTCAGGCCCTCAAGCCTTACAACACGGACCCGCAAGTCCCAACAGCCTAGGCCCGCAAGCCCCTACTGCCCCCGAGCCCGCAAGCTCGACACTCAGGCTCTCAAGCCCTACAACATGGACCCGCAAGTCACAACAGCCTAGGCCTGCAAACCCCTACTGCCCCCGAGCCCACAAGCTCGACACTCAGGCCCTCAAGCCCTATAACACGGACCTGCAAGTCCCAACAGCCTAGGCCCTCAAGCCCCTACTGCCCCCGAGCCCGCAAGCTCGATAAGACGCACCTGCAAGTGCACTGCCCTGGCCCTCAAGCCTCACAGCTCTCCAGCCCTCAAGCTAGACAAATTGGCCCGCAAGCCTTACAAGAAAGTTACAGTAATACAACTGTTCCTTTGCCTGATGAAGATCGGTAACTTAGCCTGATAAAGATTGGCTCCTTATGATTGAAGAAGATTCTTCTGATTCAGATCTTTGATAGCGCAGTTCTTCTTCAATCTCTTCTTTGCCTGATGTTGAACGACGACTTCTCTGTCAATGAAGATGACTGATTCTTTTGAGAACGCTTGAATCTTGTTCTCTTTCTTCTCCGCTGAATATGCTGTTCTATTGAAGAGCGGCGGGATCCTTTTTCTTTCTTTCTTGCGCCGCTTGTACTGTTTGATTCACTATGTGCGCAAGTTCTTTCTTTCTGATCGATTGATACCCGTATTAGGGCAACCTCTTTTCTCTTTTATAAGACTGCGAGGTCCCCTACGGTCTTCTGAAAAAGTGCCTTAATTGTCAGACGCCCCTTTCGTATAAGGCATGCGCTGATTGGACAATCAGGCGGCGGCATTAAATGCTGACATCACGTCCGCAAGATTTGAATTCTGTCTTGAAGATATTTGCATCATTTCAACGACAAGCTATCTCTGACTATGTCGTCGCGATCTTCCTTCCTGCATTATGTCGCCGTGATCACATTGTTCTCTCAACGACATGCCTTCTTTAGGACGATGTTTGTTCTTTTTCGACGACACGGTCACTTTGGTGAAGTCGACGATACTACGTCTTCTTTGCGTTCGACGATCTTGCCTTGCTTCTATGCTCGACGAGCACGCCAAATCTCAGCGGTCGTCGATCTTCCTTCTGAGCTCGACGATCTTCCTTCTGCGTTCGATGAATAGCGTTCTGCGATCGACGAACTTGTCATCCTTCATTCGACGATCGGCATTCTTCGTTCGACGATCGGCATTCTTCGTTCGACGATCGACATTCTTCGTTCGACGATCGGCATTCTTCGTTCGACGATCTTGCTATGTCTCAGCGATCGACGAACACGCTACTTCTCAGCGGTTTCTTTGCTCATCATCACGACGACAAGCGTACTTTGTCGACGATGTCTCCTATTCTTCTCGACGACATCTCTTTAATTTCCTGAGACTTTATGCTAGAGAAGTAATCAAATACAAAGTGAAGTTTTCTTGACTTGGTGACTTCTTCAAATCAGGAATCATGTGGGCAAGATTCCCAACACATCTGGTAAGAACGTTATTCATTGCATACACCCACTGATGGGTCATCAGTAGATCTCGGCTGAAGCATGGATGATACACTCATAACCATGAAAGAAGTATATGGGGCATATTATGTAGTATGTGATGCATAATATGTGTCTGTATATGGATCCTCATAGGTGCCAACATGCGACTGTTATGTAGTATGAGATGAATAACCCAAGTCGCTTGCGTGTCCATTAGATTTTCTTTTTCACTACATGCAATATTATGTAGTATGGGATGCATAAGATCTCATGTGTATGCCACTCATAACATACATTAAGGTCTTTCTTAGACTGCATAGCACTGCATGCATCGCATAACATTGCATAAGCACACGTGCTAACCTGGAGATCTACACAATGACATATGTACACTCATGGTTTAAAAAAAAAGATGTTAAACCTTCATGCATATGGGAGAGGTGCACAAGGGATTCAAGGGTGCCGATTTATCATCATGAGTATAGCGAAATATCATATATAAAACTTTTCCCAGAGCAAGGTAGTATGTTGGGAAAAACTCCTTGGATTTTACTTAACAAATTATCTAAAGTGATTTTAACTCTCAAGTTATAATTACCCATTGTATAGTGAGGGTAATTTGGTCATTAGATGTATTAGGATATCTCACACAACTTGGAGTGTCAAGACTAGAGCAAGACAAGAATTAATTGGGTTGAGTTAACAATTGCGTCAAATATTATTCGACGCAACTTTGACTTCATGTCGACGTAACTTAGACTAGAAGTCCAAGCAACTCTACCTTTCAGTCAAAGTAGATCAAGTCGACGCTACTATAAAAGGATATCAACGTAGATGAAATGGTCATGTCAAAGTATCATTAGACAACTTCGACTTCAACTCAACGCAGAAGGAAGTATCTGTCGAAGCCATCTGAAGTCGATGCTACTTCGACTACAATTCGACGCAGATGATGAAGTTCAAAGTCAAGCCTTCAACTCGATGGTTATGTCAATAAGTAATCGAAGCAACATCAACATCAGGGCTCAATCAGAGCAAGAAGGAATTCAAAGCTTCTCTTACAAGAACTCGAAGGTGCGTCGATAAGAGAGAAAGAGAAATTGACGCAACGTCGAATACAGTCTGAAAAGAAAACCTTTTCAGCTGTCATTTGGGAACTCTCTCTCAAGGCCCACAGTAGTGAAGACCGTTCTACAATGGCCATTCTACAACGGCTTGTTTATTGCCTCAAATGGAAAGGAGCATACAAGAAGATAGGGAAAGCTTTCTTGGAATGAAATATAACAGCTGGTGGACGGGTCGTGAACAAAAGAGGAAAGGAAGAGAAATTGTCCAAGCATATACCTTTTCAGAACAATCCAGAAGAGGAAAGGAATTCAAAATTAATCAAGGATAATAAATAGGAAGATAGCAGAGAGAAATATTAGAGCATTCATCACGGTCTTCTGTCTTGTAGATTAGGGCTTCCTCCTTCTTCTTCCTCTTGGAACCCTAAACGATAGAACAACAAGAACTGCTCTCTCTCAGAATAGATCAACTGACGGTTGCTCTTCATCAATATCTTATAGGAGCCAGTTTTTAAACAAAAGAAAGCAGAAAGGATCTGAAGCTTATAACCCTTTCAAATCATCACTATCATAAGCAAGGGTTCATCATTAGCAGATCCAGCAAGAGGAAAAATTGAACCAGAATGCTTCAATAAAATTCTGAGAACAGAAATCTTCTTCTCACCTTTTCCTTCTTCTTTCTCCTCTATCTTCAACTGTACAGAGTCTTAAGAATCCATCTTCCAAAGGATTCAGTGGTTAAGATCTCCTTATCAAAAGATCTGTGGTTCAAGATCTCCTTATCAAAAGATTTGTTGTTTAATATCTCCTTATCAAAAGATCTTTGGTTCTAAGAGTCTCCTTATAAAAAGACTCAGGCACAGGTTGTGCATTCCTACCAGGAGGTAGAAGAGTGGAGTACCCACATTTTGGGGAACCACTATAAAAATCCTTGTGTCTTTGCTGTGATTTTCTGTGCTGCCCCATTTACTTTTTCTGCATTCATTTACAACAATACTTATATTATTTATTCTACCATTGGTTTTGATTGTGTGCATAATACCTTAATAAGTTTTATTGTTTGCATAGTTAGGATAGAAAAATCTTTAAATCTCTATTCACCCCCCTTCTAGAGGATTCCCAGAGGCACACCGTGCACTTTCAATTGGTATCAGAGGGAGGTTGATCATTAAAAGGTTAACACCTTGATCAAAAAGACCTCCTACTCTTATTTCTTTATTACAAATATATTTTATAAAGAAAATGCGTTTCGTCCCGTTAGCAAGCACGAGAGACTTCCGATCATCTGTATCCATTTTAAGTTGCATTTTAGCAACGTCTTGCAATGCAAGAACGTTGCGGGATGATCCGGAGTCGCATAAGGCAGTCGTCTCAATGTTATTGATAGAGCAGGTGACTACCAACTCATTCGGGCTGCTCACTACCGCTTCAGCAAGACTCTTCCCCTGATCTATAGGATTTTTTTCAGTATTGCTGGGGAGAGTCCCTTGTGAATGCTCGGTAAGCACTTCAGCCAATTGGCCCTATTGCGTTTCCAAGTTCCGCATGGAAGCAGTTTGGTTTGCCATGTTGGAGTGGGCAGCCTCCATAAACCTTTCTATCATTTATTCTAAATTTCTTTTCTTGGGGGCCGAGGCACCTTGATTGTAACCCGGTAGAGGTGGCCTCGGTTGACTCCCGGAGGCATAAGCATCATTTTGATGTTGCCCCAGTTGCCATCGTTGGCCAGCCGTATGTTGGTTCCATGATAAATTGGGATGATTTCTCACTCCCGGATTATAAGTATTTCCATAGGGTTCCCCCTAGTTTGATTCCCTACATAATTAACATACTCATTTAACTTAAACTGGGCGAATTCACCTGACATCCCACCTCCTGGGCATTCATAAGCATGGTGACCACCACCTCTGCATCTTTCGCAAGAGATAGTTGTAAAGGGCGCAGCAATAGAAGGTATAGAGTCCACTGCGAAAAGACTCCAAGCGCCCCTGGGTGCGCTCCTCCCAGCTGTCCAGAAAGTGCTGTGGGAAGCAGTGTCTTGCAATATTCTCAAGACTTCCTCTGGGGTGTGGTTCATTAAGGTGCCTCCAGCAGCGACATCAACCATTGCCTGATAGTTGGGCTCTATCGCGAAGTAGAAGTTCTCCACTATATTCCACTGTTGGAGTTCATGGCTTGGGCACTTGAGAAGAAGTTCATTGAAGTGCTCCCAAGCCTCAGCGAGAGTCTCCTAATCCGCCTGATGGAAAGTAGCAATATCCCGCCAAAGGCTCACAATCTTGTCCAGCGGATGGAACTTGGCGAGGAACTTGGACATGAGGGCGTCCCATGTTGTGGTTGTACCTGGAAGGATTGTATGGAGCCAGACCTTGGCTTTATCGCATAGAGAGAATGGAAACAGTCTCAGTTTGACTGTTTCATCCAGGATTCCTGCGTAGCGGAACGTTCCGCAAATTTCAGCAATCTCCGCCAGGTGAAGATGTGGGTCTTCACTAGGCATCCCCGAGAACTGTGTGTTGTTGCGGATAATTTCCAGAATGGCCGGCTTGATTTCGAACTAGTTGTTCATCATATCTGGCCTGAATCCCGGATACACACTCCTGGCAGTTGGGGTGGTGTAATCCCTCATTGTTTGTGGACTTGGTCGAGCCGCCTCCTGCTCATCCACCATAATATTCTGCCCCACATTGGGCGCTCTCGGATTCATATATTTTCCCTCATTGGGCACTCTCTGGCCGCCTTCGTGGCCCTCTCCCAGGTTCAGATTATCTCCCATTTCCGCTCGTGCGGCTGCAGCACACCTCAGTGCGTGAGCAGTCCGTTCAATTTCTAGATCAAAGGGTGCTAGATCCTTTGCGGCTTGCCCCTGCATACACAAACAAATGACAAAAAAGAACAAAAATAAAAAACACCCGCTCCTATAACATGGGTTCAAAACACAAAACACTTCACGCCTGCACTCGACGACAAAAACTTGATGCATTACGGCAAGTGCACCGGTCGCTGCCAAGTAATAATCTTGGGAATAATTTCCCCGAATGTTGATCTCTTGAGGAATGCAGGGTATGGTGAAGCGAATCGTGTCGTGTGTCGATTGTTACAACGAGCAAACAAAAATCACATGGCTTAGGTTTGATTTCTATTTCTAACAACAATAAAATAAAGGTGTGGGTCAAAATCATCGCTTCACAAGGTGGGATGAAATGCGTCAGCCGCTATGTCGAGCTTCATGAGGCGAGTGGATGGTGAGCACGCGGATGGAGTGATTTAGAGCGCGGAGGATGAGGGTCATAATCACCTCTTCGTTATTCACCGTTAGCTTTTGCTAACGTGAATCAAAAATGCACGAGTGAATGGAGTGAATGGAGTGGGTGAGGGAGGAGTGCATCACAATACAACAATCCAAATGAATAAACAAGAAATGATGTTTTCATTCATAGAAAATATGAGAATATTCATGTTTACACAAATCAACACATCAACAAAAAGATAGAGGAGAGAATAAACCAATAGAAGAAGGCTAGCCATCGTTTACGGACGGAATAGTGGGTTGTCAAACCACTTCCAGGATCGGACGATGTATGCTTCCGGGAACACGAGGTTGTCATGACCTCTGATCTTGTTTTGTCTTCTTCTACAATCAGATTTGCTTCGTCTTCTCACCAAACGGACATGCACAACTTGGGATTTGTTGCTTGTAGATGACCGGGAGGACCTCCGAATCCTTGGATGATGCTTAGGATCATCGGAAAGTGCTTCCCCAATGAAGGACATGGAGTGGAGGTGAATGGAGGGCAAAAATGGTGCTGGGCGGAGTCCAAATCACGGCTGAAACTGTTCGGGTCTGCCCTAATTCATGAAACAGGTCTTTAAATACGTGCAGGCAGAAACAGTGGGCACGATCATTGGCGCACGACCAGTGATGCACGATCAGTGATCGTGCGCACTATCATTAGTGGTCGTGCGTTTTGTCAAATAGAACTCGGTTTGTAGAGGTTAAGTGAGCACGATCAGTGGCGCACGGCCAGTGGTCATGCGCAATAGATCTAGTGATTGTGCGCAGTGTTCCTGTACAGATTTGCACCGGGAACACCTGCACGACCCCTGCTCCTGCAAAAACACAAATCACTCCACTGAAAGTGGCACTCAACATTGCTTGATAACTTATAAATAGAAAAAACATGATATTACACCAACACGGGCCTAGAAGTGCACTTAGCATGGAATAACATATAACAATCAAATATGAACAATAATAAGTCTAATGTGTAGTGCTTTGACTAGATTACCGGCCCAGATGAGTCCATCAAAGTGTATATAAATGGGACTCATCAGACAAACTTCTTATGTTTTCCTTGAGTCATCTGATATTATTTCCTGCACACTTAAACACACAAGATCAAATACACATAGGATTTGTTATTCTCAAACCTAGGAGATGTGGAAGACCTTGTTCCAACAGCTTGGAAGCGATGGAGCAAATGGGCGGTTATGTCGACAGTTTGATAGGCAGGCGTGAATTTTCCACCGATCGCTCATGTCTTCCCCTGGCTCGCCCTAGCGATCCTCCCCGATGGGAATCGATCATCATTCCCCGATCATAGGGGCAAATCTCGGAGAGCGGCCGCAAACACACATGCAGATGCATGAGATGCGCACTTTGCAGAAGACCTACCTCCGGCGGGTGGACTATGAGCTAGTCAAATGTCCATCGCTTAGGTCTGTGAGGATGTCAGGACCACCGTGGATAGACTTCAGTGTGTTTGAGTATATAGAGTATGTTCCACCTATGAATGTTGACGTCGGGCTCCTAGACACTTGGGCCGAAGTGTTCGACGATGAAGGGTCAGCTTCTGAGGCACAAGTTATTGTTCCCTACACAAATAATGTGTAAAATGAAAAGTTTTTACCCTTACCGCGTGCACTTACCGACGCAGGTGCCAATTTGTCCACTTCCGAGTTCCGAAAAGAACTTGTGGTATTCCGGGAGGTCGTCGCGGATATGCAGAAGCGGATGTTGGAGCTGGAGGCGAAGATCGCGAAGCTGAAGGGACATGCTCAATTAGGATAGGAGGTTCACGCGGGCTATCGCGTGGACAATATTTCTAGTTTTGCTTAGCTTTAACATTTCATTTAATGAATGTTTTGCGGATTCTCTGTGCCTTTTCCTTGTACTGTCTATTTTCGACTATTGCTTTTCCCGTATTTGGCGAACTTATCCTGAATGTGCTTGCGCTACTTTTGAAGAGATATTGTGAAGGCCTCGAATGAATGTCCGTCGAGGAGGGCGCTCTCCCCCCCCCCCCCCCCCCCCCCTTTGATCCTCAAGCGAGGGAAGTCAATATATTGAGATGACCGCCTCCTTCCTTCACACGTTAGTGAATAGGCGATTGTTGAGAAAATGGGGCGAGCTCCCTCTACTCTTCCTGAGTGCGCGATTTCCTTCCTGAGCGGCCAACTCCCTCCCCATGAGCTCACTGATGCCGACTTGGAGGTGTTTTTGTCAAGGCATCCACTGGCCGATGTATACTCGTGTAGTTACCCAGGGGGTGAGAGGGAGAGCACTGTGTTTGCGGATGAACTGGTGGTGCTGCTCTGCCATTTTGATGCGGGATGCAAATTTATAACTTAAAATTGGTCCTTACTCATATGCAGCTTCTAATCCACTATTGCTTCTGATGCAGGCTCAAGCTACTGTACTTAACCCAAGGTTCCATAAAAAAGCATTCGATATCAATCAATTCTTAGCGAAGGAAACCCTCAACCTGCTGAAGGAGAGAGGCGCCTTGAAGCCGGAGTACGTCGTTATTAGCTATGAGATGTTGTATGTTGATGATGGAGTGCCCGAGGCCTAGTCCAGAGAACCGCGAGGATGGTGAGGATAATGGGGGAGAAGAGTCTGGAAGCGAATAAACTTTGTATTTTATTTTCTTTTTGATCAGGTGACCGTCGGGGTTCATCTGTCTGTGGTGTCTTGACTTTTTGATGAATACTATAATCGCTTCCTATTCTCTCTTTTGTTCTCTTGCATGTTTTTAAAAGAATGATGAGATGTATTATAAACTCACGACATACCTCTCTTCTCGCGCGGATGAAGTGTAATCATTCCGGACACCTGCCATATAAATAGTAATCAACGAAAGGGGTCGAGCATCACCATAGACTATTCCCGAACTTTAGATTAGGGGCACGATTAACTCCTGGATGCACACATATTGAAGCGGCATCATCTAGTGTCCCACTATTTAAGATAGAAAACCAAGGTGGTACTATTCACCGAGAGCCCGCCTATTTAAGATAGAAAAACCAAGGCGGCACTATTCGCAGAGTGCCTACCAATTTAAGATAGAAAATCAAGGCGGCACTATTTGCCGAGTTCTCGCCTATTTAAGATAGAAAACCAAAGAGACACTATTCGTTGAATGCTCGCCTATTTAAGATAAAAAGCCAAGACAACACTATTCGTCGAGTGCACGCTAATTTAAGATAGAAAACCAAGTCGGCACTATTCACCGAGTGCCCGCCTATTTATGATAGAAAACAAGTCAGCACTATTCGCCGAGTGCACGCCTATTTAAGATAGAAAACCAAGGCGGCATTATTCGTTGTGCGCCCGCCTATTTAAGATAGAAAACCAAGGCGGCACTATTTGTCGAGTGCCCGCCTATTTAAGATAGAAAGCCAATGCGGCTCGTCGAGTGCCCACCTATTTAAGATAGAAAATCAAGGCGGCACTATTTGCCGAGTGTCCGCCTATTTAAGATAGAAAACCAAGACAACACTATTCACCGAGTGTCTGCCTATTTAAGATGAAAAACCAAGGCGGCACTATTCACCGAGTGCCCGCCTATTTAAGATAAAAAACCAAGGCGACACTATTCGTCGAGTGCCAACCTATTTATGATGGAAAACCAAGGCCGTACGATTCGCCGAGTGCCCGCCTATTTAAGATGGAAAACTAAGGTGGCACTATTCTCTGAGTGTCCACCTATTTATGATCAAAAACCAAGGCGACACTAGTCGTTGAGTGCCCGCCTATTTAAGATAGAAAAACAAGGCGACATTATTCGCTTTTACTGACAGGTCTGTCCTCTTGGGCCTAAAGGAACGACTATTGAGAAATGCATACTGCTCTGCATAAGCCTCGTACTTACCTACTTGGAGGTATTGCTTTCCATAACTTGTATGGACAATCATATAATGTTTGTGGGACTTCCCTCTGTCGGGGTCGTCCAGTGGGGTTATGGGTGTCTGAGGACAGAGCGCTCCTCCGAAAGGATGTCCCGGGGGAGGGCTATGGCTCCCGCCTCTCATACCAAGGGGTCCACTTTCAGAGGTTACGATGACCAATTCGTCTTATGGCATCCGCAGGGTTCTCCTCCTCTAGTAGTGTCTGAATACACTCTTGGAGGATGAAGCACCAGTATCTCAGAGCGCGTCCTTATATAGGTGACTGTAATGGTAACAATGCCTCTGTTGATGCATGGCTGGCTATCACGTTCCTATCCTGCCACGTATGCCAGTCATGATTTCTTTCAACGAGAGCAATTATAGTGGTCTTGGGTTAGTATCCAGGAGAAAGTAGCCCTCATCTATGTATAGAGTCGGTACCTTGAAGACCGCCGCTCGAGACATTCAGATGCGTGCGAGGGGGTTCAAGAAGGCTCTGGTGACTGCCCGAGGAGAGCGTCCGCAAATTGAGAATTTCAATTGACCAATTGTCAGATGATAATGAACAGTTCTTAATTTATTGTTGAAACCATCATATCGCGTTATGCAAGGATTTGTGGATTATATCTAACATAGAAAAGGAGAGAGTTATCATGTTATTCAGAGATTATAATGAGATATTCAGGTAATATGGAAATATAGAAAAAAAAAACTCCAAAACAAAATATAAATCATAATTAAGTACCACCCTGAGGTTTTTCCCACCACCCCCTTGTTAGGGAGGTAGGCCCTTCTCGATGGGAGGGGGTACATACTCATCGACCAAATTCACCAATCGAATATAACATTCTCGAGTTGTCTTGGGGTCATTCTAGACCATGAACTATTTTCCTCTCAATGAGAACTTGAGGACTTGGTGGTACATTGATGCTATGGCCTAGAAGTCATCCAGGAGAGGCCTCCCGAATATTGCAGTGTAGATGCTTGGAGCATCAATTACTAGAATGACTCTGCCCAAGTCACCTTGCACAAGACTACTGCGAGGTCGATTCCTCCTTCCACTTCCTTTCTTTCCCCTACAAAGCCATACAGAGGTCCGTCACAGTCTTTTAAGGCCTTGTTATACTTCATAGCATCGAAGGCGGGCTTGAAGAGGATGTTCACTGAGCTTCCTGTGTCGATGAGGATTCGGGCCACTATATAATCATCTAGGATTGTCTTGATCACAACCGCGTCATGGAACGGATTGGCGGTTTGAGGTCGGTCCTCCTTTTTGAAAGTGATTATCCCCCAGAGTGGCGAAGCGAGGGCGATTGAGGCAACTTCACTTTAACGGAGACGTTTGAAGCTTACCTTTCATGAGGATTATGACCCCATGCCACAATGAATGTAATTAATGTTCCCTAACTGGACGACTCCCTCGACCTCCACACACTCATCTTCTTTGCTTCCCTGGCCGCCGTTGCTGCCCTATTCTATGCTGCCACACCTATTGATACTTAGGATGGCTTCATCCTTTTCCTTCCCCTTCCCATTTTCCACTGTGGCCTCCCTAGCGCCGCTCGGGAGCAGATATTTCAGCTTTCCCTCCCTTAGCAGCTTCTCTACCAAGTCATGGAGGACCCGACGATTCTTAATATCATGCCCAATGTCTCAGTGGAACTTGGAGTAGAGGCTTTGGTTCTTACCTCCGAACCCTGCCCTCGGGGGTATCAGGGGCTTGAAATTCTCCTTATTCTGGAGGATCTACACCACCTCATCCATCAAGATTCTGATGTTAGTGTACTCTTCCTGAGCGATGTCCCATTAGTCGGTGGAGGCTGTCAGGAGGAGAGGAGGATTAGTGACGTTGTTCTGTTGGGGATCCGGAGGCCACACTGGTCTCATTTGTTGGAAGTGGAGGGCGCGATGTTGGGGCCGCTGCTGGAAGTTTTTCCCTCGGTGAGCTAGAGGGGTTGAAAGTTCTGATAAGTCTTATCGACTTGATGGGTCAATATTTGGGGGCGGATGGAGGAATATTGGGGGAGACAAGATCCCAAATTGGAGAGGTTTGCTGTAAAAACTTCATTGTAGTTCTCTCCCTCAATGAAGTGGTTTGTTCGCTCAATGAGCTCGTTGTAGGTCTTTGGCTTCCTGACACTAATCTCCAATTTGAAAAGTCCAGGCATCAACCCATTGGAGAAGGCCACCCGATATACCTGAGGATCCATATCATGGACCTCCATTATCAGTGCGTGGAAACGATCTGTATACTGCCCCAAAGTTTCCTTCCGTCCCTGCCAGATTTGAAGCAGAGCATCCAAGTCAGCCTTCCTGCACTTTGAAATAGCGAACCTCTACAGAAACTCCTTTCAAAGCTCTCTAAACAAACAAATCGAACCGGGCAAGAGACTATAGAAGCACTCTATCGCCATCCCATCAAACATGGTTGCAAGAAGCTTGCAGCGGAGTGCCTCAAAAAGCCGCTGGAGGGACACTAAGGCATTGAAAGCCTGTAGGTGTTAGTGGGGTCTTCTTTTCCCGAGAAATGGGTGAGCCGGGGCTGATGAGCACATTTCATATAATGTCTTAGGCTCCATTCTAGCTTGCTTTTCCATTGATATTGCTCATCTATTTGTATACTTCATCATTAAACCTATTATATTCGAATCGTATGTCATGTGAGCTTTTGTAGCTATTTAGAGCATGTTAGCTTTCATTTTCATGCATGAGGGAGAACTCTTCTCCCTCTCATTTCATTTATATACTTAGATCTGAGTTGTGTGGCTGTGTGGATGCATTATTCTGGTGGGTTTGGCTGTGTTTCATGCAGATACAGACTTGTGTAGATTTCTAGAGATTTTCGGCCCATTTCGCATTGATGGCCACTAATCATGCATTTTACTTCACGCACAATCAGTGGACTCTTCGTGCACGACCAGTGGTCGGGCGAACTATTTGGCCAAAATTTATAGTGACTCGCATGAGTACTTGGCCCTTCTTCGTGCATGATCAGTGGATTTCCTTGCGCACGACCAGTGGTTGTGTCTTAAAAATCTCCTCGATTCTTCTTGACATTTTTGTCTCCCACCAGTTCTTCTCGACGCATGTTTCTTTGTGCACGAGTAAAGGACTTTCCTTAGCGCACGACCAGTGGTCGTGCGCCTACTCGCGCGCTCTTATTTTTATGACAATTTTGGTACAGGTTCCTTCACGCATGAGTACTGGACTTTCCTTCACGCACAAGCACTGGTCGTGCACCTACTCGTGCGCATTCAAAATTCCTTGTGGCCTATAAATAGCATGTTTCGTGATTTCTTCCGCCTGCCATATTTTCTGTTCAATTTTTTCAGAGTCATTGCGCCGTTTCCCCCCCCCCCCCCCCCCCCCCCCCCCCCCTCCAAGCTAGGGTTCGCCCCTAGGCTCCTCCCCATCACCAAAGCTTCAATGTTCAAGACTTCCTCCAAGGATTCAAGCTCTATTGAAGGTGATTTCATGGATTTCAATGTGATCGTTGCATTCCACTGAGAATACGGGTTAGAGGGTGTGACTACTTCAAGGACCCCGGATGATAGCCAAGGATCGTGCTAGGTGTCATGCTACCTCCTTCACTTCTGAGGAAGAGACACATGCAGCGTTTGTATTATTTTCCTACTTTTCTTCCTGATTAGGTTTGTTTTTTTCCTTTTGGATTTCTTCATATATGGTGATGGTGGAGTTTGTATGAATATAACATGCACTTATATTTAGTTATATACGTTTAATCTTAATTGAAAATCATTATTATTATATTCATGAGTCTTGGCTTGGAGATGGTGTTATGGTGAAGTGTTTGTGATTGTGTTGAGTATTGATACGGCAACAAGCGAAGCGGAGGAAAGCGACTCGCGGAAGTGCAAAGCGGAGGTCGGCGACCCAACTAGGAGAGAAGCGGTGAAGGCGACCCATATAGTTAGTTTTATTTTATTGCAATTAGTTGTTAGAGCATAATCAACCCCCCCCCCCCCCCATAAAACACCGACATAAAAAGACTTTTATCTCAAGTCACGCCTCAATAGATTGCTCCACCTTACCGTGTTCCTCGAGAGATTCGATATTCGGGTATTTACTTCTTCAAATTTATTATTTGACAATGACCGGTTCACTTCCATTCGGACCGCAGTCTCGCTCCTGCCTATAGCGGTGCCGCGGGATTGTGCGTCAAGTTTTTGGCGCCGTTGCCGGGGAACATGGTCGTGTGAGTTTCTAGAGAGAGAGCTGAGAGATAAAATCCTTTTTTCCATTTGTATATACTGCTTGTTTTGATTTTGTTATTTTCATTTTGTATGTTTTTCATTTTCCTTGTTTTAAAGTATTAACTAGAATCTTTTAAATTTATTTCATTCTAATCTTGTTTTAAAATTTTTAGCAGGTGTTCCTTGTTTAAAAATTCTTAGTGTGCAGTTAATTTTTACAAAGAAAGTTTTTCCTATTTCCGCATCTAATTTATACTGTGTACAAATGTGAGATGCATGTGGTGAGGATTAACTGGTCATACTAGTGATATATGCTATGTGGGAATTGCCGAACATAAAGCATTTTGAGCGCTATATGGGAGTCCGGCCCCTCGGCCTATTAACTTTGTATCTCCCCTCCCGACATCTCCATCTACGACGCCAAATAATTATAACCATGTTCCCCCACAACAGACACCTTCTCAGACTTATGACTCGGCTCCTTTGATGCCGACGAGTGAGTCTAAGTAGTGTTTGTTTTGTCATAGTATGGATCATGCCTTGAAGGATTGCATCGCTTTTAAACGGCAAATGGAGGAAGACGATGAGCCGGCTATCTGGACCGTGTCTCCCTCCCCTCTTGATTGCACTCCTTCAACTACTGATTTATACTATGACAATGTGGAGTCATCTCCACATGCACATTCTCCATCTCTTTTTGATCCACCTGCGGAGGAACCTGATCTTATATTATCTTATTTTGATATTACCATTCCTCCATTTTCTTTGCAAAAATTTTCTACGCCTATTTGTATTGATCTTGTCAAAGTTATTGAGCAGGGTGATGATCCAGAACATGAGGTTGCGCCAAAGTGGGATGAGGATGTTGCTCTCTCTGACGGGGAGAATTACTACTTTGAGCACGATGATGTGCCAAAGTAGGATGAGGAGGATCCCCTTTTTGATGAGGACGTTTTCACTTCTTCATTTTACGAGGAGTTCAACTCACCACCGAGGCCCTTGAGTTCTCGGGCCCCCCTCACTATGATTCTTATGACACTGACAGTGATCTATCTGTGGATCCTGCTAGGAGTTATACCGGGACCACTCCCCCGATTTCTGTTTATTTATGTCTTTCTTCTCTGTTATTTCCCAACCCCCCTTCAGTGTCTGAGCCTATGCAGGTTGATTCTTCACAGGTACTCCAGGAGGACTTGGAGCATTTTGCTTGTGCCAATGAGGTGAGCATCCACTTATGTGAGGAGGTTGATCCCTCCTCCATAGAGGAAGCTCCATTCATTGGTTTCTCCTCTTGTATCCTCTCTAACGATGACGCCTTGCTAGTCAAGGACATTTATTTTGGTAAGAATAGTGAGGAGGACTCCTCCTCCACTTCTTACTTTCTGCTTCCTCTACCTGTGAAGAGTGGGTCTTATTATTGTTGGAACACGGTTTTCCGCATCCCTTTGATTTGAGAAAAACAAATCCTACTTGTATTTGATCTTGTTTGTCATTATGTTTTTAGCATGCAGGTTTGAACAAAATTGACACTAGGATGCTGCATTGTTGGTCTGGTCTTGCTCACAAGCTGAAATGATGAATGTGGTCTAATGATGGGCATTAGGACTTAACGCAGGCATTGACTTTCGTTCCCACCAAGATGAAAATGGCATGGATGAATGATGTCGTGATTACAGGAGCATTTTGGGAATGATTTAACATAACACCAGGCATTAGTCTCAACGCCAGCGTCAAGGTTGCCTAAAATGAATGTTTCCAAAGAGGTAGAATCTTCTTTCTATTTTGAAGATCCGAGGCATCAAATTATTTCTATACTGAGCCAACGCCTGGCAATAGCTTCCAGTCCTATAAATTGGTGGCATTCGTTCTCTTCAACTATTGATTCCAAGGAGCACTATTCTAGCACTCCAAATTATTTGTGAGGGTCGTATTTCTAGACCATAAAGGATTTCTCATTCAATTTCAAAAGAAGGAATCGAAGGAGGCTTGGATCAACGCTAACTCAACGCGAAGAACGCACGCTTCGACTTCAACGATCTTCAACGATTCTTCGTCGTCTCCTTCAGATTACCTCATAGGGAGTTTTCATATTTGTCTTTTATATTTACCCTTATCTTTGTAATCGTGTAGTGAATTCACCTTGTGTTGGCGACTAGGTCTGGGTAGGACTTAGGGAGGAATTCACCTTGTGTTGGCGACTAGGTCTAGGGAGTAGATCTAGGGGGTGCTCGAGGCCATTCTGAGGATAGAAAGGCTAGAGCGGCTTGAGGTCGTATATGGGGAAAGATCGGCTAAAGCAAACCGGTTCTTAGTGAGAAGAGTCGGTATAGAAAACGAAAAGAGTATTTCATATTTGCCTTGATTTCTAGCGTTATAGAAATCAAATTTTGTAATCAAATTTTATAAATGATAATCACGTCTTTTATGTTAATTAAAATTGATTTCAATTCTTATTTCTAGCTCTTTACTTTTGTTTCATTTTACTTATTTGAAAATCACAAAAGTTTTTTTTTAATCCTAAAGTTTTCTAAAACCCTTATTCACCCCCCCCCCCTCTAAGGGAGCCTCAAGATCCAACAAGTGGTATCAGAGCAAGGTTATTCCAAAATGACTTCACAACCAGGAATAATGACGCTTCATGATCTCGCATCCACTAGAGAGGATGATTTTTTATTAAATAAAAAATTTTTAGCACCACCTTTATTTATGGGCAAAAATTATAAAGGGTGGAAAATATCAATGAAAATATTTCTTAAAGCTTTAGATAAAAAAGTTTGGAATATTACTATTGAAAAGCTACCTAGCGTATTAAATAGAAACGAAATGGTTTTAAATGCAAAATCTATAAATAGTATATTTTGAGCGTTAGATCGAAATATTTTCAAACTTATTTATACTTTACCTACCACATATGAGATTTAGAATTTTCTTTACAGAACTTATGATTCTCCTTCTGTTGGTATGGAACAATCACAAGAACCGGAGAATATGCAAGCTTGCACAAGTATTCAAGAAAGCTCCTCACATGATGGATCCATAGAAGGCATATCAAGCGAAAGGGATGATGATAAGGCATCAATGAAAGAGGAAGAAGAATATGTCAAAGGAACCTTATGTTCAAACCATTCCTCATCCAAAAGCACTGTAAGGAAATCAAATTCCCTTATTGTTTGCAATTCTATTTCTGCTTTACAATTGCTACAAATTATAAAGCGCAAAATTAAGAAATTGAAAAATGCTAATTGCAAATTGCGCTTATAAAATAAAGGTTTAAAAACAAAAGTTAATGTAGAATCAAATTCTGATTTATCTAGTTTTACCCGTGTCTCTTTAGTTCAAAATATTACACCTTGTATAGAATTTAATGAATTAAAAGAAAAATACAAGGAACTTGAAAAGGAACATATTTTTGTAAAAGAACATAATGAAAAATTGTCTTTATAAAATTCATCTTTGAAAAGTGATTGTGCTATATGCCTAAGTTATAAAATTGAAATCAAAGAGATGGATGAAACATTTGAGGAATTATGAAATAACTATCAAACTCACATTGACTCCATTGTCACCACTCTTAAAAATAGCACAATTGCATATAGTAAAGCTAAGCATAATCTTAAGATCAAGAATAATGAATTAAAAACAAAAATCAACTTGCTTAAGGAAATTATGATTAAAAATTCACAACACATAAATCCACAACATCAAGACATACCCAAAAGCAAGTTGAATATGAATATAAATATCTTGACTAAGACTAATAATGGGAGTAAGAAACACAAAGTATTTGTAAATCAAAATCCAAATCATTATTATTTATAAAATCATGTTTCTCCCAACTTAAAATTAGAATTACACAAAATTCCTATGAACGATACTTTCAATAATCATTACAATTATAATCTTCAAGATAAAGATAATCACATTGGAAATTTGATGCATAAGAATAACATTAAACCAAGGTTTGAATGGAGGCTCAAAGTTATTAATGAATCACTAACTCCACTCAAAAGGGCTCACTCATCACTATCTCCCCAAAAGCAAACACAAAGTATTTGGGTACCCAAGGGAACATCCACACCCATTCCTCTTTGGATAGACAAATCTCTTATTCATTAGGTATCATATAATTGCATGAAGTAGAAAGAAATCAAAAATGAATACCATTACTCTACTTCATGATATGCTTAACTTTCTTTTTTTTTTACTTGTTTCTTCTTTTGTCCTTTCTTGAGCCCACATGCTAAGATCATTATATATAACTTGTGATATGACTTTTCACACATTAAGCCTAAATTCACTAATAAATCAAATTGAATAAAATTAAAAAAAACGGTCATATCATTTCTCAAGTGGTCTATATATCTTTTTTTCATTTTTATCCTTCTAAATCCATTACCTATAAAAGTCTCTTATCATCATTATAAGTTAAATTTAAAATGTGTTATATGATGTTATCAAGACTAATTAAATAATTGTCAAATATTGGATTTGAAAGGAGTATTAGGGGTCTTAGGCTAAAAGTATAGAATGCAAAAATAATTGCTTATTTATTGAATATCCTTGTATCATTTGATAGCCCCTATCATGTTTAACCATAATCAAGAAAAATCGGAATTGAAAAAATAAAAAAAAAACTTATATATGTTTTGGTCAAATTCACACTAAATCAAAAACAAAAATAAGTGCAAATGACCAATAGCATCTTCACAATCAATTTTTCACTACAAATAATGAAAATAAAAATGAATAATTTATCATATGATGTAGTAAAAGATAATTTATCTATCTCATGTTTAAAGCATTCAACTCATCATAAGAATTAATGATCCTATAAAATTCTCAATATAAATACAATTGGAATAGATTCCATTGTTTTTCATATTATGCTTTACGTATGAATTATGTCATGAACTTGCATGTATCTCATATATATGTAGACCATAGAATCAATTTTATATCAATAAGAATAAATCAAATAGAATTATCACGTCATTCTGTCTCTAAAAATCGAATCACTATTTTTGAATACATGCAACATTGTCACTATTAATCTTATGGCGTAACATTGCTTTCAAACTCATCATTATCATATAATAAATAGTATTCATACTAGTTATCTCATATTACCATAAGGAATTAATTTTAAAAGTATAATAATTGAAAGTTAAAATTCATAATAACTATGCGCTTTTAAAATCAACTATAATTAGAAATCAATCTCGCATTAAAACCATAGTTTATAAATCGATTCAATAGGAAAAAAATGCTTAGGATGTCCATGATCATTCACTCACATTATGTGTCTCACAATAGCAAGGGCATAAGATTGTATGCATTAGAAGACCTAACCTCTACGTCATGTCTTATTGTTAGTTATTGAGTGTCGACTTATCACCTAGAAGGGGGGTGAATAGGTATTTCAAATTGTTTTGTTCCCTTTTTTGGTATTCTTTATTTCTGGTTAACAGATTTAGAGTTTAAGAGCACTACATAGAAAACACACAAGAATTTATAGAGGTTCCTCAAGACAGGGTGTCTTGTGTAGTCCTCTGTCCCTTTAAGCCTACCTAGCAGTGTGTTAGGCTTGGCAAACTCCGCCAATGTCTCTGGCCCGCAAGCCTTATAACTCAGACCGGCAAGTCCTACAGCCTAGGCCCGCAATCCGCTCCACTGCACCCAAGCCCGCAATCTTGACACTCAAGCCCTCAAGCCCTACACAGCACAGACCCGCAATTCTTGCCCCTTGGACCCACAAGTCCTTGAAGCCTAGGCCCGCAAGCCCCTTCACTACACCCAAGCTCGACACGGTTGGACCCGCAAGTCCTCTGCCCTGGCCCTCAAGCCTCACAGATCTCAAGCCCTCAAGCTCGACACTTTGATCTGAAAACAGATCTTACAGTTTTGGCCTGCAAGCCTTTCAAAGAAAGATATACAATGTAGATTCTTCTACCTGGTGGAGATCGGCTTCTGGCCTTGAAGAAGTTGCCTCTGATTTGAATCTTGAAGTTACAGATCTTCTTCAAGCCTTCTTCTTTTGCCTGATGTTGATTGGCTTCTTGACGTGAACGATTCTTATCAGTCGATGTGGCTTGACTACAACTTGTAGAACACTTGATGTGCGTTTTTGTTCTCCTCTTCTTACTGTCGATTCTTCTCCGCAACTTTTACTGTTGTATTTCTCGGCGGGATTCTTTTTCGATTCTTCATTTTTCATCTGTCTCGTTCATGTCACTTTCTTTAGGGCAACCACTGCTCCCTTTTATACGATGGAGGAGCCGCTTAACGGTCGCCTATGATGTCCTTCACTGACAGATGCCCATACCTTAAGAGCATACGCTGATTGGACAATCAGGCGGTAGAATTAAATGCTGACAGTGCGGATGGCAACTTTTGAATCTGTCTCGACGATATTTCCACTGTAACGACGATATGGGCAATATCTCGACGACAAGACTTGTTGTTGACTTGGACTAGGGCAGTTCTTCAAGTCTTCTTCCTTCTTCTTCAGATAGTGATATCTCGATGATACGGGAAATCCCTTCTGCACTTGCACTTAAGACGACATGAAGTCATCTAACTGATGTCGGCGTAATCTTCTTGACTGCTCAATATCGTTGTAACCACCTTATCTTGTCGATGACATAATCGATATTATGTCGACAGACTAATCTTCAGCAACTTCTTGTCTTCATGTGACCTCCTTAGTCTTCTCGATGTCAAGCCTTTTTTATGATGATATCTGTCTTAATTAGCCTTATCTACGACACGGCTTCTTTACGTTGATATCGTCGACATCTGATTTGTTTTTGTGCTTGAATCTTCTCCTTCATATCGGCTTTCTGATATCGTTGTGAGGTGTTGTATTGTTGATGTCACAGCGATATCATCATACGCATGTTGTCTCGATGATAGCCAATATGATCATTCTGCTTTGCTCTGCACATCATTTCAATGACATGCGTACACTTTTTCGACGATATATCCAGTCCTTTTCGATGATATTGTACTTAGACAAATTATTAAAGTACAGGACATATTGTCTGATCTCTGCAAGCATGAACTAAATATAGCATCAAATACAACTTGTACTTATCATTGAGCTGAGCACTTCATCAAATCAGGAACACTTCTAGGCACTGTTCCCAACAATCTCCCCCTATTTGAAGAAGTCATAACCCACTCAATGATAAAGTACATCTTAAGGAAATTAGCATATAATAATGACATTGCAGTTAAGTTTGAGTGAACACAGAATTTGACCAATATCACTTCATTGATAATTTATAAATAGTGACAGATGTTTTAAGATTTTCAACATTTTTATATTTGCCCCTAATGATTCTGCCATCTATTTCTCTGGTTCCTTCATAGTTACTTCACTCATTGCTTTCTTGACAGTAGCTTCCAATTCCTTCTCAGTTTGTCTGGTGAAGTATTCAAATAGCTTAGGGTGATACTTGAGAGGCTCAGGAGTGTCTGCAAGGATTCTGCCTGCTTGCTTGTCCCTTCTGTATTCACTCATTGCTTCTTCTTGATCTTCATACTTAGCCCATTCTTGAGGACTGTACACTTTGTACCTCTCATCGTTTTTTACTTTCACCAGCTCCCATGCTTTTAATATTATAGCTCTGGACTTGGGGCTCCACCTCTCATAGTTATCCTTTTTCTCCATTTCCTCCTTGTATTTTCTCTTTCTCATCTAGGCTTCATCTTGTTCCAATATTTCCTTCCTTTTGTTCTGATCAGCAGCAGCATCAGAAATATCAACATGTTGATCTTCAACAGGGTACTCTTCAGCATGCTCATCAAAATGTAGAGGAGGGAGATTCATTGCTTCCATGATGGTATTGGTGGTCTAGATAGCATGCTCACCACTGGCCTTTATCATTGATCTCTCCCCCTTTATGACTTCATCAGATATCCCCTTTGGAGGTTCTCCTGAAGGACCAGTATCTTTCTTTTAAGCATGTGAATTCCTTCTTCCAGATGGTTCTTGGCCTCAAGCAGATGACTGTCTAGATCCTTATTGTGGTGATCTAGACTTTCTTGGAGATTAGTTTTGTGTTCAACCATCCATCTGGTGGTTGCTATATAGGCCTTATCTATGTTGTTGGCAATCATTATTTGATTATCCCCTACATCAGATAGACCCTTGTGAGTAAGTGTTGTCTCTTTGGCAGTGTATTCTTGCAGATTCTTCACATCATTTCTCAGGCTTGCAGTTTCAGCAGATAGTTCCCTTCTTAGCTCATTAACAGCAGAGTTGACATGATTTTCATTTTTTGGCCTTTGCTCTTCCAGGAGCATTTTTATCTGAGGCAGTAGTGAGAACTCCACTGGCCTATTCTCTGGAGGTGAGCTAGCTTGTCCTGGTTCCTCCTCTACATTCCCATCAACCATGGGAGATGGAATATTCTGATGGGTGACTGGTTTGACTCATTTTCCTCTTCAGGATTTGTCAGATCTCTGTTAATCTCACCATCAGGATTCTCTTAGTTGTCTTCTTGGGGATCTTCACATGGGTCCTCTTGGACTACTGGTCCAGAATGAATAGCATCCTCAACCCTAATGATCTCATTGATCACATCTACCACTTGAGCAGGGAGCTCACTATTCTTCTCCCCCTCAGTTTCAACATCCTCTTCTTTTGTTCCTGCTATTACAATTGCCCTGAGTCCCAGATTTAGAGCAGAGGTCTGGAGGGAGACATTCCTTTTCTCTACAGGAGCTTCAGAGTCAGACGTGTTTGAGATGCTGCCTGACTCACTTCCTTTAGATGAGCTTTCTCCATTCCTCATCATATCCTCTGCAGTCTTCAGCTTCTTGGGATACTTAGTCAGAAATTTTTCCCATCTCTTAAGTATCTTGATATCCATCCTTCTTATGTGATGGATTTTTACACCATACTTCTTGTTAAAACTTCCAGGGTAAGATAGCAGTAGATACAGTGATAGTATTCTTCCCAGATTTGGAACTTGAAAGCATTCTTGTATCCTTTTGAAGATAATATGACCCCAGTTGGTCTTCATACTTAGGATTGTCCTTGCCCTTATCTCAAACATGGGCTTGGATATCCTATCATGTGACCCTACCTTGCAGAGGAGGGCTTTTCCCATAATATCTGCCATCAGCTTTCCTTGTTGATTGAAACTTTTCCTTTCTAGAGACCCATAGGTCTTGCTGGAGTGCCCGCACCATGCCAGAGCCTTGTTAAGGTCTTCCTGGGTGACCTCCTCATTTTCCTCCCCCTTGGCGCCGGTTGGCAGTTGAAGAACCCTGGCCAATCTCTTGGGATTCACCTTGACTTTCATCTCATTGATCAAGCTTTTAATGGATGTTCCTTTTGAGCCTCCCTTGGCATTCGAGTAGAACTCCAGCACTTCTCTTTTTAATATTACTGTTGGCTCAGAGAGAGAGCAAACTCCAGGCTGACGGCGTTCAACAGCTTAATAGTGCCTTGAATCTCTTATGGCCCTTCTGAGAAACCATTCCTCACCACTTCGCTTCCTTCATAGAGAAATCCTTCCTTCTTTGGCGCCATCTCTTACTTGATCCGAGAGGATTTTAACTCTATCGACTTGTTCACTCTTCGAATACGTAGAGAAAACGACGACTTTTTAGGGCAAATGTAGAATGTGTTTTAACCTTAAGACATCTGACCTTATTTATAGTTTTGGGATTGGAAGGCGAAGTGTCATTTGATAAAAGTCTGATTAACTTAGATTGAGCGTTTGCGATCGGTTAATTTCAGATCCCTTATGTGTTAGATCGACACTTAGGTATCGCTGTGATCCCACTTAGATGTCGAGAAATCATTTCGACGACACCAATCATTATTTCGACGATATCATTTTGTATACAAAACAATATTGGTCTTGTTCATTCTTTTGAATGATTAGTGTTGTGCTTTAGTTGTGCCATATATATGTGCTCTTTGAGTGACAGCTTTTGCTTACTCAAGTCAAAAATTACTTTTACATATCTATAAAGATAAGATTATGCAGTGAATATTTAACACAGTTACCTTCACCTTAGCTTTGGCCTCTTCTTGAGCTAGCAGCTCCCCCTTGATGTGATTTCTCTTTTATTTTTCCTTTTTGCTCCCCCTTGACCAATGCATCTTGGCTTGTAATGGGATTTTTCTTAGTCTAGAGTTATGCCTGGATCACTTATTGTCCATTTGCCTTGTTTGCTTTTGATTGGCTACATGGACTACCCTGCAAGACATTTTAATATCCCTTAGGAACCCAACGTGTTTTGGGTCCTAGGTTCTTGTTAGCATAGTAAAGAATTCTTCTACTCACCTCAGCCTTTCCAGGAGGGCTCTCCTTTGCACTGCACACTAGGGTTGTGCCAACAGTCAATGGCAAAGTGTCCCACTTTACCATAGCACCAACATTCATGGATGTTGTACCTTCTTTTCTGAATAATTTTTGAGGAATCACATTGCTTATGTTCAGTAGAGAAGGCAACAACATTCTTCCTATCTCTCTCAGCTAAGGGTTGACAGGCTGCTCTAGTATAATTATTTCTTCTTGACTTTATCTATTTGTCAGCAACAGATGTCAGCTTGGTAGCTGACATGGTGTAGATGGCATCAGATATGATCAAGTGAGAGTTGATTATACAAGTGCTGCCAACCTACTTCTTGTCTGGAAGAGATTGGGAAGGTGTTGCTTTTTTACCCTTGAGAGTGGGGGCTGAAGCACCAAACACAAATGGTCCATGATGGGCCATTTGGATTTCCTCATGGGGAGCCTTCAATGCACTCATTCTCATGCCCTTTCTCCTCCCATAGTGAGGAGCATTTCCCAAGCTATTGGAGCTTCCATTCATCCAATGACCATGGACACTGTACGGGTCATACCTGTTAGAGGGAATGTTGGGAATATTACCCTCAATGTTCCCTTAATTTGAAGAAGCATCACACTCAATGCTAAGTACAAGTTGTATTTGATATACCATATTCTACATCATGACTATGCAGGGTAAGGTTATTCCAAGGTGTGGAATAAGTTCAGTGGTTTACTGCCAAAACCGCTGAGATGAGTTCCCAATCTCAGTTGAACCACTGAGAGAAGGCCAGGAGCCACTGAGAAGGAGTTTGGGCCTGCTGAGCTGCAGATAGAGGAAAACTGCTGAGACAACTGTCTGTCTCAGCGTATCCGTTGAGATGGGACAGTAGTAGTCGCTGAGACTGGTTGCTATCTCAGCCCAACCACTGAGAAAGATTCAAATGTGTTGGCATGTTTTGCTTTTGGCGCAAGCTGCACAAAAGCAAGATAAGGTTCTCCAATCACCTCCATACCTTGTCAGAAGTGATCTAATAGCCGTTGAAGACTAAAGAAGTATAAAAGAACAAATTAGGGCTTTGAAGAAGCAAGTTTTTGGAAAAAGAACTTTCTATCTACTGTTATATTGACGGCTGTCAAGAAGTTTTCTCTTCCTGCTTCGTGAAGCTATAAGGAGAGAAAGATTGTTATTCCTGAGAGATTCAAGAAGAGCAAGTTGATCCTCATTCAACTACTAAAGAGAAGGATCAGAAAGGGGCAGGATTGAAGCACTGAACTGTTCCCTATTCCAAGACTGCTATTGTAGTTAATATGCAATAGAAGACCAAAGGCTGAAAGAGTTATTTGTTTTTTCTTCTGTTGTAAGCTTCATTTATTACCTTCTGTAGGAACTTATTTGTTCTGAGTTTGTAGGGCTTTTTGCCTGAGGAAGTGGGGTTGTTGGGGCCTGAGTGTAGAGCTGAGAGTTCAGCTTGAGTGTAGGATCTCTGTGGAGATCTGAGGTAGGACTTCTTGATAGGTCTGAGTTGGTAGGGCTACTATGCCTGAGGTAGGGTTGTTGAGCCTGAGGTACGGTTTGGGAAAACCTGAGAGATCCTGAGGGATCTGAGTTGTACGCACTTGGAGCTGAGATTGGAGGAGTTAGCCTTGTCTAACTCATTGTTAGAAGGGTGAAGGAGGAAAGAGGACTACTTAAGATACCCTGTCTTGAGGAACCTCTATAAATGCTTGTGTGTTTTCTATGTGCTTGATTTATTACTAACATTAACTTAGAAAATAGTTAGGCTAAAGCTAAAACAAAAGAGACCTATTCACCCCCCCCCCCCCCCCCCCCCCCTCTAGGTGATTAAGACTACATCCTAATAAACTATCAAATGGTATCAGAGGCAGGTTGGTCAAGAAGGACATAAATGTCTGACCAGATCCTACAAAGGAGTAGTCATATCTGAATCCAATGGCCTCTTCTGGATTGCAGAAGAGATGGGGTCTATGAAGTTGCCCATATGCAACAAAGAAAACTTTGGCATATGGAAGCAAAGGGTTAGGTTTTTTATGGAAGAATCAGACCCATGGATCTACATCACTGTGAAGTAGGGCCCTTTCCCTTTTCAAACAGCCTCCACCATAGATCCAACTAGGAGAGTGGCCAAGGCTTTTAATGACTTAACCAAGGATGAGCTTGCATTATTCACAATGGACAAAAGAGCCCAAAATATCATTGTTAATGCAATAGATGACTCCACCTTTCAGAACTTGGTGCACTGCACAACAGCCAAGGAGATGTGGGATACACTAGTGGTGTATATGGAAGGGATAGCTGAGGTGAGGGATGATAGAAAATCACTCCTCAATCAAGAGTATGAAGCTTTCAGGAAGCTGAGCCCGGAAAGCATTTCTATCTGCTATGAAAGGTTCTTCAGAATAGTTAATGAACTAAGAACCTATGAAAGAGTATTCAGTGACTATGAGCTAAATGACAAGCTCCTAAGATCTCTAACTAGAGACTGGGACACCAAGATATGTGTGATCAGGGAAGTGGCCAAGCTGGGTGAAACTCCTACCCATACTTTATTTGGGAAGTTGCTCTCTTATGAGATGCAGTTGTCTGCAAGGAAGGAAGAGGACACTTCCACCAGGGCTCATGCAAGGGAGAGAGCTGTTGCTCTCAAAGCTGACAGCTCCAAGAAGAGCAAAGCCAAATTGTTGTCTCCTCCAAGGAGTGTTGAATCTAAAAAGTCTGAGAACAGCACTTCAGACAGCTCTTCATCTGATGAGGAGTTTGCTTCCTTCTCAAGGCAGTTAAAGAAGATGATGAGGAGGAAGCAGTGGAAGAATAAGCCCCCTCCTCCTCACATTCCAAGAAGGACCACATCAAATCTGAAAGACAGCACACCAAGGGTGACATGTATGAATCTAAACCTGTAAACATGTTTCAAATAATATCATATGTTATTGTTGCAGCAAGCTTGTACATGTCATTGTTGACTGTCCAGTCAAGAGGAAGGAGAAAAGTGATAAGAAACACTATCACCAAAAGGATGGGAAGGGAGAAAAATCCTTCCTAGCAAAGAAAGGTAAAAGCTAGAGAGAATCTGAATCCTCAACTTCGGATTCAGATGAAGAAGAGAAAGCCTACATTGGGCTATTTGCAACAGAAGAAAATGAAGTTTTTCCTGCTGCCAAGATTGGAATCAGGGCCCCTCTGTCACATTCAAACAGTGACATTGAGGGGGATGAAGAGGACAAAGATCAACTAGGACTGATGGCCATAACTAATGAGGAAGAAAGTCAGAACAATTCTAACAGTGAATAGGTATTGATTCATTCCATCTCTTCTTCTGATTATGAGACATGCCCAGAATCTGAAGCACCTTCATCAAATGATGGAAGTGATTTAGAATCTGAGGAAGATGTCAATCAATTGATTGACAGGTATGGTGCTCCCTTAGAAGATCTGAAAAAGAGCAAGAAGCTGGCCAAGAGGCAAGCCCAAGAAATTGCTTCCCTTAAGATACCTGAGAAAAAATGCACTGAGTCAGCTACCATGGTGGCTCAGATGTGTAGAGAAATAAGCCATCTAAAGGGGATAACAATTGTTCAATTGAGCACCATATCCTAAAAGAACAAGGTCATCAAGGACCTTGAGGAGAAGCTTCTCAAAGAAAAGAGCCTAGTGGCTCAATTCTCCAAGCCCAAATCTATGCATCCCATTATTAACACATTTTCCTCTCAAACCAATAGAAGAGGATTAGGGTTCAATAAAATGGAAGTAGGAGAAGGGAGTGGATAAAAGAGCAAGAATAAGGCTAAGCATCATACCACCTTTCAAAAAGTATTGTTTCCCTCTAACAGGTATGACCATGACAGTATGTATGGTCACTGGAAGAATGGAAGCTCCTATATGAAGGAAAACACTCCTACCCATAGTGGAAGAAAGGGCATTTGAATGAGTGCTATGAAGGCTTCCCATGAAGAAATTCAAATGGCCCTACCTTGACCATTTGTATTTGGTACTTCAGTTCCATCATCCAAGAGTAAGGAAGATAACTCTTCCAAGTTCATTCCAGCAAAGAATATGACTGCTGTTAAATTTGTAGTCAAGCCTTGCTGCTTAGTGTCTGATGCCATCCAATCTTGTCTAGCTCCAAAGCCAAAGCAAGTTGATGCCATTAAGACAAAGGCTACTAAGACTGTCCACAGATTGACATTCAGCCAAATCATTGCTGAAAAGAACAAGAAAAATATTGTTATCTCCCCTCCTGAACATAAGCATATTAATGCTCCTTCCTCACGATAAGTTCAGAAGAGGAGATACAACATTCATGAATGTTGGTACTGTGGTAAGGTAGGACACATGAGCATAGACTGTTGGCACAATCCCAATGTGCCAAGTGCAATGAAGAGCCTTCCTGCAAAGGGTGCAGCAGGTGTGACTTCATCCTATCATGCTAACAAGAACCTAGGACCCAAAATTAATTGGGCTCCTAAGGGTAATTAAATTCCTTCTTGTAGGTTAGTTAAGTACCAGTCTTAAACAAATATGGTACTTGGACAGTGGGTGCTCAAGGCAAATGACAGGAATCAGAAATCTTCTACAGGACTACACAGTTGTGAAGAATGGACCAAAATTCATCTTTGGTGGATCTGAAAATGGAATCACCAAAGGATATGGTATGATCTCCAATGGCATAGTTTCAATCACAAGGGTAGCTTATGTTGAAGGGTTGTAACACAACCTAGTAAGCATAAGTCAACTATGTGATTTAGGCTATGTCATTGAATTCCACAATGACAAGTGCTTGATCAAAATGTCTAATGACTTAGAGACCATTCTCTCAGGCACTAGGAGTGGGAATGTTTATTGTTTATTTTTTATATGCAATAATTCTCTATCATCTGTATGTCGTGTGGCTAATGAAAGTGAGTCTCTTTGTGTTCAATGGCACAAGAGACTTGCCCACATTAACTACAAGACAATGTATAGACTATTCTCTAAAAACCTTGTTAGGAATAGTCCAAACTTGAAATGTATTAAAAGTGGTCCCTGTCATGCTTGCCAAACGGGTAAGCAAACAAGGGCCACCTTTAAAAGTATTGTCCCCAAAGACACTGAAAGATGTCTATATCTATTGCACATGGCCTTGTTTGGTCCTTTGCCAATTCAGAGCCTAGGTGGGAAGTTGTATACTTTGGTGATTGTTGATGATCACTCAAAATATGCATGGGTATTCTTCCTTAAGAAGAAATCAGATACTTTAAATATCTTTATAAACCATGTCAAGGCAATTCAGAATGACTTACAATATTCTGTGGTCAGGACTAGGACTGACCATGGCACAGAATTTCAATCTGATGTCATGACAAGGTTTTGTCAAGAATTTGGTATCACCCAAGAGTTCTCCTCCCCAAGGACTCCACAACAAAATTGTGTGGCTAAGAGGAGGAATAGGACCTTGATAAAAGTTGGGAGAACATTGCTTAGTGACTCCTCACTCCCAGAATATTTCTTGGCTGAGGCAGTCAATACTGCATGTTATGTCCTCAATAGAGCTTCCATCAATAAGGCTTATGGAATTACCCCATATGAGATTCTGAAAGGCAAACAACCAACAATTTCATACTTTTGAATCTTTGGTTCAAAATGCTACAATTTAAACAATGGAAAACCTCAATTAACAAAGTTTGTAGAGAAATGCAAGGTGGGGGTTCTTGTTGGTTATAGCTCACTTAGCAGATCATATAGAGTTTATAACAAGAAGAATCATGTTGTAAAAGAGTCTATGTATGTGGTGTTCGATGAGACCAACCTAATCTATAAGGGCTGCCCTAGTTCTTCTGTTGTGATAGGAAGTGAAAAGTCAATGGAAAAGATGTCTGTGCAAGACATACCCAGCAGTAGCAAAGCCTATGTAGATGCTAGAATTTCTGAAGATGAAGAGGTGCAGGCTGCTGAAGATACTGCTGAACCAGTAGATGAAATACAGCAAATTGAGGACAGATTGCCTGCAGGAACAAGACACTTAAGGGATCATCCAAGAGAACAAATCATTGGAGACTAGAACCAAGGTGTACTAACCAGAAGCAGGACTCACAATAAAGCCCTATTACTAAGCTTCCTATCACAAATGGAGCCCAAGAAGTTTGAATAAGCCAACCAAGATACATTCTGGATTCAAGCCATGCAAGAAGAACTTCTTCAATTCAAAAGATGCAAGGTATGGAAGTTGGTGCCAAAACCTCAAGGACACAACATCATTGGCACCAAATGGATATAGAGAAATAAGTGGGATAAAAATGGAATCATCATCAAAAACAAGGCTAGATTAGTAGCCAAGGGCTATAGACAAGAAGAGGGTATAGACTTTGATCAAACCTTTGCCCCAGTTGCAAGATTAGAAGCAATTAGGCTATTCCTTGCCTATGCTACCCACAAGGGGTTCAAAGTATACCAGATGGATGTCAAATTAGCCTTCCTCAATGGTGACTTGAAGGAAGAGGTATAGGTTGAACAACCATCAGGTTTTATGCATCCAACCCTCTCTTCTCATGTGTATTTACTTAGAAAATCTCTATATGGTCTAAAGCAAACCCCCAGGGCTTGGTATGAGACCTTGTCCAGCTTTCTCATCAAGAACAAGTTCTTGAGGGGAAAGATATATAGCACATTATTTCTTAGGGAAACAAAGGGCAAGTGTCTTCTAGTCCAAATATATGTTGATGACATAATATTTGGGTCTACTGATGACAAGCTCTGCAAAAGGTTTGCCAACCTTATGTAGGGGGAGTTTGAGATGAGCAGTATGGGAGAGCTCAAGTACTTTGTAGGCCTCCAAGTGAAACAGTCTAATGAGGGGATATTCATCTCTTAGACTAAGTACACTATGGAGCTTATCAAGAAGTTTGAGATGGAATCACCTTCCACCATAAAAACTCCCATGGGGTCCAACACTTCCCTGGACAAGGATGAGAAGGGCAAGGCCTTTGATGAATCCATGTACAGGTGCATTATTGGATCCCTATTATATCTAACTGCTAGTTGACCAGACATTATGCATGCTACATGTGTTTATTCTAGGTACCAGGCTTGCGCTAAGGAATCTCACTACTCAGCTGCATAGAGGATTTTGAGATACCTTAAAGGCAACCTACAGCTTGGCCTTTGGTGCCCTAAGAACAATGACTTTGAACTAACTAGATTTTTAGATGCAGATTTTGCAGGATGCAAAAAAGACAGGAAAATCACAAGTGGTACTTGTCAGTTCCTTGGAAGGAGGTTGATATCATAGAGCAGCAAGAAGCAGATAAGTGTGGCAATATCCAGTGCTGAGTCTGAATATATTATTGCAGGTAGTTGTTGTGCACAACTTTTATGGATGCAACATCAGTTAGAGGACTACAACCTCAAGGTAAGTGAGTCTCCTCTATATTATGACTCATCCAGTGTTATCTCTATTGCTAAGAATCCTGTCTCTCATAGCAGGACTAAGCACATAGAGATAAGATATCATTTTATAAGAGAACATGTTGAATGTAAAGATACCTGCCTTCAATTTGTCCCCACTAACAATCAAGTTGTTGATATTTTTACAAAGCCATTGCATGAAACTAAATTTAATGCTTTCAAGATTAAATTAGGAATGTTAAATATTGAATAGTGACAAATATTTCCTTCTATTAGTCATCTATGATATTATGCATGTTATGTTATGATTTTAAATATTGTCACATCAATACTCTTAGTGACATGGTTAGGTCATAAAATAATCAAATCTCAAATGGATTAATGATTAGGTAGTAAGGTCAGCTAAAATAAAATAGATTGTTTCAGCTGAGCCGCTGAGACAGCTAGGAAAAATCTCAGCTGAACCGCTGAGACAGCTAAATTGTCCCAGCGGTTGACAGTGCTCTGTCCTAGCAGTTTAGGTCGTCGTCTCATCGGTTCCGCTGAGAAGGGTTGGTCCTATTACAGTTTGTCTAAATGCAACCCCAAATGACCTAAATTTCATTACAATAATAAGTTCAGTAAACTTTACTTATTAAGGGTAATCATAACATAAATCAAGGCTATATAAATAGGCCATTGTTAAATAAAGTAAGATACAAACCCTTCCTCCCTGGCCGCCGAAATGAATTATATTCCCTTCCGTCTCAGCGCCTTCTTCTACAACAAAAATGGCGCCAAAGAGTTCAAAGGATCTTCTGGAGGGTTATGAGATAGTAAGAAATGGATTTGCCCATGCTCCAGAGGAGATAAAGGGAGTGATTCAACTCCTGGAAGCACAAGGTCTGGAGTATATTCTTTCTGAACCAACAGTCATTCTCAGAACTGAAAAATTGTCCTCTTCCAAGTCCTCTTTAAAGTCTAAAATAGGAGGAGAAAGAGTGAAAATCTCCTCAGCAAAAATTAAAAAAGCTTTCCAAATACCCTCATGCAGTAGGGATGAGGAGGAAGAAATTTCTGGCAAGGATAAGAAGAAACCTCTGAAGTGTACTGAATATTGTGATAACAAGATTGGATCTTTGAAAAGGAAATTCTTCAATCAAAGAGGCAAACTTCTATCTGACATAGTGGGAAAATAAATTCTCTGCAAGCCTGGGTCTCATGACACAATCTCTCAATCTATGTTTGACCTTATGACAAGAATCATTCTGACAAAGAAAACTTCCTGGGGAGAAGTTATATTTCAAAGACTTATGGAATGTCTGCAAGCACCTAACATGGGTAGAATTCTATCCCTCTATCTAATCCAAACATATCAGGAGAAGTATAAAGGGTTAAAAGGATCAAATATCCATTACCTGAAGAGGATGGATATAAAGACCCTAGATAGGTTCACCAGGGTGCTCCTCATGAGCCAGCCCTCTAAGGAAAAGGAGAAAGGGAAAAAGAAATCCAAAGCAGTAAAGAAGCCAAGAATGATTATGTCAAGTTCTGAGTCAGACCACTCAGATAAGAATGAAGATGATGGTGCTGATCTTGGATCTCACAGCAGTCCTGACAAGGATGCTCATATGGATGACATGCCTGTTGTCCATCCACATGACTTGGAAATAGATCGCACACCTGGTAATTAATCCTTAAACTCCATATTACTAATAATGTTATCTAATTTTAACCAATCTACTAGTTAATCACTAATGACTCTTCAATAATATGGACCATATCTCCTCAAGGCCATATGGATGCTCTATCTGAGGGGGAGCAACAATAAGAACCATCTCTCATGGATGGTGCTCATGACAATAATGATGGTGAAGCAGTCTCTCACAGGATCCATGAGGACAAAGTGCCATCACCTCAGGACTTGCAAGGTCATATTGACAAACTCATTTTCAATCTTGAAGAAAGAATTAGGCATAATCCTGATCATGAACCAACTCTCTGGGATCCACCAGGTCACAGACAACCTATTGATGTTTTAAATTTCTTGGACTCGTCAGATCCAGATAATGAGGATGATGATGATTATGCTGATAATGATAATGTTGGAGCTCCAGACCACATTGATATTACAGCCAAGTCTACTAAAGGAGAGTTTCATCATGCTGAGGGGGAGCTTCCAGCACTTAACATTCAGGATAAACAACCTCTAATCCTTGAACAGCAAGCTTCAACCACCACCTCCTCAAAGTCTAATGAGAGCATTCTAAATGCCATTCAACTCATGTTAGATGCACATCTAACATCTATGAAGGATTATGTAGATAGGTCATCTTCTACAGTCAAAGCATATATAGATCAGTCCATCTTCAATGTGAAATCTGAAGTAATGGCTGAGGTCAAGGAGATCAAAGAAGACACAACAATCCTTAATAAACATATGACAAAGTGGTTTGATCTGACAGAGAAGATAGTGGTCTCTCAAAATACAATTCTAAGATCAATGGACAAACAACTCCAACTGTCTGAGCAGGATATGACATATGACAAGAACTATGTCAGCAAGACAAATGAGGTAATAGAACAATCCTCAAACCAAATACAAGAATATGTGTACTCCACTGCCATGCAACTTAATGGTGAGGCTGACAGAACAAAGGATGGGCTGAAGGATGATATAGAAAATGTTTTTCAAACAATTTCTGGCTCAATAACTGTTGTTCAACAGGATATAAATCAGAAGATATTTGAAGAAGCCAGAAAGGGAGAGGATAATAATGTTATCACAAACTCTGGCTAGCCCTCAAGGTTAACAAGGAGCAAGCATGCCTTAAACCTTCCCCTCCTGGACAGGCAAAGAGTAGAGGATTGGGATTTCTCTAAACAGGAAGAAATAGCCCAGAATGCAAGACTGGCAAAGAAAAGAGAGAGAGAACACACAATGCTTGTTGAAGAGTTTATGGCCAAGTAGAGGGATGAACAAACTAGAGATATAGACTTTGAATACTGGAGTGAAGACTCCAAGAGCATCATTCTAAATGCATGGATCAGCCATGGACAAGTCTGCAAAGACATTGATAAAATCTATCCCTCTGAAGAATGGATAAAACACTTAGAAAGAAACTCAAAAAGGGATAAGATATTTAAAGAAGATCTGGTAATAAAGGATAATCCAAGAAGGATGCCATCAAGGTACATTCCAAAGCCATATATGTACTTCAGAATGCAAGAAAATAGGAAAAAGATTGTTGAATTAGATGCAGCAAAAGCAGATAAAGAGGCCTCAACCAAAGGGAAAGATGTTGTTGCAGACACTGTTGAATGCTCATCTTCTTCTAAAAAGAGAAAAACTTAAATGAATGTATCTAAGTTTTATGAACATATGAATGTAAATTGAACAATATTTCAACACTTTATATGAAATGAAAATGAATGAGTTGCTGAATCTATTACTTTATGTTATAAGCTAATCTTAGTTATAGCTTAATATTTCTTTGTTCTATTGCTTGAGATAATCTGTGATGCATTGACATAATTAATTAATCACATTATTGGGTTGATAAACTATGTTGGAATTATGCTTATCATGAATATTATCTGTTATGATATAATCTTTAATACCATATTAATGTTAACATGAATGTGTTATGATAAATGCTATGTAGTGAAGTTACATGGTTAGTATTTATTTATGTACCTTAGCATTGGGAGTGTTCTGTCTTCTTCAAATATGGGGAGATTGTTGGGAATATTACCCTCAATGTTCCCTTGATTTGAAGAAGCATCACACTCAATGCTAAGTACAAGTTGTATTTGATATACCCTATTCTACATCATGACTATGCAAGGTAAGGTTATTCCAAGGTGTGGAATAAATTCTGTGGTTTACAGACAAAACTGCTGAGACGAGTTCTCACTCTCAGCTGAACCGCTGAGACAAGTCCAGGAGCCACTGAGAAGGAGTCTGGGCCTGCTGAGCTACAGATAGAGGAAAATCGCTGAGACAACTGTCTGTCTCAGCGGATCCCCTGAGACGGGACAGTAGCAGCCGCTGAGACTGGCATCTGTCTCAGCCCAACCGCTGAGACAGATTCAAATGTGCTGGCGGGTTTTGCTTTTGGCGTAAGCTGCAGAAAAGCAAGATAAGGTGCTCCAATTACCTCCATACCTTGTCAAAAGTCATTTAATAGTCGTTGAAGACTGAAGAAGTATAAAAGAACAAATTAGGCCTTTGAAGAAGCAAGCTTTTGGAAAAAGAAATTTCTATCTACTGTTACAATGACGGCTGTCAAGAAGTTTTCTCTTCCTGCTTCCTGAAACTACAAGGAGAGAAAGATTGTTCTTCCTGAGAGATTCAAGAAGAGCAAGTTGATCCTCATTCAACTACAAAAGAGAAGGATCAGAAAGGGCCAGGATTGAAGCACTGACTGTTCCCTATTCCAAGACTGCTATTGCAGTTAATCTGCAATAGAAGACCAAAGTCTGAAAGAGTTATTTGTTTCTTCTTCTGTTGTAAGCTTCATTTATTTCCTTCCGTAGGAACTTATTTGTTCTGCGTTTGTAGGGCATTTTGACTGAGGAAGTAGGGTTGTTGGGGCCTGAGTGTAGAGCTGAGAATTCAGCTTGAGTGTAGGATCTCTGTGGAGATCTGAGGTAGGACTTCTTGATAGGTCTAAGTTGGTAGGGCTGCTATGCCTGAGATAGGGTTATTGAGCCTGAGGTAGGGTTTGGGAAAACCTGAGAGATCCTTAGTGATCTGAGTTGTAAGCTCTTGGAGCTGAGATTGGAGGAGTTGGCCTTGTCTAACTCATTGTTAGAAAGGTGAATGGGGAAAGAGGACTACTCAAGACACCCTGTCTTGAGGAAGCTCTATAAATGGTTGTGTGTTTTCTGTGTGTTTGATTTATTACTAACATTAACTCAGAAAATAGCTTGGCTAAAGCTTAAAACAAAAGAGATCTATTCACCCCCACCCCCCCCCCCCCCCCCCCTCCCCCTCTAGGTGATTAAGACTACATCTTAATAAATTATCAATGAAGTACAATCTTCTGAAAGGTGGTATGAGGCTCAGCTTTAGTTTTGCCACTTTCTCCATTCCCAACATCTACTGCCCCTTCATTGAAACCCAATCCCCTCTTATTTCTATAGGAGGAGAAGGTGTCAATGATGGGCAGTATGGTTTTGGACTTAGAGAATTGTGCCACTAAGCTTCTTTCCTTAAGAAGATCATTCTCAAGTTTCTTAATGAGTTCTTCCCTTTGGTTTCTCTCGTCATAAAGCTTGTCGATGAGCTTCTTGAGCTCAATGGGATTTGCCCCCACATTGTAGAGCATACCCATTTTCTCATCTAACTCAACCTTAATAGGTCTGAGTGTTTCGAGCTCCTTAGCTTGCTTTCTAACAAGCTTCTTGCTCTTTTTCAGAACAGCCAAGAGATCACCAAACTGTTATATTAGATCAATATGGTTCTTATTGCTGCATGATGAGCAGTCTTCTGCATTATTTTCAGAAGATGAGCAATCATCTGATGCACTCTTGGTCTTCTCAAATGAGGTATTTAAAGGAGAAGTGTGAGTAGCGTATACATGAGCATGATGTGGATAATCATGATTTCCTTCATCTGATATAGCCATCAACCCATAGCCCTCCTCATCCTCAGAGTCACAATCTGTGAGAGTCAAGGGTGCTCTTATTCTTCCTCTAACTACAAAGCATTCTTCATCTTCAGATTCACTGTCTGAAATGGTCAAGGTCTGAAATGGTTAAGGGTGCTCTGATCCCTATGGCACTGATCCCTATACTTCTTTCTTCTTCAATATGAGAATAGCTCCAGCTGGTTTGACTTAGTGATCTGATGCGGTTTCGGCAAGTGCACCGGTCGCACAAGTAATAAAGTTGGGAGTACGTCCCTGAATATCGTCTCTCAAGGAATGCGCGTGGTTGGTTTGATTCTTCGGATTGAGAAAGTAATTACGAGAGTAGATTAAATGGAAAAAACGGGGCTTTGATTTTGGTTTCCTAAATTGCTACACAGAAATAAAATCCGGGTTAAAACTCCGCTTCACAGGCGGGATGGATGCAATGGCTGCGATGCTGTGCTTCGGTGAGCAGGTGAACGAGAAGGCTGGCGGATTACGGTGCTCCTCAAATCTCATGAACCACAAAGGATCTCAAAAACATGAAATCACATTAACTAAAACACAATGTTCATGATCATCATCATAATAACAAGCACATCTAAGGAAAACTCTGAAGCAAGCGAAGGGGAAAAGAGGAAACCGAAGCTCGAAGACTATGCTGAAGATTCTCGGCCGGAATCGAAGGGTTGTCAAGCCTCGTCCGTGCTCGGTCTTCAGTTGCATCTGGGGTCCGGAGGAGCTGTCACCTTCCTCTACTTATACCTGTCTTCTTCATGGTCTAGCTCGTGGTAACTCTTGTTCGACACCTTGAATGCAGCGGAAGTTCTCCATCTATGGCGTTCTTGAGCTCAAGGATGATGGAGGAGGCCAAGGAGGGAGCTTTGGTGGAAGATTTGCAAGCCAAAGGTCACCGGAGCTCCTCCTAGGTCAAATGGTGGTGGAGCGGCAGACTGGGCGAAAATGGTGGGCTCTCAAGCTTTTCCCGCAAGGGGCCTCCTTCTTCCAGCAGATTTCCTGCCTTAAATACTGAAAATTCATAAATTTAGTCACACACGGGAGAACGCACGACCGTGCGTTGCCCGTGCATTATTTAACAAATTAATTGGCTTGAGGAAGAAGCAGCAGCGCCTGTGCGTCTTACTCACGCACGGGCGAATCCGCCCGTGCGCAAAAATGCACGAACAAATTCAGATTGGCTAAAAAATAGATGAAACAGGCGATCGTGCATTTTCTTCATGCACGGTCAACTGCCCGTGCGTAAAGACGCATGACCAAATTCAGATCATCGGTTTTCTCCCTAGATGAAGGCGCACGACCGCAGCCGTCCGTGCGTCAAGAAAACGCACGACTGTGCGATCTAAATAAGCATGAATTCTGGGGTAAAATAGGGTGATCCAACTACCTGTAAGAACAGTAATTCAGCTGGGAATACACCTCCAGCGCCAATCAGACAGAGAAAAAGGATTAGAGAGCACCATGTGCTTATCCCCAATGAATGAGTTTAGTTCTTAAGTATTATTAAAAGGTTCTATTTAGGTTTATTTCAAAATAAATGATATATATATGTGTTTGTTGATTGAGTAATAAACACAACCAGTAAGTAGGCAAAGTAAACACAGCACATAAGCAAGAAATAAAACAAGCAAACAAAGCACATCCAGAAGACACAAGAAAATATAGTAGTTCCCCTCAACTGGGTACATCTACTCTTCTACCCACTGGTAGGAATCCACTGGAGGTTGCTGATAAGGTGCCCTCTGATGCGATAATTTCGGCAAGTGCACCGGTCGCGCAAGTAATAATAATGGGGAAAATCCCCGAGTGTCGGTCTCTTGAGGAACACAGTAAGGTGGAGTTAGGTTTCGAGGAAGGACTTGAGATCGAAGTCCTTGGTCGGTGTTACAATGGATAGTTGGTTTGGTTTGCGAATAATAAAATAAAATATTATAACTACTCCTATGCAGTGCCGCTATGCAATGCTTCGCTTGGCGGGATGGAGACTAGGCAGGCCTTGAGCGCGCTGCGTCGCAAGGGCGGATGAACGAGTAGGCAAGCGGAATGAGGGTCGCAAGCACCTCTTCGACAAGCACGCCACTAGCAATTGCTAGTGCGGCACCGGACACGGTGGTGGGGCGGAAAATCAATGGGGGCGCACCTCATTAACACAAATGAACAAATTGATTCCATAAACATGAAATAAACAATACTAAACATGGTTCATAGCGTTCATCATCTAGATAAAGAGATTACAACAAATACAACCACACAAGTAGAAGAAAAAGGGCAAGAGATACGACCGAATCCGGAGTCTCGTTGTAGATTCACGGTAGGAAGCACCGGGGTGTCAATCCGCGTCCTAGCTCGGTCCCAACTGCGTCCGGGGTAGAGGAGGGCTGTCACCCCTCCCAATGGACCCGTCTTCTCCAGCGATTTACCATCCGGCCACATCTAATGCGAAGAACTTCTTCCTTAGCGATCAAAATGAGTGTAGAATCCCTTCCTTTAAGCCCTTGGATGATGGAGGAGGCTTAGGGGGTGAAAAACCTCTGGAAATGACGAAAACGGCGGACTGAACGGAGTTCCCCGGCGTAATCCCGACCTAATTCGCGAACAGGTCATTATATAGGCGCTGAATTAAACAGTGCGCATGGTCATTGGCGCACGACCAGTGGTCGTGCGCACTAGAATCCTGTGATCGTGCGTCCGACTGGACAGAACCTGCAAGAAAAGCAATTTATAAAATATAATGTTCGCACGACCAGTGGCGCACGACTGGTGGTCGTGCGCACTATCGTCGGTGGTCGTGCGCACTGGTCGAGACAGAACTCATAAAATTAATGATAAGTGCGCACGAACAGTGGCGCACGACCGGTGGTCGTGCGCACTAGCGTAGATGCTCGTGCGCACTGCACCAAACAGAACTCATGAAAAAAGGGTTAAGTGCACACGATCAGTGGCGCACGACCAGTGGTCGTGCGCAATAGAACCGGTGATCGTGCGCAATGTTCCTGTGCAGAATTGCACCGGGAACACCTGCACGACTCCTATTCCAACACAACCACGAATCTAGCCACTGAAAGTGGCACCTAACGGAGCATGAAAACTACTAATGAAGAAAAGCATGAAATCACACCAAAATGGGCCTAGAAGTGCACCTAGCATGGAATATCAAATATAAACTATAACAAGGCTAAAGTGCGGTGAAAAGACTGAATAAAGGCCTAGATGAGTCCATAAAAGTGTATATGATCAGGACTCATCACACCCCCAGACTTAACTGTTTGCGCGTCCCGAGCAAACGAATCCGGCGGAGTGTGAAAACGATAGTTAACATAGAGAATTACACAAGGGGGTACGGTGCGAAGCAACATACGCATGCGAGTAGAGATTCTAGTAGAAGGAGATTCTAACTATGCTAACTAATTTACATAAGTATTAAAGCGTAAGTAAAGATTTAGTTATACTCAGTTGGTGAATTATGAAGAATTTGAACGATCATGCCCGGTATGAAAGTGACGAGACACTGAGGCGGGCGTTGCACAAGATCGAGTCTTAGGAATAACTCCGCTGAAATCCATCAACGTCGTGAACCATACGCTCGCCCGGTCACACTCTCTCCACGGCGCTAGCAAAATCGCAAGTCAAATCAATAGGACTTATAGGATTAAGTTGGGGCTTAGGTTACGGTATGGTATTCAAATTTAAACACGATGGCTACGCAACCCAAGTGAGCTAACGGAATGCTGCACCACACAAGACCAACAAACTATGCTCGTGTGACACACCCCCAGACTTATCATGAAAACCAGGTGTGCACACAGCCTACTTCACAAATACCAACAGATTTTCTATTTAGCTCGGAAGGATTTCTTTTCAATATACTCTCTTTTTTTCTAGATTTTTTTTTCTTTTAACATACTTTGCTTCTATTATGTATCCTCTGGTTGGTTCAAAATCAGCAAATAGACTTTATTTCCCCTTCATAACACAACGATTCCAAACATCACACAAATTGAGAATTATGAGCGCAGTTAAAAAGCAATTTGGTTGTGGGTGTAGGATAAGCTTCGGGCTTTGGTGGATGAAGAGGAGCTGAACAAAGGAATGGTAGGCACAAATTTGGCTTGCAAAGGTGAGCGAAAAGGACATGGAATAACAAAGCTCAAACTAGCCAAAGGATGGCCTACATCATGTTTAACTCGACGAGTCGCTCTCACCCATGCTTCAAGAGTCACTTGGGGCAAGTTCTTAGCCCACGAGAAAGGTAAACCTTCCTCCCGACTCGAGCAACACACGACTAGCACTCGTACACACAAAACACCGGGTTATCGTCAATTTCATTCAAATTCACCACTTGAGTATAATAAATCTAAATTTACGCAAAAATACTAAACATAAATTAGATGCATAGAGACAATCTAGTTCTACTCAAGTTCTACCATATCATGCGAAGTGACTAGAACACTACACGAGTCAACATCGCACTCCAAATAATAATTCCTAAGTTAACAACCTATTTCACATTCCAACCAAAATAGTTGAACCGGAACAACAACAAAAAGATAAGCGCGCACTCAAGTGGGTGAAGTGGTGTGTGAAGCATGAAAACAATGATAATGACAAGGATACAAAAGAAACAAACTTCTAGTATGCAGTGCAACTCGTGCACAGTGAATGACAACATACGCTCGCCCAGACTTAGTCTAAACAATACATCTAGAAATTGGAAGCTAAAAGAGGGGAGGAAGTGTTACCCAATGCTCAGCAAGTGAGCATACCAGAAGGTGCGTGGAAATCTGAAGCAAACCCGCCATTCAGAATTTGCAATGAGTACCTGCAGGGGTGAGCTCCACAAAAACAAAAGAAAAAGACAAACTAAAATAAACTACTGCTAACTAAACATGATTAGAAGAAATAAAAATGCAGGAAAAGTAAGATAACTACTGGGGTTATTGTCCTCCCAGCACGACTTATTCAAATTGAAAACAGTTCTAGCTAATGGGTCTATGAAAAGAGAAGTGCACAGGTAACTGTTCTAATATGCGTGTTGGTAGCGGGTACCGATACGGCAACAGAACAGTCACGCCTTTACCCGAATATAAATAATACCTGCTCGTCACAGGTAGAGGGAATAAAAAATAAGAAGAGGAGGAATCCTCACTCAACTCACCAAAACTATCCCTGCCCAGCAAGGTATCGTCAACAGCAAGGTGGCAGGAGGAAAAGGCAATGAGTGGAGCTTCCTCTACGGAGGGAGAATAAACCTCCTCGCATGAGAGGATGCTCGCATCATTGACTTGAGCAAACAGCTCCAAGTCCTCCTAAAGTACCTGTGAAGATTCAACATGCACAGACTCAGATGAAGGAAGGGGATCAAGAAATAAATAAGGCGAAGAACATAAATCATCGTCAATCGGGGGAGTGATCCCGGTCTCACTCCCATCAGGTTGGGAAGTAAAATAATGTTAGCATTGTCATCAATGCTACAAGATTCGGCGGGATCAATGGTGGCCAGGCTTAGGATTTGGACTTCCTCCACCGGTGTTGAGGAAAACTCCTCTTCACCTAGAAGGTTGTCCTCCTCCATAGGAATAGGCACAACACTCAGATCACCCACCTCATCCTGCGACACATCATCAACAATGTCGTCGGAGACGAGAGTAGTATGCACAACAGGGGAAGAATCGAATCCACTAGAAGTGGTGGATGCACATGGAGAATCAGCTCAGCAGTGTCGGTGCATAGATCAGCCGCACATCCGGTGACCATGTCCATGCCATACCCTTCAAGATGTGAAGGTGACAAAGACACATAATCGGATGTTGAAGGTGTGCCGCCAGAGTTAGGAGTTGGGACGATCCGGATATCCGGTTCGTCATCCTCGTCCAATTGGCGAAGATACTCGGCACAGTCCTTCAAGACATGATCAGTGCTACGACAAAACCGGCACTGCCTTGCGGGCCTCTTTGGCACAGCGGGAGCTGGAGCCGAAAAGAAGTATGACGGTAAAGGCTCAGCAGAGTAGCCATAAGACTTACGCGCACCATATGGAGTACCAGACGAAGTCGGTGCTCCATATGCTGGGCTATAAGAATTATGCCTACTATTCTCCGTAGGGCATTCATCACTAGAGTGGGAGGTATCTCTACACCAACGGCAACGGATATTGAGATGTGCCCACATAGTGTAAAAATAATACGATTCAAAATAAAAATGTTATTGTGCAAATACTATACCAAGCAGAAATTACTAAAGCAACCTAATATAAAACAAGAAGAAGGAATAAAAAGAAAAGAGATAAAATAAAGGATGCAATTTACAAATGGAAGGGCTTTCCTCTCAAATTCTCCCTCTCCAGACATCGATCTCAAGTCCTTCCTCGAAACCTAACTCCACCTTACTGTGTTCCTTAAGAAACCTAACTCCGCAATTATTTAATTTTGATTGCTAAATAGTTATCTTGAGAAGTAGTTAGCTAAACAAATTTCTCTTCTTAAATTATCAACATAACTTATGACTTAATTCTTGAATTCCTAAAATTTGCTTTTGACTAATTTATGGTTTAATAAAATTTTAGTTAATTAGAAATAATATCGATGTCTTGTAATTCTTTCCTCACTCTTTTGCTCTGGAATAGCAAAAGCTCAAGTATGGGGGTGTTTGATGAGTACTTTTTATACTCATCTTTTAATATAATTCTAATGTAATTTTAATATGAATTTATATAAATTGTATGTTTTATCTTATAATAATCATTCCTTTTTATTTCTGCCACTAATATAAGTTAATTTATGTTTGTAGGTTTTCTGGGCACTTTGAGCAAAAATATCAAGTACACGCCCAAGGTCACGGGCGTGACCAAGGGCGTGACAGTCAAAGATGTGTTCCAGACCCAATTCCTCCACCAGGGAGCGTTCCGTGAAGAATTCGCCAAGTACACGCCCCAAGTCACGGGCGTGACCAAGGGCGTGACCCAGTGTCACGGCCGCGACTCGCCATAGCATCCAGAGCACGCCCTCGGTCACGGGCGTGACCGAGGGCGTGACCTCCAGTCACGGGCGTGACTCGTCCCGTGCTTCTTCCCGCCAGAGCTTCCCGCCAGTAGCACTATTTCAAGATTACACGCCCCAGGTCACGGGCGTGACCTAGGGCGTGACGCGGCCGAAACGCTCGCAATTACTCCAGAAGGCGCCCTCTCCGCTGCTGCTTCGATCACACTCCTTACACGCCCTTGGTCACGGGCATGACCAAGGGCGTGTAACCTCATTTTTTCAGCTATATAAAGCCGGCTCCAGCAGATGATAAGGAACGAAAAATTTTGGGAGTTCAATTCCCCTTTTCTTGTTTATTTTCATGTTTTAGTAGTCTTATAGCTGTTCTTTTATTTCAATAGTTGTAATTTTCAATTCATAGTTTGTACTTCCCTTGATCTCAATTAATAAATTAGTGTTATGTCTCTCTTTTTCTTCTCCCTTCTTCATGTATTCTTTTATGTCTTTAATTCCTCCATCTCTATGAGTACTTAAATTTTATTAGCACTCGGTCGAGATGATCCAAGGAATAATATTGGTTTTGAAGCAATTTAGAATCGCTCTTTCTCTTTTCTAAACCACTTAAGATTTATCCTTGATTTTAATGAAATGAGATTATTTTCTCGTTCCTGTTTTCGTTCTTTAGTTAGCCAAACCAGCTCGTAAGACGAACCGAACCTTCAAGGATAAAGAGAGTTGCATGCACCCCTCGAGAGAGGGCGACATAAATCTCCCGGATTGGAGTCAAATCCAATAGAGGGGTTCACTTCGTTAAAGCAAGTTTAGGGGTTTCAATTATAGAACGAGAGTTCGGCTGATCAACCTAATCTTAGTTGGATGTATCCTCGAGAGAGGTACGTTTATAATTCGGGAACCTCCACGGTCAAAGTTATTTTATTTAGAGAATGCGATTTTGTTTCTTCTATTCTTATTCCGCGGTGATTCAAGGATCGAGTGCTAGTCGTTCTTTTATTTCCCTTTTGCAAAATCACTCTCAATTTCTAATTGATAAGATAATAGAGATTTTCTTGAAGTAAAAGTACTCAACCGCCCCGAGTCTAATACGACCTTAGTTTTTATAACCTATACTACATTCGATACGGTACACTTGTCGTTATCGTTTGCAAGCATAGTTTTGTCCATCAAGTTTTTGGCGCCGTTGCCGGGGACACGGTTGATATTTCGAAAAAAGAAATATTTATTAATTTTATCGTCCTCTTTCTTCTTCCCCTTTTTCTTTAAAATTAAAAAAAAAAAATTTAAAAAAGCGCAATCTAAATTCTCGGAAAGGACGCTTTGGGCTTGAATTCCCATCACAGCCTCTAGTACCTTGCAACCCCTTCACCGGGTAGATCTTGGGCGGTCCGGGACTAATTTAACCCGCTTTTTCAAAAAATATATATATAATAAAAATATTAAAAAAAAAAATCCATTCATTTGAGTAAAGGTTGTTATTTTTTTTATTTTCCATTATGAAAGAATCTGAATTGGCCGTTAAGGTTGTCGAGCTTCGAAACCAACTTTATCTCTTACAAGCCGCACGAGAATGCCAATTTAGTTGTCATTATTGTGGTGCGCCTCATCAAAGTGAGGAATGTTATTTGCATTCTTATTCTCAAAATAATTATTATGAAAATAATTATCCTCAATATTATGAAAATAATTTTGATAATAATTACGATCATAATTTTTCATCTTTTAATAATTTTTCAAACTTTGATGAAAATAATTTTTCAAATTTTAATGAAAATAATCTTTCGGCATTTAATAATTGTTCTTCTAGCTCCGAAGTAGATTATTCCTCGTGGCAAGCTCACCCGGATAGTTTACGGAGCAATGAAGATAAATCTTTAGTTCCGAATTTTTGTTTTTCTTCTTATACACTGCTGTCTTCGTTCTCTAATTTGGGGGAAATTTCGCAAATTTATATAGATACTTCCCCCCAAAATTTAGAGGAAAATGTCATTTCATCTAGCGTTTTCTCTAATTTTCGCAAGAATAATTTTTCGGCTTCTAATAATTTTTCTTCTATCCCCGAAGTAGATTATTCTTGGTGGCAAGGTCACCCGGATAGTTTACGGGGCGATGAAGAAAAATCTTTAGAACCGAATTCTTGTTCTTCTTCTTTTACGCCGCAACCTTCGTACTCTAATTTTGGGGAATGTCCGCCGATTCAAATAGATACTACCCCCCAAATTTTAGAGGAAAATTTTAATTCTTCTAGTATTTTTTCTCCATCATTGGATAATTTAGTTACGGAGGAACATGTGGTTTCATGTAATCCCATAACTTTTTTTACCGAAGATGAAGAAAAATTACTTTACCAAGAATTTCTTAAAGTTATGGGCACCCCGGATGAAATAGCAGAAGAACAAGTTTCTTCCCCTACTTCACCCGGATTTTATTTTCTTTGTCATGAACATTCGCGAATTTCTTCTATCAAACCAAAAATTCATGAAAATTTTGTGTCCGAAAATTTTATTCCGCTTGGTAACACACTAGATTTCTCAAATGAAAATGTTATTATAGAAAAGGAACAACCGGAGCTTGATTTTATAATTTCGCAAGCGCCTCCTCCTTGCGAAAATTTTTCTGACTCGTTTATTTGTGATTCACTTTATTCTAATAATTTTCAGGTTAAGGATGAGCCGCTGCCACCCCAAATAATCAATGATCCATATGCCGCTCATCTTTATAAATTCAAATCACCTCAGGTATGTATAGGTGATTTGGATTTACATATTCAAGTTCAAGGACAAAAGGAGAATCACAAGATAAACGGAGGAGTAGTCGGGCGACTGACGCCGGCACATTCGGCTCAGCGCAAATTAAGGGAGTTGCCTGTCCACCTCTCTTTTAAATTTCCTTTTTCCTAACAATAACCGTCTAGCTTAAAGACGGGAAAAAGAAAGCGCTCTTGGGAGGCACCCCTTGCTTATCTTTAATTTCAGTTTTATAAAAATTTATTTTCAAGTGTTCTTCATACTTAGTTTTAAACATTGGGGACAATGTTTAATTTTAAGTATGGGGGTGTAGCTTAGCTTTTCTTGTATTTTTATTTAAATATATATATATATATAACTTATAAAAATCTAATTTCTTGGAAAGCGCGCTTTGGGCTTGAATTCCCATCACAGCTCCTAGTACCTTGCGAACCCTTCACCGGGTAGCCCTTGGGAAGTCCAAGAAATAATAATAAAAATAATAAATACGCCTAGCCTTGCTGTTTTTAATGTTCTAGAAATTTTGTTTGAGGTACGATTATAAGAATTCCTACATTTTTAATTTAGCTAATTATTTTATTTGATCAGAATTTGTTAAATCTAAATTTGAAGTAATTTAGTTTTAAGAAACACTTTATGTTTTCAATTCGATTAGAGAGTTAAATTAGCACTACTTCTCCGTTTAATTTTAAATAGCTTCACTGTGTGGTAAATTGGCTAAACATCTTTAGATTTTTTTTGTTATACTCACTTTTAACTTTAAGATCTTAGGAAATCTCATTCCACTAAAAAGTTGCTCTCAAAATAGTTTAATTTATAAACTAGAAGTATTTCTCCCCCCTCACCCTTTGTTGGCAAAAAAAATGTAGAAAAAGATCATATGTCATGGAAATAAGAGGATAAAATTCATTATTTCCTAAAACATATGCACCCAAAATCATTTACAAGATTATATGTCATGATGTAAGAGGATAAAATTCATTACATCTAAAACATATACATTTTGGGTTTTTGATTGAAGAGAATTGTTAAAAGATTATATGGCATGGAAAATAAGAGGATAAAATTCATTATTTTCCTAAACATATACAATTTCGTATTCAAATGAGGTGAGAGGATAAAATTCATCACCTCTATTCAAGAACTCTTCATTTGTCATTTCGTTCAAACCCATCCCTAGCCAATTTCATTGTTTCTAGTCCTAAACTAAATTATTAAGAAAGCAGTATTTTAGTAGGTGTCTTTTCCTTAAGCTTCTTTTATGTTAGAGTGTCTATAATTTCAATCTAATTTTGTTTGAAAATTTCTATAATTTTGATTGCTAAATAGTTATCTTGAGAAGTAGTTAGCTAAACAAATTTCTCTTCTTAAATTATCAACATAACTTATGACTTAATTCTTGAATTCCTAAAATTTGCTTTTGACTAATTTATGGTTTAATAAAATTTTAGTTAATTAGAAATAATATCGATGTCTTGTAATTCTTTCCTCACTCTTTTGCTCTGGAATAGCAAAAGCTCAAGTATGGGGGTGTTTGATGAGTACTTTTTATACTCATCTTTTAATATAATTCTAATGTAATTTTAATATGAATTTATATAAATTGTATGTTTTATCTTATAATAATCATTCCTTTTTATTTCTGGCACTAATATAAGTTTAGTTTATGTTTGCAGGTTTTCTGGGCACTTTGAGCAAAAATATCAAGTACACGCCCAAGGTCACGGGCGTGACCAAGGGCGTGACAGTCAAAGATGTGTTCCAGACCCAATTCCTCCACCAGGGAGCGTTCCGTGAAGAATTCGCCAAGTACACGCCCCAAGTCACGGGCGTGACCAAGGGCGTGACCCAGTGTCACGGCCGCGACTCGCCACAGCATCCAGAGCACGCCTGCCACATCATTTAAAGTTACACGCCCTCGGTCACGGGCGTGACCGAGGGCGTGACCTCCAGTCACGGGCGTGACTCGTCCCGCGCTTCTTCCCGCCAGAGCTTCCCGCCAGCAGCACTATTTCAAGATTACACGCCCCAGGTCACGGGCGTGACCTAGGGCGTGACGCGGCCGAAACGCTCGCAATTACTCCAGAAGGCGCCCTCTCCGCTGCTGCTTCGATCACGCTCCTTACACGCCCTTGGTCACGGGCGTGACCAAGGGCGTGTAACCTCATTTTTTCAGCTATATATAGCCGGCTCCAGCAGATGATAAGGAACGAAAAATTTTGGGAGTTCAATTCTCCTTTTCTTGTTTATTTTCATGTTTTAGTAGTCTTATAGCTGTTCTTTTATTTCAATAGTTGTAATTTTCAATTCATAGTTTGTACTTCCCTTGATCTCAATTAATAAATTAGTGTTATGTCTCTCTTTTTCTTCTCCCTTCTTCATGTATTCTTTTATGTCTTTATTTCCTCCATCTCTATGAGTACTTAAATTTTATTAGCACTCGGTCGAGATGATCCAAGGAATAATATTGGTTTTGAAGCAATTTAGAATCGCTCTTTCTCTTTTCTAAACCACCTAAGATTTATCCTTGATTTTAATGAAATGAGATTATTTTCTCATTCCTGTTTTCGTTCTTTAGTTAGCCAAACCAGCTCGTAAGACGAACCGAACCTTCAAGGATAAAGAGAGTTGCATGCACCCCTCGAGAGAGGGCGACATAAATCTCCCGGATTGGAGTCAAATCCAATAGAGGGGTTCACTTCGTTAAAGCAAGTTTAGGGGTTTCAATTATAGAACGAGAGTTCGGCTGATCAACCTAATCTTAGTTGGATGTATCCTCGAGAGAGGTACGTTTATAATTCGGGAACCTCCACGGTCAAAGTTATTTTATTTAGAGAATGCGATTTTGTTTCTTCTATTCTTATTCCGCGGTGATTCAAGGATCGAGTGCTAGTCGTTCTTTTATTTCCCTTTTGCAAAATCACTCTCAATTTCTAATTGATAAGATAATAGAGATTTTCTTGAAGTAAGAGTACTCAACCGCCCCGAGTCTAATACGACCTTGGTTTTTATAACCTATACTACATTCGATACGGTACACTTGCCGTTATCGTTTGCAAGCATAGTTTTGTCCATCAGTGGCCTGTCACCGGGAGTTAACTTTTGAAGGGAGTTATAACCTTTTACAAGATGGGAGGAGAAAGGGAAAAGATATTTTGTTCTTCTCTTTTTGCTGAGAAGTCTCTTGATGATCCTGATGAGATGTTGTGTTTGGATCTTGATGAAGATGTTGTTGAAGAGAGCTCCCCATGTCTGATTAAGTTTGATGACAGCTTGTGGAGGCTCCTTCTCTTGGTTGCAAATCCTCTGTTCTTCTTCTTGCAGTTTTAGATCCCTGAGCAAATGATCTTGATTGGTGTCTCAGGGTATATGATCTACAAAGAAGGAGTTAGGCAAAAAGAAGATAATATAATATTTGAATCTGCTTCTTCTTCTTGCTCTGTTCTTCTTTTTCTCTTCTTCTTCTTTTTCTCTTTTTCCTGTACAAAAAGTGTTAATATATTCTATCTATATGAATCTGTACAGCAATATTAATATATTCTATATATATATATATATTGAGTGAAAACAGCTGTATATATTCTGATAGCTTTCGGCTGATTTGAATCCTTGCCAACCAAAGGGGAAAGGAGTAATATCTCTTTCATTTCCCAGATCCTCGAGCAGAATAATTTCTTTCTTTGGCTTGCTGCAACGGCTACAGCATTTAATGCTTTGCTGCTAACGGCTATAACATTTAATGCTTGCTCGGCTGTAATGTCAGATCAGCAATATATATATATAAAGAAATAATAAATATTGCTTTAATAAAGTTGACAGCATATATATATAATATTTTAGTCAAGCTAAAATGATATAAAATAATACTGGGAGAAATTCATCGAGCTGAGGTTCAAGTTCGTCGATCTCATCATTTGATTCGTCGAGCTCATCATTCTTGGGAGCCATTGATTCAGAGTGAGAGAGAAGGCAGTACGTCGGAGATGAAGCGGGGGTTTGTCGACGGAATAGTTTAGGGCAAATGATAGCGTAATTTTTATTCTCGAGCATTCACTCTATTTATAATGTCGGTAGGTGAAGAGGCGCGTACCTTTGAAGGAAAGAGAGCGATCAGACGGCTCCGATGGACCGATCTAATCCCGTGATAAATAGATCGATTATATTTTGATGATACGCTTATTGTCGTCGAAATGATCCTTGGATGCGCATCCTCCCAACTTGCTCCTTTGTCATCGTAACGTCCATTGTGTCGTCGTAACACCTTTTTGTATCGACGATTATGGATTCCATGACTTATTCAGCTAACGTCAGCTTTTTAGGCCCCTTTTAGTAGGATGACCTGCACTAAGTTTGTTAGTAAATAGATTTTGCTGTTCTGCCTGTGGGTCAGAATAGCCACCTTGTCTAAGGCCCAGATTTGCTTCTGGTGGGCTCTTGGACTACCTGCAAAAAGAGATTACAATCCCTTAGGTACCCAAGTGAATTTGGGTCCTAAGAAATTGTTAGCATTAACGGACATGCTGGATTTAACTACTCCAGGGTATGCATAGTGATAATGAATAAGGCGATTTGAAGGTTTAGCATTCGTTACCCTTGGAGCAGTTGGATTGTACAAACAATCAATTGCAAAGTGACCGGTATTTCCACAGCACTAGCATTCAAACCTGTTGTATCTCCTTTTCTAACTGACTGTGTGAGCAGGGGTTCTTTGTGTGTGAACAAATGAATGCAGCAAAGAAGGTGAACTGTGCTGATGGTAGATGTGATGTTTGTTGTCACCATTCACAGTTTCCCTTCTAGAGTCATTCTTCTTTAAGGATTTCCTTGTTTCTATAGACTTGCTAACTTCATGCCTCCTTGTAGCCATCCTCCCATGAGGTACCCTTGAGATTTTTGGCATGTTCTTTGCTCCAATTGTGGAGCTCCCTTTCTTGAAATACCCTAGATTGGATTGCCCAACATTCTTGTTGGAGGGTGAGATTACCTTCCTCAAGCTAGCGTTCATCCCATAGGGTCTTCCTGATATGTCTTCCTTAAAGCATCCCTGCTCCCTTCTTTGAGTGGAGCAACAACCATTTACCAGTGGAGGAGAGGTCTCTGATTTGGAGGAGCTTGCCACAGGCTTCACTACAAAGGGGAGTTTATTCTCCACCCTTCTGATATTGTCATTCTTAGATTTCAGGACTTTGGGCTGAATTTTGTCCTTCTTCAGAAGAACCACTTCTATGGTTAGTGAGCAGCACAGCTCCTTGCTCTCAATCAATGCCTTCAGATTCTTCCCAAATTTGCTTATCAAGACAAGATTGGAACTTGCCTTGAAGTCCTTTTTGAGTTGACAAAACTCTGCATTCTCTAGAGTTAGTTTTTCTGCTTTCTCTGAGAGATCAAGATTTCTTGCTTGAAGATAGGAGATCTTTGAATACTACTCCTTGCACAACATCTTGAGCATCTTGACATCTTATAGGAGATCATTGTATGACTTGGACCAGTCATCATTTCTAGATGAGCTTGTCTCCGATTCTGAATCTGAGGTAGATAGAGGAGCCCTTATGCATACCTGTTCAGGTGAGACTTCATCCTGAATTTCTTCCTCTGAATCAGATAGGATAGTAAGCCCAAACTGAGTCTTCTCTTCTGAGTCTGAACAGCTTGAGTCACTGTCACTCAATGTTCTGACTTTCTCCTTAGCTGATTTGCTTCTTTATTCTTTTGATCCTTCCATAAGGACTGTTAGATAGTCCCACGTCTCTTTTGTTGTTATGCAGTGAGCCAGCTTCTGAAAGGTTGAGATGTCAACTGCACCAGCTACAATGTCTTTGGCTTCCTTGTCCAAGTTGACTAGGATGATCTCATCTTCAGTCATTTTCTTGGACACAGACTTGGGGATATAAGGCCCTTCTTGAACAACTTGGAACATTCTAGGGTCCATGGCCTCCATGTATATTCTTGCTCTAACTTTCCAAAGGGTAAAGTTCTCCTTAGAGCAAATAGCTATTTTTGATTCCATAGCTATGATGAATGAACACCCAAGGGCAGATCTGTTCAAGCTGTTAGGCTTTTCTTTGAACAACCTGGCTTTGATACCACTTGTTGTTTATTAGGTGTCAACTTATCACCTAGAGGGGGGTGAATAGGTTTTTCAAATTATTTTATCCCCTTTAGGTGTTCATGATTTCTGATTAGTAGATCTATAAGTTATAAAGCACAACACAGAAAACACACAAGAACTTATAGAGGTTCCTCAAGACAGGGTGTCTTGAGTAGTCTTCTTTCCCTCTGCGCCTACCTAGCAGTGTGCTAGGCTCGGCAAACTCCGCCAAAACTTCAGTCCCACAAGCCTTACAACATGGACCCGCAAGTCCTACAACCTAAGACCGCAAGCCCCTACTACACCCGAGCCCGCAAGCTCGACACTCAATCCCTCAAGCCCTACACAACACAGACCCGCAAGTCCTGTGCCTATAGCCTAGGAACACAAGCCCCTACTGCACCCAAGCCCTCAATCTCGACAAATTCAGACCCGCAAGTCCACTGCCCTGGCCCTCAAGCCTCATAGCTCTCCAGCCCTCAAGCTAGACAAAATCAGACCCGCAAGTCCACTGCCCTGGCCCTCAAGCCTCATAGCTCTCCAGCCCTTAAGCTAGACACTCAGGCCCGCAAAACTTACAACAATAAAGGTTTACAGTAACGAACACTATTTCTTCTGCCTGATGAAGATCGGCAACTTAGCCTGATGGAGATCGGCTTCTTGAGATTGAAGAAGATGTTTCTGATTCAGATATTGAAAGCACAGTTCTTCTTCAATCTCTTCTCTTAGCCTTGTGAGGAACGGCTTCTTATCAGTCGATGGAGATGACTGATTCTTCTGAGAACACTTGATTCTTGTTCTCCACTTGATCTTCTTCTTCTCCGCAGAATGTACTGTTGTATTGAAGCAATGGCGGGATCCTTTTTCGTTTTTCTTTACTCACCCAGATTCTTGATTCTAGGGCATCCTCTTATCTCTTTTATAAGAGTAAGAGGCCCCCAACGGCCTTCTAAAAAAGTTCCTTAAGTGTCAGATGCCCCATTCCTTAAGACCACGTGTTGATTGGACGATCAGGCGGCGGTATTAAATGTTGACAGCGCGTCCGCAACATTTGAATTCCGACTCGACGATATTTCCAGCTTCATGACGATACTGACAACATTACGTCGATATGGATAATATCTCAACGACACGACTATGTCGATGCCTTAGACCTTGGTGGATCTACAAGTCTTCTAGTTTCTGCCTCTGATGTTGGTGTCTCGACGATACAAGATATCCCAGCGTTCCTGCATATACAACGATATGCTATCTCTGACTGTGTCATCATGATCTTCTTCCTTGCAGTCTGTTGTCGTAATCACTTTGTTCTCTCGACGACAAGAGCGATATCATGTCGACAGACTATGCTTGTCTTCAGCTGTCCTTCTTCAGTCTTCTCGATGTCATGCCTTCTTTACAACGATGTCTGTTCTTTCTCGACGACAAGGCTACTCTGTTGATGTCGACGATACTGCATCTTCTCGATGGCATTCCTTCCTTTGATATCTTCATGTCTTCTCTGCGTTTGACGATCTTCATTCTGCATTCGACGAACGCCATTCTGCGTTCGACGAACTTCATTCTTCTATCCCGTCGCTGCGTTCGACGAACTTCATTCTTCGTTCGACGAACTCGCCAAGTCTCGGCGTTTGCTTCTGTCCTTTCTCTTTGTTCGACGAACTTCATTCCGCGTTCAACAAACTGCATTCTGCGTTCGACGAACGGCATTCTGCATTCGACGAACTGCATTCTGCGTTCGACGAACTCGCCAAGTCTCAGCGTTTGCTTTGCTCATCATCATGATGATGTGCCTGTAGTTGTTGACGATATGTCCAGCATTTTTCGACGATATTATACTTAGGCAGGTTGTTGAAGTACTGGACATATTGTCTCATCTCTGCAAGCATGAACTAGATAAAACATTAAATACAACTTGCACTTATCATTGAGCTGAGCACTTCCTCAAATCAGGAACATTGCTGGGCACTGTTCCCAACACTACGGCTAACAGAAGGTTGGAGCTCTCGCCAATCAGAAACAGCCAAAGGAGAGAGGAAACAAAGTCCCTCCTAAGGTGCCCTTGGGGGTCTATTTATAGTTTTCTGAAAATGGTTTGCAGATAGCGAAATATCGCCTTTTGGAATTGCTATATGCAGCCCAAACTGGCTGCTAATAGCGGAATCCCGCTGTTTGGAATGGCTAAACGCGGGCCGAAACATTACTTCATGAGTCCTACCTGACAACCATGGCGATCATGACAAACCTGGCGACCTAGAGACCTGGCGACCCAAGCGACCGGGCGACCGGGCGACCTTACGAACCTAGCGATCTTGGCGACCTTGCGACCCTAGAGACCTAATGACCCTGGCGACCCTGTCGACCTAGCGATCCTGGTGACCTTGCGACCTGGCGACCTTGCGACTGTGGTGACCTGGCGACCCGGCGACCTGGCAACCCTGCGACCCTGGCGACCTTGGCGACCCTACGACCCTGGCGACCCTGACGACCTGGCGACCCTGCGACCATGACGACCTGGCGACCCTATGACCCTGGCAACATGGAAACCTAGCGACCCTGGCGACCTAGAGACCCTGACGAACTTGCGACCCTGTTGACCCTGTGACCCTGGATACCCAGTAACCCTAGCAACCTGATGACCCTTACGACCGGGTCTCCTAAAGTGTCTTCCTTAGGCAATTCTAATCTCGATGAATTACGGGTCTTACACAATCCCAACTTTTTTGGTCTCGATACGAGCTCGGAAAAACAATATAGGACCCTTGGTTCAGAGAGATGGGTGGTAGACGACATACCACTCAAAGTCCCTCCTAGGAGTGGAGCTCAACTAGAGGAGGAAGAAAGGTCGACACCTACCAAAATCTAACCTCGACTGAAGGAGGTCGACACCTCCCTGGATCTAAGCTCAACTTAAGGAGGTGGAGGAGAGGTTGACACCTCCCCGAAGCTAAGCTCAACTGAAGGAGGTGGAGGAGAGGTCGAAACTTCCCAGGAGATAAGCTCAACTAAAGAAATTTGACACCTCGTAGGAGCTAAGCTCAACTGAAGTAGGTCGGGGAGAGGTCAAACCCGGGTGGAAAGTAGATGACTTGCAAGAGAGGAGCTTATGTCGAGGCCCTGACTACGACGACAACTTTGTCGATGGTTTGGGTTCACTCTTCCTTCGTTCACACAACCATTGTCATCGTGTCGGTCCCCTTTGAGGGTCTCCTAACTTGGATTACCCTTCTTCTAATCAAATCAACTTATACCCCTCTGCCACCCGAGTGATCAGCCTACCCCGTCGGCTTGTGAGTGTCTGGTTAGCGCAACCTGCTATAGGGGCTTTCAATACAATCTCTACCTGCCTCCCGAGTGATCAACATGCCATGTTGGCGTGTGAGAGACCGGTCAGTGGAACCTGCTCGGGGGCCTTTCGATACAATCTCTACCTACCACCAGAGTAATCAGCCTGCCCTGCTGGATTGTGAGAGCCCGGTCAGCGGAACTTGCTCGGGATCCTTTCAACATAATCTCTACCTGCCACCCGAGTGATCAACCTGCCATGTTTGCTTGTGAGAGCCTGGTCAGCGGAACCTGTTCGGGGGCCTTTCAACATAATCTCTACCTTCCGCCCGAGTGATCAACCCGCCCTGCCGGCTTGTGAGAGCTTGGTCAACGAAACTTGCTCGAGGACCTTTCAATACAATCTCTACCTGCCTCCCGAGTGATCAACCTACCTTGCCGGCTTGTGAAAGCCCGGTCAGCGGAACATGGTTGGGGGCCTTTCGATACAATCTTTACATGCCACCCGAGTGATCAACCTGCCCTGCCGGTTTGTGAGAGCCCTGTTAGCGGAACCTGCTCGGGGGCCCTTCGATACAATCTCTACCTGCCACCTGAGTGATCAACTTGTCATGTCGGCTTGTGAGAGCCCGGTCAGCAGAACCTGCTCGAGGGCCTTTCAATGAGATCTCTACCTGCCACCCGAGTGATCAACATGCCCTACCGGCTTATGACAGTCCGGTCAGCGGATCCGGCTCGGGAACCTTTCAATATAATCTCTATCTGCCACCCGAGTGATCAACATGCCCTGCCAGCTTGTGAGAGTCCGGTCAGTGGAACCTGCTCAGGGGCTCTTCGGTACAATCTCTACTCTGAGTGATCAACCTACATCGCCGGTTTGTGAAAGCCTAGTCAGCAGAACCTACTCGGGAGCCTTTCAATACAATCTCTACCTGCCACCCGAGTGATCAACCTGCCCTGCCGGCTTGTGATAGCCCGGTCAACAGAACCTGCTCATGGGCCTTTTGACATAATCTCTACCTGCCACCCGAGTGATCAACCTACCCTGTCGGCTTGTGAGAGCCGGGTCAGTGGAACCTGCTTGGGGATCCTTGGCCAAATTTTGAGCACTTACCTGCCATAGCAGCCTCGTACCTTGCCTGGTTGTTGATGACTGGGGAGCAAATGTTGGTTGCATATTCGATCTTTGTCTTGGACCAAAATAACCTCTCCTAGAAGTGATTGACGCAACTCTCCAACAATTCCTCGACCCCTTGTTAGACCTTGAAAACCTCGCGAGGTTTGAACTTGCAGAATAGAGTTGAATTACCTTGCAACTTTGAAGACCTCGCGAGAAAAGAACTCGCGGAATAGAGTTGAATTACCTTACAACCTTGAAGACCCCGCGAGAAGAGAACTCGCGGAATAGAGTTGAATTACATTGCAACCTTGAAGACCTCGCGAGAAGAGAACTCGCGGAATAGAGTGGATTCACTAGATGAGTTTGCAGAAAAAAAAATATTGAAGATGAACAATCTTGCAGCCATGAAGCCTTGGAACAGATGATGTCTTTGAATAGAACTCATATAGTATTAATTGCTGAAGAAATAATCTTGCCGAGATGGTCCACCACTACTATAGGTCAAATCCGACTCCCTCGCAGGTCGTGGCCAACACTCACCTAAAATACACTTTATGTTGATCCTTCTGTGACGCTTGCACTCATGACTTAAACATCAAAGAGAATACCATTGCATGTCATATGAAAGTACTCGTGGGTTTTACCAAAGTGCCCGTGAGTGTCATCATACATTATGTATCGAAAGAAAGATAAATCCCACAAAGGGGTGAGAACTCCGGCGGGGCGAATGCAACATTTGAATTTATAACCCCCCACGCTGAGTTTTCGGGTCATGAGCTCGCGTAACACCAAACAAACTGGTCTTGTCAAAGGGTGAAATTCACCAAGCAGGGTACTCGCCCAAGAAGGGTACTCACCAAAGCATGTCGAGTACCTGGATGCCCAACATGTCGAGTACTCGCGCACCCAGCATGCCGAGTACTCGCCCAGGACCACGGGTACTTGAATTACAAAACTGAGTACTCGCCTGGGCCCTGAGTACTCACCCAGGATTATGAGTACTCGAATTACAAAATTGAGTACTCTCCTGCACCCTGAGTACTCACTCAGGATTATGAGTACTCGCCCAGGCCCATGGTACTCAGCCAAATTTATGAGTACTCACATAGGGCAATGAGTACTTGCCAAGTAACCATGAGTACTCGCCGAGGTACCCGAGTACTCGCCTATCAACTTACTCGTCATGGTTTACCATGAGTTCTTGCACTAGAGAGGGGTTGAACACCTTGTGGGCCTGAAGCCTTGGAACAAATAAAGTTTTTGAAGAGACCCAACGAGTATGCACTTCACCTTGATCCTCTTGTGACGGTTGCTGTTATGGCTGAAATGCCAAAGCCAGTGCTTTGACTATATAACCCCCTACGCAGAGATTTCGGGGGTTCCGCTGCCCGGTCAGCGAATGGGGTTCAAGGGGGCAGCGCCCAGCTAGTCCTCGACCAACTGGTTCTTGCCCAACTGGTCCTCTCCTGCACTGGAACTCGCCTAAGCTAGTACTCTCCTAGCTGGAGCCTTCCTGAACTAGAACTCCCCTCAGCTGGAGGTCGCTCAGTTGGCTCTCCCCCAGCTGGTTCTCGCCTAGTTGGTACTCGCCTAGCATCCTTCTCATCATGGCTCGCCATGAGGACTTGCGCTAAAGTTTCATCCTCTGATCATGATCCACGCTCACCGCACCATAATGTTGGAACTAAGATTTTTGGTCTCTGTTGTTCGGACCTGAGGGTGACCAAAGTTTACTGGTGTAGTGGTCAACCCGGATGAGATATGACGAGAAGAGGCTAGCGAGCACAAGAAATTCACCTGAAAGGTGAAAAACTAAGAACAGACCCGTGAGTTGCAGCGAGGAGGTCCCAACACACACCTGAAAGATCAAATAGAGCTTTCCCTCCCAAGCTAATACTGAGCCCGGACACCCTGGAGGGCACTGGAGAGCACCAGACTGTTAGCCCGAAAACCATGGCTAACAGAAGGCTAGAGCTCTAGCCAATCAGAAACAACCAAAGGAGAGAGGAAACAAAGTCCCTCCTAAGGTGCCCTTGGGGATCTATTTATAGTTTTCTGAAAATGGTCTGCAGATAGCGAAATCCCTCCTTTTGGAATTGTTATATGCAGCCCAAACTGGCCTTCCAATAGCGGAATCCCGCTGTTTGGAATGACTAAATGCGGGCCGAAATGTTATTTCCTGAGTCCTACCTGGCGACCGTGGCGACCCTGGTGACCTGGCGACCCTAACGACCCTGGCGACCTGGCGACCGGACGACCTTGCGACCCTGGCGACCTAACGACCTGACGACCTGGCGATCCCGGCGACCCTGCGACCTTGGTGACCCTGCGACCCTGGCGACCTAGCGATCACGTCGACCTTGCTACCTGGCGACCTTGCGACTGTGACGACCTAACGACCTTGCGACCATGGCGACCCTGCGACCCTGCGAACTTGGCGACCCTACGAGCCTGGCGATCCTGCGACCCTGATGACCTGGCGACCATGCGACCCTGACGACCTGGCGACCCTGCGACCTTGGCGACCTGGCAACCTGGCGACCTGGCGACACTGCGACCTTGGCGACACTGCGACCCTGGAGACCTTGCGACCCTAGCGACCCTGCGACCCCGACGACCTGGTCTCTTAAGGTGTCTTCCTTAGGCAATTCTGATCTCGACGAATTACGGGTCATACATGTATGGACATTACAAATAGTATTAGAGTTGGACCTATTACAGTACGATTCGTGGTTCAAGGTTAAACCATGCAGAAGTTGGTCGAGCTGTAATATTATGAATTTGATGAGGGCGGAAAGTGTCGTTGGGCGGTATAACTAAGACAAAATGGCTCTTAATAGTATTCTAGGGCGACATATTCTAAGTGAAAGGACATGCATAAATAAACTGAATCTCACATCATAGATGAATGAAAAGTTGACAGACTTAAGTAATAATTTGAACACTCGAATATCAAATGCGCCTTTTCTGAGAAAGTAGTAGAGTTATGTTGGAAACTCTGTAGTAAAGCATGCTCTAGTGAAAGTTGTTTTGGGATGTGTTATCTTCTGAATAGTACTCGAAGAGCACCCATGAAAAAGAACAAAATAGTTCAATTCAACTTAATATGGGTTGTGATAAACCAAAACAATCAATACTGGTCAGGTCATTATAATAAATCTACACGCTTACTACTACACATTTCCGGTTTTCCCCAACATTCTTGTACAGTTTAGATTACTGTAAATCATTATACACTATAGCAATCTAGAAATTTTCAAAAGACTAGTAGAATTCTCAATCATATTTTAGACTCTTCCACAATATTCTATTCTTACTGATATTTCTAAATATTATGCAACTCCACACATTTAGGCTCCGTTTGGGGGGACTTGTTTTCACCGGTCAAGCGGTTACGACCGCATGAACCGGACCTTAATCATGGTCCGGTTCATGCGGTCGTAACCGCTTGACCGGGGAAAAATAAGTCCCCCCAAACGGAGCCTTAATCTCATTTAATGAGCATAAGTACTAATTCATATTCCTATTCATTTATTGGTAATTTACATGGCTTCCCCAGGCAGCCACCACCCATTGACATCCTTTTAGTTTGATTATGGTAGTCGACAATCACGACTAGTATAATCGTCTTTTTTGCTATGAAGATTGCTGCCTCGAGTGAGCCAGTGAGCCGGTCATCGTCCAATTGGTTGGGTGATGTGTCTGCAATATTCACATTCAAATATAATAGTTTTGGGGCAGTGAAATTTATATTTACATAGAAATGTCACTCAACATCACACCAAACAAAACAAGAATCAAATGTAATCATGTACAAAAATAGTATTAAATAAATCAGTCCCATCAAAACACACAGATTTTCAGCACACCAAAGACAAAAAAAGCCCAATATATACATAAATATCTATATACAGATAAAAAATAAAATAAAATAATGTTTTTAACCAGACAAATGAAGCAATTATCTCTACATTAACATATATTCATCAGTTCTTCAAACTAACTAGCATCCTCTCCTCTTCCTCTCAATGCCTCTCCCATCTTCTTCTTCCATAAGGCCTATACGGAGTGCCGGAATCCGTGCTTCGATTTCCATCATAAGAGTAGTCAGAATTAAACAACAAATCTCTAGCTGATGAATACCCAAGAAGACTATGCAGCCTGGAGCCACTCATATCTCTACCCTCATCTTCTTCTTCTACTATTTCATCATCAGAACTCTTTGGTTTGTTCATGGAAGCCTCAACTTCACCAGAATTGCTGTTGTGAAGAGATAAATAAGAGTCTCCAGAAGAAGAATTTCGATGCCAAGGCGTAGTCTCTTCACTCCGAGACCTCGAGTTTTCGCTCTCTTCAGTCGGCGGATGCCGAAATTCTTCTATGGGAGTCTGAGGAATGGAGCGAGATCTAGGTTTGAAGGAGAAGAGGAGTACATGCGAACAAGCGCCGCATCGAAGCTTATGAACTTTCTTCGGCGACACGAGGAAATCCGCCGGAAGATGAAGCAATTTTAAGCATTCGTAGCAGATGACAAAAGGCGCACCCCCTGATACCGGGCGGCAAAGACTGACCACAGATTGAGACCTCGAAGTCTTGAGTTGCAGATCCTGCGACCCTCGGTTGATGGTAGAGAAATGGGAGGCGTGGTGTCTGGCGAGAGGAACGAGAGAGGGACGATACTCTTTGGGCGGAAATTTTCCTTTGAATTCTTCGCCATTAGCGGTTTCATTAAACAATCCTCTCAGCTCATTTCGCAGTTCATCGACTTTGTTTAAAATCTTCAATTGATCATCTTGTTTAGAAAATCTGTGATCAGTCTTACCTTTAGCATCCTCTGTTGAAGATTTTGAAGACCTGAATGGGGCTTGAGAGGGCAAGATGTCATCGGGAATGGACTTTTCTCCTGCTTCTGTACTGTCGAGAGAATCCGACGCATATTTATTTCGAAAAGTTCTTCGAGACAGATGGAAGTTGTGAGGAAGATGAACTTTTCCGTCTTCATCGGTGGAAGAGGCACTTCCATCATAAGCACGAGTGGATATTCTAGTGTTCATTCTGAAATGAACTCCATTTGCAAACTCCATTTTGATCGCGTCCTCCTCTGAAGTAGTGGAATGCTCCATAGTTTCTGAGGACTCACTTGATTTGAGACTAGATTTCGGGTTGACTTTACCAGATTGTTCAAGTTCTTCATTGTCTTCTGGATCAGGCACTTTATTACTTTCAGTTTGTTCATGCTCCAGGGACTTCTCCATTGAAATAATTTTGCCGTTGGTGTCGGAAACATCGAGATCAGTCTTCTCTCCAACATTTGCTGATTCATTGCTTGAAGGATCGATGCCAGTTAAGTTTTGAGATGCAGGATTAGCAGAAATAGCACTCAAATTTTGTCTGCTGATCGAATGCGCTTTAGCTGCACGGACGAATGGACTTTTTCAATACTGAAAGCGGAAATAGAGGATAAAATTTCAATTGCAGAAGAACAAACCTCTAAGTATGGCACCACATCCACCACATTTGTAAACAGGAACCTCTGCAAATTCTGTGAGAATCTTAAGACATTTCGGGCATTTGACAAAGCGAACAACTGGAGCTGTGGTCTCCATGATCTTTGGAGGTCAAAGTTAGTAAGCAAAGTCTTCTATGAATAGCCTCAATGCACTGATCTTCATTTAGATTGTAGAATTACACGTCCTAATTTAGTTTTACATCTGTAAATAAACAAAAGTTAACTCTAGAATTTCAATGTCCACATTCATGTTTACAGTAAGCAGATTGCACACATGAGTAAAGAGATCTAACTTTATATATTAAACTCTAGAAAATAAACAGAAAATAACTCCAGAATTCTCTGTCCATATTCATGCCCAAAGTACCAAATCACATAAATGAGAAACAAGATTCGGTTTTTTCACAAATCACATGCTTATGAATAGAAACCAGTTCAAGAATTTCAATGTCCATATTCATTTCTTAAATATCCATATCAACATTTTTAGTGTCAAGATGTAATTTTACATATTCCATTGAAAATAAATACAAACCATGATCGTTACATCAAGGCTCCATTTGGGGCGGTGGTGAACGCGGTAGTTATGAATCGTCATTCGTGAACATCCGACCACAACAAAGGAACTTCGTCCACTTTTATACTCAAAATTAGTTTTCTTTTCTTGGTGGTGGTTATACCTGTTGTCAAGCCAAACATACATTCTATGACGGTGGCGTTTTTGCCCAAACTCAACGGAGCAAAACGCCGCACCAAACGGAGCCCAAGTCGACCTTAACTCAAGCTGTGACAATTCGGCAAGTCAAGGGGTTAGGATTCAGACGCATTGATTATTCATGTAATAGTGATGCCATGTTCTATTGTTGCAACAACAATATTAATTCACCAAAGATGGAAAAAAGGGTGTATAGAACTATAGAAAATAAATAGTTGACTTAATTGCAGTCCACAAATAAAAATGGTGAAGTATAAGTCACTTTTTCAGGAGAAGAAAAGAATGCCTTCAAGGCAAGCGTGCAGAAGAAATGAGGAAAAAGTTCTTCAAAGCTCAATAAGAGCTGTGTGAATGGCTGGTGATGATATTCGGCTTATGAAATGCACTTACCATGCTCATGTTATTTAGGAATGATATGTCGATATCATTTTAAGACCATTTTGTAATTTTCTTCTTAGATGACATATTGATTTATAGACAGACATAGGGAAGGTATTATAGTCACCTAAGAGACGAGTGTGTAATATCCTTCAGAAGAATCAACTATGTTTGAACCTCAAGAAATGCGACTTCCGCAAAAGAAGTTTTCTTTTTATTTTGAGTATAAAGTAGGCAATGGCAAGATTAAGATTGACATTGTGAAAGTCAATGATATTCAGAGTTGGTCATGTCTAACTACAATCGCGGAAGTCCAAAGCTTTGTTGGAGAATGACAAGATATGCAAAAACTTTTTGCAACTTCTTTATAACTGCATTACCTTTTCATGTATACCAAAGAAAATGAAAAAAATCATCGAGGAAGAGAGCAGTAGGAGGTTTTTCTTTCCTTACAAAAAAAGATAAGCAAAGCACCCATTGTGGCATGCCAAAGGCCTACAGATACGCACAATTGGAGTCGTTCTCATGCAGGAATACTGACCATTTTCCTACTCTTTGGAGTTACTCCACCAAGCCGCCAAACATTGATGATCATACTTAGGAAGGAGACAAGGGGTCCGTTTGGCACGGCGGTGGCGGTCCTGAACATGGTGGTTACGATCTATCGTCCGTTTGGCGGCGTTTTTGCGCCGGTGAGTAATCGCCATGGATACGCGTATGACATAACAATGGTTATGATCGCCACCAAGAATTATTTTTAAATTTTGAACATAAAAATGGATGGAGTTCCAAAGGTGAGGTCGAGCGTTCACGACAGTTCGTAACCACCGCGTTACGTGTCGAACAGACCCATGATCCACACAGACCATCAACCACCTTATTATCTATAGTCGTAGTCAAAGCGATGACGAGCTCAACATTGGATGTTATACATTAAGTAGTTCAACATTGTCACCAAGTCCAAGAAAGTCATCCAAAAGAAGATCGCCAATGTGTTGCCACGACCACCAGCTTATCATGCAATGGTGATGTTATCACCAACTATGCATAAGTATGGTGATATGTATTTGCAAGATGTAGACTTAAAAGTAAGATGCCACAAATAAAGAAGTCAGAAAAGGGCGTATATGCTAAAAAGATAAGTATTGAAGTGAATTTTCTAATGCAGATTACCAACTACTAAGAGGGAACAAGACTACACCTATCTTATGATCTATAAATTTTCAAAAATGATCCCTAAAAACAAATCATTAAAAGGCAAGTCACTCGGGTATTCTTCAAGAGTTTGATGGGTTCATTTTGGATTGCACAAGTCAATCATGTAAACAAGGACCCAATTCCTTGGCCGTTATTGGAAAGAGTTGTGATCTCTGATTGACATAAAGCTTAAAAGAAGTGCATGACCTTCACACAAAGATTGATGGGACGGTACAAGTCATTAATCGCATTGCGGTGCATCGATGTTTCGATCTGAAAACCGACGATGAGAGTCTTTCCTACATTTAATTTGTTGATGGAATTGAAATGAAAATTGCAGAATTGTTAAAATGCAAAGCAATGAGGAAGAAGATAATTTTTTCATATCATTCATTTCTTGTAGGAAGGGGAGCCTTGGCACACCTGTTGAGGTGTTGTCGTGTGACCTTGAGGTCACGGGTTCGAGTCCTGAGTAGCCTCTTGCAAAAATGCAAGGTAAGGTTTGCCTACATTTCTCCTTGTGGTGGGACCCTTCCCCGGACCCTCGACTCGACGAGTAGGTGAAATCACTCGATTCTTCTTCTTCCTTCCTTCTGCTTTGAGGAGACGAGGACGACTGGACGAGGAGCAAGTGATTTCGTAAACTGGGAGGTCGGTGGTTGGTCCTTCAGCAGTTTCGCACTTCCGCCAGTTCAACTTCGGCTTTTAACTCACTGTAAGTCCCATTCGGACTCCTCTCAGTCCTCGCTTCTCAAATAAAATGCATTTAGTTCATTTTTTCAGTAAATAAAAAAAATTGAACTCAGTTATTTCTGTATGAGAGGAATCTGATTATCTGAGTTATTTCTGTATTTAGGCATGTTAACATTTCTGCATTTAGTCCATTTTTTTAGTAAGTCAAAAAATTGAACTCAGTTAACTCAGTTAAACAAAACTCAAATAATCAGTTATTTCTGTATGAGAGGAATCTGATTAACTAAATGCCGAAATAACTTATTTAAGCATGTTCTAACTGTAAATCATTTATTTCATGAACTGATTTAATGTTTAGAGTTATCAGTTATCTCATATGAACTAAATGCCGAAAACTGAACTCAGATAATCATATTCATACATTATTTCAACATTTAGCAAAGTTCTGTTGTCTTTATGAATCTGATTATCTGAGTTAAGCATTTAGCTCTGTATGACTAAATTTGAGTTAGGCATTTAGTTTTGTTTTTGCATTTTCTACAAGTTAAGTTTATAACGTCAATTCATCCATGTAGATTAGTGGTTTCACCAATTATTTTTAATTTTTAATCATATGTGTCCGGGTTGAGCGAAAATCCTAGTTCCGCCCCTGTGGAGGAGCCCTGATATTCAATTTTTAAAGTGCCCATGCTTGCTTTGCATTTTCTACCGCCTTAATTCGAGGGAAGACAGATTTGGACACTCTCTATTGAATTAACAATAGGGCTCAGGCATCCTTCATTCTTATTTCTTCTATTATTCTCTCCTCAAGCTCTCCTTCCTTCTCTTTACCTTGTGTCATAATTGGCACCTTGAGTCTATTGGAACAAGGCCCCATAGGCCCTGAGAGACAAAAAGTGTCCTCATTTGGATACACCAGAATTCATAACTTTCTCCTTCAAAGATGAGAGTCGAGTGATGGGAGTAAGAGAAGGCTCCTGCAGATGAGGCTTCCATTGATCTTCTGAAGATGAAGCTCTACACACTGGTTGATCCTACGCTCTGATACTAGATGTTGGTGGAATTGAAGTGGAAATTGAGGAATTGTTAAAATGCAGAGCAATGATGAAGAAGATAAATTTTTCATATCATTCATTTCTTGCAGGTTCAATACATATAAGCATTAACCCATTCAACAGTAAACGATTGACATGACATGCGGCTGATACAAAATGTAGTGATGGTTATCTATTACTTTAGACCGATTTTACTTATTCTATTATAATTTGCATTTATTTGTGCAAAACACGGGCCCAACAATAAGAAACCATTTGACCTCAACCTGAGATATCAGTCAGTCACGAACTTTTCAACTTGGAATTCGACATTAATTGACAGTCTACCAACACTGAAGTTGCAAACCATGCAAGAGTACAAAAAAATATCAAAGGAATCCAGAAAACCATAAAGAGGTGGAAATCTTCGATTTTTCTTGTGGTAGGATGAAGGAAACTCAAGAAACATTCTTGACTAACCCTCTTATATTTGATTTTTCTTGTATTTCTAGTACTTGTTAATCACACATTTTGCACTTTGCTGTATTAAAAAAAATGTCAGTGCAGGTCTTGTGGGAACCAAAAATGGTGGATGGGGGTTGTCACAATGTTGAAACTTCATTTAACAATGGAGTTTCCTCCCAATCATTTTCTTATCCACATTATCTGTTATTTCATCAATGTCAAACAATGAGAATTTCAGAACACAAACTCCTACTCTTCCTTGGTATCTCACCAGTCTCCCTGTCGACACCTTATGCTCAGGACTTGACATGAATTAAGATCAAAACAACTCCAAAGTTACAATATCCAGATTCATGTTTACGTTAACCAGATTATAGAATTGTGTCTCCAGATTTAGTTTTCACCTTCTAAAGTAAATAAACAGTTTTTGCTAAGAGAAACAACACACACATGACACATATACATATATACACACACAATAATCTTCTCTTAGAGAACCAGAAACTTAAAAAATAAAAACCATATATAAGTTTGACTTTTTCAAGTAAAACGCATTTTTTCTAAATCAAAAGATCAAATGCACATGCAAATCAGGAACTAGCACATAGTTTTCTTCTTTTTATATGAAACTGTCGATTCAAACATCCAAAGAAAAATCCTTACAAAGCTCTACCATATTGTATATAAAGCTCAAAGAGAAAGAAAAATTATCTTAGTAATTTATACAAACACCTGCCCTCCAAAAACATCCAGGACAAGAAATGAAATCCCCCACATAGCTTGATTCACGAAAATGGATAAGTATCCAGGACAAAAATCTTTTAATAAAAACAATTAAAATAAAAAAGGGCAAACAGAGACAGCTGATAACTTCAATGCAAAACAAACGCCAAAAGCCAACCTAACTCTCAACAAACTAATTAATGAAATCCTACTGGTAAGGCCTAAGGACACCCAAAAAAAAGTTTTTTCCCACCCCCTTTCATTTGCTATTACTAATAAATCCAAACCAAAAAAACTTTAAACCAAAAAAAAAAAACAATCAAAGATCGTACCTGTATGGACGAAATCCTTACAGAGCAAAAAGGAGCAGAGGAATCGACGGAAGAAGACGAAGAAGAAGAAGAAGAACAGGTGGATGAGAGAAGTTAAGAGCAACGCTGACTTTTACTCGGCTTAGCTTGACTAATGACTCTCTCGCTGTGTGTGGTGGTGGATGGGTCAACAGCCCTGATCGCTGATCAGTAGCCGTTAATGCTGTTTCACTGACGTTTTAATAGAGAGAGAGAAAACGATAGGACTCGGGAAATAGAAGAGAGAGAGAGAGAGTAATGGTGTTCTTGGAAACGAGCTCCGGTGAAGGGAAGAATCGTCCACCGCGGGGCAGCTTATGCGGCCAGCAACGATCGAAGGCTTGATGAGTACAGAACAGCGATCAACCACCACAAACGCGGCCGCCGCCAGCGGTGGTGGGGCCAGCACGGTGGCTCCCACGGCGACTTTATCTTAATTGCGTGGCACGGGGTAGAAGGAAATGTTTCCGAAGAGAGGCGTGGGCAAAATAACGACAATAAGTATCTTCTCGCGCTAAACCGCGTCTTGAATTCGATTAAAATTTAATTATGTGATCATGCTTGCGTAAGCAAAAGCATCACCTTTATGCTCGGTCTTGCTACTAAAAAGTATCTTTTTATTATTTTTCTAGTAAATTATGACTTTCTAGCGAAGTCAACGTGATAAGTCTTAGAAAAAATTGTAGGTGTTTTTCGCTCGCTTAAGATCACGGTGCTCAGCTGCTCGCGCGCATCAAGTCGTTGGTTCTCTGTGATTGATCAAAATACTGTCGTATTTCTCAATTAAAAATACTGTCAGTATTCAGCGAAAACAGATCCACCGTAAATTGTCATATAATACGGCTATATTTAATCTCCCACCTAAAGCTAGGTGGGAGAACGCACCTAAGTATTTCTCTAAGTCTTAAGGGTTATTACGGTGGTTATGAACTGGTGTTCTTGAATGCTGGACCTCATTTAAGGAACTTCATTTATTTTTCTGTTTAAAATAAAATTTTTTGGGCGGTCATAATTGTTTTTATGTCAAATACATATTCAGGAAGGTGACATTTTTGTCCAAACTCATCGGAGCAAAAATGTCACGATCACCACGTTCACGACCGCCGCCGCCATTTCAAATGGACCCTTAATATGTTCTCGAGAATGGATAAGAATAATGTTAATTAACTGCTAGTGGAGTATAATCAAAATTTTAAAGATTAATAATCACTAATTAAATTAAGATTACAAATAAAGTGACATGAATAATATAGTATGCACAATTAAAAATGAAGTGCATGCAATTTATCGCATACCATTTTTTATTCATGCCCGTGTCGGACAATGACCGTCATTCTTAAGAGAGATCCGTTGTTTTTCTTAACGAAGATTGCGGCAGCGCAAGAAGTTTTTTTATTTTACTGTATAAAATCAAAATGAAGGGGTTGAGACACAAGCTATCTTATTGCAATTTATATTGAATATTTTGAGAGCAACCAAGAACATATTATTCACTTGGGAGCAAGTATATAAACAATTATGTCTTAGTATAATTGGAGGAATGACGAAGAACGGTAGATTTAATGTGTCATTATTAAAGTATGTTCAAGGAGTCCAAACATAATGATATGCAAGCATGCAAACATAAACATCAAATTAACTCACGCCAAAACAAAAAGCACCGCAAAACTAGAGCATATAAAAAACATCTAGAAACCCAAACGAATAGAGCACGTCAAATCAATCAAGCATACACCATCACAGACTTACCAACCTAATGCAAGTACTGACCAAAGACAATACCATATAACATGCACATAAAACCCACCCAAACATCCAAACATAAAGATACACACAAGACAAGCACACAGGTAAACACACCCCATAAAAACACATACTTGAATAATGAGGCGAATAAATTTTTGAGGATTGTATTCCGAACCTCCACTCATGAATAAACGGTTATCGCATGCTGGTCAAATTAAGGAGGCCAATATAGAGAAGAATAAAATAGACTGTGGATGCCTACGTACTTTTATTAACCGTAAGTTAATTAAAGATCAAACCGCACGTAGTTGATAACATGCAAGCAGGTCCTTATAAGGCTTTGATATCTCCTTATAAATCCAAATGAGAGGTTAGAATTAGTGCATGTAAATTACATTTATACATGGAAAAACCATCGTGGAATTATCTAGGTCTAAATCCAAGCAACCTAGACTATGCCGATAATTATATGCATATGTGAAACATCCACAAAATCAGGATTTAAGTTCTAATCTTAATGTTATAATATGAATATTCAAGGATCTACACACACATCAAAAAATCAATAGGATCCATGTTATAGTACATTTCTAGGTGAGATGTTATATGTTGGGAATTGTACCCACAATTACTTTGATTTGAAGAAGTCCACTTGCACTAAGATGAATTGAGTTTATATTTGATTTGGTATTTTAGTTATGTGTTTGCAAGATATTAATTGTTAAGTACAAATCAATGTCAGGTTCAATGAGTCATAAACACGGCCTTATGCAATGTAATCCCTCATTGTGTAGATCAAGGTGTTGACTCATGTGAAATCTCTCTATTGGGGTGTATTTCATATTCAAACACTATGGAGATCTCAAGATGAAGTAGTTGTTGTGTTTAGGACTGGAAGAGATTTTATTCAAGTCAATTCGTCGAGTACGCTCGAGAAGACTCGACGAATTCGTCGAGACATCTCGAGTGGACTAGACGAATTCGTCGAGATTACTTGATAGGTCTTGTGAAATGTCTTAAGTCTCTTTTCGTCGAGTAATAAAGTGTTCACTCGAGAACACTCGACGAACTCGCCGAGTGGTCTGCTGGTTTCTCGTGAACACTCGACGAATTCGTCGAGTGCTCTCGAGAAGGTCTCGAGTGATATCAGTTATAGCTTCTTCCCGTCTCAGCTTTCTGCTAAGTTATTTTCGTCGAGTTTTCATGTAGTTTTCGTCGAGTCACTAAGTGAATTCGTCGAGTGGTCAATGATTTCACAAGTTCACTTGACGAATGAAGATGGAATTTCTATTTTAGGTCTTCACCATGTACAGTACACGTGGAGGTCCTTCCTTAATTTCATTTTTAGCCGTTAGAGAGGATGTGCTATATATATATATATACTTAAGGGTTATTTCTAACCCTAATCGTGCCTATTATTAGAAATCATGAAACGTCTGTGTCGGCCTTCTTCGTTCTCGCAAAAGACATTGTTGCTGCCGACAAAGTTTCTTGCACGATCCTTCTTAAAGAAAAGATTCAACAAGATCTTTGATTTCAGATTCTCTCAAGTTCTTTTCAGATCTTGTTGTTTTCAGATCAAGTTCTCTCAAGATAAGATTTATTTCTTCTTCCTCTTTTCAAGATCAAGGTTTTCATGTCAGTCAAGGAAGAAGAAGATTCATTATTTTCATATCTAAAGAAGTTAAATCTCAAGGAGATTTTAGAAGATTGTCTTTCAATTTAAAGAGTTATAAAAATCCCTTTACAGTATTTTTGTAGGAAGTTTTTCTTACAATTTTTTTGTAGATCCTAGTTTAAAGGATCGAGTGTAGGAGAGGTTGTTCTCTGAGTTTTTGTAGGAGAGATTGTTTTCCTAGTTTGTAGGAGTTGTCAACTCTGGGTTGTAAGATTGTTTCAATCTGAGATTAGTGAAGTAGCCTAGTCTAGCTGGGAGTGCTAGATATGTGAGGCGGGAAAGTGGACGTACCCATTCCAGGGAACCACTATAAATTCTTGTGTCTGTGTGTGCTCTTTATTTCTGTGTGCTTTTCTTTAAAGTTTGTAATTCCGCATAAAAGTCATAGAATTCACCTATTCACCCCCCTCTAGGTGATTTATGTAGCAACTAGATACTTTCAATTGGTATCAGAGGTAGGTTGTTCGTTAAGAGGTTAACACCTTGAACAAAGTCCTCCATCTAGTTGCTTAAAGACACCATGTATGAAATTTACAGAAATAAGTATTTTTCCATGAAGTTGCCGGTGTGCACCAAAGAATACTTTCCGATGTGGAAGGAAAAGTTCAGATTCTACATGGAAGTCACCGATCCAAGAATATTTCAAATTGTTGAAGAAAGTCCTCATGTTCCTATGACATCATCTACTGTAAATCCATAAGTGCAAGTTCGTAAGAAGATGCTTGATCTAACAAAGGATGAGATTGTTATTGTCGCCTTGGACAAGAAGGCAAAGAACATTATTGCAAGTGTAGTGGACGATGCGATGCTGCAAAATTTATTCCACTGCAAGTCTACCAAAGAGATGTGGGATTCTCTAGTAGTTCTGATGGAAGGTACTGAAGAAGTAAGAGATGATCATAGATCTCTATTGAATCAAGAATTCGAAGCCTTCAAGCAAGATCCAAGGGACAACATATCTGATACTTATGAGAAGTTCTTCAAGATCGTCAACGGTCTAAGAAATTATGATCATGAATTTTGATAGTTTATAGGTTAGTAGTCTAATTCACCTAGAGGGGGGGGGGGGGGGGGGGGGGGTGAATAGGTCTCTTTGGTTTTTACTTAATTCTTGTTACTAGTAAACAAAATAACAAGCAAACACAGAAAGCACACAGTTGTTTATAGTGGTTCCCCAAGACAGTATGTCTATGGGTCGTCCACGTTCCCTCTACACCTTTCTAACAGTGTGTTAGATAAGGCCTACTCCTCCAATCTCAGCTCCAAGAGCTTACAACACAGATTCCTCAGGATCTCTTCGGCTTGCTCCAAGCCCTACCTCAGGCCAACCAGCCCTACAACTCGGAGTGCTCCCACTCCTACTGCTCTGAGATCTCCTTGACCTCCTACCTCAAGCCAATTATGAAGCCCTACTTCTCAGGCAAGATGCCCTACAACTCAGGCTCAACAACATTACAAACCTCAGGCTCAACATCCCTACAACTCAGGTTCAATAACCCTACAATCTCAGGCACAGTGCCCTATAAGCTCAGAACAATACAGTTCCTACAAAAGGTTATAAGTATAGCTTACAACAGTTGACAACAATGTTTGTCTTCTGTTTATGCACAGCAGGTGCAACCTTGAAGCAGAGCTGAATGAAATCTTCAGATCTTGCTCCTATTTGATCCTTCACTTCAGTGGATGAGAAAGGATCACCTTGCTCTTTTGAATAGAAGAGTTATCTTCTCTCCATGTATCTTCTTGCTAGGTCTGGAAGCAGAAGGAGAGAACTCTTGGAAGCCGTCAATGGAACAGTGATAATGGCTCTCTACTTTTCAGCACACCAATAGAGCCTTTTGAAAGTGCCCTAAGATGTTCTTTTATACTTTATTTGTCTTCAACGGCTCTTAAAAGGGCCCCTGACACTTTGGAAGAGGATAAAATACTTTATCTCTCTTTTATAGCTGTTTGCACCAAAAGCAAGTCGCGCCACTATCTTCTTCCTGATTTGAATCTGTCTAAGCAGTTGGGCTGAGACAGTTTTCCGTCTCAGCGGTTTAGCTATCTTGGTCTCAGCAGATCCGCTGAGACAGATAGTCTTCTTAGCGGGTTTTGTCTATCTACAGCTCAGTTGAGGCAGATCATTTCTCAACGGCTCCTGGCTCCGTCTCAGCGGTTCCACTGAGACAGTGACTCCTTCTCAGCGGTTTTGTCAGCAAACCCCTGAACTTATTCTAGTGTTTGGAATATCCTAACCCTGCACATTCCTGATGCAAAGTAGGGTTTATCAAATACAATATGTACTTAGCATTGTGAGTGATGCCTTTTTAAATCAAGGGAACATTGAGAGCAATATTCCCAACAATCTCCCCCTATTTGAAGAAGGCAGAACATCCCCAATGCTAAGATACATAACCAATTTTTTTTCATGTGAATGTATTACAAAGCAACATGACATCATAACACATAAATGTTGACATTCATTTGGCATCAAAAAAATATCATGACAGATTTTCTTCATGACAACATATCAACATTGTTTGTCAAAACAATAACATTGTTAACTAATTATGTCTAGGCGCCACAGAATATATAAAGCAATAATACTGAATAATATTAAGCTTTGACTAAAATTAGCCTATAACACACACCAATTGATTCAACAAAAATTTCAATTTCATTGCTGTCATAATGTTTCTACATTGTTCAAATTACAAGTTGATTTAATGAAAAACTAGATACATTCATCTAAGTTTTTCTTCTCTTTGAGCATTCAACATTGTCAGCAGCAATCTCCTTCCCTTTAGCAGCATCATCAATCTCAGCCAGCTTCTTCTTGTTTTCTTGCCTCTTGAAATAAAGATATGGCTTTGGAATGTACTTAGAAGGCATTCTCCATGGATTGTTCTTTCTTACTAGATTTTCCCTGAAGATTCTGTCTCTTCGTGTGTTTCTCTCCAGATGCTTGATCCATTCTTCAGCTGGATAGATTCTATCAATATCCTTGCACACTTGAACATGGCTTAGCCAGGCATTCAGGATAATGCTCTTGGAGTCCTCACTCCAATACTCATAGTTTGGGTCATTGCCCTGCTCTTCCCTTTGTTTATCCATAAATTCATCTGTTAGCAATACTCCTTCTCTCTTTCTTTTTTGCCAATTGAATATTTTGAGCAATTTTAGCCTGCCCCTCAAAGTCAAAATATTCTTTCCTTTAATTATACAGCAGAGGCAAGTTCAGGGCAATTCTGGTTCCTTGCAGCACTTGGAGAGCCAATTCAGAATTGGTCTCAGCCTTGGCCGCCACCCCTTTCTGGCTTCTTCAATTATTTTAGCTTCTAGGGACTGGGAGGCAGCTGCTACAGAACCTGAGATGGTCTGGAAGGCATTTTCAATTCAGATTTCATCTCATCCTTCATTTTCTCAGCCTCACTGATCATTATAGTGGCTGTATTCCAGACATATTCTTGTATATGGTTGGTGGATTTTTTAATAACCTCATCTGTCTTTCTTTCATAGTTCTTTACATATGACATATCTTGCTCAGACAGTTGGAGGTATTTGTCCATTGATCTCAGTATTGTATTTTGAGAAACTGACTTCTCTGCAAGGTCAAACCATTTTGTCATTTGTTTGTTGAGGAAGGCAGTTTCTTCCTTAATCTCTTGTACTTCTGCCATCACTTCTTTCTCTACAGATAAGATGGAGCTATCAATATGATTCTTAATGGAAGCAATGTGTCCTTCAATTAATAGATTGATTGAGCAGATGATCTTGTCATGTGATATTACAGATGTTTGGTCTTCAGCTGCCACTGGCTCCACTGCCTGCTGATGATGCTCCCCCTCAGCTTTATCACTTATCTGGGCTTGAGCATCCAGCTTTGCTTACTCCCCCATAATTAGAGCATCTTCCTTTTCCTTAACAGGAGATCTGTCCTGCTGCTCCCACTCACTTGGAGCAACATCATTGTCCTTAGCAGGAGATTTTTTCTACTGCTCCCCCTCAGATGAAGGATCATCATTGTCTTGATCATCTCCCTAGAATTCTGCTAGTTCAGGAGGGATTAGATTAATGTTTTGCTCTAGATTGAATATAAGTGAGTCAATCTTACCATGAAGATCAGTAACAGCAATGCCTTCATCATCCTTATTAACTTCTGAGGAGGAATGTATCATCTGTTCACCTTTATCAGCAGTGGCAGCAACATCTTCAGCCTTTTGATGTTCTTTCTTAGCATCATCATCCTTTTCTTCTTCATGCTCTTTCTCAGGAGCATGGCCTACATTGTTGGAGCTTGTGTTCCACTTCTCTTAGTTTGAGAAATAACAAATCACACTATGTATTTGATCTTGCTTGTGTTTATAGTGTGCAGGTACTACAATTAAATACCCTATGAACAGGATGACGATTCTCTGAAAAGAAAGCTAACGCCCCGCATTAGTAGTTAACGCTTCACGTTACCTTTCGTGAAGAAGAAGCCGTCGAGATGAAATGTCGTCGACAAGGAATCCGTCGAGAAGCCAGAGACAACGCCAGCGTTGAGTCACAATCTGCCATGATCCCGATGGTTTGCACGCTCTCTGGAACTGCCGCACACGATGCTTAACGCTGGTGTTAACTCTTTATGCCAGGCATTAGCTCCCATGTGTATTTACAAACCTGATTTCGTTTGCTCGAAGATGATGTAATCCAAGCCTTCATTATATACTTCAAAGAGATCATTTCATCCCGAATTCAGAGAGCACTCCCAACACCAACATTGAGGAACAACAGTGAGAAGGAGATTTCCAACGGCAAATTTGAAGAAGGACGCTCGCTTCAAATTCGACGTGTTCATGGCGCATCTTTAACATCTCCTTCAACGCTCTTCAATCTAGGGAGTCTTTTATTCTTATTTTTATTTTATCCTTTCATTTTTCCTTGTAACGAACGGTAGTGAATTCGCCGCCTTGTGTGTGGCGACTAGGCCGGGTTCGGTTTAGGGGGAAATTCGCTACCTTGTGCATGTCGACTAGGTCTAGGGTAGATCTAGGGGGTGGCTAGAGGCCTTATTTGGGATAGATAGGCTATAGCCAACCGGTCCTTGGGAGAAGGACCGGTGAAGGAACAAAAAGTGATTTTTAAGTTGTCACCTCTAATTTCAAGTGTTATTGAAATTTTATCCTTGTAATCATTTTTGTGAAATATAAAATTATTTTTTGTTATATCTAATTTTTCTGGAATTATATTTCATAAAGAAAATCATTTTGATTATTTCTGTAAAAATATTTTCTGAAGAGATAACGCCCGACGTTGACTTTTAACGCTAGGCGTTAGCAACAGAGCCAAAAAGTTTTTCTGTTATTTAAATCTGTAAGTTTATTCCAAAATAGTAAACCCCTTATTCACCCACCCCCTCTAAGGGCTCCATCAGATCCAACGCTTGATAACAGAGCGAGGTTATTCCAAAATGGTTTCACAACCGGGAATAATGTCGCATCATGATCATGCTTTTGTTGAGGGTCAAGGAATTAGTAGACCTCCACTATTTACCGGGACTGATTATAGCTATTGGAAAACAAGAATGCGTTATATCATAATTGCTTTAGATAATGACATGTGGGGTATGGTAGAACAAAGCTACTCTCCACCAAAAATTGTTGTTGGAGAAATTACTATGGAAAAACCAAGAGATAGATGAGATGATAATAACAAGTTAAGATGAAAAAAAAAACGCTAAAGCTATGAATGCTTTATTTTGTGCTTTGGATAGAACAGAATTTAATAGAACTTGTGCTTGCGAAACTGCTTATGATATATGGAATTTATTAGAACTCACTCATGAAGGTACTTCGCAGGTCAAAGATTCAAAGCTTTTCCAACTTGAATCCGAACACGAGAAATTCCAGATGGAGGCGGATGAAGACATTGATTCAATGTACACAAGATTCACTAAGATCGTCAACGACTCAAAAGTACTTGGAAAAGTGTTCTCCAAAGGCGACTTGGTGAGAAAAATTATACGGTCTCTCCCTCCAAAGTTCAATCCAAAGGTGACGGCTATCTCGGAGTCGCACGATTTAATGAAACTCCAAATTGAGAGCCTCATTGGGAACCTCAAGACCCATGAGGTTGAACTTAAGATTCAACAATAAGAGTACAACTTGGAGCCAAAGAAGAAGGCCTTAGCATTGAAGTCAAAGAAGGAGGTTGACGGAGAAGATGATGAAAAAGACGAGGAGAGCCTCTTTGTGAAGAAGTTCAAAAGGTCATGAAGAATCTGAAAAGGAGAAACACCTTTCGAAAATACTTCATCAAGAAGGGATCTTCATCAAAGAAAGGAAGAGGTAGCGACGAGGACGATAATGAGCGACCACCACCGGAGTGCAATCATTGTAGAAAGACCGGACACATCCAGAGCCAGTGCCCTAAATATCTGAAAGAGCGTAAGGAAAAGCGGCACATGGGAAAAGAGAAGAAGAAGGTCCTAAAAGCGGCTACATGGGATGTCTCCTCCTCCGAGGATTCAAGCGGCTCATCCACTAGCGATGAAGAAGAGGCAAATATGTGCCTTATGGGAAAATGTAACAAGACATTTGAGGATGAAAGTAGTGTCCAAAGCGACACTGAGGTAACTCTCCCTACTACTTATGATGATTTATATATTGAATATTTACAAACATGCAAATTTTTTGATAAAAGTTTAAAAGATATTGATCTTCTAAATTCTGAAAATAAACTTTTATTAAAAGAAAACAAAAAATTATCTAACCAATTAGGGAAAGAAAAGGTATTTTGCCAAGAGTGCAATCACTCCTTGGCAAGATTGAAAGAACTTGAAGAAGCTCTTTTTAAATCCCAATCCAATATTGAAATTCTTACTAAGGAAAAGGGGGATTTAGAAAGAACTTTAAAAACCTCTCTTTCTCAAATAGAGGAAGAAAAGAAGAGTTTTGCGAATCGGTGCATTATGTTGGTAACGGAAAACACCGCTCTTAAAGCTCGTATTCATGATTTAAATATAGCTATTAAGAAGTTTGGAGTTGGGCAAAGATCTCTGGACATGATCTTGGCCAACCAATGCCATGGAAGTGCCAAATATGGCCTTGGATATGGATCTGGAAGCTATCGCCAGGCGTTAACTCTTAACGCCGACATTAGCTATAATTCCAAAATATTAATTCTGTTAATAATAAATTCAAAAATTCAAATGTTACCTCATTTTCCAGCAAGAGTTTATCCAAAACTTCAAAAAGGGTCTCATCCCCTTTTATATCGTGTGTCAAATGTCATTTATTTGGACACACCTCAAACTCTTGTAAGAAAAAGGGTGGTAGTGCTATAAAGCAAATCTGGGTGCCTAAGGTTTCCACCTATTCTATGGGAGGAACCTCTTGGGTATCCATATCTTTACTCTCAACTCCTTTTTAGGTATGTTGGCAGGCTAAGGACAAAAAAGATGTGTGGTATTTGGACTCGGGATGCTCCAAACACATGACGAGAAACAAAGCAAAGTTCCTTAGCCTTGAGATGAAGAAAGGAGGGATGATGACATTTGGTGATAACAGAAATGGAAGGATCATGGGCATCGACACAGTGGGTAACAATTCTTTTTCAATCTCAAATGTTTTATTTGTAGATGGCTTAAATCATAATTTACTTTCAATTAAACAATTATGTGATATATGCTTAAAGTATTATTTGAATCATCTACAAATCTTTGCAAAATTATAAATTATAAAACAAATGATGTCGTACTCACCTCACCTAGGATGCATAATGTTTATATGATTGCCTTTAATGATCTTTCAAATTCTTCTTTAAAATGCTTTATTTCTAAAAAAATGAAGAATTAGAACTCTGGCATAAGTGCCTTGGTCACTTTAGCACCATGCTTATTTTGAAATTATCAAAAGATAAATTAATTAAAGGTTTACCTATGCTTAATGATAATTTATCTTCACTTTGTACACCTTGACACAAAGGAAAGTTTTCAAAAAATTCTTTTATAAGCAAAAATGTAATTTCTACTACTAGACCACTTCAATTAATTCATATGGATTTATTTGGATCGGTAAGCACTTTAAGTCTAGGAGGTAGAAAATATACTTTTGTAATAATTGATGATTATTCTAGATTTTGTTGGACTTTATTTCTATCTTCCAAATCTGATGCATTTCTTGAATTTACTAAACTATGCATTCGTATTCAAAATGAACTTGATTTAAAAAATTAAATGCATACGTTCAGATCATGAAGGTGAATTTGAAAATGATAAATTTTCTTCTTTTTGTGATGATTTAGGAATTAAAAATAAATTTTCCGCTCCTCGCACCTCACAACAAAATGGTGCAGTGGATAGGAAAAATAGAACCGTTCAAGAGCTAGCACGCACTATGCTTTGTGAATATGGGTTGCCTAAATATTTTTGGGCCGAAGCAGTTAATACTTCTTGTTATATCATTAATCGTGTCATGCTTCGTCCCATTTTAAAATTGACACATTATGAGCTTTACTTTAGAGAAAACTTAATGTATCTTATTTTCATGTCTTTGGTTGTAAGTGTTTTATTTTAAACACTAGAGATGCACTAGGAAAATTTGATGAAAACTGTGATGAGGGAATTTTCATTGGGTACTCTTCAACTTGTAAGGCTTATAGAATTTATAATAAACAGACTAAAATAGTTGAAGAGTCTATACATATAAGGTTTGATGAGTTTGTTTCTTGTGTAGATACTAATCATACAGGAAACAAAGACGAACCCCTTTCCCCTTTGGAGCATGAGGATGATGAATCGCTTGGAGAAAAAGATGAAGAAAAAGAGGAGAAAGAAGATGAAATAGTAGAATATGTTCCTCCAAGCGTGTTGCAGTTTACGAAGGATCATCCAAATGAGCTTGTGATAAGAGAACCATCAAAAGGGGTAAGTACTCGTTCTTCTTTACATGAGTCTTTTTCAAACCTTGGTTTTGTATCCGAAAAAGAACCAAAAAACGTTTCAACCGCATTAAATGATGAATTTTGGTTTTTAGCTATGAATGATGAACTAAATCAATTTGAACGGAATAAGGTTTGGAATTTAGTAGAGAGGCCATCTAATCATCCAGTTATAGGAGTAAAATGGATTTTCAAAAACAAACTAGATGGTGACTCTAAAATTACAAGGAATAAAGCTATACTAGTTGCACAAGGGTATTCATAAATTGAAGAGGTAGATTTTGATGAATCTTTTGCACTCGTTGCTCGCCTAGAGTCAATTAGAATATTTCATTCATTTGCGAGTTTTACAAGATTTAAACTATTTCAAATGGATGTTAAAAGTGCATTTTTAAACGAGATTATAAAAGAAGAAGTTTATGTAGAACAACCCCCCGGTTTTGTGAGTGAAAAATTTCCAAACCATGTGTATTAGTTAGAAAAAGCGCTTTATGGATTGAAGCAAGCGCCACGTGCTTGATATGATAGATTGACATTATTTTTGATAAAGCGCGGTTATAAAATGAGAAGTGCGGATAATACACTCTTCATTAAGCATGTAGTTAATGATTTGATTATATTGCAAATATATGTTGATGATATCATTTTTGGAGCCACTAATGAAGATTTATGTAATGAAGTAATTTTAGTGATGAAAAATGAATTTGAAATGAGCTTGGTAGGAGAACTCACTTATTTTCTAGGATTTCAAATCTCACAAAAACAAGATGGTATATTTATTTATCAAACTAAATATGTTCATGATATTCTTAAAAGATTTCGATTTGAAAACCTAAAACAAGCTAATACACCAATGAGTGCATCATTAAAATTAGGAAAAGATGAAACCGGCATTTCTATTGATCAAACATTATATAGAGGAATGATAGGCTCATTGCTTTATTTAAGCGCATCAAGACCCGATATTATGTTTTCCGTTTGTTTATGTGCTAGATTTCAAGCTAACCCAAAAGAGTCACATTTGAAAGCGGTTAAACGTATTTTTAGATATCTAATCGGAACATCTAGATTAGGCTTATGGTATCCTCATAATGATTGTTTTATTTTACATGGTTTTTTTGATTCGGGCTATGCGGGATGTTCATTAGATCGTAAGAGCACTAGTGGCACGTGTCATTTTATATGCCCTTCACTCATATCATGGTTAAGTAGGAAACATAATTCTGTTTCCCTCTCCACCACAGAGGCCGAATATATCGCACTAGGTAGTTGTTGTACACAAGCCTTGTGGATGACCCAAACGTTAGAAGACTTTGGTGTTCATCTAAATAACATAGAATTAAAGTGTGACAACAAGAGTGCGATAGATCTCACAAACAATCCCGTACATCATTCTAGATCTAAACATATAGATGTCCGACATCATTTCATTAGAGATCATATTAAGAAGGAACATGTTAAAATTAGCTTTATAGGGACTAAATCACAACTTGCCAACATTTTTACCAAACCTCTACCCGATGCACGTTTTCACATGCTTAGGTTAGAATTAGGTGTCTTAGAAATATCACTATAATCCTTATAAAAAGCTATCAAAATTATCTCTTGTACTTTGTTATATTTGGTTGCATTTTTTTAAAAAAATTCAAAGATTAATAAAAATGTAAAAACTATAGATAAACCACCAAAAATACGCTAAATGAGCCTTCATATCAACTTCATAATGTCTGAAATTTCAACTGTAAGAAGACCTACTTATATTACAAATGAATCATGAAAAAGATTTTTCTAAAAGTCAAAAATTGGAGTTCTATCTCGGCGTTAAGAAGCTAATGCCTGCGTTAGCCTCTATGCTCAATTTTTTTTCCTTTTCTGTATTGAAAAAAGTCAAAAATTCTCGGTATTATTTTATTGTAGTATTTTGTTTTAATTTTTTTTTTTAAAAAGGTTTTCTATTTTTTGTTGATTATTTACTTCTAAAAGTTTAAAAAAAAGTTATGCTTAAATGTTTAATTCAAGGATGATTATATATATTACTTAAGGATTCTTTACAATGTTAAATTTAAACCTTCAAGTTTCTTAAAAAACATTATTTTGATTTTATCATGCCTTGAATATCATCTTAAAATGTGCAAAAAAAATTTGATTATAGATTACGTGTGTAGAAACGTTTTTACATGCCTCTAAGTATGAGTAAAGTTTTTATCTTTGATAATGATTTTCTCACTTACACCTTTTTGTTAATATACATGTGTTTTAAATCTTATTGCATAATTGTGTAGTATAAGAACTTATTTTGAATCTCATAAATAATTTACCTACACAACATTGAATTCTTTGTTTTTTCATGCACTTTTGATTAGAGAAATGTGGTATGTAAAATAAAATTTCTATGTTTGCAAAAACAAGTGAATTCGGAGTCCTTAGTCACTAAACTAAAAAGTAAATAATGAGTGACAAGGTTAACTCCACCAACCACTACTCACCCTCCTGATAAGTCTTAATAGGCATTGTGAGGTTGAGCACCTTGGAAAGAATTGTAAAGTGTATTGTGCAAACAAAATTTTCACCACTTCTCTTTAAAAATAATAAAAAAAATATATGTGCATTGAAATTTGTGGAAGTAAAGTTGTTTATGTTCAATTCAAGTTATGTTCTTACATTACATAGTTTCATGGGGTTTGATTTATACACTTGTATACTTTATCAAAACACACTTATTGAACACATCATTATCATTTATAATACTTCCACTCATGACAATTGGACTAAAAACTTATCTATACAATTCTCTACAATCATGAGTAATTGCACTAAGATAGCAAAGCATGATCTTTACAATGTTTGTGCATACTTGAAATGCAAAATTACTTTACATTGTAAACATATCTTCCCTTGATATTTTATAATCTTGCTTGCTACTTTTATATTACAAATTTCCAATGTACTTGCAACTTGTGTATCTAAATTCAAAACATCTACTTATTTGTTTTAAACGCTTATTATATTTTGTTCTTATAAATTTTTATAGATGTTCAATATTGCTTTCGTTGTGTTCACTATTTTTTAAAAAGTTGCATTTATTTCTACATAGTGCAGAAAGGAAAATTAATATGTGGGGACTCGACGCAACCAAATCGACCAAAAAGCCCGGACTGTTGGTGAAGGCGCAATCTATCCTTTATAGAGCTGGTCACCCGAGCAGGATCCACGGGGCAGCCAGTTAGGCCCACAGGGGACACACCCTTCCGCTTCGAATAGCGCAGCACGCCGGGGCAATTGCTGACCGCAGCCCAACAATCCCCCCCAGCAACGACCCGGGGTTTCGAACCCGCGACCCCCTCTGATACCACTTGTGGGGACTCGACGCAACCAACTCGACCAAAATCCCGGACTGTTGGTGAAGGCGCAATCTATCCTTTATAGAGCTGGTCACCCGAACAGGATCCACGGGGCAGCCAGTTAGGCCCACGGGAGACACACCCTACCGCTTCGAATAGCGCAGCACGCCGGGGCAATTGCTGACCGCAGCCCAACATAATACTACTCATCTCTACCTCCTTTTGATTATAACAAAAGGGCGAGATTAAATTAAAGAAATAAATTAGAGAAATATATGATTTAGGGGGAGTAATTTAGGAAATGCACTCATGTAGGGGGAGTATCCACATAGGAGGAGTATGCATGTTTATCACGCTTAACATATACTATAAACGCTACTTTAATTATATTTTATTTCTTATTAGTGGATTTGTTATTATCAAAAGGGGGAGATTGTTGGAGCTTGTGTTCCACTTCTCTTAGTTTGAGAAATAACAAATCACACTATGTGTTTGATCTTGCTTGTGTTTATAGTGTGCAGGTACTACAATTAAATACCCTATGAATAGGATGACGATTCTCTGAAAAGAAAGCTAATGCCCAGCGTTAGTAGTTAACGCTTCGCGTTACCTTTCGTCAAGAAGAAGCCGTCGAGATGAAATGTCGTCGAGAAGTAATCCGTCGAGAAGCCAGAGACAATGCCAACGTTGACTCTTAATGCTCGCGTTGAGTCAGAATCTACCACGATCTTGACGATTTGCACGCTCCCAGCAACTGCCGTACACGATGCTTAACGCTGGCATTAACTCTTAATGTCAGGCGTTAGCTCCCATGTGTATTTAAAGACCTGATTTCATTTGCTCAAAGATGATGTAATCGAATCCTTCACTCTATACTTCAGAGAGATCATTTCATCCCAAATTCAGAGAGCACTCCCAACACCAACATTGAGGAACAAGAGTGAGAAGGAGATTTCTGATGAGTAATTTATTTACTCATCTTTTAGTATAGTTTTATTATTATTTTAATATGAAATTATGACTTTTATCTAAATTATATCATATAAATCTTTCATATTTTAATTTCATAAGCTAACTTATGTTTATTTTATGTTTTCAGGTTTTTTGGGATGTTTTGAGCAAAATGTTAAATTACACGCCCCAGGTCACGGGCGTGACCATGGGCGTGTAACCTACGAACTATTCCAGACCTGCTTCTGCCACTCCGGGGACGCTCGGTGAAGATTTCGCCAAGTACACGCGCCAGGGCACGGGCGTGACCAAGGGCGTAACCCAGTGTCACGGCCGCGACTCGCCACAGCATCCAGAGCACGCCTGCCACATCATTTAAAGTTACACGCCCTCGGTCACGGGCGTGACCGAGGGCGTGACATCCAGTCACGGGCGTGACTCGCCCCGCGCTTCTTCCCGCCAGAGTTTCCCGCCAGCATCATTAATTCAAGATTACACGCCCCAGGTCACGGGCGTGACCTAGGGCGTGAAACGACCGAAACGCTCGCAATTACTCCAGAAGGCGCCCTCTCCGCTGCTGCTTCGATCACGCCCCTTACACGCCCTTGGTCACGGGCGTCACCAAGGGCGTGTAACCTCATTTTTTCAGCTATATAAAGCCAGCTTTTCCAGATGTTTGAGGACCAGTTTTTAGGATTAGATACTTCGTTTCATGTTTATTTTTCATGTTTTAGTAGTCTTGTAATCCTTCTTCTTGCAAATTGTATTTTCATTTCAATAGTCGTAATTCTCAATTTCATAGCTTGTATTCTCTTTTGTAATTTAATAAAATAGATCTTTTCTTCTCTCATTTCCTCTCTTTTTTATGATACGCTCTTTTATTTATTTTGATTCCCCAATCTCCATGAGTAACTAAAATATTATTAATACTCGATCGAGATGATCCAAGGAATGATATAAGTCATGAAATAATCTATTGCTTCTATTTCTCTTTTCGAAAATACTTAAGATTTGCCCTTGATTTTAAGATAACGAGATTATATTTTCGATATATAATTCTTGTTCTTGTTTTCGTTCTTTAGCTAGCCGAGAGGCTCGTAAGACGAATTGATCACTCAAGGATAAAAAAAGTAGAATGCAATACTCGAGAGAGGACGACGTTACCCTTCCGGATTGGAGTAAAATCCAATAGCGGGATTCACTTCGATAAGGCGAGTTTTAGGGGTTTCGATTCTAGAATGAGAGTTCGATTGATCAACCTAAACTCAGTTGAGCGCATCCTCGAGAGAGGTGCGTTCATAATTTGGGAATCTCCACGGTCAAAGCTATTTTATTAAGAGAATGTGCTTTTATTCTTTGTTCTTATTTTTATCTCCAAGGTGATTCAAAGATCTAGTGCTAGCCTTTTTACTCGTCGTTTTAATCTTATTTTTATTTTCCTTTGCAAAATCACTCCCAAGTTTTATTTGATAAAATAATAGAAATTTTCTTGAAGTAAGAGTACTCAACTGCCCCGAGTCTAATACGACCTTGGTTTTTATAACCTATACTACATTCGATACGGTACACTTGCCGTTGTCGTTTGCGAGCATAGTTTTGCGCATCAATTTCCAACGACAAATTTGAAGAAGGATGCTCGCTTCAACTTCGACGTGGTCATGGCGTATCTTTAACATCTCATTCAGCGCTCTTTAATCTAGGGAGTCTTTTATTCTGATTTTTATTTTATCTTTTCATTTTTCCTTGTAACGGTAGTGAATTCGTCGGCTTGCGTGTTGCGACTAGGCCGGGTTCAGTTTAGGGGGAAATTCGCCACCTTATGCGTGGCGACTAGGTTTAGGGTAGATCTAGGGGGTGGCTAGAGGCCTTATCTGGGGACAGATAGGCTATAGCCAACCGGTCCTTGGGAGAAGGACCGGTGAAGGAACAAAAAGTGACTTTTAAGTTGTCGCCTCTAATTTCAAGCATTATTGAAATTTTATCCTTGTAATCATTTTTGTGAAATATAAAATTCTTTTTCATTATATCTAACTTTTCTGGAATTATATTTCATAAAGAAAATCATTTTGAATATTTCTGTAAAAATATTTTCTGAAGAGATAATGCCTGGTGTTGACTCTTAACGCTAGGCGTTAGCAACAGAGCCAAAAAGTTTTTTTGTTATTTAAAATCTGTAAGTTTATTCCAAAATAGTAAACCCCTTATTCACCCCCCCCCCCCCTCTAAGGGCGCCATCAGATCCAATATACATGACCTGCAACGTCATATTCTCCTTCCTGATCCTTTGGAGGACTACTGTCTGGTTCCTGAGTGTCCATAGCTGGGACATTGCCATCTGCCTCTAACTCAGATTCAGAGCAGACAATCCTTGTTTTCCTTGTCCCTCTAACTAAATTATTCTTCTTAGTTTTGAGTTCAGTTGGTTGGCTCATAGGGAGGACCCTTGAGAATCTGTCCAGGGTCTTTATGTCCATTCTTTTTAAGTAATGGAGGTTTGATCCTCTTGACTTATCAAAGTTGTCAGGATAGGTATTTAATAGGTAAAGGGAGATAATTCTGCCTAGGTTGGGGGCCTGCAGACATTCCCTTATTCTTTGAAATAACACCTCAGCCCAAGAAGTCTTCTTCTTTAGAATAACTCTTGACATCAAATCAAACATATGTTTTGAGATGGTGTCATGAGAGCCCGGCTTGTACAAGATGTCCTTGCCAACAATATCAGAGAGCAATTTGCTTCTCTGGTTAAAGAACTTTCTCTTTAGTGACCCATGTTTGACATCACTATATTCACACCATTGTAGTGCTTGGTCTGTGTCTTGTTCAGAATTGCCATCTTCCTCCTCTTCACTGCAAGAGGTCAGCTGCAGGGCCTTCTCCATTTTCTTAGGAGATATTTTTATCTTAACACTCCATATCTTGCCTATAATTGAAGAATTGGATGAGGACATCTTGGCAGTAGAGAAAAATTCTAGAACTTCAGTTCTGAGAATCATGGAGGGCTCAGACAAGACATACTCTAGTCCTTGGTCTGAAAGAAGTTGAATCACTTCTTTTATCTATGCAGGAGCATGCATGAATCCATTTCTAACAATCTCATATCCTTCATGCAGATCTTTTGCCATTTTTGGCGCCATTTGTTCTGAAGGACAGGTCGCTGAGACGGGAGGTAGAAGGCTTCGTCTCGTCGGCTAGGTTAGTGGAAAGTGTAGTAAATTAATCAACATTTGGGTATTTATAAGGGCATGATTTAGGTTAGCCCTAAGTATATGTGTTGATTTAACTAATCAATTTGATTAATTTACCTTGCTGATGTGTCAACTTTAGCATATTTTCATTTAGCCAGCCCGTCTCTGCAGAACCGCTGAGACGGAGGTGTTATCCGCTGGGACAAAGTATTTCAAACCGCTGAGACAGTTCTAGTTGTCTCAGTGGATTAGCTGAGATCTTCTCAGCTTTCTCAGCGGTTCAGCTGAAACCTTCTCAGCTGTTTCAGCTGATTTCACTATCATTGTTCCTAAACATGCTAGATTCAAATAACAGTAATCTTTAGGCATGTGTCAAGACCTAAACATGCTACCAATTATTTAGATAGCTATTTTTCCTATCTTAGCTTGATAAACATATCTCTGTTTATATATTTCAGTAGATAAAGCTAAGGAACACCACAATGAGTAAGTTTGATAAGTTGATAAGCTCTATTCCAAATTAATCATACCAAGTTCAATTTTAAAAGCATTAAACTTTGTCTCATCCAATGGCTTTGTGAAGATATTAGCAACTTGTTTGTCCGTGGGGACAAATTCAAGACATATATCTTCACTTTCAACATGCTCTCTAATAAAATGATGTCTTATCTCTATATGCTCAGTCGTGCTATGTGAGACAGGATTTTTAGCTATAGAGATAGCACTGGATGAGTCACAATATAGGGGAGAATTACTTACCTTGAGGTTATAATCCTCTAACTGATGTTGTATCCACAATAGTTGTTCACAACAACTTCCTACAGTAATGTACTCAGATTCAGCTGTGGATATTGCCACACTGGTCTGCTTCTTGCTGCTCCATGAGATCTGCCTTCTTCCTAGGAATAGATAAGTTCCACTTGTGCTTTTACTATCTTCTTTGCAACCTGCAAAATCTGCATCTGAATAGCCAATTAGTTCAAAATCATTGTTCCTAGGGTACTAAAGGCCAAGATGTTGGCTGCCCTTAAGGTATCTCAAAATTCTCTTTGCAGCTGAGTAATGAGATTCCTTAGGGCATGCTTGGTACCTAGTGTACAACCCCGTATTTGTCGAGTGGGGCCCCAGGCTTGAGACGGGAAGGAGAGTAAGCAAGGAGGGCATTCGCTCAGGTCAAGGGAGGTCCGAAGAGACTCAAGGCGAGTGCAACCCCATTCACGAGGGCACTCGTGAGACACTCGTGCGGTGGGAGCACGGGTGCCACAGCAACCAGGCGAGTGAGGGGCATGACCCTACTCGCCCAGAGGACCCATATGCCATGTGAGTGGCGCATTCTAATGCCACTCGCTCTGCGGGTGCCGTTGATCTGGCACGAATCACTTTCCTAGAAGGCTTTAGGTGGAAAATTACCTAGATACCCTTTGTGGGCTGCCAATAGCCCTTCAGAATAACAGAGTTAGGTTGTTAGCAGACCAATTTGGGGTGCGATTAGTAAAACCATAAGGCAAATTTATGTTATTTGCAGTCCAGCCTAGAGAATCTATAAATACACCCTTAAGGGAACCTTGGAGGAGATCATATCTTTTAGGCTCTCTCCTCCTAGGCAAGTTTTGGTTGGCTGCTAGTGTCCTCCGAGGTGCCTGACTGAGCATTGGTTTGGAAGGGAAAGCTCTCTAAGATATTCTGGGTGTGTGGTGGGACCTCCTCGCTGCAGCCTTGAGTCTGTTCATAATTCTTCATCAACAGTCAAGATTGTAACTGAGGGATAAGTAGGTGCGGGCTACACCCCCAAGTGAGTCCAAACTCAAGAGACCGGTTGCCGGTTTCAACATTTTTGGTGCGGTGAGCGTGGACCATAGCCTGTGCAAGAAAATCACAAGCTGAGCTCCATGGATGGAGACGGAGGAGATGGATCTGACCATGGCCACTCGCAGCCACCCGCGAAAGAGGTGACAGTGGAGATGTTTGAAGACCTTAGGAGAGAGATTGTGCAAACCTTGCAGATGGCTTTCGCAATGAGAGGCGAATACGAGACACCCACGGTTTTGGTGGTACCGCCTTAGTAGATCGGTGAGAACGTGATGCGTGCTCGGCAAGTGCACCGGTCGCACATGTAATAAAGTTGGGAGTACGTCCCCGAATATCATCTCTCAAGGAATGCGCGTGGTTAGTTTGACTCTTCAGATTGAGCGAATAATTACAAGAGTAAATTAAAAGAAAAGTAAGGGCTTTGATTTTGGTTCCCTAAATTACTACACAGAAATGAGATGCGGGTCAAAACTCCGCTTCACAAGGCGGGATTGATGCAACGGCCGCGATGCCGTTCTTCGGAAGGCGCGTGGACGGAAAGTAACTGTGACGATTGAGGGTCGCACACACCTCTTCGCACATCTCCGTAGCCGTGGCTAACCCAACGCAAATGTGAATGGACGGGAGTGCATGGAGTGGAGTGAGTGTAAGCGAACGCAACACAAAGCAATACAAAGGAGATTATGTAAACACCAAATAATTCATTCATAGACAAACAAATCATTCAAGTTCATTACATAAATATTCAACTAGTTATAACAAGATAAGTTAAGAGAAAACCACTCAAGAAGGAGAACCGTCGGTCACGGCCGAAATAGCGGGTTGTCAATCCGCTTCCGATCTCAGTCGAAGGGTGCTTCCGGTGCCGGAGATCTGTCACTTTCTCCGGTGATCTCCACTTTCTCCGCAACAACTTGAAGAACACTCGCTAGGAAAGCTTTGCTGACGGCCGGAAGGGCTCCCCGATGGTAGAGAAACAACTCTTGATCGCCAGAGGAGTCTCCCGAATGATTGGAATGGAGGGGGATGAAGATGGGATGAAAATCGCCCAAGACGGCGACCTAATCGCGCCCCAACACTCGCTCGAATGCCCTAAAATCGCGGAGCCGAGCTTTAAATACGGAGCAGAATAAACACAGCGCACGATCAGAGGCGCACGACCAGTGGTCGTGCGCAAAGGAATGCTTGTGATCGTGCGCAGTCAACCTGCAGCAGAAGGGAAGACAGGGAATTAACGCACGGTCAGTGGCGCACGACCAGTGGTCGTGCGCAAAGAGGTCCTATGATCGTGCGAACTGCTCGGTCAGTTAAGGGGAATTAACGCACGACCAGTGGCCGTGCGCCTGATCGTGCGCTAAGGAAAACGCACGATCAGTGGCTTTTTAGGCCAAAATTCGCCCCCAATCCATTCTGAGCGTTCACACGACCCTTGTACCTGCATGAAAACAAACTAGACCACTGATCCGTGCACACCACATAATCCACAGAATAGACATAAAGTAATATAACAAAATCACGCCACGAAGAGGGTAAGGAATGCACTATAGTTGAGAATATGAGCTGCTATCAATATAAGCCTAAATGAGCAGTAAATGAAGTGCAAAGGAACGAAAAACAACCCAGATGAGCCTGAAAATCAGTATATAAACTGGACTCATCACACCCCCAGACTTACCTGTTTGCGCATCCCGAGCAAACTACTCTCGGCGGACGGGAAAAAATAAGGGTTAGAAAGGTGATTGTGGCTAGGAGTAATATGCGAAATCAAATAATCATGTTCATAAAACTCTCGTAAAAAATATTTCTACTATGCAAAGTAATTTACAAATATCTAAAATAGTAAATAAGAGATTAGTTTACTCAAAAGCTGAACCAAGTGTGATCTGCCAGTCACGTATAGGGAGAATGTAGGGATGCGCTCAGACGAGTATTTCGAAAGATACGGGATATGGAACTAACTCCACCGAAATCCATCGGTGTCGGGAGCCATAAGCTCGCACTTTCGCACTCTCTCCACAACATTAGGTAAAACTACACACAAGTCAATATGGCTTTCGGGTAAATATGTGGCTTAGGCTGCGGTAGGATATACAATGATAAAATCGGAGGCTAGCGCACCTAACACAATTGAGCAATACAATTTGTACACCCCGACAACAAATAAAGCTGATGTGTTCATCGCCAACACCCAATATAAAGTAAATCCTATCAAACAATTCAGAATTTCTGAATTAGAATATAGAGCTCAGATTTTTTTTATTTTTGAAACACTAATCTTTTCACTTTTCAGCTCACAAATACTTTTTTTTCTTTTCTTCTCTCCTTTTTTTTCAACTTAAGCAATCCAAATATGCACCCATACATAACAGCACAGCACAATAATCAGTTATACTATAAAGCTCGAAACACGTGCGCATATAGGTTTGGTAAACTTGGCTTAAGCGAGAGCGGTGGAGCTAAATAGAAAAGGTGGGATAGGCACAAGATTGGTTAGCAAGGGTGAATTTCTGGTTTTGGCTCAAAGCTCAAACGGTCCAAAGAATGGCCTACATCATGCTAATGCGTTAGAACTACCCGGTGCCTATGTTTCGAGAATCGCTAGGGGCGAGTTCTTAGCCACCGAGAAAGATAGATCTTTCTCCCGACTCGAGAAATACGAATCTAGCGTTCGATACTAACTTACCTACACTACCGATAGATCGACACAGGTTCATGATATGAGTAAAATAAAACTCTAATTACTAGATTAGATAAGAATAAAAATACAAAGCATGAAAATAGAAATAGCTTCTACGCAAAATTCTATGCAAAACATGAGTATTCGATTAGAACACTACTGGAGTCGACATCGCACTCCAAACCACAATTCCTAACTAACACAATTGACTTCCCGTCTCCATTCCAAAAGGAATTTTGTCACGGTAGCATTCGCAAGTAAGTGCGTGCATAGTGGGTGCAGCGTGTGCGTGCCACATAAAAATTGATAAACTGAAAGCTAAAATAATAACACTACCGGAATGCGTGCGTGCGTGCACGTGCATGGTTCTCACTCTCCCCCAGACTTACATGAAAGCATAATCTAAGATATGATTCTTTAAACATTAAACTAAGGAGAAAAGAGAGAGTGTACCTCATGCTCAGAAGTGAGCATACCAGAAGAATTGGCGTTTTGTCCCGAATGCGGTTGTTCCGCCTTGCTCCAAGAAATACGGACCTGCGATTAAAGAGTACCCAGGCACAACAAAAATATAATAAGGAAAATAAAGAAGAACGAAGGAGCGGAACCAAGCGGTCCCCAATGGGTTGTCTCCCAAGAGCCCTTTTGTTTACCGTCCTTAAGGTGGACCAAATACCTGTATTAGCAGATTATAGAATTGTTCACGCAAAATTAAAGAGAGGAGATCATCCAAGTCTACGTAGTATTATTACACAACCAAATGGAGAAATCAACTATACGTTGATTTAAAATAGTAACTGCAGATAGAAGAAAAAGGTCCGGAGACCCACAACTGATGGCAACGAAGTAAGAGGTTTAGCCTCCATCCCCAAGTCTCCTCCTTTCTTGCTCTCTTTCTCTCTTCCAAGAGTATTTCTTCAATGAAAAATCGCTTTCCCCCTTGCAGCCAGTCCTTTAGGGGAAGCACATGTGGTGACACTGGAGTGGATAGAGCAATATCGTCTGCCACTGCGACATGCTTATCCTGGCAGGAATGCATCATCTGACTGCCCAAAAATGGGTCAGCAACTTCCAAATTCTGCGGGGGCATAAATGAAACGATGTTAGAAATAACAGGAAGAGATGGAGCGAGAGTAGACTCAACATCCGTAGGATCAAAGCAGGAGGAAGAGGTGTCACAAGTGACATCCTCCTGTGAGAGCTGATCAGATTCCACCTGGATGACCAACGCTAACTCTTTCCGTTGAGTTATAACCAATGAAAGAGGGTCAAGAAACAAAGTAGATGAAGAACATAAAAAATCATTAGTCGAGGGAGTGATCCCGGTTTCACTCCCTGCAGGTTCTGATTGTACCACTATCACATCATGAGGAGGTTCTTTCAACACAGCCGAGGCAAGAGACACCAAAGTCTCAACCTGTATAGTCAATCTATCAATACACTCTTGCCGCGTTTCAAGGCCTTGAATTATAATATAAGCAAATTTGAAGAATTTCTCCTCCAAATAGGATGTATCCTCATCATGTTGTGACAGAGGTAATAAAGAATATGACATCGCTCCCGCATTCACACAACCCGAAAACAATAGAAATAAACAAAAAAAAAAAAACAACTCCTGTAACTATTAACTCAAACACCAAAATCAAACTATGCCTGCATTCCCCGGCAACGGCGCCAAAAACTTGATGCGTGCTCGGCAAGTGCACCGGTCGCACAAGTAATAAAGTTGGGAGTACGTCCCCGAATATCGTCTCTCAAGGAATGCGCGTGGTTAGTTTGACTCTTCGGATTGAGCGAATAATTACAAGAGTAAATTAAAAGAAAAGTAAGGGCTTTGATTTTGGTTCCCTAAATTACTACACAGAAATGAGATGCGGGTCAAAACTCCGCTTCGCAAGGCGGGATGGATGCAACGGCCGCGATGCCGTGCTTCGGAAAGCGCGTGGACGGAAAGTAACTGTGACGATTGAGGGTCGCACACACCTCTTCGCACATCTCCGTAGCCGTGGCTAACCCAACACAAATGTGAATGGACGGGAGTGCATGGAGTGGAGTGAGTGTAAGCGAACGCAACACAAAGCAATACAAAGGAGATTATGTAAACACCAAATAATTCATTCATAGATAAACAAATCATTCAAGTTCATTACATAAATATTCAACTAGTTATAACAAGATAAGTTAAGAGAAAACCACTCAAGAAGGAGAACCGTCGGTCACGGCCGGAATAGCGGGTTGTCAATCCGCTTCCGATCTCGGTCGAAGGGTGCTTCCGGTGCTGGAGATCTGTCACTTTCTCCGGTGATCTCCACTTTCTCCGCAACAACTTGAAGAACACTCGCTAGGAAAGCTTTGCTGACGGCCGGAAGGGCTCCCCGATGGTAGAGAAACAACTCTTGATCGCCGGAGGAGTCTCCCGGATGATTGGAATGGAGGGGGATGAAGATGGGATGAAAATTGCCCAAGACGGCGGCCGAATCGCGCCCCAACACTCGCTCGAATGCCCTAAAATTGCGGAGCCGAGCTTTAAATACGGAGCAGAATAAACACTGCGCACGATTAGAGGCGCACGACCAGTGGTCGTGTGCAAAGGAATGCTTGTGATCGTGCGCAGTCAACCTGCAGCAGAAGAGAAGACAGGGAATTAACGCACGGTCAGTGGCGCACGACCAGTGGCCGTGCGCAAAGAGGTCCTATGATCGTGCGAACTGCTCGATCAGTTAAGGGGAATTAACGCACGACCAGTGGCTGTGCGCCTGATCGTGCGCTAAGGAAAACGCATGATCAGTGGCTTTTTAGGCCAAAATTCGCCCCCAATCCATTCCGAGCGTTCACACGACCCTTGTACCTGCATGAAAACAAACTAGACCACTGATCCGTGCACACCACATAATCCACAGCATAGACATAAAGTAATATAACAAAATCACGCCACAAAGAGGGTAAGGAATGCACTATAGTTGAGAATATGAGCTGCTATCAATATAAGCCTAAATGAGCAGTAAATGAAGTGCAAAGGAACGAAAAACAACCCAGATGAGCCCGAAAATCAGTATATAAACTGGACTCATCAGAACGCTCTCGGCCAGCGGCCCAGGAAGGAGGTGTCTTTGGAAGCAAGTGCGCAGGATCTACCAGGGCTGCAGCTATTCAGTAGCCCAGTGAGTGCGGAGGTCTGCGAGCTGACTCCGCGAGAGAGAACAACTCGCCGAGCAGGGGAGGGAAGTCCCTTTTGTGAGCTGATGCCCTCAGCCCCAGTTCCAGAGGGGTTTATAGGGCCAGAGATGTCTTACTATACTGGGAAGGATGACCTAATCCTGCACCTGTAGTGGTTCGAGGACATGGTCTAAATACTACCTATGTCGGATGCCTTCCAGTGCCGGCTCTTTGCTACCACCTTGAAGGAGAAGGAGAGGGACTGGTTCCACCCAATCCCGTGGGTTCCATCTACGCATTTGAGGATCTGCGTCGGAGCTTCCGGGTGCGCTTATCAATGTCAAAAAAGAGGAAGAGGGACGCGGAAGCGCTCTTCAAGATTAAGCAAGGGCCAGTGGAGTCGCTGGCCCATTATGTGGATCGGTTCCAGGAAGAGGTCCTACTTGTCCAGGAGGTGACAGGGTTTACCCTCCAACTGACATTCATAGTGGGGCTGCGGGAGGGGTTCTTCAAAATGAACCTAAAGCGAAAGGACCCTCTATCCTTCGAGGAATTGATGGAGGGGCGGTAGAAGAGATTGAAGGGGAGGCCTCCAACCCAGAGTTTGTAAAGAGGTTGGTGAGGCTGAGCAAACCAGAAGCGATGCAGCAGGAGGGAAGGAGAAGAGATGAACCCAGAGGTCAAGGGTTTCAGGGGTAGCAGCGAGATTGGGGGTATCAGGAACCCAATAACCACCTGGCTTGGAAACCCCAGGAGGGACCAGTGCGAGGTCAGGAAAGAGGTTACCAGGGAAGGGGGGAAGGGAGGGTCAATCATCTGGGATGGAGTCAAGGTCCCAAATCCCCTCACTCCCCTCAGGAGAAAACCATGGCAATATGCCGAGGAAGAGTAGGAAGAGGAAGAGGAAATGGAAGAGGGGAAGATGAGGCAGGGTGGCGTTGCCCTATTATGACTTCCACCAGGAGGAAGGGCACGCGACGTCCATCTGTCCGGAATTTTTGGAGATGAGGGAAAAAGGTCAGCAACAGCAGCGACTAGTGAGGATAAAAGAAGTGCTACCCAGAGAGGTGGAAGTAAGGTGTGAAGACAGGGCAGACGTGGGAGCTAGGGGGGTCAGAGTGATCCATGGCGGGGTTGGGATAGAGGCAACTCGCAAGAGGAGCTTCCAAGCGATGTTCATGAGGAGCATCACGTCGACCTCCCAAACCCCACCCCCCTCAGAGAAGCTCACCTTCTCATCGGAGGACATGCCAGACTATGAAGACCCATTCTGTGATGCCTTGGTGATCCAGACGGCAATCGAGAACTTCACGGTCTCCCGGATCTTGGTCGACAGCGGGAGATCCGTGAATGTAATCTTCAAGAAGGCCTTCGACGTAATGGAGGTAGAGGAGAGGAGGGTACATGACTTGGATGGGTCGTTGTTTGAATTTTCAGGGGAGAGGAAGGAGGTCGAGGGAGGAGTCGGCCTCTGAGTGATGTTGGGAGGGGTCTCTAGGAACTGTCGGTTTGTCATTGTCGATGCTCCGAGCAGCTATAATGCGATTTTCGGACGCCCTCTCATCACTACCATCCGGTGCGTTCCCTTATCCTTCCACCAGTGCTTGAAGTTCCATAACGGAGGAGTCCAGGTCTGAATCCGGGGGGATGCAATGGTGGCGAGGCAGTGCTACATGACTGCCGTCAACACCATCTTCTGGATGGCGGAGGCTGAGAAGGTAGACAGAGAGATGAGGGGGCCAGAGGGACCAGGAGAAGAGAAGAAGGGAGGGGAATAAGGAGAGAGAAGCATCCGAGAAGAGGAGATGGAGGTGGATCATGAGGAGCATGCCGAGCCCTTGGAGGTTGAGGCTGCGGCGGGAGAGGAGACCCTGGCCGAAGGGGGGAAGGCAGGGGGAAGATGGGAAGAGCCGTCCCGGCTTGAGGTGTCAGAAGAAGTAGTCGAGATGGAGGTCACCACCCAGGAGGGGAAAGTAGGGAAGGTGCGGGTCAGCAGGGGCCTTGGCCTATAGGACAGGAGGAAGATGCTGGAATGCATCCAGAAGAGTGCGAACATCTTCACATGGAGTGCGACAGATATGCCGGGCATCGACGCGGACGTGGCCTTCCACCGACTCAACCTCGAGCCAGGAACCTGCCCCATCCGACAGAAGAGGAGGGCCATCGCTGACAAGCTGGAGGAGCCGATTCGAGAGGAGGTGGAGAAGCTTCTTAAAGCAGGTTTTGTCTCGTAGATCCAGTATCTAGGCTGGGTCTCCAATGTTTTCATGGTAAAGAAAGGCGATGGCCGCTCGAGAATGTGTATCGATTTTTCACTTTTAAACAAAGCATGCCCTAAGGATTGTTACCCCTGCCTCGGATCGACGCGCTGGTTGACTCAGCCATCGGTTTTTCTGTAATGAGTTTTTAAGATGATTTTTCAGGTTATCATCAGATCAGGATGCACCCACCGGACGTCAAGGATGTCTCCTTCATCATAAGGGAAGGGTGCTACTGCTATAAGATGACGCCGTTTGGGCTAAAAATGCAGGGGTGACGTACCAGAAGATGATGGACATAGTCTTTCGGGAACAAAGAGGAAGGAACTTGGAGGTATATGTGGATGACCTCATGGTGAAAAGCAAGGATGCGAGCTCCCACCTCCAGGACCTTGAAGAGACCTTTGCCACCCTGCGCAGGTTCAAGATGAGGTTGAACCGTTCAAAATGTATCTTTGGGGCCAGCAAGGGCAAATTTCTGGGTCACCTCCTTACCCCGGCGGGGGTGGAGCCTAACCCGGACAAAGTGAAAGCTATGATGGAATTAGGATCGCCGCGAAATGCTAAGGAGGTCCAGCGCTTAACTGGAAAGCTTATGGGGTTTCGTAGGTTTCTCTCCTGGGCAGGGGAGAAATTCTCCCCCTTTTTCAAAGTGTTACGGGGCAATCAAAAGTTTGAGTGGACGAAAGAGTGTGAGGAGGCCTTCCAAGCTTTAAAAAACCAGCTCACCAAAGCTCCGCTTCTCCAGGGTCCAAAGAAGGGAGAAAGCCTATCCTTGTACCTTGGAGTTGGGGCTGAAGCTGTGAGCTCCGTCTTGGTCCGGGAAGAGGGTAAGAAGTAACTAACCATCTACAACATGAGCAGGGTTATGAAGTATGCGGAGCTCCGATACCCAATTTTAGAAAAGTTGGCTTTCGCTCTGGTCATCTCGGCCAGGAAGCTCAGGCCATACTTCCAAGCCCATTCGATCCAAGTGGTGACCCACCACCCCCTTCGCAAAATCTTTGAGCGAGGAGGCTCACAAAGTGGTCAGTAGTGCTAAGCGAGTTCGACATCACATTTGTCCCTCGACTATCGATGAAGGCTCAGGTCGTGGCAGATTTCATGGCAGACTATGTGGTTGAGATGGAAGAGGAACAAGCCCTTAGGCACGTCCCCTGGAAGCTGTTGGTTGATGGGGCCTTAGGAAGGAACTCTCTGGGAGGGGGAGTGGTATTGGAAAGCCCTCATGGAGTGAAAATTGAGCAAGCACTAGTGATACATTTCCCCATCACCAACAACCAGGTGGAATACGAAGCGGTGATTGTCGGTTTATGTCTGGCCCCAGAATTAGGGGTTCACGATGTGGAGGTCCTCACAGATTTGATGGTCATATCCTCACAGGTCAAATGCGAGTTCGAGGCAAGGGAGCCCACACTCATGAGGTATCTTGACAAAGTGAGGGGTCTCATCAGAACGTTCAAGACTTTCTCCATCAGCACATACCAAGGGAAGAGAGTAGACCAGCGGATCGGTTGGCCAAGTCTAGTCCTCGGGCTGGGGGAAACTTGACAGGCCTATTCCGCCCATCGATTCAGGATGAGAAACTCATGGATATAGAGCAACAGCCCTCGTGGAAGGACCCCTTTGTGACCTTCCTAGCAACAGGCAAGTTTTTGGAAGAGGTTCTGGACCAAAGGTGCTTCACGTACAAGTCTGCCTAATACGTGCTTCATGAGGGGGACTTGTATCAGAAAACTCTCTCAGGACTCTTGGCACGACGCATTTCTGAGGAGGAAGTCCCAAGGGTCTTGGAGGAGGTTTACTCCGGCGAATGTGGTATTCATTCGGGGATTAGGACGTTGGAGGCAAGGATAGTGAGGCAGGGGTACTTCTAGCCGACCCTGAGCAAGTATGCAGCAAAGCTCGCCAAGAAATGCCAGCTGTTCACCCCGCTTCAACTTCTGTCGGCTCAAAGGCTAAGGAGCGTCATGGCACCATGGCCCTTCGCCATATGGGGAATGGATCTAGTAGGACCTTTCCCCCAGGCAAGTGGGCAAAGAAGATTTCTCTTGGTCATGATCGACTACTTCTCTAAGTGGTTGGAGGTTAAGGCTTTAGCCAAGGTTACCTCCCAGGTAATCCACAACTTCGTGTGGGGGGAGATCATCTGCCGACATGGGATCCCACAATCCATAGTCACAGATAATGGTCCGCAATTCGCCAGTGAGGAATTCATCATCTTTTGCAGCCAGCTGGGGATAGACCTCAGGTTCGCATCCGTCCATCATCCTAGGAGCAACGGACAGGTGGAGGCGGCGAACAAAATCATAGTGAACCTGCTCAAAAAGAAAGTAGAGAATTTAAAGGGGAATTGGGTGGAGCAACTCCCCTCGGTCCTGTGGGCTCTAACGACTACGCCCAACACCACCACGGGCGAGACCACCTTCAAGCTCTCTCATAGTTATGAGGCCATTATTCCAGTGAAGACACCGCGGGTAAGGGCTGTCGAAGGGGGTGCTGATGAATGGAGAGCAGGGAACAAGGAGGAGCTGCGGATCTCCCTGGACCTGATCGAGGAAGTCCAAGATCTTGCCTCCATTCGGCAGGAGGAGATCAAGCGGCGGATGGCCAAATAATTTGACAAGCACGTCAGGAACAAGCAATTCGAGAAGAAACCTCATGTTAAAAAAGGTCGACGCGGTCGGAAGGTCTGCGGCAGTAGGGAAGGTCAATCCCAATTGGGAGGGCCCCTGTGTCGTAGAACAAACCTTAAAGTTAGGAGGATATCGCCTCCAGAATGTGGAAGGCGAGTCCATCGGTCACACGTGGAGTGGTGATGACTTGAAGTTTTTCTATCCTTAAGTTCATGTAATGAAAATACTTATTCTTTAAACCTCATTCCTCTTATTGTAGGAACATGGTCTTTCGCATCTCTTAGGTTTGAGAATAATAAATCCAACGTGTATTTGATCTTTTGTGCTTAAGTGTGCAGGAAACAAGTCCATATGACTCAAGGATAACATAAGAAGGTTGCCCCCAAAATTGAGCCAAAAATTCCAACAAGCCCATTAGCGTCGTCGGTAGCACCTAGCGCCTGGCGCTAGCGATGATTAGCGCAATTCTGGAAGCATTTTTAGAAAGCGCTAGCGCCAGGCGGTAGCGGATAGCGCAAGCGGTAGCGCGGAGCACAAGAGGCAAGGCGGTGGAGTTTCCCTGGAATGAAGTTTCACGCGCAGAGAATATTCCCTAATATGGGATAGTGTCGGCGGTAGCGCTAGCGCAGGCGCTGGCTCTCACTCCTATAAAAGGAGGCCTCTTCTCTCATTTTTGACACACAAGTTTGAGAGAGGTGAAGTGCTAGAATTCCAGACCCTTACTCTGCCGAAAAGTGATCTCCCACCAAAGTTCCACGAATTTCTGAAGGAGGATTTCTTCACATCGGATCCGACCGAAGATCGCTTCATCAACGCTTATACTACATCGGTCTTTCGTCTCCAACTTCAGAAGTTCTTCAAGAAGGAGATTTTCATATTACTGTCTTTCCATTTCATATCTTTTTTCTTTAATCGTTTAGTGAACTCGCCTCGTGTTGGCAACTAGGTTTGGGTAGGACTTAGGGCAGAAACTCGCCTCGTGTTGGCGACTAGGTCTAGGTTAGGTCTAGAGAGTGCTCGAGGCCATATTTGGGGAAGGATTGGCTGTTGGATCGACAAGCGCCCTTCGAGGTGGGGGGGGGGGGGGTGAATAAGGGAATAAAATTCTTTTTGTAATATTAAGCAATGTACTATATTGTTTTAAAGTAAGCAAGAGAGCAAAAATAACAATTTTGCAAAAAGTAATTTGCAATAATAAAATTTACGCCAAATGAGAGAAATCAAGTAAACATAAATAGAGACATGATTGTATTATATAAATAAGTGTTTACATAAATTTGATTTCAATATCGCTAGAAATCGAAGGCGTACAAATGTTAATATCTTTTCCTTTTCTATACCGACTTGTATCCCCACAATCCGGTTGGCATTAGCCTATCCTACCCCAGATTTGGACTCAAGACGCTCTAGCCAATCCTTCTCCGGATATGGCCTCGAGCACCCCTAGATCTAATCTACTAGACCTAGTCGCCAACTCACGCGGCGAATTACCCCCTAAGCTTCGCAAGGATCTAATCGCCAACATAAGGCGATTTTACTACAAAAAATTACAATAATGAAATAAAGTAAATAACAAGAACTCCCTCTATGAGATTTCTGAAGATGGGGATGAAGGATCGATGTAGCATAAGCGAGGTTGAAGCGATCGTTCTTCGGATGCAGCGTGGCGGCTTCCTTCTCCAGAAATCTTCTTTGGCTTTGAGTGGGAGATGAACTTTCGGCAGAGTAACAACTCTGGAATTTTGGCATAAGTAATCTCTCTGGAAGCTCTAAACAAAACGAGAGAGAAGCCATCAATTTATTGAACTTATCGCTAGCGCCTGCGGTAGCTCCTAATGCCTGCAGTATCGTTCATGTGGAGGCGGTTACGAAACCGTCAGCGGCGTGGTGTTGTGCATGAACTTGAGCTAGCGCCAGGCAGTAGCGCTAGTGCTGGCGGTAGCGCTAGCGCCTGCGGTAACCCCTAGCGCTGGCGGTAGTGCTTAAGTTTAGTTTGTTGGTTTCAAGCTGCTTTCTACCTGTGGAGTATTGCAATTATAGTTCCCGCACACTATAAACACACGACAAGCAATATCAAATACAATTTGGGATTTGTTATTCTCAAACAAAGGGATGTGACACACATGTCCAACATTGGTAGAGCGGCTTGAGGCCGTATCCAGGGAAGGATAGGCTAGGGCCACCCGTTCGTGGAGATGCGAGTCGGGATAGAAAACAAAAAGAGTTTACTATTATTCGCCACCAATTTCTAGCGTTATAGAAAACAATTTTTTGTAAATCCATATTTCATATTAATAAAACATGTCTCTACTTTATTTCACTTAGGTTGTTTGATTTCTAACCTTCTTAATCTCTTATTATTTCAAGACATTTAAAATATAAGAAAAAGTTTTAAAACCCTTATTCACCCCCTCTAAGGGCGTCTACCGATCCAACAAGTGGTATCAGAGTAGGTTTTATTCCAATCGGCTTAAAAACCGGGAATAATGGCGTCTCATGATCTCGCTTTTCCGGAGGGTCATGGTGTTAGTCGACCACCTCTTTTTTCAGGGTCAGATTTCAACTACTGGAAAAAATGAATGATGTGTTTTCTTATGACCATGGATGTAGAAGTATGGAGCATGGTAGAAGTTTGGTACTCTCCTCCTACAACTGTAGTAGGAGAGGCTACGTTACTAAAACCTAAGGATAAATTGGATGATAATGATAAACTAAGGTGCAAAAATAATGCTAAGGCGATGAACGCTTTATATTGCGCTATAAATAGAACTGAATTTAATAGAATTCCAGCATGTGTAACTGCTTATGATATTTGGAATCAATTGGAAGTTACTCATGAAGGTACATCACAGGTAAAAGATGTAAAGCTATTCCAACAGGAATCAGAATATACAAAATTCAGGATGGATGCCGAAGAGGACATCAACACGCTTCGCCAAGATCGTCAATGCTTCAAAAGCACCTGGAAAGATCTACTTAGACAGGGACTTGGCCAGAAAATTCTTCGCTCTCTACCTCCGAGGTTCAATCCAAAGGTGACGGCCATCTCGGAGTCGCACAACCTAAGAACGCTCCAGATCGAGAACCTTATTGGGAATCTCAAAACCCATGAGGTAGAACTTCAGATTCAACACCATGAATACAATAAGGAGCCAAAGAAAGTGGCGCTGGCACTAAAGTCAAAAAAAGGAGAGCATCGAAGATGATGATGAAGATGAAGAAGGTCTCCTGGTGAAAAACTTCAGGAAGTTCATTAGAAATCTGGAAAGAAGGAACACCTTCCGAAAGTTCTTCCAAAAAGAGGCACGACGAAAAGGGTCCTCCTCGTCATCAAAGAAAGAAAAAGGAAGTGAAGACGAAGAAGAAAGACCACCACCGGAGTGCTACCACTGCAGAAAGACCGGGCACATTCGGATCCAGTGCCCGAAGTATCAAAAGGAGCAAAAAGATCGATACAAAGCAAAGGAGAAAAAGAAAGTATTGAAAGCCGCAACTTGGGATGATTCTTCCTCTAAAGAATCAAGCGGATCTGAGTCAAGCAGCGAGGAGGAAGCAAACTTATGTTTAATGGAAAAAAGCATCGATGACAACACCAATGTTCTTAGCGACACTGAGGTAACTCCTCCCACCTTCGAAGAACTCTATGATGGATTTGTTCAAACTTGCAAAGCCTATGATAAAAGTGTAAAAGATAATATTATTTTAAATCGTGAAAATGAATCTATCAGCAAAGAAAATTATAAGATTACTAAAAAATTAATTTCCCTTGAAAAGAGAAAGGTTTCATGTCAAGAGTGTGAGCACTCCATATGTAAGGCAAAAGAACTTGAAGTTTTTCTTTCTAAGGCCCTCTCACAAATCAAAACTATTGCAAAAGAAAAGGGGGACTTATAGAGAAAACTAAAAACCTCTCTCTTACAAATTGAAAATAACAAAAAGGGCTTTGAAAATAAATGTGTTATGATTGTACAAGAAAATACATCTCTTAAAAAAAATCATGACCTCAATATGGCAATAAAAAAATTTGGGATAGGTCAAAAATCCCCGGATATGATTTTGGAAAACCAATGTTATGGTCTCGGAAAGTTTGGACTCGGATAACAAAGTGAGCCCTACCGCCCGACGCTAGACACTAATGTCGGCGGTATCTCAACAGTTAACAAATCTCCTATTTTTTCTAAAGTTCAAACATCATCCTGCAAGAGTAATGCAGAAATTCATAAAAGGGTCTCAACCCCATTTATCTCATGTGCAAATTGTCTTAAGTTTGGACACACGTCTAGCTCTTGCAGGAATATAAAACAACGATCTTTAAAACAAATCTGGGTACCTAAGAAATCCACTTACTTTATGGGTGGTACCTCTTGGGTATCCGGATCTTTACTCGCATCTTCTTTCTAGATTTGCAGGAAGGCTAAGGAAATAGAGGACGTGTGGTACTTGGACTCAGGCTGCTCCAAGCACATGACGGGCAACAAAGCAAAGTTCTTTAGTCTAGAAAATAAGAAAGGAGGGATCGTAACGTTTGGAGATAACGATAAAGGAAGGATCATGGGAGTAGGTACAATGGGTAACAAATCCTTTCTCATCTCTAATGTTCTTTATGTAAATGGATTAAAACATAACTTAATATCTATTAGTCAATTGTGTGATAAAGGATTAGATGTATTATTTGAATCATCCACTAATCTTTGCAAAATATTTAATCCTAACACAAAAGATGTTTTACTAAATGCACATAGAATTCACAACGTTTATATAGTTTTGTTTCATGATCTTTTCAAATCATATACAAAATGTTTTACAACTAAAAATGATGAGTTAGAACTATGACATAGACGTTTAGGTCACGCTAGTACAAAGCTTATTTTAAAACTAGCCAAAAAGGAATTGATTAGAGGATTGCCTAAATTGAATGTAAATTTATCTTCACCATGTTCTCCATGCCAAAAAGGAAAATTTACAAAATCATCTTTTAAAAGCAAAAATGAAATTTCTACTTCAAAACCATTGCAATTAATTCATATGGATCTCTTTGGCCCCGTTAGCACCGCAAGTCTTGGTGGTAGAATATATACTTTTGTTCGAATAGATGATTTCTCTAGATATTGTTGGACTTTATTTCTCTCTTCCAAATCTGATGCATTTTGCGAATTCTCAAAATTATGTACTCGTATTCAAAATGAACTAGATTTAAAAATAAAATGCATTCGCTTAGATCATGGAGGAGAATTTGAAAATGAAAATTTTAAATCTTTTTGTGAAATGTTAGATATTAAGCATGAGTTCTCCACTCCACGCACACCTCAACAAAATGGTATTGTAGAAAGAAAGAATAGGACAATCCAAGAACTAGCATGTACTATGATATCTGAATATAAATTACCTAAGTCCTTTTGGGCCGAAGTCGTAAGCACACCATGTTATGTAATGAATAGATTCATGCTGCGTCAATTTTTAAATCTCACACCATATGAACTATATTATCAAAAGAAACCTAACGTATCATCTTTTAATGTATTTGGTTGTAAATGTTTTATTCTAAATACAAAAGATTCTTTAGGAAAATTTGATGAGAAATGTGATGAAGGAATATTTCTTGGATACTCTTCAACTAGTAAAGCCTATAGAATATTTAACAAAAGAACGAGTAAGGTTGAAGAGTCTATTAATGTAAAATTTGATGAAGTTATTCCTTGTGTAGAAAGACCTCCTACGGGTACAAATGATGAACCTCTGCCATTTTTGGAGCACGGCGAAGAGGAACCTTCCAAAGAAGAGGAGAAGCCCAAGGAAGATGAATATGTGCCCCCAAGCGTCTTGAACTTCTCAAAAAATCATCCAAAATAGCTAGTCATTGGGGACCATCTATTGGGGTAAGAACTCAATCTTCTCTTCATGAAACATTTTCAAATATTTGCTTTGTTTCTGAAATTGAACCTAAAAACGTTTCCACCGCATTAAATGACGAATTTTGATTTTTGGCTATGAATGAAGAGTTAGATCAATTTGAAAGAAATAAAGTCTGGAACCAAGTAGAACGTCCATCTAATCATCCTATTGTTGGTGTAAAATGGATCTTTAAAAATAAATTAGACGGTGAATCAAGGATTACAAGAAATAAAGATCGCTTAGTCGCTCAAGGCTTTTCTCAAATCGAGGTGGTAGATTTTGAAGAAACTTTTGCACCCGTTGCTCGCTTAGAATCTATACAAATATTTTTGGCATTTGCCAGTTTTAAAAGGATAAAATTATTCCAAATGGATGTTAAAAGTGTTTTCTTAAACGGGTTTATAAAAGAAGAAGTATATGTAGAACAACCCCCCAGTTTTATAAACGAAAAATTTCCAAATCATGTTTATAAATTAGTTAAAGCGCTTTTCGGTTTAAAGCAAGTGCCCCGTGCATGGTATGATAGACTTACATCATTTTTATTAAAGCACGGTTATGTTATGGGAAGTGCCAACAACACACTCTTCATTTAGCATAATAATAACGATTTAATTATCTTACAAATATATGTTGATGATATAATTTTTGGAGCCACTAATGAAGAGTTATGTAATGAAGTAGTCTTAGTAATGAAAAATGAATTTGAAATGAGTCTTGTAGGAGAACTATTGTATTTTCTTGGTTTTCAAATTTCACAACGAAATGATGGTATCTTTATTTGCCAAACATAATATGTTCACGATATGCTTAAACGATTTGGATTTAAAAATCTTAAACAAGCTTTTACTCCTATGAGTGCTTCTTTAAAACTAGGAAAAGATGAATCTGGAATTTCCATTGATCAAACTTTATTTGCCAAACAAAATATGTTCAAGATATGCTTAAATGATTTGGATTTGAAAACCTTAAACAAGCTTCTACTCCTATGAGTGTTTCTTTAAAACTAGGAAAAGATGAATCTGGAATTTCCATTGATCAAACTTTATATTGAGGAATGATAGGATCTCTTCTTTACTTAAGTGCATCTAGACCAGATATAATGTTTTTCGTATGTCTAATGTGCTAGCTTTCAAGCCAATCCAAAAGAATCTCATTTAAAAGCGGTAAAACGTATTTTTTGTTATCTATTAGGGTCATCTAAATTAGGATTATGGTACCCACACAATGATTCATTTACACTTCACGACTATTCCGATTCGGATTACGCCGGTTGTTCACTAGATCGAAAAAGCACTAGCGGTATTTGTCACTTCTTAGGACCCTCATTAGTTGCATGGTCTAGTAGGAAACAATCTTCGGTTGCATTCTCCACCACGGAGGCCGAATACATCGCACTTGGTAGTTATTGTGCACAATCATTGTGGATGAGCCAAACTCTAGTTGATTTTTGTTTTCATCTCAAAAACATTGATCTTAAATGTGACAACAAAAGTGTTATAGACCTTACAAATAATCCTGTACACCACTCTAGATCCAAACACATAGATGTTCGCCATCATTTCATTAGGGATCATATTAAGAAAGAGCATGTAAAAGTAAGTGATGAGATAAATTCGCACTGCGCAAAATTAAAATATTATCCACGTATAATTCGATAAGGCAAGTGTACCTATCGCTTTATAGTATAGGATTTAGAAAATCAAGTGTCGTATTTTTCCGGGCTTGTTGAGTACTTCTACTCACAAAGAAGAGCTATTATTTTATCGATCGAAAGTTGGGTTTGTTTTGGAAAAACAATTTGGAGAAAATTAACTACGAAGAAAGATTATGATTAAAAGGATTAGCACCTGGTCTTGAATCCCTTTGGAATAAAATATAATTTTATAAAAGATGAAACCGCAAACTCTTATTGAAATATCCTCGACCGTGGAGGTTCCCAAAATATGGTAGAGCATCTCTCGAGAGAACTACCACCTAACCTTAGGTTGATCGATTAAGACCCCTCGGTCAGTCGAAACCCCCTAAGCTTGCTTTAAGCGGTGAACCCCACTATTGGATTTGACTCCAATCCGAAAGATTTGTGTCACCCTCTCTCGAGGAATGCATACAACTCTTTTTATCTTTGAGTGATCTCCTCGTTCGCATGGATCTCTCGATCACTAGCAAACGAATCATAGATTGAAAGTCATATTCCGGACATATGAAATCAAAACAAAATAATTCAAAGATAAATCGAAGATAAACAAAACGAGAGTTTGCTAATTAGAAAGATTCAAAACATATTTTATTTTATTCCAAAGTTCATCATGACCAAGTGCTAAAGGAAACTTAGCTACTCATCATAGTGATGGGAATACAAGTAGAAGAGGAAAAAGACATGATTAAGAAAACAACAATACTTGAATTAAAATAGCAATAATAAAAACTTACAACTTTAGGAAAAAGTAGCTAGAACATAAAAAAACAGTAAACTAAAGCTGAAATTAAGCTCCAAAATTGCACACCCCGACTTCTGGAGATTGCTGCCTTTTATAGATGAAAAAAATGGGGAGTCACGCCCGTGACCAAGGGCGTGTAAGCTGCGTAATTACTGTCATGAAAGCCCGGGATGTTGGGGAAGAGGAACCGCCAAAAATCAATTGCACGGCGGGTCACGGCCTCGGTCACGCCCGTGACCAAGGGCGTGTCTTGAACGGGTCTGGAAACGGCGGGAAACGCCGCGATCTGGAGTTAATCTGGCGGTTGCAGAAAAGTCACGGCCTCAGTCACGCCCGTGACCGAGGGCATGTAAGCTAGAAACGGCGGGAGTTGATTGCTGGCTGAAATGAATGCAATCCGGGCGAGTCACGCCTGTGACTTTAAGGTCACGCCCTCAGTCACGCTCGTGACAGAGGGCGTGTAATTTTAATCTGACGTGGCGGCTGACTTCTTTCAACTGGAATGCGCGGGGTTGGATCACGACCGTGACAAAATGTCACGCCCTAGGTCACGCCCGTGACCGAGGGCGTGTACTTTGCGATTTCGACAGAAATACTCCAAATATTCTCCTGATTAGTCATATGAGCTTGAAATTGCTATTGGCAGCCCAAATTACCTGAAAATACAAAAATAAGATGAATTAGTGATAAATTAACTAAAACTAAATTAAATTAAATTAATTATAAATAAAATATTATGTGAAAATAACTATAAATATAGCATCATCAAATACCCCCATACTTATTCGTTTGCTAGTCCCGAGCAAACAACTTTCCATAGGAGTAGAAAAATTTAAATACAAGAAAAGAATTTTGAACCTAAAGAGTAAAAATGCGAAGTCTTGCGCCTAAGCGTGTAGAAATTCTAGTAGAAAAACCTATTCAGCATAAAGATTAGCTTATAATTTTCAAAAATGCGTTATAACATATTGTTACTACTTTTAAATTGAAAATCCGGTAAATCCTAAAATGATATTTAAGGAGCGGGTAGCGTGTTTACTAAGATCAATATTACACAAAATCAAAGTTCGGGATAGCCTCCAAAGAAATCCATCAATGACGATGGCCATAGGCTTGCCCTTTCACACTCTCGCCACGGCACTAGTTTAACTCATAAGCACGAATCAATAGGACTTAATTAGGTTGAAATGTGGCTTAGGTTCAAGGTGCGGATATCAAAAGATAAACGTGAAGGGTTAAGGCACACTTAAAAAAAAGAAGAGCTTTGCAAAAACTTGTATGCTAAATAATTTTTACACCCCAAATAATTTTGAAATATAAAGGTAGGGGTCAAAAATGCACTCTGCAAATTTTTTTCTCAATATTTTTTTCTCATTTTTTTTTCTTCATTTTTTTTTTCATTTTTTTTCTTCTTTTGCAGCAAAATGATAGCAAAATTAAAATCACCATTTTCACAAATAAGAAACACAAGCTAGCAACAAATAAAGCTCTAAATTTCAAGCGTGCACCATAGACAGGCTATTTGGCTTTGGTGAAAATGAGTGGGGCTTACAAAAGAAACGGTAAAAAGCACAAAATGGCTAGCAACGGTTAAGATTTTATGGCATGGAATGCAAAGGCTCAAACGAATCAAGAGATGGCCTAAATCATTTTCATGCTCATGAATCTAACTTATGCAAATGTCTTGAGAGTCACTAGAGGCAAGTTCTAGACATCGAGAAAGAATACCCTTCCGTTCAAATTGGGTACTATTTCTCCAGTAAACTTCTACATACTCACTTAAAGCATTTTTGGATTCTACCGATTTCAAATTAAAAGTAAAACAAAAATATTCTATGCAGTTAGAAAATCATAAATCTAATTTTATGCTGAATAGTTAATTCGACATGAGATCCTACTAACGCGTGAGCGTAACTAGAACACTGCACGAGTCAACAATTTTACTCCAAAATTCAAAATCTAATAAAGTATATAAAATTTTCTACAACACTATGTAAAAGTAAATCCACTAAGAATTTTGCAAACAAGTAAATATAGAAATATTAAGAAAACTATATAGTTTTTTTTTTTTTTTTTGATAAAAATTTTGGGTGTTGCTTTGCAATAAAAATTTTGGGTGTTGCTTTGCAATAAAACCGACGTGAAATACCCTCCCCCATACTTAAAATAAAACAGTGTCCCCAATGTTTTAGAAAGAAGTGCGAGTAAAGTAGAGGAAACTTCCCTGATGAAGAGCAAATCAATACCCAAGCCATCCTGAAGAAAAACAGGAAGTAAAACTCTTTTTTTTATATTTTGAATATTTTGACAGGAATAAAAGAGAAATAAAACAAAAATAAAGGTGCGGGACAGAAAATAAAAGATACAGACGACCAAAAATAAAAAAAAAACTCTAAGTATCATCGTCGTCGTCCTCCTGCTGATAATAAGCACGCAGATCAGCAAATTCCCGCTGCAGATGCTCCATAGAAGAAGCATGGCGCTGCTCGAGGGTATCAAAACGTGTGTCAAAATGAGTGCGCATGGACAGCTGCTCGTTCTAAATCTGATCCAAACGAGTGTGGATCCGCCCAAACTGCTGATCGAAATAAGTGGATGAGTCGGGCGCAGGGGGAAAATGCTGCTGTGGCGGCTGTGGAAACTGCGGAGCTGGAGCAACGCCACCCGAATCAGCTTCGAAATCAAGATCGATCGGGTCGCCACCCACTTCGCCAGGAACGGCCTCGTACTCGCGGCCACGCCGATGCATCAAACCAAGGGCTCGGAGGTTTTGGAATGTGATAGGCGCAGGCGTTTGGAGTGGAGACATGGGAGGAAGTGCATCCCAGAGCTCCAAACGCTTGGCGAAATAAGTAACAAACGAACCTCCATGAAGCGCACTAAGCCTCGGATTTTCGGCCTGATGCCGAAAAAACATCGCTAGCGCCGAACCAAGATTGAGGGGGACTCGTTCGTGCATGCTATATAAATATAACAGGTCCGCGCGGGTCACCACTCCATGGCTATCGCCGCGAGCGGAAAGTGTGAAAGTGAGGAGGTAGTGGAGATAGCGTAAGGCGGGGGAGAGGAGATGACTAACCTTGGATTTTTTAGGCGAATATGGATTGGGGTCGTTACTGATTTCCGCCCAAAATCCGGGAAGGTTATACTCACGAGGGAAATCAAGGGGGAGAGCGGTGTAGGCCTCCGTAAGAGTGAAGGCCTTGTCGCAGAAGCCCATGAGAACGTTGAACTGACGCAAAGGAAGAGTTTGCGAAAGCCCGCCCATTCGGAATTCAAGCACGTTGTCGGCCCCGGCCCAGTGGAAATCAAACGAAGAGAAAAACTCCACCGTCAGCTCGTAGTACGCCGGCTCCGAAATGGAGAAGAAAGGAGCCCACCCCGGAGTAGTTAGTGGATCTCGCACCGCGTTCGCCTGCCCGAGGGTGGTGAGAACGTTCCAATCGATGACGCAGAAAACTCCAAATTCTTTCCCACGGAGGAGGGTACTTCGGTCTTGATGAGTGGGATGGGAAAAATTGAGCATAGCCTCCGCATCAAAAGTTTCATCGGGGAGTGAAGAGGAGGACTCGCCAATGGCGTGATTGCGGCGGCGGCCGGCCATTTGGAAGGAAGAAATGAAGTAATCGGCCAAAGATGAGAGAGAAGAAGGGAGAGATGGGGGACAAGGTGTGGAGAAAAGAGAGGGGGAAGGGGCACTTAAATAGGGAAAAATTCAGGTGTCACGCCCTCGGTCACGCCCGTGACCGAGGGCGTGTAAGGGGCGACACGTGAAATCTGGCGTGAGGGAGGAATCCGAGGCTTGACCGGTCAAAAAGCGGATTTTTCCCAGGTCACGCCCTCGGTCACGCCCGTGACCAAGGGCGTGTAACTGGCGAAATCAAAGAGGGCCGGGAATCCAATGTGCGATGGTCAAAAAGCGGTTTCCGGGCTGTCACCGCCCAGGGTCACACCCGTGACCATGGGCGTGACTTGACTGTCACGGGCGTGACAGTCAAACGGCATCTTTGACTTGGCGCGGTCGTGGAGGTATGCCATCTGGATGAGTCACGACCGTGACCTTCAAATGTCACGGGCGTGACTCATGTTGTCACGGGCGTGACATGTCATGTTGAGCCCGTGAGTGCCGTGATGGGCGAAAATGTTCTTCCGCTAATGTCACGCCCGTGACCAAGGTTGGTCACGCCCGTGACTTTTACGGAAGGCGGAATGGGATGCAGCTCGTTGAGAGACTCGCCAGGAAAACGAATCGTAACGCGCCACGCCCTAGTCACGGCCGTGACTGAGGCCGTGACTGTGACCTTTTTTCAGAAACATATATATATATTTTTTAATGTTTTTGGTTTGGTTTTGTACTTCTTTTTTATCTTTTTTTTTTAAAAGAAATCAAAATAAAAACAAAAATAAGGTAATAAAATAAAAAGAAAAATACTAAAAAAAAAGTACCGACTTGGAGAGCGGGGTTTCATGCGTATGTGCGAGGGACCGTTATCTCGCAAATCTCCTCCAAACCTGCAAAAACCTCAAAATAGAATAATATTTTTTTTATCTCTTTTTTTTTAATGTTTTTTTTTTGTTATATTTTTTTAAAAACAAAAATAAAAATACTTAGAATTTTTTTAAACGGAAAATAAAATAAAATAAAACATGGGTTGCCTCCCAAGAGCGCTTTGGTTACGGTCGTTGAGCTCGACCATGGTGGCACGCCGATTTAGGTGTTCGGAAGGTGAATTTCCTCCCGGTGCTCATGAAAATTATCGCCGGTGAAAAATAATTTCAACCGGTGCCCATTCACTTTAAATTCACCTTTTTCAGGATGTGTTATTGAAACGGTCCCGTAGGGCCAAACCTCTTTGACGATAAAGGGGCCGGACCAACGGGACTTAAGTTTTCCCGGAAAAAGTCGTAAGCGCGAGTTATAGAGGAGAACTTGGTCTCCCGGTCGAAAAGTTTTAGGATTCCTAAGTTTCTTATCATGATAAAATTTAGTGCGCTCCTTGTATAATTTATTACTTTCATAAGCAAGGGAGCGCCATTCATCGAGCTCGTTAAGTTGGAACTTGCGGAGCTCGGAAGCAATATTGCTATCTAGATTAAGAAATTTAAGCGCCCAAAAGGCGCGATGCTCAAGCTCGACCGATAAATGACATGCTTTCCCATAGACCAATCGATACGGCGTACAACCGATAGCGGTCTTGTACGCGGTCCGATAGGCCCATAAAGCATCATCGAGTTTATGTGACCAATCTTTCCTATTGGTGGAAACCGTTTTTTCTAAAATTCGTTTTAATTCACGGTTAACCACTTCTACTTGGCCACTTGTTTGAGGGTGATATGGGGTGACCATCCTATGTGTAACGCCATATTTAGATAAAACTTTAGTGAATTGGGCGTTACAAAAATGAGTTCCCCTATCGCTAATTATCGCCCGCGGTGCTCCAAATCGCGAAAAGAGTTTTTTGAGAAATTGGGTTACGACTCGGGCATCATTGGTGGGAAGGGCTTGCGCATCCGCCCACCTAGACACGTAATCGACCGCTACCAAAATATATCGATTTCCAAAAGAAACTGGTAGCGGGCCGACAAAATCGATCCCCCATAAATCAAAAACCTCAATTTCTAAAATAGATTTTAAGGGCATTTCATCAAGACCGGAGATATTACCTGAGCGTTGGCATTGTTCACAACGACTTACATGTGCGTGAGCGTCTTTGAAGATGCTCGGCCAATATAAGCCCGCTTCAAGTACCTTCCGTGCCGTCCGATTTGCTTTATAATGCCCGCCGGCGGGTCCCTCGTGGCAATGCTTTAAAATTTGAGCGCCCTCCTCATGAGATACACACCTCCGCACCACTTGGTCCGCACAAACTCGAAAAAGGAACGGATCCTCCCAAAAATAATTTTTCAAATCGGAAAAGAATTTCTTCTTTTCTTGATAGGAAAAATCTTTTGGGAGAAATCTCGCAACAAGGTAGTTTGCGAAATCGGCGAACCAAGGGGTGGGGAGATCTATTACCTTATGAATAACGAGGAGACGTTCCTCAGGAAAAGTATCATTAATTTCTTCCTCTATGAGCTCCTCCGAATTGGGATTCTCCAACCGAGAAAGATGATCCGCCGCCAAATTTTCCGCTCCCCGTTTGTCCCGGATCTCCAAATCAAATTCTTGTAAAAGTAAGATCCACCTAATCAACCTTGTCTTGGCATTAGTTTTTACTAGCAAATAACGTAAAGCCGAGTGATCAGTAAAAACAATTACTTTAGATAAATTAAGATAAGAGCGAAATTTATCAAAAGCAAAAATCACGGCTAAAAGCTCTTTCTCGGTTGTTGTGTAATTCTCTTGTGCGTCGGTAAGTGTCTTGCTCGCATAATAAATAGGATGAAAATTTTTATTTATGCGTTGTCCTAGGACTGCACCAACGGCAAAACTACTAGCGTCGCACATAATCTCAAAAGGAAGATCCCAATTGGGAGCTATCATAATAGGAGCATTTATTAATTTTTCTTTAATAATAGAAAAAGAATGCAAACAATTTTCATCAAAAATAAACGGTGCATCTTTTTCTAATAAGTGAGTGAGGGGCTTGGTTATTTTAGAAAAGTCTTTTATAAACCGGCGATAGAAACCGGCATGCCCAAGAAAACTACGTACGGCCTTAACATTTGAAGGGGGAGGTAATTTTTCTATAGTTTCAATTTTAGCTTTATCTACCTCTATACCCTTACTAGAAATTTTGTGGCCTAAAACTAAACCTTCCCGTACCATAAAATGGCACTTCTCCCAATTTAACACTAAATTTGTCTCCTCACATCTTTGGAGAACGCGGGAAAGGTTAGTCAAACATAAATCAAATGAATCTCCGAAAACGGAGAAATCATCCATAAAAACTTCCATAATATCCTCCACTAGCTCGTCAAAAATTGCTAGCATACATCTTTGGAATGTAGCCGGCGCATTGCATAACCCAAATGGCATCCTACGATAGGCGAAGGTGCCAAACGGATAAGTGAAGGTTGTTTTCTCTTGGTCCTCGGGCGCAATTGGGATTTGAAAATACCCCGAGAGACCGTCAAGAAAACAATAAAACGAGTGTCCGGATAATCGTTCAAGGATTTGGTCGATGAACGGTAAAGGAAAATGATCCTTACGGGTCGCATCATTTAATTTGCGATAATCAATACAAACCCGCCATCCGGTAACAGTTCTAGTTGGGATTAATTCATTTTTTTAGTTTGGCACTACCGTTAATCCTCCTTTCTTTGGTACCACTTGGACCGGACTAACCCAAGAGCTATCCGAAATTGGATAGATGATGCCCGCATCTAATAATTTAATTACCTCCGCCTTAACCACCTCCTTCATATTAGGATTGAGGCGGCGTTGAGGTTGAATAGATTTACGTGAATTTTCTTCTAATAAAATTTTATGCGTACAAAAGGAGGGATTAATCCCTTTTAAATCCGTAATTTTCCACGCAATTGCGCGGCGATGAAGTTTTAAAACATTTAATAATTTTAATTTTTCTTCATCGGACAGAAACGCCGACACGATTACGGGAAGCTTAGAATCCTCCGCTAGAAATAAATATTCTAAATGATTAGGCAATTGTTTTAATTCTACTACGGGAGGTTCCTCATAAGAAGTTTTTAATCGATCACTACCTAATTCTAAAATTTCAAAAATAGGTTCGTGAGTGATCGTGCCGTCAATAATTTCATGAGAAATAAGTTCGAGATTTTCAAATTCTTCATCATAGAAAGATGACGGTGAAATATATTCAGAAAATAAAATTGAGTCTTCATCAGGTGAAGCCTCCAAGAAAAAACAAGAGTCATCATTTGAGAGCGTATTTTTCATAGAAGAATTTATAGTAAAGGTAACTTCCTCATCTCCGACTCTAAGGAGAAGTTTACCATTACTAACATCAATTATTGCGCGCGAGGTGGCAAGAAAAGGGCGACCGAGAATGAGTGGTACCTCGGCGTCCTCATCTATGTCAAGGATGACAAAATCTACCGGAAAGATAAATTTATCAACCTTGACAAGCACATCCTCGATAATACCCATTGGGTATTTTATGGAACGATCCGCCAATTGGATGCTCATTCTCGTGGGATTAGGTTCTCCTAAACCCAATTTTTGGAAAAGAGAATAAGGCATCAAATTTATAGAGGCGCCTAGATCGGCCAACGCATGTTTTACTAAGAAATCGCCAAATAAACATGGAATTGAGAAACTACCCGGATCGGTTAATTTCTTAGGCAATTTATTAAGTAAAACTGCTGAGCATTCCTCGTTCAATTGAATGGTAGAAATATCCTCAAGTTTCTTTTTATTAGACAAAAGATCTTTGAGGTATTTAGCATACTTCGGCATTTGCGCGATAGCTTCGCAAAATGGTAGATTAATTTGAATTTGTTTAAACATATCTAAAAATTTACCGTAATGCTCATCATTTCGATCCTTTTTTAATTTAGACGGATAGGGAAGTGGTGGTTGAAATTCCTTAATTTTATTTTGCGTTGAAACTTGAGGAGGAGGAGAAGATGAAGAAATTGTTACCTCTGGTTCAACCAATTGTGAAGGGGTAGTTACCTCCTTCCCGCTTCGTAGCGTGATAGCCTTTGCTTGCTCCTTTGAGTTGGGCTCTGTATTGCCTGGAAGTGCTCCCTGCTGGCGATCGGAGAGCATCTTCGCGATTTGCCCAATTTGATTCTCCAAATTGCGAACAGATCCGGTAAGATTCCGAATATTTGCATCGTTATTTGCTGCATATTTGGTGAAAACCTCCTCAAGGGAGGGAGATTTTGGAGCTTGTGGTGGAGGAAAACCAGGTGGAATTGTGTTTGGGGGTTGTGCCGCATTCCCTGGATTACTCCAAGAGAAATTTGGGTGGTTACGGAAACCCGGGTGATATGTGTTACCATAATGAGTGTTACCCGAATTAAAGTTTGGCCGATTCGGATTACCCATGTAATCCACATGTTCGGCAATGGTGGAGGGGGATCCCCAGGTAGGTGTAGAAGAGGAAGCAGTCATCTCTTCTATTTTTCTATTTAAAAGCTCAACCTGGACAGATAAATTTGAAATTGCATCAACTTCATACAGCCCGGCCGGTTTATTTGAGCGCGACCGAGGTGTACTCCATTGATACGTATTCATGGCCATACTCTCTAAAAGCTCTTGCGCTCCTGCCGGTGTTTTGTTATTCAAGGTACCACCGGCGGCGGCATCAATCATTTGACGCGTTTGAGAATTTAGTCCGTTATAGAATGTCTGAATTTGCAACCAATCGGGGATTGCATGATGGGGGCATCGGCGCAAATATTCCTTAAATCGCTCCCAAGTATCATAAAGTGTTTCCGTTTCAACTTGGGAGAAAGAAATGATATCCTTATGCAATTGAGCCGATTTAGCGGGCGGAAAATATTTCGTGAGAAATTGTTCCGTCATTTGGGCCCATGTGGTGATAGATCCTCTTGGAAGAGAACCGAGCCACTGCTTAGCTTTATTGCGCAAGGAGAAAGGAAAAAGCCGAAGCCTTATTGCGTCATCGGATACCCCGTTAATTTTGAAAGTATCGCATATTTCTAGAAAACTAAAAATATGCGCGTTGGGATCCTCATCTTGAAGCCCATCAAATTGTACATATTGTTGTACCATTTGAATGATGCACGACTTTAATTCAAAATTATTGTTCGCTATAGCAGGTCGAACAATACTAGAAGTGGTATCCTCTAGATTAGGCCGGGCATAATAGGACATAGTCCGTTGCGCGACCTCATCCGGATTTGGATCACCCATATTAGAAGAGGTAGAAAAGGAGGGGGAAGAAAAAGAAGATGAAGAAGGAAGAGTATTCGGAAAGGAAGTGTCACCTACGGATTCCTCAATCGGATCTTGAGAACTTGGTCGTTGGAATCTTAAGCGTCGCCGAATGGTTTGCTCGATTTCCGGATCCAATTCAAGAAGATCGGACGGATTCCTTCGGGTCATACACCAAACAGAAAAACGTAGAAAAGAGAGAAGAAAGAAAAAAAAATGATAAAATTAATAGAACTAAGCTTTCAAAATATCAACAATTAGTCCCCGGCAACGGCGCCAAAAACTTGATGAGATAAATTCGCGCTGCGCAAAATTAAAATATTATCCACGTATAATTCGATAAGGCAAGTGTACCTATCGCTTTATAGTATAGGATTTAGAAAATCAAGTGTAGTATTTTTCCGGGCTTGTTGAGTACTTCTACTCACAAAGAAGAGCTATTATTTTATCGATCGAAAGTTGGGTTTGTTTTGGAAAAACAATTTGGAGAAAATTAACTACGAAGAAAGATTATGATTAAAAGGATTAGCACCTGGTCTTGAATCCCTTTGGAATAAAATATAATTTTATAAAAGATGAAACCGCAAACTCTTATTGAAATATCCTCGACCGTGGAGGTTCCCAAAATATGGTAGAGCCTCTCTCGAGAGAACTATCACCTAACCTTAGGTTGATCGATTAAGACCCCTCGGCCAGTCGAAACCCCCTAAGCTTGCTTTAAGCGGTGAACCCCACTATTAGATTTGACTCCAATCCGAAAGATTTGTGTCACCCTCTCTCGAGGAATGCATACAACTCTTTTTATCTTTGAGTGATCTCCTCGTTCGCATGGATCTCTCGATCACTAGCAAACGAATCATAGATTGAATGTCATATTCCGGACATATGAAATCAAAACAAAATAATTCAAAGATAAATCGAAGATAAACAAAATGAGAGTTTGCTAATTAGAAAGATTCAAAACATATTTTATTTTATTCCAAAGTTCATCATGACCAAGTGCTAAAGGAAACTTAGCTACTCATCATAGTGATGGGAATACAAGTAGAAGAGGAAAAAGACATGATTAAGAAAACAACAATACTTGAATTAAAATAGCAATAATAAAAACTTACAACTTTAGGAAAAAGTAGCTAGAACATAAAAATACAGTAAACTAAAGCTGAAATTAAGCTCCAAAATTGCACACCCCGACTTCTGGAGATTGCTGCCTTTTATAGATGAAAAAAACGGGGAGTCACGCCCTTGGTCACGCCCGTGACCAAGGGCGTGTAAGCTGCGTAATTACTGTCATGAAAGCCCGGGACGTTGGGGAAGAGGAACCGCCAAAAATCAATTGCACGGCGGGTCACGGCCTCGGTCACGCCCGTGACCAAGGGCGTGTCTTGAACGGGTCTGGAAACGGCGGGAAACGCCGCGATCTGGAGTTAATCTGGCGGTTGCAGAAAAGTCACGGCCTCGGTCACGCCCGTGACCGAGGGCGTGTAAGCTAGAAACGGCGGGAGTTGATTGCTGGCTGAAATGAATGCAATCCGGGCGAGTCACGCCCGTGACTTTAAGGTCACGCCCGTGACAGAGGGCGTGTAATTTTAATCTGACGTGGCGGCTGACTTCTTTCAACTGGAATGCGCGGGGCTGGATCACGGCCGTGACAAAATGTCACGCCCTAGGTCACGCCCGTGACCGAGGGCGTGTACTTTGCGATTTCGGCAGAAATACTCCAAATATTCTCCTGATTAGTCATATGAGCTTGAAATTGCTATTGCAGCCCAAATTACCTGAAAATACAAAAATAAGATGAATTAGTGATAAATTTACTAAAACTAAATTAAATTAAATTAATTATAAATAAAATATTATGTGAAAATAACTATAAATATAGCATCATCAGTAAGCATCATTGGCACGGACTCCCAACTTGCTGACATATTCACTAAACCTCCCCGATGCAAGATTTAGATTATTATGACTTGAATTAGGTGTCCTAGATCTTTCGGGTTAAAATACATTCTTAAAATGCAATAGCTTTATGCAATTTTTCCATATCTAAACATCTTCAAATTCTCTGAAATTTATGCATAAAACTAAACTTTGGACACTTAACCAATATCAAAAATTAAAAATTTTAAAATCCTAAAAACTTGTGTACTATTTCCAGCGCTAGCGCTGGCGCTAGCGCACCTGTATGTTTTATGTATTTTTAAAGTTTTATAAAATACCTAAAAATCTTCTCTATTATATGTACTATATTGTTTTACAGTTCCGTTTTGAATTGAATTTTGAATAATAAAAAAAAAATACAAAAGCCAAATTACAAAAAATATTTATTTTACTCCTTTTCTTTGTTCATTTATTTCTAAATGCAAAAAATCAAATACAAAAATATAAAACATAAAAATTATCAAAAAAATTGTATGGACTTTATTTTGCAAATCAAACATAATTTAATCTATCATTTAGACCTTCTTCAATGTTGAAATTCATCTTTTCAAACTACTTTGAACATTGTTTTTATCATGCATTGATATATCTAAACACATGTGCATAAATTGTATTGAAAAAGTGTTGTGTAGAACTAAGCTTAACATGCCTCTAAGTATGAGTAAATGTTTTATGTTTGATAATGATCTTTAATCACTCACTTATTTTTGACAAAGTCTACATATGCTCTTAATCTAAGAATGCATGCTTGAGTATTGTAATTGTACAATAAATTAAATTTGCACAAGTATCTTACCTACACTATGTTTAGTTGCACTCTTAAAATTAAGAAACGTGCTTGTACTTTCAAAATTTCATTGGTTTGCAAAACAAGTGTATTCAAAGAACTTTGTACAAAATAAAAAAATGAATAAAATAAAATAACAAAGATAACTCCACCAAGCACTACATGAACCTCGTGATATGTCTTAATGAGCATTGTGAGGTTGAGCACCTTGGAAAGAATAGTAAAGTATCTTGTGCAAACCATAAACTTTTTTTTACACCACTTATTCTTTTCTATGTGCTTTAAAGGGTGTGGAGGTAAAATTATTTGTGTTTTATTGTGCACTTTACTCTACATATGTCTTGGATTTTTGATTAAAACATTTGTTTACTCTCTTCAAAATATGCGCACATCATTATCTTCCATAACACTTCTTCTCATAAGTATTGGATCCTAATACTAAAATTCTATACTATCTTTATCTATAAAATGCACTAGATAATCTAGCATGCTCTCTACAATGTTTGGTATGTTTTGATTTGTGAATCACATTAACATTGTAGTAGTTCTTTTTGATATCCTTCTTTCATTCTTGGTTACTTCATAGTAATCTTTAAAGATTTCCAAAGAAAATTGATTTACAATAACATCCTTTTCATTGTGAACTTTCACTCATATCTCTTCCTATGAATCGTCATTTCTTGCAAAAAGATGTTTGTTGTATTTTTATAAGTCTTCCGTGACTTTACGTTTACCTTATGATCTTTTTATGCTTATCTCAAGTCTTCAAAATTCAATTTATTTTACCAAATAGACTTGCGTGGTAAATGTTATATTATTTCTTTTAAGCTAAAAACTCTGATATATTTCTATGAAAATTATTATAAAACTCCTTATCATTTCCTTTTCTCTAAAAAGCTCGATCATGCCTTATCTTATTACCAGAAATCTTTTGCGCCTCTTGCTTCCTTAACCACTTTTGCTAATAACAAAAGGAGGAGAACAATCATGATAAATATTCACCGGTATCAAAACTGAAAACTAACATGATTAATTAAATTGATAGTTTACATATTAGGGGAGCATTCACTTAGGTGGAGCATGTATTTAGGGGGAGCAATTCTAAATACTAAAATAGATATTTATCCTTAGTCATCACTCTCTCACACACACAAGTAGGTTTCATCATGCTTATATATTAATGCTCTGAATTATCATTAATGGATTTGTTATTATCAAAAGGGGGAGTTTGTTGGAACATGGTCTTGCGCATCTCTTAGGTTTGAGAATAATAAATCTCACGTGTATTTGATCTTGTGTGCTTAATTGTGCAAGAAACAAGTCCATATGACTCAAGGATAACATAAGAAGGTTGCTCACAAAATTGAGCCAAAAATTCCAACAAGCCCACTAGCGCCGGCGGTAGCACCTTGCGCCCGACGCTAGCGATGATTAGCACAATTCCGGAAGCATTTTTAGAAAGCGCTAACGGCAGGCGGTAGCAAATAGCGTAGGCGGTAGCGCGGAGCACAAGAGGCAAGGCAGTGGAGTTTCCCTGGAATGAAGATTCGCGGGCAGTGAAAATTCCCTAATATGGGATAGCGTCGGCGGTAGCGCTAACGCTCACTCCTAGAGGCCACTTCTCTCATTTTTGACACACAAGTTTGCGAGAGGTGAAGTGCTAGAATTCCAGACCCTTACTCTACCGAAAAGTGATCTCCCACCAAAGTTCCATGAATTTCTGAAGGAGGATTTCTTCACTCAGGATTCGACCAAAGATCACTTCATCAACGCTTATACTACAACGGTCTTTCATCTCCAACTTCAGAAGTTCTTCAAGAGGGAGATTTTCATATTATTGTCTTTCCATTTCATATCTTTTTTTTATAATCGTTTAGTGAACTCACCTCGTGTTGGCGAATAGGTCTGGGTAGGACTTAGGGCAGAAACTCGCCTCGTGTTGTGACTAGATCTAGGTTAGGTATAGGGGGTGCTCGAGGACATATCTGGGGAAGGATTGGCTAGAGCGGCTTGAGGTCATATCTAGGGAAGAACAGGCTAGGGCCACCGGTTTATGGGGATGCGAGTCGGGATAGAAAACAAAAAGAGTTTACTATTATTCGCCACCGATTTCTAGCGTTATAGAAATCAATTTTTTGTAAACCCATATTTCTTATTATTAAAACATGTGAGAGGACCCAGCGCAACCAACTGCACCAAAAGCCTGGACTATTGGTGAAGGCGCAACTTGATCTTTATATCAACGGAAAGGCGCTACGGGTCAAGTGAAGGAATGCTGGACCCAACAATCCCCCTCCCCCCCAGCGTCCAGCACGACCCGCAAGCTCAGAGGTGCTCTACATGGCACGCAAGCTCAGAGGTGGCTTGACACATTGCTCCGGCCGCCTGAGCCGCCAGGACCCACACAGGTAGAGAGAATTTCAGGAATTATCAGCGCCCCCCGGTCTCGAACCCGCAACCTGCTTTGATACCAATTGACAGGACCCAGCGCAACCAACTGCACCAAAAGTTTGGACTATTGGTGAAGGCGCAACTTGATCTTTATATCAACGGAAAGGCGCTACGGGTCAAGTGAAGGAACGCTGGACCCAACAACATGTCTCTACTTTATTTCACTTAGGTTATTTGATTTCTCACCATCTTAATCTCTTATTATTTTAAGACATTTAAAATATAAGAAAAAGTTTTAAAACCCTTATTCACCACCCCCCCTCTAAGGGCGTCTACCGATCCAACACTTATATGTGTGTGTAATAGCTTGCAATGTGATGATGGAAAGTTTCAAAGGTAGGCCCCGAGCAGACCCGCTGACCAGGCCCTCACCTAGCTGGCAGGGCTGTAGGCTCACTCGATGGTAGGATGGAAAGTTTCAAAGGTTGGCCCCGAGCAGACCTGCTGACCAGGCTCTCACCTAGCTGGCAGGGCCGTAGGCTCACTCGGTGGCAGGATGGAAAAGTTTCAAAGGTAGGCCCCGAGCAGACCCGCTGACCAGGCTCTCACATAGCTAGCAGGGCCATAGGCTCACTCGGTGGCAGGATGAAAACTTTCAAAGGTTGTCCCCAAGCAGATCTGCTGACCAGGCTCTCACCTAGCTAGCAGGGTCGTAGGCTCACCCGGTGTCAGGATGGAAAGTTTTAAAGGTTGGCCTCGAGCATACCCGCTGACAAGGCTCTCACCTAGCTAGCAGGGCCATAGGCTCACTCAGTGGCAGGATGGAACGTTTCAAAGGTTGTCCCCGAGCAGACCCACTAACTAGGCTTTCACCTAGCTAGCAGGGCCGTTGGCTCACTCGGTGGCAGGATGGAAAAGTTTCAAAGGTAGGCCCCGAGCAGACCCACTGACCAGGCTCTCACTTAGCTGGCAGGGCTGTAGGCTCACTCGGTGGTAGGATGGAAAGTTTCAAAGGCTGGCCCCAAGCAGACCCGCTGACCAGGCTCTCACCTAGCTGGCAGGGCCGCAGGATCACTCGGTAGAAGGATGGAAAGTTTCAAAGGTTGGCCCCGAGCAGACCCGTTGACCACGCTCTCACCTAGCTGACAGGGCCATAGGCTCACTTGGTGGCAGGATGGAAAAGTTTCAAAGGTAGGCCCGGAGTAGACCCGCTATCCAGGCTCTCACCTAGCTGGCATGGCCATATGCTCACTCGGTGGCAGGATGGAAAGTTTCAAAGATTTGCCCCAAGCAGACCCACTGACCAAGCTCTCAACTAGCTTGCAGGGTCGTATGCTCACTCGGTGGAAGGATGGGATGTTTCAAAGGTTGGCCCCGAGTAGACCCGCTGATCAGGCTCTCACCTAGCTGGCAGGGTCGTAGGCTCACTCGGTGGCATAATGGAAAGTTTCAAAGGTTGGCTCCAAGCAGAACCGCTGACCAGGCTGTCACCTAGCTGGTAGGGTTGTAGGTTCACTCGGTGGAAGGATGGAAAGTTTCAATGGTTGACCCCTGAGCAGACCAGCTGATCAGGCTCTCACCAAGCTGGCAGGGTCGTAGGCTCAGTCGGTGGTAGGATGGAAAGTTTCAAAGGTTGGCCCAAAGCAGACCCGCTGACCAGGCTCTCACCTAGCTGGAAGGGTCGTAGGCTAACTCGGTGGTAGGATGGAAAGTTTCAAAGGTTGGCCCCGAGCAGACTCGCTGACCAGGCTCCCACCTAGCTGGCAGGGCCGTAGGCTCACTCGGAGGTAGGTTTTGAAGGTTAGCCCCGAGCAGACCCACTGACTAGGCTCCCACCTAACTGGCAGGGGTAGGCTCACTCGGTGGTAATCCATGAGGAAGGCTTGGTAAGGGGAAAATCCTAAGAGGGGAAGATTAACACAAGGTGTCTCAATATAAGGTTGGCGAATGGTGTCCCTCACGATGGGCACTCGCTGTGAATGGTATCGTTTGAGAAGGGCACGTGCCCGGCAAATGCGCAGTGGGGCATTAGCCAGCCCCACGGGATGCAGGAGTTGAGCGAGACGAAGTGGATTCTCAGCGCAGTTACGCTCCCGACAGAAATCCACAAAATCGTCTAAGTCCTAAAAAGCACGAGCGAGTGTGGGAGGGTCGCGACTGCATGGCACGCCAATGAGGTGAGAGTGTCTCAAGCACGACCTAGGACTAAGGGTCAGTGTTATTAGGGCAGGAAAGTGATATACACGCGCATGCACAAAAGTATGAGAACATGCGAAATGACATCCGGGCGCACGAGCCGTCGACTGATAATAACGAGAAAAGCGGAGAAAGAAAATGTATAATAGCAAGCGCAAGTAGAAGCAAAAGTTTTTCATTCCCTTTCCATGCAAAGAAATAATAAAAGGGGGTCTCGCCCCAAACATGTTACATTTAACAAAGAGAAAAATGCAAACATAAACAAGAGGTTCTTCAAGAAAGATCATCGAACTTCTCGCTAAAAGAGCGGATGATCTCGCATATTAGAGGGATGGCGTCGTCCTCTCGCTGTAGGTCAGCTTCACCCTCTGGAACCTCCACTGGATGAAGAACTCAGGGAGAGTGTCATGGGCGGTGACCCCCTCGCTCCCTTCCTTTAGCATCTTGGCATTGCGCAACCTCTCTATCACATGCCTTGCCGCTCCCTGGGCCGTCTCCTGCATCATGACCTCGATCTCATAATTTGTATATTGATGAGGAGTGCGTGGCTCTCCGGGAGGACGCGAGGCAGTTCTATCTTGCAAACGCTGAACCTCGGCCCGCAGCTCTTTGTTTTGATCATCAAGCATGTTGGCTCGCGCGGTCTGCATATCGATGTTGGCATTACTCTAAAAGGGAGGGGAAAAGACGAGGTCAGGAAAAGAAAGCGAAAGGAGGAGATGTGGGAGCGCAAGCGTTTGCGACAGCACTTACCACATATATTGGGCGTTCAGCGAGAAGAGCCTTGAGGGCGTCTATGTAAGACCCCATTTTTTTTTTCTTTCAAAAATCCGGGTCTTATGCCCAGAACCACCGCTTTGCGGTGACACCCTCACTCGGGAAGGTCGCCACTACAAAATGTTGATCCTGCCGGCCCTATCGATCACAGAAGAAGAAAAATATATTTGAATATATAGAAAAGCTCAAGGCCACATCACAGGAAATATATAAAACCATAAATGGTAAATGTCCACAGAGAGTAACTGAAATAAAAAGATAACAATAATAAAGGGCTCATGCCCTATACATCATATCCTCACTACAAGGTCACTCGCGGAAGCTAACTACCAATCACTCACAGATCCTGAATCTGGTGCTCCTGTACTAGACTGGCCCACCTCTGTCTGCACCGGCCTCTGGTGCTGCAGCATCTCCTCGATCCCCTAAAATGATATGGTCCACTGACCGTTAGTCAAAAAGACTAAGCCAATCCCCCACTCCTCCCCCGGTGACCACTAGGCACCGAGCGGGAAGGATGAAGCGGAGGACAACAAGGGGTATAACAATAGCAGATGACAGGGGTACATGAAATGTCTACACTACACATGTATGCATATATAATTGAAGCAGTAAAAGAGCATAGTAAGAGCAGGTAGAGGATAAGTAAAGAACAGTAAGTAAAGACAAGTATATAATATAAAATTAACCATTGATTTATAGGAATGGCCATACAAATCTATAGATCAAGGGGTCGTTTAGCAAGGCCTATCGTATAAGAAGTCCCATAACCGACTTATACGATAGAGGTAGGGGTTGAAATGCAATGTTTATGCCATGACATGCAAGGTATGTTGTTATATGTTATGTTCATACAAGTGCAACTCACACACTTCGACTCTATGCGCACAGACCTTTAGTTCCCCCTTTTTGGAGCTAGCAAGACTCCCAGGATACTCCCATAGTGGCAAACAGAAGTGGTGGGTTGGGCCTCGCCCACCTCTAGGTTGGTATTCACACTACCTAACCTAAACCTATCGTACGCCTCAACGCAAAACCGCGGAGCATCTGCGTACTCTTACTGGCTGGACCACCAGATTTTTATGGCTAAGTGCAAATTCCACACTTGCCGAGTCAACGTATTGACGTCGGTGTGAACGACCGTCCAATACCAAAGACCCACCACCTTCATGCACATGCAAACATGTTCTACTATATCCCGAGCTATAAACTCACCGGCTAATCCTCCCGGCACAACAAACATTACTGATCCACAAGCTCACCGGACTAACTAGTCTGCTGCTTCAACTACCGAGCCTACCGCTCGAAGAACCAATCCAACTAACCTCCCGTAACCACGGAGTATGGGTGTATGTTTTGTTAAGTTAATCTTGTACAACATCTTACTCCTACAGTTTATGGTTAATCTTGGACTTCCCGAGGATTGCCCAGTAAGGGGCTCGCTACGGTACTAGGAACCACAATGGGATGACACCCCAAGGCTCCCTTTCTCAAGACACTTAATGTTATTGGTAGCTACCGGTAAGAATACCCTTCTTGTCATTTCTCTTGAATTACTCTACATATTTTATTACCTTCTAAGGGGAAAGACGATCCTTCGTCAATCCCGAGTACAACTTTACCCTTAACTCACCAAGCACACCCTCATCACCTAAACTTCTTTTGGTGACCTTCAATCTTTTCAACTGACCATGTACACCAACTACATGCCACTTCCACTTGGAAGTCCCCTAAATATCCAAATTTCACATTTTTACTATACGCGGACCAAACTAACTATATGAAGCTTATAAGTAGAGGTACTCAAAATATTCATCCAACTGACTCAAGATATTTACTGGAGGGCTATCATGGCATTATAAGACTAACTCCAGTGATTCATAATTTTCCTCAACATTGTAGCATTTATTTAAATTTCTCCAATATTTGCCAAGTATGAATATAAACATGAAGTGTAAGGTATTCTCAAGACATGATCCTCATAAAAATTAGATAAATCTATCATGCCAAAATAACAGTAAATAATGAATATCACAATTTACAGTAAGGAAATGTCCTCTATTTTTAATATTTAACTTCTATCCAAACTTGAAGATTTATGAAGGAACTACCAAAAATACTTATGCCAAAATTATAGGAACATTACCAAACCTCTACCATGTTCAGAAAAGCTTAATTACAGAGTTTCACAATTTATGGGAACCATTTACTCACTGAAATAATTAATTCAAATAATTCCTAATTTGCACATGTTGTGAAGTAGCCTTCTGATAACAATTTCCAAAAATTCTATAAAATTCACAGAGCTTCCTAGTGCTCTAAAATGTCCTATCACCAAGTTGCACATTTTTTCAGAGAGTTTTGGACTCTTAATTATATTTCTTAAGATTGAGACAAAATAGGTGCCTTGAAAAATGAAACACTAGATAAATTATTAAATAAATTGAACAAAAATTACCAGGGGTCAATATTATAATTATAAAGGCACCACCAAGATTTCATCTTCATCCAAGATCATTTGTGCATGTAAATACCTCTACAAGAAGTTTACCTAAAGGGGTTATGACCTAATATAGGGGGAATAAGTTCTCCTAAAATTCTTATAAAATTACCTAGGGCCTAATTACACCCTATGATCTTTATCCACCAAGTTCCATGACCACAAGAACATTTGACCCCATGTACTTCACAAGGTTCAAGAGCAACCCAAAGGTTAAAACTAGGATCCTAGGGCATATCCACCTCTACTCCACCCCATCTCACTCATGAATGTGTTGTAGGTGATCCTAAACCAGTGGACAAGGTTTCAACTCATGGTGATGAGTTCTGACCACCATACCCCAAGATAAACACCATGCCCTAACTTTGACCCAATTTGACCTAACTTGGGTTGATAGATTACCCAACCAAATCAGTCCCAATTGGGCTGAGATTTTTACCAGGGTCATGTGATGACCCTAAGAAGTACCCACCAAAATTTGGAGGGCATTGGAGATTATTTGACCCAATAATTAATTAATGTGTAAATTATGAAATTATTACAAAAAGCTTAGAAAAAGGTTCAACTAAAATTCCCATCTTTGGGTATGATGTGTGGGTAGGAGTAAATATTCTAGGTTTCAATTTTCAAGTCAATCCCATAACCTAATGAAAAGTTATTCAAGATAAGGTGGTTGTCCTACACTAGGGACCAGTCCCACAAAATGGACCTACAGGGAGCTACAGAACTCTTTTTGGGGTGAAATTAATTTTAAAACAAACTAGACTCCAATGTCTACAACCTTGGTGTTGACCACGTTTTCATTTGAGGGGTCCTAGTATTTCTAATAATTAAAACAAATCACTGCAGGAATAATTAATTAAACTAGAATTCTGCGTTCGACGAAATATGATCTGCTTTCGACGAACTATGTTCTGCGTTCGACGAACGCCATGCTTCAGTTCGACGAAATCTGATCCCCTGCCAGTTCAGCTAATAATCTCTCAGTTCGACAAACTCCAGATCCAGTTCGACGAACTCTAAGTTGCGTTCGACGAATTAATTCAGCTCGGCAAATTCATTCCGTTCGACGAACTCCGGGTTCCGTTCGACGAACTCTACTATTATTTCGTAAATTAATTTTGTTCGATGATCTCCGGGTTCCATTTGACGAACGTCGAGTTCAGTTCGATGAACTCACTATTATTTCGGTTATTCAATTCTGTTCGACGAATTAATGAAATAAGGATATAACCTAATCATTTACTCCGGATTCAGTTCGCTGAACTATTTCTGTACGATGAATTAATTCCGTTCGACGAATGCCGGATACAGCTCGACGAATTACTTCTACTCAGATCGACGAATTAATAGAATAAGAATACAACATAACATTTAAATCTACGGCAGATCCAATGGCTCTAAGTCATCGTCCCCGTTGAACAGAAGGCGCATGACAGCCCGTCCTGGGCTTCTTTGCGGGATGATTTCTCGGCCACCTGAGCCGCTTCTCGGCCAGCCAATGCCACCACCACCTCCATTTATGTGGTGGCCGATGATAGGGGGTGGTTGGCCAGCCGGAGGTGGTTGGAATCAGAGTTGTGAGGAGGGGAAAAAGAGCTCGAAACGAGCCCTTTTCGGAAGCACGATCCGATCCCAATTGATCTCGGACCAAGCCCCAAATTACGATAAGATCTAGCACTAAGGGAGAAGAGGCGGATCGGACCTGTGTGGAGGGGTGACTCCTTGCCGATTTCCTGTTGGCCATGGCCGACCTTGAAGCTTTGGCACCTATGCAATCTCCTATCCAGATGGGCTGACTCCTTCAGTTAGGTGGGGGAAAATGTTCCCCTCAGTCTAGTGATGGATATAAGAGGCTCAATTGGGGAGGGGAGGAGGTGTAACCTCCAATTTCCATGAAGGCCATTAATGGCGATTTTTGGTTTCTTATGGGAGGAAATGAATTGGGTCATCAATTAGGCCGGAAAAAGGGCTGAAACTTCTCCTCTCCTCAAGGGGAGATGAATGGTGCCATAAATTGGGTTTAGTTGGCCATGAATGCCATTCTCCTCCTCTTCCTCTCTCCGCCATTTTTGGGGGAAATGAAGCTTTCTTCTCCTTGCTGAAATCCTTCAAATTGAATGGTCAACTCAGCAACATTCAATCCCCCTTAGGTGGTGGACCACACCAATTGGGTCTAGCGCAAGTGTGTTGGGTTCAATTTGGGTAAAGTAGGTCATTTTGACCTAAATTTAGGCTAAGGTTGACTTTGGTCAAATTGACCACCACAATGGGTGGGTTGTGACCCATTTGACTCCTTTGTGAGTTAGGAAGGCTTAGGTGGAGTAAATTTGGCAAGGTGAGGGTGAATTGCCCCTTAATATGACACTTTGACCAAATTAGGGCTAGAGTTGACTTAGGGTAAATTGGGCAATTTAGAGGTCCCATGATGGGGCTTTTGGTCCATTAGGTTCCTAATAAACCTATAAGGTTAGGGGCAAGGTCAAATTGGCATGGTGGAGGCCAATTGACCCTAATTAGGCTACTTTGACCAATTTAAGGTTAGGGTTGACTTTAGTCAATTGGCCTCTTTTGTTGACCCTAATGGGTCCTTGATGCTCTAAGGGACCCTCCAAAGGGTTTGGTGTGCCATGGTGGGGTCAAAGGATCAAGGTGAGGCCCTTAATTCCAAACCTATGCTTGTTAACTAGAAATTGCTATTTGCAGAACAAGGTGCTCTTCCCCTTCAAGCCTAAGGCCTAGTGATCTCTTCAAGCTTCCTAGGGTTTTGTCATGACCAAGTCATGACAAAACCACTCTAGGGGTCTAGTTGTTGGGGGATGTTTCAAATCCCAATAAACTAAAATAATAATTTCGTCCTCGAAATTCAGGTTAGGCCTGCGGGGTTTCTACCGCAAGTGATTGTATGTAACATCCCATAAGAGACTAATTATGCCTGAAGCAAAAAGCTCCGGATACTTCTGCTGCATCAGTTCTAGTGGCTCCCTGATAAGCTTCTCCTATCCATGATTTCTCCACAGGACCTTGACCAGCGAGACCTCCTTGCGCCGCAAGACTCGCACCTCAGTGTCGTCTATCCGGACCAGCTCCAGGTGAATTAATCGATCGGAGGTTACCGGGCCACCTATAGTAGAAATTCGCTGCTCTGGACGTAGTAGAGCTCTCCTAAAGGAGGATACATGGAAGACATCGTACAATCCCGCTAACTCCGACGGCAACTCCAGTCTATAAGCCAACGGGTTGATCCACTCAGGGATCCTATAGAGCCCCATTTATCTTAGACTGAGCTTCTTCTGCCTGCAAACCCACGAGACTCCCTGCATCGGATGTATCTTTCGGCACACCCGGGCTCCAACCTGGAACTCTACCTGATGATACTACACATCGCAATACCTAATCTGGCTGCTCTGGGTCTCCAACATTCTAACTCAAATCACTCTCACCTGGGTATCTATGCCCTCCATAAATTCCGAGCCGAGTGCCTTGGGATCCTCATCCTGGACCCAAGACAGTGGAGTCTTATGCCTCCATCCCTCTGAGGGTGGAAATCTATGCTAAACGTTAACCAAGAGCTGAGATAAGCCTGGACTGATCTCCACTCTTGGACATAAACTGTTCATCCCGATCCGACATGATCATCCTGATCACACCACGATAATGGAAAAACTACACAACAAATCCCATTAAACACCAACGGGAGCATCCTTCCAGCCTGGGGTGCCCCTAGCTACCTTGGTCAATTTATCTTCGATGTTCCAAATAAAACTGGGTCCGGAGTGGGGATGTGGTAACCTGTGTATGAAATCCATGATTATATCCTCGAACTCCACTCTAACATGGGTAGTGACAATAGTTGTTCCCCAAAGGCTCTTACACTTGGCCTTCACAAATTGACAAGCCTCACGGTGCATCACAAAACTTATGTTGTCTTTCCTCATTTTGGGGAAATATACATTCCGCAATACACCATTTTTCGGTGACTATATTTCTCATTTATGTGGGTAGGCATCGACTCTATAAAAACTTCTCTACACAATCAGCTTCTTATTCCTACGAGTACGCTCGAGTCATCAACAAAATTAACTTTATGATTTTATTCAATTCTTATCATTTAATGGGACTGATAGCATCATCAAGCATCCCAATCATTTTTTATTCATAAAGTATACGGGTAAAATCTTTTGAAACCCTAAGGTTTTTTGCAAGTCAATTTCATCAAAGAAATGTCATCATGTTTATTTATCCAAATTCCTATTACTTAACCTATGTTAGTCTTGATCACTTTCGGATGGTCCAAAGTAAGATAAACTTAGATCGTTCTTATCATAGTAACCTCAATCATTAGATTCTAATTCCAATAAGTCATCGTCTAAGATCTCGGGTTATTTATCGTCAAAGCTCCCAAGGTATAAGGGTTATTATTGTAGTTAAAAATTTCTACCATGACAGGGCGTGATTTATAATGAATCATATGTTAATCACTTCCAAAAGCCCCAAACTACCAGAACTTTCAAATATAACTAAAGCTTGCACGACCTAATTTCAGTTCCAAACTTCCAGAAAGGCATCTGCATCCCTAAGTGACTAAACCTATCAACTTTACATTTCTAATGTTTCAACTAAGGTCAAGTCATTGCTCTATCTACGATGTCCTTCCATTGTCTTGGTAATACTTCAGATCATCATTCCAGACCTACTGTTACACCATCTCATCTTTTCCTGTGTAACGTTGAATAAGATCGACCTCAAAATCACTATGTTTACGACGCAACATCTTCTAAATTAGATTCAAAGGAAACCCAAGTCAGTCATTAATTTGCCCAATAAACAAAAGGTAAGCCCCAATAAACAAAAGATAAGCCCCAATAAACAAAAGATAAGCCACTATCTATTTTGGGCTAAGTATCTTTGATATCGCCATGTTATATTCGTTCCAAGTATGCAAACAATCCTTAGGGCACACAACCTTAGACTTGGGGTTCTATCTTGAGAGTTGTTGGTATACTCCATACATTAAACTCTTCAAGGTCCCCTTTACGATAACCTTATCAGGGTCAACATGTGTTCCAATCCCAAACGGGTCTCTTCTGAACTTGAATTCTTATCCGACCCTCGGTGTTTGTTGTGGTGGTTTTCTTAATATAATCATGTCACTGATACGAGGGTTAGATCTACGAGTCCCATACCATTCTGCTTATGTGTCAATCTCTCTTTCTCTAGCCTCTTTGGGGTATTCTCGTACCTTCACAAAAATTATACCTATGGTTTATTTCAGACTAGGGCAAGGTATAGGTATAAATTGTCATGGTAAGTGTCCTAGTGGAGTTTAAATCTAACTCATTGACTAAAGGAATGTCTAAATAGATCTTTGTAGACAAAGGTATTCCCTGCTGGGGGCAGGGTTCGCCGCAGGCTACAAAAGAAAACTTGACAAAAAGATTCAGTTAAAAGTGGACTCTTTCATGTGATTTTCCCATATGGGCACACCATTGCTTCCGCTGCTTGGTTTGTCCTCAAACTAAACTCACGCGGGGTGGCCCAGGGTTTGTGGACTTCTTTTCTTCAAATCGAGGTTCGCTCTCATACCACTTTGTAAGACCCCATTTTTTTTCTTTCAAAAACCCAGGTCTTATGCCCAAAACCGCCGCTTTGCGGTGACACCATCACTCGGGAAGGTCGCCACTACAAAATGCCGATCCATCCAGCCATATCGATCACAGAAGAAGAAAAGTATATTTGAAAATATAGAAAAGCTCATGTCCACATCACAGGAAATATATAAAACCATAAATGGTTGTTGGGATCATTGCCCACAATGTCTTAGATTTGGAGAAGTCCATTCTTAAGTCAAAGATATATCTCAGAATGTATTTGATATACTCTCTAGAATCAATGTGCAGGAGATCAGGTCAGGCAAAATGCTCATGGAATTCATCCAAGTTCACAAGCGTCGAGACATCATACATCGCTCGACGCCGGTGACTCAGAAGCGTTGACTCATGTCTACTGCTCAAATAGACAAGGTCGTCGCTGAAGTTATGAGACCAAGTTTGGAAGCGTCGAGCCAAGTTATATCTCTCGACGCCGTGGAAAGAGAAGTGTCGACTAATCTTCAGTCAGCTCAGCGCAAACAAGAAAAGTCGAGATATGAAGGCATAGTTAAGAAGCGTCGAGTCTCTGCACGTTGCTCGACGTCTACAGATAAAAAAAGCGTCGACTAAGTGATGATTGCTCAACGCCTAAGAAGGAGGAGTCGAGAGCTTTAGTCTAAGAAGTATGCGTCGAGTGTCTACATATCGCTCGACGCCTAATTGAAAAAGCGTCGACAGAGATGCTCAGTGCTCAACGCCTCTTCTACAGATACTCTGAGCTGAGAAATTTTTTCTACAGCTAGCTGAGCCTTTGTTTCTTTTGAAGACATTGAAGACCGTTGAAGACTTAGCATCGTGCTGACGTGGAGGAGTATAACAGACGTTGCAGATGGCTGGCTATAAATAGAAGGCATGACCTATGGGTTAAGCAGTCAAGTTTTTTTATCTTTCGAAAGCCATTATCATCTCCATCAGTTTGAGGGAAAGTTTGATCAAGAATCTGAAGAAGTCGTCTTCCCTTTCAGAACCAATCTAACTTGAAGATTTCATTCAGCAATCTGGTGCTGATACATCTTTCTGAAAGAAGAAGACCAAGAAGGAAGAATTTGTCTTCCTAGAAAGAAGAACAGTCATCACAGCCTGTCGAATCAAGAGGATCATTTGCTGTTGCTGTTCTATTGAAGTTTTCTGTCTGATCATTCAGGAAGATCAAGAAGACTCAACCATCTGAAGAATCTGAGTCTAAGTATTGTTATTTTCTTTATCAATTTCTGTAGGATCTGAGTTGTCAGATCTGAGTGTAGGATCTGTCAAGGATCTGAGTTGTAAGATCAGGTGTGATCTGAGTTGTAGGATTCAGGGGTGAATCTGAGCTGTAGGCCTAGTTATAAAGGCTGAGGTAGGATCTGTGAGATCTGAGTTTGTAAGATCTGCTGAGATCTGAGAGAGTAAGATCTATGAGATCTGAGTCTGTAAGATCTGTTGTGATCTGAGCTGTAAGACCTGTTTGTGGTCTGAGATTTGGAGGAGATATAAACCCTATCTAGCACACTGCTAGAAGGGGAGAAGAGGGAAAGTGGATTACTCAATATAAGGGGAACCACTATAAAATTCGGTGTGTCTTTTCTGTGTGTGTTCTTGTTCTTGAAAGCTCTGATCAGTTTCATTTTGGTAATAATCAAGAACTGCAATAGTTTTTAAATAACCTATTCACCCCCCCCCCCCTCTAGGTGATTAGCTACCATTAATTAAAGTCTTTCAAGTGGTATCAGAGGATTGGTTGTTCAAGAAAAGGTTTAGCAGCCTGAACAATATCTTCTAAGTGTAGATTTCTGAAGTCGTGATGGCTAATACAGAAGGAAGCAAAGAATTCACATCTATGAAACTACCAATTTGCAGAAAAGAAAACTTTGGGATTTGGAAGGAAAGGGTCAGACTTTTCATGGAAGCCTCTGATACTAGGATATACATAACTGTTCTAGAGGGACCTTTTGTTCCTATGAAAGTTTCATTTACAGATGGAAGTATTAAGACTCATAAAACTTATTCAGAGATGACCAAAGATGAAGTGATTCTGGCCTCCATGGATAAGAGAGCTCAGAACATCATTGTTAGTGCTATTGAGAATTCAACTTTCCAAAACTTAGTCCATTGCAAAACAGCCAAAGAAATGTGGGAATCTATCATTGTCTATATGGAAGATACTGAAGAAGTCAGAGATGACAAAATTCACTTCTAAATCAGCAATATTAAGCCTTCAGACAAGATAAGAAAGATTCAATAGCAGTCTGCTATGAAAGATTCTTCAAAATTGTAAATGGTCTAAAAACTTATGGAAGAACTTTCACAGATTATGAGCTGAATGATAAATTCTTAAGATCACTGAATAAAGAATGGGATATCAAGATCCGTGCAATCAGAGAAATGGGAAATCTGGGAAACATTCAGCCACAAAATTTATATGGGAAACTCTTGTCCCATGAACTTCATCTGAATACCAGAAAAGCTGAGGAAGGACACAACAGGGAAAATCCTATTTCTCTGAAAGCAGAAAGTTGCAAGAAAAGCAAAGAAAGAATGTCATTATCCCCCAGGATACCTTTTGAATCAGAAGAATCAGAAACCAGTAATTCTGATTCTGAAATATCAGATGGTGAACTGGCACTCTTCACCAAACAGCTAAAAAGGATGTTGAGAAGAAAACAACACTGGAAATCTAGACCCTCTCAGTCATCCAGATCTAAGAAGCACTCAAATTCTTCAGAGGGATTCAAACAAGACTCCAAGAAGGACAGGTACAACTCTAAACACAATAAAATTAATTCAGAAGAAATTGTATGTTTTGGTTGCAGGAAATTAGGACACATGATTGCTGACTGTCCTTCAAAGAGAAAGAACAACAAGAAATCTGATGAAAGGAGGCACAAAGACAAGAGACATGAGAAGAGTCTAATAGCCAAGAAGGGCAAAGTCACTCTTAGTGACAGTGAATCTCAGTCATCAGACTCAGATAGCGAGGAGGCACTCATAGCTCTGATGGCTGCCAATGAAAGTGAAGACAGTCTAAATCATAGATCTATAATAAGAGCCCCACTATCAAGGTCTGATAGTGAAGAGGATGAAGAAGAAAATGCAGGACTCATAGCACTGAGTGATCAAGAAGATCAGGAGACAACTACTGATATAAAGGTACTTGATAAAACTCCTCTATCTGATTCTGATTCTGAACTTGAAATAGATTCATTCTCTTCTGATGAAAATGACTCACAATCTAAACTTCATGTAGATGAAATTATTGGGAAATATCAAGTACTTCTTAAATCACTTAAAAAGAGCAAAAGACATAATAAAAGATTACAAAAAGAAATATCTGATTTAAAGCAAACTAATTCCCAAAGCTCTGAGCCAGCTGAGAGGCTGAATCAGACAAGCAAAGAACTTAGCAAACTAAAAGTCATGTCTATTATTCACATACAGACTCTGTGCACTAAGGAAAAGTTAATAAAAGAACTTGAATCAAAACTCCTAGCAGAAAGGAAACTTGTAGCAAAGTTCTCTAAACCACAAACTATCCTTCCTATAATAGACACATTTTCTGCACAATACAGATCTGGCATAGGATATGATAGGAATGTAGATAATAACCCTAAAAGTAATGACAAGGCACCTATGCAACCTATAAAATTTAACAAAGCCATGCCTATCACAAATAAGCATGATCAAAAAGGTGTGCATAAGTTTTATAAGGGTGAATGTTCTAATAACAAAGATGATTCAATTCAACCAAGTAACAATAATGCCAAATCTCTATGCAAAGAAAAAGTATTAACTCATCATGACTCCTTTGTATTTAAAGCAAACACAAAATCCAAAAGAAAGGAACTAAGACCTGAAGTGAAAACCACTGCTGTCAAGAAAACAGAACCAGTAAAGTTACTAAAACAACTTACATAGCTCCTTTGAATAAGGCTATTAAGCAAAATATAAGTCAACATAAAGAAGTAAGAAGACCTCCAAGGAGATATAACAGATATGAATGCTGGTGCTGTGGAAGGGTTGGACATTTTGCTCTTGACTGTTGGTTCAATCCAACTGTTCCAAGATTCAACTCTGGGAGACCAGTACTCAGACCTACGGCAACTCTCACAGCACCAAGGATTATTCAACAACTAAATGTTATAGCTCATACTAACAAGGTTCTAGGACCCAACTTGGTGTGGGCTCCTAAGAAAAGGTAATTTCTTTTTGCAGGGTTGTCCAAAGACCAATCAACTTCCAATCTGGTACTTGGACAGTGGGTACTCTATGCACATGACAGGAACAAAAAGTCTGCTGAATGATTACACTCCTGTGAGGAATGGACCAAAGGTTATCTTTGGAGGGTCTGAAAAAGGTAAAACTAAAGGTTATGGTAATATCACAAATGGAATTGTCACCATCACCAAAGTTGCTCATGTTGATGGATTGCAACACAATCTCATCAGCATAAGTCAATTGTGTGATATTGGGTATGACATTTCATTCCACAAGGATGAGTGCCTGATTAAGAAAGAGAATGAGATAATTCTCTCAGGCACTAGGAGTGGCAACATTTACTGCTTAAACTTTATATGTTCTGATCAAGTTAATTCCATATGCTTAGTAGCAGAAAATAAAGTTTCTAGTATTGTTCAATGTCATAAAAGGTTAGCTCACATAAACTATAAGACTATAAATATGCTTATTTCAAAAGACCTAGTGAGAGCTGGGCCTAAGTGGAAGTGTGTGCAGGAGGGTCCATGCCATGTTTGTCAAATGGGTAAGCAGACCAAGTCATCCTTCAAACCAATAGGTGAGAAGGATTCCATTAGATGTCTATACCTACTTCACATGGATCTATTTGGACCAATGTCAATCCATAGCTTAGGAGGAAAGTCATACACCTTTGTTATTTGTTGATGATTATTCCAGATTCACATGGGTATTCTTCCTTAAACATAAGTCAGACACTTTAGAAATATTTACCAGTTTTGTTAGGCAAATCACCAATGAAATGGGAAATCCTGTAGCCAAAATTAGAAGTGATCATGGGACTGAATTTCAGTCAGGTGCAATGACCAAATTTTGTGAAAATCAAGGCATTTCTCAAGAGTTCTCATCTCCTAGAACTCCCCAACAAAATGGGATTGCTGAGAGAAGAAATAGAACCCTTATTGAAGCTAGCAGGAGTATGCTAAGTGATTCTTCTCTTCCTGAGTATTTCTGGGCTGAAGCTGTAAACACAGCATGCCATGTGCATAATAGGGCTCTTATAAACAAAAGACTGGATAAGACCCCATATGAGCTGTTGAAAGGTAGAAAACCCACTTTAGCCTATTTCAAAATATTTGGTAGTAAATGCTTTGTATTAAATAATGGAAAGCACCATCTCACTAAATTTGCTGAAAAAGCACATGAGACAATTTTTGTTGGGTATAGCTCTCAAAGTAGAGCCTATAGAATTTTCAACAAAAAGTCTAATAGGATAGAAGAATCTATACATGTTGTATTTGATGAAACCAGCCTTATTTATAAGGATCTGGGAAGTTTATCTAGTTGTGCAGGTTCTACACAGAAATTGAAGGAGATGAATATCAATGAACAGCACAATGAGGATAATGAAGAAACTAATGAGACTATAATTGTAACTAGAGAGGATGAACCTCAAGCAGAAGACAATTATGAAGAACCTATTGCTGTTGAAGAACCACTACATCCAAAACCTCTAGAAGAACCTACTCAAACAGGTGCACCAGAATCTCAAAGGGAAAATGAAAGGTGGAGAAATGCAACCAAACATCTGAAGGATCATCCAAAAGAACAGATCATAGGAAATCCAAATGATGGTGTGCAAACTAGAAGAGGAAACTCAATACATGAGGCCTTACATCACAGCTTTCTATCCAAAATAGAGCCTAAGAAGTTTGATGAAGCCAATAAGGACACCTCATGGATATTAGCCATGCAAGAAGAGCTAAATCAATTTGAAAGGTGCAAAGTCTGGATATTGGTTCCAAGACCAAAGAAACACAAAGTCATAGGGACCAAATGGGTATTCAGGAATAAGCTGGATGAGAATGGTGTGATTATCAAAAACAAAGCAAGGTTGGTTGCCCAAGGATATAGATAGGAGGAAGGCATAAACTTTGATCAAGTGTTTGCTCCTGTAGCAAGATTGGAGGCAATCAGATTATTCCTGGCATTTGCAGCACACACTGGATTCATAGTCTATCAAATGGATGTAAAGTCAGCATTCCTAAATGGAACAATATTGGAGGAAGTATATGTTGAACAACCCCCAGGTTTTATTGACTCTACTCATCCAAATCATGTCTATCTATTATTAAAAGCATTGTATGGTCTGAAACAGGCACCTAGAGCCTGGTATGAGACATTATCTAGATTTCTTATTGAGAACAAATTCTCAAGAGGAAAGATAGACAAGACATTGTTTCTTAGGATAGTTAAAGGTCACATTATTCTAATACAAATATATGTAGATGATATAATATTTGGCTCTACTGATAATAACCTTTGCAAAAGGTTTGCAAACCTTATGCAAGGGAAATTTGAAATGAGCAGCATGGGTGAGCTTAAATACTTCTTAGGACTCCAAGTGAAACAGTCTGAGGAAGGAATTTTTATTTCTCAGACCAAGTACACAAAAGAGATTATCAAGAAGTTTGGAATAGAAAATTCCACTGTCATGAAGACACCAATGACAGCAAATATGTCACTGGACAAGGATGAAAAAGGGAAACCTATTGATGAAATCTTGTACAGAGGCATCATTGGCTCATTGCTCTACCTAACTGCTAGCAGGCCAGACATTATGTTCTCAACATGTGTGTGTGCTAGATATCAAGTGAACCCTAAAGAATCTCACTACACTGCTGTCAAAAGAATTCTGAGATATCTGAAGGGCACTCTTAATCTTGGCCTTTGGTATCCTAGAAGCAATGACTTTGAACTAATTGGCTTTTCAGATGCTGATTTTGCGGGATGCAAGGAGGATAGAAAAAGTACATCAGGAACATGTCAATTCCTTGGCAAAAGACTAATATCTTGGAGTAGCAGGAAGCAGACTAGTGTGGCTATTTCTACAGCAGAATCTGAGTACATCTCAGCTAGAAACTACTGTGCTCAGCTACTATGGATTCAACACCAACTCCAAGATTATAAAGTTCAGCTAAGTAAATCTCCTCTATATTGTGATTCAACTAGTGCCATTGCTATAGCTAATAATCCTGTATCTCATAGCACAACTAAGAACATAGAAATTAGATACCATTTCATTAGAGAACATGTAGAAAATGGAGATATCTCAATTGAATATGTCCCCACTGACAAACAGGTTGCTGACATATTTACTAAACCCTTGGATGAAACAAAATTCAATAACTTTAAAATTGAGTTAGGTATGTTAAAAATGGATTAAAGTTGTATTGAATTAAATAAATGAAAATAATGATTGAGTCCTAAAAGGTGAGTGGAGAAGTTATCTGGCGTCGAAAGAAGTTACCTGGCGTCGAGAAGATTTCTGGCGTCGAGAAGATACCTGGCGTCGACTGAAGATATATGGCATCGAGCTATCTCAACGCTTGTGCGAGCATAGCTAGGCCGTCTCGACAGGGTAAATTTGAACCATTAGATCAATCTTGTCAAACAAGTTCAGCGCGCGGCTATTCATCTTATTGAATTAGAACTTCTATAAATAGGGAAGACACTTCGTTAGTGCATGTGCCCTAGTTCTTTCAGTTCGAAATTGGCAACCCTAGAAAATTTCTCCATCAATTCTTTCTCTCTTCGATCATCAACCACAATTCCTCCCAAAAGCAGTGATTATCTTTATGAAGGAAGCGAGCTTGTTCGAAATGGATTTCAATCAGCTCCAGTAGGAATCAAGTCAACCATCGAATTAATCTACAAAGCAGGACTGGAATTTGTGCTATCTGAATCGACTCTTATCTGGAAACGAGAGGTATTAGAGCTTTACTCCAATATAGTAATAGACTCCGTCAATTCAAAGCTTAAGACCAGTTTGAATGGTAAGAAGATTAAGATCACTCCATCAAGACTTGCTAAGGCACTAGAACTGCCTAGGTTAAGAAGCAATGAAGAAGAAGAAGGTTTCTTCAAGCTCATCAAGCTCATCCTCTTCCAAAAGAAAATCTAAATCCTCTCCAATTCATGATCCTAACCTCACAACATCTGAAGAAGAAGAAGGGAACAATCCAAGGGACAGTTCTCCTGACACACCAAAGGATGAGAATGAGAAAGAAAAGGATGAGAGTGAGAAAGGAGAAGAAGAGAGAGGAAGTCATCTTGCATCCCCTGCTAGACTTGAAGGGATTTTTCAAAATGAGAGAGAGGATCAAGATGAGATTCCTGCTCAGTATAATTCTGAAATGAGCAAAGCAGCAGTTGAGGAGGAGGCACAGGATGAGATCCCTGCTCAAGACAAAATTGATCTGATCAATGCAGAGATTGAGGGGGGGCCTCAAGATGAATTTCCAGCTCAAGAGAATGTACCATTTGAGGGGGAGTCTCAGGCTGAGATCCCTGCTAAAGTAAACTCTGTAGCTGATGCTATGGATGTAGAAGGAGAGCCTGAAGCAACAAAGAAACCTGTTGAGAAGGTAATCAAGATAGAATCCTCTAGCTCCCATATGAGCCAGAGAAATGACTCTTTCATGAGAGAAGAAAGCAGTAGAGGTGTTGAAATGGAAAAGGAAATCAATGTGGAACTTAGTCCTATTCTACCTCAGTTGGAGGTGTTGCTTAATAATCAAAGAAGATTATTAGAACAGTATATTGAGGATAATAATACAAAAATGAAAAATGAAGTAGATTTCCAAATGAAATTGGTTAGATTTGAAGTCAATCATCAGATGACTGCTTTGAGAAAAGAAATGGTAAAGTTTTTCAAAAGAGCTGGTGCTTCAGTAGATTATACAACTGAACAACTTGATGCAATCAAAGAGACATCAAAGGTTCTTAAAGAGTCACAAGCAGGAATCACAAAGACAGTGGATGATTTTCAGATAAATCAAGGAATTCTAAGTAATAACATGCAAGTTCTGTATAAAGAACAGGTTGCACAAGTCCTTACAGGTACAAATAAGATTGAAGCTAGACTGCAACATCAGAATACTGATATTTTGGCTAAAATTGATGAGAGCTCCACAGTTCTAAAAGATCAAGCAAAGTTGCATGCAGATACAATAGATGACCATCTCTTTAAGGTAAAGAAAACCATTGAAAGTGGAATTAATCACTTGATAGGTCAAGTCAGGTTTCAGAAAAATGTTATAAGAGATCATATTGTTGAAGAATTCCTAAAGGGGGAGAGGTCAATGATTCAAGCAAGCTCTGAGCATGCTGTGTGGACCTCAAACTCTATAAGAGAAATTTTAGGATATCCTCCCATTGATTATGAGAATGATCAAGTCTCTGAGACCAGGCCGGCTTCTCTTACTCAAGTCCAAAAGCAAATTGCTAAAATGTATAGTCCTGAGAATAAAAGTAAAAGAGAAATCTTTACTAGTGAGCAAGTAGAATCCAGTAAAAGAAAGTTCAGAGAAGAGGTTCAATCAAGGGTTGATTTTGAACATTGGTCTCCCTCTTCCAGAGAATTGATTCTGACAGCATGGGAAGCTGTGAAAGGTAATCCAGAGGAAAGAGGAAAGTGGTATTCTGAAGCTGAATGGTTGAAGCATAGGGATCAAGAGGAACTGAAGATCAAATTCAAGGCTGACAAAATGGCTGGGAAGGTTTAGGCAGGTGATAAAGAGCCAATCAGATACTTTCCAAAACCATTTGGCTATTTCAAGAGAAGAAAAGAAGTTGCTGAAGCATTTTCCAAAAGAGCCAAAAGAGGAATAGAATTCAAGGATCCTGAACAGATTTAGGATTTTAATTTTTACTAAGTATTTTCAGAAGAATATAATTGATATATCTTTGAACAATCTTGATGAATTTCTAATGCTAACTATCTTTCATGATCATATATATATATATATGCCTGTGATGTGATTCTTTCTCTCTTCATGACATGTCTTATTCTGAATTGCTTGGGTTTTTGTGCTTATATTAGGAATCATGTCTGAAATAATTTATGTGGATAGAATGTTTTGGTAATCCAATTTTATAAGGAATTATACTACTTATTTTGATTACCTGTATAGAAATTAGAAAATATTGATTATCTTTGAAAAGAGGGATATATCATTGACTGAGATTATGACTTCTTCAAATAGGAGGAGATTGTTGGGATCATTGCCCACAATGTCTTAGATTTGGAGAAGTCCATTCTTAAGTCAAAGATATATCTCAGAATGTATTTGATATACTCTCAGAATCAATGTGCAGGAGATTAGGTCAGGCAAAATGCTCATGGAATTCATCCAAGTTCACAAGCATCGATACATCATACATCGCTCGACGCAGGTGACCCAGAAGCGTTGACTCATGTCTACTGCTCAAATAGATAAGGTCGTCGCTGAAGTTATGAGACCAAGTTTGGAAGCGTCGAGCCAAGTTATATCTCTCGACGCCATGGAAAGAGAAGTGTCGACTAATCTTCAGTCATCTCAGCGCAAACAAGAAAGTCGAGATATGAAGGCATAGTTAAGAAGCGTCGAGTCTCTGCACGTTGCTCGACGTCTACAGATAAAAAAAGTGTCGACTAAGTGATGATTGCTCAACGCCTAAGAAGGAGTCGAGAGCTTCAGTCTAAGAAGTATGCGTCGAGTGTCTACATATCGCTCGACGCCTAATTGAAAAAGCGTCGACAGAGATGCTCAATGCTCAACGCCTCTTCTACAGATACTCCGAGCTGAGAAATTTCTTCTACAGCTAGCTGAGCCTTTGTTTCTTTTGAATACATTGAAGACCGTTGAAGACTTAGCGTCGTGCTGACGTGGAGGAGCGTAACAGACGTTGCAGATGGCAGGCTATAAATAGAAGGCATGACCTATGGGTTAAGCAGTCAAGTTTTTTTTATCTTTTGAAAGCCATTATCATCTCCATCAGTTTGAGGGAAAGTTTGATCAAGAATCTGAAGAAGTCGTCTTCCCTTTCAGAACCAATCTAACTTGAAGATTTCATTCAGCAATCTGGTGCTGATACATCTTTCTGAAAGAAGAAGACCAAGAAGGAAGAATTTGTCTTCCTAGAAAGAAGAACAGTCATCACAGCCTGTCGAATCAAGAGGATCAATTGTTGCTGCTGTTCTATTGAAGTTTTCTGTCTGATCATTCAGGCAGATCAAGAAGACTCAACCATCTGAAGAATCTGAGTCTAAGTATTGTTATTTTCTTTATCAATTTCTGTAGGATCTGAGTTGTCAGATCTGAGTGTAGGATCTGTCAAGAATCTGAGTTGTAAGATCAGGTGTGATCTGAGTTGTAGGATTCAGGGGTGAATCTGAGCTGTAGGCCTAGTTATAAAGGCTGAGGTAGGATCTGTGAGATCTGAGTTTGTAAGATCTGCTGAGATCTGAGAGAGTAAGATATGTGAGATCTGAGTCTGTAAGATTTGTTGTGATCTGAGCTGTAAGACCTGTTTGTGGTCTGAGATCTGGAGGAGATATAAACCCTATCTAGCACACTGCTAGAAGGGGAGAAGGGGGAAAGTGGATTACCCAAGATAAGGGGAACCAATATAAAATTCTGTGTGTCTTTTCTGTGTGTGTTCTTGTTCTTGAAAGCTCTGATCAGTTTCATTTTGGTAATAATCAAGAATTGCAATAGTTTTTAAATAACCTATTCACCGCCCCCCCCCCCCCCCCTCTAGGTGATTAGCTACCCTTAATTAAAGTCTTTCAATGGTAAATGTCCACAGAGAGTAACTGAAATAAAAAGATAACAATAATAAAGGGCTCATGCCCTGCACATCATATCCTCACTACAAGGTTACTCGCGGAAGCTAACTACCAATCACTCACTGATCCTGGATCTGGTGCTCCTGTACTAGACTGGCCCACCTCTGTATGCATCGGCCTCTAGTGCTGCAGCATCTCCTCGGTCCCCTAAAATGATATGGTCCACTGACCGTTAGTCAAAAAGACTAAGCCAATACCCCACCCTCCCCCGGTGACTCCTAGGCACCGAGTGGGAAGGATGAAGCGGAGGACAACAAGGGGTATAACAATAGCAGATGACATGGGTACATGGATTGTCTACACTACACATGTATACATATATAATTGAAGCAGTAAAAGGGCATAGTAAGAGCAGGTAAAGGATAAGTAAAGAACAGTAAGTAAATACAAGTATATAATATAAAATTAACCATTGATTTATAGGAATGCCCATACAAACCTATAGATCAAGGGGTGTTTAGCAAGGACTATCGTATAAGAAGTCCCATAACTGACTTATACGATAGGGGTAGGGGTTGAAATGCAATGTTTATGCCATGACATGCAAGGTATGTTGTTATATGTTATGTTCATACAAGTGCAACTCACGCATTTCGACTCTATGCGCACAGACCTTTAGTTCCCCCTTTTTGGAGCTAGCAAGACTCCCAGGATACTCCCGTAGTGGAAAATGGAAGTGGTGGGTTAGGCCTCGCCCACCTCTAGGTTGGTATTCACACTACCTAACCTAGACCTATCGTTCTCCTCAACGCAAAACCACGGAGCATCTGCGTACTCTTACTGGCTGGACAACCAGACTTTTATGACCAAGTGCAAATTCCACACTTGCTGAGTCAACGTATTGACGTCGGTGTGAATGACCGTCCAATACCGAAGACCCACCACCTTCATGCACATACAAACATGTTCTACTATATCCCGAGCTATTAACTCACCGACTAATCCTCCCTGCACAACAAACATTACTGAGCCACAAGCTCACCGGACTAACTAGTCCGCTGCTTCAACTACCGAGCCTACCGCTCGTACAACCAAACCAACTAACCTCCGGTAACCACGGGGTGTGGGTGTGTGTATTTTTAAGTTAATCTTGTACAACATCTTACTCCTATAGTTTTTGGTTAATCTTGGACTTCCCGAGGATTACCCTGTAAGGGGCTCGCTACGGTACTAGGAACCACAATGGGATGACACCTCAAGGCTCCCTTTCTCAAGAAACTTAATGTTATTGGTAGCTACCCGTAAGATTACCCTTCTTGTCATTTCTCTTGAATTACTCTACGTATTTTATGACCTTCTAAGGGGAAAGACGATCCTTCGTCAATCACGAGTACAACTTTACCCTTAACTCACCAAGCACACCCTCATCACCTAAACTCCTTTTGGTGACCTTCAATCTCTTCAACCTGTCCATGTACACCAACTACATGCCACTTCCACTTGGAAGTCCCCTAAATATCCAAATTTCACATTTTTACTATACGCAGACCAAACTAACTATTTGAAGCTTATAAGTAGAGATACTTCAAATATTCATCCAACTTACTCAAGATATTTACTGGAGGGCTATCATGACATTATAAGACTAACTCCAGAGATTCATAATTTTCCTCAACATTTTAGCATTTATTTAAATTTCTCCAATATTTGCCAAGTATGAATATGAACTTGAAGTGTAAGGTATTCTCAAGACATGATCCTCATAAAATTTATATAAATCTATCATGCCAAAATAATAGTAAATAATGAATATCACAATTTTACAGTAAGGAAATGTCCTCTATTTTTAATATTTAACTTCTATCCAAACTTGAAGATTTATGAAGGAACTACCAAAACTACTTGTGCCAAAATTATAGGAAAATTACCAGACCTCTATCATGTTCAGAAAAGTTTAATTACAGAGTTTCACAATTTATGGGAATCATTTACTCACTGAAATAATTAATCCAATTAATTACTAATATGCACATGTTGTGAAGTAGCCTTCTAATAAAAATGTCCAAAAATTCTATAAAAATTCACAGATCTTCCTAGTGCTCTAAAATGTCCTATCACCAAGTCGCACATTTTTCCAAAGAGTTTTGGACCCTTAATTATATTTCTTAAGATTGAGACAAAATATGTTCCTTGAAAATGAAACACTAGGTAAATCATTAAATAAATTGAACAAAAATTACCATGGGTCAATATTATGATTATAAAGGCACCACCAAGATTTCATCTTCATCCAAGATCATTTGTGCATGTAAATATCTCTTACAAGAAGTTTACCTAAAGGGGTTATGACCTAATATAGGGGGAATAAATTCTTCTAAAATTCTTATAAAATTACCTAGGTCCTAGTTACACCCTATGAACTTTATCCACCAAGTTCCATTACCATACAAGAACATTTGACCCCATGTCCTTCACAAGGTTCAAGAGCAACCCTAAGGCTAAAACTAGGGTCCTAGGGCATATCCACCTCTACTCCACCCTATCTCACTCATGAAAGTGTTTTAGGTGATCCTAAACTACTGGACAAGGTTTCAACTCATGGTGATGAGTTCTGACCACCATACCCCAATATAAACACCATGCCCTAACTTTGACCCAATTTGACCTAACTTGGGTTGACAAATTTCCCAACCAAATCAGTCCCAATTAGGCTGAGATTTTTAACAGGGTCATGTGATGACCCTAAGAAGTACCCACCCAAATTTGGAGGGCATTGTAGGTCATTTGACCCAATAATTAATTAATGTGTGAATTATGAAATTATAACAAAAACCTTAGAAAAAGGTTCTCCTAAAATTCTCATCTTTGGGTATGATGTGTGGGTAGGAGTAAATATCCTAGGTTTCAGTTTTCAAGTCAATCCCATAACCCAATCAAAAGTTATTCAAGATAAGGTGTCTGTCCTACACTAGGGACCAGTCCCACCAAAATGGACCTACAGGGAGCTACAAAAATCCTTTTGGGGTGAAATTAATTTTAACATAAACTAGACTCCAAGGGCTACAACCTTGGTGTTGACCACTTTTTCATTTGAGGGGTTCTAGTATTTCTAATAATTAAAACAAATCACTGCAGGAATAATTAATTAAACTAGAATTCTGCGTTCGACGAAATATGATGTGCGTTCGACGAACGCCGTGCTTCAGTTCGACGAAATCTGATCCCCAGCCGGTTCAGCTAATGATCTCTCAGTTCGACGAACTCCAGATCCAGTTCAACAAACTCTAAGTTGCGTTCGACGAATTAATTCAGCTCAGCGAATTCATTCCGTTCGACGAACTCCGGGTTCTGTTCGACGAACTCTACTATTATTTCATGAATTAATTTCATTCGACGAACTCCGGGTTCTGTTCGAAGAACGCCGGGTTCAGTTCGACGAACTCACTATTATTTCAGTTATTCAATTCCGTTCGACGAATTAATGAAATGAGGTTATAACCTAATCATTTACTCCGGATTCAGTTCGCTGAATTATTTCCATTCGATGAATTAATTCCGTTCGACGAACGCCGGATACAGCTCAACGAATTACTTCTACTCAGATCGACAAATTAATAGAATAAGAATACAACATAACACTTAAATTTACGGCAGATCCAACGGCTCTAAGACATCATCCTCGTTGAACGGAAGGCGCGCGACAGCCCATCCTGGGCTTCTTTGCGGGATGATTTCCCAGCCAGCTGAGCCACTTACTGGCCAGCCAATGCCAACACCACCTCTGTTGAGGTGGTGGCTGGAGATAGGGAGTGGTTGGCTGGCCGGAGGTGGTCAGAATCAGAGTTTAGAGGAGGGGAAAAAGAGCTCGAAACGAGCCCTTTTTGGAAGCACGATCCGAGCCCAATTGAGCTTGGACCAAGCCCCAAATTACGATTAGATCTAGTACTAAGGGAGAAGAGGCAGATCAGACCTGTGTGGAGGGGTGACTCCTTGGCGATTTCCTATTGGCCATGGCCGACCTTGAAGCTTTGGAACCTTTGCAATCTCCTATCCAGATGGACCGACTCCTTCAGTTAGGTGGGGGAAAAATGTTCCCCTCAGTCTAGTGATGGATATAAGAGGCTCAATTGGGGAGGGGAGGAGGTGTAACCTCCGATTTCCATGAAGGCCATTAATGGTGATTTTCGGTTTCTTATGGGAGGAAATGAATTGGGTCATCAATTAGGCCGGAAAAAGGGCTGAAAACATCTCCTCTCCTCAAGGGAGATGAAAAGGGCCATAAATTGGGTTTAATTGGCCATGAATGCCATTCTCCTCCTCTTCCTCTCTCCGCCATTTTTGGGGGAAATGGAGCTTTCTCTCTCCCGGTCGAAATCCTTCAAATTGAATGGCCAACTCAGTAGCATTAAATCCCCATTAGGTGGTGGACCACACCAATTGGGTCTAGCTCAAGTGTGTTAGGTTCAATTTGGGTAAAGCAGGTCATTTTGACCTAAATTTAGGCTAAAGTTGACTTTGGTAAAATTGACCACCACAATGGGTGGGTTGTGACCTATTTGACTCCCTTGTGAGTTAGGAAGGCTTAGGTGGAGTCAATTTGGCAAAGTGAGGGTGAATTGCCCCTTAATATGGCACTTTGACCAAATTAGGGCCAGAGTTGACTTAGGGTAAATTGGCCAATTTAGAGGTCCCGTGATGGAGATTTTTGGTCCATTAGGTTCCTAATAACCCTATAAGGGTATGGGCAAGGTCAATTTGGCATGATGGAGGCTAATTGACCCTAATTTGGCTACTCTGACCAATTGAAGGTTAAGGTTGACTTTGGTCAAATTTGGCCTCTTTGGTTGACCCCAATGGGTCCTTGATGCTCTAAGGGACCCTCCAAAGGGTTAGGTATGCCATGGCGGGGTCAAAGAATCAAGGTGAGGCCCTTAAGTCCAACCCTATGCTTGTTAACTAGAAATTGCTATTTGCAGACCAAGGTGCTCTTCCCCTTCAAGCCTAAGGCCAAGTGATCTCTTCAAGCTTCCTAGGGTTTTGTCATGACCTAGTCATGACAAAACCACTCTAGGGGTCTAGTTGTTTGGGGGATGTTACAGTCTAATTGCCCCTTCAGGGATACAACCTCTGCGGAAGCCGTGGCCCGCGTCGTCTCCACCTCAACGAGATTTTGCGAGAGAGTGATGCTGCGGTGCGAAGCCATATGCGCCAGCTCCATGGCGCAGAAGTGAGCACGAGCGGACTCGTGCACAAGGGTCCAGGTGGACTTGACGTCATAGACGGAGGCATCCTCCCAACCATAGAGCGCGTAGACGAGGGCGTACGCCTCGCCGCTAGTGGTTTCCTTCTCCAGCTAGGAGGGTAGGAGCGAGGAGATCGACACTCGGTTGGCCTTCCAGTCCCACAGCAGCAGAGGCTCAACGATCTCATCCACATACTTCTCCCCCATGGAGAAGTTGTGATGCCCCTTGGAAGGGATCTCGCAGAAGGCTTGGCTGGTGCACTAGAAGTCCCAGAACACTTGCGCGGCAGTGCCCACCGTCTCCTTCATGATCGGGGCACTCGCCTTAGGGATCTCGGCGGACACCACCTTGCCCTTGGAGTTTGAGGACTCTGACCGCTTGGAGGAAGAACCCCCAGGAGCCGCGTCAGGCTTCCGCTTCTGAGCGCTGGACTTGGAGGGAGCGGAACCTTCGCGGCAGTCCTCAACGACTTTCTTCGCGAGAGTCAGAGAAGCATCAGGGATCTCCACAATCCCATGCAGCGGATTTGAGAGGAAGGTCTTGCACACCTATATCATAATGAGTAAGAAAAGGATGGGCAGCAAAGATAAGTGAAGGGTAAAGAGGGATCGGTTTGCCTTACCCTCCCCTGGCGAGATGGGAGGAAGCAAATCAACGAGCTTCTGCAGGTAGACAATGTCCATGCCGTGCTCCTGGATGAATGCATGGAGCTTGGCTTCGTACCCTCACAGCGACCGTGGCCGGTAGGTCAACTCATCCTCTTGCATTGGTGCGAGAGGGACGTTGCCGAAGTTCCTGGTGACAAAGACAAACCGCCGAACCTAGTCTTGGTTCTTGTTGGCAGTGCCGCTGACCTTGAGCGGGTGCTGGCCGGAGAAGAAGGCGACGCCGCCTTTCGCTGGGAAATTGAAGAGTTTGCGAGAGACGGGGAGCGAGAACTCTATCCCCTCCTCATGCAGGTTGCACGCGAATGCCACCAGCATGGCAATGGAGTTGGGTTTGAGCTGTGCGGGGATGACCCCAAAGTAGCGTAGGGTCTGGCGCACCTCGGGCCAGAGAGGGAGGCGAAACCCCACCTTAAAGTGTTCGAGGGGGATGGCGATTGTCTCCGGCGAGAACTGATTGATGCAGTCGCAGTTCCCCAGACGGCGCGCAACGAAGCCGGGCAGAATATAGTCAGCAATCACCGCGGTGAATTCATCTTCCGATAAATTGCACATCTCAAAGTTATGATTGGCGAAAAGTTGGGTGCACTTGCCCCTACCATCCGCTTCTTTCGCCATTGCAAGGTTGGAAAGGGCGAAGGTCTCGCAAGAACTCTAAGAGAGAAGGAGGAGTGCTAGCGCGAGAACAAGGGAGGAAAGAGAAGAAAGCGTAATAAAGGCAGTGGGTGGGCTGTCTATTTATAGAAAAATAGAAAATGAAGGGAATTCTCTATGCGCGGGATGCGGATAGTAGTGACGCTACCCTGGCACCTCGGAGTTCGAGCCAGCCCGCCTACGCACATTCGCCGGTAGGTGGAAAAAGCGACGCGTGAGACTCTTCAGGAGAAAGCATATTGAAAAGAGCTGCGAGAATGAAAGCATCCGCAAGATAGCATTCAGAAAAATAATGAAAGGCGATGAATAACATACAAACAGAAATTGTTCGCGAGACGCGGTAGGTCTCGTCTTAATTCAATTCATAAGGAAAAGAGAAACAAGGGTGCAGGAGAATACAAGGAGCGAGAGTCGGTAGGATTAGTACTGTTCCCACTGCCATCGACCCCGGCCTTGCCTACCTGTCCTCGGAGGCACTCACAGGTAGTAATACGCGCTCACTGCTGTGAGTTCTTGGTTAACCAGACGCATCTGGTCCCGGGCCCGCGCGATGTGCCTCCCAGGAGAAGTCTCCTCGCACCCGCCACCCTGACGCTCCATCTCCTTGATGAGGTGCCTGCAATCATGCTCGAGGACGCTCAGCCGACGCTCGAAGGTTGCCCATTGCCCACCAATCTGGTCGGCGTAGTCTCGTTGTATCCAGATGAGCTTGCCGAGAACCTCTGTCATTCGTGCCTTCAATGTCCCAGAATCGGCAGGATCGCCTAGGAAGTCCAAAAGATCGCAAGGTAAGGGAGGAGGCGAGAACATTCCTTCTCCATCCTCGTACAAAGGGTCCATCGACGAGGCCTCTCAGAAATCTGCGAGAGAGAGAGCGCTAGATAAATATGGTGTGATGACCTCGACAAAAGTAAGTTATAGCAAGAGAAGTGACTGACCTGGCACATGTTCTTTGCCTGGACGCCGACGAGAAGGGCTGATCTGCCCTGTGAATACCAGGCTAGGTGGATGAAGAGACTTCCCCATCCGGGGGGGGTGAGATGCCTGATTGGCGACAGAGGTGGTGGCATGGTCGGTACCCGGGGGGGTGGTTGTGGACAGTGGACCTCTCATCCGGGTGCTCCAGCTCAAGCACGAGGAGGGCAGTAGTCTCGGGAGCGGGAGAGACACGCGGTGTCGGAGGAGGGTCTCGCACTGTCAGGCGAGTATCGTGCAGTGTTGAGGAAAGCCCAGTGGTCCCGAAGGTGGAGGATGCAGGGAGGAAGCGGGATAGCTGTTGGCAAAAGATCAAACTATGCGGAAAAAACAGTGATATCTTACTTGGCTCGGGGACAACCCTGCCAGGGGTGGCAGGAGGGAGGGACCCCAGATCTAGCAGGATATGATCAGTTGGATGCGGGAACACGTCGGCACCCGCCTGGCGGTCGCGAGGGTTCCTCCTGTTATCAACATCTCCTGCAAGTGTGGGTCGGTAAGATATCGCACCAGCCTGTATATCAGCAAGGATAAAAGAAGCAGATTACCTTGGTTAAGTTATTGGGAAGGCCACGAGAGGGGGTGGTAGTATCTGATGCAAGCTCGTTGTTCATTGGGCCCCTCCTAACCTCCTTGGCCTGCCTCAACCGGTAGGGAGAGGTAGTGATAGTTTGTTAAGATGTAGTCTTAATCACCTAGAGGGGGGGGGGGGGGGGGGGTGAATAGGTCTCTTTTTCTTTAGGCTAATGTCTAGCTTTTTTCTGAATTAATGTTAGTAAGAAATCAAGCACACATAATTCACACAAGCATTTATAGAGAGGATCACAAACTCCTTAGAAAGGAAGTAGTGTCTCCAATGATGTAGACATCTAACGACCGCATAGAATTCCCTATCATAGTTGGAATAATTTAACTTAGCGCCCGCTAACTTCTCGCTGAAATAACTAACCGGGTGGCCCTCTTGACTTAAGACACCTCCAATCCCCACGCAAGACGCGTCACAAGTAAGCTCGAAGACCTTGGTGAAGTCAGGGAGACGTAACACCGGTGCTTCGGTCATAAGCTCTTTAATACGACGGAACGCAAACGTGGCGGATTTTGTCCATGTGAATTCGCCCTTCTTCATGCAGTCACTAATAGGTGCCATAATGATGCTAAAATCGCGTATGAAACGACGATAGAAGGTTGCTAAGCCGTGAAAACTACGCACCTCTCGAAGGCTAGTGGGCTCGGGCCAGTCTCTAATCACTTGAACTTTTCCTGGGTCAACTCGAATACCCTCAGCACCAACTATGTAACCCAAAAATTCGACCTCCGAGGCATAAAACGTGCACTTCTTAACATTTAAAAATAAGGTTTCCTTTCTCAAGGTGGAAAGGATCACTTTGATGTGGGAGAGGTGTTCGGCGGTGGAGGTGCTAAAGACTAGGATGTCGTCGAAATATACTACCACAAACTTCCCCATATACGGCCGAAAGACGCGCGTCATCATCCGGGAGAAGGTCCTGGGGGCATTGGATAACCCAAAGGGCATCACAAGCCACTCATACAACCCGTCCTTAGATTTGAACGTTGTCTTCCACTCATCCCCCTCTCGGATCCTAATCTGGTGGTAACCGCTCCGTAAGTCTAACTTCGAAAAGATGGTGGCACCTAATAGGACATCCAAGAGGTCATCTAGACGCGGAATAGGAAACCTATATTATATAGTAATCTTGTTGATAGCCCGGCTATCAACACACATTCGCCATGTGTCGTCCTTCTTAGGGGCAAGAAGGGCTGAGACTGCACATGGACTCAAACTCGTCCTAATGTATCCTTTCTTCAAGAGGTCCTCAATCTGAGTTTGAAGCTCTTTGTGGGCAGCGGGATGTAGTCAATAATGGGGTTGGTTGGGTAGGGACGAACCGGGGATGAGGTCTATGGCATGCTGAATATCTCTAAGAGGTGGCAACAATGACGGCAGCTCGTCCGGGTAAACGTCCCTAAACTCATCCAACAATTCCCGTAGCTCTCGGCGTAAATCATCCAACACTCCGATATCGGTCTTTGCACTCATGAGTACAAGGGCGTACATCATGCCCTCAAGAAAGGGATCCTTCTCAAATTCTTTCCTACCAACCAAACTCAACGCCTTCCTCTCTACCGGGACGGTGGTATCCTTGGCCAACACTACTGGCTTCTTCAGGATAGTCGGTCTCAAAGTGATGATCTTGCTGTTGAATTTGAACTCATATGTATTGGCTCGACCATAGTGCATCACATCACGGTCGTAGAGTCAAGGGCGGCCTAACAACACATGACAAACGTCCATCGGGAGGATGTCGCACCACACCTCATCCGTGTAGGATTTGAATGAAAGGGGAACTAAGCATCGCTGGGTAACCTTAATGGTGACCTTACTGATCCAAGCAACCTGATAGGGTGTCGGGTGTGGTTCAGCGGTCAAGGACATACGCTTAACAGCGTTCTCAGAAATGACGTTCACGCAACTACCGCCATCAATAACTAGTTTACAAAGCTTTTCGCTACTCTTAAAGATCAGGGAAATTATACTCGTCCTTTTCCAGTCATCTACTGAATGAGGAGTGGTCAAGATACATCGCATCACCATGAGGCGGTGATCGTCCTCTAAGTAACTAGGGACTCCATCTGGGTCGCTCTCCTCTTCAGCCTCATATATGTAATCAGCGGGGTCGGTGGTCGAGTCTAGCAGGGCTACGGCCTTAGTCTTCGTTGGGCATTCGAAGGCATAGTGACCTTGAATGCTGCAAGAATAACATGTTGTATTGGCCTTGCTAACCTTCCCAATGGGGACACGCTCACTCGCGGGATTCCTATTATTTCTAGCAGTGATCACCACAGACTTCGACTCGGTGGACCTAAACTTTCCCTTATCCGGATACGTGGAGGAAGACGCTCCAACGTTGGACTTGTTCTTCGCGTGGGAATAACGAGAGTGGGCCTTCGAGGCAAGATGCTTTTCAATGTCTAGGGCGGCATTGAAAGTTGTGTTCAGGTCCCATGTGACCATAACGTAGGAGCTTCCTCTGAATATCGGGTTGAAGCCCCTTACGAAATCTAGATAGGGTGACCTCGGGAATCTCCCTAATATCACAACGCACCATACGGTCCTTCAGCTCTCCCATATATTCAACTACCGAATTTGAGCCCTGCCGCAGGGTGGCAAGCTCATCGAACATCTGTGTTCGGTGGTATGCTGGGACGTACTGATCGGTTAGCAAATTTTTCATCATAGGCCAACCTATAGGTGGGACTCCCTGCCCGACTCCTAATCTCCGCTCCACATTTAGCCAAAAAATTTTCGCTCGACCCGTTAACTTCATCCTGGCAACTTGGACCTTTTGAGGGTCCGTCAGGTTGTGTCATTCGAAGTAGCACTCCATATCCACTACCCAAGTAAGGAAGACCTGGGGGTCTCCCAAACCATCGTAAGTGGGGGCGTCAATCTTAACGGCACTAGTGATGTCGAAGGCGCGCTCGGTGCGATGTTCTCGAGAGGGTACTCGGGGAGAGTTCCCATCAGAATCCGAATCATGGACCTGTTGGTGCCGGTCTGGCTGCCCAACATTAACGGGTGGTGGTGGTGGCGGTCTGCCTTGATTCAGAAGGATTTGTGCCAGCATGGTCCTAAGCTCGGTCATCTCATTACGTAGCCCCCTATGGCCTCAGCATTACGATCCCCATGCTCGTTCGCAGCCATCCTAGACGATGAAGGTGTGCTATATTATGTTCATAGTTTAGTGCGCATGCAGCGACCGACAATTAATTAACGTGAACGTGACAAACGCGCGCTAAAATAACATAAGCAACAACAATATTCCAAGAGTAATTCGACCAAAGATCGTGCGAAAAAGAAAAGGCCGAGTTGTCTCCCAAAGTTAGTTCGATCTGTCCGAGAGTACTCCGACCAAAGAGAAAACCAAAGGGGTTGGGTGGCCTCCCAAATCCGGAAAGAATTATGAAAATTTTTCTAAATAATAATTACTCAAACCTTAGGAAAATTTTTTTTATATTTTTTTTTCTGGATGTAACTAACATGGTGAACGTACATAATTTTTGTTTTTAAATTTCGACAAAAATTGAAAGTTTTGGCCCGCTATTCGCAGACCAACTAGACAGAATTACGACGTTCCCAATTTTCAGGCTGACCTATCGAGGACGAATTGAAATTTTTTATGTTTTCATGTTGCTGGAAATACGTGCAGGAACCTACAGAAAAATATTCAGATTTTTTTGACAAGTTTTAAAATTCTGAGATTTTACTAAATGCAGACCAATCCGTAAATTTTCAGATTTTGACCGTGCAAACGAACGCACCGTCAAGAGGACTGATAGCCTACAGATCTGAGAGTAAGGATGGTGTCGAGATAGAACTCAACACAACCTACCTCTGATACCAAATTGATGTAGGGTGGATCTCGTAGGAGACGTACACGAGGGAATCTATCGTTCGCCTACAACAAATTCTAGAGCTAGCCGCACCTACACAAGCATTCTAGTACTCATAATACCAGATCTTTCGCTCACAAACATAAACAACAATAGGAGGAGAATATACTTTAAAACATCGATCAAATAATAATCATCATGTTCCCAAAAATTAGGACAAAGTTTTCCAATCCGTTGCGAGGGCAAACGAAGACTATAAGCCTAGATCCGCCAAACACAATGGATATTCCCGATCCGGAAACAACGAAGATCAATAACGATGAAAACGATTCGGAAAGCAAGAAATGTATTTAAAATCACAGAAAAGACGGTTGCATAAAACCTCCACTAGATCTAATAGAGAAGAAACGCTAGAAAGTGTAGAGGTTACCCAACCAAGAGAATAATCGCACAAGTTTTGTGGGAGAATCACTCTCTCCACGGATCCACCGGCGTCACACCGAATAGGGCTGCAACCTTCTTCATTGGAGTCGCACCAAAGAGAACCACACCGGAGTCGCACCGAAGCCGGAGGAGGAAGCAAACCTTGGAGTCTCACCTAGAGGGGGCGGCGGCAAAGGGGAGCCAAGCCTTGGCCAAAATTCACAAGGAGGAATTTTAGGGTTTCTTTTTTCAAGTCTATTACCACTCTCATCAAAGCCTCCTTAAATAGGAGTTTACAAAAACAATCAACCATTCATGATGGCGATTTAATTTCCGCCATCCAAACGGTTAAACGCACACCACAGTTCATAAGCATGAAAAGAAAATAAAGCAAGTGCATAATGAATATAAAATTATTTCCACAACATGAAATAATTTTATATTCGCAAATTTATAAAATAAGCGAACTAAATAAATTAAAAGTCTTCAAGCGGGCTTGGCACGCCGCGGGCGGAGGTTGTAACTCCGTCTTCCGTTAGCGTCTTCATGGCGCCTCAAATCTTTGTGTCGTTGTGCCTCGGCAACCGGATCATCTTCAAGGATAGGTGGAGGGTCTGCGGCATCAATCTACTCCAGATGAGATCCCTACTCAAGATAATACTGATTTCTACAATGTACCAGATGAGGGGGAGGCTCAGGATGAGATCCCTGCTCCTAAGCATCTTGACCCAGATAATGCATCAGTTGAGGGGGAGGCTCAGGATGAGATCCCTGCTCCTAAGAATCCTGATCCAGATAATGCATCAGTTGAGGGGGAGGCTCAGGATGAGATCCCTGCTCCAGAGATCCCTGATCTAGAGTTTCCTGATATTGATGCTATGGATGTAGGGGGAGGATCTCAATCTCAAAAGAAAAAGGATGAGTAAGTTATCAAAATAGAATCCTCCAGCTCACATATGAGCTATAGAGAAGACTCTTTGATCAAAGAAGACTGCAGTACCAGTGCTGGTGTAGCAAGAGAAATTAATGTGGACCTAAGTCCTATACTGCCTCAGCTGGAGGAGTTGCTTAACAATCAAAGAAGATTACTGGAGCAGTACATTGAGGAAAACAACACAAAAATGAAAAATGAAGTAGATTTTCAAATGAAATTGGTAAGATTTGAAGTCAACTTTCAGATGAATGCACTGAGAGAGGAAATGGTCAAATTCTTCAAAAGAGCTGGTGCTTCTGTGGATTATACAACTGAACAGCTACATTCAATCAAAGAGACTTCAAAGTCTATTAAATATACACAAACAGGTATTGAAAAGACTACAGATGATGTTCAAAAGAATCAAGGAATCTTGAGCAACAATATGCAGGTGTTATACAAAGAACAAGTTGCTCAAATTCTAACAGGCACTGCCAAAATAGAAGCAAGGTTGCAAAAACATGATGCTGATATGCTAGCAAAGGTTGATGTGAGCTCCTCTACCATAAATGATCAAGTAAAAATGGATACAGATACCATTGATGATCATCTTCTTAAAGTTAAGAAAACTATTGAAGGAGGAGTAAATCATCTGGAGGGTCAGATTAGATTTCAGAAAAATATTCTAAGGGAACATATAGTTGAAGAAGTCACAAAGGGGAAGAGGTAAATGATTAAAGCCAGCTTTGAGCATGCTATTTGGACCTCTAATTCCATAAGAGAAACTTTAGGCCAACCTCCCATCTACTATGATGATCAAGTATCTGAATCTAAGCCTGCATCTCCTACACAAATTCAAAAGCAAATTGCAAAGATGTACAATACTAAAGATAAGCACAAGAGAAAGAACATTACTTATGAACAAGTAGAATCTGGCAAAAGGAAATTCAGAGAAGAAGTTGAAGCAAGGGATGATTATGAACATTGGTCTCCCTTATCAAGGGAAATGATTCTGGCAGCATGGGAAGTTGTGAAAGGTAATCCAGGAGAAAGGGAGAAATGATACTCTGAAGCTGAGTGGATAAAGCACAGGGATCAGGAGGAGCTGAAGATAAAGTTTAAAGCTGACAGGTTGGCTAGGAAAGTTCAGGACAGTGATAAGGAGCCAATCAGATATTTCCCAAAGCCTTTTGGCTACTTCAAGAGAAGGAAAGAAGTTGCTGAAGCCCTATCCAAGAGAGCCAAAAGAGGAATAGATATCAAAGAACCTGAACAGCAATAGGATTTGAATCTTTCTTAAAAGTTCTCAGAGAATGTATTTGATATAATTTTGGACAATCTTGATGAGCTCCCAGAGCAAACTATCTTTTATTATCATCATATATATATATGCCTGTGATGTGATTTTTCCTTATATTTACATGATTTATTCTGAACTGCTTGTGATGTAGATCATGTAATTTGTGATTTTGTGCTCATATAATAAATCATGTCTGAGATAATTTCTTTTGTTAGAATGTTATGGTAATCTGATTATATAAAGTATTATACTCATCATATTATGATTGCCTGTGTAGAAAATATTGGTTATCTTTGTAAAAAGGGGTATATCATTGACTAAGGTTATGACTTCTTCAAATAGGGGGGAGATTGTTGGGACCATTGCCCACAATGTCCTAGATTTGGAGAAGTCCATTCCTAAGTCAAAGATATACCTCAGAATGTATTTGACATATTTTCTAGAATCACTGTGCAGGAGATCAGGTCAAGCAAGGTGCTCAAGAAATTCATCTAAGTTCACAGGCGTAGAGACACCACACATCGCTCGATGCATGTGACCCAGAAGCTGTTGGAACATGGTCTTCCACATCTCCTAGGTTTGAGAATAATAAAACCTATGTGTATTTGATCAAGTGTGTTTAAGTGTGTGGGATAACAAAGTCTACACGACTCAAGGATTACATAAGAAGGTTGCCCCCAAATTTGAGCCTTCAAATCCAACACTCCTTCTAGCACCGGCGGTATCACCTAACGCCTGGCGCTAGCGCTTAGGAACCGCTGAGAAGAAACCAAACTGCTGAGATGAAACCGCTGAGACGGAACCGCTGAGAAGAAACCGCTGGGATGGAAAACCGCTGAGATGCAAACTGGCGCTCGACTAACTACTTACTCTACCGCGGCGCGCTAGTACTAGCACTTGCGCTAGCTTTCGCTCGACGAACTGTAAGCTGCGCTTGATGAAATAGATCTTGCGTTCGACGATCTTGCGTTCGACGAATTTCCGTTCGACGAATGATGAAGCCCGCTCGACGAAAATTCGATAGACGAAAAGAATGCTTAAGCGCAATTCCGGGAGCACATATAGAAGGAGATAGTGCCTGGCGGTATCCGATAGCACAGGCAGTAGCGCGGAGCACAGAAGGCAAGAGAGAATTGTTTCCTCAGATTGAAGATTCTGCCGCGCAGAATATGCCTAAAATGGGATAGCGCCGGCGGTAGCACTAGCGCAGGCGCTAGCTCCAAGTCTATAAAAAGGACCCCTTGGCTCCGTCTTCCTCATCCTCTTGAGATCCAAAATTCTAGAGCTTCGTTCCACAACATAGAGAGGAAGGTTTAGAGAGATACTCCCACAAATCCATAAAGGCTTAAGGAGATCCGTGGAGAAGATTTCAACACACGTCATTATCGTGACGAAAGACCGCATCGACTATGATCATACTCTGCGGGTCTTCGTCTACTTCTCCAAGAGATCCATATAGAGAGTTCTTATATTGTTGTTTATTTATTTCACATCTTTTCTTATAATCGTTTAGTGATCTCGCCTCGTGTTGGCGACTAGGTCTGGTAAGGACTTAGGGCAGAAATTTGTCTCGTGTTGGCGACTAGGTCTCGGGTGTAGGTCTAGGGGGTGCTGGAGGCCATATCTGGGGAAGGGTTGGCTAGAGCGGCTTGAGGCCGTATCCGGGGAAGGATCGGCTAAAGCTATTCGGTTCGTGGGGATACGAGTCGGTATAGAAAACAAAAAGAGTTTTTCATATTTCGCTTTGATTTCTAGCGTCATTGAAATCAAAATTTTGTAATCAATTTTATTAATAATAATCTTGTCTCTCTTTGTGTAATAAAATTGATTTGTTCTTTATTCCTCTAAATTGTTTAATATCCTCTCCTTTTTTATAAAACAATTTAGATCTTTATTCAAAATCACTATTTTGATCTCTTATCATAAGCAAGTATTTCAAAATATAATATAAGTTTTTAAAACCCTTATTCACCCCCCCTCTAAGGGCGCCTACCGATCCAACAAGTGGTATCAGAGCGGTTTTATTCCAATCGGCTTAACAACCGGGAATATTCGCGTCTCATGATCTCGCTTCTATTAGTGGGGGTAATTTTTATAAAGAAGGAAAATCACTAGCACCACCTCTATTTGAAGGAAAAAAATTTAAAGGATGGAAAATATTAATGGAAAATTTTCTTAAAGCTTTAGATGAAAAAGTTTGGAACATCACTATTAAAAAGCCACCTAGCGTATTAAATAAAAACAAAATGGTTTTAAATGCAAAATCTATGAATAGTCTATTTTATGCGTTAGATCAAAATATTTCCAAACTCATTCATACTTTTCCCACTGCATAGGAGATGTGGAATTTTCTTGAGATAACTTATGATCTTCCTCTTGCAGGTATGGAACAAACACAGGAAGAGAAGAACATACAAGCATCCACCATTATTCAAGAAAATCTCTCTTGTAGCAAAACCATGGAAATCATGGAAATTGACTTAGCCAAAGAGAGCAATTCATCAAGAGAAGATGAAAATTCATCTATAAAGAAGGAAGGCCTAGAAGAAGACAAAGGAACGTCATGTTCACATCTTGCCTCTTCCGATTGCGCTATAAGAAAGTCTAATTCTTTATCTGATTTCCATATACAAAAATTTGCTAAACGAAGAATGAAGAGATTAAAAATTGCTAATAAGAGATTACGTTTAGAAAATAAAATTTTGAAAGCAAATGTGAATGAAGAATCCAAAAAGGATGTGTTTGAAACTTAATCATGCTCTTCATTTGAAAACTATACACCTTATTTTGATTATAATAATATTAAAGAAAAATTCAAGGATTTAGAAAAAGAACTTTTAATTTCAAAAGAACATAACGAAAAATTGATAAACGGAAATAATATTCTCTATTATAAACTAGAATCTTTAAAATCACTCTTTCAAAAAGGATTAAATAATTTTAAATATCTTATTTCTAGTTTATCATCAAACATGTGTAAAACTTCTACTAGTATGTTAAGACATATTAAACATGCACCTAGTAGAATATTTAATCACACAAACATAATGAATTCTAACCCACATTATGTATCTCCCAAATTAAATTCTAATGTGCACAAATTTCCTATTAAATATAATTTCAAAAGTGATTATTATTTTAAACCTAAGTTTAATGAATATGGAAATTTGATGCATAATATTAAATCAAAATATGAATGGAGACCCAAAATAAAAAAATGAAACATTAACTCCACTTGAAAGAATTCGTTCATTGTCGTCTCCCCAAAAATTATCACGCTATATTTGGGTACCTAAAGGAACCGTTACACTTGGTTCCCTTTGGATACCCAAATCTCTCATCTACTAGTATCATCCAAATGCATGAAGTAGAATATTTTCAAATTGAAATATACAAATTTCTACTTCATGATGTGCTTTAATGTCTTTTCTATTTTTTCATTTTGTTTTCTTTTTAAGCTATCATGTTATAGTCATCTTATATATTATAGGAAATATGATCTTATAAATCAAATTGATAAAAATTCAAAATCATATTTTATTTTGATGACCTATCTTTTATTCTTATATTCATTGCTTCTAAATATCTTATATTATCCATATGAATCAAACTCTAAATTTGTTATGAGATATTCATCTAAATTATAAAGAAAATCACAAAAGACATATTGAAAGATTAATTGTCTTAAATACTAATGCCACTCGCACCACAATGATCTATTGATGTCCTTTGATAAAATTCTCTAAAAATCGTATATCATAATTCATATAAAAAAATCATCTAAAAACAACTCTCTATCACATGTATATGAATTATATGATAACAATTGACATTATAATTGTTTACCATGGTTGGTGTATTATGTACGTATTGTGATTTATGTCAAGTTTGGACCTTAGAATAATCGTGATATCAACAAAATCAAATCAAATAGAATCTTCACTTCATTCTAGGTCTGTAAGTTGAAACACTATCAAACTTTGGCATAACATTAATCATATCTTCTTTGTTTGCATATTCAATAATAATTAAGCTTAAATGGTTGTGCAAAACTAAAGAATTAAGGTTTAATGAATATGGAGCTTTAATGAATGTGAAACCCATGTACTAAAATTTTAACTTCCGCAACTTTTTGCGATTTCTTCTCGTCTCTTCACTTCATTAGACAGGCCTTACATTGCACAAACATAATTAAGAAAAATCGGAAGCAAAATCGAAGAAAAGCTAGGCTATATGATTAAAATAAGCACTCTCTGTGAGCTAATGCGGGCGCTAGAATTTAACGCCGGCGCTAGCTCAAGTGTCCGATTTTTTGTAATTTTAAAATTCTGAAAAATCACTAAAAATATATTATTTTATATGTACTACTCATTTTTGCATCTATGTCTATAATTGATTTTTGAAAAATTAAAATACAAAATTATAAAAACCAAATTACAAAAAAAAAAATATTTTTTGTTCTTTCTTTGGTTATTTGTTTGATTTCTATATGCAAAAATCAAATACAAAAATACAAAACAAAAAATATGAACAAGTATTTTTTTGAACTTACATTTTCTAGTTACATGTATCTTGCGAAAGGGGGATTTGGGCTATCATCCCATCACATCTCCTAGTACTGGGTGAACCCCTCACAAGGTAGTCCACGGGAAGTCCAAGATCAATCTTATGAGTTCAAACTTTAAATCAAAATTATTCTTCAAAATATCAAAAATACCGTATGGACTTCATTGAAAATCAAGCATGATTTAACCCATCATTTAGAACTTCTATAATGTTGCAATTTATCTTTTCAAACTACTTTGAACATTGTTTTCATCATGCTTTGATATATCTATTAATATGTGCATCAATTATATTGTAAAAGTTGTGTAGAACCAAGCTTAGCATGCCTCTAAGTATAAGTAAATGTTTTATGTTTGATAATGATATTTATTCACTCACTTTGGCATTGTCTACATATGTGTTTAATCTAAGAATGCTTGTGTATATTTTGTATTAGTATAATGAATTAAAATTGCACAAGTAGCTTACCTACACTACCTTTATTTACACTTTTAAAAGTTAAGAAAAGTGGTTTTGCTTTCATAAATTATATTGGTTTGCAAAACAAGTGTATTCGGAGAACTTTGTTTAAAACAAAAATCATAAAATAAAGTGACAAAGATAATTCCACCAAGCACTACTTGAACCTCCTGATAAGTCTTAATAAGCGTTGTGAGGTTGAGCACCTTGGAAAGAATAGTAAAGTATCTTGTGCAAACCATATCTTTCTTTCAAAATAAAAACCACTTACTCTTAAGTACACCGGATCACTAGTCTCAACATTAAAATAAAATAAAATTTGTGATCCCCAAGCACTACTTTGCACCCTGATAAGTCTTAATGAGCATTGTGTGTGCAAAACACCTTGGTAGTTGTACATTTTGTTTTTGCATTAAAGTATTGTGTTTTATTGTGCTCTTTACTTGACATATTTCTTTTATTTTTGATTAAAACATTTGTTTACTCTATTCAAAATACACTTATGTGCACATCATTATCTTCCATAACACTTCTTCTCATGGGTATTGGATCCTAATGCAAATTTTATACTACTCTTTATTTATGAAATGCACTAGATAACCTAGCATGCTTTCTACAATGTTTGGTATGTTTTGAATTTGTGAATTAAAATAACATTGTAGTAATCTCTTTTTGATAACATTATTTCATGCTTGGTTACTTTATTGTTAGACTTAAAGATTTTAATTGAACAATGATTTACAAAAACATCTTCTTTATGAAATTTAACTCATATATCTTTTTATGGATCATCATTGATTACAATAAGATGTTTCTTGTATTTCGATAAGTCTTCCACATCATAACCATATAATTGTTTTACCTTGCACTTTCATGCTTATTTAAAGTCTTTTATTTTGTGTGCATCCTCACTTGAATCTTAACATTCCTTTCTTTCAACAAGTGGTAGACTTGCTTGGTAAACTTTATATTGGTTGCTTTAAACAAGAATATTTTTTATGCTAAAAACTCTGATTTATTTCTATAAAAATATTGTAATACTACAACTCTGATTTATTAATGGATTAGCTATGTGAACTTTTCTTTAAAAATTCAAATATTAAAACCCATTGGCTATGGAATTATAATTTGATTTAAAATGCTTAAATGTTTCCAATAATTATTATCCATGATTACATATCTCACCATAGCGGGGGCGTAGGGTTGTAGACATTAGATAACCTAACCTCTAAGTCATGTCTTGTCCTTAACCGGGGAGGGTTCCAGTGGGGCCTTGCGAGGCACTGGGGGAAAAGAGTGCTGGGTTGAGTTTTTTCTAGTGTTTGCATATGGGACTAACACCCCAACCTACGGCATGTATGCAGCTCCTCATGCCCATCCGTCAGTTAGTACGGGGCTATGGTGTAGACATATTGTCTGGGTAGTTTAGTTACTTGGAAATCATTACATTTTTTATGCTTAAAATTCTTATATAAAAAGGAAAAACTAACATGATAATATTGAGTACTTGACAAATGTTATATTGTTCATCTTTAAGCTAAAAACTCTGATATATCTCTATAAAAATTATTCTAAAACTCCTTATCATTTCATTCTCTCTAAAAAGCTCGATCATGCCTTTAACTTCTAAATCAAAACTTTTCTGTGTTTTGCCTCCTTACCAACTTTTGCTAATAACAAAAGGGGGAGAGCTAACATGATAAATATGATAAATATAATCTGCTATCAAAATAGAAAACTAACATGCTTAATTAAGATGATAGCTTACATATTAGGGGGGCATTCACTTATGGGGAGCATGTATTTAGGGGGAGCAATTCTAAATGCTAAAATCAATAATTATCCTAAGTCATCACTCTCACACACACAAGTAGTTCATCATGCTTATATATATATATTAATGCTCTGATTTATCATTAATGGTTCTGTTATTATCAAAAGGGGGAGTTTGTTGGAACATGGTCTTCCGCATCTCCTAGGTTTGAGAATAACAAAACCTATGTGTATTTGATCTTGTGTGTTTAAGTGTGCAGGATAACAAAGTCCACATGACTCAAGGATTACATAAGAAGGTTGCCCCCAAATTTGAGCCTTTAAATCCAACACTCCTTCTAGCTCCGGCGGTATCACCTAACACCTGGCGCTAGTGCTTAGGAACCGCTAAGACAAAACCGCTGAGACGAAACCGCTGAGAAGAATCCGCTGGGATGGAAAACCACTGAGATGCAAACTGGCGCTCGACGAACTACTTACTATACCACGGCGCGCTAGTACTAGCGCTGGCACTAGCTTTCGCTCGACGAACTGTAAGCTGCGCTCGACGAAATAGATCTTGCGTTCGACGATCTTGCGTTCGACGATCTTGCGTTCGACGAATTTCTGTTCGACGAATGATGAAGCCCGCTCGACGAACTCCAGTCGATGAAAATTCGATCGACAAAAAGAATGCTTAAGCGGAATTCTGGGAGCACATATAGAAGGAGATAGCGCCTGGCGGTATCCGATAGCGCAGGTGGTAGCACGGAGCACAGAAGGCAAGAGAGAATTGTTTCCTCAGATTGAAGATTCTGCCGCGCAGAATATGTCCTAAAATGGGATAGCGTCGGCGGTAGCACTAGCGCAGGCGCTAGCTCCAAGTCTATAAAAAGGACCCCTTGGCTCCGTCTTCCTCATCCTCTTGAGATCCAAAATTCCAGATCTTCGTGCCACAACATAGAGAGGAAGGTTCAGAGAGATACTCACACATATCCATAAAGGCTTAAGGAGATCCGTGGAGAAGATTTCAACATGCGTCGTCATCGTGACGAAAGACCGAATCGACTATAATCATACTCTGCGGGTCTTCATCTACTTCTCTAAGAGATCCACATAGGGAGTTTTTATATTGTTGTTTATTTATTTCACATCTTTTCTTATAATCGTTTAGTGAACTCGCCTCGTGTTGGCGACTAGGTCTGGGTAGGACTTAGGGAAAAAATTCGCCTTGTGTTGGCGACTAGGTCTTGAGTGTAGGTCTAGGGGGTGCTCGAGGCCATATCTGGGGAAGGGTTGGCTAGAGCGGTTTGAGGCCGTATCCGGGGAAGGATCGACTAAAGCCAACCGGTTCGTGGGGATACGAGTCGGTATAGAAAACAAAAATAGTTTTTCATATTTCGCTTTGATTTCTAGCGTCATTGAAATCAAAATTTTGTAATCAATTTTATTAATAATAATCATGTCTCTCTTTGTGTAATAAAATTGATTTGTTCTTCATTCCTCTAAATTGTTTATTATCCTCTCCTTTATTATAAAACAATTTAGATCTTTATTCAAAATCACTATTTTGATCTCTTATCATAAGCAAGTATTTCAAAATATAATATAAGTTTTTAAAACCCTTATTTACCCCCCCCCCCCTCTAAGGGAGCCTACCAATCCAAAAGAAGCGTCGACCCATGTCTACTATCTTAAAAGGCAAGTCGCTGACTGAAGATCTGAGACTAAGTCAAGAAGCGTTGAGCCAAGGAATATTGCTCGACGTCGTGGAATAAGAAGCATCGACCATCTTCTGTTAGCTCAACGTCAGCAAAAAGAGTCCAGATGTGAAGGCAAAGTTAAAAAGCATCGAGCTCATATACATCGCTTGACGCCTACAGATAAAAAGTGTTGAACGACTAAAGATTGCTCGTCGCCTAAGAAGGATGCTTTGAGAGTTTCAGTCTAAAAAGAAAGTGTCGAGCTTCTACACACCGCTCGACATCTTACAGAGAAAGCGTCGACAGAGATACACATTACTCAACGCCCTTTTCCTGAAAAGCTCTGAGTTAAGAATTGTGTAATAGTACATCTACAGCAAGCTGAGCCATGTCGAGAAGATGACCATGTCTTAACTTCTCGACAATTCTGAAGTCACTAAAAGACTGTTGAGGATTCGACGTCATGCTGACTTGGAGGAGCGTCTCAGATGTTGTGTATGGCGGGTTATAAATAGAAGGAATGACCTATGATTTCAGTAGTTCAATAATTTCTAATCAAAGCCATCATCTTCTCCGTTGTTCAAAGTAAAATCAGAGGAAGAATCTGAAGAAGCCATCTCCTCTTTCAGAATCGTTCTAACCTGAAGAAATCCTTTCAGCAATCTGGTGCTGATATTATTTCTGAAGAGAGGAGGTCAAGGAGGAAGAATCTATCTTCCTAAAGAAGAACAGTCATCACAGCCTGTGCAATTCAAGAAGACCATTTCGTTGTTGCTGTTCTGTTGAAGATTTCTGTCTGATCATTCAGATAGATCAAGAAGACTCAATACATTGGAGAATCTGAGTCTAAGTGATATTTCTACTTCTTTCAATTCCTGTAGGATCTGAGTTGTCAGATCTGAGTGTAGGATCTTTCAAGGATCTGAGGTGTAGGATCAATTGTGATCTGAGTTGTAAGATTCAGGGGTGAATCTGAGTGTAAGCCTATTGTAATAAAGGCTGAGGTAGGATCTGTTGAGATCTGAGATTGTAGGATCTATTGAGATCTGAGACTGTAAGATCTGTTGAGATCTGAGCCGTAAGACCTTTTTGGTGGTCTGAGATCTGGAGGAGATATAAGCCCTATCTAGCACACTGCTAGAGGGGAGAAGGGGGAAAGTGGATTACCCTAGATAGGGGAACCACTATAAAATTCTGTGTGTTTGTGTTTGTTTCTTGAAAGCTCTGATTATTATTCACATTCAATTAGGAATTTATCAAGAATTGTAAATAGATTTTAAAATAACCTATTCACCCCCCCCCCCCTCTAGGTAATTAGCTACCCTTAAAAAAAGACTTTCACTATTTTATGTGATGTGTCGTGTGCTGTGATTTGTTTTTATTTGTTTTACATAACTCACTCAATACACATATAAGTATCACTATTTTAATTCCGCTATAAAATTAAGTGAAAAGTTTTTAATACTCTATTCACCCCCCTCTAGAGTAAATCTAAGATCTAACCTCACCTTCAATTGGTATCAAAGCGTGGTTGATTATATCAACTCACTTTCAACTGATATTCAATTGACTTTCAGAAAGGTTTCTCAATTTTTTGCTGAGGAGATTTTCACTCTTTCTCCTTGTATCTTGGACTTTAAAGAGGACTTGGAAGAGGACAAATTTGCATTGTAGAACCATTCTAGAACTTCAGTTCTGAGAATGACTATTGGTTCTGAAAGAATATACTCCAGACCTTGTGCTTCCAGGAGTTGAATCACTCCCTTTATCTCCTCTGGAGCATGGGCAAATCCATTTCTTACTATCTCATAACCCTCCAGAAGATCCTTTGAACTCTTTGGCGCCATTTTTGCTGTAGAAGAAGGCGCTGAGATGGAAGGGAATATGATTCGTCTCGGCGGCTAGGGAGGAAGGGTTTGTATCTTACTTTAATTAACAATGGCTTATTTATATAGCCTTGATTTATGTTGCGATTACCCTTAATAAGTAAAGTTTAGTGAACTTATTATTGTAATGAAATTTAGGTCATTTGGGGTTGCATTTAGATAAACTGTAATAGGACCAGCCCGTCTCAGCAGAACCGCTAAGACGGTGACCTAAACCGCTGGGACAGAGCATTGTCAACCGCTGGGACAATATAGCTGTCTCAGCAGATCAGCTGAGATTTTTCCCAGATGTCTCAGCGGCTCAGCTGAAATAATCTGTTTTGTTTTAGGTGACCTTACTACCTAATCATTAATCCATTTGAGATTTGATTTTTTTATGACCTAACCATGTCACTAAGAGTATTGATGTGTCAACATTATAAATCATAACATAACATGCATAATATCATAGATGATTGATAGAAGGAAACACTTGATACTATTCAATATTTAACATTCCTTGTTCAATCCTGAAAGCATTAAATTTAGCTTCATCCAATGGCTTTGTAAAGATATCAGCAACTTGATTGTCATTGGGGGAAAATTTAAGGCAAATATCTTTATATTCAACATGTTCTCTTATAAAATGATATCTTATCTCTATGTGCCTAGTCCTGTTATGAGAGACAGGATTCTTAGCAATAGAGATAGCACTGGATGAGTCACAATATAGAGGAGACTCACTTACCTTGAGCTTATAGTCCTCTAACTGATGTTGTATCCACAAAAGTTGTGCACAACAACTACCTGCAGCAATATATTCAGACTCAACAGTTGATATTGCTACACTGTTCTGCTTCTTGCTGCTCCAAGATATCAACCTCCTTCCTAGGAACTGATAAGTACCATTTATGCTTTTCCTATCTTCTTTGCATCCTGCAAAATCTGCATATGAAAATCCAGTTAGTTCAAAATCATTGTTCTCATGGTACCAAAGGCCAAGATGTAGGCTGCCTTTAAGGGATCTCAAAATTCCCTTTGTTGCTGAGTAGTGAGAATCCTTAAGGCATGCCTGGTACCTGGCACATACACATGTAACATACATAATGTCTGGTCTACTAGTAGTTTGATACAATAGGGATCCAATAATGCACCTGTATATGGATTCATCAAAGGCCTTGCCCTTCTCATCCTTTTCCAGGGAATTGTTTTACCCCATTGGAGTTTTCATGGTGGAGGATGATTCCATTCCAAACTTCTTGATGAGATCCCTAGTGTACTTAGTCTGAGAGATGAATATCCTCATCAGACTGTTTCACTTGGAGGCCTAAAAAGTACTTGAGCTCTCCCATACTGCTCATCTCAAACTCCACCTACATAAGGTTGGCAAACCTTTTGCAAGGGTTGTCATCAATAGACCCAAATATTATGTCATCAACATATATTTGGACTAGGAGACACTTGCCCCTTGTTTCTGATGTAGGCGCTCTCCGACATGGTTGTTACGATCAAAACATGAATTTTCTCTCTACGTTACAATTCTATGTCCGCACAAATAATTAATCGCAGCAAACACGTTATGCAATATTATCATTCAAAGGCTAACATACGGGCTGACAACACCTGATCCAGTCGAGCTAGTGTTGTACCAAAAGAGATCCACCAAAAATAACAATTTCGGAAAAGGTAGATCTCTCCCAACAAAAAGATAATGAGGTTCGCCAATCCTCACGAATTTAAATGAAATCAAGATAGACAACAAGATCGAGAGAAGAAAATCACGATAAATTCAACGTTATCGAAATCAACGCAAAAATATTCTACCACAAGATTTATCAACAGAGAGAATCACACAAGGTAGAAATTTCGTTACCCCGCTTGAGATGAGATTTTCTCAAGCATATGTCCACTCAAAATCACTCTTCACCGATTCCACCGGATTAACGTCGGATGGAGAGAAACTCGTCCGCATTCTTCGCTTCACGCCGGAGATGAGGTTTGCCAGAACCACGGGGGCCTTTTCTAGACCGAAATCTTCAAGGGAGTGAGGGGGCTGTTTTGCATTCGTCAAGGGAGGAGGAGAGTAGTCGGCTATGGAGAGGAGAACAAGAGGGGGGGGGGGGGGCGGCTATGGAGAGGAGAACTCCAAGAGGCGGCTATGGAGAGGAGAAAACAAAGAGGGGGCTGCCTTGGTTTGGCCGAAATTTGCAAGGGAGGGGGAAAGAAATCATTAGAGAATAAGAGAGAATAAAGGAGGGGAAAAATTCCAACTTTGGATTGTTAATTTCAAATATTATTCATCATTCTAAATCCTTCTACAACAAGGCCTTTTATAGGCTTACAACACTTATGGCTACATGTATCCTAAATAAGAATAAAATATTACACTAGAATAAGAAACATTTAAACATGATAAAAACATTAAAACATGATAATAATTAATCAATAATTATAATTGAATAATTATAATGATTAATCAATTAAAATATGATAATAGAATAATTATAATTATAATAGAATAATTATAAATATTAATCAATACTTATAATAGAATAATTATAATTATTAATTATTTATTCTTGCGCCTCAGGCGGAGGTTGTAGCGGCTATGGCGTCGGAAATCTTTGGTTGGAGAGACTTCATCATCCGTAAGCGCGCCGGTACCATCATCTTCATATTGAGGGTCGTCGTCTCCATCAATCCTCCCCCGCTCAAAAGTACTCATCACCGATGAGTTGGCTTGAATGTACTGGTGTAGAAGAGTAGCATCCGTAAGATCCACCTCTAGTTCAGGAAGCCACGAGTCATCGAAGGCCGGATGATCACGCCAACGTATCAAGAAACGGCGAATGTCACCACTTGGAGAGGAGAGCACTTCATCTCAGAGAATCCTGTCTGGCACATTAGTGGTCCTGGGAAACCTTTAAAAAGCATTAGGCAAATAAGGAGGAAAAGTTTTATCATCAACATTCAACGTACCTCCAGTGTAGACCGATGGAGAGAGCGATCCATGAATACACTCACCCCCAACCCATTAGAAAATTTAGGGGAACCAAATGGACAGACTGATAAATCAAGTGGTGGAGAAACATATGGCGTTAAATCCAAAACATTAAAAATAGGGGAAATTCGCCAATCAGTGGGTAACTCCAAAAGATATGCATTTTCTCATAATTTCTTTAAAATTCGAAACGGACCAGCTCGCCGATTCACCAACTATTTTTATGGTGCCCGAAGGCATCCGTTCAGGGATGAGATGCACCAAAACAAAATCACCAACTTTTAAGTGAGACGCTCTCTTATGTAAGTTAGCCTGAGATTGATAAGATGCATATTGTGTAGTTAGTGTTTCATTAATTTGCTTATGTAAATTATGAACATGAGAGGCAAATTCGTGTGCAAATTGACTTGAATTATATGATGGAGGTAACAGAATCAAATCAAGTGGCACTGGTGCCTTATAACCGTGCACAATTTCATTCGGAGATAAACTCGTTGATCTATTTTTAGAATTATTATAGGCCAACTGTGCATGAGGAAGTAGTAAATCCCAAGTTCCCATGTGGTCACCCACAAGACAACGCAGTAAACTACCTAAACTTTTATTTACCACTTCTGTTTGCCCATCCATCTGTGGATGGTAGGCCGAAGAAAACAAGAGTTTGGTGCCCATTATCTTCCATAGGCTCTTCCAAAAATAGCTTGTGAATTTCATGTCCCTATCCGTCACTATTGTCCTGGGAACGCCCTGATGCCCTACGACCTCCTAAAAATATAATTTTGCAATGTGGGACGCATCGTTTGTTTTATTACACACAATAAAATAAGCCATTTTTGAAAACCGATCTACTACCACTAGAATAGAATCATGACGTCGAAACGTGACGGGTAGGCCTAGAATAAAATCCATACTAACATCTTCCCAGGGTATGGAAGGAATCGGTAGAGGGGTATTAAGTCCCGCATTTGTTTATTTCCCTTAGCTAATTGACACGCACGACAACTACCCACAATTTTATTTACCATTGACTTAAGGCCTGGCCAAGAAAAATTATCCTCTACTAACGCGATTGTCTTGTCACGACCAAAATGACCACCTAATCCGCCATTATGCAATTCCCAAATAATAAAATGTCATAATGAGGACCAAGGATGCATAACTTTGAATGCTTAAATAAATATTCGTCCCTAATATAATAGGATGAAATGGTCGTGGGAGAGTCACTTTGAGCAGATAAATATATTTCCTTGAAGTTTGGACAATTAACGTACTCATCTATAATTCTATCGAACTCAATCACTTTTACCTCAAGCGTAGTCAATAATAAAGAGACTCGACTAAGGGCATCTGCCACACGATTTAGCGTTCCCTTAAGGTGTTTTATTATAAAAGCGTTCCCTTAAGACTCGACTAGGAGACCCATTTAGCATGCCTGGGGCTAACCTTATTTTGTGAATTAATAAATCTTAATGCCTCGTGATCGGATAATATAACAAACTCCTTAGGGAGTAAATAATATCGCCAATGTTGGAGACACCGAATAACCGCATTAAACTCCCTATCATAATTAGAATAATTTAATTTTGGCCCCGCAAGCTTCTCACTAAAATACCCAATAGGATGACCCTTTTGACTCAAAACACCGCCAATACCAATTCCAGACGCATCACATGACAATTTGACGCGCGATTTCAGCACCGCTAATTAGCAAGCGCGAAATGTGGTACGACGACAGTGCACCGGTCATTGTCAAGTAATAAAAGTAGGGAGGAATTCCCGGAATATCGTTCTCAAAGGAATGCAGGATGTGGTGATAAGAAAATAGAGTGAGTCGATTGTTACACGAGCGAATAAAACAAGGGCGTTGTGGATGATGTCCTAAGCTATTGCAGAAATAAGAAATGCAGGTCAAAACTCTTCTTCGCAAGGCGGGATGGATGCAACGGCCGCGATGCCGTGCTTCGGAAGGCGCGTGGATGGAAAGTAACTGTGACGATTGTGGGTCGCACACACCTCTTCGCAAAGTGGGTGTGAGTGCAACGGCCAAGACGTCGTGCTTCGGTATGTGGGTGAAATGGCCACAGTGCGGGGTTTTGTGAGGGTCGAAGGCACCTCTTCACTCTCACTTCTAGCTTTTGCTAGATTGAGCTAGCTAGAACGCGTGTGTGGAAGTGGAGTGGAGGCGGAGCGCATCACAACAAAGCATCAAATGAAGAACGAAACAAGAAAAAGCTTCTATTCATTGACAAATAGAAAGCAATCTAGTTCATTACAACAATCAAAAGTACATTTCCAAAAAGGGAGAGAGGGTAGAGGAAACCACGAGATGAGAAGCCTCGCCGTAGATCTTGGTCGGAATGGGGGGGTCGTCACGCCTCCTCCGAGCTCAGTCCTTGGTTGCTTCCAGGGTTCAGAGGCTGTCACTACCTCTAAACATCATTCGTCTTCTTCTCAGAGTTGGGTCTCTTCCACTTATCTCAATGGAGATATCTCACCTTCAAATGCTTGCTGTAGATGGCCGAGATTGCTTCTAGGACCCTTGATGGAGCTTCAAATCGATGGATGAAGCTTTCCTAAGGAAGAGGATGGATGGATGGAGCTTGGAGAGGGAAAATGGCGGAAGCTTGTGGAAGAATTCGCGCCCAAACTGTGCTGGCTTCCCCTAAAATCGCGGAGCCGGTCTTTAAATATGGAGCAGAGAAATTACAGCGCACGATCAGGGGCGCACGACCAGTTGTCGTGCGCGAAGGAATGCTTGTGATCGTGCGCGGCCAACCTGCAGCAGAGGGAAAGATAGGGAATTAACGCACGGGTAGTGGCGCACGACCAGTGGTCGTGCGAACTGCTCTGTCTAGTAAGGGGAATTATCGCATGACCAGTGGTCGTGCGCCTGATCGTTCGAGAAGGAAAACGCACGATCAGTGGCTTTTTAGGCTAAAATTCGCCCCAAACCATTCTGAGCGTTCACATGATCATTGCACCTGCAGCAAACTCAAACATACCCGCTGGGGTATAGAAACAAAGCTCCCCAGCGGCATAAAATATGCACTAAAAAGAATAAAAGGGAACCATCCAAGATAACACATAGAACTAGGCTATAGAAGGTACTATCTACGCAAATGAATAACTAGACCAATATGATCGATAATCATCCTAATATGCAGTACCTATGCATGATAATAAGCCCAAATGAGTCCTAAAACATGTATATAATGGAGACTCATCACACCCCCAGACTTAACCATTTGCACGTCCCGGGCAAACTACTCAGCTCTCATGTCGGAACAATTGGATGTCAGAGTGTGATTGAGTGGTGGAGACTCATGTGAAGTTGCATGCTCACGTGCGTAGAAATACATTAGAATAGAATTTAACTCAAGATTATATTTAACTATTTCTAAAACAGTAATTTGAAATCTATTTTACTTGGATGGTGAATCCCGGTGAATCTTTCGGTCACGCATAAGGGAAAATAGCGTGACTAATGAGTAGAGTATTACTTGAATCAGAGCTCGGGACAATCTCCTAAGAAATCCATCAAAGTTAGTGTCCATAGGCTTGCAAGTTCGCACTCTCTCCACTGCATGAGATGACTCATATCTAAAGTCAACAGGACCTATAGGTTAAGATTTGGCTTAGGTTGAGTTTAGGCTAGATAAGTAGAAGGACGATGGGAATCGCACTCAACATGGGAATCGCACTCAAGAGAATTACAATCACAAATACAACATTTTCAAGAACTACACAACACCCCCAGACATCAACTGAACACTAGGTGCGTGCTAAGCCAAACATAATTTGCTTTTGTCGAGAGAATGTAATTGAAAGTTCTTTTTGAGCAAATATTTTTCTTTTTTCTTTTCTTTTCTCTTCTTGACAGAATTTCTTTTGTATGCACAATAAAAACTTCTCCTTCAGCTATTCCAAGGCTACCATACACCACAGAGATAACACCAAATGTGATCAATAAATAAATTTCTTTCAGCTCATTTGTTGGTGCGAACATAGGTTTGGCCGTATGGCTTTGGTGAAAATTTAGTGGAGCTAAACAAGGAGGAAAGTTAGGCTCAAATGTGCTTGCAAAGGTGATTACGTTGGTAAGGATTTCAAAAGCACAAACGGATCAAGAAATGGCCTATATCACACTTTATAACGAGTACTTCAACGCAATCGTTTCAAGAGTCGCCTAGTGTAAGTTCTAGCCACCGAGAAAGGTTGTCCTTCCTTCCGACCCTAGTAATAAGCTACTACTAGTCCAGCTACACTCGACCTTATGCTACGGTTGGATTCACCAGATTCACCACTAAAGTAAAATAAATTGCAGCTACTATAATTGAAATAATTAAATTATAACTTTGAATTTTATTCCACTCTAATTGAATTTCTAGGCGTGACGGGAGCACTCGACTAGAGCACTACTCGAGTCGACATTTTTCTCTACTCCTCACTCATACACTAACAATCTAATTCTTACTAGCGGGGAACCTCGCAGCAATATCCAAGAAGTGCGCGTGATCAAGTGCGCGTGAACTAGGTGCAAACGGATGCAATGTGTGCAAAAATTTAAAAATCCTAACTCAGCACATTCTAACATGCTATGCAAAGTGCGTGCACGTGCACAGCTCGAACTCTCCCCCAAACTTGATCAAAATTAAATAAAATAGACAATTCAGGAATACGGAAAATAGGGGTAGAGAGGACCTATGCTCATAAATGAGCATGCCAGAAGTGCGGTAATTCCTTCTTTAAATTTTCTCATTCCTCAACCACCACGCGAGAGCTTCAACCTACGATGTTAGCAGAAAGGAAATAACAGAACACAAAAGAAATTAAAAGGCAAACAGAACCGGGTGGTTCCCATGGGTTGTCTCCCAAGAAGCCCTTTTGTTTAACGTCCTTAAGGTGGACCAAATACCTGTATTAAGCAGTTTATAAAGTCTAGGAATAAGCAAAAGTCAATAAATCCTAATTATTATTAAAGCTCAACACAAATCAGCTATAAGCTGATTTGAAGTAGTAACAACTGATGAAAGAAAAAGGTCTGGGGACCTGGTAGTAGGGGTGGAAATTAAGTAGGATGCTCAGCCTCCAACCCCAAATCTCCTCCTTTTTCGCTCTCTTCTTCTCCTCCAGTATTATGTCTTCAAAGAAAAACTGCTTGCCCCCTTGTAACCAATCCTCAAAGGGAAGCACCAACGATGATGAGGAAACAAGATTTTCCTTCACTATACCTTCCTCATCCCGCCAGGCTTTCGGCCCTTCCATGCATAATGTCTGATCAACTGGAGGAGGTGCATCCTGCATCCTTGTACATAAAGAAAGGGGGTCAGGAAATAAATTGGAAGAAAAACTAAAAGAAATCTCATCTAAGGGGATAATCCCGGCTTCATCCCCCATAGGGTGCGGCAAATACTGTTGGATCGGTCGGCGCCCTTAGAGGGGGGGGGGGGGGTGAATAAGGGTTTTCAAAAACTTTAGATTATGTTTAGAAAACTTTGAATTATTGCAAGATTAATAACATGAAAGAAGTTAAGTAAAACAAAAAGAGAGGCAAGCTTTATTAATGATAAATAAGTTTTACAAAACTTGATCTCGATGACGCAAGAGATCGGAGGCGAATAATAAAAAGGCTCTTTTTGTTTTCTATACCGACTCGTATCCCCACGAACCGGTTGGCTTTAGCCGATCTCTCCCCAGATACGGCCTCAAGCCGCTCTAACCAATCTATCCCCAGAAAGGCCTCGAGCACCCCCTAGATCTGCTCCCTAGACCTAGTCGCCAACACGAGGCGAATTTCAGCCCTAAGTCTACCCCAGACCTAGTCGCCAACACGTACCGTTTACAATGAAGAAAGAGAAATAAAATAATAAAACCTCCCTTAAGATGAACTTCTAAAGTCGGAGACGAAGATCCGCTGTAGAATCAGCGTTTGTAGAAGTGGACTTCGTTTGGATCCGGCGTGACGTAATCCTCCTTCAGAAATTTGCAGAGCTTCGCTAGGGCTTCAAGTTTCGGCCAAGATGGCCTCTAGAGTTGTAGCACAGCCTCTCTCTCCCTGATGTCTCTCTGAAACGAGAGGTGAGGGGTCCTTTATATAGCCCAAGCGCTACCGCCGGCGCTAGCCCGGATTAGGCAACGTTTTGCGCGGCAGAATCTCCCATCCGCGGCAACCTCTTGCTCTATGCCTTATGTGCGTCATGCTACCGCCGACGCTATCCGCTACCGCCAGGCGCTAACATCCTTCTTAAATTGCTTCCGAAATGGCGCTAATCAACGCTATCGCCGGGCGCTATCGCTACCGCCGGCGATAGTGAGCTTGTTCGAATTTTGGCCTCAATTTTGGGGGCAGTCATCATGTATACTCCTTGAGTCATGTGGACCTAGTACACCTGCACACTTGAACACACAAGATCAAATACACATAGGATTTGTTATTCTCAAACCTAGGAGATGCGGAAGACCATGTTCCAACAAATACAAACTGATGATATCATCGAAGAATTCACTAGACTCAACAGCGCACTCAATGGACTCCTCAATAACTCGGACTTCCTCGCACAGGACCGAAACGGTTGCTTCAGCACAATCAAGACTGTCCTCCTCCATGAGAGTGGGCACGACACTGCGCAGGTCTACAACATCCTGCAAATTGACCTCAATGATAACATTAGAAATAGATGTAGTTTCGTGTGTAGTGGGAGAAGACATTCTTCTTAAGAGTTCGGTCTCACTCTCCACACAAGGGCACAAATCCATGCAAAGTGGTACATGAACCAAAGAGGTATGGGGGGTCGCATGAGAAATAGAGTCATGAGGGACACTGATGCACGTGTCGATTCCAGAGACTTCAAGAAGTGAAGGTGGAAGGGACACGTAACCAGAGGAAGGAGCTATGTTCGCAGAATTCGAGGACGGGACGATCCAGATATCCGGCTCATCGTCATCAGCCAATTGGCGAAGATAATCCGCACAGTCCTTCAAGGCGTGTTCTCTACTTTTGCAAAATAAACACTGCTTTATCGGCTTTGCCGGCACCCATGGTGCGATGGCCTCGAAATAGTGCGACAACGGAGGCGCAGTAGAGGAGCCAAAAGATTTATGGGACCCGTACGGTTTCTAAACAACACCATACTCTTTGGGACACCTATCACTAGCGTGGGATGTGTCCCCACACCAACGACATCGGATATTCAAATGTGCCCACATGATACAGAAGAAGAAAATAGCATGAAAAAGAGTAAATTAAAAAGGAAAAAAAAAGTCTCAATCGCAAACAATCGATTCACAACCAAGATCTCATCACGCCTTCATTCCCCGACAATGGCGCCAAAAACTTGACTCGCGATTTCAGCACCGCTAATTAGCAAGCGCGAAATGTGGTACGATGGCAGTGCACCGATCATTGTCAAGTAATAAAAGTAGGGAGGAATTCCCTGAATATCGTTCTCAAAGGAAGGCGCGATGGATGCAACGGTCGCGATGCCGTGCTTTGGAAGGCGCGTGGATGGAAAGTAACTGTGACGATTGAGGGTCGCACACACATCTTCGCAAAGTGGGGGTGAGTGCAACGGCCGCGATGTCGTGCTTTGGTATGTGGGTGAAATAGCCACAATGCGGGGTTTTGTGAGGGTCGAAGGCACCTCTTCACTCTCACTTCTAGCTTTTGCTAGAGTGAGCTAACTAGAACGCGTGTGTGGAAGTGGAGTGGAGGTGGAGCGCATCACAACAAATCATCAAATGATGAATGAAACAAGAAAAAGCTTATATTCATAGACAAATAGAAAGCAATCCAGTTCATTACAACAATCAAAAGTACATTTCCAAAAAGAGAGAGAGTGGGTAGAGGAAACCACGAGATGAGAAGCCTCGCCGTAGATCTTGGTCGGAATGGGGGGTCGTCACGCCTCCTCCGAGCTCAGTCCTTGGTTGCTTCCGGGGTTCAGAGGCTGTCATTACCTCTAAACATCATCCGTCTTCTTCTCAGAGCTGGGTCTCTTCCACTTAGCTCAATGGAGATGTCTCACCTTAAAATGCTTGTTGTAGATGGCGGAGAATGCTTCTAGGACCCTTGATGGAGCTTAGGATCAATGGATGAAGCTTTCCCAAGGAAGAGGATGGATGGATGGAGCTTGGAGAGGGAAAATGGCGGAAGCTTGTGGAAGAATTCGCGCCCAAACTGTGCTGGCTTCCCCTAAAATCGCGGAGCGGGTCATTAAATACGTAGCAGAGAAAATACAGCGCACGATCAGGGGCGCATGACCAGTGGTCGTGCGCGAAGGAATGCTTGTGATCGTGCGCGGCCAACCTGCAGCAGAGGGAAAGATAGGGAATTAACGCACGGGCAGTGGCGCACGACCAGTGGTCGTGCGCCTGATCGTGCAAACCGCTCTGTATGGTAAGGGGAATTATCGCACGACCAGTGGTCGTGCGCCTGATCGTGCGAGAAGGAAAATGCACGATAAGTTGCTTTTTAGGCTAAAATTCGCCCCAAACCATTCTGAGCATTCACATGATCATTGCACCTACAGCAAACTCAAACATACCCGCTGGGGTATAGAAACAAAGCTCCCCAGCGGCATAAAATATGCACTAAAAAGAATAAAAGGGAACCATCCAATATAACACACAGAACTAGGCTATGGAAGGTACTATCTACGCAAATGAACAACTAGACCAATATGATCGATAATCATCCTAATATGCAGTAGCTATGCATGATAATAAGCCTAAATGAGTCCTAAAACATGTATATAATGGAGACTCATCACAATTCAAAAACTTTATTAAAATCAGGCAATCGTAAAAGAGGAGCTTCCGACATTCGGGATTTAATTGTTTCAAACGCTTTAGTGGCCGATTTGGTCCATTTAAATTCTCCCTTCTTCATGCACTCCGTGATCGGTGCCATGATACTACTAAAATCTCGGATAAATCGGCGGTAAAATGTAGCTAAACCATGAAAACTCCGAACATCCCGTATATTGGTCGGTTCCGGCCAATCCCTAATATCCTAGACCTTCATGGAATCCACATGTATGCCCTCCGAACTCACAATATATCCTAGGAACTCCACAGATGGAACATTGAATGAACTTTTTTTTATATTAACAAATAATTGTTCCTTTCGCAATGTCGATAGGACTATCCTCAAGTGTGACTAAAGATCATTCGGGGAGGCGCTAATAACTAGGATATCATCAAAATATATAACTATGAATTTTCCTAAGAAAGGCTTAAACACTAATGTCATTAACCTCGATAATGTACTCGGGCCATTAGTGAGCCTTTCCCCGAGCACCAACCACTCATAAAGTCCGTCTTTTGATTTAAATGTCATCTTCCACTCGTCTCCCTCCCTAATTCTGATCTGATTGTAGCCACTCTTAAGATCTAATTTTGAAAAAATAGTGGCCCTGGCTAACATATCCAATAAATCGTCCAAACGAGGGATGGGAAACCAATATTTGACAGTTATTTTATTAATGGCCCTATAATCCACACACATCCTCCAGGATCCGTCTTTCATTGGGACCAATAATGCGGGTACGGCACAAGGACTCTTACTATGATGAATGAACCCCTTAGCAAATCCGAAATTAGTTTTTGCAATTCATGGTGTGAGGAGGGGTTAAGTCGATAATGGGGAAGGTTGGGCAAGGAGGAACCCGAAACAAAATCAATTTTGTGTTGAATTTCTCTCATGGGGGGTAATTCAGACGGTAAATCATCTGGGTAGACTTCCCTAAATTTTCCCAAAAGTGTCTTCAATGTTAAGGGTAAGTTTTCAAAAGGGGACGTGTCTTCCTTGATTTGTAAACAAACCAATGCATATATGATACCGTCCATAAAACTACCGCACTCAAACTCCTTCTTACCAATCAAGCTTAATGTTTTCTTCTCAACAGGAACAATTGTGTCTTTAGAGGCGACCGATGGATCCTTAGGCGAAGAGGGTTTAAAAATAATAGTCTTGCCATTAAATTTGAACTCATACGTATTGGCTCGCCTTAAATGAGTAACATCATGGTCATGAAGCCATGGGCGTCCTAGTAACATGTGACAGACATTCATGGGGATGACGTCACACCAAACGTTTTCAGAATAAGCGGACCGGAACTCTCTCTCCGGATGGATTTCTTATATTCCTTGCCGTAATGACAACCGAGCTTGAGTCAGCGGACCGGAACTTACCCTTACCCTTATGGGTGGATGAGAGGGGTGGTCCTAAGATAGACTTAGCCTTTTGAAACGAATGAGTTTTGGACTTGTGAGCGTTGTGCTTTTTAGTATCTAATGCATCATTAAAAGTGGTGTTTAAGTCGGTGTGGCCATAACAGAGGAGTTTACCCTGAATGTCGGGGTTAAGCCCCTTACGGAACCTAGAGAGGGTGATCTCTGGCATCTCCCTAACATCACATCTGACCATCATGTCCTTGAGAAGGCTCATATAATCAGCTACCGACTTATTCCCTTGCCTAAGGGTAGCTAAATCATCAAACATTTGCGTTCGATGGTACGCAGGGACGTACTGGTCTGTCAACATGGCCTTCATGCCTGCCCAACCAATTGGTGGTAGACCATTTACCGCACCTAAACGAGGTTCCTCATTCAACCAGAATATCTTAGCCCTGCCTAACAACTTCATTCTCGCAACTCGCACCTTATCCGCATCGGTTAGATTATGCCACTCAAAGTAGCACTCTATTTCCATAACCCAGTCTAAGAAAATTTAGGGTTCACCCAATCCATCGTACGATGGGGGTTTGACCTGGACGGCCCTAGTGATATCGAACTCACGCGGTGCACGCGGGACATGTTCATTATTGTGATTGGCACGCGGAACTTGTTCATGATAATTGCTATTATTATGGTTATTTCCTTCTTCACGTTGGTTGGCGGCATGATTACGGGGAGCCACATAATTTAACCTTAGTTCGTGAAGCATCTCCCTAATGTTCGTTAATTGATCTGTGAACTCCTGACGGAGTTCATCAATTGCCGTAGGACCGTGACCTACATCCCGCTCATCCGCCATATGGGAGAAGGAGGCGGTATACTCTGTGCCTAATCTCGTGCGCATAAACAAACCGAAAATTGATTCTGACCTAAATTTTTTTTATGAAAGATAGAATTGTTCCCGCTTAATAACTAGGGTAGTTAAAATATTTTTTTGATTTTCTTACAAAAAATAATAAGTAGAATTTCCAGAATTTTTGTTTTTGAATTTCACAGAAAAATGAGAATTTTAGGCACCTATTCGCAGACCAGCAATTAAAAATGTTGTTATTTTGACAAAATATCGTGCAAGACAAGTGTGTGTCGGCGTCCTAAAAAAAATCAATAACAAAGGATGGTGTCAATTAAGAAATTGACAGGAACCTTGCTCTGATACCAAATTGATGTAGGCTACGCTCTCCGACAAGGTTGTTACGATCAAAACATGAATTTTCTCTCTACGTTCCAATTCTATGTCCGCACAAATTATTAATCGCAGTAAAAACGTCATGCAATATTATCATTCAAAGGCTAACATACGGGCCGACAACACCCTTAGAGATCGAATATTGACTATAGGCCACTATTCTCTCAAGCCAAATGGACCCACCCGATCCGGTCGAGCTAGTGTTGTATCAAAAGAGATCCACCGAAAATAACGATTTCGGAAAAGGTAGATCTCTCCCAACAAAAAGAAAACGAGGTTCGTCAATCCTCATGAACTTAAATGAAATCAAGATAGACAACAAGATCGAGAGAAGAAAACCATGATAAATTCAACGCTATCGAAATCAACGCAAAAATATTCCACCAAAAGATATATCAAGAGAGAGAATCACACAAGGTAGAAATTTCGTTACCCCGCTTGAGATGAAATTTTCTCAAGCATATATCCGCTCAAAATCGCTCTTCGCCGATTCCACCGGAACAACGTCGGATGGAGAGAAACTCATCCGCCTTCTTCGCTTCACGCCGGAGACGAAGTTTGTCGGAACCACGGGGCCTTGTCTAGGCTGAAATCTTCAAGGGAGTGAGGGGGATTTTTTGCATTCGTCAAGGGAGGAGGAGAGTAGTCAGCTATGGAGATGAGAACAAGAGGGGGTGGCGGCTATGGAGAGGAGAACTCCAAGAGGCGGCTATGGAGAGGAGAAAACAAAGAGGGGGCTGACTTAGTTTGGACGAAAATTGCATGGGACGGGGAAAGAAATCATTAAAGAATAAGAGAGAATAAAGGAGGGGAAAAATTCTAACTTTGGATTCTTAATTTCAAATATTATTTATCATTCTAAATCCTTCTACAACAAGGCCTTTTATATGCTTACAACACTTATGGCTACATGTAGCCTAAATAAGAATAAAATATTACACTAGAATAAGAAATATTTAAACATGATAAAAACATTAAAACATGATAATAATTAATCAATAATTATAATTGAATAATTATAATTATTAATCAATTAAAATATGATAATAGAATAATTATAAATATTAATCAATAATTATAATAGAATAATTATAATTATTAATTATTTATTCTTGCACCTCGGGCGGAGGTTGTAGCGGCTATGGCGTCGGGAATCTTTGGTTGGAGAGACTCCATAATCCGTAAGCGTGCCGGTACCATCATCTTCATGTTGAGGGTCGTCGTCTCCACCAGTTTCCCTAAGAAATCATGTGCTATCTATCTTTCCCCTCAAGAATTTGTTCTTGATGAGAAATCTAGAAAAGGTCTCATACCAAGCCCTAGGGGCTTGCTTTAGACCATATAGAGCTTTCCTTAGTAAATACACATGAGAAGATGCACAAAATCTGATGGTTGTTCAACATATACCTCTTCCTTCAAGTCACCATTGAGGAAGGCTGATTTGACATCCATTTGATATACTTTGAACCCCTTGCGGGTAGCAGAGGCTAGGAATAGCCTAATTGCTTCTAACTTGCAACAGGGGCAAAGGTTTGATCAAAGTCTATTCCCTCTTTTTGTCTATAGCACATGGCTACCAATCTAGCCTTGTTTTTGATGATGATTCCATTTTCATCCAACTTGTTCCTGTATATCCATTTGGTCCCAATGATGTTGTGTCCTTGAGGCTTTGGCACCAACTTCCATACCTTGCATCTCTTAAATTGAAGAAGTCCTTCTTGCATGACTTGAATATAGAATGTATCCTGTTTGGCCTCTTCAAACTTCTTGGGCTCCATTTGTGATAGGAAGCTTAGGAATAGGGCTCCACTGTGAGCCCTGCTTCTGGTTAGTACACCTTGGTTCTGATCTCCAATAATTTATTCTCTTGGGTGATCCCTTAAGTGTCTAGTTGCTGCAGACAATATGTCCTCTATTTGCTGTATTTCTTCTACTGGTTCAGCAGTATCTTCAGGAGCCTGCACCTCTTTATCTTCAGGAATTGCAGTATCTGTATAGGCTTTGCTGCTATTGGGTATGTCTTGTACATACATCTTTTCCATTGCCTTTTCATTTCCTGTCAAAATAGAAGAGCTAGACCAGCCCTTATAGATTAGGCTGGTCTCATCAAACACCACATGCATAGACTCTTCTACAACATGATTTTTCTTGTTATAAACTCTATAATCTCTACAATGTGAGCTATAGCCAACAAGAACCCCCACATTGCATTTTTCTGCAAACATTATTAATTGAGATTTTCCATTGTTTAAAATGTAGTATTTTGAACCAAAGATTCTAAAGTATGAAATTGTTGGTTGTTTTCCTTTCAGAATCTCATAGGGGGTAATTCCATGAACCTTATTGATGGATGCTCTACTGAGAACATAACAGGCAGTATTGACTGCCTCAGCCCAGAAATATTCTGGGAGTGAGGAGTCACTAAGCAATGTTCTTCCAGCTTCTATGAAGGTCCTATTCCTCCTCTCAACCAAATCATTTTGTTGTGGAGTCCTTGGGGAGGAGAACCCTTGAGTGATACCAAATTCTTGACAAAATCTTGTCATGGCTTCATATTGATATTCTGTGCCTTGGTCAGTCCTAGTCCTTACCACAGTACATTGTAAGTCATTCTGAATTGCCTTGACATGGTTTATTAAGATATTTAAAGTATCAGATTCCTTCTTAAGGAAGAATGCCCATGTATATTTTGAGTGATCATCAACAATCACCAAAGTATACAACTTCCCACCTAGGATCTGAATTTGCAAAAGACCAAACAAGTCCATGTGCAATAGATATAGACATCTTTTAGTGTCTCTGGAGCCAATACTTTTAAAGGTGGCCCTTGTTTGCTTACCAATTTGGCAAGCATGACAGGGACCACATTTCAAGTTTGGACTATTCCTAACAAGGTTTTTAGAGAATAGAGTATACATTGTCTTGTAGTTAATGTGGGCAAGTCTCTTGTGACATTGAACACAAAGAGACTCACTTTCATTCGCCACAAGACATATAGATGATAGAGAATTATTGCATATGAAATCTAAACAATAAACATTCCCACTCCTAGTGCCTGAGAGAATGGTCTCTAAGTCATTAGACTTTTTGATCAAGCACTTATCATTGTGGAATTCAATGATATAGCCTAAGTCACATAGTTGACTTATGCTTACAAGGTTGTGTGGCAACCCTTCAACATAAGCTACCCTTGTGATTGAAACTATGCCATTGGAGATCATACCAAATCCTTTGGTGATTCCTTTTTCAGATCCACCAAAGATGACTTTAGGTCCATTCTTGACAGATGTGTAGTCCTGTAGAAGACTTATGGTACCTGTCATGTGCCTTGAGCACCCACTGTCCAGGTACCATATTTGTTTAAGACTGGTACTTGAACTAACCTGCAAGAAGGAATTTAGTTACCCTTAGGATCCCAACTATTTTTGGGTCCTAGGTCCTTGTTAGCATGATAAGATGATCTCACACTTGTTGCACCCTTTGCAGGAAGGCTCTTCTTTGCACTTGGCACATTGGGATTGTGCCAACAGTCTAGGGCAAAGTGTCCCACCTTACCACAGTACCAACATTCATGAATGTTGTATCTCCTTTTCTGAACATATCTTGAGGAAAGAGCATTAATATGCTTGTGTATAGGAGTGGAAATAACAACATTTTTCTTATTCTTTTCAGCAATGATTTGGCTGAATGTCAATCTGTGGATAGTCTTAGCAGCATTTGTCTTAATTGCATCAGCTTGCTTTCGCTTGGGAGCTAGGTAAGATTGGATGGCATCAGACACTGAGCAGCAAGGCTTGTCTACAGATTTGATAGCAGTCATATTCTTTGCTGGAATGAACTTGGAAGAGCTAGCTCCCTTACTCTTGACTGATGGAACTGAAGTACCAAATACAAATGGTCCAGGTAAGGCCATTTGAATTTCTTCATGGGGAGCCTTCATTGCACTCATTCTCATGCCCTTTCTTCCACTATGGGAAGGAGTGTTTTCCTTCCTCTAGGAGCTTTCATTCTTCCAGTGACCATACATACTGTCATGGTCATACCTGTTAGAGGGAAGTAATACCTTTTGAAAGGTGGTATGAGGCTTGGCCTTATTCTTGCTCTTTTCTCCACTCCCTTCTCCTACTTCCATTTTATTGAACCCTAATCCTCTTCTATTGGTTTGAGAGGAAAATGTGTCAATAATTGGAAGCACATATTTGGGCTTATAGAATTGAGCCACTAGGCTCTTTTCTTTGAGAAGCTTCTCCTCAAGGTCCTTGATAACCCTATTCTTTTGGGATATGGTGCTCAAGTGAACAATTGTTATCCCCTTAAGATGGCTTATCTCTCTACACATTTGACCCATCAGGGTTGATGACTCAGTGCACTATTTCTCAGCCAACTTAAGTGAAACAATTTCTTGGGCTTGCCTCTTGGCCAGCTTTTTGCCTTTTTCAGAGCTTCCAAGAGAGCACCATACCCGTCAATCAATTGATTGACATCTTCCTCAGATTCTGAGTCACTTCCATCATTTGATGAAGGTGCTTCAGATTCCGGGCTTGCCTCATAATCAGAAGAAGAGATGGAACGAATCAGTACATGTTCACTGTCAGAATTGTTATGACTTTCTTCCTCATCAGTTATGGCCATCAGTCCTAGCTGATCTGTGTCCTCTTCATCCTCCTCAATTTCACTGTCTGAATGTGACAGAGGGGCCCTGATTCCAACCTTGGCACCAGGAAAAACTTCATTTTCTTATGCTGCAAATAACCCAATGTAGGCTTCCTCTTCTTCATCTGAATCTGAAGTTGAGGAGTCAGATTCACTCAAGCTTTTACCTTTCTTTCCTAGGAAGGATTTTTCACCCTTCCTATTCTTTTGGTGATAGTGTTTCTTATCACCTTTCTCCTTCCTCTTGGCTGGGCAGTCAGCAATGGCATGCCCAGGCTTGCTGTAATAATAACATATGATATTATTTGAAACATGTTTACCAGGTTTAGATTCATACCTGTCACCCTTGGTGTGTTGTCTTTAAGATTTGTTGTGGTCCTTCTTGGAATGTGAGGAGGAGGGCTTATTCTTCCACTGCTTCCTCCTCATCATCTTCTTGAACTGCCTTGAGAAGGCAGCAAACTCCTCATCAAATGAAGAGCTGTCTGAAGTGTTGTTCTCAGACTTTTCAGATTCAGCACTCCTTCTTGGAGGAGACAACAATCTGACTTTGATCTTCTTAGAGCTGTCATCTTTGAGAGCAACAACTCTCTCCATTGCATAAGCCTTGGTGGAAGTGTCCTCTTCCTTTCATGCAGACAGCTGCATCTCATAAGAGAGCAGCTTCCCAAACAAAGCGTGGGTAGGAGTTTCACCCAGCTTGGCCACTTACCTGATGGCACAAATCTTTGTGATCCAATCTCTAGTTAGAGATCTTAGGAACTTGTCATTAAGCTCATAGTCACTGAATGCTCTTTCATAGGTTCTTAGTTCATTAACTATTCTGATGAACCTTTCATAACAGATGAAAATGCTTTCCTGGCTCAGCTGCCTGAAAGATTCATACTCATGATTAAGGAGTGATTTTCTATCATCCCTAACCTCAGCCGCCCCTTCCATATACACCACTAGTGTATCCCACATTTCCTTGGTTGTTGTGCAGTGCACCAAGTTCTGAAAGGTGGAGTCATCAATTGCATTAACAATGATATTTTGGGCTCTTTTATCCATTGTGAATAATGCAAGTTCATCCTTGGTTAAGTCATTAAAAGCCTTGGCCACTCTCCTAGTTGGATCTATTGTGGAGGCTATTTGAAAGGTGAAAAGACCTTGCTTTACAGTGATGTAGATCCTTGGGTCTGATGTTTCCATAAACAACCATACCCTTTGCTTCCATATGCCAAAGTTTTCTTTGTTGCATATGGACAACTTCATAGACCCCATCTCCTTCTGCAATCCAGTGGAGGCCATTGGATTCAGATATGACTACTCCATTATAGGATTTGGTAAGATAGTTATATCCTTCTTGACCAACTTGCCTCTGATACCACTTGATAGTTTGTTAGGATGTAGTCTTAATCACCTAGAGGGGGGGGGGGGGAATAGGTCTCTTTTTCTTTAGGCTAATGTCTAGCTGTTTTCTGAATTAATGTTAGTAAGAAATCATGCACACAGAAAATACACAAGCATTTATAGAGGTTCCTCATGACAGGGTGTCTTGAGTAGTCCTCTTTCCCCCTTCACCTTTCTAACAATGAGTTAGGCAAGGCCAACTCCTCCAATCTCAGCTCCAAGAGCTTACAACTCAGATCCCTCAGGATCTCTCAGGTTTTTCCCAAACCCTACCTCAAGCTCAACAACCCTACCTCAGGCACAGCATCCCTACCAACTCAGACCTATCAAGAATTCCTACCTCAGATCTCCACAGAGATCCTACACTCAAGCTGAACTCTCAGCTCGACACTCAGGCCCAACAACCCTACAACCTCAGGCAAAATGCCCTACAAACTCAGAACAAATAATGTTCCTACAGAAGATAATAAAAGTGGTGCTTACAACAGAAGATAAAATAGTAACTCTTTTAAGCCTTGATCTTCTGTTGCTTTCTTGAAGCTGGGAAGTGAACAACAACTTCAATCCTGCCTCTCTCTGATCCTTCTCTTCAGTAGATGAATAAGGATCAACTTGATCTTTTTCAATCACACAGGAAGAACAATCTTTCTAACCTTTGTAGCTTCAGGAAGCAGCTCGAGAGAACTTCTTGACAGCCGTCAATGTGACAGTAGATGTGAGTTGTTAAACAAAATTCTTGTTCCTTAAAAGCCTTAAGTTGTTCTTTTATACTCCACCATTCTTCAACGACTATCAGATGTCCCCTGACAAGGCATGGAGGTGACTAGACCACCTTATCATGATTTTCTGCAACTTGCGCCAAAAGCAAAAACCCGCTAGCATATTTGAATCTGTCTCAGCGGTTGGGGTGAGAAAGCTTCCAATCTCAGGGAGTACTTCTGTCTCTGTCTCAGCGGATCCGCTGAGACAGACAGTTGTCTCAACAATTTTCCTCTATCTGCAGCTCAGCTGGCCCAGACACCTTCTCAGCGGCTCCTGGCCATGTCTCAGCGGTTCAGTTGAGACTGATAATATGTCTCAGCAGTTTTGGCAGTAAACCATTGAACGTATTCCGCACCTTGGAAAAACCTAACCCTGCATAATCATAAGGTAAAATAGGGTTTATCAAATACAACTTGTACTTAGCATTGAGTGTGATGCTTCTTCATTTCAAGGGAACATTGAGGGTAATATTCCCAACAGGTAGGGTTCATCTTATACGAGATCCATAGAGCATACTTCCCAGTGTGGGAAGAGTCCTTCTCCTATGCCGTGGCGAGACGGTCTAGCATTTCTTGGGAGAGAGGCTTGGGTGAAGGCCTCATGAAAGCCATTGGCTGCGAAAGCTCAGGAAGGATAGTAAAGAAGAGACTGAATGGAATGTGCCTTACGACCTGAGGTATATATAGCAAAGTGGAGGGCCCCACCAAAAGATTCCCTCCATGTCAGCATGAGCTCACCAAATACATGGGGTTGGACTTTCTTTCTGAGCAAGTGAATTACTCGCAAAGAGCGGGGATTGTGTATAACCCCGTATTTGTTGAGTGGGGCCCTAGGCTTGAGACGGGAAGGAGAGAAAGCAAGGAGGGCATTCGCTCAGGTCAAGGGAGGTCCAAAGAGACTCAAGGTGAGTGCAACCCCATTCACGGGGGAACTTGCGAGACACTCACGCGGTTGGAGCGTGGGTGCCACAGCAACCGGGCGAGTGAGGGGCAAGACCCTACTCGCCTAGAGGACCCAGATGCACTGCGAGTGGCGCCTTCTTGGGCCACTTGCTCCGCGGGATCCGAGAGATCTGGCACGCGGGAGGTTAGGCGAGAGCTTCTTTCACGAATCACTCGCCCAGAAGTCTTTAGGGGGAAAATTACCTAGATACCCTTTGTGGGCTGCCAATAGCCCTTCCGAACAGTGGAGTTAGGCTGTTAGCAGACCAATTTGGTGTGTGATTAGTAAAAACTTAAGGCGGATTTATGCTATTTGCAGTCCATCCTAGAGAATCTATAAATAGACCCTTAAGGGCACCTTGGAGGAGATCTGATATTTTAGGCTCTCTCCTCCTAGGCAAGTTTTGGTTGGCTGCTAGTGCACTCCAAGGTGCCCGACTGAGCATTGGTTTGGGAGGGGAAGCTCTCTAAGATCTCCTGGGTGTGTGGCGGGTCCTCCTCGTTGTAGCCTTGGGTCTGTTCATAATTCTTCATCCATAGTCAAGAGTGTAAGTGAGGGATAAGTAGGTGCGGGCTACACCCCCTAGTGGGTCCTAACTCAAGAGACCGGTTACCGATTTCAACACCTAGCACAAACACATGTAGAATACATAATATCTAGTCTACTGCAGTTAGATACAATTGGGACCCAATTATGCACTTGTATATGGATTCATCAAAGGGCTTACCCTTTTCATCCTTGTCCAGGGAAATGTTGGACCCCATGGGAGTTTTCATGGTGGAAGCTGATTCCATCCCAAACTTCATAATAAGCTCCCTAGTGTACTTGGTCTGAGTGATGAAAATCCCCTCATCAGACAGTTTCACTTGGAGGACTGAAAATTACTTGAGCTCTCCCATACTGCTCATCTCAAACTCCCCCTGCATAAGGTTGGCAAACCTTTTGCAAAGGTTGTCATCTGTAGACCCAAAGATTATGTCATCAACATAAATTTGGACTATAAGACATTTGCCCTTTGTTTCCCTAAGAAACAATGTGTTATCTATCTTTCCACTCAAGAACTTGTTCTTGATGAGAAAGCTAGACAAGGTCTCATACCAGGCCCTAGAGGCTTGCTTTAGACCATATAGAGCTTTCCTAAGCAAATATACATGAGAGGGAGAGGGTAGGGTGAACAAAACCGGAGGGATGCTCCACATATACCTCTTCCTTTAGATTGCCATTCAGGAATGCTTATTTGGCATCCATCTAGTACACTTTGAACCTCTTGTGGGCAGCATAGGTGATAAGTAGTTTTATATAACTTTTTAATAGAAAATTTTGTAAATATTTAATATGTATTTTTCTTTTTCATGTCAATTTTAGGTCATAAGTTGTTATTTTGTAATTTTGTTTCTAACTGAGCTTAATTTCAATTTTTGCAGAATTTTGGGAAAAATTGGAGAAAATCACAAGTCACGCCCTCAGTCACGCCCGTGACCAAGGGCGTGTGACCTAAAGATCTGCGTTTGACGAAACTCGAGCTGCGTTCGACGAACGCTCTCTGCCTAGGCGTTCGATGAAAACCGAGCTGCGTTCGATGAAACTCAAGCTGCGTTCGATGAACGCTCTCTGCCCCGGCGTTCGACGAAAATCGAGCTGCGTTCGACGAAACCCGAGCTGCGTTCGACGAAATCTCTCTGCCCAGGCGTTCGACAAAACCCGAGCTGCGTTCGACAACATTTCTCTGCCTTCGACAAAACCCGAGCTGCATTCGACGAACTCTCTATCCAGGCGGGTGTGTAATCTTAGAATCTTGCCAGCAGGCGGCCGTCGAGACGAGGAGAATCCATCAAGAAGTCAACATGAGTCACGCCCGTGACTCATATGTCACGCCCGTGACTTTCGCACGTGATCCCTGCTTTCTGCCGCCCCGAATTCAAGCCCACGCTGCTTTGATTGAAGCTGCCCAAGTACACGCCCGTGACCAAAGTTACACGGGCGTGTAAAGTCCTTTTTTGCCGCACCGTCACACAAGACCCACGCCGATGCCGCAGCCGTGCAGAACAAGTATTACACGCCCTGGGTCACGCCCGTGACCGAGGGCGTGTAACCTGGAAAATTTTCCTATAAATTCAGAGGCTCCACTCCAGCATTCATTTCCCTTTCCCCTGCCCATTTGGGTTGTTCTTGTATAGTTTTTCTTATTTTTCATGTTTTAGTTAGTTTTTAATTTTATGTAATTTCTTTCCATACAAGCTAGTTTAGATTTATTTTCATTCCATGCAAGTAGCTTAAATTTACTTTCATGCAATGTAATGTAGTTTCAATTTCATGTAATCTCTTTTTATTATGAAATGTAAGTTTTTCTTTCCTTATTTTTTGTTCTCTTTTTAATTAGTTTTAATTACCTCTCTCTAATTTATTTTTCGATAAAATAATAGTTAGCTTTCTCGAAGTAGAAGTACTCGACAGTCCCGAGTTTAATACGACCTTGATATTTTCTATAAAATATCCTATAGTATACGCGATAAGGTATACTTGCCTTTTCGAATGAGTAGTTTGGATATATAATTACAAAAACTTGCAAAACTTTCTCCTTTTCTATTTAAAAATTAATAAAAGTATTCGGCGTCGCCGCCGCGGCGTAATTTTTGTCGATATTCCGAAAGAAGGAAAGACCATTACTTCTATTCATCGATGTAGGATAATGGTTAGTTTCTCGAAGTAGGAGTACTCGCGAGATGCCTCGAACACGCCCCTTGAATTCTAATCGCATCGCAGAAAGGTTTTTGCAAAACTAAAATTTCTATCATCAATAGGCAAGGAATAGCCTTATTGCTTCCAACCTTGAAACTGGGGCAAAAGTTTGATCAAAGTCAATACCTTCTTCTTGCATGTACCCTTTGGCCACTAGTCTATCTTTATTCTTGATGATGGTGCCATTCTCATCAAGCTTGTTCCTGTAGATCCGTTTGGTGTCAATGATATTGTGTCCTTGAAGTTTTGGAACCAATTTCCACACCTTGCACCTCTTGAACTGAAGTAGCTCTTCTTGCATTGCTTGAATCCAGAAGGTGTCTTCATTTGCTTCTTCAAATTTCTTGGGCTCCATTTGTGATAGAAAGCTCAAGAATAGGGCTTCATTGTGAGCCCTGCTTCTGGTAACCACTCCTTGGCTTACATCTACAATTATTTAGTTTATTGGATGATCTTTTAGGTTCATGCTTACTGCAAGCAACCTGTCAGCAGTCTATAACTCTTCTTCCTGAGCAGCAGACTCATCAGCATCTTGCTGAACTTCAACTTCAGGGATTGCTACCTCAGAGTTGACCTTCCTTATTCTGGGTATGTCTTGGAGAGACATATCTCTTACTTGCTGTTCATTCCCTCTCAAAACAGGAGAGCTGGACTAGCGCTTGTAGAGCGGGCTGGTCTCATCAAAGACTACATGCATATACTCTTCTACAATATGAGTTTTCTTGATGAATACTCTATAGGCCTTGCTATGTGAGTTATATCCAACAAGAACTCCTACATTGCATTTTTCAGCAAACTTAGTTAATTGAAATTTTCCATTATTTAAAATGTAGCATTTGCAACCAAAGATTCTAAAGTATGAAATGGTTGGTTGTTTGCCTTTCAGAATGTCATAGGGGGTAATTCCTAGGGCCTTATTGATAGATGCTCTATTGAGAACATAACATGCAGTATTGACTGCCTCTGCCCAAAAATATTCTGGGAGTGAGGAGTCACTAAGTAATGTTCTCCCAGCTTCTATCAAGGTCTTATTCCTCCTCCTCTCTACCACACCATTTTGTTGTGGAGTCCTTGGGGAGTAGAATTATGTTGGACATGTGTGTCATATCCCTTTGTTTGAGAATAACAAATCTCAAATTGTATTTGATCTTTCTTGTCATATGTTTATAGTGTGCAGGAACTATAGGTGCAATACTCCACAGGTAGAAAGCAGCTTGGAACCAACAAACTGACCTTAAGCGCTACCGCCAGTGCTAAGGATTACCGCAGGCGCTAGCGCTACCGCCAGCGCTAGCGCAACCGCCTGACTCTAGCTCAAGTTCGTGCACAATGCCACGTCGCCGACGGTTTCATAACTGCCTCCACACGAATGCTACCACAGGCGTTAGGAGCTACCATAGGCTCTAGTGACAAAGTCAATAAATTGAAGGTTTCTCTCTGGTTTGGTTTAGAGCTTCCAAAGAGATTACTTGTGCCAAAATTCCAGAGTTGTTACTCTGCCGAAAGTTCATCTCCCACTCAAAGCCAAAGAAGATTTCTGGTGATGGAAGCCTGCACGCTGCATCCGAAGAACGATCGCTTCAACCTTGCTTATGCTACATCGATACTTCATCCTCAACTTCAGAAATCTCATAGAGGGAGTTCTTGTTATTTACTTTATTTCTTTATTGTAAATTTTGTAGTAAAATCGCCTTGTGTTGGCGACTAGGTCCTTGCGCGGCTTAGGGGGTAATTCGCCATGTGAGTTGGTGAATAGGTCTAGGAGTTTAGATCTAGGGGGTGCTCGAGGACATATTCGGGGAAGGATTGGCTAGAGCAGCTTGGGGCCATATCCGAGGTAGGATAGGCTAAAGCCAACCGGTTTGCGGGGATACAAGGCGGTATAGAAAAGGAAAAGTTATTAACATTTGTACACCTCCAATTTCTAGCGATTTTGAAATCAAATTTATGTAAACACTTATTCATATAATATAATCATGTCTCTATTTTTGTTTACTTGATTTCTGTCACTTGGCATAAATTTTATTATTGCAAATTATTTTTTGCTAAATTGTTTTTTTTGCCTTCTCCTATTATAAAATAATTTAGTAATTTTCATAAAATTATAAAAAGAATTTTTATTCCCTTATTCACCCCCTCTAAGGGCGCTTATCGATCCAACAAGTGGTATCAGAGCGGGTTATTCCAAACGGTTTAAAAACCAGGAATAATGGCATCTTATGATCTCGCTTTTTCAGAGGGACGGGGAATTAGTAGACCTCCACTATTTACTGGGTCAGATTATAATTACTGGAAAAATAGGATGAGATGTTTTCTTATGACCTTAGATATTGAGGTTTGGAATATGGTAGAAGAGGAATACTCCCCTCCTACCATTGTAGTTGGAGAAGTAACATTAGAAAACCTAAGGATAAGTGGGATGATAGGGATAACCTTAAATGCAAAAATAACGCCAAGGTCATGAATGCTTTATTTTGTGCATTAGATAGAAATGAATTTAATAGAATTTCTACTTGTACTACTGCATATGATATTTGGAATCATTTGGAAATTACTCATGAAGGTACATCGCAGGTTAAAGATTCAAAGCTTTTCCAACTAGAGTCGGAATATGAAAAGTTCCGGATGGATGAAAGTGAAGATGTTGATGCCATGTACACGAGCTTCACCAAGATCGTGAATGCCTCTATAGTTCTTGGAAAGACCTTCTCCAACGGCGACTTGCTCCGAAAGATTCTTCGATCCCTTCCTCCAAAATTCAATCTGAAGGTAATGGCTATCTCGGAGTCGCACGATCTAAGAACGCTCCAAGTTGAGAGCCTCATTGGGAATCTTAAAACCCCTAAGGTAGAACTCAAGATCCAACGCAATGAATACAACAAGGAGCCAAAGAAGAAGGCGTTGGCACTAAAATCAAAGGAGTGCCAAGAGGATGAGGATGAAGATGAAGAAAGCCTTTTGGTAAAGAACTTCCGAAAGTTCATGAGAAATCCGAAAAGGAGAAACACCTTCCGGAAATATTTCCAAAAGGAAAAAGATGGAAAGGGTCATCTTCAAAGAAGGAAAAGGAGAGCGATGATGAGGAAGAAAGAACTCCACCAGAATGCTATCATTGCAGGAAGACCTGGCATGTTCGGAGCCAGTGCCCAAAATTTTTGAAGGAGAAAAAGGAGAAACGACACAAAGGGAAGGAAAAGAGGAAGGTGCTAAAAGCAAAAACATGGGATGACTCATCCACCTCCGAAGAATTAAGTGGGTCTTTATCAAGCGAAGATGAGGAAGCAAACATGTGCCTCATGGGACATGGAAACGACAACGATGATGCCAGTGTTCTTAGCGACACTGAGGTAACTCCTCCCACTTATGATGAACTTTTCAATAAATTTCTTGAAACTTGCAAAGCTTTTGATGAAAATATGAAAGATAGTATTTTATTAAATCGGGAAAATGAATCCTTAATTAAAGAAAATCAAAAGCTTTCCAAAAAATTAATTTTTTTAGAAAAAAGAAAGGTCTCTTGCCAAGAATGTGATCACTCCATTAAGATGGCAAAGGATATTAAAGATTCTCTTTCTAAATCTCTCTCCCATGCAAAAATTCTTACAAAAGAGAAGGGGAATTAGAAAGGAAATTAGAAGCCTCTCTTGTGCAAGTAAAAAATAATTGAAAAGGTTTTGAAAATAGGTGTGTCATGCTTGTGAAAGAAAACTTATCACTTAAAGCACAAGTTCATGATCTCACCATGGCCATTAAAAAATTTGGAATAGGCCAAAAATCACTGGAAATGATTTTAGGGAACCAGTGCCCGGGTCTGGAAAATTTGGGCTCGGATATCGAGGTGAGAGCTACCGCCCGGCGCTAGCCACTAACGCCGGCGCTAGTACCTCATACAAGAAGCCCGAATTTTCTTTTTCAAAATGTTTTTCCTCTACAAAATTGATTCCTTCCAGAAAGAAAATATTCCAGAAAAGGGTCTCAACCCCCTTTATTACGTGTGCAAATTGTTATAGGTTTGGTCACACGTCTAATTCTTGCAGGAAATTAAAACAAACTACTTTAAAGAAAATCTGGGTACCTAAGGCTTCCACTTATTCTATGGGTGGTACCACTTGGGTATCTGGATCTTTACTCTCATCTTCTTTCTAGATGTGCAGGAAGGCTAAGGAAAATGAAGATGTGTGGTACTTGGATTCTGGATGCTCCAAGTATATGACGGGAAATAAAGCAAAGTTCCTTAGCCTAGAAAGGAAGAAGGGAGGGATCGTGACATTTGGCGATAACGGAAAAGGAAGGATCATGGGTATTGGTACAGTTGGTAAATGGTGCTCACTTGGACAACTATTATCCCCTTGAGTTGGATTATCTCTCTACTCATCTGAGCCACCAAGGTAGGTGACTCATTGTAATCTTGCTTAGCCAACTTAAGGGAAGAAATTTCTTGAGCTTGCCGCTTGGCCAGCTTCTTGCTCATTTTCAGAGCATCCAACAAAGCATCATACTTGTCAATTAATTAATTGCCAGCCACTTAAGATTCTGAATTATTTTCATCAATTGATGAGCATGGTTCAGAGTCTGGCATTGACTCATACTCAGAAGAAGGGGGAAAAGTAGGTACCTTGTCAGGAATGTCCTAACTATCTTCATCATCATCTGTTATGGCCATTAAGCCATGGTGTTCTCTTTCATCTTCATCCTCCTCAATATCACTGTCTGAATGTGATATAGGGGCCTTGATGGCCACCATTGCAGCAGGAAAGTCCTCATATTCCTCAGCTGCAAACAACCTAATATAGGCTTCTTCTTCTTCATCTGAGTCTGAGGATGATGACTCAGATTCACTCCGGCTCTTGTCCTTCTTGGCTATGAAGGACTTTTCTCCCTTCCTTCCCTTATGGTGATAGGATTTCTTATCACCCTTCTCCTTCCACTTGACTGGACAGTCAACAATGACATGTCCAGGCTTACTGCAGCAATAACAAATCACATTAAATGAAACATGTTTAACATGTTTGGAATCATACTTGTCTCCTTTGGGGTGCTGCTTGTCTGATCTGTTGAGATCCTTCCTAGGATGTGAGGAGGAGGAGGGCTTGTTCTTCCACTGCTACCTCCTCATCAATTTCTTGAACTGCCTTGAGAAGGCAACAAACTCCTCATCAGAAGAGCTGCTATCAGATGAGCTGGACTCAGAATTTTCTGAGCCAGCAACCTTCCTTGAAGGTGTAGGCATCCTCCTGGTGCGCAAATCTAGCACACCGCTATAGGGGGGAGTGAGTCTGCGGCACAAAACGGCAGTGTACCGATCGTTCAAGTAATATAAAATGGGAGTGATTCCCAAGTATCGATCTCAAAGGAACACAGTAAGGTGGAGTTATCTATTGAGGAGGGACTTGATATCGAAGTCCTTTAAGTCGGATGGGTTGCAGACAGATTGGATAGGTTCGTGGAAAATAAATAAAATAAACTAAATTAGCACTACTATGCAGGCCGCTATGCACTGCTTCGCCGGGCGGATGGAAACTATGCAGGTCGATTTGCACTACTTCGCAAGATGGATGGACGAGTAGGCAAGCGAATGAGGTGAGTGTAACTGCGGAAAGGTTTGAGGGTCGTTAGCACCTCTTGGCTAGGCGGATTGATTACACTGGTCGTTAGCACCACATCACTGCGCGGATGGAAGAGTAGGCTTGCGGATGGAATGAGTCGAGGTGGATTATATGGGCCATTAGCACCGCTTAACTTGGAGGATGAAAGATTAGGCTCACGTAATGGACGAGTAGGCTAGCGTAATGGAATGGAGGGTGATGGCGAAGTGGAGGATGGAATGGGGGCCCACTTCATACACACATATAAACAAGATAATTTCATAGAAATGAAACTAACATTACAAATCATGGTTTATAATGCACATCATCAAAATGTAAGGAATCTAACATATACGACCATTAAAACAAAGAAGGGGAAAGCAAAGGAATTGACCCAATCTGAAGCCTTCTCGAAGATTCACGGTTGGAATCACTGGGTTGTCAATCCGCGTCTAAGACCGGTCCTCAACTGCGTCCGGGGTAGAGAAGGTTGTCACTACCTCCCAATGGTCCATCTTCTTCATCTCATGATCCGTCCACAAGACCAAAGCTTCCTTCTCCTTGGATGATGATGGATGTAGGGCTAGATCCCTCTCCTTGGAGCTTGAGGATGATGGAGGAGGCCGAGAGGATGAAGAGTACCTGAAAACGGCGCCAAAAAAGACCTAAAATGCGGATTAGGGCGGAAGGATTTGTGAAAACACGTATTTATAGAGAGCAGAATTTTGAACGCGCACGATCAGTGGCGCACGACCAGTGGTCGTGCGAGAAGAAATGCCACTAAGCGTGTGAGAACAACCTGTAGTAAATCCAGAATGGCAAAATAGTTCACGATCAGTGGATCATGACCATTGGTCGTACGAGAATGAATCCAGTGATCTTGCAAACTGCTCGGGTGGAAAATGGGGGAATGCGCACGGCCAGTGGTCGTGCGCGAACAAAAATGCACGACCAGTGACCTTTTAGGCTAAAAATGGCCCAAACCAACTCCGAGTGTCCACACAATCCCTCTACCTGCAGGAAAACAGTCCAGGCCACTAGCATATGCAATCCAGATGATCAACAGAAATAGTATAGCATCATAGAAAAGATGAAACGTAAGAAATCACACCAGACAGGGCTGAAAATGTGCACTATGAGTGAAATAGGCAATGCAATTGAATAGAAGCAATTATGGGCCTTAAGTGTAGTGCAACGACATGGAAAATAATCCAGATGACTCAAGAAATCACTATATAAACTGGGCTCATCACCTCCTTCCTGGCAGATAGCTGCATCTCATAAGAGAGCAGCTTTCTAAACAAAGTGTGGGGAGGAGTCTCACCCAGCCTTGCCACCTCCCTGATGGCACAGATCTTGGTATCCCAGACTCTAGTTAGAGATCTTAGGAATTTGTCATTTAGCTCATTATGAGTGAAGGTCTTATCATATGTCCTCAACTCATTTATTATTCTGAAGAATCTTTCATAGCAATCAGCTCTGCATTCCAGGCTCTGTTTCCCGAATGCTTCATATTCTTGATTGAGGAGCGATTTCTTGTCATCTCTCACCTCTTCAGTCCCATCCATGTACCCTATCAGTGTATCTTACATGTACTTGGCAGTCTCACAGTGTACCAAGTTCTAGAATGTTGAATCATCAATCGCATTGACTATAATGTTTTGAGCTCTTTTGTCCATTATTGCCAATGTTATCTCATCCCTTGTCATTTTACTGTATGACTTACCTACCCGCCTAGTAGGATCAATGGTGGAGGGCTTTGTGATAAGAAAGGGGCCCTCCTGGACAGTGATAAAGATCCTAGGGTCTGAGGCCTCCATGAAAAGCTTAACCCCTTGCTTCCAAATACCAAAGGTTTCCTTTTTGCATATTGGAAGCTTCATAGACCCCATCTCCTTCTGAACCCCTACAACTCTGAGATCCCATTGACCTCCTACCTCAGGCCTATCAAGAAGCCCTACTTCTCAGGTAAGATGCCCTATAGCTTAGGCTCAAAAGCCTTACAAACCTGAGGCTCAACAACCCTACAACTCAGGTTCAACAACCCTACAATCTCAGACACAGTGCCCTACAAGCTCAGAACAATATAGTTCCTACAAAAGGTTATAAGTATAGATTACAACAGTTGACAATAGTGTTTGTCTTCTATTGTTTATGCACAGTAGGTGAAACCTTGGAGCAGAGCTGAATGAAATCTTCAGACCTTGCTCCTATCTGATCCTTCACTTCAGTGGATGCGAATGGATCACCTTGCTCTTCTGAATAGAAGAGCTATATTCTCTCCTTGTATCTTCTTGCTAGGTCTGGAAGCAGAAGGAGAGTACTCTTGGAAGCCGTCAATAGAACAATGATAATGGCTCTCTACTTTTCAGCACACCAACAGAGCCTTTTGAAAGTGCCCTAAGATGTTCTTTTTTACTTCATTTGTCTTCAACGGCTCTTAGAAAGGACCCTGGCACTTTGGAAGAGGATAAATTACTTTATCTCTCCTTTACAGCTGTTTGCGCCAAAAGCAAGTCGCGCCACTGTCTTCTTCCTGATTTGAATCTATCTCAGTGGTTGGGCTGAGACAGTTTTCCATCTCAGCGGTTTAGTTATCTTGGTCTCAGCGGATTTGCTGGGACAGATAGTCTTCTCAGTGGATTTTGTCTATCTGCAGCTTAGCTGAGGTAGATCACTTCTCAGCGGCTCCTGACCCCATCTCAGCGGTTCCACTGAGACAGTGACTTCTTCTCAGTGGTTTTGACAGCAAACCTCTGAACTTATTCCAGTGTTTGGAATATCTTAACCCTGCACATTCCTGATGCAAAGTAGGGTTTATCAAATACAATATGTACTTAGCATTATGAGTGATGCCTCTTCAAATCAAGGGAACATTGAGGGCAATATTCCCAATAAATTTACTTTTGGAGAATTGAATGACAAGTTCTTGAGTTCTCTGACGAAAGAATGGGATACAAAGGCAATAGCTATAAGGTAGTTTGGAAAGTTGGCTACGATGGAGCCACAGATTCTATTTGGGAAGCTTATTTCCCAAGAGCTAAAGCTAAGCATCAGAAAAGCTGAGGAAGTGGGAAGTAAGACTTCAGGAAGAGAGAAGTATGTAGCTTTGAGAGCCAAAAGGTTAAGGAGATGTAAAGTTGTGCCATCTGTGAGGATATAGTCCTCAAATGTGCATGATGACTCAGAGGATTGCTCATCAAGCTCGGAAATGTTAGATGGAGAGTTCTCCTCACTCTCCAAGCAATACAAGAGAATACTGAGCAAGAGAAGACAAATGAAAAATCAGTCTTCCTCTTCTGACTTCAAAAAATTAAGACGTGATGGTGATCATCATAGGAAAGACTACAACAGCAATGAAAGGTACGAATCTAAACAGAACAATCATAATTCGTCTGATGTTGTTTGCTACTACGTAATAAGTCAGGACATTTAAGTACGGAATGTCCATACAAAAAGAAGGAAGAGAAGAAATCCTTCAAAGGAAAAAGGAAAGAAGAAAAGAGCTTCATCGCTAAGAAGTCGAAGACTCTTAGCGACAGCGAATCAGACGAGTCAAGATCAAATGATGAAGCCTATTTTGGGCTTATGACTCATTCAGATTTGGATAACTACGACACCCCTTATGAGGGGAAGATAAATTCTCACACTCCTTTATCTGAGTCTGAGACTGCATCCAACACGGATGAAGGCTACTCTTCACAGAAGATTCAGATCTTCTAGTTCAATATAGAGCACTATTGAAGGGATTTGACAAATGCCGCAAGGTAGTCAAATCTCAGGCAAAAGCAATTGAGTCTCTTAAGGTCGTGGAATCAAATATGAGGCAAGAAATTGAACAATTAATTCCTTTCAAAGATGAAGTCCAAATCTTGAAAGACGAACTAAAAAGCTCTAATGAACTGGTAAAGCTGAAGGAGACATCTATAAATGAGTTGGAAGGAAAGTTAGTGGTTGAAAGGAAGCTAGTAGAAAGCTTCTCGATGCCAAAGACCATCCTTCCAATTATTGATGGTTTCTCAGCTCCTACGAAGGGTAGCGGTATCGGTCATCAGACCGAGAAATGTAAGGATGTTAAGGGAAGAGACGTTAAGGGTAAGGGCAAGGCTGATCAAAGTCAACCTTCCTTCAAGAAGGTGGTTTTTCCGACAAATACCTATGACTTTGAAACCTCTTATAGTCACTTTACGAGACCAACTCACGTTGAGCCTAATAAAAGTAACCAAGGATGGAGCCATCCCCGAAACTTCGGAACAACTACTCTCAAAGCTCCTTATGAAGAAATAATCCTCAAGGATTATGGTTCATTCGTGCATGGACCATCCGCTAAGAAAGCACCAAAAGTCAAAACTATTACTACAAATCCACTTGAGAAGGAGCCATGTGTATACTGCAATCATGAGGCTTCGACTTCCATGTTTGTAGCTCCTGCTCGACTCCCCGTTCAAAGAGTTAAGTAGGAGAAGAAAAGAAGATACAACAGATTCGACTGTTGGTGTTGTGGCAAAGTTGGTCACTTCGCCATAGATTTTTGGTTAAATCCCTTGAACTTCAAGGCTCCATAAGTTAATAATGTAAGAATGACCGCTCGCAATATTAATACTCCAAGTGGTAGTCATCAAACCAGGAACCTAGGACCCAAATTCGTTTGGGTTCCTCGGGATAATTAATCTGTGATTGCAGGTATATCTAAAGACCAACCAAAACTCTTATCAGACATTTGGATAGTGGTTGTTCGCAGAATATGACTAGAACAATAAGTCTATAATGAAATTGTTGAAAAGCTCAAGAAATCAGTCCAAGCATTGGAATTCTAAGGGGGAGATAAGATTGAGGGGAGATGAAACAAGTTTACAAAGTCTACTTCCAAATAAGGACTCTGATGCAGTTGCTGAGGGGGAGAACCATGTTGAACTGCCATGTTATCAATTACCTATCTAAAGCAGTCAGAAAGGAGGAGAGAAGGTTGAAAAGCAAGAAGGTTGAAAAGCTAAGTCTTTAAATCTCTATGTCACTTTATGTATTAGATATTATAATTATTCTATGTGTAATTCAACTTAGTATATAGGGTTCTAACTTCTTCAAATAGGGAGAGATTGTTGGGAATTGCATCCACAATTATCTTGATTTGAAGAAATCCCCTTGCAAATAGATGAATTGAGTTTGTATTTGATTTGGTATTTTAATTATGTGTTTGCAGAATATTAATTGCTAAGTACAAACCAATGTCAGGTTTTAATAAGTCATAAACACAGACCTATGCAATGTAATCCCTCATTGTGTAGAGCAAGGTGTTGACTCATGTGAAATCTTTCTATTGGGGTGTACTTCATATTCAAATACTATGGAGAAGTCAAGATGAAGTAGTTGCTGTGTTCAGGACTAGAAGAGATTTTATTCAAGTCAATTCATTGAGTACACTTGAGAAGACTCTACGAATTCGTCGAGACATCTTGAGTGGACTAGACGAATTCGTCGAGATTACTTGATAGGTCTTGTGAAATGTCTTAAGTCTCTTTTCGTCTAGTAATAAAGTGTTCACTCGAGAACACTCGGCGAATTCGTCGAGTGGTCTGCTGGTTTCTCGTGAACACTCGACGAATTCATCGAGTGCTCTCAAGAAGGTCTTGGGTGATCTCAGCTATAGCTTCTTCGTGTCTCAACTTTCTGCTATGTTATTTTCGTCAAGTCTTCATGTAGTTTTCATCGAGTCACTAAGTGAATTCGTCGAGTGGTCAATGATTTCACGAGTTCACTCGACGAATGATGAAAGATCGCTTTCTTTTTAAATGTGCAGACGGAATTTCTATTTTTGGTCTTCACCATGTACAGTACACGTGGAGGTCCTTCCTTGATTTCGTTTTTAGCCGTTAGAGAGGATGTGATAAATATATATATACTTAAGGGTTATTTCTAACCCTAATCGTGCCTAATATTAGAAAGCATGAAACATCTATGTTGGCCTTCTTCGTTCTCGCAAAAGACATTATTGCTGCCGATAAAGTTTCTTGCACGATCCTTCTTAAAGAAAAGATTCAACAAGATCTCTGATTTCAGATTCTCTCAAGTTCTTTTCAGATCATGTTGTCTCCTAAGTTTTCAGATCAAGTTCTTTCAAGATTAGATTTCTTTCCTATTCCTCTTTTTAAGATCAAGGTTTTCATTTCAGTCAAGGAAGAAGAAGATCCATTATTTTCAGATCTGAAGAAGTAAAATCTCAAGGAGATTTTAGAAGATTGTCTATGAATCTAAAGAGTTGTAAAAATAACTTTACAATATTTTTGTAGGAAGTTTTTCTTTCGACTTTTTGTAGATTCTAGTTTAAAGGATCGAGTGTAGGAGAGGTTTGATGAGATAATTTTTAGATTTTAGAGTTCTTTTTGCAGAGATCCTGCATGCGATTAGATTTGGGCAGGTGTTTTCGAGGGGTCTGACGAGCAATCCTACTTCAATGAACCAACCATTATCAGCTTCTCAGCTAAGAGGGTTGTGTTGAGAGGGTTGAGAGGCTGAGTAACTGAGAGGGTTGTGCTGAGAGGGCTGAGAGGGTTGTGCTGAGAGGGCTGAGAGGCTGAGTAGCTGAGAGGGCTGTGCTGAGAGTGCTGAGAGGGCCGCGAGGGCTGTGTAGCTGAGAAGCGGATTAAATCCAGGCAAAATTTTGCGCTGGCCTGGATTCGATCCCGCGCCTTGCCGAAGTTAACTAGACCACACCTACTGAGTCAAGCGCTCATTTCTGTATGGCAAGGAAACACTTTATTTATATTATAAATATTTACAAAAAATTTATATTAATACATATTATCTTTAATTATAGAATAACTTAATATACAGATTTCTAATAACTTAATACATAAATATATATATATATATATTAATAAAATATACACACTAAATAAAATAGATATAAATACATTCAAACATTCATGCTCAAATAAATACATTCACATATATATATATTAACTCTTTATAGATTATATTTTCATATAGTTAATTTTATTAATATATATTTAACTTATTTGTAGTTTATATTTACATATATAGATAAAGTTTTCAGTTAATAAATATTTACATATAATTTTAAATACTTTACATATATATTTACATATATTTTTAAATACTATATATATATGTATATATTTAAATACTTTATTAGTTCCTTTTTACATAAAATATATAAATATATATAAATTAGCTAAAACAAATCATTTGTTCAATAATTTATATGAAATATGTACAATATTACTTAAAACTATGCTAAAAACTATACTAAAATATGTATAATTTACTATTCATCAAATACCTCCATACTTAAGCTTTTGTTATACCAGAGCAAAAGTAAGAGAGGTATACATAAGTGATTATCATAAAATTCTATATTTAAACTAACATTTAATTTATCCAAAAGAGGTCCTAAATAAAAATTCTGGAGTATAAAGAGTTAAGTCCTAGATTATGTAAGCGATTTAAGTAGTGAGAAAGTTCTTAGCCAAAAGACTTCTTAGTGTTTTCAAATAGCAAGCAAAAGTGCAATCACTAGTAAACGAGATTAGATTTGAATTATAAGAACCTTAACTTTAAGAAACTTTGAAGGAAATAATGCAAGTTACTAATTATGCTCTCAAAAAAATTTTAAATTAAGTCTAGAAATAATAAATTGGCAAAGGGAAAGGGGTATAGAGTTATGGCAAAAGAAGAGCACTTGAATCAGGGGTGATAAATTTTATCCTCTCACCCCTCTTGATTTTTTTTCAATTTTGTAAATAACCCAATGCTTATGTTTGTGGAATAAAATCTTATTCCCATTGACATAAGATCTTTTTTATTTTTATTAGGTGTCTATGTTTATGGAATGAAATCTATTCCCATTGACATAGGATCTTTTAAAATTGGTTATTTGCTTCTTCTTTATTCATGCCTACTCAAAATGGGTTTTTAATTAAGGTAAGGGATATGGGGGTTTTCATGGAAAATTCTAGAATTTTAACCAAAAAGAATCTGAGAGCAACTTTAGTAATTTGAATGTTCCTAAGTTTTGAAAGGGTTTAAGGTAGTGATAATTAATGTCTAAGATTGTTTTTCTAACATAACACATGCCTCTAATTTAGATATACTAGAAGTAGTGCTTGAAAATAAATCCTTTATTTAAATTGAAAAAATAAGGTATTCTTCAAAACTTAACCTCGAACATTTCAAATCTATCAATTTATGATAAGCAAATGGCTAGCAAAGTAAGAATTATGAAACTCCCAAGATAGATACTCTCAAAACTAAATGCTTAAGAAGAAGAAAAAACCCACAATATAGATCCTTTTTTAGTAGTGTGGGAGGGGTATAGAATCGAGTTTCCCGTCCACTGGATCGCCCACAATTTAGATTTTTAAACGGTGACCGTTGACTTTAAGCTCACCTTTTTCTGGGTGGGAGATAAGAATTGTCCCATTTGGCCAAACCCCTTTGACTTCAAAGGGGCTGGACCATCGGGATTTTAGCTTACCCGGAAAAAGGCGAAGCCATGAATTAAATAAAAGGACAAGATCATCCGACGCAAATGATTTTGGAAATTTAATTTTTTGATTATGGTATAACTTAGAGAGCTCCTTATAAAATTTATTACTCTCATAAGCGTTCACACGTCATTCGTCGAGTTCGTTTAATTGGAATATTTTACTCTCAGAGGATAAGTTCAGATTGAGATTTAAAAATTTTAGAGCCCAAAAAGCGTGGTGCTCTAACTCTGCAGGTAAATGGCATGCCTTGCCGTAGACTAATCGATAGGGCATACAATCGATGGTGGTCTTGTACGTCGTACAATATGCCCATAGTGCGTTGTCGAGTTTTATTGTTCAATCTTTCCTATTTGTCAAAACAGGTTTTTTCTAAAATTCGCTTGATCTCTCGATTTACTACCTCTACTTGGCCGCTTGTTTGGGGGTGATAGGAGGTGGCCAGCTTATGTGTGATGCTGTATTTAGATAAAGTTTTTGTAAATTGAGCATTGCAGAAGTGCATGCCCCTATCACTCACTATCGCGCGAGGCATACAGAAGAGAGAATAATTTTTGTAGAAATTTGACGATGACTCTCGCATCATTGGTGGGGAGAGCTTGCTCTTCCGCCCACCTGGATATGTAGTCATCCGCCAATAGAATATAACAATTATTAGATGCAGGAGGTAGGGGGCCTATGATGTCTATGTCCCATAGATCAAAGATCTCGCTTTCTAAATAAAAATTTTGGGGCATCTCATCACGACGAGATATGTTACCCGGCCGCTGGCAACTATCGTATTGGGTCACAAAATTATGAGCATCCTTAAAGAGAGTGGGCCAATAAAAGCCCGCCTCTTGCGCTTTTCGTGTAGTCTGGTTAGCTTGATAATGCCACCCGGCCGGCCCCTCGTGGCAGTGCCTCAATATTTGGGCACCCTCCTTGCTTGAAATGCATCTTTGTACGACTTAGTACGCACAGACGCGAAAGAGAAAAGGGTCCTCCCAAAAGTAATTTTTCAAATCAGAAAAGAATTTATTCTTTTGCTGTTTTGAAAAGTCTTTTGGAAGGACCCGCGCAATTAGATAGTTGGCGCAATCTGCGAACCAAGGGATAGGAGATGTTTTGTTTAAATTAGTAATAATTAAGAGGCACTCCTCGGGAAATCTATCATCTATGTCGGGCTCGACGAGTGCTTTCGTGATGGGGCATTCTAAACGAGAGAGGTGGTCGGCGACTATATTTTCATCCCCCTTCTTTTCCCGGATCTCTAAATCAAAATCTAGTAGAAGGAGGATCCATCGATGCAAGCGGGGCTTGGCATCTGCTTTAGCCAAAAGATACTTGAGGGCGGAGTGGTGTGTAAAAATGATGATTTTAGAAAGCGTAACGTAGGGCCTGAACTTATCGATGACAAAGACGACGACGAGAAGTTCCTTTTCTGCCGTAGTGTAGTTAACATGTACGGCTGTGAGCATTCGAGAAGCATAATAGAAGGGATGAAAATATTTATTAACACGTTGGTCTAGTACGGCTCCCACCGCGATATCGCTCGCATCGCACATTATCTCAAACGTAAGGGACCAATCTGGCGCCACCGGAATGAGAGAATTGATAAGTTTTTCTTTTATAAAATTAAATACCTCTACGCAGGCGGTATTAAAAGTAAAAGAGGAATCCTTCTCCAGGAGGTGGGTTAGCGGTTTTGTAATTTTTTAAAAGTTTGAATAAACCGACGTTAAAAACCCGTGTGGCCGAGAAAACTCCTGATAGATTTTATATTTGAAGGTGCTGGGAGTTTTTCTATAATTTCTATATTAGCCTTATCTACCTCCATTCCATTTGCAGAAATCTTGTGTCCGAGAACTAATCCTTCACGGACCATAATATTACACTTTTCTCAGTTTAAAACCATGTTCGTGTATTCGCATCTTTGGAGGACTCGATCTAGATCATGTAAGCAGTTTGAAAAGGAGCTCATGAATACGGAGAAGACATCCATAAAGACTTCCATTATATCTTCTACGAGCTCACCAAAGATGGCCATCATACATCATTGGAATGTAGCTGACGCGTTACAGAGACCAAACAGCATCCTTTGATACGCGAAGGTACCAAAAGGGCACATAAAAGTTATTTTCTACTGGTCTTCGGGGGAGATAGGAATTTGGAAAAACCCCGATAGACCATCGAGAAAATAATAATATGGATGACCTGAAAGTCTCTCCAGGATCTAATCGATAAACGACAATGGGAAGTGGTCTTTCTGGGTGGCATCATTTAACTTTCAGTTGTCGATGCACACCCGCCAACCCATAACAGTACGGGTTGGGATCAATTCGTTGTTCTGATTAGCCACTACGGTTAAACCACCCTTCTTAGGCACGACTTATACATGGATTACCCATGTACTATCCGACATTGGGTAGATAATCTCCGCATCCAAGAGTTTTATAACTTCAGCCTTAACGACATCCCGCTTATTCGGGTTGCAAAAAGAGGGGTTTATCCCCCTTATATCAGAAATTTGCCATGCAATTGCTTGGCGATGCTTAGACACAACTTCCACCAAATTGGAGGATTTTGAATTGGTTGAAGTGGAAGAAATAATTATGGGAAGTTTTGAATTTTCGGCGAGAAAAACATATTTTAAATGGTCGGGGAGTTGCTTAAGTTCTAAGACCGGGGGTTCTTCGTAAGATGTTGTGATTTTTAAATCTTTCGAATCGAAAGGTTCGAAAGGCGAATATGGCGACAATTCATCTAACGGAGGGAGATTTGCCAGATCTAAATCGTATAGCGTTAAAGCTAGTAATTCAGAAAGAGAAGAACACTCATCTTCAAATGTGAATTCCAAATTATAACAGGAATCATCATTCGATAAGGTGTTTCGAATGGAGGGATTAATGTGAAGTGTAACTTCATCGTCTCCAACCCGATGGAGGAGGCAACCGTTACTTACATCAATTAATGCTCAGGAGGCCACGAGGAAAGGGCGATCGAGGATAATTGGTACCTCGGCGTCCTCCTCGATGTCGAGGATGATGAAGTCTACCGGGAAGAAAAATTTGTCAACCTTGACCAGGACGTCCTTCACTACCCCTATAGTATACTTTATCGAGCGATTCGCGAGTTGGATGCTCATTTTGGTTGGGATAGGAATACCCAAATCAAGTTTCTTAGAGAGGGACAAGGGCATTAAATTTATACTCATACCTAGTCCGCTAGGGCGTATTTTATTAACAAATTAACGAAAAGGCACGGGATGGAAAACCTTCCCGGGTCATTCAATTTGGGCGGCAATTTGTTAAGTAGGACCACCGAGTATTCCACATTAAGGGAAACACGCAAAATACCTTCGAGTTTCTTTTTATTAAAAAGTAACTTTTTGAGGTATTTCGCATATTTCAGCATCTAAGAGAGTGCCTCGCAGAAGGAGGCGTTAATTTGAATTTGTTTTAGTATTCGTAAAACTTATTGATATTGTTCGCCCTTCAGCTCGCTGTTAATTTTTGACGGATAAGGAATTTGCGGGCTCAAAATGTTCGATGCAATACAAATATCCGAGGTTTTTAAAATCGGAGGAGAGGGTGTAGGGGCCAAAGTCAAAAAATGTACCTTAGGCTCAACCCGCAATGGGGAGACGACCTCCTTGCCGCTGTGAAGGGTTATAGTGTGGGCATTTTCGCGGGGGTTCCGCTCCGTATTCCCTGGCAAAGCTCCAAGTGTCCATTCCGAATCATTTTCGCAAGCTGTCCAACTTGCATTTCCATGTTTTTTAGCGATCTGGTAATATTCAGGATATTTGTTTCGTTGGAAGCGATGTATTTAGCGAAAACTTCCTCGAGCGGAGAAGCTTTTAGAGGAGGAGGTTGAAAACCCTGCTGAAATCCCTGGGGGAATCCTTGCGGAAATCACTGGGACCCATATTTGGGGGGCGTTACGCATTATTAGGGTTGCTCGAGGAGAAGTTCGGGTGATTCCTCCAACCCGGATGTTGAAACCAATACTTGGTCTCTTGTGGAGCTCGGGCCCCCAAAGGTGGGGGCATCTAGCACTTACTGGTCCCTCGGAAGGAACAAACCGAAGCCTCAAAACTAGAAATAGACCCTTGGTCGCAGCGAGGAGGTCCCACCACACACCTAGAAGATCTTAGAGCACTTCCCCTCCCAAACCAAAGCTGAGACTGGGCACCTTGGAGAACCTGAGAGCTGAACCAAGATAGCCTAGGGAGAAGGAAGCTTAGAGTACTGAGGTTGGATTCCTCTCCAAAGGTGCCCTTCAAGGTCTATATATAGTTTTTTACTTATGATCTGCTAATAGCCGGATTCCGCCTTACACTTTTGCTATGCGCAGCCCAAAATGGTCTGCCAACAGCCAAACTCCGTTGTTTCGAGAGGCTAACTGCAGACCACTAAGGGTTTCCAGGTAAACTTACCCATGGACCCTCACTAGGCGAGCCACCCACAAGCGTTCCTCTCGCCTGACTCTCCTCACGCGAACTGTGAGAGGCTAGCTCGCCCGCCTCCCTGCGAGCGACCACCGAGAGCCCAACTCACCTGCCTTCCCGCGAGCGACCTTTGAAAGCCTGCTTCTCCTGCCTTCCTACTCTTCTCGCATGTTGATCCTTGAGTCTCCGCTCACCTCTTGGCAAACATCAGGGAAAATTCACTTGTAGACCCCTGCTGGGTGAGTTGCCCATGAAGGCGCCACTTGCTAGACTCCCTGCGAGATGGGCTCACGAGATCTCCTTTTGCGAGTGGAGGCGAGCCTCCACTCGCCATAGCTAAATGCAACCCAGAGTGGGTTTGGGAACAGACCTCGCCCTGACCATGCACCCTTCGCGAGATCGAGTCTCCGGCCCATCTCACCTCACCATAGCTTGATGCTTGCCCTGAGAGCGTCGAGCTCACAGCTGCCTTGCTCTCACATCACACTCAAACGGATGTCACCCTAGCTCGCCTCATCCTCGCGGACCGCTTGCTGCGATGCGGCGAGCCCTTGTCCACATCGCCCTCACGTCCCCCTTGCTGCAAGGCGGCGATCCCTTACCCACTTCTGGGGCCCTGCCGAGATGGCAACCTGACCTGTTTGTCGAGCCAGCTTCCTGCGAGATCCTCTTTACTCGCTCCAAGTGGGCGAGATCTCTTAAGCCGCACTTGATCCTCTTTGACCTCGACGAATTATGGGTTTTACATAATCCCTGCTTTTTTTCGGACTCAGCACGAAGTCGGAAAAAACAATGGAGAACTTGTGGTTCGGAGAGATTAGAGCTAGAGCACATACCATTCCGGACAAGTGCTTAATGGAGTCGGCACTCCCCTGCTTCCCTTACACCTCTGGGCGAGTACCTAATGGAGCCAGCACTCGTCTGCTTTCCCTCTCACCACTGGGCGAGTGCTTGATGGAGCCAGCACTCGCCTGCAATTCGCGCCTTTTCGGGTGAGTGCCTGATGGGCCGACACTCCCCTGCTTCGCTTACACTTCTGGGCGAGTGCCTGATGGAACCAGCACTCGCTTGCTCAATTTGCCTTAAACCGAACTACATACCTTACCGCTACTCGAGTGAGCCTCGCTTCCCACTTACCGAGATGTACTACATTGGCGAGTGAGTGAGATCTCGGTCGGCAAATAAATGTTGAAGTTCACAAGCCCCCATATTTGTTTCCTTCTTGTGAAGTTCACCCCTTTCTGAGTGCTGCCCGTCCATCACCAGCTACGTGAGAGCCTGTCCGTCGGGTTTACACCAAGCCAACTATATTTTTGGGGCTAAGTACCCTTTGAAACTTTCCTGCCACCGAGCGATCCTACGACCCTACCATCTTGGTGGGAGCCTGGTCAGCGGGTCAACATCGAGGCTAAATAATTTTTGGAACCTTCCTGCCACCGAGCGATCCACGGCCCTGCTAGCTTGGTGGGAGCCTGGTCAGTGTTCCAGCATCGGTGCTAAATACTTTTTGAAACATTCCTGCCACCGAGCGATCCACGCTCTGCCAGCTTGGTGGGAGCCTAGTCAGCGGGCCAGCATCGGGGCTATATACTTTTTGAAACCTTCCTACCACCGAGCGATCCACGGCCCTGCCAGCTTGGTGGGAGCTGGGTCAGAGGGCCAGCATTGGGTCTAAGTACTTTTTGAAATCTTCCTACCACCGAGCGATCCGCGACCCTGCCAGCTTGGTGGGAGCCTGGTCAGCGGGCCAGCATCGGGGATAATTACTTTTTGAAACCTTCCTTCCACCAAGCGATCCACGACCCTGCCAGCTTGGTGGGAGCCTGGTCAGCGGGCCAGCATAGGGGCTAAATACTTTTTGAAACCTTCCTACCACCGAGCGATCCACGACCTTGCCAGCTTGGTGGGAGCCTGGTCAGCGGGCCAGCATCGGGGCAAAATACATTTTAAACCTTTCATCCCATTAGCTATCATATTACATGCAAGAAAAGCTATGTTTGAAAGTAAACCATCGTACTACATGAATTTATGGGTAGAAACGTTTCGGGTCGTCACCGCTTAGCTCGAGACATCCCTTCTGCTTCTCGTTCGTCTCCTACTCCCAGGCATGGTATTCCTCGATCCCCACCCATTGTTGCTGTTGCTGCATCGGATCCCTTGTCCCCCTCATTTCTATAAAACTCTGGGCAGGCGGACGTCGCGTGACCTTCCTCCTAGTGGAAGTCACAGTTGGGTAATGCCACCCTATCCCCTCCTCTTCCTCTTCTTTCTGCTTTTCTGGCTCTCTTCCTTCTTCCCCAACCAATCTCCATGGCGTGCTGAGGCAGGAGGAGGAGTGGCCTTGGGCCCTGCCTCTACCTTGGGTCTGGAGTCATCAACTCATCCCTTCTCCTGACTTCCTATTGCCTCATCTCCGGTTCACCTAGCTTCGCCAGCCTTTTCGTGAACTCCGATTTGGCTGTTTCCCCCTCAATCTCCTCCACCGCACTATCCATCAAATCTTCAAAGGACAAGGGGGCCTTTCGCTTCAAGTTCATCTTGAATAATCCCTCCTGCAGCCCCACCATGAAGGCAAGCTGGAGGGTGAACCCGGGTACCTCCTGGACGAGCAGGACTTCTTCCTGGAATCTGTCCACATAATGGGCCAACGACTCCCCTCGCCCCTGCTTGATCTTGAAGAGCGCCTCAGCATCCTTCTTCCTCTTCTTCGAGGCCGAGAAGCGAAGCAAAAGGCTACGACGTAGGCCCTCAAAAACATAGATCGACCCTGTGTGCAGCTGGTGAAACCAGTCTCGGGCCTTCTCCTTCAAAGTGGTGGCAAAGAGTCGGCATTTGAAAGCGTCCGACATGGGTCTGATAAAGACCATGTCCTCAAACCACTGCATGTGTTGAATGAGGTCATCCTTGTCGGTATACAACATCATGGTCGGCTCCCTGAACCCCTCAGGGAGTGGTGCCGAGAGAACCAACTCACAGAATGGGCTTCCCCCCTTCACCCCCTGACCTTCTCCACTTGCCCCGCGAGCTCCCTGGGCGACCTGACTCCTACCAATCTCGCACTCGCCGAGGGGCCACTCGTCGAGACCCCACTGGCTGGGATCCTGCCTGCCGGGACGGCACTCGCCAGGATCCCGCTCGCACTCGCTGGGCTAGGGAAAAGTTCTCGCCCTGCGAGATCTCGCTCTAGCTCCTAGGATGTCTCATCCTTTCCTGACCTCTTACCTGGGGTGTTCTCACCAACTCCAGCTAGAGGGGCCACCTGGGGCGCAGGGGATGTGAGACCCCCAAGTGTTGTGGTGAGAACACACTGAAAAGCCCCGAGCAGGTCCCTCTTGAGGTCTTCCAGCATCTCCACCATTGCTGGCACGCTGGGTGGTGGCGAACCGCCAAATCTTGCCTCTCGCTCGTCCTCTCCTGCCATGTCTCTTCCTTGGAATTTTCTTGTACTATCTGCACTCCACGCTCACTACACCAAAATGTTGAAACCAGTACTTGGTCTCTTGTGGAGCTCGGGCCCCCAAAGGTGGGGAGCAGCTAGCACTTACTGATCCCTCGGAAGGAATAAATTGAAGCCTCGGAACTAGACACAAACCCTTGGTCGCGGAGAGTAGGTCCCACCACACACACAGAAGATCTTAGAGAGCTTCCACTCCAAAGCCAAGGCTGAGACTGGGCACCTTGGAGAGCATGAGAGCAGAACCAAGATAGCCTAGGGAGAAGGAAGCTCAGAATACTGAGGTTGGATTCCTCTCCAAAGGTGCCCTTCAAGGTCTATATATAGTTTCTTACATATGGTCTGCTAATAGCCAGATTCTGCCTTACACTTATGTTATGCGCAGCCCAAAATGGTCTGCCAATAGCCAAACTCTGATGTTTGGAGAGGCTAACTGCAGACCACCAAGGGCTTTAAGGTAAAATCACCACTAGACCCTCACTGGGCGAGCCGCCCGCAAGGGTTCCTCTCGCCTGACTCTCCTCATGTGAACTGCGAGAGCCTGGATCGCCCACCTCCCTGCGAGCGACCACCGAGAGCCTGGCTCGCCCTCCTTCCCGCGAGCAACCTTCGAGAGCCTGGTTCGCCCGTCTTCCTACTCTTCTCACCTGTTGATTCTTGAGTCTCCGCTCAACTCTTGGCGAATATCAGGGTAAATTCACATGTAGACCCCTACTGGGCGAGTGGCCCCTGAGAGCGCCACTCGCCAGACTCCATACGAGATGGGCTCACGATCTCCTTTTGCGAGTGGAGGCGAGCCTCCACTCGCCATAGCTAATTGCAACCCAGAGTGGGTTTGGGAACAGACCTCTCCCTGACCATGCACCATTCGCAAGATCGAGTCTCTGACACACCTCACCTCACCATAGCTTAATGCTCTCCCTGAGAGCGCCGAGCCCGCAACTGCCTCGCTCTCGCATCACACTCGCATGGATGTCACCCTGGCTAGCCTCCTCCTCGCGGCCCACTCGCTGCGAGGCGGCGAGCCCTTGCCCACATTGCCCTCGCGGCCCGCTTGCCGTAAGGCGGCAAGCCCTTACCCACTTCTGGGGCCTTGCCAAGATGTCAACCGGACCTCTTTGCCGAGCCAGCTTCCTGTGAGATCCTCTCTACTCGCTCCAAGTTGGCGAGATCTCTTAAGCCGCCTTGGATCATCTTTAGTATCGACGAATTATGGGTTATACACCAGATTATAGTTATTACTATAAGGGTTATTATTGGGGTTGAAGGGGGCCCGGACTGGATTGTCGAGGTAATCCACCATTTCCTCTACTAAGTTATTATTATTATAATTATTATTAGCCCGCGGGAGTGGAGGAGGAAGTAGTCATCTCCGCCACTTGTTTACTTAGACGCTCTACCTGCGAGGCAAAGTGAGAAGTGGCATCCACTTCATAAATCCATGCCGGTTTATTAGGACGCGACCAAGGCACATTCCATTGATATGCGTTCATGGTCATTTCCTCGAAAAGAACTTAGCACATATCCGGGGTTTTGTTATTCAACGTCCCCCTGGCGGTCGCATCGATCATTTGTCGGGTTTTGAAATTTAAGCCATTTTATAATGTTTGGACCTGCAGGCAGGATGGTAGCACATGATGAGGACACCTACGCAAGCAATCTTTAAAATGCTCCCAAGTCTCGTAGAGAGACTCGGAATCGAATTGTATAAAAGAAGCGATATCTGCTCGCAATTTAGCGATTTTTTACGGAGGAAAATACTTAGTTAAAAAAATTTTCGTCAATTCGGCCCACATGGTGATACACCCTCTCGGAAGAGAACTCAACCACGCTTTAGCCTTTGTCTGCAGAGAAAAAGGAAATAAGCGCAAGAGAATGACATCATCACTGACGCCATTAATTTTAAATGTGTCGCAAATTTCTAAAAAATTAGAGAGATGAAGATTTGGGTCCTCATCTGGCAAACCTTCAACTTGGCTGTTGTACCATTTGAATAGTGCTAGATTTTATCTCAAAATTATTATTGGCTATTGCAGGGCAAGTGACACTTGATCTAGTACCTTCCAAATTTTGCCTGACATAGTAGGCCATGGTCTGCTGCGGGGCCGCATTTGGATTGGGAACTGTCATATTTTCCGCAATAGTATCGTCGAGTGACTCTTCGGGATCTATGGGTTGATTTTGATCACGAGATCGGCGGCGCTTGTGAAGGGTGTGCTCGATTTCGGGATGAGAAGCAATTTTCGGATTATTCGAAGAGCTTCCTCGGGTCATGTACTTCTGTAAAAAAATGTTTTCTTTTTAGATTTTTTTTATTTTTATTTTTGGGCTTTTTGATGAAAATATAAACAAGAGAGAGAAAAAGGAAAAAGAAAGAGCTTTTATAAACAATTTTTTTTATTTGATTTTGTGGTTTTTTTATGATAATATAAATAAGAGAGAGGAAGAGAGAACTTTTATAATATTTTTTTGATTTTGGGTTTTTAGATTGAAAATAAATAAGTGAAAGATTAAAAAAAAGAACTTGTATAATAAATTTTTTGATTTGATTTTTGGGCTTTTTGAGCTTTTTCAATTTTTTCGTTTTAGGTTTTTTTGTTTGTTTAGAAAATATGTATATGAGAGGAAAAGGAGGAGGAAGAAGTAAAAGATAAAATTAATAGTGATTCTTTTTTTCAAAATAACAACACAAGTCCCAGACAACGGCGCCAAAAACTTGATGATGTAATTTTTAGATTTTAGAGTTCTTTTTGTAGAGAGCCTGTGCGCGATTAGATCTGGGCGAGTATTTTTGAGGGGTCTGACGAGTAATCCTACTTCGAGGTACCAACCATTATCTTATCGAAGGATAGAAGTAATGGTCTTTCCTTCTTTCGAAATATCGAGAGAAGATCCCCGGCGACGTCGCCAAAATTCTTTATTATTTACATAGAAAAAGGCTTTTGCATAGTTTTTGTAATATTTTATCCAAACTAATCTTTCGATCAAGGCAAGTATACCTTATCACGTATAGTATAGGATATTTTTAGAAAATATCAAGGTCGTATTTTTCTGGATTGTGCTGATTATATCTACTTTTTAGGAACGCGCTATTATTTTATCGAAAAGAGGGTTTGATTAATACTGCAAATTTAAAAGAGTGATGGCAATAATAATTAAGCGATTGCTTGTGTTTAGCAAAAAACAAAGAAGAACAATTATATAAAAAAAGGAAATGAACGCACTATATTAAAAACTCACGCACTCTACGATAATTAAAATGACTGAATTTAAAGAAAGCTGAAAATTTATCTCCTACACACACACACTCTACAATAATTTAAATGACTGAATTTAAAGAAAGCAGAAAATTTATCTGTTACACGCATGCACTCTACGATAATTTATCTGAATTTAAAGAAAGCAGAAAATTTATCTCCTACACGCACACACTCTACAATAAATTAAAAGAAAGCATAAAAACTAAATTAGGAATAAAAAACAATTTTATCTCATACACACACCCACTCTACAATAATGAAAAAGCTAAAATAAAAATAGAAACAAAACAATTACACTCATACACTCACACACACAGCATAAAAAAAGAACAAGAAGAACACAATATATTGATTGAAAAGAAAAATTACAACTATTTCAGAAAGTCTAAACTTGGGGGATAAAAAGAGCCCAAACTAGAGCTTGAAAATACATAAAAAACTTTCACAAACACTCATAGAAAACTCTCACATACACTAAAAAAACTAAATAAACACTCACTTAGGTTCTAAAAGATGAACCCTTAAAATAAGAAAAGCCCCCTTATTTATAGACAAATCTTGGTGTATTGGGGAAGCTGGGTCTGCGGTTAACGATTTCTAGAAGCTTCTGGAAGGTGGGATGGGAGGTGAGCTGAGAAGTTGAGAGGCTAAGTAGCTGAGAGGGCTGTGCTGAGAGGCTTGAGTAGCTGAGTAGCTGAGAGGGCTGTGTAGCTGAGTAGCTGAGAAGCGGATTAAATCCAGGCAAACTTTTGCTCTGGCATGGTTTCGATCTCGCGCCTTGCTGAAGTTAACCAGACCACACCTACTGAGCCAAGCGCTCATTTTTGTATGGCAAGGAAACATTTTATTTATATTATAAATATTTACAAAAAATTTATAGTAATACATATTAACTTTAATTCTAGAATAACTTAAAATACAAATTTTTAATAACTTAATGCATAAATATATATTAATAAAATATGCACACTAAATAAAATAGATATAAAAACATTAAAACATTCATACTCAAATAAATACATTCATATATATATATATATATTAACTCTTTATTGTTTATATTTTCATATAGTTAATTGTATTAATATATATTTAACTTATTTATAGTTTATATTTACATATATAGATAAAGTTTTTATTTAATAAATATTTACATATAATTTAAAATACTTTACCTATATATTTACATTTTTTTTTAATACTTTATGTATATACATATATATATTTAAATACTTTATTAGTTCCCTTTTTACTTCAAAATATATAAATATATAAAAATTAGCTAAAAGAAATCATTTGTTCAATAATTTACATGAAATATGTACAATATTACTTAAAACTATACTAAAAACTATACTAAAACACGTATAAATTACTATTCATGAAGGTTGTTCTCCGAGTTTTTGTAGGAGAGATTATTCTCCGAGTTTGTAGGAGTTGCTAACTCTGAGTTGTAAGATTGTTTCAATCAGAGATTAGTTAAGTAGTCTAGTCTAGACAGGAGTGCTAGATAGGTGAGGCGGGAAAGGGGACATGCCCATTCCGGGGAACCACTATAAATCCTTGTGTTTGTGTGTGCTCTTTATTTCTGTGTGCTTTTCTTTAAGGTTTTTAATTCTGCATAAAGGCCATTGAATTCACCTATTCACCCCCCTCTAGGTGATTTAGGTAGCAAATAGATACTTCATTATAATTGGTACATGACATGAGGACCGTATCATGTGCTCTGTATTAGATGACGCCACAAAAATTGACCGAGTTAAAGATTGAATTTCATGAACTATTGGAGCAAGGGTATATCCAACCAAGCTCTTCACCTTCGAGTGCTCCAGTGTTATCTTTACAGAAGAAAGATGGTAATATGTAGTTGTGCAAAAACTACAATGAGTTGAATATGTTAACCATTAAGAACAAGTACCCGATTATGCAAATCAATGACTTTTATACTGGTTGGGTCGACTATGTATTCAAAGTTGGACTTGAAGTCAGGGTACTGTCGGTTGAGGATCTGGGAGATGAATATCCCAAAGACTACTTTTGGAATGCGGTATGGACACTTTGAGTTTTCAGTGATGCCATTTCGTTTGAAAAATGTGCCACAGTAGTTCACGGATTTGATGAAGCATGTGTTTCCAAAGTACCTAAACATGTTTGTGGTAGTCTTCATTGATGACATTCTAATGCACTCAAGATCGAAGGTCGAGCATGAAGCTCACTTATGATAGATACTGCGGACTTTGAGGGAGAACTGTCTCTATGCCAAGTTCTCAAAGTGCGAGTTCTAGATTGAGGAGGTGAAGTTTGTAGGCCAAATGATTAGTGGTAATGGGGTGTCAGTGGATCCTGTGATGATTGAAGCCATTATATATTGGCCCGTGTTGAAGACCGTGGCAAAAGTCAAGAGTTTCCTTGCACTAGCCGGTTACAATATGTGGTTCACCGATAAATTTTTGGGGATTGCATTGCCCTTTACCTCTCTCACTCGAAAGGTGTATAAGTTTGTGTGGATGCCTGAGTGCGACCAAGTTTGTGAGGCTTTGAGAGAGAAGTTGATGTATACCCCAATCTTATGTATCCCGAGTGGGATTGAATGATTTAAAATATTTAGTGATGCGATGGGTTGTGGTTTGGTATGTGTCCTATGCAGCATGGTAGAGTACATATCGCTTATGGGTCATGACAGCTTAAGTTGTATAAGAAAAATTAAACCATGCATGACTTGGAGTTGATGTCGGTGATCTTTGTTTAGAAATTGTGGAGGCATTATGTCTATGGTGCTAAGGTGATCTTTACGGACAATATGAGCCTAAGGTATTTTCTAAATTAGAAAGATCTAAATATGAGACATCGTAGATGGATCGAGTTACTTGGGGTCTATGACGTGAAGATCTAGTATATACTAGTAATGGCGAATGTTGTGACTGATGCTTTGAATAGGAAGTACTCAGGGCAGGGCAATTTGATTGAGGCACACTGTGAGTTATTAGTGCGAGATTTTGAATCATTAGATATTACTTTTGTTGCGCATGATGATGCTTATGAAGCTTGTTTGAGCTAGACCGAACCGCATTTTAATATTACATATAGAATTTGGGAGGCAACCAATATTGATGAGGAGTAACAAACATTGATGTTGAATGATCAAGAAGGAAAGAATAATGTAATACCCCAGGTTTTCCCAGCTGAAGAAAGCAAAGTTTCTGGTAACAAGAGCTAACGTCGGGCGTTAGTGCTAACACTGGCATTAGTGATATCAACTTGAAGATATCATCTTGATCAATCCGACAAGGTGTCAAGTCGACATACTAACGCTGGGCGTTAGTGCTAACGCTGGCGTTAGATCGATATCGAATTGATGACTTTACCTTATCGTCATGAAGCTCCTGTTGTCATCGAGAGGTCTCGACGATCGACTAGGCTAATGTCGGGCATTAGAGATAACACTGGCGTTATCTATTTACTTGATGACAACCTTATCATCGAGAAGCTTCTTGTGTTGTCAAGAGGTCCCTTCGATACGGCTAAATTGCTAACACCTGATGTTAGGGTTAATGATGGCGTTGTGTCTTCTAGCCGTTTGGTTAAGCGGTTCTGGAAGATCAAGTCCACCGCTCTTCAGGGTTAACGTGTGTGTTAGTGCTAATGTCGGCGTTAGCTCTTGATTCACATTCATCAAATTGAATCGTTATTGTCCATTCCTCATTGGAATTAGGATCTGATGGATGGGATTTATCCCAACTCAGCTAAGGCAGTAGGGATAACATCCTTCTTTCCATTAATATCATAACATCTCTCTCTCTCTCCAAAGGAAAGGAAGAAAAGGGCTAAGGAAGAAGGAGGCTTCATCCTGCCATTTGAAGAGCTTCCAAGCTCCGTTTAATACACTAAGTTCATATCCGTGGAGGGGAGCTTGCTGCGAACCTTTCCATGTGGATTGTCTATGAATTCATGGCGCCAAAGCGATCGTCAAAGGTAACGACCCTTCTTCTTGATACTAGGACATGCTAGTCCTATGTTTTGTTGTTAGCATCATGCATGAAAGTGCCTCCTTAACTAATTAGTGAAAGGCTATACTTTCACCAGGTAGATATTGTCCACCCCCAGTATGAACTGCATATAAAATCTGATTTGTGTATGAATATAGGCATGGTGTGAAAATCCCATCTGCTGGTTGGTCTGGATTGGTGATGATTGAATTGCATGTTGGAGAAGACTATGTGCTTATGTGCTATTTTTTATAGCTTCAATGTTGTATACTGGGTTGTATACTGTGTTGGAGAGCAACAGCAAGAAATACCTTCATTTTGGGAAGAAATGGTGTTCTGTTTGTAAACACTCGACGTTAATGCCAACGCCGACATTATCGCCAGTGATACCAAATATCCCTTGGTGTGATTGGAAATTGCCCATGTGGCTGTGTTAATGACTTTGAAGTGGTTATCCAATTTGACAGGCCGAAGAAGTTGTACCCGCATCATGCTGGTTGTTCGCGATGATTGAGCCAGACAAGGTAGATCCAAACCCGTTCCATGCTGGTCGATGATGAGGTCACCCCTCGATGCACCGTCTGATCATGGAAGAAAGTCTGGGAAGCGTAATGGCGTTACCGACAGTAGCTCAATTACTATCTAAGCTTGTATAACTGAGAATGGAGGTGTGACTCGGGGAGTACTCCGATAGTGTGCCATGAGAGCACGAAACATGTGGCCATATGTGCCCACTTTTGTGGTGATTGTGCATATATCGATTGTGTTAGGTGCACTTTCTTGTTGAGATATATTTTACGATACTGCTGACATGCAGGGAAGGAGTAACACCGCCCCGACAATGGGGTGGGGTCATTATACCATTTGGGTCAGCTAAAGCTGACCGGTGTTTTTTCCCACAATTTTGTGGACTGTACTTGTGCAGGTGCTGGCGAACTGAGCGGGAAATAGCTGGGTGAAGCCCATTACTGAGCTGGACCTTGAAGGCCAAACATTTGAGTGTTTACAATTCATGCATTGCCGGCATGCGTGCCAATGCCTGTAAACCATGTAATCAGATAAACACTTGAACATCATGTATTGGGCTTAAGGCCAAATAGTTTTTTGTATATATATCAGTCATTCCTAGTTGATATAGTGGACATAGTGTGGTTCTAGATTACTTTTATGCTTCCGTTACATTATAACTCTGAGATATCATAGGTTGATGTTGTTATTTTGTAACTCTTTAGCTTGCATATTTAGTAAGGAGTGGGGTCCCGGCTAGACCTACTATTGGGAAAACCCTATGATTTAACTTAACAAATTATCTAAAAGTGATTTTATCTCTTAAGATTGAATTACCCATTGTATAGTGAGGGTAATTTGGTCATTAGATGTCTTAGGATGTCACACTCAACCTAGGGTGTCAATGGCAGATCAAGAGAAACACAATTTGGGCCAAGTTAATAGTTGCGTCGAATGGAAATTGACGCAACATCGAGTTATTGTCGACCCTACTCTGACAAGAAGTCCAAGCAACACACTCTGTTTGTCCAAGTAGATCAAGTCGACGTTACGTCGAATAAATATCAACATAGTGGCCATGAACTTGTCGAAGTATCTAGAGAAGTCGATGCAGCTTCTACTTCAACTCAACGCAGAAGAAAGAAGTTGTTGAAGCCATATAAAGTCGACGCAATGTCAACAACAATTCGATGCAGATGATGAAGTTCAGAGTTAAGCTTTCAACTTGACGGTTACGTCGATACGATATCGACACAACATCGACAAGTAGGCTTGATTCAGAGCAAAGAATGAATTCAAAGCTGCTCTTACAAGGAATCGAAGGTGCGTCGATAAGAGAGGAAGAGAACTCGACGTTGCGTCGAATATAGTCTAAAAAGGAAACCTTTTCAGCTGTCATTTTGGACCCTCTCTCATGGCCCACAATACTGAAGACCGTTCTCCAACGTCTCCTTAATTGCCTCAAATAGAAAGAAGAATTAAAGGAGGACATAAAAGCTTTCTTAGAAACAAGCTTACAGTTGGTGGACGGGTCATGAATTAAAGAAGGAAAGAAAGAGAAATTATGCAGGGAAAAATACCTTTTCAGGACCTAACAGAAAAGGAAATTAATTCAAATTAAAGAGGGACAATATTAGGCATGAGCAGAAAGAGAAACCTAGAGCATTGATCACTATCAGTTAAACTTTTGGCATTAGGGCTTCCTCTTCTTCTTCTTCTTCTTCAAGGAGCCCTAATAGACAAGAAGAAGAGCAAGAACTGCTCTCTCTCAGTCAAGGATCTTCTTCTCCTCAACACAAAACATTGAAGAAAGATCTACAGGAGAATATACTCTTCTTAGAGAAACAACTGATGCCTCCTCACCAATAGTATATAGTAGCAACACTATTATAAGAGCAGAGAGAAGAAGGATCAAGAGCTTACAAGAGCCCTAGCAATGATCACTATCATAAGCTAGGGTTAATCTGATACAGATCCTGAATAGCACTCAAATAACAGCACCTCAAGGATTGTTGTTACAGATTTCTGAATCTTCCTTCCCCTTCTTACTCTTCTTTCCTTACAACCCCCTGTATAGAGTTTTGAGAATCCCTCTTCCAAAGGATTCAGTGGTTCAAGATCTCCTTATCAAAAGATCTGGTTGGTTCAAGATCTCCTTATCAAAAGTTCTGGTTGGTTCATGATCTCCTTATCAACAATCATTGGTTCTGAGAGTCTCCTTGTCAAAAGACTCAGGCACATGTGGTGCAATCCTACTAGGTGGTAGATGAGGGGATTACCCACATTTTGGGGAACCTCTATAAAATCATTGTGTCTTATGGTTGCCTATTTTCTGTGCTGTCCCATATAACTTACTATTTCTTTAACTGTTTTCTCTTGCATTATTTAAAATAGTTTTTGTTTTATTCTGTGTGGGATTTGTTGAAGCATAAACACTTAGTGTTTTATTGTATTTGCACAAATAGGATAGAAATATTTTTAAATCTCTACTCACCCATACTCTAGAGTATTCTCAGAGGCACACTGTGCACTTTCAATTGGAATCAAAGGGAGTTTGATCATTAAAAGATTAACACCTTGATCAAAAAGGCCTCATATACGTATTTCTTTATTACAAATATATTTTATAAAGAAAATGAGTTCTAAGGATTATGCCTCAACAAGACCCCCAGTGTGTAACTTGAATAAGTTCACACTCTGGAAGGCCAGAATAAAACTGTATATGAATTCTATTGATGAGGAAATTTTCAATGTCATCCTCACAGGTCCCCCAGTCCCAATAAGGAAAGACACTAGTGGGAAGTTCATACAAACATCAGTCCCCAGAGCAGATTGGACTGATGATGAGAAGAAGGTCAAGGCATGTGATGTCAAGGCCATGAACATACTGGTCTCAATTATGTCTGATGTCATATTCCAGAAGGTTGCTGATTGCAACACTGCAAAATAGATCTAGGAATCTCTCTCCAGACTACTTGAAGGAAGCTTTGATGAGAGAAAAGACAAAAAAGCTCTTCCTATATCTTAATATGAGAATTTCTAGAAAATGGTTGATGAAAGCATTACAGAAATGTATGACAGATTCATCCTCATCATAAATGAGCTGAGAGGGCTTGATAAGGAAATCTCTCTGACAAAAATTAATGACAAGCTCCTCATGTGCTTCCCAAGCACATGGGACTCTAGAATCTGGGCTATTAGAGATTCTAGATGCTTCAGAGAGATATCAACTGATGCTCTCCTGGGAAAGCTCAAGTCTTATGAGCTTCTTCTGAAAAGCAGGGTTGAGTCAGAAGCCCAAGAAAGGACACCAACTCCTAAAGAGAGGACTCTTGCATTAAAGACTGTAGAAGCAGAGTCCACCACCACTGAAGAAGAAATGTTTAATCTCTTGGCTAGGAGATTCAAGAAATGTGTCAAGATAGAAGACTCAAGGAGAAGAGAAAGGGACTCAAGGCCCAGGTATGATAAAACTCCAAAGAAGGAGATTATCTGCTATACCTACAAAAAACCAGGGCACATAGCTCCTGAGTGTTCACAAGAATAAAGGGACAGAAGCAGCAAAAAGGATGAAAAGAAGAAGAAGTATTTCAAAGGGAAAGACAAGAAAAGAGCCAAGGCTTCATTGCTGAAACATGGAGTGACTCATATGCTGAGTTAAGCTCATCATCATCTGAAAGTGATGATGAAGCAGAATCAGAAACAGCCTGCATGATGGAACTGGTGATGTCATCAAATGATGAAGAGGAACAAGTATCAGTATTTGATGACTTTGATTTTAGTTCAAATGATTTTAAAACCTGTTTTAAAGATTTCTGTATTGATCACCTTAGGGTAGAAGGAGAATTAGACACAGTTAGAACTGAGTTAGAAAACCTTAAACAAGATGACATATACCTAAGAAATCAAAACTTAACAAATGAAATTAATAATAAAGAGTCAGAATTGATTGAACTTAGAAAAGAAAACATAAAGCTAAAAGAAGAGCTAGCAAAGGCAAAGGCCTTTGAGGACTCACTCAATTGGAGGAGTCAGATGCTCAAAGACATCACAGAAAATCTCTCTATGATATTTAATCACCTAGGGTTAGGAGAAGAGCCATCCACTAGCATAGAAGCATCTAGGAAACCTGCCTGGAAAAATCCAGTGTCCTTTGTTAGACCTAGTGAGTATCAACCAAGTGAGAAAAATCCATTATCTAAGGGTAAGACTAGTAGTTATCCAAAAGGGATAGATGAACCTAACAAATTAAATCAGAATAAGAAAGAAAAACCCTTATGCAAGAATATAGTAGAGAAATTAAATAACCTCAAACAAAAGGTTAAAGCAAAATCTAGGGCAATAAAACATTCTGCTGATCTTCTTTATTTAGATACATTCTATTCTCATTTCAAGTATCAAAATAATAGGTTTGGGAAACCCATTCCTTATCATCCAAAAGGGTATCATGAAAGACCCTTCTATTCCTTCATTGAACCCTACAATGGTAAAAGCAAAGGGCCCAAGGTAACCTGGGTTCCCTCTAATGTTTGAATTACTTATGCAGGGTAAGGAAGGAGACTATCTAGGAGATAGTAAGAAAAGGAATAAAGAATTAAACTCAATCAAGGGAGTACTACTTTACCTAATTCCCTTGTTATCTTTATAGTTCATAAAATTATTATCATAAACTCTATTTTCCATAAGACACAATTGATGGGAAAAACAGCAAGAATTTTCTAAGAAAATGGATCTGTTCATTTATAGGTGCGTCGAATAGAAGTCGACGTACCATCGACTTCAACTCGACGCTAGTGTCAAGAAGCACTCAGAGTGGACAATTCGAATAGAATTTGTCTCAACGTCAAGTTCATATCAACGCATGCGTCGACTCAATGATCGCTGCCAAAAGTCGAGTTAGCATCGATTAGAAATCGACGTAACATCGACAGGATTACATCGACTTAAGAACCGCTGAACAATCTCAGAGTTCCGTCGAATACTAGTCGACGCAACGTAGATATGACATCGCAAGTAGGACTGATCCTAGAAGCAATCTCGACACATCTTTGCGCGCCAAATAATAAATTTTATCAACAGTGCGCCGACTTAAACCCTAAGTTGCGGCAATTCATCTCCTTTTTAAGCAATTACAGTGTCGAGATCATTGCGCTTTTGAATTTTCCTCTCCTTGCTTTCTTACACTCTTGTTCTCCAGTTCTCCCATGCCTTTCTCTCTCTTATTTTCTCTCTAAGTTTGGAGGTACCATCGATCAAATAGCTCCTCCCATTGTTAACTCAGGATTTGACATCAACATTAATTAGTTCAATGCTATGGCCGAAAGCTTCAAGGCCATTCTTGACCTATTTAAAGATGCTATCTTAATCAAGCTGATATCCACAAGATGCAAGATCCTGGATATTGAACTGACTGGGTTTAGAGATAGTGTGCAAATAGAAGAGGATGGAACCCTCAAGGGAAAAGTGTCAGACACAGATGTACTGATAACAGAGGAGTTACTAAACCAAACATATGATCTCCTAACTGGAAATGAGTCAGAAGAACTAACCGGGGATGAGACCTAGAGGGCCCTGGAGCTCATGCTGTTCAAGAAAGATAAGCCCTTAAATCTGAAAAAGATCGATCTTCAAGAAGAATACAGGTTCCTAGCTGATATAATAGGGAAGGTATTGCTGTGTAAAATCTCAGCACATGATGTTGTTCCAAAGAAACAACTTCAAATTATGGGAGCTCTAGTTCTGAAGAAATGGATAAACTGGGGGAAATGCCTCCTAAGGAAGATTGGGCACAAATATGCCCACAAAGAAAATGCCTATATAAGGATAATGAGTCAAGTGCTACTTTACCACTTCCCAGCAGTGTGTACAAAGCGTGTTTTTTTCTAGTGATTCTAGACTCACTATCTAATTTATTTTTAAAAATCCATTTTACACCTACAACAGGGTGATTAGATGGTCTTTCTACTAATTTCCAAACATTATTTTTCTCAAATTGTTCTAACTCTTCATTCATAGCCAAAAACCAAATTTCATCATTTAAAGCGGTTTAAATGGTTTTTGGTTCAATTTCGGAAACAAATCAAATGTTTGAATAAGATTCATGAAGAGAAGAGCGAGTTCTTACCCCAATGGATGGTTCACCAATTATTAGTTCACGTGGATAATTCTTTGTAAATTTCAAGGCGCTTGGAGGCACATAATCATCCTCCTTGTCCTCCTCTTCCTCTTCTTTGGAAGGTTCCTCATCACCATGCTCTAAAGGTGGTAAGAGGTCATCCTCTTCACCTGCAGAAATTCTTTCTACACAAGGAAAAAGCTCATCAAATTTTACATTAATCGACTCTTCAACTTTACTAGTTCTTTTATTAAAAATTCTATAAGCTTTACTAGTTGAACAGTATCCAAGAAAAATTCCTTCATCGCATTTTTCATCAAACTTTCCCAAGCTATCTTTAGTATTCAAAATAAAACATTTACAACAAAAAACTTTGAAGTAAGATAGGTTTGGCTTCTTTTGAAAATAAAGTTCATATGGAGTGTGATTAAGAGATGAGCGAAGCATGATTCTATTCATAACATAACATGATGTATTTAGTGCTTCAGGCCAAAAGGACTTAGGCAATTTATATTCACATTGCATAATGTGTGCTAGTTCTTGAAGTGTCTTATTCTTTCTTTCTACAACACCATTTTTTGTGGTGTGTGTGGTGCAGTGAACTCATATTTAACGCCTAACCTATCACAAAAAGATGTAAACTTTTCATTTTCAAATTTTCCTCCATGATCCAAGCGAATGCATTTAATTTTTAAATCGCTTTCATTTTGAATACGAGTACATTATTTTGAAAATTCGCAAAACGCATCAGATTTGGATGAGAGAAATAATATCCACTAATACCTTGAAAAATCATCTATTAAAACATATGCATATAATCTACCACCAAGACTTGCGGTGCTAATGGGACCAAAAAGATCCATATAAATTAATTGTAAGGGTCTTGTAGTAGAAATGATATTTTTACTTTTGAAAGAGGATTTAGTAAATTTACCTTTTTGACATGGTGAACAAAGTGAAGGTAAATTTCCATTTAACCTAGGCAATCCTCTAATTAATTCACTTTTGACAAGTTTTATATTAAGCTTTGTGCTAGCATGTCCTAGCCGTCTATGCCAAAGTTCTAATTCATTATTTTTGATCGTAAAACATTTTATAGATGATTTAGAAAGATCATGAAATGAAACTACATAAACATTATGTATTCTTGGTGTAGTTAGTAAAATATCTTTTATAGTAGGATTAGATATTTTGCATAAGTTAGTAGAAGATTCAAATAAAACATCTAATCCTTTATCACATAATTGGCTAATAGAAATTAGATTATGTTTTAGCCCTTTCACATAAAGAACATTCGATATCGTAAAGGATTCGTTACCAACTGTACCAATTCCCATGATCCATCCTTTTCTGTTATCGCCAAATGTCACGATCCCTCCCTTCTTCTTTTCTAGGCTAAGGAACTTTGCTTTATTGCCCGTCATGTGCTTGGAGCATCCAGAATCTAAGTACCACAAGTCTTCATTGTCCTTAGCCTGCCTGCATATCTAGAAAGAAGATGAGAGTAAAGATTCGGATACCCAAGCGGTACCACCCATAGAATAAGTGGAAGCCTTAGGTACCCAGATTTATTTTAAAGTGTTTTGTTTCACTTTCCTTCAAGAACTAGACGTGTGACCAGTCCTATGACAGTTTGCACACGAAATAAAGGGTGTTGAGACCCTTTTCTGGAATTTTCTGTTATTCTTGCTGGAAGGAATCAGTTTTGCAGAAGAGAATGGTTTTCCAAAAGAAAATACTGAATTCTTGTATGAAGAGCTAGCGTCGGCATTAGTGGCTAGCGCTGGGTGGTAGCCCTCACCTCGATATCCGATTAGAACCGTGGCACTGGTTCCCTAAAATCATATCCAATGATTTTTGGCCCATTCCAAATTTTTTAATGGTCATGGTGAGATCATGAACTTGTGCTTTAAGTGATGAATTTTCTTTCACAAGCATGACACACCTATTTTCAAAACCTTATTATTATTTTTAATTTGCAAAAAAGAGGCTTCTAATTTCCTTTATAATTCTGCCTTCTCTTTTGTAAGAGTTTTGGCATGGGAGAGGGCTTTAGAAAGAGAATCTTCAACATCTTTTGTAATTTTAATGGAGTGATCACACTCTTGGCAAGAAACCTTTCTCTTTTCTAAAACAATTATTTTTTTGGAAAGCTTTTGATTTTCTTTAATTAGAGATTCATTTTCACGATTCAATAAAATACTATCTTTTATATTTTTATCAAAAGCTTTGCAAGTTTGAAGAAATTCATTAGAAAGTTCATCATAAGTTGGAATAGTTACCTCAGTGTCACTGAGAACACTAGTGTCGTCGTCGTTTCCATGTCCTATGAGGCACATGTTTGCTTCCTCATCGTTGCTTGATGAAGACCCACTTGTTTCTTCGAAGGAGGAGGAGTCATCTCATGTTTCAGCTTTTAGTACCTTCCGCTTTTCCTTCCCTTTGTGCTGCTTTTCCTTTTTCTCCTTCAAGTATTTTGGGCACTGGCTCCGAATATGCTCGGTCTTCCTGCAATGATAGCATTCTGGTGGAGGTCTTTCTTCTTCATCGTCACTTTCCTTTTCCTTCTTTGAAGATAACCCCTTCCATCTTGCATCATTTTGGAAACATTTTCGAAAGGTGTTTCTCCTTTCCGGATTTCGCATGAACTTTTGGGAGTTCCTTACAATGAGACATTCTTCATCTTCATCCTCATGGCACTCCTTCTTTGATTTTAGTGTCAATGCCTTCTTTTTTGGCACCTTGTTGTATTCATCGTATTGGATCATGAGTTCTACCTCATGGGTTTTGAGATTCCCAACGAGGCTCTCAACCTGGAGCGTTCTTAGATTGTGCGACTCCGAGATAGTCGTCACCTTCAGATTGAATTTTGGAGGAAGAGATCAAAGAATCTTTCGGACCAAGTCGTCGTTGGAGAAGGTCTTTCCTTAGCCTTGGAGGCATTGACGATCTTGGTGAAGCGCGTGTATATTGCATCAATATATTTGCTTTCATCCATTCGAAACTTTTCATATTCTGACTCCAGTTGGAAAAGCTTTGAATCTTTAACCTGCAATGTACCTTCATGAGTAATTTTCAAATGATTCCAAATATCATATGCAGTAGTACATGCGGAAATTCTATTAAATTCATTTCTATCTAACGCACAAAATAAAGCATTCATGGCCTTGGCATTATTTTTGCATTTAAGTTTATCTTTATCATCCCATTTATCCTTAGGTTTGTCTAATGTTACCTCTCCAACTACAATTGTAAGAGGAGAGTATTGCTCTTCTACCATATTCCATACCTCAATATCTAGGGTCATAAGAAAACAAGGCATCTTATTTTTCCAATAATTATAATCTGACCCAGTAAATAGTGGAGGTATGTTAATTCCCTGACCCTCGGAAAAAGCGTGATCATAAGACGCCATTATTACTGGTTTTAAAACTGATTTGGAATAACCTTCCTTTGATACCACTTATTGGATCGATAGGTGCCTTTTGAGGGGGGGGGGGGGGGGGGGGTAAATAAGAGAATAAAAAAAATTATATGTTTAAGCAATTTGCTAAATTGTTTTAAAATAAAAGAGAGCCAAGGGTCGGTTTTTTAGCTCCAAATCCTTGGTCAAGTTCTTCCATGTGATCAGTAAGTGTCAGCTGCCCCCTTTCAGGGGTCCGAACTCCTCGTTGGGCCGATTCTCGGTTCCAATAGTCGTGAAAGTGCACAGTGTAACCTCTAAGTATTCTCTTGAGAGGGGGTGGATAGAGATTTAAAATTTTTACACTAAATATGCACACACAATAAAACTTATAATAACTATGCAATTAGAACACCAGCTCAGAATAAATTAAACACAGATTATTGAAATAAAAAGCAAGTAAAGGGACAACACAGAAATTCTCAGCACAAGACAAGAGCTATAGTGGTTCCCCAAAATATGGGTACATCCACTCTTCTACCACCTTGGTAGGAATACACTAAATAGTGCATGAGTCTTTTGATAAGGAGACTCTTAGAACCACTGAGTCTTTTGGTAAGGAGACTCTTAGAACCAACTACTCAGTCTTTTGATAAAGAGACTCTTAGAACCAATTACTGAGTCTTTTGATAAGGAGACTCTTAGAACCACTGAACCCTTTGGAGGGGATTCATAGAACTCTTTCCACGGTTACAGAATAAGCCAGGGAGAAATGAAGAAGAAGAAGTGGTAAAGATGTTTCTTTTGTTGGTGTTCTTCAGGATCTGTTTTGAATGAACCCTTGCTTGAGGTAGAAAAGGATACAAGGGTGATGAGCTTGTGATCCTGAAGATCTCTCTATAATCTTGATGGCTTCCTGCTATATGTGAAGAAGAAGAAGAAGAGCCTGTATATTTTTCCTGTACAGAGATGTTCTTCTTATTCTGTCTGAGAGAGGGAGCTTTTTGGATGAAGAAGACTCAATAGAATAGCTTGAATAATTGTGTTGTCTTTCTTCCTTTGTATTCTTATTCTCTATTGAATAGTGTTTGAATTTGTTTCCTCTTTTGTTCTATGCTTAGAAGGAATGTCCACTAGATAATAAATATTTCTTTCCTTTTTTGTTCACGACCCATCAATCTGAATTTGAATAACTTCCAAGAATATCTTTGTTGTCTCTCTGGAGTACTCCATTCCATTCTTGGCAATAAACAAACAGTTAGAATTTGAATTACATCCTTGGATGCCTTCTGAAAAATCATCAGAAAAGGACATCAGAAAATGTTCTATTTCTGTGCCTGTATTGTTCATCTGCTAATTACATATATTGTTCATCTTCTGATTACCTGTATTGTTCTATTATTTGGGATGATTTTCCTCTTCCTTGAGAAAACCATTGGTGCCACCTTTCTTGGTGCAAATAACAAAGGCTCATCCTCCTCTTTAGTAGTCTTGTTGTCTTCTTGATGTGTGTCATCTTCTTTGGGAGTCTCCCCTTGAGTTTGTGCTTCCTTTTCAGCAATCTGAGCAGCCTCTTTAGCAATCTTTGAGACTTCTTCCAAGAGCTGATCATCTTCTAAGGGCTCCCCCTGGGTTGATGCAATCATCTCCCCCTGAGTTTTTGCAGGGATCTCCCCCTGGATTTGTGCTTCCTTCTTTGGAGCCTGAACTGTAGTATTTGGAATAGCATATGGAAGAACATTGTTAAATACTGTGATCTTGTTAGGATCTCCGGATTCCTGAGCAAGATTATTGTCTCCAAGGGCAGGGACTTCCTCTTCTGGAGCAAGAATTTCAGCATTCTTATCCTTCTCATGGCCACTCTCCTTTTCTTCGACATCCACTTCCTCCTCATGGATACTCTCCCCCTTCTGAACCTTACTAACAAGGGAGGTTATGAAAGATTTTGTAATCATTGAGGAAACAAAATCTTTGAGTGCCAGGAGTGACTCCTTTGAGTCTTGTAGCTCAGTCTCCATCTGAGAATATTTTCTATTGAATTTCCTTGCTTGAGTCAGAAGCAGATCAGCAAATGTAGCAGTGGCCAGCCCCACTGCTTTTGAAAATACTTGATCAGCATCAAATGGATATATGGACTGGGAGGTAGAAGCAGGTAGTGTGTCAACTGGAGGTATGGATATGTTAACTGGAGGAATTTATGTTGAATCAGCATTGATGCATTTGAGATTATGGTTGATGGGGAAATACCCTTGATTATCATCATGGATGTCTAGGAGATTTTCAGTAGATGGGGTGATAGATGGTTGTTGTTGTTGTGGGGTGAGAATCCGAGGTGCAAGCTTTGTTGTTGTATCAGGTAGACTTGTCTGGAAGTCTTGAGCTGGAGCATTATTTGTGTCATCTGGTATGACATTCTCAAGATCCTGAGAAGTTTGTGTCAGAGGTGGAGATGGAGGAGTAGAGGTTGGAGCTTGACCAGGCTTTAGAATTTGCTTGGTACACTTGGAGAAAATGTCTATATTCATTCTCTTATCAGGAGGAATAGGCACTCCTTTTGACTTGCACACCATTGGATAATGGTGGTACAACACTAGACTCATTATTCTTATGTATGCATTCTCCTTATGTGCATACTTATGTCCAATCAGCTTTAGGAGGCATCTCCCTCAATTTATTCTCTTGTTAAGTACTAGGATTTCCATTATTTGCAGTCGCAGCTTAGGGACAGCGTCACTGAGATTTTGCACAACAACACTTTTTCCACAATATCTGCCAAGAACCTGTATTCTTCCGACACGTCAATTTTCTTCAAATTTATTGCCTTTTCCTTACTGAACTTCATAATTTGTAATGCCATGCTTGTCTCTGCCATTGTAAGTTCATCTGATTAACTACCAACTGATAGATCAAAGGTTTGACATAACATCTCTTATGTGAGGTTTATATCATTCCCAGATATTATACCATGGAGTGAACCATCATCTCCAATATGGATGTTATCTTGTAGCTCTGTTAACTCGATGTCATAGATCTTGCACCTTTTCGAGATCAGCTTTGTCAACCCATCAGTTTGAAAAATCCAGAGAATAGCCTTGAAATTTTCTGATGCCGCATTGAAAGAGTCGATGTCCACATCAAATCTAGAATTAATCTTGGGAGGAGCCATTAGTTTTGTAGTACATGCATAAATGAAAACAAGAAAGAGAGAGAGAGAGAAAGAGAGCAATAGAGCAAGAAAATGAGAGAGCTAGGGAGCAAGAAGACACGAAAGCATAAGAAAGAGAGAACTCGAAAGTGTAATTAAATCCAATGTCTAAGTTGTTTAAAGAAGATGATTCATCGCATCTTAGGGTTGTATTTGAAGCAACGTTGATAAGAATTAATATTCAGCGCGCCAAAATGTGTCGACGTAGCTTCTAGAAGCAAGACTGTGTGTGCTTGACATGTCGACGTTGCGTCAATTTGTAATCGACGTGACTTCGAATTTGTACAATAACTATTAAGTCGATGCATGTGTCGATATGAATTCAACGTTGCATCAAATGCTATTCGAATTATCTATCCCAGGCAACTCTCAAAGATAACGTCGAATAGAACTCGACGGTGCGTCGAATTCTAATCGACGCAACTCTGAATCTGTAGTTGCATTTCTTTAGGAAATTTATGATGTTTTTCCCAACAATTATCTTTATTGAAAATAGTGTACAACCCCGTGTTCGCCAAAGGGTGTAATTGAGAATCAGGCATAGGAGAAGCAAGTAAGGCCTTGCCATCTCGCGACAAGCGAGTTGCGAAGGCAGGGCGAGCCAGACTCACCTCCTTGCGAGGAGCGTAGTGCGAGGGTGAGGCGAGCGTATGCTCGCAGCTTTGGGGTGCATTTAGCAATGGCGAGGTGAGTGAGGCTCATCGCTCTGCGTATACGGCTCGGGGTAGGGGGCAAGCGCATTCTCCATCAAGCACTCACCCGCCTAAGATTTGGATGCACGGGCCCCCAAGCAAACTAGAGTGGAACCCCACTCACCCGGGAGATCAGGGATCTGGCGAGTGGTGCCTTCATGGACCACTCGCATAGTAAGATCTCGCGAAACCGGCTCGCGAGAAGTCTGGTGAACAACGCCTTCACGGGTTGCTCGCCCAGCGGGGTCTATAGGTGAATTTACCTAGATGCACTTTAAGAGCTGCCAATAGCCCTTCAGAACAGCGGAGTTTTGTTGTTAGTAGACCAATTTGGGGTGTGTTTAGTAAAACCAAAAGGCGGAGTTACGTTATTTGCAGACCAGGAGAGGAAAACTATGTATAGACCCTGAAGGGCACCTTTGGAGAGGATCCATATCTTTGTCTTCTTCCTCCTTAAGACATCTTTGGTTAGCTCTTCAGGCTCTCCAAGGTGCCCAGCTTCAGCTTTGGCATAGGAGGGGAAGCGCTCTAAGATTTTCTGGGTGTGTGGTGGGACCTCCACACTGCAGCCAAGGGTCGGTGTGTAGTTCTAAGTCTTCGGTCAGGTTTCTCTGCGGGTTCAGTAAGTGTTAGTTGCCCCCTCTTAGGGGTCCGAACTCCTCGTTGGGCTGAATCTCGGTTCCAATATTTTTGGTGCGGTGAGCGTGGATTGCAGCTAATACAAGAAATTCCCAATGAGGCAACATTGTTGGAGAGGATGAGCGAGATGTCAGCTGTGGCGGTTCGCCACCATCTAGCTCACCAGCAGCGATAGGGATGCTGGCAGATTTTTGAAGCGAGGTGCTCGAGACGATTAACCTCGCCTTTGCTATGGCACGAGGTGAGATCGCAACCCTAGCGGCCCAGGTTATCGCGTTGTCGGGGGTAGGCGAGAATGCCCTGTGGCAGAGGCTCGACAAGGAGCTGGTTGGCGAGACGCCGGGGCAAGACCTCGCCGGGAGAGAGTTGTTACCCGGCCCGGCGAGTGCGAGACCGATCAGGGAGCTCGTGGGGAGAGTAGGATAGGCAAGAGGGGCGAGTGGAGGAAGCCCATTCTGCGAGCTGGTGCTTTCCGCACCAGTCCAGGAGGGGTTCAGGGAGCCAGACTTGGTCTACTACACTGGCAAGGATGACCCCGTCCAACACCTACAATGGTGTAAGGACACGGTCTCCATTCAGCCTATGTCGGATGCTTTCAAATGCCGACTTTTTGCCATTACCTTGAAGGAGAAGGCATGGGACTGGTTTAACCAGCTCCAAGTGGGGTCGATCTATGCGTTCAAAGTTCTGCGTCGTAGCTTTCAGTTACGCTTCTCGACCTCGAAGAAGAGGAAGAAGGATGTCGAAGCGCTTTTCAAGATCAAGCAAGGACCAGGGGAGTCATTAGCACACTATGTGGATATGTTCCAGGAGGAGGTCCTGCTCGTCCAGGAGGTCTCCGAGTTCACCCTTTAGCTTGCCTTCATGGTAGGGATGTGGGAGGGGTTCTTCAAGATGAACCTGAAGCGAAAGGTCCCCCAGTCCTTCGAAGAGCTGGTGGAGAGAGCGGTGGAGGATATCGAGGGAGAAGCGACCAACCCAGAGTTCACAAGAAGGCTAGCAAAGCTGGGCGAACTAGAGGTCTGAAAGCAGGAAGTCAGGAGAAGAGATGATCCAAGGGCTCCAGAATTGGCGTGGAGGCAGCATGGAGGGAGCAACTTCCAGGGAGGACAAGGGAGATCCAACCACCCAGGGCGGAGGCAGGGCCCGAGGCCACTCCCTCCAACACCTCAACAGGCCATGGCGACCGGCCGAGCAAGAGGAAGGAGAGTAGGAGCAGGAAGGGAGGAGGAGTAGGAGCAGGAAGGGAGGAGGAGTAGGAGCAATGAGGAGGAATCAAGCCTCGGAGGCCGAGAGAAGGGGGTGGCATTGCCATATTGTGACTTCCATTAGGAGGAGGGTCACGCGACGGCTACCTGCCTAGAGTTCTTAGAGATCAGGAGGGTAAGAGGCCATGGGGAGCAACAACCACCAGTGAGGATAGAGGAGGTGACCGGGGGAGCAGAGTAGGAGGATAGGTGCGTCGATAGGGATGACATGGAGAGACGAGGAGGGATCGGGGTGATCCATGGGGGAGTGGGGGTCGAGGCGACCTGAAAGACGAGCCTCCACACTATGTATCATCGGATCATGGCTTTGACTTCCCAAGCCCCACCCCCAGAAGAAAAGATTACCTTCTCTCGGAAGGATATGCCTAACCACGAGGACCCGTTTTGCGATGCGCTGGTGATCCAGGCGGCCATCAAGAACTTCACTGTCTCCCGCATCCTCACCGACAATGGGAGCTCGGTCAACATCATCTTTTTGATGGCATTCAACGAGATGAAGGTGGAAGCGAGGAGGGTGCTAGCCTCAGATGGACCCCTATTTGGGTTCTCAGGAGAAAGAAAGGAGGTGGAAGGAGGAGTAGGATTCTATGTAACCTTTGGGGGACAGTCCCGCAACTGCCGGTTTGACATCGTTGACGCTCTGAGAAGCTACAACGCCATCTTCGGACGGACCCTCATCAGTGCATTCCGATGTGTCCCCTCCTCATTCCACCAATGCCTCATGTTCAACGTGGGCGAAGTCCAGATCAGGGTGAGGGGAGACCCGAAGGTAGCGAGGCAATGCTACATTACCGCAGTCAATGCCATCACCTGGTAAGCAGAGGCAGAAGAGTTGGACAGAGAGATGGAGAGGCAGGACATGGTGGAAGGGGTACCCCTCAGCCAAGATTGGAGCGGGGGTAACTTAAAGCATTTCTACCCATAAACAATTATGTATGTTAGTTAGTTATAAGGTGATATTGTTCCTTTCTGTTATATGCCCATATGATGTGCTTGAATACTGGAGTGCCCCAGATCGATTTCGCTGTCAGGCTCTCATTAGACGATGGGTCAAGTTGATCTCTAGATAGGCTGACAAGGTAAAGTGCTGGAGTGCCCCCAGATCGATTCTGCTGCCAGGCTCTCATTAGACGGTGGGTCAGGTTGATCTCTGGAGAGGCTGGCAAGGTAATGTGCTAGAGTGCCTCAGATCGATTCCGTTGTCGGGCTCTCATTAGATAATGGATAAGGTTGATCTCTAGAGAGGCTGGCAAGGTAAAGTTGTGTTGGAGTTGATAGTTTATAGTTATGTAGTCTAATTCACCTAGAGGGGGATGAATAGGTCACTTTGATTTTTACTTAATTACTTTTGCTAGCACACAAAATAGCAAGCACACACAGAAAACACACAAGTGTTTATAGTGGTTCCCCAAGATAGTGTCTATGGGTAGTCCACTTTCCCTCTACACCTTTCTAACAGTATGTTAGACAAGGCCAACTCCTCCAATCTCAGCTCCTAGAGCTTACAAATCAGATCCCTCATGATCTCTCAGGCTTGCTCCAAGCCCTACCTCAGGCCAACCAGCCCTACCATTCAGAGTGCTCCCACTCCTACAGCTCAGAGATCCCCTTGACCTCCTACCTCAGGCCTATCAAGAAGCCTTACTTCCCAGGCAATTGCCATACAGCTCAGGCTAAACAGCCCTACGACCTCAGGCCAAACATCCCTACAGCTCAGGTTCAGCAACCCTACACACTCAGGCAATGTCCTTTACAAGCTCAGAACAATACAGTTCCTACAGAGAATAAATGTTAAGCTTACAACATTAGACATCACTAAAATGATGTCTTCTATTCTTCCTGCACAGCTGGTGCTTCCTTGAAATTTGGCTGAATGTAAACTTCAGTCCTTGCTTCTATCTGATCCTTCTCTTCAATTGAGGAGAAAGGGTCACCTTGCTCTTCTGAGTAGAAGATCTATCTTCTCTCCTTATGTCTTCTTGCTGGTTCAGTAAGCAGCAGGAGGAGAGAGCTTGAAGGCCATCAATGGAACAGTGATAAGAGATTTCTTCTTTTCATCACATCAACAGGCTCTTTTGAAAGTGACCTAACATGTTCTTTTATACTTCATGTGTCTTCAACAGCTCTTAGGAAGGCCCCTAACACATTGGATGAGGATAGAATGCTTTATCACTCCTTTACAGCTGTTTGCGCCAAAAGCAAGTCGCGCCACTGTCTTCTTCCAGATTTGAATCTGTCTTAGTGGTTAGGCTGAGACAACATTCTGTCTCATTGGTTGAACTGCTTTCATCTCAGCAGATCCGCTAAGACAGTTTCTCTTCTCAGCAAATTTTGTCTATCTGCAGCTCAGTAGAGGTGGATCACTTCTCAGCGGCTCCTGGTTCCGTCTCAGCAGTTTTGCTGAGACAATAACTCCTTCTCAGCGGTTTTGACAGCAAACCTCTGAACATATTCCAATGTTTGGAATATCTTAAGCCTGCACATTCCTGATGTAAAGTAGGGTTTATCAAATACAATATGTACTTAGCATTGTGAGTGATGCCTCTTCAAATCAAGGGAACATTGATGGCAATATTCCCAACAATCTCCCCCTATATGAAGAAGGCAGAACATCACCAATGCTAAGATACATAACAAATAAAGAGTTATCATGCAACTGCACTACATGGCATTCATGATATCATAACATATACTTGTTAACATTACTATGGCATTACAGATACTGTTATTTTTAATTATATTCATGACAAGCATAATAACAACATTATTTATCAAACCAATAATATGGTTAACTAATTATGTGAAGGCATGACATAATATCTAAAGCAATTATATAGAATCATATTAAGCTTTGACTAATATTAGCCTATAAGATAAATCAATAGATTCAACAAAACTATCAATTTCATTTCAATCACAATGTTGAGACATTGTTTTGATTGCATCTTGATTTTTAGTAGAACTAAATGCATTAATTTATGTTTTTCTCCTCTTAGAAGATGTTGAACATTCAGCATTATCAGCAACAACTTCTTTTCCTTTTGCTAAGGCTTCCTTTTCTGTTGTATCCTTTTCTGCATTAGTTGCTTCTATCTCAGCTATCTTCTTCTTATTTTCGCTCCTCTTGAAGTATAGATATGGTTTTGGAATATATCTTGAGGGCTTCCTCCTTGGGTTGTCCTTTCTCAAAAGATTTTCCTTGAAAATTCTTTCTCTTCTTTTGTTCCTTTCTAGATGCTTTATCCATTCCTCAGCTGGATAAATCATGTCAATGTCTTTACGCACTTGTCCATGGCTTAGCCAGGCATTCAATACTATGCTCTTGGAGTCCTCACTCCAATATTCATAATCTGGGTCTCTGTAGTGCTCATCCCTTTGCTTGGTCATAAATTCTTCAGCTAACATAACTTATTCCCTTTTTCTTCTCTTTGCCAGTTGAGCATTTTGAGCAATTCTGGCCTGGCCCTCAAAGTCAAAATCTTATTGCCTGTAATTGTCTAGTAGGGGAAGGTTTAGGGCAATCCTGGTTCCTTGTAGCACTTTCAGAGCCAACTCTAAGTTGGTCTCAGCATTGGACACCTCCCCCTTTCTGGCTTCTTCAACTATCTTAGCTTCTAGGGTCTGGGAGGTAACTCCTACAGAATCTTAGATGGTTTGAAAGGCATTTTCCAAGTCAGACTTCATCTCATCTTTCATCCTTTCTGTTTCACTGATCACTGTGGTGGCAATTTTCCAGACAAACTCTTCTATATGGTTGGAGGCTTTTTCTATAACCTCATCGTGTTGCTTACATAATTCTTGACATAGGACATGTCCCTCTCAGACATTTAGAGTTATTTGTCCATTGATCTCAAGATTGTATTTTGAGCAATCACTGTGTGTTCTGCCAGATCAATCCATTTGGTCATTTATTTATTAAGGATTGTAGTGTCTTCCTTGATCTCTTTGACCTCGGCCATGATTTCTTTCTTTAGAGAAATTATTGATCTGTCAATGTAATCCTTCATTGAGATCATTTGAACTTCAATGAGTGAGCTGATGGAGCTGAGCAGCTTGTCATGTGATATTGTTGATGTGGATGGGACATTAGATATAATATCCAGCTCCCCCACAGCCTGAGCAGGGATTGGCTCCTCCTCAGCTGGATCAGGTAAGTGCTCCTTTTCAATATTAGCACTAGGTTGGTCTTCATCTTGATCCATGGCAGCTTTCTGTTGGGCTTCTTCAGCATTCTTCTGATTCTCCCCCTCACTCGGGGTATTATCATCTTTATCATCTACATTTAGATTAATATCATCATTAGTATTAATGTTAATGCGAATATCAGTGGGATTACTGACACGTCCATTACCTGACAAATTCTCTTTTTCTTCTTCAGCAATCCTTTCTCGCTCCCCCTTACTTGGAGCATAATTACTTTCCTTAGCAGGAGATTTCTTCTGATGCTCCCCCTCATATGAAGGATCATCATTGTCCTGATCATCTCCCCAGTAATCTATTGGTTCAGGAGGGATTAGCTTGATACTTTGCTCTAGATTGAAAATGAATAAGTCAATCTCACCTTGAAGATCAACATGAGCATTGTCTTCATCATTCTCATTTTCTTCTGAGGAGGAGTGTATGACCTGCACACTTTTATCAGCAATGGCAGGATTGGAGGAATCACAAGTAGTGTGATCTTCTTCATGTATTTCTGACATGTCCTCAGCAGCAGCAACATCCTCATTCTCTTTATGCTCTTTCTCAGCATCTTCATTTTTTCTTCTTCATGCTCTTTCTCAGAAGCATTACCTTCATGACCTTCAGTGTCAAGATCTCCTCCTTGGTCATCCTTTGTAGGAATGCTGGCTGGACCTTGATTGTCCATAGCTAGGACATCCTTTTTTGCCTCTGACCCAGAGTCAGAGCAAATTATTCTTGCCTTCCTTAGCCCTTTGACCAAGCTCTTCTTCTTCACCTTGGGTTCAGAGGGTTGGCTCATGGGGAGGACCCTTGTGAACCTGTCCAATTTTTTGATGTCCATCCTTTTGAGATAATGTAGGTTTGTTCATTTGGACTTATTGAATTCCTGTGGGTATGTGTTTAGAAGGTATAGTGATAGAATTCTGCCAAGGTTGGGAGCCTGCAGACATCCCCTTATCCTTTGAAATAGCACCTCAGCCCAAGAGGTCTTCTTCTTTAGAATAACTCTTGGCATCAACTCAAACATGTGTTTTGAGATGGTGTCATGATAGCCTAGCTTGCACAAGATGGCCTTGCCAACAATATCAGAGAGCAATTTGCCTCTATGATTAAAGAACTTCCTCTTAAGTGTGCCAAGTTTGGCATCATTATATTCACACCATTGTAGAGCTTAATCCTTGTCTTTCTCAGAAAGTTCTTCTTCCTCCTCTTCACTGCAAGAAGTCAAATGCATGGCCTTCACCATTTTCTTAGGAGATATTCATATCTTCATGCTTCCTATTCTTCCTTTGATGGAGGAATTTGAAGAGGACATCTTTGCATTAGAGAACAATTTCAGAACTTCAGTTCTGAGAATTGAGGTTGGTTCAGACAGTAGATATTCCAGTCCTTGGTCGGTTAGAAGTTGAATCACTTCTCTTATCTCTGCAGGAGCATGTTGAAATCCATTTCGAACTATCTCATATCCTTCATGGAGATCTTTTGCCATCTTTGGCGCCATTTCTTCTGAAGGATAGGTCGCTGAGATGGGAGGGAGAAGAGCTCATCTCGTCGGCTAGGTTAATTGATAATGTGCTAACTTAATCAACATTTTGATATTTATAGGGGCTTGATTTAGGTTTAAATTTTTCCAAAGTATATAAGTTGATTAACCTTAATCAATTTGATTGATTTTATATTGCTGAGTTGTCAATTAGGGCATATTTTCATTTAGCTAGCCCGTCTCAGCGGAACCACTGAGACGGAGTTGTTATCCGCTGGGACAAGGTATTGTCAACCGCTGAGACAGTTCTAGCTGTCTCAGCAGCTTAGCTGAGATCTTCTCAACTATCTCAGCGGTTCAGCTGATACCTTCTCAGCTGTTTCAGCTGATATTACTATTATTGATCCTAAGTATGCTAAATTCAAATAGCTTTAACCTTTTAGCCATGTTTCAAGATCTAAACATGCTACCAATTATTTTGATAGCTACTTTTCCTATCAAAGCTTGTTATACATGATTACATTCAATATTAAAGCTTGGGAATAACATCATGAGCAAGACATACAAATTGGCAGAATAAGATCAATTCTAAATTCAACATGCCAAGCTCAATTTTAAAAGCATTAAACTTTGCCTCATCCAATGGCTTTGTGAAGATATCAGCTACTTGTTTGTCAGTGGGGACAAATTCAAGGCATATATATTCACTCTCAACATGCTCTCTAATAAAATTATATCTTATCTCTAGATGCTTAGTCCTGCTATGTGAGACAGGATTTTTGCGAAAGAGATAGCACTGGATAAGTCACAATATAGGGGAGAATTACTCACCTTGAGTTTATAATCCTCTAACTGATGTTGTATCCACAAAAGTTGTGCACAATAACTTCCTGCAGCAATGTACTCAAATTCAGCTGTGGATATTGCCACATTGGTCTGCTTCTTGCTGCTCTATGAGATTAGCCTTCTTCCTAGGAATTGACAAGTTCCACTTGTACTTTTCCTATCTTCTTTGCAACCTACAAAATCTGCATCTGCAAAAACCAATTAGTTCAAAATCATTGTTCTTAGGGTACCAAAGGCCAAGATGTTGGTTGCCCTTAAGGTATCTCAAAATCCTCTTTGCAGCTGAGTAATGAGATTTCTTAGGGCATGCTTGGTACCTAGCACAAACACATGTAGCATACATGATGCCTGGTCTACTGGCAGTTAGATACAACAGGGACCCAATTATGCACCTGTATATGGATTCATCAAAGGGATTGCCCTTTTCATCCTTGTCTAGGGAAATGTTGGATCCCATGGGAGTTTTCATGGTGGAGGTTGATTTCATCCCAAACTTCTTAATAAGCTCCCTAGTGTACTTGGTCTGAGGGATGAAAATTCCCTCATCAGACTGTTTCACTTGGAGGCTTAAGAAGTACTTGAGCTCTCCCATACTGCTCATCTCAAACTCCCCCTGCATAAGGTTGGCAAACCTTTTGCAGAGGTTGTCATCTGTAGACCCAAAGATTATGTCATCAACATAAATTTGGTATATAAGACACTTGCTCTTTGTTTCTCTAAGAAACAATGTGTTATCTATCTTTCCCCTCAAGAACTTGTTCTTGATGGGAAAGTTAGACAAGGTCTCATACCAAACCCTAGGGGCTTTCCTTAGACCATATAGAGCATTCCTAAGCAAATAAATATGAGAGGAGAGGGTAGGATGAACAAAACCTGAGGGTTGCTTCACATATACCTCTTCCTTTAGATTGCCATTCAGGAATGTTGATTTGACATCCATCTGGTACACTTTGAACCATTTGTGGGCATCATAGGCTAGGAAAAGCCTTATTGCTTCTAACCTTGCAACTGGGGCAAAGGTTTGATATAAGTCAATACCTTCTTCTTGTCTGTACCCTTTGGCCACAAGTCTGGCTTTATTCTTGATGATGGTGCCATTCTCATCAAGCTTATTCCTATAGATCCATTTGGTGCCAATGATATTGTGTCCTTGAGGTTTTGGCACCAATTTCCACACCTTGCACCTCTTGAACTGAAGCAGTTCTTCTTGCATTGCTTGAATCCAGAAGGTATCTTCATTTCCTTATTCAAATTTCTTGGGCTCCATTTGTGATAGAAAGCTCAAGAATAGGGCTTCATTGTGAGCCCTGCTTCTGGTGACCACTCCTTGGTTCACATCTCCAATTATTTGGTTCCTTGGATGATCCCTTAGGTGTATGTGTGCTGCAGGCAACCTGTCAGCTATCTGCAGCTCTTCTTCTTGAGTAGCATCATCTTCAGTAGCTTGAAGATCTTCAACTTCAGGGATTGCTACCTCTGAATTGACCTTGCTGACATGTCATGTACTTGATGTTCATTACCTATCAAAACTGGAGAGCTGGACCAGCCCATATAGAGCAGGCTGGTCTCATCAAAAACCATATGCATGGACTCTTCTACAACATGAGTTTTCTTGTTGAATACTCTATATGCTTTTCTATGTGAGCTATATCCAACAAGAACCCCTACATTGCATTTTTCAGCAAACTTAGTTAATTAAGATTTTCCATTGTTTAAAATGCAGCATTTGCAACCAAAGATTCTGAAATATGAAATAGTTGGTTGTTTGCCTTTCAGAATCTCATAGGGGGTTATTCCTAGGGCCTTATTGATAGATTCTCTATTGAGAACATAACATGTAGTATTGACATCCTCAGCCCAGAAATATTCTGGGTGTGAGGAGTCACTAAGCAGTGTTCCCCCAGCCTCTATCAAGGTCCTATTCCTCCTCTCAGCCACACCATTTTGTTGTGGAGTCCTTGGGGAGGAGAATTCTTGGGTGATACCAAATTCTTGGCAAAACCTTGTCATTGCCACAGATTGAAATTTTGTATCATGGTCAGTTCTAGTCTTGGCCACAGTACATTGGAGTTCATTCTGGATTGCCTTAACATGGTTTATAGAGACATCTAAAGTATCAGATTTCTACTTAAGGAAGAATACTCATGTATACTTTGAATGATCATCAACAATCACCAAGGTATACAACTTCCCACCTAGGCTCTGAATTGGCAAAGGACCAAACAAGTCTATTTGCAATAGATAAAGACATCTTTCAGTGTCTTTGGAGCCAATGCTTTTAATGGTGGCCCTTGTTTGCTTGCCCATTTGGCATGCATGACATGGACCACTTTTAACACATTTCAAATTAGGACTATTTCTAACTAGGTTTTTAGAAAATAGGTTATACATTGTATTGTAGTTAATGTGAGCAAGTCTCTTGTGCCATTGAACACAAAGAGACTCGCTTTCATTAGCTACAAGACACACAGGAGATAAAGAAGAATTGCATATAAAATCTAAGCAATATACATTCCCACTCCTACGGCCTGAGAGAATGATCTCTAAGTCATGTGATTTTTTGATCAAGCACTTATCATTGTGGAATTCAATGACATAGCCTAAGTCACACAGTTGACTTATGCTCACTAGGTTGTGTTGTAACCCTTCAACATAAGTCACCCTTGTGATGGAAACTATGCCATTTGAAACTATCCCATATCCTCTGGTGATACCTTTTTCTGATCCACCAAAGATGACCTTAGGTCCATTCTTCACAGGTTTGTATCCCTGTAAAAGACTCTTAGTGTAAGACCCCTCTCCCGCACCAGGAGAGTTCCCGGATCTTATGCCCAGAACCGCCGCCTTACGGTGATGCTAGCACACAAGTTAGCCATCTCCGCAAGACGCCGATTCTGCCGGCAAGGACGATCGACTAGGCCAACAAGAGATAAGAAGTAAAACTAGCACATAAGTCCACAATCACACGCATCTGCATATGTATATATATCCAAATAAAATTGTCCATCAATGAGTACAAGAAAAGAAAGAGTAAAAAGGGCTTAAGCCCAGTACAAGTCCGAATGAATAAAAGAAGTACAGTTCTCTCTCTCACTATATACATCTATGCGAAAGCTACAAGAAAACATCTCTCATCAACACCTGTCCAGTAGCGGTAGTAATGCACGGCATCTGCTCCTCAAGTCCTGTCTCCCCTGCCAGCTGGGCTCCAGCTCCTCGGTTACCTACGGTCACCACCGAAAGTTAGTCATAAAGACTAAGACGATTTTGTCCCCGCCTCCCCCCGCGACTCCTAGGCACCGTGCGGGGAGGAAGAAGCGGAGGACATCAAAGTGGAGTAATCAAAAGCAGGTGACAATTCTCTATGCTAACAAGAGTATATCCATATAATTCCTACACTAACAGTATAATTATACATCAATAAGTGCAGTAAGGTAATATTGCAGCAGTAAAGGAAGTAAGCTACGCAAGTAAAGTAAATGTAAAAGTAACCATTGATTTATAGGAATGCCCATACAAACCTATAGACCAAGGGGTCGTTTAGCAGGGCCTATCATATAAAAAGTCCCATACCAATTTATACGATAGAGGTAGGGGTTGAAATGCAATGTTCATGCTATGACATGCAAGGTATGTTGTTATGCTATGATCATACAAGTGCAACTCACACACTACGACTATATGCGCATAGACCTTTAGTTCCCCCTTTTTGGAGCTAGCTAGACTCCCAGGATACTCCCGTAGTGGCAAACGGAAGCGGTGGGTTGGGCCTCGCCCACCTCTAGGTTGGTATTCACACTACCTAACTTAGACCTATCATACGCCTCAACACAAACCGTGGAGCGTCTGCGTACTCTTGCTGACTGGACCGCCAGACTTTCTAGGCTAAGTGCATATACCACACTTGCCGAGTCAACATATTGACGTCGGTGTGAACGTCCGTCCAATATAGAAGACCCACCACCTTCGATGCACATGCAACATGTTCTATAATCTATCTCTGAGCCATAAGCTCCCGGGGCTAACCTGCCCGCAATTTATAACCTTCCGAGCCATAAGCTCCCCGGGCTAACCCGCCCGTTATTAATAACCTTCCGAGCCATAAGCTCCCCGGGCTAACCCGCCCGTCATTAATAACCAATTACTGAGACACATGCTCACCTGACGTATCAATCCACTCTTACAAATACAGAAGTTACTGCTCGCAGCACCAAACCGACTAGGCTCCCGTAACCGCGGGGTGTGGGTGAGTGTGTTATTAATTTATTCTTGTAACATCTTATTCCTACAGCTTACAGCTAATCTTGGGCTTCCCGAGGATTACCCTGTAAGGGGCTCGCTACGGTACTAGGAACTACGATGGGATGACACCCCAAAGTTCCCTTCCTCGGGACACTTAGTATTTTGGTAACTACCCTGACCTAACCTTCCTCCCTCTCATTACCCCTTTATAGCTTACGCCTTATGTTTCACCCCGCTCCTATGCAATCAAACTTTTGGACTTGACTCTAATAATTCTTAGTCCTCCATGTGGTCTAAACTCATCACTTGTAATCCAATCCTCCCCGATTTCTTTATGATTATATTGACCTATCCATCATAATGAGTTTTTACTATCCGCAGACCACGGCATACACCTAACTTAGATTCCTAAGGTGGAACCCTGATCAAATTGCTTCCAAATGACTTCTAATTATTATCATAAATTCATAGGGGACAAACATGAGGAATAATCAAAATCCAAACATGTTCATAAGATTTTCCAATTAATACATGCCCATATTATTCATTTAAAACAAGTGGTGTGCCAATAAGATTTTACCCCACAACCACCACTTTCATGTCTCCACAAAATCTGAATAAATCAACGAAGTAAGCTATCGGCCTAAAAACAACAATACCTAAGTTTCATATTATTCCAAGGAGTGTTTACCCTTAAATATATATGTTACATTTGGTGTGCGTATAAGGATTTACACTACAAGTGCAATGCTAATACTTCAATAAATTCTAAAACTTCAGAAGGTGAGGTATTCCATCATCACCAACTCATACCCATAACTTCAATGGCATCTAATGGGGCATTTGAGCCAAAAATCTCCTTTTTTCCTATTTTTGCTAAATGCACCCCGCTTTTTCCTAAACCCTTAAGACCCAAGCCTCAACTTGAAGTTCAGAGAAATCCACTCCTATATATGAGTTGGGTTCTTAACTAGAGGTAGTTGATATCATATCTATGGCATAGATAAATCTCCAAAACATTTGCATGAACCCATAATACTAAATGCACAATCTACTCATTTATACATGTCTCACTAGAAGTAGTCTGGTAGGGGCTATACTTATCCAAATGGCATGAAATAAGTGGCATTTTAAAGCTAACCTAAAGGACTACAATATTTATGTTGATCACAATCCAAAGCTTCATAATTTATCAGGGAGTATTTATCCATAATTACTAAATAATCAAATAATTTAACCATGGAAGTCATTTCAAAACTGGTAATGAACTAAGCTAAATTTTTATCTAGGGCTCAAAATATTACTCCCACTGATGTGCCTCATCATAAAGCTACACATTCCAGAGAATCAACATTTTCCAAATAATTTTCATCAACAAAATCACATTTATTTAAAAAGGCAACATATGGTAATTTATCATGGTTTTCAAGGATTTAATGTCTAAGAATTCATACACAGTTTCCAGAGGTCATAGTTGTTGTTACAAGGTGATCCTCAAAGTTCCATATTTCTTTCCACAAGGTTTTCATCATGAAATTTCCATGAACATTAATAAGTGACTAAATGCATATTAAATCAAAATAAGGGGTTTATGGTCTCCATGGCCCCAACATTCATTTGGGGTGGCATGTTCTGATATTAAGAAGGTGCCACCTAAGTTTTAGAGGCTAACTCCAAGTCATCTCTTCTGAATATGCAATAATAGACTTTTGTCTATTGGCACACCAAAACACATAAGAGTAGTGACAAACAAATAGGAATTTCTCTACATGCAGAAATCCATTTGACCTCAAATTTAATACATGACTTACTAGTACCTAGATAAGGTTATCCACCAAGTTTGAGGTCAGTTGGAGTTATATAACTCCAACAATATCATTTATTTAATTTTCTAAGTTTTGAACAAAACCATAGAAAAAGTATCTCCAAAAATCATGATATGTAAACCTAAGCTAAAATTAGGTCACATTCATGCATGTACCAAATTACAGCTTCATAAGTCCTTCCAATAAAAAGATATGCACTCCTAAAGTTCTGGATTTAGTTTTGACCAGCCTTACAAAAAGGAGTGTTGTGGGTCCTACAGAGATCCAAATGATCTGATTTCAGTTTCTAATAAAAGTAGACATCAAGGCCTTCAAAAGTTGTCTCTGGAAATTTTTCCATTTTCGGCTTCTAAGGCCTTCAATTTCTGCTTATAAAATCTGTATAATGTGTGACAAAATCATTTAAATGGGCTCAATTTAATTAAAAAGGGCTGCGGCTATCAATCCATCCAGATCGGACGGTACTGGTTCATCTTCCCCGATGAGCCAAGGGCTGTGATCGATCCCGCCTGGGTGACCTCTCCGACCATTTTCCCGGCCATCCACGGCCCACCACCGACGGCCACTGCCTCCACCACCTCCGTTGAGGTGGTGGCCATCGATTGACGGCGGCACGGCCGCCTGAGAACCCATCTCCGGCGATCTCGAGCAAGAAAAAGAGCTCGGTAACACTCCCTCTACCTCACATGGGATCGGGCTCAATTGAGCCCGATTTCTCTCCTAGATGGATTTAGATACTAGCGCAGAGGGAGAGGGGGAGAAATCGTACACTAAGCGAGCTTGGAGGTGAGTTATCCGGCGGGCTGTCATGCTAGCAGCTGTCGGCGGCGAGATTGCTCAAAGCCCCATTTCTGGATCGAAAGCTCCACTCCAGTAGGGGATTTCAGCTGCTCTCAAGGTTCTGAAGGTGATGGTGGGCTCGATTGGGGTCGGGGGTGGCTGTGGAGTTAGCAGCCATTAGTGGTGGCGAGCTCCAGCGATCCTCCCCAATTTCTTGTTCCGACACTGCTTTCTCTGTTCCAGAGCACTGGCTCAACTCCTCTCGACCTTCTGAAGGTGGTGGAGGGGTCTAAAGAGGCTGGGAGTGGTTGTACATGAGGTTTTGACTTGGTGGTTTTCGGCCTCCTCCTTGGAAGCTCCTCCCAGCCACCAAGTGGCATCTCTTCAGCTGGAATTCGGCTGAGGAATGGATGGGGAGTTCAGCCTTCAGCTTGGGCAGAGGAGAGGAGGGCCACATGGCCTCCTCTCCCAAAAATCCTCTTGCCCTTAAGGAGGAAGGGGAGATTTTCCACTTTTGCCCCCATGCATGTGTTTGCATGCTGGATTCAGAGGGCAAGGGTGGTCATTGTGCACATGGGCTTCAGAATGGGCTTTGGGTGAGGGTCTTAATCCATTGGAAATTTGGATTAATTCCAATTAAGCCCAATTTAGGCAAAATTGACCCTATGTTGACTTTTGGGTTGACATGGTCAATTGGGTGTGTTGACTGGTCCAATGTGATGGTCTTGAGTCTATTTACACTATCCAAGGTTGATTGAGTCATGGTGAGGACCTAGGTTGGCTAATTTGACCAATAAGTGTGATTTTGACCAAAATTGGGGGAATGTTGACTTTGGTCAATTTGGCCAAATTGAAGACTCCATGATGGGGCTTTTGAGTCAATTAGGTCCCTCATGATGTCCTAAGACTAGGGGTGAAGTCAATTTCATGCTTTGGGGTTCAATTGAACTTATTGGGGGAGGATTTGACCTATGTTGACCCAAGTTTGACTTTGGTCAAATTGGGTCAATTGGTGACCCCAAGATGGGGCTTTTGGGCCTATAGAATTTCTTGGAGTGTTTATCATCTATTGGTGGAGCCAATTTGCAAGTGTGAGTTCATATTGAGCTAGTTTGACCTAGGTTGACTTGAGCCTTATAGTAGACCATATGTGAGTTCACCTAACCCTATATGTCCTAAGGCTGCAATCTAGCTCAAACTCACCATACTCACCACTTGTCTCACCCTAAATTGGAGTTAGGGGGTCTAGTAGGAAATGGGATGTTACAGAATCCCCAAGTATCGAATCTCAAAGGATCACAGTAAGGTGGAGTTATCTATCGAGGAAGGACTTGAGATTGAAGTCTTTTAGGTCAGATGGATTGCGGGAAAAGGGGTGATTTGGATTGTGGAAAAATAAAATAAAAGAATTAAACTACTCCTATGCAGGCCGTTATGCGCTGCTTCACCGGGCGGATGGAAACTAAGCAGGCCGCTATGCACTGCTTCGCAAGGCGGATGGACGAGTAGGCAAGCAGATGAGGTGGTTTGCACTGGCGTAATGAGGGTCGCAAGTACCTCGTCAATAAGAATCCTACTAGCAATTGCTAGTGCTGCACACGAACGTAAAGGGTAAATGGAGCATGGAATGGGGGCACTCCTCACAGGTATAAACCACACATAATAATTTCACAGATTCATAAATACTAAATAACATAACTAGGTTTAACAAACATCATTTAAGCACATCAATGCTCCATGGAGACAATACTGCTATGAAGGGGATGAGATTACAACCAAGGCACGAAGTCTTTCCGGGATTCACGGTTGGAATCAAGGGTTGCCATGCCTTGTCCGAGCTCAGTCCACGACTGACGTCCGGGGTACGGAGAGAAGTTGTCACTTCCTTCTAGTTGACCTGTCCTCTTCGTAAATCGACTTCGGCCATGATCTCGCCGGAGAACTCCAAGGATGCAGCAAGTTGTATCTTGAAATGGAGCGTGGATGCTTCTGAACGATGGAGGAGGCCGAGAGGAATCTCCGGCTCAAGATTTGAGCCAAGAATACGTCCGGAGCACCTCCAAATGGTGGGCGTTGATGGAACGGCGGAAAATGGCAGAGCAGACACGAACAGGAGAAGACGATCAATGCGATTCCCGTCTAGGTTGAATGAACCTGCGCACTTTAATAGAGGCATTAATTTAAGAAATGCACGATCAAAACGCACGACCGTGCATTTTTGGCCGTGCGATTTACAGAGATAAACAGTGCCTGGAGCTATAGGAAGGTCGTGCATTTTTGTTCACGCACGAGCAGTACGCTCGTGCGCGGCCAAAAACGAACGGGGTAGGACAAGCCGCTATTTTTAACGAGCTACATAATGGTTGTGCGTTTTCCTTCACGCACGATTGGATTCAATTTTGTGTTAAGGAAAATGCACGACGAACATCATCACAAGCAACTCTGAGTAAATCACATGATCGCCTCAATCATGCGTCAACAATTATCGCACGGTCGTGCGATTTACCCAGACTACAATGCTCAGCTCAGGGGCACAATCCACGTGTACACAATCAAAACCAAAGCTCCAACCACACAGGAAATAAGACTAACATCCACAAAACAGTAAGAAAGGCAAGGGGAGCCCCAAAGGCATACCCCCAGCACAGAATGCGCAATTGCACACCCCGATGGGCGAAAGTAGTGCACTAAGAGTACAATCCTAACAAAGATAAATATGAGCGATTTACCACTAAAAGTGTAGTGCACAAGTGAGAAAATAGGCCCAGATGAGTCCGAAAAACCCTATATAATTGGGACTCATCACACCCCCAGACTTAACCGTTTGCGCGTCCCGAGCAAACCATTCTATGCAGATGTGGAAAACAGCTAGCTAGCACAGAAATTGTGACAGGGAATATCATGTGAAGTCGCATGCTCACGTGCATAGAAAAATTCAGTAGAAGAAATATTTAATTATGAATAATAGTTTACATTTTTCTAAGAGCGTGGCAATATATTATTTCTACTCAAAATAAGAATCACGGTGAATCTTCCGGTCACGCGGAGGGAGAAAATAGACTGAGCGCTGAGATTGGCATTACCCAAGATCGGAGCTCGGGATAACCTCCACAGAAATCCATCAATGCCAGTGACCATAAGCTCACCCGTTTGCACTCTCTCCACGACAATAGTTTGGTTCAACGCGCGAATCAGTAGGAATTTAGGTTAGAGATGAGGCTTGGGTTTAGGTAGGGTATACAAAGATAAACATGAGGTCTTAAAGAACATAAACCCAAATGAGCTAGCACAAAAAGCTAACCACGCAGCAACAAAGAAAGCACGGGCGCACCACACCCCCAGACTTGAACTTGAAAGCATGGGTGTGTGCACTGCCTACTCCCAATACAAACTTTAGCAGATAATTGTAATTAAGACTCTTTCACAATTTTTTCCATTTTTTTTCTTTTCACAATTTTTTTCAGCAGTTATTATTTTTTTTTTCTCAGCAAGTTTACAATGGAGCACAACCACACATCCACAGAGATGAACACCACATCAACACCCCAATAAAAAATTAAGAAAATGACTAAAGCTCAGCTTTGGGTAGCGACTAGGATCGTCTTTTTGGCTTTGGTGGAGAAGCGGTGGAGCTGAATCAAAAGACGGGGTAGGCACAAAGGGGCTAGTGAGGATCAGACGTTAGGAATAGTACAAAAGCTCAACCTGGCCAAAATGATGGCCTACATCACGCTCACGCAATGAACTAACTTGTACCAATGCTTCAAGAGTCGCTTGGGGAAAGTTCTTAGCCACCAAGAAAGATAATCCTTCCTCCCGACTCGAGCAATACGAGCCTAGCAACCGTCTACACACATCCCTACGCTAATGTTTGATGCACATCGGATTCACCACTTTTGAGTAGAATAAACAATATTTACGCAAATAGAAAAATATAAAACTATAAGCATAAGGAAAAATTAATTCTACATGAATTTCTATGCAAGACGCAAGTATTTGACTAGAGCACTACATGAGTCAACATTTTACTCTGTCTCACAATCCTAAGTCAGCACAATAATTTTCCCAAATCGCACAAAAGAAATGAGTTAAACTCGTGACATGCTAATGGTTAAGCACGCGCTCAAGTGGGTGTGGTGGTGTGTGATGAAGATGAACAAATAATATATAACTGAAATAAAATACTTCTAGCATGCAGTGGGTAACACATCGCGGTTCTCCCCCAGACTTAATCTAAGCAATAGACGTAAATGATGTAGCCATGAAAATTGAATAAAAGGCTAGGGGAAGAAAAGTTACCAACGCTCAGAAATGATCATACCAGAAGATTGTCGTTTATACTGCAAAGGAAATCCAAGTCCGCCACCAAAAGATCACCACCCTACAAAAAAGGATGCACCAAGCAATAGCAGAAATAATATAATATAGCATTAGCGAATTAGATAAAGCAATACAAGCAAAATTGGGTTGTCTCCCAGCAGCGCTTTGTTTACCGTCCTTAAGCTGGACTAAATACCCGTATTAAGTAGTTTTATAAGATTATTTAATCATAAAAGCAAAAGATAATAAATACTAATTATTAATATATGATCAGCAAAATAATTAACTATAAGTTGATTTAAAGTAGTAACTAGAAATAAAAGAAGTGGGTCTGAAGATCCAAGAGCAGCAGACGAGAAGAAAGGAGGCTTTCCATCTCCAAATTTCATCTTTCTTCATCCTCTTCCTCTCCTCCAATTGGCGGTCATGGATGAAGTAGCGTTTACCACCCTGCACCCAGTCTTTCAAGGAAAACGCAGGCAATGATGATGAGGTGGAATAAGTGATTGAATTCATCATTGTCATTTGCTTTTCCTTCAAAGGTTGCCACTCAGAATCACCCAAAAATGGGTCCAAAAATTCATGCACCTACAGGGGGATATATGAAATATCATAAATTGAAGTAGGAGAGGAAGCAGGAAGGATGAATTTATCAATATCAGCATTATTGGGAGGATTGGGAAATAAAATGGACGAAGATCTAAAAGAATCAAACACGGGAGGAGTGGCCCCTGTGTCACTCCCATCAGGTTCTACAAAAGACTCATTGTCGACCGCATTAAGAGCACTGCAGGAAGAATATGAGCAGCTAGAAACTTCAGTGATGAGTTGGACCTTCTCCTCCGGTGATGAGGTAGAAACCTCCTCACTAAGGAAAATATCCTCCTCAGTGCAACTCGGCACAGCTTCGGGCTCCATAGGCTCATCCTGTACATCTAGAAATTCGGCAATAAGAGCTGAAGATACATGCATACTGATATAATAAAATATCTGAGTAGAAACAGGGCTCAAAATAGAGTCCAATAGGAGTGAAGAAATATCATCAGATACAAAATCCATAGGAAATGATGGCAAAGTAGAGGAAGAAAACTCCAAAATATCATTGTAATGATCAACAGCGACGCTAGTGGACACATCTGTCGTGCTCCCATGAGGATATGGGGACATGATGTATATGTCCTCAACGATTGGAGGAGCAGTATGATATGGAAATGGTGGAATGGTGATGAGTTCCATCTCATCATCCTCTTCCAATTGCAATTTCCATATCTCACAGTCCTTCAATGTGTGATCAAGACTCCGACAGCACAAGCAGTGCTTTCCGGTAGGTTTTGACCATGGAGAGGCCAAACCACCCGGTGAAGGCGATGCTCACGATGGAGATGCATAATTAAAATATGCAGGTTCATTGAATGAAGATCTAGATTCTCCATACGATGAACTATACGGATTATAATTATGGCTTCCTAAATGGCAAGCATCACTAGAATGACTAAACGATTTACACCATCTACATTGTTGATAAGCATACATATTGGTGCAAAGATGGATTCACAAATAATATAAGTTGAAAAATAACTCAGTATGCACGAAGGAACAATTAAATCAACAAAAACCTTATTTTTAACCGTGAAATAGATTAGGAAGAAATAAAACAAAAAGATGCAATTTACAAATTGAAGAACTTCTACCTCTCGGCTCTCCCTCTACAGAAACTCACATGATTGTGTTCCCCAGCAACGGTGCCAAAAACTTGATGTGCAAATCTCGCACGCCGCTATAGGCGGTAGCAAGACTACAGCATGAAACGGCAGTGTACCGATCGTTCAAGTAATATAAAATGAGTGAGTGAATCCCCAAGTATCAAATCTCAAAGGAACATAGTAAGGTGGAGTTATCTATCAAGGAAGGACTTGAGGTTGAAGTCCTTTAGGTCGGATGGATTGCGGAAAAATGGGTGATTTGGATTGTGGAAAAATAAAAGAAAAGAATTAAACTACTCCTATGCATGTCGCTATGCGCTGCTTCGCCGGACGGATGGAAACTATGCAGGCCGCTATGCGCTGCTTCGCAAGGCGGATGGATGATCAAATAGAAGTAATACGAGCCAGGTTCTCGGGATATATATATATGTTAATAGGCAGAAAATAAGAGAAAGAGCAAAATTGACATATGCTCTCTGCGTTCGACGAACGATGCTCTACGTTCAACGAAAGGGTTCAAAGCTGCGTTCGGCGAAATCCAAGCAGCGCTCGACGATCCCATCTCAGCGGATCCGCTGGGACGAACATTTAGCAAGCTGCTCGCAAGAAGACAAGAGAGTCAAGAATGCGAGGGGGCAGGAGTGCGAGCGAGGTCTTCACAGACCATTCGCCCAAAGGAGGCGAACCCGATCTATCAAAGGTCGCCCGCGGGAAGAGGCGCGAGTCAAGTTCCCACGAGCCAGAGCCTCAAGGTCGACCGACAAGAAGGCGAGCGAGCCAAGTGCTCGCCGAATGCTCGCAAAGAGGCGAGCGAGCCAGAAACTCGCCGAATGATCACGAGAAGACAGGGGAGCCAGATTTTTTCCAAAGTCTCCATGATTGACGAATCTACGTTGAGGTCGACGAACTAAGCCTGGCGCCCGACGAAGTGCGAGCTGCGTTTGACGAATCCGCTGATCATCTATGATCGACGAAATCATCTCTCTATCCTCGTTGGCCTGCCATTAGCCAATCCAAACAGCGGAGTTCAGCTGTTAGCAGACCCATCTGGGGTGCGTTTAGTAAAACCAAAAGGCGGAATCCTGCTATTTGCAGGCCAGACTAGAAAACCTATATATAAGACCTCAAGGGCACCTTTGGAGAGGACTTACTTGAGCTTCTCTCTCCTCAGGCTTTCTTTGGTCAGCATTTTCAGAGCTCTCCAAGGTGCCCAAGTCTCAGCTTTGGCTTGGGAGGGGAAGCGCTCAACGATCTTCCGGGTTAGTGGAGGGACCTCCTCGCTGCGACTAAGGTCTTAGTCTTCTTTCTAGTCTTCAGTCTACCTTCTCCGAGGGATCAGTAAGGTCTAGCTGCCCCTCATTTCGGTGAAGGCCCCGAACTCCACAAGAGGCTGAGAAATCGGTTTCAACATTTTGGTGCGGTGAGCATGGAGCGTGGCTGGTCCAAGAAAGTTCCAAGGAGCAGATATGACAGGAGACGAGGAACAAGGCGAGGAGTTCAGCGAACCACCGCAGGTGGTGACGCCGAGGATGTTCGCAGACTTCAGGAGGGAGGTGCTTGACACCTTCAGGTTCATGGTCGCGGCGCTGCGAAGTGAGTTCGCGACCCCAGCCCCTCAGGCGACCCCTCCCCCGGCAGCGGTTGGCGAGAACGCCCCAGTGGGAAGGGCCGGAAAGGAAATGGCCGGAGGTTCAATGCTAGACCTAGAAGGGCGAGTGCTGTTCGCCAGCCCAGCGAGCTCTGTGCCGGCGAGCTCTGTGCCGACGAGCTCTATGCCGACCAGTGCGGCGCAGGCGAGCGCGCGCCCGTAGGATGCAGCGACAGTGGAGGTGGTCCAGGCGAATACCGTTCTTGCGAACGAAGTCCCCGCGAGCCCGAGTCTGGCGAGAGAGCTTGGGGGTCGAGTGGAGCGAGAGAGGGTAACACAAGGGGGAAGTCCCTTCTGCGAGTTGATACTTTCTGCACCTGTCCCGGTAGGGTTCGGAGAGTGGGACAGGGTGTACTACAACGGCTGGGATGACCCTATCCAGCATCTCCAGTCATTTGAGGACTCGGTCTCTATCAGGCTGATGTCAGATGCTTTCAAGTGTCGGCTCTTCGTCGTCACCCTTAAGGAAAAGGCCAGGGACTGGTTCCATCAACTCCCTACAGGGTCGATCTACGCTTTCGAGGATTTGCGCCAGAGCTTTTTGTTGCGATTCTCAACTTCAAAGAAGAGGAAGAAGGACGTGAGTCCCTCTTCAAAGTGAAACAAGAGCCAAAGGAGTCGCTGGCTCGCTATGCAAACCGGTTCCAAGAAGAAGTGCTACTCACTCAAGAGATGCCTGGGTTTGCACTCCAGCTCGCCTTCACGGTCGGGCTGAGGGAAAGTTTCTTTAAGATGGCTTTGAAGAGGAAAGCCCCCGTCTCCTGCGAGGAGCTGATGGAGAGGGTGGTGGAGGAGATTGAGAGTGAAGAGGCCAACCCGGAGGTTACCGAGAGGCTAGCATAGCTCAGTGAGCTAGAGGTCAGGCAGCAGGAAGTAAGGAGGAGGGAAGAGCCGAGGGCCCCGGAGGGGGAGTGGAGGCAACGTGCCGAAGGGATGCAAGGTCAGGGAAGAGGTTACAGCCCGGGAAGGGGTAACTTCTATGGAGGACAAGGGAGACCCCATCAGCAGGGATGGAGGCAGGGCCTGAGGCTGATGCCTCCCCCACCTCATCAAGCCATGGCGATCAGGAGGGGAAGAGGAGGAAGAGGAAGGAGAGAAGAGGTGAGAGAAGAAGCGGAAGCAAGAAGGAGGCGGAATAGGATGGCGAAAGGCGAAAGAGGGGAGGTGACGTTGTCGTATTGTGACTTCTACGATGAGGAAGGTCACGCGACGGCCACCTGCCCAGAGTTCCTGGAAACAAAAAGGGGCAGAGTGCCCGCGCCGAGGCAACAGGTGAGAATTGAGGAGGTCGAGCCTTGAGGGGAGGAGGAAGAAAGGTGTGAAGACAGAGTTGATGTGGGGAGTAGAGGAGGGATCGGGGTGATCCATGGGGGGGTAGGGGTGGAGGAAACCCGCAAGGCTAGCCTCCATACCATCTATCGGCGGAGCGTGGCCTCAACATCCACTGCTCCACCCCCGGCAGAGAGAATTACTTTCTCCCAGAAGGACATGCCAAGCTATGAAGACCCGTTCTGCAATGCGCTGGTCATCCAGACCGCCATCGAGAACTTCACCATCTCACGGATTCTAGTCGATAATGGTAGCTCGGTCAGCGTCGTCTTCAAGAAGGCATTTGATGAGATGAAGGTGGAGTCCAAGAGGGTATTGGCCTCGGATGGCCCCCTATTCGGCTTTTCAGGAGAAAGGAAGGAGGTAGAGGGTGGAGTGGGGCTCCATGTGACCCTCGGAGGGCAGTCCCAGAACTGCCGCTTTGTGATAGTGGACTCCCCAAACAGCTACAGCGCCATCTTCGGACGGCCTCTCATCAGCGCGTTTAGATGCGTCCCTTCCACCTTCCACCAGTGTCTCAAGTTCAACGCGGGTGGAGACCATTTCCGGATCCGAGGAGACCCCAAGATGGCGAGACAGTGCTATGTGACGGCTGTCAACACCGTCACCTGGATGGGAGAAGCGGAGGAGTTCGATAAAGTGATGGAGGAGGAGGCAGGAGCCGGAGGAGAGAATAGAGTCGAGGAGAGGATGGAGGAAGAGGAAGTTCGTGCCCAGGAAGGGGTCGCTGAAGGACCCAGGGCGGAGAGAGGAGGAGAAGAGGAGAAGGAAGAGGGTACCCGGGAAGGAAGAGTGGAGGAGTTGATGATGGTAGGGGAGGAAGAGACGGAGGAAGGAGCCCAAGCGCTCGCTTGCGGTGGAGAGAAGGAAAGTGCTTGGGGAGAGCAATCCATGCTGGAGGCCGTGGATGAGGTCATGGAGCTTGAAGTCACCACTCGGCTTGGGGCGGTGGAAAAGGTCCGAGTCAGCGGAGAGCTCAGTTCGGAGGAGCGGGATGAGATCTTAGCCTGCGTGCAGAAGAATATGGATGTCTTCGGTTGGAGCGCCGCGGAGATGTCCGGGATCGATGCGGATGTGGCTTTCCACTGCCTCAACCTCGACCCTGGCACCCGCACCATTCGCCAAAAGAAGAGGACCACGACGGACAAGCTGGAGGGACCAATCCGCGAGGAGGTGAAAAAGCTCATACAGGCAGGTTTTATGTCGGAGATCCAGTATCCAGGCTGGGTCTCCAATGTGGTCATGGTAAAAAAGGGAGGAGGTAAGTGGCGCATGTGTATCGACTTTTCACTTCTTAACAAATCATGCCCGAAAGATTGCTACCCCCTGCCTAGAATCGACGCGCTGGTTGAGTCAGCTGTTGGTTTCTCTGTAATGTCTTTCTTAGATGCTTTTTTAGGTTACCACCAAATTCGCATGCACCCCCCAGACATCGAAGATGTCTCCTTCATCACGGGGGACGGATGTTACTGTTATAAGATGATGCCCTTCGGGCTCAAGAATGCAGGTGCCATATATCAAAGGATGATGGATCGGGTCTTTCACGAGCAAAGGGGAAGAAACTTGGAAGTCTATGTTGATGATCTCATGGTAAAGAGACAGGACCTTGGGTATCACCTCCGAGACCTTGAGGAGACGTTTGGGACCCTACGGAAGTATAAGATGAAACTCAACCCCTTGAATTGTATCTTCGGGGCTAGCTGAGGGAAGTTCCTAGGCCACTTGCTCACCCCGGCGGGGGTAGAGCCTAACCCAGACAAGGTCAAGGCGATAATGGAATTGGGGTCACCGAGAAACCCGAAGGAGGTTCAGAGCCTCACGGGGAAACTGGCCGGACTTAGCAGATTCCTCTCCAAGGAGGGAGAGAAGTGTGTGCCCTTCTTTAAGGCGCTAAGGGGCAATAAAAAATCGAATGGACCCCGGAGTGCGAGGAAGCTTTTCAGGCTTTGAAAGGGCAACTCGCCCAAACCCCCCTACTTCAAGGGCCGAGATCGGGAGAAGACTTATCCCTATACCTGGGAGTAGGACTTGAAGCGGTAAGTTCAGTATTGATTTGTGAGGAAGGGAGAAAGCAATTCCCTATCTACTACGTCAGCCGAGTGCTGAAGAAGGCGGAGCTCCGGTACCCAATCTTGGAGAAGTTGGCTTTCGCATTGGTGGTGGCGGCTCGGAGGCTCCGGCCCTACTTCCAGGCTCATTCAATCAAAGTGATAACAGATCACCCACTTTGCAAGGTCATGGAGGGGGTGGAACACTCGGGAAGATTGGCAAAGTGGTCCATGGAGCTGAGTGAGTTCAACATTACGTTCGTACCCAGGACATCAATCAAGGCCCAAGCAGTGGCAGACTTCATGGCTGACTACACATCCGAAGTGGGGGAACATGAACTGCCTCCCCTAGTGGCGTGGAAGATGTTGGTGGATGGTGCTTCAGGAAAGCACTCCTATGGAGGGGGAATCATCCTGGTAAGCCCTCAGGGGACCAAGATCGAGCAAGCTTTAAACATCCACTTCCCGATTACCAACAACCAAGCGGAGTACGAGGCGGTGATAGCGGGCTTGCGGTTAGCTCAAGAACTGGGAGTGCTAGATGTGGAGGTCTCGGCGGACTTCATGGTGGTAGCATGCCAAGTCAAGGGAGAGTTTGAGGCAAAGGACCCAACCCTCCTGCGGTACTTGGAGAAGGTCAAGGGAGTCATCGGGCAATTCCACACTTTTTCCATCAAACACATGCCCAGGGAAGAGAGCGCCCCCGCGGACCTCCTAGCCAAGTTCGGTCCCTGAGCAAGAGGAACGGTTTCGAAACTCTTCCGACCCACCATCGAGGAAGGAGAGTTGATGGAGGTGGATCAGCGGGTCTCGTGGATGGATCCTTTCGTCACTTTCCTATCATCAGGGAAATTTCCTGAAGGAGACATGGACAAACGGCGCTTCAGGTATAAGTCAGCTTATTACTCTTTGCATGCAGGAGGGCTGTACATGAAGACTCTCTCGGGACTCCTGGCCCGTTGTGTCTCAGAGGAGGAGGTTCCGAGAGTCCTAGAAGAAATTCACTCCGGGGAGTGTGGGAGTCACTCTGGGAGCCGAACTCTGGAAGGGACAGTGTTGAGGCAAGGCTACTTATGGCCCACCCTCAACAAGGATGCGGCGGAGTTCGCAAGGAGGTGTTCAAAGTGCCAACTCTATGCTCCTCTCCAACTCCTCCCGGCTCAGAGGCTCTGAACCATCACTGCTCCCTGGCCCTTCGCCATATGGGGGTTGGACCTAGTTGGTCCTTTCCCCCAAGCTAGCGGCCAAAGAAAGTTCTTACTGGTCATGATCGATTATTTCTCCAAATGGGTAGAAGTGAAGGCGCTCGCCAAGGTAACATCTCAAGTTGTGAGCAATTTTGTATGGGGAGAAATAATCTGCAGGCACGGCCTTCCCCTGGCTATAGTGACAGACAATGGGCCGCAATTTGCTAGCGAATAATTTGTTGGCTTCTGCACCCAGCTTGGCATCGACCTCAGGTTCGCATCGGTTCATCACCGGAGAAGCAACGGTCAAGTGGAGGCGGCAAACAAAATAATCGTCAACCTGCTAAAGAAAAAGGTGGAGAACCTCCGGGGAAACTGGGTGGAGCAGCTACCATCCGTTCTTTGGGCCCTGAGGACTACTCCCAACACCGCCACCGGGGAGACCCCGTTCAAACTTTCTCATGGGTCTGAAGCAGTCCTTCCCATAGAATTTGAAGTAAAGACCCCCAGGGTGATCGCTGCAGGTGAAGGGAATGAAGAGTGGCTAGTGGACAATGACGAGGAACAAAGGCTATCCTTGGACCTGGTGGAGGAACTCCGGGACCAGGCCAACATCAGGCAGGAAGAAATCAAGCGACGAATGGCCCGATATTTTGACAAGCACATCCGAGTAAAACACTTCGAAAAAGGAGACCTAGTGCTAAAGAAGGTTGATGCGGCCGGGAGAGGAGCCGCGGTTGGCAAGCTAGAGCCCAATTGGGAAGGACCTTATATTGTAAGTGAAGTGCTCAGGTCAGGAGGATACCACCTCCGGGATATGGAAGGGGTACCTCTTGGCCGAGCCAGGAGTGGAGATGATTTAAAAAGGTTTTATCCTTAGCCATTTTTTGTAGATGACTTTTCATATTTCCTACTCAACACATGCATTTTGGAGCAATCCTTTGGCAGGTCTCAAATAGTTGTTATGCTGGAATGCCCCAGATCGATTCCGCTCCCGGGCTCTCACTGGACGGGGGGTTTCAGGTTGATCTCTGGAGAGGCTGGCAAGGTGACAAGTATTGGTGCTGGAATGCTCCAGATCGATTCCGCTCCCGGGATGTCACTAGACGGGGGGGTTTCAGGTTGATCTTTGGAGAGGCTGGCAAGGTGACAAGTATTGGTGCTGGAATGCCCCAGATCGATTCCGCTCCCGGGCTCTCACTAGACGGGGGGTTTCAGGTTGAAATCTAGAGAGGCTGGCAAGGTGACAAGTATTGGTGCTGGAATGTCCCAGATCGATTCCGCTCCCGGGCTCTCACTAGACGGGGGGTTTCAGGTTGATCTCTGGAGAGGCTGGCAAGGTAACAAGTTTTTATGTTGGAATTCCCCAGATCGATTCCGCTCCCGGGCTCTCACTAGACGGGGGGTTTCAGGTTGATCTATGGAGAGGCTGGCAAGGTAACAAGTTTTTATGCTGGAATGCCCCAGATCGATTCCGCTCCCGGGCTCTCAAGACGGGGGGTTTCAGGTTGATCTCTGGAGAGGCTGGCAAGGTAACAAGTTTTTTATGCTGGAATGCCCTAGATCGATTCCTCTCCCGGCCACTCACTAGACGGGGGTTTCAGGCTAATCTCTGGAAGGGTGGGTAAAGTCACACGTGGCTTAGGCTGGGAAATAAGTTACTCATCCAAGGGTTTTGGCTCGCAGGCAACCTCAAGATCCGGGCAAGGCGGGACCAAGGGTCCGATCGCATGAAGGAATAGACCGCGGCAGAATGGCTGAGTCCGCTGATTCGCAAGGCGGCTTGTGAATTCCGGTGGCGCGAGTGACGTTGGCGGGCCAAAGAGGGCCCGCCTCCGAGGTGGTCCCTAGATAACGAAATAGCTCGCAAAAGGCGAGTGCGAGCGAGGTAGGCGAATACCGGCCTCTCTCGCAAAGGTCCTGTTGGAACAACCCTATTACTGATTTGGGCTAGGATCACTATATGTTGATTAGGATCTATATTGACCCCATTGTATAGTCTTAGGGTCAAGTTTTTAGGCTGATTAGATTAGTCGGAACTTAGGAAAATTCAAGCTCGGCAAATGGCTAGCGGCGTTCGACGATTTGTCTGTCAGTGTTCGACAAAATCCAGGCAGTGCTCGACAAATTTCAGCCAGCGCTCGACAAATTCCTTTCTGAAGCTCAGATTAATATTTTCAGTTGGATATCAGTTCTCTGAACACAAATCGACAGAATAACGTATATATTTAATTCTGTTTGGACGTATTCAGTCAGTTATGTAAGGATGTCTTTCTTATTTATTATATCCTTATATTCTTTCTATTCCAAGAAAAAGAATAGCCGTTGACATTTAATGTCAAGGCATCTTTCACGACAAAAAAGAATTGAAAGGACTTGCCAAAACTATTTTGGGTGGCGGCATAGTTCCAAGAAGGATTTAAATCAGAATAATATATTCCTTAAAAGCAGATGATTTGAATTTACAAGATCACAAGTCATCAAAGAAAAAGCAGAATATAGGAGTCGATTTTTCCCTTCAGACAGAGCGCAGAGATACATTCAAAAATTTCTCTCAGTCTCTTTATTATTACAGAACAAGAAGAACAAAGAGAAGTATTAGAGAAAGAAGAAGAAGGACAGAACATTATTCATTTTTTTCCCAGCCTTCTTCTTACTCAAGGCAGCACCCTCATCATTCTGAGAACAACACTCAACCTCCCAGAACTGCTGCAAGTTAAAGTCTTTCAAAGAGCAACAACAATCTGAAGATTTTTTTTCAGATAATATGCTACACAAGACTTGTGTTAGAGAAAGCTCTGTCCAATAACTGTCATCAACTCTCATCAGACAGGGGGAGCTTTCAGCTTCAACACCATCTTGTCTTCTCGCAGATCATTGACAGAGAAGAACACTCTAAACCTCTTTATCTCATCTTGTACAGGGTTAATTCTCCCTCCAAAAGTTTACACAGTGGTGGCAAGACACCTTATCAAAAAATCCTTGTGTGGTTTTTAAGCACCTTATCAAAAGCTTATTGGTGTGTGGACACCTTATCAAAAACCCCTTGGTGCTAGGGCACCTGATCAACCCTCCTAGTGGATTCCTACCAAGGGTGGTAGAAGAGTAGACATACCCAGATTTATTGGGGAACTACTATAGCTCCTTGTGTCTTCTGTGCTTGCTTATTCTTCTGTGCTTGAGCTGTTTGATTTTCTTTTTACTGTTTCTGTTCTTATCTTTAACTCTCACTGATTACACATATACTTAACAGTATTTTAAATTCCGCTATAAAACTAAATAAAAAGTTTTAATACTCTATTCACCCCCCCTCTAGAGTAACTTAAGATCTGACCTCCACTTTCAATTGGTATCAGAGGGAGGTTGATTCTTTACAGGCTAACACCTGAATCACAAAGATCAACCAGATCTTAAATTTCCTCAGAGTTTCTTTCTCTTTATTTTTATCTTATTTAAAACACATGGCACAAAACAAGGAATATTCCAGCACAAGACCTCCTATGTGCAATCTCAATAAGTTTGCACTATGGAAAGCAAGGATTAGGCTATATATGAACTCCATTGATGAAGAAATTTTCAATGTCATTTTGACAGGACCTCCAGCTACCACAGCATCAACAAGTACTGATGCAGCAATAGACAATACTGCTGTTCCACCTCCTGAGTGGACTGAAGCTCAGAAGAAGCAGAGAAATGCAGATGCAAAGGCCATGAACATTCTGGCCCTAACTGTGTGAGATGACATATTCCAGAAGGTTGTTGAGTGCACCTCAGCAAGAGAAATTTGGGAATCTCTCAACAACATGGTGGCAGGATCAGCAGATGAAAGAAAAGATAGAAGATCTCATCTGATTTCTCAATATGAGAACTTCAAGAAGGGAGAATCAGAAAGTGTTGCAGATATGTACAATAGGCTCAGCCTCATAATAAATGAGCTGAAGTCTCTGGACAAAGTGATCTCACTCACAGAGATCAATGACAAAATTCTTATGTGCTTCCCCAGCACATGGGACTCCAGAATCTGGCCAATCAAGGAAGCCAGAAGTCTCAATGAGATCACCACTGAAGCTTTGTTGGGCAAGCTCAAGTCTTATGAGCAGCTTATCAAAGCTAGGGAAGCTGAAGAATCTACTTCATCTCCAGCCCCAAGAAGGAAAGAAGCATAGCCTTCAAGGCTGCAGAAGAAGAAGGAAAAGCTCCTGACAATGAGGAGTTTATGAGTCTGATAGCCAAAAGATTCTATAAAATGGCTAGAAAATATTTCAGGAAAAAGTCATCCAGAAGCCATGACAAGCCAAGGTATGACAAAAATCACTCTAATGAAGTTATATGTTTTGGTTGCAGGAAACCAGGATACATTGCTCCTGACTATTCAGATAATCAGAATAAGAAGGACAGGAGAAGAGAAAAGGAAGAAAAGAAGAGCTCTAGCAAATCTTCCTCCCACTCTCACAAAAAGAAGGGAAGAGGATTTGTAGCAAAATCCTGGAGTGATACAGAGTCTGAGTCAGAATCTTCATCATGCTCATCTGATGAAGAGGAAACAAAAGACAATGACCAATGTTTGATGGCTATTTATGACTCAGACAGTGAGTCACAATCTGCATCATCATCCAGCTCCAGTGATGATGAAGAAGAAAGAAATTTCTGCATGATGGCAATCAATGCCTCAACCAACAATTCTGATGAAGAGAAATCAGAATCAGAAACAGAAGATGATACTGATCAGGTATTATCTGGCTTTGATTTTACTTCGATTGAATTCAAAGATGATTTCAAAATTCTTTGCCAAGACTTAATAAAATCTGAGAAAGAAGTAATCTCTCTCAGAAATAAGTTAGTTGAGATGAATAATATAAGTGAAGAGAATGCAAGTCTTAAGAAAGAGTTGGCTGCCTCCAAAGAACACATTATTCTCATTGAGAATAAGTTGTCTGAAGCCAAGAAATTTGAAGAACCTCTCAATGGGAGAAGCATCAAACTGATGGACATCACAAGCACTGTCAATGCTAGATTTAACAATAGCAAACAGGGATTGGGTGCTTCATCAAATGAGCCATCTCTGATTAAGAGAAACATCCTCTCCACACCCATAAAATTTATTTCTGCTAAAAGCAAAGAGGCTGCAGAAAGAAATAAAGATATTTCAAGCAAGTTTATTATGGATAAGAGAATTCAGAAGAATTCATCGAACGAAGCTCAACAAAAAGATTCAAATCTGTCGAACGGGGATCGACGAAAACTGAGAACAGATTTTCAGTATAGTTATAATATGGACGGCGCTCGACAAAAACATGCACATTCGTCGAACGGAGGTCGACGAATTTACCCAAATTTGTCGAACAGACATTATACAGAAAACTCTAAGAATTCTAATCCTAAATATACTAAAAATCCTTTTACTGAGTGGACTATACCTCCAAGGAGATATCATCCACAAGGCTATAAGGATCAGCCTGAAATGTCATTATCTCTGAATTTACAGCCTGAGATATCAAAAACAACTAGTTTATGTTTTTGTATTTGCAGGTACATAGCTATCCAAGATTAAATCAAAAATGATACTTGGATAGTGGCTGCTCAAAGCACATGATAGGAAACAAGGCAAACCTGAACAACTACAAGGCAAAGCTTGGACCCAAGGTGATCTTTGGAGACTCCAACTGTGGACAAACCAAAGGCTATGGTCAAATTAAAGTTGGAGCAGTGACATTCAAGGAAGTAACCTATGTCAAGGGTCTGAAGCATAACCTCATCAGCATAAGTCAGTTATGTGATGAAGGTTATCAGGTAACGTTTAATAAATCAGAATGCATTATTAAATCCTCTGATAATGTTATTGTTCTATCAGGTATTAGGCAAGGAAATATATATTTAGTAAATTTCAACTCATCCAAATCAGAAATTTGTTTATTTAATGAGCTAAGCAAACCTAGTGAATTATGGCATAAAAGATTAGGACATGTAAACCTTAGGACCATTGCTAAACTAGATATGGATAATCTTGTTAGAGGCTTACCATCAGGATCATATAAGAAAGAAGGTCTTTGTAGGGCATGTCAGTTAGGCAAGCAAACCAAAGACAGCTTTAAATCATTATCTAAAAGTGATTCACCTAGAATCTTGTATTTGCTACATATGGACCTTTTTGGACCTATAGCAATAAAGAGTTTAGGGGGGAAGTCTTACACTCTGGTCATTATAGATGACTTCTCTAGATTCACTTGGGTGTTCTTTTTGAGAGAAAAGTCAGATAACTTTAAAGTTCTTACAGACTTTCTTAAGAGCATACAGATTGAGTACTCTACTGTAGTTGCATTGATCAGAAGTGATCATGGCACTGAGTTTGAGTCTCTTCTCATGCAATAATTTTGTGAGATGGAAGGTATCAGGCATTGCTTCTCAGCTCCTAGAACTCCTCAACAAAATGGGGTAGTTGAAAGGAAAAATAGAACTCTAATAGAATCAGCAAGAACATTGCTTGCAGATGCTAACTTGCCCCTATCTTTTTGGGCAGAGGCTGTCAGCACAGTAAATTATGTTCTTAATAGAAGTTTGATACACAAACTTTAGGATAAAACTCCCTATGAATTACTTAAAGGGAAGAAACCTAAAGTTGATTATTTTAGAACTTTTGGATGTAGATGTTTTGTTCATAACAATGATAAAAAGTACCTTAGAAAATTTGAACCAAAATCTGAAGAAGGAATCTTCTTAGGGTATTCATTAGTTAGCAAAGCATATAAGGTATTTAATAAATCTTCTCTTAAAATAGAAGAGTCTATGCATGTTTCCTTTGATGAAACTAACATGTTTTACAAGGGGAAGAATTCTTCTACCAAAAACAATCTGCAGGTACCACCTCAATGTGAAGAGCTTGATGGATTAAATCTACAGACAGAAGATTCACTGCATCCATCACCTCAAACTCTTGAAGATAGTGAAGAAGAAGATCATCCAGATCTTGTTGTTAACCTAAATCAAGTAACAGCAGAACATCCTCCACAGGACACAACAGCTGAACAAATTCCCCAAATGGATACTGCTGCTGAACCAACTCCAACTGTTGACCACATCACAGTTAGAGATCATCCAATTTCATAAGTAATTGGTGATATCACAGCAGGTGTTCAAACAAGGCATCAACTACACCAAAATCAGATGCATACTTGTTTCCTATCACAAGTTGAACCTCAAACCATAAAAGATGCAGAACAAGATCCAAACTGGATCCTTGCAATGCAAGAGGAACTCAACCAGTTTGAAAGGAACAAGGTTTGGGATTTGGTTCCAATACCAAAAGGCCATCCTGTTATTGGCACCAAGTGGGTCTTCAGGAACAAACTTGATGATCAAGGCAATATTGTGAGAAACAAAGCTAGGTTAGTAGCTCAATGGTAATCACAGGAAGAAGGAATAGACTATGATCAAACTTTTGCACCAGTTGCAAGGTTAGAAGCAATCAGAATCTTCCTTGCATTTGCTGCATATAAGAAGTTCAAAGTATATCAAATGGATGTGAAGAGTGCATTTCTAAATGGAGACATCAAAGAAGAAGTCTATGTGGAACAACCACCAGGTTTCATCTCTCCAACTCATTCCTCCTATGTATTTATGCTTAATAAAGCTCTTTATGGTCTCAAACAATCTCCCAGAGCATGGTATGAGACTTTAGCTAATTTTCTTTTGGAAAATAATTTCTGTAGGGGCATAGTAGATAAAACATTATTTTTCAGGATACATAAAAATCAAACCTTACTAGTTCAAATATATGTAGATGATATTATCTTTGGCTCTACAGATTCTAATTTATGCAAAAAGTTTTCCAAACTAATGCAATCTAAATTTGAAATGAGTAGCAAGGGTGAATTATCATACTTCATTGGTCTTCAAGTGAAGCAAACCCCATCAGGAATCTTCATTTCCCAATCTAAGTATGCTAAGGAATTAGTGAAAAGATTTGGAATGTCTGATTCTTCTACCATGAAAACACACATGGCCTCTAATGCTGTTGTTGATACTGATGAATCAGGGAAACCTGTTGATCAGAAAGTTTATAGGGCAATTGTTGGCTCTCTACTCTATTTAACAGCTAGTAGGCCAGATATAATGTTTGCTACATGTATTTGTGCTAGGTTTCAAGTTAACCCTAAAGAATCTCATTTTATTCTACTAAAAAGAATTTTAAGATATATAAAAGGTTGCCCTAATCTAGGACTTTGGTATCCAACAGCATCTGAATTTGAATTAACTGGATTCTCAGATTCAGATTATGCTGGATGCAGAGTAGACAGGAAAAGCACATCAGGAACTTGTCAGTTTCTTGGTGATAGGCTTGTGTCTTGGTTTTGTAAAAAGCAGACATCTGTGTCTACATCAACAGCTGAAGCTGAATACATGGCTGCTGGCAGTTGCTGCTCACAGATGTTGTGGATACAAAATAAGCTCCTAGACTATGGTGTCACCTTAAATAATTCAATTATATTTTGTGACAACACTAGTGCAATATCTATAGCACAAAATCCAGTTCTCCATAGTAGGACTAAACACAGAAATTAGGCACCACTTCCTTAGGGATAATGTGGATAAAAACAAAATTTGCCTACAATTCATTTCTACTGATTTGCAAAGAGCTGACATTTTCACCAAGCCCTTGGATGAAAAGAAGCACATCCTCTTTATAAATCAACTAGGAATGATAGATGGAGACTCAATCTGTTAAAAATTAAATTTTCTATCTCTCCCATAAAATCGTCGAACGAAGAACAACGAATTTGAATCATTTGTCGAGCGGTGGTCGACGAAAAAGATGTTTTCATACGCAGTCTGACGAAGAAATAAAGCCTTTTCGACTTCAAATTTTATTAGGTTTTGTCGAACAGCGGTCTACGAATGCGCCCTCATTCTTCGATCTTTCTATATAAGCTTTATTTTATCTCTTTCTAAGTTTGCGCCTACAGAAATCGTCTTTCTCTCCAGTTCCCCTCTGCACTTGATCTTCGTTTTCCTTGCAGGAACAATGAAGTTTGACGCAAGTTTTGATATCGACATGGATTCTTTTGCACAATCTGACCAAATCTTCAAGGATGTTCTTCAACTACTGGAAGACCAACATCTAAAGAAGTTTTTGAGCACCAGGCAGAAAATACCAGTTGTAGAGATTAAAGAATGGGTTCATACTGTTCAGACAGAGGATGAGAAGATGTCTGGCACCATCTCAGGTCATCAAGTCTCTCTCTCTCCCACCATTCTTACTGAAATTTTTGGTTTTGAGAATGGTGATGATAACTTAGACATAAGTTCAGAACAATTTGATGAAGCTTTAGTCAAAATGGGTCACTTAACTGGAAACCCTAATCACTTACTGAAAAAGAACTTATCTCAGGACTACAAGTTCTTAGCTGACATTGTTGGAAAAGTCTTGATGGGCAAGACTTCTGGGCATGACTATATCAATAGGCACCAATTTCTGTTGATGGTGGCCTTGATGGAGAAGAAGAAAATTAACTGGGGATCAATTCTCTTTGAATTGATTAAAAAGAAAAATTCTAAAGATAGTGTCAGTTTTGGAAGAGTTATAGGTATTTTCCTGCAGGAAAGGCATCCAGACCTTCTGGTGTCACCCAAGGTGACTATAAATGCCAGCAAGAGGCTGACCTCAGCACTCTTTGCTAAGTGGGATAGGGTAATCCCCAAGAAGAATACAAGAGGTGATGCTTCTAGGAAAAGGAAAACATCTGAGGACACAAGGACTGACCAAGTCACTCCCTCTACCCTTCCAGAAGTTCCTCCCTCAGTTACTTCTCCTTCTCATATCCCATCTATGCATGCTCAACAGTCTCCTGAACAATTCCTACCTCCAAACTCTCCACCACCTCCTTCAACTGATATACCACCTATCAATGATATTTCCCCTCTATCTCCAGAACCACTGCCTTCCCCTCCTCCATCTCCTATCAACACTAATCTCAATTCCTCAACTCTACCTCAATCACCTATTCCACCTCCATCTCCAATACATGATGAACATCAGTCACCAATTCATCCCTCAAGTTCAAACCATCTAGATAGCATTTCCACACATTCTGAAACTGTCAGAGATATCCTTCTACCAACTTTCATCCCATCCACTTCACAACCATCTACATCACTTTCATCAGACTATCTATCTCTCAACCACTCCTCTATTGCTGATCAAATTTTTGATCACATTCTTCCTAAAATAAACCAACTCCTGGATGCAAAATTTGCTCGAGTCCTCCAAGCTATTTCTACCTTATCTGCTAAGCTTTCTTCCCTTCCTTCCTCTATTGCTGTCCCTTCTTCTAGGGGCCTAGATTCAGGCATCCCTGAAGCTAGGCAGGGGGAGATGTCCTGTGAAGAAGCTCCAGAAGCAGAAGTTGCTCCAGAAGTATCAGAAGTTACAGTTTTTGTTTCAGATACAGTTATTGAAGAGGATGCGGAACAAACTCTTCAAACCTCTGATGTAGATATGTGTGAAGAAACTCCAGAAGCACCAATCATAGAAAAGATAAATAATATCTATATTCATCCCTCCCTAGATATTATTTCCTTATTGTCTAAGTTCAATCCTATTTACTCTATTCTGCCAAAACATCATAATTATTCTAGAGCAATTGTTCCTTATACTGCTCCAATTGACAAAGTTCTGTTGAAAAAGATTATCAAAAGTTTTAAAGTTCAGACTACAGTTCCAGCTCTTGTTCCAATTCCAGTTCAAAGTCCTGCAGATGAATCAGTTAAAATTTAAGAACAAATTATCAATAATTTTGAATTCCCAACTTTTATCTTTGATGAATCACCTATTCCAGACTTTGATGAAATCTGGAGAGCAGAAGATGAAGCTTATGAAGCTGAAGAGCAAAGAATCAAAGCTCTTAAAATGATCAATGATTTATATGATAATCCAACTCTCTCTTCTGATTCTGATGAAGAAGAAAATGACAGTGATTCTAATGACACATTATCAAGGAAAAGAAAGAAAAGAAAAGTTAAGACAAAGGTTGTTCCCAAGCCTCCAAATCCTGAGAATGATATTCCATATTATGTTCTTCATAATATTATTCTTGACAAAGATACACCTCATTGGATGAAATTCTCAAGGAATGAGAACAAAAGAAGGAAGAAGGTGAGGAAAACTGGTTACTATTCTGACAAACCTGTCAAATATAACCATCCTCCTCCTCCTCCTCCAGCAGTAGGCTCAGCAGCACCATCATCCTTCTCCCAGAAGCCCGGCTCTCAACATTCAAGGATTTCTGGTAGTTCTAGTGGATCTCAAGCATCAGGATCAGCCAGCAATCCTCTTTCTAAGAACTCAGTAGTTGCTTTACAAGAAAGTCAAGTCATTGTTTCATCTCAAATTTCTTCAGAATACAAACTTCATATCTCTGATGGATCTTTTCACAGGATCAGAAATACTCAAAGTGATCTTCAAGATCAAGTTGATAATTCAGAATATGTTCCTTATCTTCCAGATCCTGAAGAAGAAAGATTATCTAAAATTGCAAGACTCAAAGAATCAATTGCTTATGCCCAGATTAACAAAGCAAAATCAGAAGTTAAAGATTTTACAAACATTTCTACCATGTCTGATTACAGAAGGAAAGAACTTGACAAGTACAACTCCGAAGAGTTATTCAATGCTGAAGAATATATTAATATGCACCCAGAAGCTTTTGTTCCTCATGTTAAATCTCAAACTGTTCTGGGAGCTCAAGATCTATACATCAGCAAGAAGAAATCTCAAGATCCAAACAGGCAAATAATTTTCAAGCCTTAATCTGTAAAGAAATAAACGGTTCTAAACTATCATCTTTGTTTGTTTGATAGATTCTACTTTGTTGTAATACTGTGAGAACTCAGAGCACTTCTTATTTCATTTGCTGAAATGATTTTTCATTCTGTCATATTCATTTATGCTCTGTTGTTTTCTTTTTCAGTTGTATATTATTTGAATGATTGTTAAATAGTATCCTAACTCAAATAGGGGGAGATTGTTGGAACAACCCTATTACTAATTTGGGCTAGGATCACTATATGTTGATTAGGATCTGTATTGACCCCATTGTATAGTCTTAGGGTCAAGTTTTTAGGCTGATTAGATTAGTCAAAACTTAGGAAAATTCAAGCTCGACAAATGGCTAGCGGCATTCGACGATTTATCTATCAGTGTTCGACAAACTCCAGGCAGTGCTCGACGAATTTCAGCCAGCGCTCGACATATTCCTTTCTGAAGCTCAGATTAATATTTTCAGTTAGATATCAGTTCTCTGAACACAAATCGACAGAATAACGGATATATTTAATTCTTTTTGGACGTATTCAGTCAGTTATGTAAGGATATCTTTCTTATTTATTATATCCTTATATTCTTTCTATTCCAAGAAAAAGAATAGCCGTTGACATTTAATGCCAAGGCATCTTTCACGACAAAAAGGAATTGAAAGGACTTGCCAAAACTATTTTGGGTGGCTGCATAGTTCCAAGAAGGATTTAAATCAGAATAATATATTCCTTAAAAGCACATGATTTGAATTTACAAGATCACAAGTCATCAAAGAAAAAGCAGAATATAGGAGTCGATTTTTCCCTTCAGACAGAGAACAGAGATACATTCAGAAATTTCTCTCAGTCTCTCTATTATTACAGAACAAGAAGAACAAAGAGAAGTATTAGAGAAAGAAGAAGAAGGACAGAACATTATTCATTTTTTTCCCAGCCTTCTTCTTACTCAAGGAAGCACCCTCATCATTCTGAGAACAACACTCAACCTCGCAGAACTGCTGCAAGTTAAAGTCTTTCAAAGAGCAACAACAATCTGAAGATTTTTTTTCAGATAATCTGCTACACAAGACTTGTGTTAAAGAAAGCTCTGTCCACTAACTGTCATCAACTCTCATCAGACAGGGGGAGCTTTCAGCTTCAACACCATCTTGTCTTCTCTCAGATCATTGACAGAGAAGAACACTCTAAACCCCTTTATCTCATCTTGTACAGGGTTAATTCTCCCTCCAAAAGTTTACACAGTGGTGGCAAGACACCTTATCAAAAAATCCTTGTGTGGTTTTTAAGCACCTTATCAAAAGCTTATTGGTGTGTGGACACCTTATCAAAAACCCCTTGGTGCTAGGGCACCTGATCAACCCTCCTAGTGGATTCCTACCAAGGGTGGTAGAAGAGTAGACGTACCCAGATTTATTGGGGAACTACTATAGCTCCTTGTGTCTTCTGTGCTTGCTTATTCTTCTGTGCTTGAGCTGTGTGATTTTCTTTTTACTGTTTCTGTTCTTATCTTTAACTCTCACTGATTACACATATACTTAACAGTATTTTAAATTCCGCTATAAAACTAAATAAAAAGTTTTAATACTCTATTCACCCCCCCCCCCCCTCTAGAGTAACTTAAGATCTGACCTCCACTTTCAGGTCCTCAATAAGGTACTTCCTAAGCAAGGATAAGGCTCGGCGACCTAAGTCTTACCATTGCCTCAGAAGGGGATGGGGGCGAGAGCGGCTTAGGTATAATACGGCGAAAGGAGAATCGTCAATTATAGAGATGCAGACACGAGCATCGGAACGAAAGTCTTAAAAGCGCGAGCACCGGTTCGCCGACCGCGTCCACCAGCTTCATGACGAGCCCGAAGTTAGTATGACTCATCGGCTTGGGCTTGGCGGCTGTCTCCCCTGGCTCGCCCCCCTCTTCGGCGAGCTCCTGACCCGCTGCGGAAGGAGAGGGGAGATCGGATTCGGATAGATCCACGACCTCCTTCGCCTTGGCAGCAGAAGGGCCCTTCTTGGTCTTCTTCGCCACCCCCTGTGAGGCAGGCCGGCGTAGGGGAGGAGGGCGCTTCTTTCCCGATGAAGAACTCGGGACGTCGCGGCAGGCCTCAGCGGCCGCGCGCGCGCGAGCGAGCTGGAGGTAAGGGAAGAAGGAGGCGCGTGAGGATGGTTGAGGGGGAGTTCACGCTCTCCTGCGAAGATAACAGGGGACGTTAAACAATCGAAGGAGGAGGGGGTAAGAAAGTTGGCAAGTGCGAGTCAAACCTTCTCCTGGGAGGACGGGTGGCAGGAGGTCCACTCGCTCTCGAAGGAAGGCGGCCTCGAAGTTTTTTCCCTTGAGGTATTGGTACAGGGCCGCATCACAACCCCCTAGCGAGGTCGAAGGGCGGTAGGCGGCCTCGTCTCGCTGGGTGGGAGTATAGGAGACATTGCCGAAAGGACCCATCACCAGGACGAACTTCTGCATCCAATAATGAGACTTGTTCACCGTCTCGCAGGCGGTTACATGCTGGCTCGTGAAGTGAGCCGTCCCGTCCCTATACGCACGGAACGAAAAAATCTTGCGGAAGACAAGCAGGCTGAACTCGATCCTCTCCGCCCAGAGATAACTGGCGAACGCGACCACCACGGCGATCGCGTTCGGCGTTAGCTGGCTCGGCAGAATGCCGAAATACTTGAGCACCTGGAAGGGTCAACAAGGTTTAAGCGCCATTCGCAAAGCAAGACAGGGATGTAAGGGTTGAGAAATAAATATACCTGGCGCACTTCCGGCAAGAGTGGGAGTCGCAACCCGTTTTCAAAGTGGGCAATGAGAATGGTGAGTTCGTCAGGATGCGGGTCGCTGATGGTGTCCCTCTCGGTAGGGCAGCGAGCCACAAAACCGGAGTGAATGTACTGGTCAGCGGCGGCCTGGTACTCCTCTTTCAAAAGGTTGGCGCAGTATAAAATGCCATCGAGGAAGGCCCTGACACACTTAGACCGCCCCTCAGCTTCCGTCTCGCCGACCATGATGTCTGGGATCCGCGGAATCGCAAAAACCGCGAGGGCGAGCTAGATCTGCGAGAGAATCAGAAAGAGAGAGAGCGCGAGGGAATAACAGTAAATGCGGTGGTTGGAAAGGAAAAAGGTCGGCTATTTATAGAAATGAAAAAGGCGGGAAGAAGCCGAAATGTCGGTATCTGCGGATAGCGGATTCGCGCGGTGCTCTTCCGCCTCTAGGGATTTTATTCGCTCCCGGCGAGTCGGCACCCTGTCAAAGCTTTCTCCCATTAATCATCGGCGAGCTAGCGCTAAATAATAAAACATAAAAAAGCAAGGGCAATACGCGAGTGCGAGTAATAGAAACACAAACATAATTCGCGCAAGAGCGAGCCAGGTAGGGTGAAAGAAGAGATGAAGAACAGGGAAAATAAATGGCTCGCAAGCGAGTCAAAGTATCATTATTACAAACTTATAAAAATTGTTTGCGACCCCTCCTATCGAAGAGGAGGGGGAAGAAAAACAATAAAAAGCAATACAAGAATCCTCAATATCGCAGCCACTTCCAGCGACCGCGACCCCGGACACCAGAATGAGGGGGGACTCGCGGGTAGTGATGCTCGCGGAGTGACCGGTTCGCCTGGATCGTCAGCCGCATATAATCATCGATACGGGCAATGTACACCCCAGGGGAGGTCGCGTCACAGTGATCGGTCGGCCGTATCTCGGCAAGAACGCGCGCATTCGCGTCCTCCATCGCGGCGAACCTTTCCTCATTAGCGAGCCGATCCAGCCGATTCTGCTCATGTAGATCCCTCAGCAGGGTGGCATGCTTCTGGAATATCTCAGTGACCTGCCTCTTTATTCGCTCTAGATCGATGGGATCCCCCAAAAAGTCGGCGACCTGACTCGGCGAGGGGGGTGGAGATATCTCCAACGCTCCAGACTCTGACTCGGAGAGATGGGTCATGGGATTACCTGCGAAGTAGGAATCAGCCACAACGTGAAAAATAACACTCAATGGTGGCAGTCTAACCTAGTGGAGGAATTGGAGTACTGGGCTGCTGGCGGGAGGTGCCCGGCTGGCCTCGGAATGCTTTAATAAAGGCAGGAGTGAGGGCCTTACCTAGACCGGGGGCGAGCGCGGGTCCAGATCCAAACCTAGGCTCGGCAATCAACGTTCCTCCCGGGCTCCTCTGACCCAGGAAGCCAAATCCAGGAGTAAGGATAGTCTGGTTCGGCACGGTGGGCAAGTCCGTCGGAGGAGGAACTTGTTCTTCTGGGGCCACGAGAGGGGACACTGCACAAAAAGTAGGTGTGATTTAACGAGTCGAGAGACGTGAAGGAAGATGAGGTAAGCCGCTCACCTCATTGCGAAGGCGAGTCCCGTCGACCGATGACCCCCGCATCCCCAAGAAGAGCGTCAGCTCCACTCGTAGAAGGGAGGTGGATCTCCGTGATTGGCCTTCCCGAGGCGCTCTCATCCGGGGGATCATTCTGCGAATAGCATAAATAAGGTCGAAAGGGAAGAACATCAAATGGGCGAGCTTGGCGATAATACCTGCAAGGAGAGCCCGTCATCAGGAGAGTGCGGCGGAGAAGAAGACCCTCCCCCACCAGCCGTGCGCCGAACGGCCTTTGCCGTTCTTAGGGAAGGCAGAGGCGGAGAGCGTCACAGAGAATTCTAGGAGGCGATGACAACGGCTTTCCCCTTCTGTGCCTCTTATGAGGCCTTTAGGCGGGCCAACATCTCATCTTTTTTCGACATCGTGTTGGAGCCCGCGGCGAGTAAGAAAGGATAGAGAAGAATAAAAAGTTCGAATGACGGCCAGGGAGAGTGATATTTATAGTAGTGGGCATGGGGCCCACCGAAAGATTCTCGCCACGTCACAGAGGGGCCGGCGAATATCAAGGGTTGGATGATTCTTCGCGAGCCTAAATAGCCTCGCGAAGAGCGGGGATTGTGTACAACCCCGATATTCGCCTAGTGGATGATCAAATAGAAGTAATGCGAGCCAGGTTCTCGGGATATATATATATGTTAATAGGCAGAAAATAAGAGAAAGAGCAAAATTGACATATGCTCTCTACATTCGACGAACGGCGCTCTACGTTCAACAAAAGGGTTCAAAGCTGCGTTCGGCGAAATCCAAGCAGCGCTCGACGATCCCGTCTCAGCGGATCCGCTGGGACGAACATTTAGCCGGCTGCTGGCAAGAAGACAAGCGAGTCAAGAATGAGAGCGACGCAGGAGTGCGAGCGAGGTCTTCACAGACCATTCGCCCAAAGGAGGAGAACCCGATCTATCAAAGGTCGCCCGCGGGAAGAGGCGCGAGTCAAGTTCCCACGAGCCAGAGCCTCAAGGTCGACCGGCAAGAAGGCGAGCGAGCCAAGTGCTCGCCGAATGCTCGCAAAGAAGCGAGCGAGCCAGAAACTCGCCGAATGATCACAAGAAGACAAGGGAGCCAGATTTTTTCCAAAGTCTCCGTGATCGACGAATCTTCGTCGAGGTCGACGAACTAAGCTCGGTGCCCGATGAAGTGCGGGCTGCGTTCGACGAATCCGCTGATCATCTATGATCGACGAAATCATCTCTCTATCCTCGTTGGCCTGCCATTAGCCTATCCAAACAGCGGAGTTCAGCTGTTAGCAGACCCATCTGGGGTGCGTTTAGTAAAACCAAAAGGCAGAATCCTGCTATTTGCAGGCCAGACTAGAAAACCTATAAATAAGACCTCAGGGGCACCTTTGGAGAGGACTTACTTGAGCTTCTCTCTCCTCAGGCTTTCTTTGGTCAGCATTTTCAGAGCTCTCCAAGGTGCCCAAGTCTCAACTTTGGCTTGGGAGGGGAAGCGCTCAACGATCTTCCGGGTTAGTGGAGGGACCTCCTCGCTGTGACTAAGGTCTTTGTCTTCTTTCTAGTCTTCAGTCTACTTTCTCCGAGGGATCAATAAGGGCTAGCTGCCCTCATTTCGGTGAGGGCCCCGAACTCCACAAGAGGTCGAGAAATCGGTTTCAACAAATGAGGTGGTTCGCACTGGCGGAATGATGGTCGCAAGTAACTCGTCAATAAGCACGCCACTAGCAATTGCTAGTGTTGCACACGAACGTAAAGGGTAAATGGAGGATGGAATGGGGACACTCCTCACAAGTATAAACCACACGTAATAATTTCACATATACATGAAATACTAAATAACATAACTAGGTTTAACAAACATCATTCAAACACATCAATGCTCCAAGGAGACAATACTACAATATGAAGGGGTGAGATTACAACCAAGGCACGAAGTCTTGTCGGGATTCACGGTCAGAATCAAGGGTTGTCATGCCTTGTCCGAGCTCGTTCCACGACTGACGTCCAGGGTAAGGAGAGGAGTTGTCACTTCCTTCTAGTTGACCCGTCTTCTTTGTAAATCGCCTTTGGCCATGATCTCGCCGGAGAACTCCAAAGATGCAGCAAGTTGAATCATGAAATGGAGCGTGGATGCTTCTGAACGATGGAGGAGGCCGAGAGGAATCTCCAGCTCAAGATTTGAGCCAAGAATGCGTCTGGAGCACCTCCAAATGGTGGGCGTGGATGGAACGGCAGAAAATGGCGGAGCAGACACAAACAGGCGAAGACGATCAATGTGATTCCCCTCTAGGTCAAATGAACATGCGCACTTAAATAGAGGTGTTAATTTAAGAAACGCACGATCAAAATGCACGACCGTGCATTTTGGGTCGTGTGATTTACAGAGATAAATAGTGCCTGGAGCTACAGGAAGGTCGTGCGTTTTTGTTCACGAATGAGCAGTGAGCTCGTGCGCGACCAAAAATGCACGGGGTAGGACAGGCCACTGTTTTTAACCAGCTACAGGAAGGCCGTGTGTTTTCCTTCACGCACGATTGGATTCAATCGTGCGTTAAGGAAATGCACGATGAACATCATCACAAGCAACTCTGAGTAAATCACACAATCTCCTCGATCGTGCATCAACAATAATCGCACGGTCGTGCGATTTACCCAGACTGGAATGCTCAGCTCAAGGGCACAATCCACCTGTACACAATCAAAACCAAAGCTCCAACCACACAGGAAATAAGACTAACATCCACAAAACAGTAAGAGAGGCATGGGGAGCCCCCAAAGGCATACCCCCAGCATAGAATGCGCAATTGCATACCTCGATGGGCGAAAGCAGTGCACTAAATGTATAATCCTAACAAAGATAATATGAGCGATTTACCACTAAAAGTGTAGTGCACAAGTGAGAAAATAGGCCCAGATGAGTCTGAAAACCCTATATAATTGGGACTCATCACTAGCCGGTAGGATCAGCGTTGAGCGGTGACAATTAACCCGTGAGTTGGGGTCACCGTAAAACAGCGGTTCTCGGCATAAGATATGAGAACTCTCTGGTAAGGAGGAGGGGGATCTTACAGACTTGGTGTTTTGCACAATGATAGATTACATTAGCAAAACTATCTGATGACACTAAGTCTAGCCTTAAGTTAGACTTGCACTATCTAATACTTGAAAACACTATTTTAAACTCATGCATCAAATACAAAGTGTGTTTATCCTTGAGTTAAGGACTTCTTCAAATCAGGAACATTGTGTTGGCACACAAAACTGTACCTCCAAAAATTACACTAAAAAGAGAAGGCTGGAAGACTGTGGAGTGCAGGTTATTGGTGACGAAGGATGCCAGAAGAGATATCTGAGAGAAAAACTGCATATATTGATCTAAAAGAAGGTTACAGGACGGGGATCTAAAATAGGTAAGGGTGAGAGGTTGAAAAGTGATAAAATAAGAGTGCATGCACAGGTTGCAAGTTCGAGGCTTGAAGCAAAAGTCCCTTTTCTGGTACCCCTACCCCTCTATTTATATGCGGAGGCTGTCTAAATGGGCAGATCCAAAAATTACGGGATGCCTAGGATACATGATAACCGGGGCAGAGATAGGTGGTGCAAATAACAAAAAGAAGAGAAACCTTAGACCACACGGTCTTAGCGATCTCCCTAGAGCCTGGCCAGCTGTACCTTGGGAAAAACTACTGGAGAGAAGACAGGCGATCTGGGCAGTCTCCCAAAATTGAAACCACTGGGACTGACCATTCTGACCAAAAAGGAGAGGTCGCGGACTTCTGGGCAAACATTATCCCCGAACATTTTCAAGTTTCGCTGGAACTTCGAAAATGTCCGCTTTGAACGCTGAGACCGCGACCGTCTTAAATACGAGAGAATCTATAAATATGGCTTCAAGTCTTCAGAATCTAGAACTTTCTGGAAAGAAACTGTGAGCTTGTGCTATCAGTGATCACTGCTTTTCAGATCGCAATGATCTCTGAATGACGAGCATTCTGAATCGTTTGTCCAAGCGAGCGCAGGACCAGGGGCGCCCAAGGTAGCTTCCCCAAAGTGAAAATCTGAAGAGAAGGAGACCACTAGCTCCAAGAAGATTCTAGCGGTCAAGTCTTCTAAGGCTGCGGCAAAGGTAGAGGCGCAGAAGGAGACTGTCGTCGTTCCTCAGGAAAAGCAAGCTGAATTGTCGAAGATAGAGGCGGTCTTGGCGGTCGACTTGTAAACCACCTCTTCAGGTCCTCCTATGTTGAACCTCCCATGTGTCTCTATCACTTTTGACTGCCAAAAGTCAGAGGAAATTCTCAGTTATGTAATTGTCCAGACTTGGGAGACCGCTTATACTAAGCCTATCAAAGCTCAGATGCAAGAGAAGAAGGCTTCCGCAGAAAAACTCAGGTAGAAGATCGCAGATAAGCGGGATGCTGCAAGAGGGGCAAAAAGAAAAAACACAAACTCTTATGTCTAAACCGCCGAGAAAAAGGAAAGTGGAGAAAGTAAAATAGTGACTGCTAAGGAGGCGGTCACACTTCCAGAAGATGTTGAAATTTGAAATGTAAGTGGAGTGTCCGGGTGGTCTGCCTTTTGGAGACCATGAGCTCGCGCGGCCTACGGAAGCTCGGTTTTTGCGGATAGCATCAGTTGCCAGTTTGTTCAAGTACTCGCAGTATCCTGGTGGTCTGATAGTGAAGTCGGGCGGTCTACCATTGTTGTTCTGGCGAACTGTCTTGGTTGGTCCGTTCTTTTCTCAAGTAAAATAATGGTCTTATGAAGACTGCGCGGTCTGGTTCTTTGTGACCACGCATCATAATAAGGGAGGTGTATGTATCTCTTATGGGTGGTGACGACATCCGTTCGTTTGCCTATAAATAGAGGTACAGGGGTAGCCATTCATATGCAAGAACTGTAAGAACCTAGTGTAGATTGATTGTGCCAGTCTCAACTTTGAGGTTGCGCGGTTTGAAGCTTATTGATCGGTTTGTTGTGTTTGCAGGATAGCGGCCAGCGGTCTCCGTCAGTATTTTTCCTTCTTTCTAGCTTTGAATAAACCAGCTCGCCAGCGGTCTGTCTGGGCGAACTGTGTTTGGAGGTTCTTGGTTTGTTGCAGCGAACTCAGTTAATCAGGCGACCTTAAGAGGTTAGGCGGTCTTGAGTTGTGATCTTGCAGCAGTGAGCAGTTCTTCATCTTGTGTTCGCGGGTTACTTCTGTGATCTTGAGATCGTGCGGTTTGGGCGATCAAGAAGTGCGGACAGTCTTATTATTCAGCAGTTCAATAAGCAGCAGGTTGTGCGGTCTGTGACTGGCGGTCTGGCAGAGTTCAGGTCAGTGACCTGTTCTGTTCGTGCGGTCTCAGGGAAGTCGACTATCTTGCTGAGTTCAAGCGGTCTATGCTGTCTCAGTTCGTCTAGTCGCCAGAAGCTTGTTTTGTTGCTTGGTCTTCTCATTGAGTTTTTCTCTTATAAATCGTGTCTAGCCATGTATGCAAAGCGTTGTAAGATAGTCGTCAATTGAGATTATCTTGCCTTCATTGTCACTGTTTAAATGTTTTGAATTGAATTGAAGTCTTCCGCTGTTGTCTTCGATCCATCTCTGAAATTTTAATATGGTATCAGAGCGAGGTTTGGAGCAGTGATCAGCCACAGAATCTTGATTCAGTCTCTGAAAAGTTGTTAACCAGTGTGATAGCAATGGAAGGAGGTTATACAAGAGGTCTTGGAATTGAGCTCTTTACATAGACTAACTTCAAGAAGTGGAAATTGTGCATGGAGAGCTATCTTCTTGGCGAAGATTTATGGGAGGTAGTTGGAGGAGATGCGAGACAAGCAGTTATACCTACTGAAGGGGATGTTGAGCAAGTGAAGGATTGGAAGAGAACAAATGCTAAGGCAGAGTTCACTCTCAAGCGTGCTATCATTCCAGAGCTGTTTGACCACATTATTTGATGTCGGTCAGCTACTAAGATTTGGACAGCCTTAGATGGCTTGTTCAACAAGAAGAACGTAGCTCGGCTACAGTTTCTTGAAAATGACTTGGCGAAAGCAACTCAGGGAGATTTGCCCATTTCAACTTTCTTCTTGATGAAGAACCTATGCGCGGAGATATCAGCTTTGGACCCAGATTAACCTATTTCAGAAGCAAGGTTGAAAAGGCACATAATCCGCGGCTTACGGAGGGAGTATGTGGCCTTTGTCACTTCTGTACAAGGTTGGGCTAATCAGCAATCGCTGCTTGAGCTGGAAAACTTGCTTGATTCACAAGAGAGCTTGGCAAAGCAAATGTATGGGATATCTATCTCTGGAGGAGAAAGCGAGGTTTTGTATTCAGGAAGAAGAAGAGATGGGACAAGAAGAAGAAGTCATCTGTTAGCGATGATCCATCTACTTCATATCTGCAGGAGAGGAGTTATGCTCCTAAGTCTGGTGGGAATAAGAAGGAAGAGCCGAGATGTTACAAGTGCAATCAGCTTGGTCATTTCAAGAGAGACTGTAGAGTCAATCTTCAGCCAGGGCATGATGCAGGAAAAGAAGAAGCTGCTTCCAATGTAGGAGATAGATGGGGTGAGGGAGCTTTCATGATGGGCACTTGTGTTCGGGCATTGGCTTCTATCAACTATCAGGCTGATTGGATTGTGTACTCGGGTTGTGGTCATCACCTAACCAGAGACAAGTCGAAGTTTTCTTCTTTGCAGACATACTCAGGTAATGATGTTATCATTATTGCTGATGATACTATACATACTGTTGAGAAGGAGGGTGTAGTTTCTATGAACGGAGATAGAGGTCCACTCACGTTGAAAGTGTCTATCATGTGCCGGGTATGAAGAAAAACTTCTTCTCAGTGACTAATGCGGTTGATGCTGGCTATCACGTTCTGTTTGGTCCAACATAAGTGAAGTTTCTTCGAAACATGTCAGTAGTGAAGGCTGAAGTCAATCATGTTGGAAAAAGGGTGAAAGACTTGTTTGTGTTATCTACAAGTTCTTTTGTTGATAAGATGAGGACTAATGATAGCACTGCATTCTGGCATGAAATACTTGGACATGTTGGGATGGATAAGTTGAAAGCTCTGGCGGGGAGAGGCCTTGTGAGAGGTCTGCCTAGTTTGACATCTTTTGATGAAGGTCGCGTTTGTGCAGGTTGTCAATATGGTAAGGCTCGTTTCCTTCCATTCGACAAATCACAAAGCAGATGCAAAGCACCATTGGAGTGTATTCATGATGATCTGTTTGGACCTACTACAACAATCAGTCTTGGAGGTAGAAGATATATGTTAATCTTGGTTGATGACTTCACTAGATATACTTGGGTATATTTTTTGAAAGAGAAGTCGGAAGCATTTGAAAAGTTTGTGGAGTTCAAGGAGTTAGTGGAAGGTCGGCTTAACCTGCGGATCAAGAAGTTCAGAACAGACAATGGAGGGGAGTTCACCTCAAATGTGTCTTTAACTTCTGCAGAAATCATGGCATCCGGAGCGAGCTCTCTTGTTCTCACACTCCACAATAGAATGGAGTTGCAGAGCGGAAGATCCATCATCTGACGGAGACCTGCAAATGTTGGCTTCATACAAATAGTATCCCAAAGTCTTTCTAGGCAGAGGGAATGTCTTGTGCAACTTATGTCGTTAATTGAATGCCACTAAGTCCTATCAACATGAAGACCCCTCATGAGTTGATGTTCAAGGAAAAGCCTTTGGTGGAACACCTTCGAGTGTTCAGATCTACCTGCTACGTGCATGTTCCAGATGCTCTTAGAATGAAGCTAGATGTGAAAGCAAGGAAGCTTGTCTTCGTCGGTTATGATGACCGGAAGAAGGGTTGAAGATGCATGGATCCAGAGACACAGAGAGCTGTGGTCTCAAGGTATGTGGTATTTGATGAGTTGACATCATACCAGGATAGCTCCAGGTTGATCTACAAGGAAGCAGGCCAAATGGTGGACTTGAAGAAGCTACTAAGGAGGTTCTGGTGGAGTTGCATGTTTCTCTAGGTGCTCCAGGTGCTTCTAGCTCTGGGTCAGGTGCTTTAGGTTCTGGAAGCAGGGGGAGCGATGCTCCAAGTATGCTTGGAAGGAGAGATAGTTCAGAATAGGTAGCTGAAGAGGTGGTTCAGAGTAAAGCTCTAAGGAGGTCTAAGAGGACTATCATTCCACCAGATTGGTATACAGGGGAAACTTAGTGAGCTTTGTCTCATCTTTCTTCGCAGGTCCCCTGGATGAGAGAGAGTCATCTTATTTTGAAAATGTTGTTGGAGTTAAGGAGTGGGAAGAGTCCATGGATGAATAAATGGCTGCCCTCAGGAAGAATGAGAGTTGGGACTTGGTGCCTAAGGTTGAGGGTGTTACTCCTGTGACTTGCAAGTGGGTTTTCAAGTTGGAGAAGAAGGTTGATGGTAGCATTGAGCGGTACAAGGCTCGCACTGTAGCTCAAGGATTCTCTCAGAAGTATGGGGAGGATTATGAAGAAACTTTCAGCCATGTTGCCAAGATGACTTCAGTTCGGGTGGTGATCGCATTGGCAGCTTGCCTAGGGTGGAAAGTTTGGCAACTCGACGTGAAGAATGCTTTCCTGTATGGCGAGATTGATAAGGAAATTTTCATGGATCAGCCACCTGGTTATATTTCTGAAGTCTACACAAGACATGTGTGCAAGCTCAAGAAGGCTCTTTACGGCTTGAAGTAAGCATCTCGGGCGTGGCATAGCAAGATTACAGAATACCTCCAGTTCTGCGGCTACTTTGCTTCTGATTTAGATTCATGCTTGTTAGTAAAGAAGACGGGGGAGCTTTAGGTCTTGGTGTTGTTATACGTTGACGATATGATCATCATGAGAAATTCTGAAATGGAGGTAGCTAGACTTCGAGCCGAGTTAGCTATCAGATTTGAGATGAAGGACTTGGGTGAGCTCCACCATTTCCTTGGACTCAAAGTGGAGAGGAAAGAAGGTGGTTTGCTTGTATCCCAGAAGTGCTATGCAAATCGAATTGTGAAGCGATTCGGCATTGAAGGGGGAAAGAGCAGCTCTACTCCTCTGGAGGTTGGTATGGCACTTCGACGTGATGAGGGGAAGGTTCTTTCTGATCCTTTAGTGTTCTGGGCTTTGGTCAAAAGTCTGATATACTTGACGATCACAAGGCCAGATATCTCTTATGCAGTTGTCCGAGTGAGTCGGTTTATGGCAGAGCCTCGTAAACCTCATCTTATGGCGGCTAGGAACATTTTGAAGTACGTAAAGACAACCTCTGATTTGGGTCTCTTCTATGGGAAGAACTCAAGTTTTTGCTTGCATGGATACATGGATACTGATTATGGAGGAGATTCAGATGATTGGAGATCGACTTCTGGATATGTCTTTATGACAGGCTCTACAGCTATATCATGGTGCTGCAAGAAGCAGGATTTTGTGTCGGTCTCTACCACGGAAGCAGAGTATAAAGCTTCGACTTTGGCAGCTCAGGAAGTCATTATGCTTATGAGGCTTCTGGAGGACATTCATGGGGAGATGCGAGGTCCTACTCTGCTTCAGGGTGACAATGAGAGTGCTCTCAAGTTGGTGAACAATCCAGTTTGTCACGCTCAAACCAAGCACATAGAGATTCAACATCATTTCATTCGGGTGAAGGTGTTGGAGGGATCTCTTACGGTGGAGCATGTGCATAGCAAAAGGATAATGTCGCGGATATATTTACGAAGCCACTATTGAAGGGACCGATTGATCGGTAAAATGGTTTACTTGGGATGACTTCCACTTCCCACTTCAAGGGGGAGTGTTGAAATTTGAAGTGTAAGTGGAGAGTCTGGGTGGTCTGTCTTTTGGAGATCGCGAGCTCGCGCGGCCTGTGGAAGCTCGGTTTTGGCGGATAGCATCAGTTGCCAGTTTGTTCAAGTACTCGCAGTATTCGGGCGGTCTGATAGTGAAGTCGGGCGGGCTACAAGTGTTGTTATGGCAAACTATCTTGGTTGGTCCGTTCTTTGCTCAAGTAAAATAATAGTCTTATGAAGACCGTGCGGTCTGGTTCTTTGTGACCGCACATCCTAATAAGGGAGGTGTCTGTATCTCTTATGGGCGGTGACGACATTTGTTCGTTCGCCTATAAATAGAGGTGAAGGGGTATCCATTCATATGCAAGAACTGTAAGAACCTAGTGTGTATTGATTGTGCCGATCTCAACTTTGAGGTCATGCGGTTGGAAGCTTATTGATCAGTTTGTTGTGTTCGCAGGATAGCGGCCAGCGGTCTCCGTCAGTATTCTTCCTTCTTTCCAGCTTTGAATAAACCAGCTCTCCAACGGTCTGTCTGGGCGAACTGTGTTTGGAGGTTCTTGGTCTGTTGCAACAGACTCAATTGATCAGGCGACCTTAAGAGGTCAGGCGGTCTTGAGTTGCGGTCTTATAGCAGTGAGTAGTTCTTCATCTTGTGTTTGCGGGTTACTTTTGTGATCTTGAGACCGTGCGGTCTGGGCGATCAAGAAGTGTGGACAACCATGTTATTCAGCAGTTCAATAAGCAGTAGGTTGTGCAGTCTGTGATTGGCAGTCTGGCGGAGTTCAGGTTAGCGACCTGTTCTGTTCGTGCAGTCTCAGGGAAGCCGACTATCTTGCTGAGTTTGAGCGGTCTATGCGGTCTCAGTTCGTCTAGTCGCCAGAAGCTTGTTCTGTTGCTTTGTCTTCTCATCTAGTTTTTCTCTTATAAATCATGTCTCGCCATGTATGCAACGCATTGTAAGATATTAGTCAATTGAGATTATCTTGCCTTCATTGTCACTGGTTAACTATTTTGAATTGAATTGAAGTTTTCCGCTGTTGTCTTCGATCCATCTCCAAAATTTTAACAGAAGATGGTGGTTTGAAACGTCCTCTTATGGATGGATCTGATAAGGTAAGTAAGCAAGTCGAACTCCCTTCTCCTCCTATGGTCTCAGTTTCTTCTAAAGGAGCCGACCCAGAGTTGATTACTTATCTTGATGGTGATTCTTCTAACGGTCCTGTTTACTCGGTCTCGCAGGTGATTGAACCTTTTGAGTCTGAGAGTCTTCAGGAGGCCGTCGAAGAGCTAGAGATTGATGAGAAGAAGAAGACTGGGGAAGAAGCGGCCAGGAAGAAGTCAGAGGCGGAGGAGAAAGAGAAGGAAGAAAAAGGGAGAAAGGAAAAAGAGGAGAAGGCTGCACAGGTCGCTGCAGAAGAAGAAAGAAAAGAGAAGTAGAAGGTGATGTTGATCGCCGCCGAGAAGGAGAAGAAGGAAAAGGAAGAGCGGGCAGTGTAGGTCGCCGCTGAAAAAGAGAGGGGAGAGAAAGAAGAGAAGACAGCTTTGACCGTTGCTGAGGGAGAGAAGAAGAAGGATAAGAAGAAAAAGAAGAAGTCTGCTGAAGGGGAGGACAAGGAAGAGGAGAGAGGAGAAGGAATCCAGCAGATCATGAAGGAGAAGTCCGCGTTATCCACCGGTCTAAAGAATCTCTCTGCTATCTAGGAAGCCAAGTTGGTTAACGCAGCAGCAGATCGTGCGACAGCGGTCTCTGCCCTGCGGACTGGTAAGGCAAAACTGATCGCAAGACCGACGGAATTACTTCCTCTGCCCGCTCCAAGGCCTAGATCTCCAAAAGAGTGATGTGAGATTGTCATCATTGAAACAGATGACATGCTCGTTGGCAATGCAGAATTGAAAAGAAGAAGAAAAGAAGGAGAGAGGTCGCAGAAGAGGGAATTGGAAAGAATGAACCTTGAGCGCTTTAGGGGATTAGGCCACCTTTTGCCGACCGCAGACCCTGCGTTCACAAAATATGTTGAAAATGCCTTACGCGATTGCGGTCTTAATTCCTTTACAAGTACTCTCTTTGCGCGATCTCCTCTATTTTTGAGTTGTTGTACCTGAGCTAATCGTTCTCTACTTTTGATCGCAGATACTGATGAGGTTGGGGAGACTCCTAAGGAAGGGGAGATCCCGCAATAGTTGGTGATTATTCCGCAGCTTGCTGACATCCCCATGCCCATGTTTGAGGATGTTTGCACCATATGAGTTTGCGAGTGGGCACAAGATCAGTTGCTGCGCGCCACGGAGAAGCAAGTCTGTGAGGAGTGTGAGCTAAAAAATGTTGAACTGAATAGGGCGCTTCGGAGGGCCAAAAAGGATGCTGAATATTATAAAGGGAAGGCCTCCGCTTTGGCCGTTGAGGCCGCGACGCTTAGGGTTGGTCCTGCCCACATGACCATGAAGCCAGGAACTTCTGGCGGTCTCCTGGAGGAGAGACCGACCTCTGAGATTGTGGTTATTTCCATGGAGCAGGTGGACAAGGAGATGGCGAAGATCCATCGAGCTGCAATGTCAACAAATCATAGCCTGCCGACCGCTCTGACCATTGTCAACGAAATGCAGGATGTTGCAACTTTCATTGGGAGAAAGCGTCCAGCTAGGAGATGAATTTTAGCTGTTAATTTTTATGCGATCTAAAACATTAAATTTGGATGATTTGGATATGTAATATATGTATTGTAATAATTTGACTTTCTTCTAAAGCGATCTCTGTGTTTGTTGTGATGACGATCTCTTGTCCTTTACTTATTTCTGTATTGCTGCTTGGAATGTTGCGGCTCACTTTATTGAAACCGACCAAATTGCTTGCCATCTTTCTCATCTTATGCAGGTTCAGCGGTATGTAGGGCTTGATGGGTGGTCTCCCAAAAAAGCAGTCAATATAAAATCACCATTCATCTTCTATAAATAGATGGCTTCAGCTCCATTACTTTAGGCTTTCTGAATGCGCCCAAAGCACCGGTATCAGCGAACTCCAATAATGGTGACAGCTAGTGCATCATCTGCTAAGATCTTCCTTGAGACCGATCACAAGCCAAGTCGCCTTTCCAAAGAAGAGTACTTGAGCTTTCTGGAGAGGCACATGATCCAGGGTCAGATCGTCATGAGACCGCCAACAGAAGTGGAGGGACTAAACTTTGGAGAGGAAAATAAGTTCATCATCCCAATCGATAACTTTGATTGGGATCTGACGCTTCCTCTCCCTTGGGAGGTCGTGGAGATGCTGGAAAACTATGGCCTGGTGCTCGCCCAGCTACCGCCGAACTCAATCGGTCTCATGACCATCTTCATCAATTACTTGAGATCGGTGAGAGTGAAATTTCCAATAGATCTGTTTTGCACGACCTTCTCTGTAAAGTCACTGAAAGAGGGAAGGAAGAAGGAGGAGTTCAAGGGTCTCCTCTACTTTTCCTGCAATGGGATCAAGGTGTTTAACCTCCCGAACAAGATTCCTTTTTGGACTGAAAGGTTCTTGGTTTTCAAAGGAAACCTCGATGATCTCCAATCGAGGTCGTCCCACCGAGCTGAAGGAATCTTCCGCGCTCCAAAAGTCCTCTTGGAAAAGGAAATCAAGATCCTCGAATTCTTTGCGGACAAGCGGTTCGACCTCCTCTACTACCTGGCGATCTGGCCAGAGATCACGGAGGTTACTCCTGAAGAAAGTAATTTGCTTCTAGTGGTCTCTTGCAATCTCATTACTTTTCGCTTTTGCTTTTAACATTTTCCTTCTTTCAGCGACCTTCACGGTCCCCGAAGTCGACCCCGTGGTGCCAGCTGAAGAGGTGCTCACTCAGAGGGAGATGATAAGAAGAGAGCTCTCGAAAGGGAGACCGCGGAGGCCGGCTGCAAGTCAGAGGCCGCCAGCAGGCCCTTTCCTCTGATCGGCTTTGGGAAGAAGCTGATGGATATCATGGGGAAGCCCCTCCTCAAGTGGGTGCTAAAGGAAAAAGAGTGAAGGTGTCTACCGACCTCCCCTTGTGGGTCGGGAAGTTGACATGCCATGCCTTCGTGATCACCTCTACTCTCTATAGGAAAAGCAATGTCCGTAAATCATATGATTTAGAGACCGACATGCTTCCTGATATCTGCACGTAGGTGACCGCCAGGGGAACGATCTTAAATCATCATATGGGGCGGTCTCTCTGAAAAGCCCTGAAATAAAACGAGCATCTACAAGAATAGTTGCATGTAAGACTACCTTACCTGTAATCTTCCACTTTCTTCTTTTATGACCGTGCGACCAGATTATATTCTTTTTGCAGCGATTAAAGAAAGCAGCTTACCATGCAGACAATCCAGATTTTCAGAATGCCATGATGCAACACGTAAAAGAGACATCAAAAACGATGATCACGGAACTTCGAGACTATGCCTCTACCTCTCTTCTGTAGTGGCATCTTTGCCTTGGCCATCCTCCTCCATGCCTTCTCTACCATCTCCAACCAGACCTGCCAAAGGAAGACTCCTCTCTCAACTGTGAAGCCTGCCAACTCGCAAACACCACCTCTCCTCTTATCCAGCAAAACAAGGGTGTGGCTCTTCTCGTCACTTTGATCTTATTCACTTGGACATCTGGGGTCCCTCTCCTACCAAATCTATTGGTAGGGGAAGTCTGTATTTTCTTACTTTTATTGATGACTTCTCTCGATGTACCTGAACATATCTTTTAAAAGAACGTTCTGATCTATTCTCTGTATTCACCACTTTTTATAACGAAATTTGCACACAGTTTGGTGCGTCTATTAAAGTTCTTCGTACTGATAATACTAAAGAGAATCTTAGTAATCAATTTTCGAATGTTTGTATGCATCATGGCTTTATCCATCAAACCAGTTGTCCGCATACTTCCCAACAAAATGGGGTGGCTGAACGCAAGAATCGGCATATCATGGACATTGCTCGTACTCTTCTCACTCAGATGAATGTCCCTCGCTCATACTAGGGTCATGCATCCTCATCTCTTGTTATCTCATCAACCATATTCCCTCTTCGGTTCTCCAAAGCCAAACCCCCTTATACATCTTATACCCAAGTGCCACACCATTTACTTTATCCGCTCGGGTCTTTGGTTGCACGACATTTGTTCACTATACTTCACATGGTCAAGATAAACTCTCCCCTCGCACTATTAAGTGCATCTTTCTTGGTTACTCTCTCACTCAAAAAGGGATATTGATGTTATGACTCTCTTCTCCGGAAATAGTACGTCTTCGTTGATGTCACATTCTTCGAAAATACTCCTTACTTCTCGCAAGACCCTACACCCTCACCACTTGTTAATTCCCATACTCTACATATTGTTTCTGCACCTCCACCTGAGCTCACTCCGCCTCCACTTAACATGCCAGCTTCTTTCTCTCCATCTCCCAACACTTCTTCTCCACCTCTGGGGCCATCTCTGCCAGTTCTCAGGCCAGCATTCTCTTCATCGGATGGATTTGATACAGATGATAGGTCGGACTTTGATCTTCTCATTGCTCTTCGCAAGGGAGTGCAAATGTGTACTCAACATTCCATTCATGATGTTGTATCGTATCCTCAGCGTTCCTCATCTTTCAGGGATTTTTCTATGGATCTCTCGGCCACTGTCACCCCGACCACCTACTAAGAAGCTCTTACCATTCCACATTGGAAAACTGCCATGAATGAGGAAATGAACACCTTAACATAAATGGGTACTTGGAATCTTTTCCCCACCCTACCATGGGCAGATGTGGTTGGTTGTCGGTGGATCTTTGTGGTAAAGTTTCATCCTGATGGTACTGTGGATCACTATAAGGCCAGGGTGGTTGCCAAGGGCTTCAATCAGACCTATGGTGTTGACTTCTTCGACACCTTCTTACTACTTGCACGTATCAGCACAATCCGAGTTCTATTTTTTTGTTGATATCAACAAGGATTGGCAGATGTCTCAGTTGTATGTCAAGAATGTCTCCCTCTATGAGGATCTCCAAGAAGAAGTATATATGGAGCAACCACCTTGGTATGTTGCTCATGGGGAGTATCAAGTTTGTAAATTGTTGAAGGCTATCTATGGCCTCAAGCAAAGTCCTCGGACATGGTTCGACAAGTTTAGTAAAGTTGTCTCCATCATTGGCTTTACACGAAGCTCTGCAAATCACTCTCTATTTACACGCAAAACTTCTCATGGACTAGTCATTCTTGATGTCTATGTTCATGACATCCTCCTTACTGGAGATGAAAAGGCTAGAATTGATCTGATAAATAAACATCTTCTCCAACACTTTGTAACAAAAGATATGGGACCTCCCAAGTACTTTTTGGTAATTGAAATCTCACACAAAGATAACTCAGTGGTTCTCTCACAGTGTAAGTACGATATTGATCTATTAAAAGAGATTGGTCTGCTTGGTGGTAAACCGACTTGATGTCCAATGACGATCGGTGAAGACAAACTTTGGCAAGAGGGATTGCCACTTCTTCCAGATGTCACTAGGTACGGACGCCTAGTGGGCAAACTCATCTACATGGCGGTAACAAGACCAGACATCTGTTATGTTATAGGCAAGGTTAGTTAGTTCATGCAAGACCCAAAGGAATGTCATCTACAATCAGCTCTAAGAATCTTGGAGTATGTGAAAGGGTCTCCAGGGAAGGGATAATAATTTTAAAGAAATAATCATCTGAAGATTGAAGCTTATTCTGATGTCAGCTATGCGGTTGACAAAAAAGATCGAAAGTCTACATGTGGTTTTTGCACATTTGCAGGAGGAAATCTGGTAAGCAGGAAGAGCAAGAAACAAAGGGTTGTCTCCAGATCAAGTGCAGAGGTTGAGTACAGGAGCATGACTTCGACCACTTGTGAGTTAAATGGTTAAGGGCACTTATGCTTGACTTAGGAGAAGTATATGACAGTCCATTATCAATGTTCTGTGACAACAAAGCAGCTATATACATATCAAGAAATCAAGTCTTTCATGAGCAGACAAAGCATATTGAAGTTGAATGTGACTTCATCCAAGAAGAAATATTGAAGAAATAAATTTGCACTCTGTTCGTCACCTTAGACAAAGAGTTAGCAGATATCTTTACCAAACCAGTATCTTCTTCGTTTTCTGACATCTGTAACAAGCTGGGCATGACCAACATATATGCTCTAGCTTGAAGGGGAGTGTTAGAACATCACTGCGGTCAGGCGGTTAGAGTGATCTAACCGCACACTATGTACCTTGTGATGATCATGATGATTTGTTAACAGCATGCTGAGATGGTGAAGCCCGACGAATTGTTATGGGCGATTAGCTATGTCTAATCGCAGTAACCATGTTAGTCGCCTCCTGTAGATTAGTCCCTCAATACCTAATTGTAATCTCTCTCACCTCCTCCATTTTATATAAAGGAGGGCATACCTTTGTAATGTTCAGATTTTTTGGAAAAAAAATACTATTATTCCCAATTTTCTGTGTGTTATTGTTAATTTCAATTAAGGCATTTCTAGATTCTCACAAGATTGAACAACCAAAATCGTGAGATTAAAATCGATCGTCTTGCATGGTATCACATGGAAGTAGCACTACCACACAAAGGTATCCCCCAGGCTGCCCAGGCTACTCAAAATGACTGTTACCGCCAGCAGGGGCAGATCTAGGAATTGTAACAAGGGGGCTGAGCCATAAGACCAGATGAAAAATACTCTAAAGAAACAAATGTAATAAAATTTTAAATACCAAATTGATTAAGTCTTTTTTAATTCTTAATCAAACATTTAAGAAGTAAAAAAACAATACTAATAAACAAAAGGAGACAAATAAATATAATATCAAGCTATTTCAATTGTGCACACCGATTTTTCATTTCATAGAATTCATTTATGATCATTTTTTGGTCTAACTTCTCTGATATTTCTCGCTCAATGTATAAAGTCATGCAATTTTCTAGAAATTCATCCTCAATCTTGTTGTGAAGTCTTGTTTTAATAATCTTCATAGCTGAAAATGATCATTTTGTGGTTGTTGTTGAGACCTGAAGAGTCAAAATGAGTCGAATCAATCTGTCAATAAGATAATAGGTCTTTGATTTTTTTCGTTTCCACCAGTTTTTCACAAAGTTCGGTAATTTTAGGTAAATTTTTCAAATCCTTATGAGAAGGAACATCAAGCTCATAATGTTGCAATTGAGTATTTAGCACATAAAGCTCATGTTCACTAAAATCTTGATGGTAGAAATTCTTTGCAAGAGAATATATATCATCAATATTGAAAGATTTTTATCCATCGCTTGGATCTAAAGTCATGCTAAGACGAAGTAGTTCCATAGAATTTTCACTGAATCTTGAGTTCAGCTCCTGCAACCCACAATCTATTATTGCATTGAAAATGTTCACCCGAAAATGATGTTCCACTGTAATGATATCACGTGAACTTCGAAAGCGACGATCACTGTATTTAGTAGTCATGTTAGGAACTTCAACTTCATTTTTCTCACAAAATATTTTCACAGATTGTAAAAACATTTCCCAACCAGATGACCGTAATTTTTGAATGAGAGCTTTCATTGTTGAAACTAAATTTATAGCATTTAATATATCTTGAGATTGATCCTGCAGTGCTTTGCATAGAATATCACGGATTCCCAAAACTTCTTTAACCAAATGCAATATGAATACAAATTCAAAAACACCCATCTTTCTAAAAGTTGCTTCAGTATCTTCTCATTGTGCAGATGTCCCTCCATTTTCACTAATATCAAGTAACACAGAACAAGTGGCCTTATACATATTAATAACAATACCAACAGAGTTTAGATGAGACGACCATCTAGTGTCCTCATGTCATTGTAGTGTACAAATTTGATTTGCTCCTGTGCTGATTGATGAGTCCCAATTATATACTGATTTTCGGACTCATCCGGGCTATTTTTCCTGCATTTGTACTTCAGTTTTTGTTAGTATTTGTTTATATTCACCATGTTCATGCTTTTACTTGAAGCGCATGTTTAGGCTCGTTGTAGTGTACAATTGCACACTACATTGCTAGGGGTAAGCACAATGTGCTCCCCATCGTATTCTATTGTTATGTTGGAGCTGGAGGTATACTCCCAGCTGGGTTGATGTGCTCATAGGTGGTTGAAGCATCCCCCTTTTGCCCAGAAATCATGATTGTGTATAACGCACGGTCGTGCATTTTATTGACGCACGGACGGCTGCGGTCGTGCGCCTTCATCTGGGTAGAAAACGATGTTCTGCCATTGATCGTGCGTCTTTACACAAGGGCAGTTGCTCGTGCACAAAGGAATCGCACGATAGACCTGTTTAGCCTTGTCTATCGCCAATCTGAATTTGTCCATGCATTTTTACGCACGGGCGGATTCGCCCGTGCGCGAAGGAAACGCACGGGCGCTGCTGCTTCTTCCTCGGGTCAGTTTATTCATTAAATAACGCACGGGCAACGCACGGTCGTGCGTTTTCCCGTGCGTGACCAAACTTCTGACTATTTTCTATAAAAGCTGCAGTTTTCAACCTAATCTAGAGAGCGAACAGACCGTACAGCTCTGCCGTTTTTGCCCTTTCCGCAAGGATTCCACCCGTTTTTGGCCTACTCCATCATCCTCAAGCTCTAAGGAGAGAGATTTAGCCCTACATCCACCAATATCCAAGGAGAAGGAAGCTAGGTCGTGCGGCCGGATCGTGACACGAAGAAGACGGGCCAATGGAAGGTAGTGACAGCCTTCTCTACCCCGGACGCAGTTGAGGACCGAGCTTGGACGCGGATTGACAACCCAGCGATTCTAACCGTGAATCTTCGACAAGGCTTCAGATTGGGTTGATTCCTTGCTCTCTCTCTCTCTTTGTATTGGTAGTTGTAAATGTTAGATCTTTTATCTTATGTTGATGTGCACTATGAACCCTGCTTTATGATGTCTGTTTCATTTGTATGAGATTATTTTGTTCATATGTGTGTATAAGGTGCGCCCTCATTCCATCTTCCACATCCGTCATCACACTCCACTCCATTACGCTAGCCTACTCTTCCATTCTGTAAGACTACTCTTCCATCCGCCTAGTGAAGAGTGGCATAGCGGGCCGTATAATCCATTCGCCTAACGAAGCAGTGCGCTCAAGGCCTGCACAGTTCGATTCCGCTTGCCTACTCGTCCATCCACCCTTGCGAAGTAGTGCGTTCAAAGCCTACGTAGTTTTCCATCCCGCCTGGTGAATCATTGCATAGCGGCATTGCATAGGAGTAGTTGTAGTTATTTTATTTTATTTTCCATAAACCAAAACCCCCCTTTTTCGCAATCCATCCGCTCGAAAGGACTTCAATCTCAAGTCCTTCCTCAATAGTTAACTCCACCTTACTGTGTTCCTTCGAGATTCGATACTCGGGGATTTTCTCCTCATTTTATATTACTTGAATGATCGGTACACTGTCGTTTCGTGTCGCAGTCTAGCTACCGCCTATAGCGGTGTGCGAGATTTGCGCACCAAATTTTTGGCGCCGTTGCTGGGGAATACAGACGTGTGAGTTGCTGTAGAGGGAGACAAGAGATAGTAGTTCTTCCAGTGTGTATAGCCGCCTTATTATTTTTGTTTGCTTTTTAATTATATATTGTTTGTTATTATTTCTTTCTCTCCTATTTTAAAGTTTTAGGCAAGTTTAATCCAAGGAGTTTTATTAGTTTGTGTAAATTTCCTTGCAAAGAATTTTAGTTTCGTTTTATCTGCTTTATTTATTGAAAATGTCGTCATGGGATATTTCTCCTAGCACTTACGACAAGATGGTTTATTATATAGACCAAATGAAGGAGTTAAATGCTAGGCAGTGTAGGAACGTTGTTTACTTGTTGTGTCGAGGAGAGGGTCATGAATTGAAGGACTGTCCTAGTCTCTTCAATCCTGACAGTTTCTCCTTCACTCATGACAACATTGTCCCTATCACTCATTCATTACCCATGGAGGAAATCGTTCCCTCCACCCCCGATCTTATTTCATGCATGGACTCCTCACTCCCTGTGTATGGCTTCACTCCTAGTGATGATGATCACTCATCTGTTGGCCAACAAGGGGAGGAATGGGAGCTCGTAGATGCACCTGAGTGGGATGAGGAAAGTATTCTTTCCATTGGGGAGGCGTTAGCAGATCTTTTTGCGGAGGAACCAAATCTTTTTGTTCCTCCAGTTTTTTTGCAAGATTTTTCTACACACATTTTTTATGATCCTGTCGAAGTAATTGAGCAAGGTGATGATTCTGAGCCTGAGGCTGCACCTCGGTGGGATGAGGAGGATACTCTCTCTGATGGGGAGGTTTGCACTTCTTCATGGGACGAGGAGGTCCAAACCACCACTGAGGCCCCTGAGTTCTCAAGTCCCCCTTGCTATGATATTTACGATGATGATAGTGATCTATCCTTGGATCCTGCTGGGAGTGATATTGGGATCACTCCCCCGATTGATTTTTATTCATGTTCTTCTTATTATTTATTTCTTGATCCCCTTTCTCTATCTGAGCTTGTGCAGGTTGAGTCTTCACAGGTACCCCAGGAGGACTTGGAGCATGATGCTCAAGTCAATGATGAGTGTATCCTCTCATGTGAGGAGGTTGATCCCTCCTCCATAGAGGAAGCCTCATTCATTGCCTTCTCTTCCTGCCACCTCCATGAAGACGACACCTTGCTGGGCAAGGATAGTTTTGGTGAGTTGAGTGAGGATTCCTCCTCTTCTTACTTTATATTCCCTCTACCTGTGACGAGCAGGTATTATTTATATTCGGGTAGAGGCGTAACTATTTTATCACCGTATCGGTACCCGCTACCGACACGCATATTTGAACAGTTACCTGTGCATTTTTCTTTTCATAGACCCATTAGCTAGAACTCTTAAAATTCTGAATAAGTCGTGCTGGGAAGACAATAACCCCAGTAGTTATCTTACTTTTCTTGCAATTTCAGTTTACCTAGTTGTTTAGTTGGTTTTACTTTATTTTAGTTTGTATATTTTCTTTTGTTTTTGCGGAGCTCACCCCTGCATGTCCTTCTTCTGGATGGCGGATGCTGCAGCTTTCTTTTGGTTTACACGATAATCTTCTGGTATGCTCATATCTGAGCATAGGTGATGAGTCCTGATCATATACACTTTTATGGACTCATCTGGGCCATCTATTTAGTCTTTTCACTGCACTTTAGCCCTGTTTTAGCTCATATTGGTCATTCTATGCTAGGTGCACTTATAGGCCCTATTTGGTGTAAATTCGTATCTTTCTTCGCTATTAGTTTTCTTGTGCTGATTAAGTTCCACTTTCAGTGGCTAGACTGGTGTCGTATGCTGGAACAGGAGTCGTGCAGGTATTCCCGGTACAATTCTGTACAGGAACATTGCGCACGATCACCGGTTCTATTGCGCACGACCACTGGTCGTGCGCCACTGATCGTGTGCACTTAACCCTTTTTCATGAGTTCTGTTTGGTGCAGTGCGCACGAACATCTACGCTAGTGCGCACGACCACCGGTCGTGCGCCACTGTTCGTGCGCACTTATCATTAATTTTATGAGTTCTGTCTCGACCAGTGCGCACGACCACCGACGATAGTGCGCACGACCACCGGTCGTGCGCCACTGGTCGTGCGAACATTATATTTTATAAATTTCTTCTCTTGCAGGCTCCGTCCAGTCAGGCGCACGATCACAGAATTCTAGTGCGCACGACCGCTTGTCGTGCGCCAACGACCGTGCGCACTGTTTATTCCAGCGCCTATAAAACGACCTGCTCACGAATTAGGTCGGGGATCCGCATTTTTCCGCCGTTTCTTGCGCAGTTCCGCCCAGTTTCGCCCCTCCATCGTCGCCCACCATCTAGAGGTGCTCCGGGCTTGTTCTTCACGCCAATCTTGAGCCGGAGTTTCCTCTCGGCCTCCTCCTTCATCCAAGAGCTTCAAAGAGAGATCTAGCCGCCATCTCCATCGAGCAAGAGGAAGTTTGCAACCTCTACCGGATCGTGACACGAAGAAGACGGGTCCATTGGAGAGTCGTGACAGCTCTCTCTACCCCGGACGTAGTTGCGGACCGAGCTTGGACGCGGATTGACAACCCGGCGATTCCAACCGTGAATCTACAACGAGACTTCGGATTCGGTCGATTTCTTGCCTTATTCTTCTCTTTTTGATGTATATGTAACTAGATCTAATCATGATGATGAAGTGGCACTTGAATTAGTTATATTTACATATATATTTCATGTCTATGTGCTTGTGTAATTTATCTATTTGAGTTGCTTGAGGTGCGCCGCCGTCCATTTCCATTCCGCCGTCACGTTCGTGTGCCGCACTAGCAATTGCTAGTGGCGTGCTTGTCGAAGAGGTGCTTGCGACCCTCACTCCGCTAGCCTACTCGTCCATCCGCCTACCGAAGCGTGGCATCGCGGCCCGTATTCCATCCCGCCTAACGAAGCAGTGCGCTCAAGGCCTGCACAGTTCGATTCTGCTTGCCTACTCGTCCATCTGCCCTTTCGACGCAGCGCGCTCAAGGCCTGCCTAGTCTCCATCCCGCCAAGCGAAGCATTGCATAGCGGCATTGCATAGGAGTAGTTGTAATCTTTTATTTTATTATTCGCAAACCAAATCCCCTTTCGTCCGCACTCCACCTATCGCTGGACTTCGATCTCAAGTCCTACCTCAACGTGAACTCCACCTTACTGTGTTCCTTGAGAGATTCGATACTCGGGGATTACTCCTCGTTTTATATTACTTGAACGATCGGTACACTGCCGTTTCGTGTCGCAGTCGAGCTACCTCCTATAGCGGTGTGTGAGATTTGCGCCATCAAGTTTTTGGCGCCGTTGCCGGGGAACACAGTCGTGTGAGTTTTCTTGAGAGGGAGAGCTGAGAGAGAGAAGTTTCTTCCAGTGTTTATAGCCGCCTTTTTATTTTTGTTTGCTTTTTAAATTTATATTGTTTGTTATTATTTCTTCTCTCCTATTTTAAAGTTTTAAGCAAGTTTAATCCAAGGAGTTTTATTTGTTTGTGTAGATTTCCTTGCAAAGAATTTCAGCATCTTTATATCTGCTTTTATTTTTGAAAATGTCTTCATGGGATATTTCTCCTGACACTTACGACATGATGGACTATTATTTAGACCAAATGAATGAATTAAATGCTAGGCAGTGTAGGAACGTTGTTTGCCTGTTGTGTCGAGGAGAGGGTCATGAATTGAAGGACTGTCCTAGTCTTTTCAATCCTGACCGCCGCTCCTCCACTCATGACAACATTGTCCCTATCACTCATTCTTTACCCATGGAGGCAATTGTGCCCTCTACCCCCGAGCTTGTCTCGTGCATGGACTCCTCACTCCCTGTGTATGGCTTCACTCCCAGTGATGAAGATCACTCATCTGTTGGGCAACAAGGAGAGGAATGGGAGCTCTTAGATGCACCTGAGCATGATGAGGAAAGTATTCTTTCCATCGGGGAGGCTTTAGCAGATCTTTTTACGGAAGAACCAAATCTTTGTGTTTTTCCAGTTTCTTTGCACGATTTTTCTACAAACAGTCTTTATGATCCTATCAAAGTAAAGGAGCGGGGTGATGCTTCGGACTCGGAGGATGCTCCAAGGTGGGTTGAGGAGGATACTCCTTCTGATGAGGAGGTTTGCACTTCCTCATGGAACGAGGAGGTCCAACTCACCACCGAGGCCCTTGAGTTCTTGGGTTCCTCTCGCCATGATACTTACGATGATGATAGCGATCTATCCTTGGATCCTGCTGGGAGTGAGACCGGGACCACTCCCCCGCTTTCTGATTATTTTTGTCATTCTTCTCTTTTATTTCCTGACCCCCCTTCTTCATCTGAGCCTGTGCAGGTTGAGTCTTCACAGGTACATCAGGAGGACTTGGAGCATGATGCTAAAGTCAATGATGAGAGCATCCTCTCATGTGAGGAGGTTGATCCCCCCTCCATAGAGGAAGCTCCACTCGTTGCCTTCTCCTCCTGCGGACCTGCTGTGGGCGATACCTTGCTGGGCAAGGATAGTTTTGGTGAGATGAGTGAGGACCAGGCCTCCTCCTCTTCTTACTTTCTCTTCCCTCTACCTGTGAGGAGCAGGTATTATTATTTAGGTAGAGGGGTGACTGCCTTATCTCCGTATCGGTACCAGCTACCGAAACGGATAATGGAGCAGTTACCTGTGCATTTTCTTTTCCATAGGCCCATTAGCTAGAACCGTTTTAATTTAGAATAAGTCGTGCTGGGATGACAATAACCCCAGTAGTTATCTTTCTTTTCTGCATTTTTATTTCTTCTAATCATGTTTAGTTAGTAGTACTTTCTTTTCAGTTTTCTTTTGTCTTTGTTTTTGCGGAGCTGACCTCTGCAGGTACTTATTCTGGATGGCGGATGCTGCAGCTCATTTTAGCTTACACGCCAATCTTCTGGTATGCTCACTTGCTGAGCATTGGGTACTCTCTTCCCCTAGCCTTTGCTGATTTTCATGTCATATATTATGCGAATTGTTTAGTTTAAGTCTGGGGGAGAGTAGTTTTGTTTACCCGCTCACGTGCACTATTGCACTGCATGCTAGAAGATTTCATTTAAATTGTTGTTCATTTTCATTGCACACCACATCACCCACTTGAGCGCGTACTCATCTGTTTGCTTGCTCTGTTGCGAATTTAATTCCTCTGCTTATTTGGGAAAGTCTAGGTGATGGCTTAGGACTATGTAGCAGAGTAAAATGTTGACTCTAGTAGTGCTCCTAGTCGAGTGCTCGGTTGCATAGAAATTTGTGTAGATTAGACTTCTCTTTATACTTATGGTTTTATATTTTTTTTTCTATTAGTGTAAATGTTGTTTACTCTACTCAAATGGTGAATCCGGTGGAATCAAACGGTAGCATAGGGATGTGTGTAAACGATCGCTAGATTCGTATTGCTTGAGTCGGGAGAAAGGAGAATCTTTCTCGGTGGCTAGAACTTGCCCCAAGCGATTCTTGAAGCATGGGTATACGGTTAGTCAATTGCGTGAATGTGATATAGGCCATCATCTTGGCCCGGTTGAGCCTTTGTGCCATTCCTATCATCATTTCCTCGCTAGCCCAGTTGTGCCTACCCCATTCTTTTGGTTCAGCCCCACTATTGTTCACCAAAGCCTAAACTCCAATCCTAGTCGCACACCCAAAAAGCAAGCATTTTGTTTAAATTTCAAATTGGTGGTGTTGATTGTGGTAGTACATTGTGAAAATGTGGTTGTGCATCTTTGAAAATTTGCTGAAATTGTTAAAGAAAGAAAAAGAAAAGAAGAAAAAGATTTGAAAAGAAAAAGAAGAATGAAAAGTTTAATTGAAAAAAATCTGTTTGAGATTTATATTTGGGAGTAGGCGGTGCACACACCCATGCGTCTAAGTCTAAGTCTGGGGGTGTGGTGCATCCGCGTGTTTTGTGGCCACTTGGATAATGTTATGCATTTGCTCATTTGGGTTTAGTATTTGAACCATCGTCTTTATCATTGTATACCTCACCTAAACTCAAGCCCCATTTAAAACCTAAAGTCCTATTGATTCACGCATTTGAGTCAAACCAGTGCCGTGGAGAGAATGTGACCGGGCAAGCTTATGGTCACCGACACTGATGGATTTCAGTGGAGTTTTTCCCGCATCCCGATCTTGAGCAATGCTCGTCTCAGCGTTTAGTTTACTTTCTCCGTATGCATGACCGAATGATTCACCGTTGTTCACCATTTTGAGTAGTCGTAATATGCTTTTACTCTTTTAGAAATATATAAACTGTTTTTATAATCAGAAATCTTTTCTACTATTTTTCTTATGCACGTGAGCATGCGACTTCGCATGGTACTCTGTAGTGTAATCATTAAGCCATCTACTGTTCTTTCCTAGTTCGCTTAGAATTTGTTTGCTCGGGACGCGCAAACAGTTAAGTCTGGGGGTGTGATGAGTCCTGATCATATACACTTTTATGGACTCATCTGGGCCATCTATTTAGTCTTTTCACTGCACTTTAGCCCTGTTTTAGCTCATATTGGTCATTCTATGCTAGGTGCACTTATAGGCCCTATTTGGTGTAAATTCGTATCTTTCTTCGCTATTAGTTTTCTTGTGCTGATTAAGTTCCACTTTCAGTAGCTAGACTGGTGTCGTATGCTGGAACAGGAGTCGTGCAGGTATTCCCGGTACAATTCTATACAGGAACACTGCGCACGATCACCGGTTCTATTGCGCACGACCACTGGTCGTGCGCCACTGATCGTGTGCACTTAACCCTTTTTCATGAGTTCTGTTTGGTGCAGTGCGCACGAACATCTACGCTAGTGCGCACGACCACCGGTCGTGCGCCACTGTTCGTGCGCACTTATCATTAATTTTATGAGTTCTGTCTCGACTAGTGCGCACGACCACCGACGATAGTGCGCACGACCATCGGTCGTGCGCCACTGGTCGTGCGAACATTATATTTTATAAATTTCTTCTCTTGCAGGCTCCGTCCAGTCAGGCGCACGATCACAGAATTCTAGTGCGCACGACCACTGGTCGTGCGCCAACGACCGTGCGCACTGTTTATTCCAGCGCCTATAAAATGACCTGCTCGCGAATTAGGTCGGGGATCCGCATTTTTCCGCCGTTTCTTGCGCAGTTCCGCCCAGTTTCGCCCCTCCATCGTCTCCCACCATCTAGAGGTGCTCCGGGCTTGTTCTTCACGCCAATCTTGAGCCGGAGTTTCCTCTCAGCCTCCTCCTTCATCCAAGAGCTTCAAAGAGAGATCTAGCCGCCATCTCCATCGAGCAAGAGGAAGTTTGCAACCTCTACCGGATCGTGACACGAAGAAGACGGGTCCATTGGAGAGTCGTGACAGCTCTCTCTACCCCGGACGTAGTTGCAGACCGAGCTTGGATGCGGATTGACAACCCGGCGATTCCAACCGTGAATCTACAACGAGACTTCGGATTCGGTCGATTTCTTGCCTTATTCTTCTCTTTTTGATGTATATGTAACTAGATCTAATCATGATGATGAAGTGGCACTTGAATTAGTTATATTTACATATATATTTCATGTCTATGTGATTGTGTAATTTATCTATTTGAGTTGCTTGAGGTGCGCCGCCGTCCATTTCCATTCTGCCGTCACGTTCGTGTGCCGCACTAGCAATTGCTAGTGGCATGCTTGTCGAAGAGGTGCTTGCGACCCTCACTCCGCTAGCCTACTCGTCCATCCGCCTACCGAAGCGTGGCATCGCGGCCCATATTCCATCCCGCCTAACAAAGCAGTGCGCTCAAGGCCTGCACAGTTCGATTCCGCTTGCCTACTCGTCCATCCGCCCTTTCGACGCAGCGTGCTCAAGGCCTGCCTAGTCTCCATCCCGCCAAGCGAAGCATTGCATAGCGGCATTGCATAGGAGTAGTTGTAATATTTTATTTTATTATTCGCAAACCAAATCCCCTTTCGTCCGCACTCCACCTATCGCTGGACTTCGATCTCAAGTCCTACCTCAACGTTAACTCCACCTTACTGTGTTCCTTGAGAGATTCGATACTCGGGGATTACTCCTCGTTTTATATTACTTGAACGATCGGTACACTGCCGTTTTGTGTCGCAGTCGAGCTACCGCCTATAGCGGTGTGTGAGATTTACGCCATTAATAGGTACCCTCTTCCTTAGCATTTTCTTATTTTCAATGTCAAAATTCATGTGGTTGTCTAATTCAAGTATGGGGGGAGTGCACCGAGTGTTCACTATACGTGTACACGTTTTTTCATACCAGAAGTATATTTTCATTTATGTCATATTATAGCATACACCAGTTCACCCGCACGAGCGTGCACTCGCTTATTTGCATGCTCCTGTATATTCAATTCTTGGTTGTGATGTAGGAAGTGCTGTATTAGCCAAATTAATTGCAAGATGGAGTGGAATGTTGACTCATGCAGTGCTCTAGTTGAGTACGCGTGTTTTGCTTAGGACTTTGAGTAGAATTAGTTCTTATTTATGCTCCTAATTTATAATTAGTTGATTTGCGTAGATTTTAGTTTATTTTACTCAAAATGGTGAATGTGGTAGAATCTAGTGGTAGCGTGGTATTGTGTGTAGGCGAATGTGAGGTTCGTGTTGCTTGAGTCGGGAGGAAGGATTACCTTTCTCGAGGGCTAAGAACTTGCCCCTATCGACTCTCGAAGCATGGGTGCGAACGATTTGCAAGTTGAGCGTGACGTAGGCCATCTTTTTGGCAAGATTGAGCTTTGTTTTACCTTTCATATACGCTAACCATTGCTAGCCTATTTTGTGCCTACCCGATCTTTTGGTTCAGCTCCACCATACTTCACCAAGGCCTAAAAGCTTATCCTATTATCGCAACCAAAATTAAGCTAAAAGCATTTATGAATTGTAATTTTTCAATGCGGTGCGGTGATGCGAAACTTCAGTGTTTATGTGGAAGTTTTAAAAATGTCTATGTGCTGAGAATTGTGCTAATAGATATGGGGATGAAAAGAAAAGAAAAAGAAAAGCAAAGAAAAAATAGATTTATATCCCCAGCGTTTTAATTGAAACATCTAAATGGTATTGATTGTTGTAGGCCATGTGCACACCCGGTTTCAAAGTCAAGTCTGGGGGTGTGTTACACGTATATTATTGTGGCTGCTTTGAATTAGCACTTTTGTGAGCTCTTTTGGGTTGCGATTAGCCATCATGTTTATCTTTGCATTCCAAACCCTAACCTAAGCCTCGTGTACACCTAAAGTCCTATCGATTCGTCTTGTGAGTTCACTAGCGTCGTGGAGAGAGTGAGATCGGGCGAGCTTATGGTTCTCGACGTTGATGGATTTCAACGGAGATAATTCCGAGTTTCGGTCTTGGGTAGCATTCACCTTCGCGACTTGCTTACTTTCGCACTACGCGTGACCACGAGATTCACCAACATTCCATTTTTGAGTAAAAAAAATTCTTTTTACGCATTTACACTTTTATAAATTAGCTAGCATATGTAGAAACTTCTTCTAATGAACTTCTATGCACACAAGTATGCAACTTTGCATTCTATTCCATGTTTGCAATTTTTTTGCTAGCTATGCTTTTCCTACTCCGCCAGATTTGTTTGCTCGGGACGTGCAAATAGGTAAGTCTGGGGGTGTGATGAGTCCCAATTATATGCTGATTTTCGGACTCATCCGGGCTATTTTTCCTGCATTTGTACTTCAGTTTTTGTTAGTATTTGTTTATATTCACCATGTTCATGCTTTTATTTGAAGTGCATGTTTAGGCCCGTTGTAGTGTGCAATTGCACACTACATTGCTGGGGGGTAAGCACAATGTGCTCCCCATCATATTTCAATTGTTATGTTGGAGCTGGAGGTATACTCCCAGTTGGGTTGATGTGCTCACAGGTGGTTGAAGCATCCCATTTTTGCCCAGAAATCATGATTGTGTATAATGCACGATCGTGCATTTTATTGATGCACGGACGGCTGCGGTCGTGCGCCTTCATCTTGGTAGAAAACGATGTTCTGCCATTGATCGTGCATCTTTACGCACGGGCAGTTGCATGTGCGCGAAGGAATCGCACGATCGACCTCTTTAGCCTTGTTTATCGCCAATCTGAATTTGTCTGTGCGTTTTTACGCACGGGCGGATTCGCCCGTGCGCGAAGGAAACGCACGGGCGCTGCTGCTTCATCCTCAAGTCAGTTTATTCATTAAATAACGCACGGGCAACGCACGGGCGTGCGTTCGCCCGTGCGTGACCAAACTTCTGACAGTTTTCTATAAAAGCTACAATTTTCAACCTAATCGAGAGAGCGAACAGACCGTACAGCTCCGTCGTTTTCGCCCTTTCCGCAGGGATTCCACCCCTTTTTTTCCTCCTCCATCATCCTCAAGCTCCAAGGAGAGGGATTTAGCCCTACATCCACCAATATCCAAGGAGAAGGAAGCTAGGTCGTGCGGCCGGATCGTGACACGAAGAAGACGGGCCATTGGAAGGCAGTGACAGCCTTCTCTACCCCGGACGCAGTTGAGGACCGAGCTTGGACGCGGATTGACAACCCAGCGATTCCAACCTTGAATCTTCGACAAGGCTTCGGATTGGGTTGATTCCTTGCTCTCTCTCTCTCTCTCTCTCTCTCTCTCTCTCTCTCTCTCTTTGTATTGGTAGTTGTAAATGTTAGATCTTTTATCTTATGATGATGTGCACTATGAACCCTGCTTTATGATGTCTATTTCATTTGTATGAGATTATTTTGTTCATATGTGTGTATGAGGTGTGCCCACATTCCATCTTCCACATCCGTCATCACACTCCGCTCCATTACGCTAGCCTACTCTTCCATTTCGTAAGACTACTCTTCCATCCGCCTAGTGAAGCGTGGCATAGCGTCCCGTGTAATCCATTCGCCTAACGAAGCAGTGCGCTCAAGGACTGCACAGTTCGATTCCGCTTGCCTACTCGTCCATCCGCCCTTGCGAAATAGTGCGTTCAAGGCCTACGTAGTTTTCCATCACGCCTGGCGAAGCATTGCATAGCGGCATTGCATAGGATTAGTTGTAGTTATTTTATTTTATTTTCCATAAACTAAAACCCCCCTTTTTCCGCAATCCATCCGCTTGAAAGGACTTCAATCTCAAGTCCTTCCTCAATAGTTAACTCCACCTTACTGTGTTCCTTCGAGATTCGATACTCGGGGATTTGCTCCTCAATTTATATTACTTGAACGATCGGTACACTGTCGTTTCATGTCGCAGTATAGCTACTGCCTATAGTGGTGTGCGAGATTTGCGCATCACCGATCTCAATTTCACCAAGAGCAATCATGTGATCAAAATATTCTTTTTGCGCATCTCGTAATTGATCATTGCATTTGGATAAGCATCAACAGTGTTAACAAAATATACCAGTTCATTGAAAAAAATTATGCATTGCTTTCACTTCACTTGACGTTGCAACAAGAACTCGTTGAAGCTTATGCGCGAAACAATGAACATAATAAGCATGTGATAATTCGTTAAGGAACAAAGCCTTTAAAACTTTCCATTCACCACACATGTTACTTGCACCATCATATCCTTGACCGCGCATATATTGAATACTCAAATTATGATTAGATAGAACTACAAAAATTTCATTTTTAAGAGTTAGTGCACTTGTATCTTGAACATGAACAAGATCTAAGAACTTTTCTTGCACAAAGCCACGAACATCCACAAATCGAATCACAATAGCCATTTGCTCTCTTTTTGACTCATCTCTAGATTCATCAACGATAATGCAATATTTAGAATCGTCAATTTCCTTATGAATGGTATCTTGCACTATTCTTGACATAATGGATAAAAGATCCTTCTGAATATTTGGTGAGATGTATATAGCATTTCCTGGGGCGTTTTCTAACACAACTTCATCAACTTCTTTACTATAATTTCTAAGCTTTTCTTGGCTGACAATGGAACAGTAATTGTTAAGCACACAACCAGCCTCTTCAAAGTTGCCCTAACATCTTCTTTTATACATCTCTGATCTTCAACGGTTCTTAGCTGACCTCCTGTCAGGTATGGGAGTGATTGGTGGTCCCCACAATGCATTCATGCAGCTTGCGCCAAAAGCAGAACCCGCCAGATCAAGTTTGAACTATCTCAGCGGTTGGGCTGAGATGGTCAGCCGTCTCAGCGGTTTTCTTCTATCCCGTTCCAGCGGATCCGCTAAGACAGACAACTGTCTCAGCGGTTTTCTTCTATGTGCAGCTCAACTGGCCCAGACACCTTCCCAGCTTATTTGGCAGTAAACAAACTGAGCAATCTCTGCACCTTGTTAAGTCCCAACCATGCATGCTTATGAGATAGAAATAGGGTTCATCAAATACAACTTGTACTTAGTATTGAGTGTGAGGCCTCTTCAAATCAAGGGAGCATTGAGGGTCAATTTCCCAACAATCTCCCCCTATTTGAAGAAGACAGAACATTCCCAATGCTAAGGTACATACCCAAATAAAAACATATCATAAATATGAACAATGTGGCATTCATGATAACATTGCTTAAGATAACATTGTTTAAGCATGCTTTGATACCTTATGACAGATTATGTAAAGCTTTGACTAGCTCATAGGTTATCTCCCCCTTAGATTATATTAAGCTTATTCATAATCACTATCTCTGATAACTTGATTAGAGAGCTTACTCTGATTTAGACATAGCATTGGCCATCTCCCCCTTTCTGGTTTCTTCGATTATTTTTCCCTTAGGAATTGGGAGGGAACCACAACTGCATTTGCCAACTCCCCCTCAATCTGAGCAGGAACTTGCTCCCCCTTAAATTGAGAACTATTATTTTTAATAGCTGATCTTTTTCATTTTGAACAATCCATTTTAGCTCCCCCTCATTTGAAGCATATCTATGGATCTTGTGGTTTAGGGGAAACCAAAAGCTTATCTGATCCAGATTTTTCTGATTCAGTTGATCATTCTACTATATACTATCCTACATTCAACATTCTTAGGGAGATTGTCTACCCTATCATATGGCATATGCCTACTGTAAATATGATCAGTTCAGATGTCAGTATATCCTAACAGTACATGTTGTCAGTACAGTTTATCATAACAAATGAGAATATAAACATGTTAACAGCAGATATTGATTCATATATGAACTCATTCTAAATTTAACATTCCTAATTCAATTTTGAAAGAATTGAATTTGGCCTCATGCAGTGGCTTTGTGAAGATGTCAGCTACTTGATTGTCTGTGGGGACATATTCAAGTTTGATATCTTCACATTCTACATGCTCTCTTATAAAATGATACCTAATTTCTATGTGCTTGGTCCTGCTATGGGAGACAGAATTTTTAGCAATAAAAATTGCACTGGATGAGTCATACAGCAGGGGAGATTGAGTTACCTTGATGTTGTAATCTTCCAATTGATGTTGGATCCATAGAAGTTGAGCACAACAGCTGCCTGTTGTAATATACTCTGGCTCAGCTGTGGATATGGCCACGCTGGTTTGCTTTTTGCTGCTCCAAGAGATCAGCCTTCTCCCTAGGAATTGACAAGTACCACTTGTGCTTTTCCTGTCTTCTTTGCACCATGTAAAATCTGCATCTGAATAGCCTATTTGTTCAAATTCATTGTTCCTAGGGTACCAAAGGCCAAGATTTAGGCTGCCCTTGAGATATCTCAAAATCCTCTTGACAGAGGTGTAGTGAGATTCCTTAGGACATGCCTGATACCTAGCATAAACACATGTAGAATACATAATGTCTGGCCTACTAGTAGTCAAGTACAACAGGGATCTAATGATACACCTGTACATGGACTCATCAAAGGCCTTCCCCTTTTCATCCTTGTCTAATGATGCATTAGATCCCATGGGTGTTCTCATGGTGGAGGTTGATTCCATCCCAAATTTCTTGATGAGCTCCTTGGTGTACTTAGTCTGGGAAATGAAGATTCCGTCATCAGACTGTTTCACTTGGAGCCCAAGGAAATATTTAAGTTCACCCATACTGCTCATCTCAAACTCCCCCTGCATTAGATTGGCAAATCTCTTGCAGAGGTTGTCATCAGTAGACCCAAATATTATGTCATCAACATAGATTTGGACTAAGAGACACTTTCCCCTTGTTTCCCTAAGAAATAATGTGTTATCTATCTTTCCCCTCAAGAACTTGTTCTTGATGAGATAGCTAGTCAATGTCTCATACCAAGCCCTGGGGGCTTGCTTAAGACCATACAGAGCTTTCCTAAGAAGATAAACATGAGATGAGAGAGTAGGATGGACAAAACCTGATGGCTGCTCTACATAAACTTCCTCTTTCAGATTTCCAATTAGGAATGCTGATTTGACATCCATCTGGTATACCTTGAAGCCTGTGTGCTGCATATGCAAGGAATAGCCTTATGGCCTCCAACCTTGCAACTGGGGCAAAGGTTTGGTCAAAGTCTATTCCTTCCTCTTGCCTATACCCCTTAGCAACCAGCCTTGCCTTGTTTTTGATGATTGTCCCATTTTCATCCATCTTGTTTCTGAAGATCCATTTGGTGCCAATGATGTTGTGTCCATGTGGTCTTGGCACCAACTTCCATACCTTGCATCTTTTGAATTGCAAGAGTTCTTCCTGCATTGCCTGAATCTAGAAAGGATCCAAGTTGGCCTCTTTAAACTTCTTAGGCTCTACCTGTGATAGGAAACTGAGTAACAAAGCCTCATTATGAGCTCTGCTTCTAGTTGTCACCCGTTGTTGGATGTTCCCAATAATCTGCTCCAAGGGATGATCCCTTGGATGTCTTATAGCAACAGGCAGTCTCTCCTCTACATGCTGAATTTCTTCCACAGGGTCAGCAGCTTCTTCAGCATCCTGCTCCTCTACATCTTCTGGAATTGCTGCATCAGTATGTGTCTTAATGTTGCTGGATGGTTCTTGCATACATAGTTCTTTCATGGCTCTTTCACATCCTATCAAAACAGAAGAACTGGACCAGCCCTTATGAATAAGGTTTGTCTCATCAAATACTACATGCAAGGACTCTTCAACTACATGGGTTTTCTTGTTATATACTCTATAGGCTCTATTATGTGAGCTATAGCCAACAAGAACTCCCAAGTAGCATTTTTCAGCAAACTTGGTTAGTTGAGTTTTTCCATTATTTAGAATGTAGCATTTTGATCCAAAGATCCTATTATATGAGATTGTTGGTTGTTTGCCTTTCAGAATCTCATTGGGAGTAATTCCATGAACTTTATTGATGGAAGCTCTATTGAGAACATAACAGACAGTATTAACTTCTTCAGCCCAGAAATATTCTGGGAGAGAAGAGTCACTAAGCAATGTTCTCCCGGCTTCTATTAATGTTATATTCCTCCTCTCAGCCACCCCCATTTTGTTGTGGGGTCCTTGGGGAGGAAAATTCTTGAATGATACCTAGTTCTTGACAGAACCTTGTCATGGCTTCAGATTGAAACTCTGTGCCATGGTCAGACCTAGTTCTGACCACAGAACATTGCAAATCATTCTGAATGGCCTTGACATGGCTTATGAAGACATTTAGAGTATTAGATTTCTTTCTAAGGAAGAATACTCATGTATATCTTGAGTGGTCATCAACAATCACTAAGGTATACAAGTTCCCTCCTAAGCTCTGAATTGGCATAGGACCAAACAAGTCCATGTGCAATAAATAAAGGCATCTCTTAGAGTCTTTGGAGCCAATACTTTTAAAAGTGGTCCTTGTTTGCTTGCCCATTTGGCAAGCATGACATGGGCCATTTTTAACACATTTTAAATTAGGACAATTTCTAACCAAGTTCTTAGATAATAGTCTATGCATTGTCTTGTAGTTGATGTGGGCAAGTCTCTTGTGCCATTGAACACATAGAGACTCACTCGCATTTGCCACGAGACACACAGGAGAGGAAAATGAATTACAAATAAAATCTAAACAGTAAACATTTCCACTCCTAGTGCCTGATAGTATGGTTCCCAAGTCATTAGACTTTTTGATTAGGCACTTATCATTATGGAATTCAATGACATAGCCAAGATCACACAGTTGGATTATGCTAACAAGGTTGTGTTGCAACCCTTAAACATAAGCCACTTTAGTGATGGAGACTATGCCATTAGTGATCATACCATAACCTCTAGTGACTCCCTTTTCTGAACCCCCAAAGATGACTTTGGGTCCATTCTTCACTGCTTTGTACTCCTGCAGTAATCCCTTGGTGCCTGTCATATGTCTTGAGCACCCACTGTCCAAATACCAAATCTGCCCAAGGCTGGTATTTGAACTACCCTGCAAGAAGAAGTTTAGTTATACTTAGGAACCCAAGAAACTTTGGGTCCTAGGTGCCTGTTAGTTTGATGAGAGAATCTCACACTAGCTGCACTCCTAGCAGGAAGGCTCTTCTTTGCATTAGGTACATTGGGATTGTACCAACAATCTATGGCAAAGTATCCCACTTTACCACAACACCAACATTCATGAATGTTATATCTCCTCTTCTGAACATTTCTTGAGGGGTGTGCAGCACAGTCTACATGTTCAGGAGGAGAGACAGCAGCATTCTTCCTGTTCCTCTCAGCAATGATTTGACTGAATGTCAATCTATGAGCTGTCTTGATGCTCTTTGTCCTGATGGCATCAGCTTGTAATGGCTTGGCAGCCATATAAGCTTTGATGGAATCTGACACTGAGCAATCAGACATGTTTACTGATTTGACAGCAGTCATTGTCTTGGCTGATTCAACCTTAGAAGGGTTTGCCTTCTTATTCTTGAATGCAGGGGCTGAAGTACCAACTACAAATGGTCCAGGTTGGGCCATTTGAATTTCCTCATGGGGAGCCTTCATTGCACTCAATCCCATTCCCTTTCTTCCATTATGGGAAGGAGCATTTTCCTTCCTATAACAACTCTCATTCTTCCAGTGACCATAAATGCTTTCATGGTCATACCTGTTGGAAGGAAGTAACACCTTTTGAAAGGTGGTTTGAGGCTTAGCCTTCCCCTTACTCTTCTCTCCACTCCCTTCTCCTACTTCCATTTTATTGAATCCTAGTCCTCTCCTATTGGTTTGAGAGGAAAAGGTGTCAATAATAGGAAGCAAAGATTTGGGCTTGGAGAATTGAGCCACCAGGCCCTTCTCCTTCATAAGCTTCTCCTCAAGGTCCTTGATGACCTTGTTCTTCAGAGAAATAATGCTTAATTGCACAATAGTTAACCCCTGTAAGTGGCTAATTTGTCTACTCATCTGAGCCATCAGGGTGGTAGGTTTAGTGTAGACATTCTTAGTCATCTTAAGGGAAACAATTTTCTGGGCTTGCCTCTTGGCAAGCTTCTTGCTCTTCTTCAGAACTTCCACAAGAGCATCATACGTGTCAATCAATTGATTGACATCTACCTCAGCTTCTGAAACACTTCCATCTTGTGATGGCTGTGCTTCAGATTCTTGACATACATCATGATCAGAAATAGAAGTGGAATGGATTGATACCTGATCATTGTCAGACATATTCTGACTTCCTTCCTCATCAGTAAGGGCCATAAGGCCTAGCTGAACACAGTCTTCTTTATCCTCCTCTTTATCACTATCTGAGTGTGAAAGAGGGGCATTGATTCCTGTCCTAGCAACATGATAGTCCTCTTCCTCCTAAGCAGCAAATAGCCATATGTAGGATTCCTCTTCTCCATCTGAATCTGAAGATGAAGATTCAGATTCACTCCATTTCTTTCCTTTCTTGGCTAGAAATGATTTTTCTCCCTTCCTCTCCTTCTGGTGATGAGTCTTCTTATCATCTCTTTCTTTTCTCTTGACAGGACAATCAGCAATGAGAGCTACAGATTTTTCCCTTGGAGGAGACACCATCCTGCTCTTGCTTTTCTTGGAGCTGTCAACTTTGAGAGCTACAGATTTCTCCCTTGGCTGAGCCCTTGCAGAGGTGTCCTCTTCCTTCCTTGCAGACAGCTGCATATCATAGGAGAGCAGTTTTCCAAACAATGTGTGAGTTGGGATCTCACCTAGCTTGGCCACTTCCCTTATTGCACAAACTTTTGTGTCCCAATCCCTAGTTAGAGATCTAAGGAACTTATCATTCAGCTCATAATTTGTGAATACTCTCTCATAGGTTCTTAGTTTATTTACTATCCTAAAAAACCTTTCATAGCATATGGAAATGCTCTCCTGGCTCATCTGCCTAAAGGCTTCATATTCTTGGTTTAGAAGTGACTTTCTATAATCTCTCACTTTTGCAGTCCCTTCCATATACACTACTAATGTGTCCCACATTTCCTTGGCAGAAGTGCAGTGTACCAAGTTTTGAAATGTAGAATCATCAATAGCATTCACTATGATGTTCTGGGCCCTCTTATCCATTGTAGCCAATGCTATTTCATCCTTAGTCATTTCAGTGATGGGCTTGCCCACCATCCTAGTAGGATCAATGGTGGAGGGCTTTGTGATAATGAATGGCCCTTCTTGAACAGTGATGAAGATTCTGGGGTCAGATGCTTCCATGAACAATCTAACCCTCTGCTTCCATATGCCAAAGTTGGCTTTATTGCATATGGGCAGTTTCATGGAGCTCATCTCCTTCTGCATTCCACTAGAGGCCATTACAGCAGAAAAATCAATACCTAATTAGGATCTGGTCAGACTGTTAAGTCTTTCTTGACCAACCTAGCTCTGATACCACTTGTTAGTTTATAGGTTTATAGACTAAATCACCTAGAGGGGGTGTGAATAGGTTTCTTTTATTTTTCCTCTAAGTACCCTAGCTGATTTCTGAGTAAGTTTAAGCAAATCAACAAACACAGAAAGCACACAAGAATTTATAGTGGTTCCCCAAAGACAGTGTGTCCTTGGGTAGTCCACTTTCCCCATTCACCCTTCTAACAGTGTGTTAGACAAGGTCAACTCCTCCAACTCAGCTCCAAGAGCTTACAACTCAGATCCCTCGGGATCTCTCAGGTTTTCCCAACCCTACCTCAGGCACAGCAGTCCTACAACTCAGATCAGCCCCTGATCCTACAGCTCAGACCTCAGCAGGTCCTACAACTCAGGCTAAACAGCCCTACAACTTAGGCTCAGTAGCCCTACCTCAGATCAGCTCCTGATCCTACAGCTCAGACCTCTTCCAAGTCCTACAACTCAGAGGAATCCTCTTCCTACAGCTCAAGCAATAATGCCCTACAACTCAGGTTGTTAAGCCATACAATAAAAGAGTGTTTGAACCTACTACAGCTGACAGCACAGTAAAGATGTCTCCTGTAGTTTCTACACAGCTTGTGCTATCTTGTAGCTGGTGATGTTGATGGCAGCTACAACTTGATCTTCCTCTTCAGTTGAGGGGTGGAAGATCACCTTGCTCCTTCTTGCAAAGGAGCTAACTTTATCTCTCATAGTCTTCTTGCTTGTTCAGTGAGCAGGAGGAGAATGAGAGGAGCTTTTCTTGGCCAACAATAGAACAGTAATTGTTAAGCACACAACCAGCCTCTTCAAAGTTGCCCTATGATGAGTAATTTATTTACTCATCTTTTAGTATAGTTTTATTACAATTTTATTATGAAATAATGTTATTTTTATAAATTATATCGTATAAATCTTTCCTATGTTAATTTCATAAGCTAACTTATGATTATTTTATATTTTTAGGTTTTCTGGACATTTGGAGCAGAAAATGCATTTACACGCCCCAGGTCACGGGCGTGACCATGGGCGTGTAACCTGCGCAGTGTTCCAGACCTATTTCTGAAGAATTCGCCAAGTACACGCCCCAGGTCACGGGCGTGACCAAGGGCGTGACCCAATACCACGCACGCGACCCGCCACAAGCATCTAGAGCCAGCTGCCACGTCAATTAAAATTACACGCCCCCCGGTCACGGGCGTGACATTTGAGGCGTGACATCCAGCACACGGGCGTGACTCTTCCCGCGCCAATTTCCCGCCGAAGCTTCCCGCCAGCAGTGAGTATTAAAGATTACACGCCCCCGGTCACGGGAGTGACCTAGGGCGTGACACGTCCGTAATGACTCCATTAAAGTCAGACGGCGCCTTCTCCGCTCACAGCAAATCACGCCCCTTACACGCCCTTGGTCATGGGCATGACCAAGGGCGTGTAACACCAAAATTCTTCCTATTTAAAGGGAGCTTTTCCAGATGTTTGGAGAGGAAAACTTGGAGTTCTAGCTTATTTTCTTGCACTAGTTTTAAATCTTGTATGTCCTTTTCTTCTTGCACTTTTATTTCTCAAGCTTGTAACTCAATTTTCTAGTTGTAATTTCTTTTGCTAATTAATAAAATAGTACTTTTTCTCTTATTTTACTCTCAACTTTCATTATGCACTTCTTTCATTTCATTGTTTCCTCCATCTCTATGAGTAGCTAAATTCTATTAGTACTCGACTGAGATGATCCAAGGGAAATATAATTCTTGATTTAAATTCTAGCTTCTCTTTCTCTTCCTTAGAATACTTTAGATTTATTCTTGAACTTTTATTGGATTGAGATTATATTGTCGATATATAATTCTCATCTTTGTTTTGGCAATCTAATAACCGAGAGATTTTGATTTCGAATCGATCATTTCAAGAATAAAGAGAGTTGAATGCACTCCTCAAGCGAGGATGACATAATTTTCCCAGATTGGAGTCAAATCCAATAGAGGGGTTCACTACGATAAGGCGAGTTTTAGATTTTGATTCTAGAACGAAAGTTCATTTGATCAACTAAACTCAGTTGAGCGTATCCTCGAGAGAGGTGTGTTCATAAATCGGGAACCTCCACGGTCAAGTATTTTCTTAAGAGATTTAGAAGTTGTTCTTTCTTATATTTTATTTTCCCAAGGTGATTCAAGGTTGAGTACTAACCTTTAACTCATCAATTTAAATAAGCTATTTCTCTTTCTCGCAACCAACCAACCACAAGTTTTATTCGATAAAATAATAGAGATTTTTCGAAGTAAGAGTACTCAACCGCCCCGAGTCTAATACGACTTTGGTTTTTATAACCTATACTACATTCGATCCGGTACACTTGCCGTTATCGTTTGGGGATATAGTTTTGCGCATCACCCTAACATCTTCTTTTATACATCTCTGATCTTCAACGGCTCTTAGCTGACCTCCTGTTAGGTATGGGAGTGATTGGTGGTCCCCACAATGCATTCCTGCAGCTTGCGCCAAAAGCAGAACCCGCCAGATCAAGTTTGAACTGTCTCAGCGGTTGGGCTGAGATGGTCAGCCGTCTCAGCGGTTTTCTTCTATCCCGTTCCAGCAGATCCGATGAGACAGACATCTGTCTCAGCGGTTTTCTTCTATCTGCAACTCAGCTGGCCCAGACACATTCCCAGCTGATTTGTCAGTAAACAAACTGAGCAACCCCTGCACCTTGTTAAGTCCTAACCCTGCATGCTTATGAGATAGAAATAGGGTTCATCAAATACAACTTGTACTTAGTATTGAGTGTGAGGCCTCTTCAAATCAAGGGAACATTGAGGGTCAATTTCCCAACACCAGTTTTGAAACCTTTCAATAGTGCAAATAGAATCGGAGTCTCTCTACGACACATGGGAGCGCTTCAAGGAACTTTTGCGGAGATGTCCTCACCATGCCCTCCCCGTATGGCAACAAGTTCAGACTTTCTACAATGGTTTGAATCTCCAAACAAGGCAGATGATTGATGCAGCCGTGGGGGGGACGCTTAATAACAAAACCCCCGAAGCTGCTCAAGAGCTTTTTGAAGAGATGGCCATGAATGCTTATCAGTGGAATGCGCCACGGTCGCGTCCTAACAAACTGACCGGACTCTTTGAAGTCGAGGCCACCTCGAATTTAGCACACCAAGTAGAATGGCTTACTAAGCAATTGGCGGAGATGTCTGCTCCCTCCGCCATTAACAGGGCTAATAATTATAATAATTATTATTATTATAATTATTATTATTATAATCAAGAACAAGTAGATTATATGGGGAACTCCTATCGTCCTCCTTATAACCCAAATAATCATCTTCCTAATAGTTATAATCTGGGTTTAAGGAACCACCCAAATTTTTCATGGAGCAACCCCAATAATGCTCAACACCCCCCACAAGCAAATCCTCCCGGATTCGCTCCACCACAACCACCAAAGGCCCCTTCACTTGAAGAGGTTTTCACCAAATACGTCGCCTCTACTGATTCCAACATCCGGAACCTTTCTGGATCTATAAAAAGCTTGGAAAATCAAATTGGACAGCTCGCCAAAATGTTCTCTGAACGCCAGCATGGAGCTCTGCCGGGCAATACTGAGCCCAACCCACGGGAGAGCGACAATGCAATTACCCTCCGTAGCGGAAAGGAGGTAACTTCTTCAAATTTGGTCGAGCCAGAGGTAAACGTTTCAACTTCATCTCCGCAAGTTATTTCTTCTTCTACTCTACCTTCTTCTACTTTAGCTCCGCGTATTCTTAAAAAACCTTTTATTCCTTATCCTTCACAATTTAAAGATGAACGCAATGAGGAGCAATATAGAAAGTTTATTGAAATTTTTAAACAAATTAAAATAAACGTGCCATTTTGCGAAGCGATCGCCCAAATGCCCAAATACGCAAAATATCTAAAAGAACTACTTTCTAATAAAAATAAACTTGAAAATTTTTTTCGTATATCTTTAAATGCAGAATGCTCGACAGTTTTATTAAATAAATTACCGCAAAAATTAAACGATTCGGGCGGTTTTCCATCCCGTGTTTGTTCGGTAATTTCTTAATAAAACACGCCTTGGCAGATTTGGGCGCTAGCATAAATTTGATGTCATTTTCATTATTTAAAAAGCTTGGTTTGGGCACCCTAAGCCCAACCAATAGAAGCATCCAACTAGCGGACAGATTAATTAAATACCCGATAGGGGTCATTGAGGATGTGCTTGTCAAGGTTGACAAATTTATCTTCCCGGTAGATTTTGTCATCCTAGACATTGAGGAAGACGCCGAAGTCCCTATTATTCTCGGACGTCCTTTCCTCGCCACCTCTCGGGCAATTATTGATGTTAGTAATGGCAAACTTCTCCTACGAGTTGGGGATGAAGAAGTAACTTTTAGTATTAACAACTCTATGAGAAATTCTTTTTCTAATGACGACTCTTGCTTTACTTTAGAATCAAATTTTGAAAAGGAAATAACGTCATTTTCTGAATTAATTTTACCTTTATTTGAAAACCCGGAAATTGAAAATTTATTTTGTCTAAAAGAAATAACTCGGCCGCTCAAATTTGAAAAGTAAAATAAAATATTTCTAAAATAAAAACATCTTACGAGGAGCCACCGAGTTTGGAATTAAAACAATTGCCGGAATATTTAAAATATATATTTTTAGAAAAAGATTCAAAATTGTCTGTGATTATATCTTCCGCGCTTAACGATTCGGAAATTTTCGAATTAATTAAAATATTAAATAATCACCGCCATGCAATTGCATGGCAAATTTCTGACATCAAGGGGATTAACCCCTCATTTTGCACGCACAAAATTAATTTAGAAAATAATTCTCGCAGTACTATTCAGCCTCAACGACGGCTTAATCTAAATATAAAGGACGTCGTTAAGGCCGAAATAATAAAATTATTAGATGCGGGAATTATTTACCCAATTTCTGATAGCACTTGGGTTAGCCCAGTGCAAGTCGTGCCTAAAAAGGGTGGAATAACGGTAATCACAAATGAAAACAATGAGTTGATCCCGACCCGTACTGTTACGAGTTGGCGAGTATGCATCGATTACAGAAAATTAAATGATGCTACCCGCAAGGATCACTTTCCGTTACCCTTTATTGACCAAATCTTAGAACGCTTATCCGGTCACTCACACTACTGTTTTCTCGATGGTCTTTCGGGATATTTTCAAATCTCTATTGCGCCCGAAGACCAAGAGAAAACCACCTTCACATGTCCGTTCAGCACCTTCGCATATCGAAGAATGTCGTTTGGTCTTTGCAACGCGCCGGCTACATTTCAACGATTTATGTTGGCAATTTTTAATGAACTTGTAGAAGACGTCATGGAAATTTTCATGGATGATTTTTCTGTTTTTGGCGATTCATTTAAAAATTGTTTAAATAATCTTGATCGTGTTCTTCAACGCTGCGAAGACACGAATTTGGCACTCAACTGGGAGAAGTGCCACTTTATGGTCCAAGAGGGATTAGTCCTTGGGCATAAAATCTCAAATAAAGGGATCGAGGTCGATAGGGCCAAGATCGAGGTCATAGAAAAACTTCCCCCTCCTACTAATATAAAATCTATTAGAAGTTTTCTAGGACATGCGGGCTTTTATAGGCGATTTATTAAAGATTTTTCAAAAATTACAAAACCGCTAACTCGTCTTTTAGAAAAAGAATCTGCATTTCATTTTGATGATGAATGTTTAAAAGCGTTTAATAAAATTAAAAATGAACTTATCAATTCCCCTATTTTAATCGCGCCAAATTGGTCTCTTCCGTTTGAAATCATGTGCGATGCGAGCGATTTTGCTGTAGGCGCAGTTTTAGGCCAATGGGTGAATAAACATTTTCACCCAATTTATTACGCAAGCAAAACGCTAACATCCGCACAAGCAAATTATACAACAACGGAAAAAGAATTTTTGGCAATAATTTTTGCATTTGATAAATTTCGATTATATTTAACGCTTTCAAAAGTTATTGTTTTTACAGATCACTCCGCTCTCCGGTATTTACTACAAAAAGGAGATGCAAAGCCTCGACTGCTAAGGTGGATCCTCCTACTACAAGAATTCGATTTGGAGATCCAAGACAAAAGGGGAGCGGAGAATGTTGCGGCCGACCACCTCTCACGGTTGGAGAATCTGGCGGCAGGTGCACTAGTGGAGGCCGAAATTGATGACAAATTCCCTGAAGAGCGCCTCCTCGCCATCGTAAAGGTAACGACTTCTTCTACCCCTTGGTACGCGGATTTGGCCAACTATTTGGTGGCCCGGGTCCTACCAAAAGATTTTTAAAGTCAGCAAAAGAAGAAATTCTTTTCGGACTTGAAAAATTATTTTTGGGAGGACCCCTTTTTATTTCGTGTCTGCGCGGACCAAGTGGTAAGAAGGTGTATTGCGAGCGAGGAAGGCGTCAAAATTTTGCGGCACTTCCACGAAGGACCAACCGGTGGTCATTATCAAACGAACCGGACCGCAAGGAAGGTGCTAGAGACGGGCTTCTATTGGCCCTCCTTATTCAAAGACGCTCACAATTTTGTGAGAAATTGCGATCGGTGCCAACGGTCAGGTAACATTTCTAACCGGGACGAAATACCCCAAAATATTTTTTTAGAATGCGAAATTTTTGATTTGTGGGGTATTGATTTCGTAGGTCCTTTACCCTCTTCCTGTAATAATAAATATATTCTTGTTGTGGTCGATTACGTGTCTAAGTGGGTGGAAACACAAGCTTTTCCCACCAACGACGCGAGAGTCGTCGTACAATTTTTAAAAAAATTATTTTCACGATTTGGCACACCCCGAGCACTAATTAGTGATCGGGGCATACATTTCTGTAACAACCAACTTGCTAAAATTTTAGCAAAATATGGAGTTACACACAAGTTATCTACCGCCTACCACCCACAAGCCCATGGCCAAGTGGAGGTGGTGAATCGTGAAATTAAAAGAATTTTAGAAAAAATCGTGTTCGTTAATAGAAAGGATTGGGCTTTAAAATTAGACGACGCACTCTGGGCCTATCAGACAGCATACAAAACCGCCATTGGATGTACGCCGTACCGGTTAGTCTATGGTAAAACTTGTCATTTGCTGGTAGAATTAGAACATCGCGCTTTTTGGGCGCGTAAATTTTTAAATTTGAATTTAGATTTAGCCTCCGAACAAAGAAAACTACAACTTAATGAACTAGACGAATGGCGCGCGAACGCCTATGAAAATAATAAATTTTATAAGGAGCGAACTAAATTCTATCATGATAAAAAAATTAAACATCCAAAAACTTTTTCACCGGGAGATTTTGTCCTACTTTTTAATTCTAGACTTAGGCTTTTTCCGGGGAAATTAAAAACCCGATGGTCCGGTCCCTTCAGAGTAAAAGAAGTTTGGTCATACGGGACCGTGCTTATAGAGCACCCGGAAAAAGGATCTTTTAAGGTTAACGAACAACGTTTGAAATTATACCACCCCGGCGACCCAGCGACCGAAAATATCGAAACAATGCACTTAACGAATATTTAAGAAAACGTCACTTAGTCAAGCTACGTGACGGTAAACAAAGCGCTCTTGGGAGGCAACCCAATGTTAAACTCTTTATTTTTTTTCTCTTTCTTTTCTTGTTTGTTTTTCTAATTTAATTTTGCAGGTGCTTGACTGGCAACCCAGACTACCATCCAGGGAAGCCCTCTTTACACTTTAGTAATTTATCTTGATTTTTCTTTATTGTCATTTTTTTTAGTTTTATCTTTCATACTTAGTTTTAAACATTGGGGACGATGTTTAATTTTAAGTATGGGGGTGTAGCATAGCTTTCTTTGGAATTTTACTTGAAAACAAAAAAACCAAAAAAATTAAAAAAAATAAAATTAAATTTCTTGGAAAGGACGCTTTGGGCTTTAATTCCCATCATAGCCTCTAGTACCTTGCGAGCCCTTCACCGGGTTGACCTTGGGAAGTCCAAGAACTAAAAAAAAATCTATTAGGAAATGTTCTTTTTATTCATCAAAATGCCCACTTGCTAAATTGTAAGTTCTAAGTAGACTGTTTTTCATATGGACTAAAAATAATTTTGTGCTAGAATAGTTTTTGAAACTTTTGAGTAAAATTGTTGACTCATGTAGTGCTCTAGTCATATGCTTGTCTTTGAGTAGTGTTGGTGTAAAATTAAATTCTTGGCATAGATCTAAAATTATGTTTTATTAATTTGCGTAGTAATAATTTATTTTACTTGTAATTCGAATTTGGTCTTATCCAAAAGTAGTTTAGGTGAGTGTGTAGAAGATTGTTAGAAAGCTATTACTCGAATTGAACAAAAGGGTGTCCTTTCTCGATGTCTAGAACTTGCCCCAAGCTATTTTCGAAGCATGTGCACTTTAGTCAAAATTAACTTTACGGAAATGATTTAGGCCTTTCTTTGGATAGTTTGAGCCTTTGCACCCAACCTCGATTTACTACCATTATTCACACAAATTTGAGCCTTACACCTTTATTTGAACCACCCTCATCATTTCGGCACCAAAGCTAAAAAGCCCAAAACCCAATTGAACACTTGAAAATTTTGAGCTAAATTGAAAAAATATTTGGGTACGATTCTATGAAAAATAATGGGTATCAATTCAAAATATATATATATAATATGTTTTATATCAAAAGGCAGTAATCTCATAATGATATGCTGCCTAGGTATGCACATGCATACTTGGAATGATATCAATTATGAAGATTCATGATATAAATAAAAGAGAATGAGAGTGCTTCCCCTTAGAAAAATATGAGTATGGGGGTAAAGCTTCATTATTTTGTGGTAGTCATTATTTTCTTTTAGCTCAAAACTTTTTGTTTAAGTGGAATGCGCCTTCATGTTTATCATTGTTTACCTCACCCTTAAACCCAAGCCTTAAAATATACCCTATTTAAGTCCTAAAGATCCATAGAGTTGATTTAGTATGAAGTGCAGTGGAAAAGTTGCAAACGGGCAAGCCTATGGCCGTCGACATTGATGGATTTCTTTGGAGGCCACCCCGAGCGTTCAAGTCTAGTAATTTAAATCTCAGCAATCACGCTATTTTCTCACTTCACATAACTTTTTGATTGGCCGTCGACTCATTTTAAAAGTGATAATAAATAATTATAACGCATTTTAAATATTTCATAAATTAGTATTTATGCCAAGAACATCTTTTTACTAAAATATCAACGCATGCCAGCATAACACTTCGCATTTTACTCTCTAGTTTTCATAATTCTATCTTGCATTAATTTTTCTTACCCTTATGAAGAATGGTTTGCTCGGGACGAGCAACGAGCAAGTATGGGGGTGTTTGATGAGTAATTTATTTACTCATCTATTAGTATAGTTTTATTATAATTTTATTATGAAATTATGTTATTTTTATAAAGTATATCATATAAATCTTTCCTATGTTAATTTCATAAGCTAACTTATGATTATTTTATATTTTCAGGTTTTCTGGACATTTGGAGCAGAAAATGCATTTACACGCCCCAGGTCACGGGCGTGACCATGGGCATGTAACTTGCGCAGTGTTCCACACCAGTTTCTGCCATTCGTCAAGTACACGCCCCAGGTCACGGGCATGACCAAGGGCGTGACCCAATACCACGGCCGCGACCCGCCACAAGCATCTAGAGCCAGCTGCCACGTCAATTAAAATAACACGCCCCCCGATCACGGGCATGACATCAAGTCACGGGCGTGACATTTGAGGCGTGACATCCAGCACACAGGCGTGACTCTTCCCGCGCCAATTTCCCGCCGAAGCTTCCCGCCAGCAGTGAGTTTTAAAGATTACATGCCCCCGGTCACGGGCGTGACCTAGGGCGTGACACGTCCGTAATGACTGCATTGAAGCCAGACGGCGCCTTCTCCGCTCACAGCAATTCACGCCCCTTACACGCCCTTGGTCACGGGCGTGACCAAAGGCGTGTAACACCAAAATTCTGCCTATTTAAAGGGAGCTTTTCCAGATGTTTGGAGACGAAAACTTGGAGTTCTAGCTTATTTTCTTGCACTAGTTTTAAATCTTGTATGTCCTTTCTTCTTGCACTTTTATTTCCCAAGCTTGTAACTCAATTTTCTAGTTGTAATTTCTTTTGCTAATTAATAAAATAGTACTTTTTCTCTTATTTTACTCTCAACTTTCATTATGCACTTCTTTCATTTCATTGTTTCCTCCATCTCTATGAGTAGCTAAATTCTATTAGTACTCGACCGAGATGATCCAAGGGAAATATAATTCTTGATTTAAATTCTAGCTTCTCTTTCTCTTCCTTAGAATACTTTAGATTTATTCTTGAACTTTTATTGGATTGAGATTATATTGTCGATATATAATTCTCATCTATGTTTTCGCAATCTAATAACCAAGAGGTTTTGATTTCGAATCGATCATTTCAAGAATAAAGAGAGTTGAATGCACTCCTCAAGCGAGGATGACATAATTTTCCCGGATTGGAGTCAAATCCAATAGAGGGGTTCACTACGATAAGGCGAGTTTTAGATTTTGATTCTAGAACGAAAGTTCATTTGATCAACTAAACTCAGTTGAGCGTATCCTCGAGAGAGGTGTGTTCATAAATCGGGAACCTCCACGGTCAAGTATTTTCTTAAGAGATTTAGAAGTTGTTCTTTCTTATATTTTATTTTCCCAAGGTGATTCAAGGTTGAGTACTAACCTTTAACTCATCAATTTAAATAAGCTATTTCTCTTTCTCGCAACCAACCAACCACAAGTTTTATTCGATAAAATAATAGAGATTTTTCGAAGTAAGAGTACTCAACCGCCTCGAGTCTAATACGACTTTGGTTTTTATAACCTATACTACATTCGATCCGGTACACTTGCCGTTATCGTTTGGGGATATAGTTTTGCGCATCACCCTAACATCTTCTTTTATACATCTCTGATCTTCAACGGCTCTTAGCTGACCTCCTGTTAGGTATGGGAGTGATTGGTGGTCCCCACAATGCATTCCTGCAGCTTGCGCCAAAAGCAGAACCCGCCAGATCAAGTTTGAACTGTCTCAGCGGTTGGGCTGAGATGGTCTGCCGTCTCAGCGGTTTTCTTCTATCCCGTTCCAGCAGATCCGATGAGACAGACATCTGTCTCAGCGGTTTTCTTCTATCTGCAACTCAGCTGGCCCAGACACCTTCCCAGCTGATTTGTCAGTAAACAAACTGAGCAACCCCTGCACCTTGTTAAGTCCTAACCCTGCATGCTTATGAGATAGAAATAGGGTTCATCAAATACAACTTGTACTTAGTATTGAGTGTGAGGCCTCTTCAAATCAAGGGAACATTGAGGGTCAATTTCCCAACACCAGTTTCGAAACCATTCAATAGTGAATGTGTTTGATCCAAAATGACAGTTAGGTTGTTTATTGAAAACATAGCACGATAAACAATATGCAGCATCTTTCGCAGGAGAATACTCCAACCATGAGAACTTCTTAAACCATGATTGTTGAAATCTTCGATTATGTTCACCTGACGCTGAGGATGGATACTCTTGAAGTTTGTGTCGATAAGATCCCGCTTTAATATAAGCTCGGCGCATTTCATCTTGTTGATCTATGAGATATTACCAAATTTGAGGTCGTAATCTAGGATCACGCTCGAAAATGAGTGGAAGCTTCTCAACCAAAGAAGAATCAACATTTTCTAAAGGAGAATCAATAATTACGGGTGAAGATTGTTTTTTAGCTTCTGTTGACGACTTCTTATTGAAAAACGAGTTAATAGTTTTCAGCTCCTTTATATTAACCTAGATTGAAACGTCAATACAATGTAAATTAAAGGAGAATCCAACTTATTTTTCGTAATAAGACAACATAGAAGAGGATGACCAAAAACTTGAAATTATCACTACCATGTATAATATATTGGAACTTTGAAGAAGATAAACATCTCAAACAAAATTAAAACATCTAATTGAAAGTAGAAAAAATTCTAACCTCAAGAAAAAGCAGAACTTGAAGAAATAATTGAAACCTGGAGCTTGGAACTTGGAAGTCTTCAAAAATTTAATCCTTCAAGCAAAATTAAAACTCAAACAAGAAGTTGGTAACTTGGTACTTCATAGTCTTCAAAAAACATCCAAAACCTGGATGGAAAATGACCTATACAGGTACACAGATTCTCCAATAAAAAATAGCTTTGAGATTTTGTCATTTTGGAATGACATTAATGAAGGAAACACCTAAAGCATTTTACCAAATATGTTGTGGGCAAGTGGCAACTGGAGCTTGGAAAGACTGAAAAGCTAACATAAATCCAACGCCAATCAAAGAAAATTATTAAACATGTTGAGATTTCTGTGAAAGATTGAGAGGCAACAGAAATCCCAACGACAATTGAAAGTAGGAAAAGTAATAATAACATTAACCGGCAAAATAAAACATCCAATTAATTTAGGAATGTAATAACGCATCCTGTGATTCTGGACCTTGGATGTTTGATTTTGGAAGAAACCCTAACCTCAAGAATATTGGGATGACAAGTTGACAACATTGGTCACTAGAGAGTGGAGCCTAGAGGATGGGGGTAGCTGCGTATTTCCTTGAGTGGTTGAGTCCCTCAGTCTAGGCAGTCCCTGCGTACAATGAAGAGGCCGCCAGATGGCCAGAGCTAGAGCCTGCGAGAGGAAACTGGAAAAATGAATGTGGTGCAGTAGGGTTACGGGGGCCGGCTAAGCAAAAACGAACGCATGAATAGGGCAGACACTCTATAGGCAGGGGATAGTACACTCTACGGGGGCGGGCCCCAGCAGGCCCCCCTTAAATCTGCCCCTGATCGCCAGCCATAGCATTATCGCGCGACAGTATCCCCTAGGTTGTCCGCGGTAAGAAACCGAGAAATCCTTTAAAATGAACTAGTTTTGAATTAATTTCTCGTCGGCGGTAACATCTATCACGACGTTGTAGCTCCCAGGTTTCCACCCTTCACTTTGTGTAAATCGCGGTGTTACATATTGCAAAGGTTCATTGATGGTTTCGACCGAGGGAATGCAGTGAGGTCTGTGGGAGAGTTGAGCTTTGGACAGGGTTTTAATGGATTTCCTAGGTTACAGAAGAGCCACAATAATGGCGTCGGCAGCAATTGTAGTGGAATACAGTGGTGTAATATTGGCTCAAAAGAGAGAGAGAGAGAGCATTGAGCCACGTTACAGCTAAGGCATGAGTTACACAGAAGAAGTTCTGTAGGTAGTGCCAACCTAGAATCCAGAGAGTAGTGGTTCATGTTAGCAACTAAAGGGCGTAAGACATATTCACCTTTAACATGGACAAACATATCAGGTTGAGGATTGATCGAAGTAGGCTATACACATCGGGTGTTGACGTAGGCATTTAACGACTACACCGCAAGAACTGAAAGACTTTTGGAGGACCACACAAATGTTCGAAGAACCTGTTGGAGCAAATCATACTGATTTGGTTGTTGTCCTGACACCCGGAGTCCGGACTCGAGACCCTTCCTCACTGATGATGATTTTGTTTTTTGGGTTAGACTTCTTCTTTTGTTTTATAAATAAAAGATAACCTTTATATTAAGAGTTTAGAATTGGCGGATGTTTTCGAAGAGTCTCGCAAGTACTCCTACTTTGAGAAATTAACCGTTATCCTATTGAAGGATAGAAGTAACGGTCTTTTTCTTCTTTCGGAATATTGACAATTACGCCTCGGCTACAACGCCTAATTCTATTTATTGAAAAGTAGAAAATGAGAGTTTTGCACTAAATGAGTTTGGAAAGCTGTGTTTGAATTCTTAGTCCAAATTAATCATTTGATAAAGGCAAGTATACCTTATCGCAAGTAATACAGGATATTTTTTTTGAAAATATCGGGATCGTATATTTCCGCGGGTCGTGTTGATTATGCTACTTCGAGGAACGAATGATTATTTTATCGGAATAATATTTGTAGTTGGTTTAACTAGAGTTCTAAGTGATAAAATGCGAAAGACGATAATAAGCGATTAACTAGAGTTCTAAGCGATGAGAAAGATAGCGCGCGACGTCGAATTACCTTGAGACGAAAATAGATTTTTTCGTAGAATTAAAAGTGATGACTTTTCAAAATATTAAAATGACTTGGCCGCTGAGGTTCCATAATTATGAACGCTCCTCTCTCGAGGGTACGCCCACCTGAGATTATGAATATTCGACCGAACTCTCGTTCTACAATCGAATCTTCTTAATACTCGCTTTATGTTGTGAACCCCGATATTGGGTTTTTATTTCCAATTCGGGAGAATTACTTCGTCCTCTCTCGAGGGTAGAGCGCAGTTCTCTTTACCCGTGAGCGATCAATCCGTACGCACGAGCCTCTCGGCTAACTAGGTACGAAAACGGAAATGAAAACAACACATCGATTATGTGGCTCCACTCAACGTGATTCTCGGGTAAACCTAAAGCGTTAATTATTTTAGAAAGAGATGTTTTAATTTTATAGAAAAACTATTTTTGTGTCTCAATGCTCTTCGACGTCGTGTGCTAAAGGAAATTAGCCACTCATCGGAATGGAGACGGCATTATCGGTTGAAAAATACATGTTTAATAATTAAAGCGGATATAAGCGGATAAAAAGAAAATAAAAAGACTTATATAAAAACAGTAATAGTATCCGTCCCAACCACCTTAAACAAGCGCTAAAAAGTTCTTAGCCTCTTATTCAAGAAGGGGGTGGTATAGAAATTAAAAGACTTATAAAGGTGCAGAAATAATATCGGTCCCAACCGACTTAAATAAATGCTAAAGTAAATTAGCCTCTTATTCAAGATGGGGGTGGTATATCGCAGTTATATAAAGACTGAAACAAAACTAAGTTACAAAAAAGAAAAATATAATCTCATACACGCACACACTCTAAAAAAAACTGAAAAGAAAGCGTTTAAAATGAAAGCGATAAAATAAGGCGAAAAAGAAAACGATAAAACTATTTTATGAAAGCTTGTAAATCTAAGCTATGAAAACAGTAAACCTAGATTATGAAAGCAATAAACCTAGCTATAAAAGCAATAAAACTAAATTATGAAAGCAATAAAGCTAAACTCATACACGCACACACGCTAACATTAATAAAAAGAAGATGATCCAAACGAGAAAAACATCATTTTATTTCTGAAATCAGCATTACAACTAGACTAGGAAGACGAAAAAAAAAACTACAAACGAACTTAAACTGAATTGCATAAGAGAAGCTCACAATCACTCAAAAGAACTCACAATACCACAAGAACTACTCAAAATTTGGATGAAAAATACTTCAGCCGAGCCCCTCTACTTATAGGGAAAATTTGAGTTTTACACGCCCTAGGTCACGGGCGTGACTTGAATGTCACGGCCGTGACTTAGGGCGTGACATTTGCTCGGTTGTATTCGCCGCCTTCTGGAAGGTCTGGCCGTCAAACATGGCTGCACACGGGCGTGACTTGGTATGTCACGGGCGTGACTTTGTGAGTCACGGGCGTAACTATGGGTGGCTGATGTCGGCAGCATGGGCACGACTTCGAGACGTGACGCACTGCCGGCTCACGGGCGTGACTCTGCTGGAACACGGGCGTGACTTGTAGAGTCACGGGCGTGACTTGGTCAACTGGAGTGAGCTGGAAAGGAATTCGTCGGGCGCAGAGCTTTAAATTTACACGCCCTTGGTCACGGGCGTGACCGAGGGCGTGACTTGAGCGATTTGTCGGGATTTGATCTGAATTGAGCCGTCCCGTTGATATTTGATCTTTAAAATTACACGCCCTTGGTCACGGGCGTGACTGAGGGCGTGACCTGGGAAAATTTTGCAAAAAATGCAAAAACAAAAATAAAACTAAGTTAGAAACCAGAAATAATAAAGAAGCAATTTATTCATTAATTTACATAGAAAATTCACAATATTAATTAAAACTATACTAATAATTATACTAAAAATACATATATTTTATTACTTATCAAATACCCCCATACTTAAGCTTTTGCTATTCCAGAGCAAAAGTAAGAGAGATCTATACGGGATTAACATAAGTTCTAATTTTTGGCTATCGTTTTATTTTAATCATAAGAGACTGGAAAATAAAAATTCGGAGTAATAAGAGTTAAGTCCTAAATTATGCAAATGATTTAAGTAGAAAGAAATGTCCTAGCCAAAAGACTTCTTAATTAACCAAATAGCAAACAAAATTGCAATCATTAGTAAACGAGATTAGATCGGAATTATAATAACCTTTGTTTAAAGAAACATGAAGGAAAAATATAAGTTACTAATTATGCTCTCAAATGATTTTTTGAATTAAAACTAGAAACAATAATGTGGTTAAGGGAAAAGCGGGTAAAAAGTCATGACAAATTGAAGAGTACTTGAATTAGGGGTGAAGAATTTTATTTTTTCACCCCTCTTAAATAGTTTCCTTTGACTCCCATCGTTGGTGTACGAGGGAAAATTGATCTTTTTAATTAACCCAATGCCTATGTTTACAAAATTTTCAATTCCCATTGACATAGGATCTCTTTTAACAAATATTGGCTGCCTATGTTTACGGAATTTTTGTATTCCCATTGACATAAGATCTTTTTGTTTTCTTCTTTTGTTTTTGCCATGCTAAATTGGTGTATACAAGGGGTTTTCAAGAGAAATTCTAGAATAATAATAAAAAAAATTGAGAGCAACCTTAGTAAGTTCAATATTCCTAGATTCCTGAAGACATAAAGTAGGGATAATTGCAGTCTAAAGTTATTTTACCAATATAATACACATGTCTCTATTTTAGCTAGTAGAAGTAGTGCTTGATAACAAAGCCTCTATTTAAATTAAAAACACAAGATATTCTTTAAAACTTAACCCCGAACGTTTAAATCTATCGATCTTAGATAAACAAACAAATAGTAAAACTAGCGATTATGAAAATCCACAAACATATACTCTCGAAACTAAATGCTTTAAGAATAAAAGTAAAGTAGGGTATATTATTTTGGAACTTTTTTGGGGTTTTGGGGTTTTGCTAATTTTTTTTTTTTTTGGAATTTTTTTTGTATTATGACAAAGTAAAAAAATACATATATTTTTTTGTAATAAATTTTTTTTGTTTTTTTGTTTTTGTTTTTTGTATTATGACTGTGTAATTTTTTTGATTTTTTGTAAAAAGAAGCCCCCTTTTTTTTAAATGAAAACGGTAAATACACCCTCATACTTAAAACCCAACATTGTCCCCAATTTTGTAATGTAAGTATGAAGAAGAAAAAATAACATTGCAATATATACAAAAGAAAAGAGGAAGCAAAGAGGCTTCTCTGAATTAAAGCTGGCGGGGTCGTAAGAAACCCTGCAAAAAGAGATAAAAAGCATAATAAAAATATTAGATAAATATGGGGTGCCTCCCACGAGCGTTTTGTTTACCGTCGCGTAGCTTGACGCATTTGGCGTGGTGAGATTATAAATTGGGGAGGGTTAAAGATTCTGTATGTCCGTCCACCGGATCGCCCGCAAGATATAGTTTTAAACGGTGGCAGTTGACTTTAAAATTGCCTTTTTCGGGGTGAGAGATAAGAACGGTCCCATACGGCCAAACCTCTTTGACTTCAAAGGTGCCAGACTAGCGGGATTTGAGCTTACCCAGAAAAAGACGAAGACGTGAATTATAAAGAAGGACGAGATCGCCCGGCGCGAAAGTTTTTGGAAATTTAATTTTTCGATCGTGGTAGAACTTAGAACGCTCCTTATAAAATTTATCACTCTCATAAGCGTTCGCACGCCATTCATCGAGTTCATTTAGTTGGAATTTCCTATTCTCGGAGGCTAAGTTCGAATCGAGATTTAAAAATTTCAAGGCCCAAAAAGCGCGGTGTTCTAACTCTACCGGTAAATGGCACGCTTTGCCGTAGACTAATCAATAGGGCATACAACCGATAGCGGTCTTGTATGTCGTACGATACGCCCACAACGCGTCGTCGAGTTTTGAGGACCAATCCCTCCTATTTAAAGAGACGGTTTTTTCCAGAATGCATTTTATCTCGCGATTTACTACCTCTACTTGGCCGCTCGTTTGGGGGTGATAGGCGGTGGCGAGCTTATGCGTGACGTCGTACTTAGATAAAATTTTTGAAAACTGGGCGTTGCAGAAGTGCGTGCCCCTATCACTAACTATTGCACGGGGCGTGCCGAAGCGAGAAAATAATTTTTTTAGAAAATGGACGACGACTCGCGCATCATTGGTGGGCAGAGCTTGCGCTTCCGCCCACCTAGATACGTAGTCGACCGCCACTAAAATATAGCGATTATTAAAAGAAGGAGGTAGGGGGCCTACAAATTCTATGCCCCACAAATCGAAGATTTCGCATTCTAAATTAAAGTTTTGGGGCATCTCGTCACGACGAGAGATGTTACCCGACTGCTGGCAGCTATCGCATATACTCACAAAAGTGTGAGCATCCTTAAAGAGAGTGGGCCAATAAAAGCCTGACTCTAACGCTTTCCGCGCGGTCCGGTTGGCTTGATAATGCCCTCCAGTCGGCCCCTCATGGCAGTGTCACAATATTTGCGCACCCTCCTTGCTTGAAACACATCTTCGTATGACTTGGTCTGCGCAGACGCGAAAGAGAAAGGGGTCCTCCCAAAAGTAGTTTTTCAAGTCAGAGAAGAATTTCTTCTTCTGCTGAGTCGAAAAATCTTTTGGAAGGACCCGTGCGACTAAATAGTTCGCGTAATCTGCGAACCAAGGGGTAGAAGAAGTTTTTGTATTATTTATGATTAAAAGGCGCTCCTCGGGAAATCGATCGTCTATTTCTGGTTTGACGAGCGCTTTTGCAACGGGGTGTTCTAAACGTGAGAGGTGGTCGGCTGCTAAATTTTCAGCCCCCTTCTTATCCCGGATCTCTAAGTCAAATTCCTGTAAAAGGAGGATCCATCGAAGTAAGCGAGGCTTGGCATCAACTTTGGCCAAAAGATATTTTAGGGCGGAGTGATCAGTGAAAACGATCACGTGTGAAAGTGTTACGTAAGGCCTGAATTTATTAAAGCAAAGATGACGGCAAGAAGTTCCTTTTTCGTCGTTGTATAGTTAGCATGTGCGGCATTGAGTGTGCGAGAAGCGTAATATATTGGATGAAAATATTTACTTACGCGTTGGCCTAAGACAGCTCCTACCGCGATATCGCTCGCGTCGTACAAAATCTCGAACGGAAGGGACCAATCTGGCGCCACCAAAATTGGAGAATTGATAAGTTGCTTTTTTATAAAATCAAATGCCTCTACGCAGGCCGTGTCAAAAATGAATGGGGAATCCTTTTCCAGGAGGTGAGTTAGCGGTTTGGTTATTTTTGAAAAATCTTGAATAAACCGCTGATAAAAACCTGTGTGGCCAAGAAAACTTCTAATTGATTTGACGTTCGAAGGAACAGGAAGTTGTTCAATTATAGCGACTTTGGCCCTATCGACCTCCATCCCCTTGGAAGAAATTTTATGGCCGAGGACTAAACCCTCTCGGACCATGAAGTTGCATTTCTCCCAGTTCAAGACTAAGTTCGTCTCCTCGCACCGTTGGAGGACTCTATCTAAATTTTTTAGACAATTTTTAAAAGAGTCTCCAAAGACGGAGAAGTCATCCATGAAGACTTTCATTATGTCTTCTACTAGCTCGCCAAATATTGCCAGCATACATCTTTGGAATGTAGTTGGCGCGTTACAGAGGCAAAACGGCATCCTTCGATATGCGAAGGTGCCGAAAGGGCAAGTAAAAGTCGTTTTTTCTTGGTCCTCGGGTGAAATAGGGATTTGGAAAAATCCCGAGAGACCATCAAGGAAGCAATAAAAAGGATGACCGGAGAGACGTTCTAAGATTTGATCAATAAACGGTAACGGAAAGTGGTCTTTTCTGGTGGCATCATTTAGTTTTCTGTAGTCGATGCACACCCTCCAACCTGTAACAGTACGAGTTGGGATTAATTCATTATTCGTGTTTGCCACGACCGTTATACCGCCCTTTTTTGGGACGACTTGTACGGGGCTTACCCACGTACTGTCGGAAATAGGATAGATAATCCCCGCGTCGAGGAGTTTAATAATTTCAGTCTTAACGACTTCCCGCATGTTCGGGTTAAGTCGTCGTTGAGGCTGAATTGTTTTGCGGGGGTTTTCTTCGAGAAAAATTTTGTGGGAGCAGAATGAGGGGGTAATTCCCCTGATATCGAAAATTTGCCATGCAATTGCACGGCGATGTTTAGATAAAACTTCAACCAATTCGGATGTTTCCGAATCGGTTAAAGTAGACGATATTATAACCGGAAGTTTTAAGTTCGCAGCTAGAAAAACATATTTTAAATGGTCGGGGAGTTGCTTAAGCTCTAAGACCGGAGGTTCTTCATAGGAAGTGGAGATTTTTAAATCTTTCGAATCAAAAGACTCGAAAGGCGAATTTGGCGGTAATTCGTCTAAAGGAGGTTGATTCGCCATATCTGAATCGTCTATCATTAAAGATAACAATTCCGAAAGAGAAGAACACTCGTCCATAAACGCGGATTCCAAATTGAAACATGAATCATCATTCGATAGTGAGTTCCGCATGGAGGGGTTGATATGTAAAGTAATTTCGTCGTCTCCAACTCGAAGGACGAGGCGACCGTTACTGACATCGATTAACGCACGGGAGGTTGCGAGGAAGGGGTAACCGAGGATGATGGGTACCTCGACGTCCTCCTCTATGTCCAGGATGACAAAGTCTACCGGGAAGATAAACTTGTCGACCTTGACCAGAACATCCTCCGCTACCCCTATTGGGTACTTTACCGAGCAATCCGCGAGTTGGATGCTCATTTTTGTTGGACTTGGGATGCCTAAATTGAGTTTTTGAAAAGAGAAAAAGGCATCAAATTAATGCTGGCGCCTAAGTCCGCAAGAGCGTACTTTATTAACATATTGCCAAAGAGACACGGGATGGAGAACCGTCGCGGGTCGTTCAGTTTTGGCGGCAATTTGTTAAGGAGAACAGCCGAACATTCCGCGTTAAGGGAAACACGCGAAACATCCTCGAGTCGCTTTTTATTAGAAAGCAACTCCTTAAGATATTTCGCATATTTCGGCATTTGGGAGAGTGCCTCGCAGAAGGGGACGTTTATTTGAATTTGTTTTAAAATACGCAAAAAAAATTTATAATTTTCGTCCTCCTTCTCTTTATTAATTTTAAACGGGTATGGAATTCGAGGATTCGAAACATTCGGCGCAACCGGAGAATCCGGAGCAATTAGAATCGAAGAAGAGGGTGGAGGGGTCGGAGGCGAAATGCATACCTTAGGCTCAACCCGCAATGGGGAGACGACCTCCTTGCCGCTTTGAAGGGTTATAGCGTTGGCATTTTCCCTGGGGTTCGGCTCCGTATTCCCTGGTAGAGCTCCGTATGGCCGCTCGGAGACCATCTTTGCAAGTTGTCCAACCTGGTTTTCCAAGTTTTTAATCGATCCGGTAAGATTTCGGATATTTGAATCGTTGGACGCGATGTATTTAGACAAAACATCTTCGAGCGGCGAAGGTTTTGGAGGAGGAGGCTGGAATCCCTGCGGAAATCCTTGCGGAAATCCTTGGGGATTCATATTTGGGGGCCTCTGAGCATTGTTAGGATTGCTCCAGGAGAAATTAGGGTGGGTCCTCCAACCCGGATTATAATTATTACCATACGGGTTGTTATTAGGTTTGAAGGGGGGCCTAACCGGATTACCGAGGTAATCCACCGATTCTTCGATTACGTTATTATTATTATTATTATTCCAAGCGGGAGTGGAGGAGGAAACAGTCATCTCCGCCACCTGCTTACTTAGTCGCTCTACCTGTGAGGCTAAGAAAGTAGTGGCGTCCACTTCAAAAAGACCAGCCGGTTTATTAGGACGTGACCTTGGCACGTTCCATTGGTACGCGTTCATGGCCATTTCGTCGATCAGAGCTTGAGCGGTCTCCGGGGTTTTGTTGTTTAACGTTCCCCCGGAGGCCGCATCAATCATCTGTCGCGTAGAAAAATTTAAACCATTATAAAACGTCTGGACCTGTAGCCAAGTTGGTAGCGCATGATGAGGACACCTACACAAATATTCTTTAAAACGCTCCCAAGTCTCATAAAGAGACTCGGAATCGAATTGCACAAAGGATGTGATATCCGTGCGTAGTTTTGCGGTTTTTGACGGAGGAAAATACTTAGTTAAGAAAAATTCCGTCAATTGGGCCCACGTGGTTATGGACCCTCTCGGAAGAGAAGTCAACCACAATTTGGCTTTTAACCGTAGCGAAAATGGAAATAAGCGTAAACGAATGGCGTCATCAGTGACGCCATTAATTTTAAAGGTGTCGCTTATTTCTAAAAAGTTTGAAAGGTGCTGATTTGGGTCCTCATCTGGCAAACCGTCGAACTGAATCGACTGTTGTGCCATTTGAATTATGCTGGATTTTATTTCGAAATTATTATTATTAACTGTTGGGCGAGTAATACTTGATCTTGTATCGTCCAAATTCGGCCGGGCATAATATGCCATGGTCCGGGCCGAGGCCGCATTTGGAATTGGATCGCCCATATTTGCAGTATCTCCGATTGACTCTTCGGGGGTTTCGAGTAAGTTTTGATCACGAGATCGGATACGCTCACGAAGAGTGCGCTCGATTTCGGGGTCAAAAGGAATAGTCGAATCGTTCGACGAGCTTCCTCGGGTCATATACTAAAGACATTTTTTTTTGGGAATTTTTTTGTTTTCTTATTATTATTAGTTTTTTATTAAATATAAGTTTTTATATATATTTTTTATATTACTTTTTTGTATTTTTTTGTTTTTTAGTAAAAATATATAGATAAGGAATAAAATTAATAGCAGTTCCTACTTTCAAATAACAACACAAAGGTCCCCGGCAACGGCGCCAAAAACTTGATGATGATTTTGTTTTTTGGGTTGGACTTCTTCTTTTATTTTATAAATAAAAGATAACCTTTATATTAAGAGTTTAGAATTGGCGGATGTTTTCGAAGAGTCTCGCAAGTACTCCTACTTTGAGAAATTAACCGTTATCCTATTGAAGGATAGAAGTAACGGTCTTTTTCTTCTTTCGAAATATTGACAATTACGCCTCGGCTACAACGCCGAATTCTATTTATTGAAAAGTAGAAAAGGAGAGTTTTGCACTAAATGAGTTTGGAAAGCTGTGTTTGAATTCTTAGTCCAAATTAATCATTTGATAAAGGCAAGTATACCTTATCGCAAGTAATACAGGATATTTTTTTTGAAAATATCGGGATCGTATATTTCCGCGGGTCGTGTTGATTATGCTACTTCAAGGAACGAACTATTATTTTATCAGAATAATATTTTTAGTTGGTTTAACTAGAGTTCTAAGTGATAAAATGCGAAAGACGATAATAAGCAATTAACTAGAGTTCTAAGCGATGAGAAAGATAGCGCTCGACGTCGAATTACCTTGAGACGAAAATAGATTTTTTTCGTAGAATTAAAAGTGATGGCTTTTCAAAATATTAAAATGACTTGGCCGTGGAGGTTCCATAATTATGAACGCTCCTCTCTCGAAGGTACGCCCACCTGAGATTATGAATATTCGACCGAACTCTCGTTCTACAATCGAATCTTCTTAATACTCGCTTTATGTTGTGAACCCCGCTATTGGGTTTTTATTCCCAATTCGGGAGAATTACTTCGTCCTCTCTCGAGGGTAGAGCGCAGTTCTCTTTACCCGTGAGCGATCAATCCGTATGCACGAGCCTCTCGGCTAACTAGGTACGAAAATGGAAATGAAAACCACACATCGATTATGTGGCTCCACTCAACATGATTCTCGGGTAAACCTTAAGCATTAATTATTTTAGAAAGAGATGTTTTAATTTTATAGAAAAACTATTTTTGTGTCCCAATGCTCTTCGACGTCGTGTGCTAAAGGAAATTAGCCACTCATCGGAATGGAGACGGCATTATCGGTTGAAAAATACATGTTTAATAATTAAAGCGGATATAAGCGGATAAAAAGGAAATAAAAAGACTTATATAAAAACAGTAATAGTATCCGTCCCAACCACCTTAAACAAGCGCTAAAAAGTTCTTAGCCTCTTATTCAAGAAGGGGGTGGTATAGAAATGAAAAGACTTATAAAAGGTGCAGAAATAATATCCGTCCCAACCGACTTAAATAAATGCTAAAGTAAATTAGCCTCTTATTCAAGATGGGGGTGGTATATCGCAGTTATATAAAGATTGAAATAAAACTAAGTTACAAAAAAAAATATAATCTCATACACGCACACACTCTAAAAAAAACTGAAAAGAAAGCGTTTAAAATGAAAGCGATAAAATAAGGCGAAAAAGAAAACGATAAAACTATTTTATGAAAGCTTGTAAATCTAAGCTATGAAAACAGTAAACCTAAATTATGAAAGCAATAAACCTAACTATAAAAGCAATAAAACTAAATTATGAAAGCAATAAAGCTAAACTCATACACGCACACACGCTAACATTAATAAAAAGAAGATGATCCAAACGAGAAAAACATCATTTTATTTCTGAAATCAGCATTACAACTAGACTAGGAAGACGGAAAAAAAAAACTACAAACGAACTTAAATTGAATTGCATAAGAGAAGCTCACAATCACTCAAAAGAACTCACAATACCACAAGAACTACTCAAAATTCGGATGAAAAATACTTCAGCCGAGCCCCTCTCTTTATAGGGAAAATTTGAGTTTTACACGCCCTAGGTCACGGGCGTGACTTGAATGTCACGGCCGTGACTTAGGGCGTGACATTTGCTCGGCTGTATTCGCCGCCTTCTGGAAGGTCTGGCCGTCAAACATGGCTGCACACGGGCTGACTTGGTATGTCACGGGCGTGACTTTGTGAGTCACGGGCGTGACTATGGGTGGCTGATGTCGGCAGCATGGGCGCGGCTTCGAGACGTGACGCGCTAGCGGCTCACAGGCGTGACTCTGCTGGAACACGGGCGTGACTTGTAGAGTCACGGGCGTGACTTGGTCAACTGGAGTGAGCTGGAAAGGAATTCGTCGGGCGCAGATCTTTAAATTTACACGCCCTTGGTCACGGGCGTGACCGAGGGCGTGACTTGAGCGATTTGTCGGGATTTGATCTGAATTGAGCCGTCCCGTTGATATTTGATCTTTAAAATTACACGCCCTTGGTCACGGGCGTGACCGAGGGCGTGACCTGGGAAAATTTTGCAAAAAATGCAAAAACAAAAATAAAACTAAGTTAGAAACCAGAAATAATAAAGAAGCAATTTATTCATTAATTTACATAGAAAATTCATAATATTAATTAAAACTATACTAATAATTATACTAAAAATACATATATTTTATTACTTATCACTCGCCTGAAACAGAAGCTGCAATTTTGCGGAGCTGCCCAACCTCGTTGCACGTCGTTAAGGTTGGAACCTCCATCTCCTGAGCCCTCAGCGCTGGAGCTCCTCACAACAGTTGACCGTCGCCTAGGTTAGGGCTTATTTTTGGCTTTTTATCTTTTACAACCATTCAGTGTCGAAAGAGAATGAAAGGGAGGTTTAGTTCTAATTTATCTTATTAAAAGATCTTGATTAAGTTTTGCTTTAAAGTAAGTGATATATATAAATATATGATGTTTGCTGATTGAGTAATAAACACAAACAGTTATGGTGCATATAAAAAAAACACAGCATAGCAAATAAGGAAATAAAACAAAAACAAAACATATCCAAATGACACAAGAAAATATAGTAGTTCCCCTCAACTGGGTACATCTACTCTTCTACCCACTGGTAGGAATCCACTAGGAGGTTGTTGATAAGGTGCCCTCACACTAAGGGGTTTTTGATAAGGTGTCCACACACCAGGTGAGCTGTTGATAAGGTGCTCTAACCAAACTGCAGGTTTTTGCTAAGGTTCCCTGTCACCAAGAGTTAACTTTTGAAGGGAGTTATAACCCTGTACAGGATGGGGTAAGGAAGTAAAATGAAAACATAAATTATATTGTTCTTCTCTGTATAAGAAGACTCTTGGAGATCCAAATGTGGTGTTGAATAGATCTGTTGTTGAAGAGCTCCCCCTCTCTGATATGGTTTGATGACAGATCTGGAGGCCTCTTCTTTTAACCATTACTTCCTTCTTTTACAGTGATGATCCTGAGCAAGTAGTTGTGATTTGTGTCTCAGGATGTTTGTAATTTGCAGGAAGATGTTAGCAATGAAGAACAATTGATTTTCTCTTTATTTATGTCATGTGTTCTCTATTTTGCTTTCTCTGTAACTGCCTTTTTTTTATAATATGAGAACCTTTTCTCTTAATTTGAATTCTTCTCTTGGGAAGAAGGAAAGAACTGGGGTCTCCATCAATGCTTTGACTCCTCGAGAAGATAACCTGCCATTTCTTTTTATTAAAGCTAGTCTGCAACGGCTAATAGTATTGATTGATCTGCAACGGCTAAGAGGAATAGTCAAAAGACAGTGAAAAAGATATTAAAATAATTTAGAGAGAAATTCGTCGATCCCAGCTTGACATTTGTCGGGCTGAGCTCGTCGTCTGATGTACTGAGTGATTGTCCCTATCTTGGAATTTGTAGACCGCTGAGATGGCTGGATTGAGTTTGTTGAGCGTCGTTCAGAGAATGCCTGGCCGCTGAGATTATTCTGACTGAATTCATCGAGCGCAGTTCGCCATTTGTCGAACGCTGTTCTGATGGAAATTTGTCGAGCGCTGGCTGGCTGGAATTTTTCGAGCGCTGTCTGTCTTGAATTTGTCGAGCGCCGTTAGACATTCGTCGAACGCAGAGAGCTTATATTATTTTCTTATGTATATTCTCCGATTCGATCGCATCATATTTAATTTATGTTTCCTTAGTTTTCTTAGATGGATTCTTAACAAAAGGGATGGATCCTAACTCAAATCAAAAGCTAAGGTTCCAACCATCTCCCCCTATTTGAGTTGGGATCCTAAATCAAATTAAAACTAGTGGCCTGGTGGTCTCCCCCTATTTGGTTTAGGATGCCGACAGTTTTAATTTTTATTTTCTCCTTTTCTCTCTCACTTGGTTTCTCTGAATTTCTCATTTTCTCTCTCACTTGGGCTTTTTGTTCTTAAATTATTTGAGCAACTCTGCTTTCCTAGACTTTGATTTCTAAGGATTAAAATTTTCAATTGCAGCAACCTTTAATGGATTTTTAAGGAATCTTTGTCTGATACCTTCCTTCTTAAGAATCCCCTTATCATAAGAGACTCACACTCAGTGCTTCTGATTATTTCTAATCAATGCAACTACAGTAGAATGCTCAACATAATTTGGAGAAGGTCTATAAGAATATTGAAGTTATCTGACATTAATATTCAAATGAGTTTTATGCTTGCTTATTAGGAATGGAGTTTAATGGTGAAAAACTTTTTAATACCATTTGAAAGTTCTTTTAGAAATATATGCCTTAAAAACTTTAAAATCTGATTTTTGACACTAATTGAAAGTTTTCTTTTGTAGTCGTTAAAATATATGTTTGAAATTATTTTAAAGTTATTTTGACAATTTTTAAGCAATTCATCCTTAATTGATTTATTTTGTGCTTTTGATTTTTCTTCAGTTTTATTATTCTCAGAAGTTAAATACTTTATGCTTGTTAACTTCTTTTTAATTTCTTTGTCTATTGTTATTGAATCTGTGAGTGTTAGTTTAAAAATAGTTTTAGAGGTAGAGTTATGATTTGATTTTACCTCATTTACCTTTCCTAACTCTGCTTCTGCATTTGGATTTTGGTATGATCCATTTATGGCCATCATACAGAAAGCTCTAGCTCTGTGCTCCTTTTCTTTTTCTTCTCCACTCAGATTTATCGATGGTTCTGCATCATAAATACATTTAGTTAGAGTAATGGAAGAGGAGGGTTCATTTACCATCCTAGAGAGGGAGTTCCAGATTCCACTTGCAGAAGTATAGTCTTTAATTCTTTGAAGAATGTCTTTTGACACAGATTGAGTCAAGATCTGCATAGCTTTGGCATCTGCATATGTTGAGTAGTATGAAGATGGGGAAGGTCCTTTATGTTTATCAGCCTGCCCATCATCAGTACCAGCTTTGAATTTATCTGGCTTCATTTCGCAAACACGGGCAGTGACATCAGTTTCTCTGTTGGTAGTCTTCTTTGAAGAAGATATATCAGCACCAACATAAACAGGCCCTTTTCATTGCTCTCGAAGGGGACATGAGACTCGTGGAACTAGGTAATGCATGTGTAGCTGCCTTTGATGATATGAGGGGAGGTCCTGTCAAAATAGATTTGTAAATTTCTTCATCTATAGCATTCATATATAATTTAATTCTAACTTGCCATAATGAGATATTATCTAAATTAAATATGGGTGGATCTGAGAACAGAAAGGTTTCTTGTGCCATTTTGAAAACCCTAAGAACTAAAAGTGATCTTTGTGATTTCAGGTGTTAGCCTGTGAAAAAGAAAAAAAATCAACTCCTCTGATACCAATTGAAAGGGAGGTTTAGTTCTAATTTATCTTATTAAAAGATCTTGATTAAGTTTTGCTTTAAAGTAAGTGATATATATAAATATATGATGTTTGCCGATTGAGTAATAAACACAAACAGTTATGGTGCATATAAAAAAAACACAGCACAACAAATAAGGAAATAAAACAAAAACAAAACATATCCAGATGACACAAGAAAATATAGTAGTTCCCCTCAACTTGGTACATCTACTCTTCTACCCACTGGTAGGAATCCACTAGGAGGTTGTTGATAAGGTGCCCTCACACCAAGGGGTTTTTGATAAGGTGTCCACACACCAAGTGAGCTGTTGATAAGGTGCTCTAACCAAACTGCAGGTTTTTGCTAAGGTGCCCTGTCACCAAGAGTTAACTTTTGAAGGGAGTTATAACCCTTTACAGGATGGGGTAAGGAAGTAAAATGAAAACAGAAATTATATTGTTCTTCTCTGTATAAGAAGACTCTTGGAGATCCAAATGTGGTGTTGAATAGATCTGGAGCTCCCCCTGTATGATATGGTTTGATGACAGTTCTGGAGGCCTCTTCTTTTAACCTCTTCTTCCTTCTTTTGCAGTGATGATCCTGAGCAAGTAGTTATGATTTGTGTCTCAGGATGTTTGTAATCTGCAGGAAGATATTAGCAATGAAGAACAATTGATTTTCTCTTTATTTCTGTCGTGTGTTCTCTATTTTGCTTTCTCTGTAACTGTCTTTTTTTTTATAATCTGAGAACCTTTTCTCTTAATTTGAATTCTTCTCTTGGGAAGAAGGAAAGAGTTGGGGTCTCCATCAATGCTTTGACTCCTCGAGAAGATAACCTGCCGTTTTTTTTTATTAAAGCTAGTCAGCAATGGCTAATAGTATTGATTGATCTGCAACGGCTAAAAGGAATAGTCAAAAGACAGTGAAAAAGATATTAAAATAATTCAGAGAGAAATTCGTCGATCCCAGCTTGACATTTGTCGGGCTGAGCACGTCGTCTGATGTACTGAGCGATTGTCCCTATCTTGGAATTCGTAGACCGCTGAGATGGCTGGATTGAGTTTGTCGAGCGTCGTTCAGAGAATGCCTGGCCGCTGAGATTATTCTGACTGAATTCGTCGAGCGTAGTTCGCCATTTGTCGAACGCTGTTCTGATGGAAATTTGTCGAGCGCTAGCTGGCTGGAATTTGTCGAGCGCTGTCTGTCTTGAATTTGTCTAGCGCCGTTAGACATTCGTCGAACGCAGAGAGCTTATATTATTTTCTTATGTATATTCTCCGATTCGATCGCATCATATTTAATTTATGTTTCCTTAGTTTTCTTAGATGGATTATTAACAAAAGGGATGGATCCTAACTCAAATCAAAAGCTAAGGTTCCAACAGAGAATATATTAGGGTGCGTTCGTTTGGCAAGAATTGACACAACAGAATTGGAATTGGATTTCCATATTCCAATTTCGTTGTTCGTTTGGAAAGAAATGTCGCTGACATTAGTTTTCAGCCAAAACCTGTAGGTCTTAAGATTTTGGAAAATCACCTATTCCCAAAACCTAGGGTTTTGTCGCTCGCTCGACACAGATCGCGGAGCTCTCCTTCTCCGACAAAATGACAGCGATGAGAAGGTGTGAGCCTTCCTCCTCCGGCGATGAGAAGGCGTGAGCCTTCCTCCTCCGGCGACGAAAAGGCGTGAGCCTTCCTCCTTTGGCGACGAGAAGGCGTGTTGCAATATTAATTATGCGTAACCATTAATATATGTTTGAAATTTTAAACTTGTATGTTTGAGCGGTAGTAGAAAGCGAGAACAGTTCTATAACCGCAACTAACCGCCTTTGTTGCTGTTAAAAGCCCGGGCCATAGTTGAGGCAGGGCATGTGATCTTTTGTGATTGAATGTGAAGCAGTGAATACTAATTTCCCTCTTCCTTACCTCGTAGCTTTGAGACAACAGTGCATCGTCGTCTTTTTCTATCTTCCCTCTTACTTACCTGTGCAGGAAAATGATTAGCGTGGTATCAAGTGGTATCAGAGCTCTTTCCGGGCCAGTGGAGATTTCGTAATGGGGGACCACAACACCAGAAATGCAGACATCCGGCGAGAGGTGGATGCACTGAAGGAGAAAATACAACACCTCGGAGACGAGAAATGGAAGAGTGCCCTGTAATAGATGGAGCAACGTCAGGCAAAGGAAATAGCAGAATTGAAGGAGATGCTTACCAACTTCTCAGCAAATCGAGCATGCAGTAGTTTCACTCCGAAAAAGTCTGACGCAAGTAGAGGAATGCCATTTCAGGATGTCTACACCATGCCAACCAGAGAAGACCTGATTTCCCTAGTTTTGCTGGAGACGCAGTGCGGGATTAGATTTTTCGTTGCAAATAGTTTTTTGAAATTGATGGCACTCCGGAGTCCATGAAGGTGAAGGTGGCTGTCGTGAACCTGGAAGAGAAGGCCTTGCATGGTATCAAATATTTTCAAAATCTAGAGTTTCAAAGTTGGACCTGGGCTGGGAGGAGTTCTCCATGGCCATTCATGAGAGATTTTCCCCAACTCTTTTTGATGATCCCATGAGTGAGATCAAGGAACTGAAACAAACATCCATGGTTTAACAATATTTGGATGAGTTTGAGGCCTTGCATAATAAATTAATCATCCCATAAGAATATGCTATTAGTTTGTTCCTCATAGGGCTGCGCAGGGACATATCATTGACGGTTAGAATGTTCATGCCCTCTACCCTTCAGAAGGCGTATGCTCTGGCTAAAATACAGGAACAAAAGAGTATCCTGTGAGGGGGGCCAACATGCCTCTCGTCATCAGGGTATTCCTTTTAAAGCTACGGTGGAAGGCAATAGGCAACCCTTCAAGGCTCCTACCACCAGTTCCAGCGGATCATTACCTTCCAAAACAACCAAAAGTCTCTCACCCAAAGAGATGGATGAGAAGCGCAGCAAGGGTCTATGTTTCTGGTGTGACCAAAAATACTTCAGGGGGCACAAGTGTGGGAATTCCACCCAACTATATATCTTGGAGGTTGACATACTTGAAGAAGAAGGAAAAGAAGGAGAAGAAGAAGGTGGAGAGCAGAATGAGACACAGGAACCTCTCATTACACCACAAGTGCCCATGCATGCCCTTATATGCATCAAACATTTCCACACAATGCGGGTAACATGCTCTTATAAGGGACAACAAAATTTCATCCATATCGACACAGGGAGCACCCATAATTTTATTGATGAGACAACTGCATCTCAATTGCAATGCCCTACAACATCCATTCATGCTATCAAGGTAGCAGTTGTTGATGGTAATCGGCTAGCAAGTACCAAGATATGTGCCAATTTCACATGGGCAATGCAGGGAATTGAGTTTGAAGCTGACATGCTAATACTTCCTTTAGGAGGTTGTGATGTAGTCCTTGGAGTGCAGTGGTTGATTACCTTAGGCGTAATTAAATGAGATTTCCTCAATCTACACATGGAGTTCTAATGGGGTAACAAAACAATATCATTACAAGGAAGCAAGAATGTGGGCAGTGCCATTATCAATAAAAGGAAAATGTCTAAATTGATGTAGAAGCCAGCACAATGTTGAGTGTGTGTTGGCTGCAGTAGGAAGGAAGTACCAATCATCAAATGCCCTAAAGTGTGGATGCAATGCAGGGTTGTCCACCAAAAGAACTCCCCAAGGCCCATGAGGTAGCATTACAAAGATTGTTGGACAACCATTCTCACATTTTTGAAGCACCCCAGGGACTGCCCCCATCCAGAAATCATGATCACCAGATTATACTCAAGGACCCAACCAATTACTCCAATTCAAGGCCCTACAGATACCCCCATGGGCAGAAGACAGAGATAGAGAAACTCATTAGGGAGATGCTGAAGAAAGGGGTTATAAGGCGCAGCAAAAGTTTTTTCTCAACTCCAATTGTGTCGGTTAAAAATAGAGATGACTCATGGAGAATGTGTATCGACTATAGAAGGTTGAATGCTAACACAGTCAGGGACAATTTTCCCATGCCAGTTATAGAAGAGCTGTTGGATGAGTTGCATGGCTCCACCATCTATTCCAAATTAGACTTAAGATCCGGCTACCACCATGTAAGAATGGCACCCCAAGATATCGAGAAGATATCTTTTAGATCTCATGAAGGACATTATGAATTTCTAGTAATGTCATTTGGCCTTACTAATGCACCATCCACTTTCCAAAGCCTCATGAACCAGGTATTCCATGCTTATCTCAGAAAATTCATATTGGTTTTCCTTGATGATATTTTAATTTTTAGTAAGAATTGGGAGGACCACCTCCATCATTTGGAATCACTACAACATTTTTGGCCTTTTGCAACACATTATTCGCCAACAATAAAAAAATGTTGTCTAAACATTAAATAGAGAACAATTTATAAATGTTGCCATTAAGTAGTAGTTTTAGGCAACATTTATGACGCAACATGCAATAAATGTTCCCATAACAATTATTGGGAACAGTTTCGAAATGTTGTTTTTGTCGACGCACTTTAAGCAACAATTGTACCGTGTTACCTTTTAAAATAATATTTTGCAACGCATTAAAAATGTTCCTATAGCTTTCTAAGACAATTTGCACACCCAATACAGATATTCACAAACCATAAAGTTATAACTAAAATTAAACTTATAATCAATCTCAGGTCTCTAAATAGCTAAATCGGCAAATTTCCACGATCTCTTATTGCACTACAAAAATAATCATTTATAACCATGCTTTGTTTGCAGTGTTTTAGAAACGTTGCAGTTGAATATTAATTTTGCGATATTTTCTGTAAAACACAACGAAAGATAATATGTTTTACGATATTTTTAGTAAATCGCTATGGAAAAAAATATTTGTTAATGTTTTACTAACAAGGAACGAGTTAATACTTTTTTCCTCGCAATGAAATATATTATATTTTTAAGACATTTTTACTAAAGCGAAGGGAGTTAATATTTTTTCCCTCCAGGAGAATTCATTTTGGCGCTCTTACTCCCAGCTTTTATAAAACTATTCCACTCAAACCTAGCTTCGTCTCCTCTACTCCCGCTCCAAATCCGGCGTCAACCTCCCACTTCAAATCGTGATCGTGAGCGGCCTTCACCTCCTCTTCGCGTAACAACGACGACCGAAGGTAGAGTGGTCTCACGTTTTCGCGTTACAGCGTTGGGGCATCTCATTTCCACCTTCGCCTAAGACCGTGGAGAAAATTATTCGCCATTTTTCTCGCTTGTGCAGCTCGAGAGTCCCAGACGGCGAGTCGCGACGTCGGCGAGACCCCTTCTACGGAGTGCGGAAGTTTCTGCTGACTACATTAGCATCTCCCTTCCGAGTTCCAGGTATGTATTTTCTTATTTTTTGCTTCATCGCTTGCTGTCCGGCGGCAGTCCGTCCCCCCCCCCCCCCCCCCCCCCCCCCATTCTCTGATTTTCGGTCATTTGCAGAGACTGGGAGTTGAGCAGTGAGCGGTGATATCTGTTCTCTGATTTTCGTCTGTTATCTAATTTAAGGCCAGTTGCACAAATCAGTAGATTCAATCATTCAACCATTCAGCCATTCAGCCATTCAGGTTTGTTCCTTCCTTTGTTCCTCATTTCCTTACTTCTAGGCACGATCAGGATATGTGAAAGTTGAAACACATGTTATGAATTTTTTGGTAAGTATGATTTATGTGCTTGTTGTTTCCCTTGAACAGAGCATTCTACTGGGTTTGAGATTTACAAGATTTCCTTGGATTTAGTAACCTGATAATCATGCACTAGCCTTCAAGAACTTCTGGATGATGGAACTGCTTGTGGCTTCCTTTGAAACAATTGCAATGATATTTCATTTGAATTGCATAGTTCCATTGCTAATTTGTATTAGATTTTAGTGACAGGGATTCATATATGAGTGAAAAATAAAAAGTCTGATATTTTAGGGCCAGGGATTCATTTGTGTTTCTTGCAGATTTTTTAAAAAAGTCTCACTTCTTATAGCTTCGCTCTACTTCGTAGGCCATCAGCAATCATAAGTCATTGACAACCATGTTTAAGGCATCTTCATCCTTATTTTTATCGATCTGTTTGCTTGATTGTGTTTTATGCCTTGGTTTCTTGATTTCTTTATTTTTCTTGAAATTTTGGTGGTTTTCAATTTTGAATTGTAACTGAAAGGAGATGCTAAACAATGGCATGATTGCAGGACAAAATAGATAGTTTGAAATTAATAGCTCTTTGATAGATGGTTAGGAAATAGGTAGCTAAATAATTATTTTAATTTTAAATTTATTGTGCCCGGGCTGGGGAAATCATCATCTACAAATTAATGCGGTGAATTACTTTTCTATTTCAGTTTTAGCAAAAAAAATTATCATCCTCTACAAATTAATGCATATTTCTTTGGGTGGTGAGGGGATGGCTCTATGTATATGGATGTTGTAATACTTGTAGGTATAATTTTTGTACTTTGGCGAAGTTTTATGAGAACATGACAAGTCATATTTAATTCTGTTAAGCTTAATGTGAATGGTATCATGCAACTTTTTTGTAAGTTGTTGGTTATGATTATTTTAATTGTTTGATTATCAAAGGATGAGTGCTTAAAGTAAGATGGAATAATATCGATGCAGCATGTTCTAATTCAAAGCCTATTTAAAAAACAAAACATAGCGACACTTGTATAAGAAAAGTGTTGCGAGACGCACATTAAACTAAAATTCCTTTTAATACTCCTTCTATTTGGCGTTGGAGTGCAAAGTTCTTAGATCATTATAATCGACTAATTGTCATTATTAGTGACTTGATAGTTTTTTAGTTTGGATTTTTGATTTGAAGAATGACAGTTTTTTCGATTACCTATAACAGTCGGCTTTAAGGAAATTCATTCAGGTTTTTTCCTTTTTCCTCTTTCAGGTTTTTAGATTAGGAGAAGTATTGGGTATTTGCTTTTGCCACTAGATTTGGAGCCAAAGGAAATCAAAGGATTGAGTTGGTGGTTTGGTTTTGCATTTCTTCTTTGATTTCAGGTATATCAAATGATGTGCACATTTATCTTGTGTAGCTATTATAGAGAAATAGAATGCATAGTCGTTAAATATTTTATTTCTACACATATTGGAAAAATAATACAAGTATTTTCATCTTTAATATCCCTGCAACAAACATATCAAATGATGTGTATTTATCTTGTGTAGGTATTTTCATTATTCAAGATTTGAAAACAAAATATGATTAGAAAGGAGTGGATTAATTTGCCTCGCTAGGGTGAAGAATATATTAACGGTGTTAATTATTTCTTGTATGTTGCATTCAGTAAAGGGTTTGTCGAAGGAGAAGAGATTTTATGTCCATGTGCTATTTGTTGTAATGATATATGGGGTAAAAGAGACATGGTGTTTGATCATTTGATAAGTAAGGGTTTTGTAAAAGGGTATACAGATTGGATTTATCATGGGGAAGAGATTAAACATATGGATCTTGATCAAGATACCAATGACAATGTCTCATCTGATGATATTGATGGCTTATTGTTTGAGACATTTAAAGATGCAGTTCAAGAAGATGCAGTACATGAAGGCTTAAATTATGATTCAAAGAAGTTTTATAAACTTGATGAGAAAGCAAATCAGGAATTATATCCCGGTTGTCAAAAAATTTCTACATTATCTTTTACTATTCGGCTGTATTTACTGAAATGTCTTCATGGATGGAGCAATGCATCATTTACATCTCTCTTAGAGTTATTGAAAGAGACTATACCCGACTTGAACATCCCTGTATCTTTCAATAAAACAAAATCTATGATAAGTGACTTAGGCTTGGATTATAAAAAGATTGACGCTTGTCCAAATAATTGCATGTTATTTTGGAAAGAGCACGGGAAAGATGAAAAATGCCATATTTGTGGTGAATCTCAGTGGATTGTATATCCCGAAGTGAATTGTGAGTCCGAGGTATTTAAGAAAGCTCATAAAATTTCCGCAAAAGTGCTAAGACATTTTCCTTTAATGTCAAGACTAACAAGACTATACGTGTTCAAAGATGGTTGATTCAATGAGGTGGCATGCAGAAGAGCGTTCAAAGGATGGTAAGTTAAGACATCCTGCTGATGGACAAGCATGGAAAGACTTTGATGCGAAGCATCCAGATTTTGCTCTTGATACTCGTAATGTAAGAATTGGACTGGCTAGTGATGGGTTTAATCCATTCGGCAATATGAGTCTATCACAGAGCACATGGCCTGTGGTTTTAACAATATATAATTTCCCTCCAAATTTATGCTTGAAGCCAAAAAATTTTATGATGTCATTGCTTATTCCTAGATCGCGATCACCTGGAAATGCTATTGATGTGTACCTACAACCACTAATTGAAGAGCTAAAAAAATTGTGGGATGTTGGGGTAGAAACATATGATGTTTCCAAAAATCAAACATTTCAGATGCGTGCTGCTCTTTTGTGGACAGTTAGTGACTACCCTGCATATGCTATGTTATCTGGTTGGAGTACAAAAGGAAGGTTGGCATGCCCTGCTTGTAATTACGAAACTTCTTCTACTTATTTGAAACATAGTCGGAAGATGTGCTACATGGGCCATCGGGTCTTTCTGGAATCGAATCATGAGTGTCGATCTAATAAAATTTCTTTTAATAGAAAGACTGAATATTGACATACTCCTTCTTTGTTAGATTCAAAAAAAAATTAGAAGATTTACAAGACTTTCCTGACGTATTCACGGAGAATGATAAGAAAAGAATGCTTGGCCCATGGAAAAAAATCCATCTTTTGGCAATTGTCATATTGGAAGAACAATACCTTACGTCACAATTTTGATGTCATGCACATTGAGAAGAACATATGTGATAATATAATTGGGACCCTCCTAGAGATTGAAACAAAAAAAGGATCATGCAAAGGCTCGTTTGGACCTACAAGACATGGGGATAAGAAAGAAGCTTCATTTGAAGGCAACACGTGATGGCAAAAAAACTCAGCTCCCAAAAGCTTGTTTTTCTCTAACAAAAAATGAGAAATCTATTTTTCGTGGTGTTTTAAAGGATGTAAAATTTCCTGATGGTATGGCCTCTAATATCTCGCGATGTGCGCATGTTGATGAAGGAAAAATAGTTGGGTACAAGAGTCATGATGTTCATATTATACTACATTTTTGCTACAAATAGCAATAAGAGGCGTAACCCCTAATCAAGTTGCAATTCCTTTGATTAGACTTTGTTCATTGTTTCGTTGTTTATGTCAAAAGGTTATTGAACTGAAAAGTTTCGATCATTTGGAAGTAGAGATCGCTGAAACACTTTGCCAGTTTGAGAGAATCTTTCCTCCTAGCTTTTTTGACATAATGGTCCATTTACCGATCCACCTTGCAAATGAGGTTAGACTAGGTGGACCGGTTCAGTTTCGATGGATGTATTATATGGAAAGATATTTAGGTGAATTAAAATCATTTGTTCGTAATAAGAGTCGCCCAGAAGGCTCTATTGCTGAAGCATATTTGGCCAAGGAGTCTTTGACATTTTGTTCAAGCTATTTATCTAGTGATGTAGATACACGGATGTGACATGAAATACTTGTGAATTTTCAAACACTGGCTATTCTGTTGGGCCGAGAACTCTCTTCTCTCTTGATCAAAAGTCACAAAATCAAGCTCATGGTTATATTTTATTTAATTTTGACGGAGTTGGAGACTACATAAGGTAATATTATTTACTTACTGCAATATTTTATCTTTCCAATAAATAAAAATAAATTTCTATTAAAAATGATATTTTTTTGTAGAGAACATGAGGTTTATCTTCAGAATAACAAAAAAAGAATTACATGGAGTAAAGGTAAAAATCAAAGAGATGATTTCATTCAATGGTTTGAAACACGTGCCATGAACGATGATGTTTCTGATTGGATAAAGGAGTTGTCTCGGGGACCAAATTATATTTCAAAAATGTACTATGCTTATATTATTAATGGATATAGATTTCATACAAGACAGCGTGATGCAAGGCGGAAAACTCAAAACAGTGGTGTCACTTTGGAAGCGGTAACCCGAAGCTTTAAAAGTATTAAGGATGAAAATCCTGGAATAAATTGTATGACATATTATGGCGTAATAACCAATATCATAGAGTTGGATTATTATGGACATTTGAATTATGTTTTATTCAAATGTGTGTGGTTTGACGTTGAAGAAGACAAGTACGGAATGACATGTGTTTATTTTAATAAAGAATGTTACAAGAATGATCCATTTGTTCTGGCATCTCAAGTGCAACAATGTTTTTATGTTGAAGATCCGTTTAATAAAAATAAGCACTATGTTTTGAAAATACTTCCAAGGGACTCATTTGATATGGGAGATAATGCAAAGTCAAATACCAAAGAAGTACCTGAAATTTCAATAAATATTCCTATACCAAAGGATGATTTTGAAGTAGATTTGGCTAGGGAAGATGTACCAGATGATATTATTGAAATGCCTTTAACTTAAATTCATGTTCAACACAAGGAAGTCGATGATGAGGTCATTTTTGAAAGTGATACTAATTCTATTTTTAGTGATAATACAAACTAGGTAATACTTATTTATTTATTTATTTACAAAATATTTTTGTTCTATTTATTCCAAATTTGGCAATGCTAATGATTTTAATGATTTGATTTCAGCTCTACAGGAATGAAGAAAGCAACAAGTGAATTGGTCCTTAAAGGGAATGGTAAAAGGTTGGAAAGAACAAGCGGTTTTGATTTGCCAATCCAAGCAAGGTCTAGTACTGAGTTGGCATGGAAACTTCGTCAAATTAAGCAAGAGAAAGCTGATGTTTTACATAAAAGTCTTCAAGGAAATACAACCAATAAAGAACAACAGATTGATGATAAGTTTCATCAAAATCAAGGTCAACAGATAGTTCCTATCATTACAATTGTGCCCCAGAAATGCAATAACGTAGAGGAAAGTCTCAATGGCAAGGTAAAGAGGAACAAGAGATGCCCATCAATCTTAATTGATGACTTCATTGAAGTTCACGAGGTTTCTCGTGAAGGAGGAAATCATCATGTTCACCAAATTCAACAACCAAGAAGAAATGATGCTCCGGTAAAAGTTAATCAAAATCAGCCACCATCTAGTGGGAGAACTGAGTGTTGCCGAAACAGTGCAAATTGTTGCCTAAAACTGCAAAGTGTTGCCAAAATAGTGAAAACTGTTGCCATAGGGGTGTTTGTTTATACACGTGTTACCAATGGTCTAAGGCAACAATTTTCATACCTTTAGACAACACTATATAAAAACTGTTGTCTAAACTCATAGAATAGGCAACAGTTTTTCGGTGGACCTATTGCAAAAGTTTAGAACTGTTGCCTTATGTTGTTACAATTGAAAACTGTTGTCATAGGGATGTTGTCTATACACGTGTTACCAAAGGTCTAAGGCAATAGTTTTCATACCTTAGGCAACACTATAAAAAACTATTACCTAAACTCTTAGAATAGGCAACAATTTTTCGGTGGACCTATTGCAACAGTTTAGAACTGTTGACTTATAATGATACAATTGAAAACTGTTGTCAAAAAATATAAATGCAACACTTCAAAACTGTTGTAAAAAAGTTGTGACATTATTTTTAAAAAATGGCCAATGTCGTGACATTTTTTAAAAAAATAGTGAGATGGTACAAATAATAGCGATAATCACCAAATTCAAAGACTTAAAAGAAAATTTTCATGATATCACAATTAAACCGACAATATCGACGAATTTATTCCACTCTTTTGTACGATATAAAAAAGATGAAATGAATGGAAATGGGAGAGAAAAGAGTCTCCTTTGAATTATGGAAAAAAATTACAACCCGAGATGATATATAACATTATAACAACTGCATAATGTTTAACCCAAAAGTATAATGAGATTTGCACAAATGACATCAACATCACCACTAATAAATACTACCGGGGAAGAGGGCAGCCTAAGTACTCCTTCATCGCGGAGTCGTGGAAGGTGAGCGTCATGCCGGTTGCTTGCCTGCTACGCACTTCCCATTTGAAGCACTTCTTCACGTCCGCCTCCTGGTTGGGGAACCCTATGGCATGGCTTGGGCTAGAACAATGCAATAGTAAACACACAAAGACATAATTAATCATCAATTTCTAAACATGAATGCATACAAAAAATTAGCAAAAAATACATTAAATCAACAATACATACAGAAAAATAATAAGATTTCTCTGTAATATGCAGAACTTCTGAACTTATTACAGATTTCTGTATAATCTTACAGAAATCTGTAACAAGATTTCATCAAGTTTTGTATATTATATTTTACAGATTTCAAGAATCTGGAAGATTAGATATGAAATATTTCAGAAGATTTCAGAAATCTGGAATTTAAGAAGATTATATATGAAAATTTTCATAAGATTTCAGAAATCTGGAAGAACCAAGAAGAATCGAACAATGCCTGTGCGTGATCATTCTGAATGTCGGCCTATATAAACTATTTTGACAAAAATTTAGGGGTTCGTTCATTTCAGAATTTACTACCCACAAGTTCTCCTTTTTTTCAAGATGCGATCGATGGGGGTCGTTCATTGGGTTCACACAGTCCAGGTTTCTTCCATAATCCATCCCGTGATTTTTGTTGATGTAGTCTGTCATAGTTCAATTTGTCTAATTTTTTATACTCCAATCCTTTGATTTATTAGATTCTCATTTTGTGCAGAGTAATGGAGGGCTCTGATGGTGTGCAATATGTGCATGCCACATGCCCCATTCTGTATTGGATCACATTTCAATTACCTTATATATATATACGAGCAGCTCCGCACGGGCTACGCTCGTGCTCGCTGACTCTTAGCGGGCTGCGCCCGCATTCGGGCGGGCTGCGCCCGCATCTATCATGGGCGGCAAAATTTGTCGTGGGGGAGACTATTTATCTCTTCCCCCTCTACAAACTCTACTAATAAGAATGTACATAAAAAGGAATCAAAGGCAGGGTCACACGTACAATTTTACTGTGAAGGTAGGGCAGATGTCGTTGATGCCCTGAGCGAGTGCAGATTCGACGATGCCTTCGCAAGCTGTGCGGGGAACCCAATAATTCACAAATTTCCTATTGTACATTGGGGCAAAATGAGCGATAGAGGTAATGAGGAAGTATACCGTTATCAAAGAAGGCCAGTCATAAGCCGAAGTAGCACTGACAAGCGCTGTGGATTCTGGAATGGACGGCGGCAAATAAAAATGGGGCGACCTACAAAAGCATAAATGATATCAACAACAACAACAAAATGAAATCAGAGAGGAACTCGAATATAGAAATTAAATAAAAAAACAGAACGAAAACAAAAACGAAATAAAAAAGGAAATTGAAAACAAAAACAAAAGGCTGAAATCAAAATGCTGAAGTTAACCGACAAAGCAGGATGAGCTTCCTCGTGAAATTAAGTGGTGGCGGAGTGAAATCTAAAACAGAAACTGAAATCGAAAACACAAACTGAAATCGAGAGGAGGAATAGCGAGTGCACCTGGACAAATCATGTTTGTAATAAAGAAAAAAATTGCCACCTTAACATATAACTAAAACATGCAGTGATTTCTAACTCATCCTACGACTTCAACAAAAAAATTTCACAGATTTCTCTATTTCAACCTAAATACTGAAAACAGAAACTTGAAAAAGAAAACTCAAAATCCTGTTTCTAACTCATCCTAATTAATACTGAAAACAAATCCTGAAAACAATTTTGTAAATGATGGTAAAACTGAAAACATATTTCTGGAATCAATCCTGAAAACAATTATATCAATCCTAATATCAAAAGCTGATATAAATCCTAATATCAAACACTGATATAAATCCTAATATCAAACACTGATATCACAAACTGATATCAATCCTAATATTAATCCTACTTTGCAGCATAATATCAAAAACTGATATCAATCCTAGCTAATATCACATAATGATATCAAAAACTTATATCAAACACTGATATCAACAATTGATATCAAAATTGTAACCTCAAATGAAATAGGAACTTAAACTGATATAAAAACTGATATCAAACAGTGATATCAATATCAATCCTAATATCACAACCTAATATAAATCCTAATATCGCAACCTGCTATAAATCCTAATATGAAACAGTGATATCAAAACTGATATAAAAAATGAAGCAGTGAGCAAGAAGAAACAAAGGTTGGGGGCGAAGATATGGGCGGTACCGATGAATAAGCGGTGGACTAAGCGCCGCCGGACTAACCAAAGAAAAGTACCTGAAACTTTATTCCCAGGTAACTTGGATCCTTGGAAAAAGCTGCACCATCCAAAAATAGGGAAATTATAAAAAAAACAGAAGGTATCAAACTTATTGAAAATCGGAGGAGGTGGAATGCGAAGGCTCATGCAAGGTACATGGAGGAGTTGTTGTTTCACCGGATGGAAATAGAGGAGGTGGAGAACGATGTTGGAGTCGACGATGTTACCTAGATGAGTTGTTGTTTCCCAGGATGGAAATGTCAGAGCTGGAGGACGATGTTAGAGTCGATAATGGCGTAGTTGCTGGAGCGGCAGAATCAATAGCATATTGATATCATTTCAAAAAAATAGAATCAAATCATTTATTATGCGTAGCATATTTCTGTTAGTATGCAAAGATATACATTTAAGACAAATTGATATCAAATATAGAACAATTTTTCAGTAAGGCATTCCTTAAGTGAATTTCCCAACACAACAAACACAGCAAAGAGCCATTTCTGCAGCAGTTCGATTAGATTAACTACACATCAAAATAACAAGACATCAAATCCTCAAAGTCTACCAAAATAACTACATATCAAATCCTCAAAAGAAATAACATCTGAATCAACTTGAAACTCAAAAAAATCTTCATGGTTCATCATCGACCTCCTCATTTGCCTCTAAAATATTGATATTTTTCTGCACAAAATAAATAAATAAATTTAATAGCACTATACTAAAATTATATGAAAGTTATAACATTATACCTCCCAAAAATTTGGAACATGTGTGGATGTAGTAGAATGTGGATGTGGTACACCCACTATCTTTTGTGCATTGTTTGCGTCCTCGGGAGATGAACCCAACAGATCTTCTAATGATTCTATATCAATTCCTGCTGGATTGCTTTGTTGCACCATAGTCTTGAGTACATTTTTTAATTTGTTCAGTGAACTTTCCACATTATGCACTTTTTCGTTTAATAAAAGCACCTCTTCATTATGCATTTTCTTCAAAGCAGCAATCTCCTCCTTTCGCTTCAAAGATGTTTGTGTAACACCTTTCCCAAAGCAACGCATTGATCCAGAATATTCTTTCCCAAACACAACTTGAAATGCTTCTACATCAGTTTCCTCATTACTCATAATAAAATCCTGAAGTTGAGACTTAATAAAAAAATGAAATAAGATTAATATATAATTAACTTGAATAATGAGGAAACTAATGCAAACTTTATTTATCTTAATATTAATATTTAACTTACAATTGCATTATTAGTTTCTAAATCTAGCTCCTTTCCCTTATTGCCTTTTCGAGTTTCAATAAAAATTTCAGCTTGAGTGGGGTATCTCTTCTCCTTTGAACGCTACACATGCATAAAAATAAATAAATATGATTTGAAGTAAGAAAATCCAAATAAGGAGCTAACTATATACCATTCTTTCACGAATTATAGCAAAAGTTTTCGGTCTCATTCGATGCCTCCACTTTTGTATTGCTCTAGTTTGAGTATTCCTTTCACTGATTGACTACACATATGATTAAAAATATTAGAATAAAAAAATATTTACTTATTTAAGACAATTAACAAAAAATAACTTTTAATCTTGTATAGTTTTCAAACTCCAAAAATGGCAAAGCTTTGTAAATTGAAACTATAGCACCTTTATAGGACGATTTTTGAGTCTATCAGTCATATTGGAATACTTCAAAAAATGATTCTTCTTAATTATGTGCTTATATCGTCTCCAAGCATCCCTAACAGTAATCTTTACCCAATTTTTTGCTTCATCTGGCAAAATAAACTTTGACTACAAAATCCAAAATAAGAACAAGTGTTTGAATCAGATAATTTCATACCAATAAAAATAAGAAAATAAATACATGTACACATACCGTAGTATAATTCCATACATGCTCTATGTTCTCATTTGGCATGGCTTTCCAGCTTGTGTAAATCAAAGGACAGAAAGTTGAATTTCTAGCAAGCGTGCCTAAGAATAGACTTAGGTCTGATACAACACAATCAGTAGGCCCTATAGGCTGACCTTCTTCATTTATGGACACTTCTTCACGCTCCTCCAAAGTTCTAGCATGAATGTTTTTGCACATAGTTTTTCCACGAGCTTTTTTTATTGTTATTCCTATTAACAATGTATATACGTTCACATAATTAAATATGAAGTAAATACAAAGAGTATTATCCCTCAAAAGAAAAAAAAATTTATCTACATACCAGCTTCTTTGTTTGGTTGTGCAACTATACCTTCTTGACTAATATCTTTATCAACTTGAAGCGACTCAGTTCTCCCACTAGATGGTGGCTGATTTTGATTAATTTTTACCAGAGCATCATTTCTTCTTGGTTGTTGAATTTGGTGAACATGATGATTTCCTCCATGAGAAACCTCGTGAACTTCAATGAAGTCATCAATTAACATTGATGGACATCTCTCGTTCCTCTTTACCTTGCCATTGAGACTTTCCTCTACATTATTACATTTCTGGGGCACAGTTGTAATGATAGGAATTATCTGTTGAACTTGATTTTGATGAAACTTATCATCAATCTGTTGTTCTTTATTGGTTGTATTTCCTCGAAGACTTTTATGTAAAACATCAGCTTTCTCTTGCTTAATTTGACGAAATTTCCTTGTCAACTCAGTACTAGACCTTGCTTGGATAGGCAAATCAAAACCGCTTGTTCTTTCCAACCTTTTACCATTCCCTTTAAGGACCAATTCACTTGTTGCTTTCTTCATTCCTGTAGAGCTGAAATCAAATCATTAAAATCATTAGCATTGCCAAATTTGGAATAAATAGAACAAAACTATTTTGTAAATAAATAAATAAAGAAGTATTACCTAGTTTATATTATCACTAAAAATAGAATCAGTATCACTTTCAAAAATGGCCTCATCATCGACTTCCTTGTGTTGAACATGAATTTCAGTTAAAGGCGTTTCAATAATATCATCTGGTACATCTTCCCTAGCCAAATCTACTTCAAAATCATCCTTTGGTATAGCAATATTTACTGAAATTTCAGGTACTTTTTTGGTATTTGAATTTGCATTATCTCCCATATCAAATGAGTCCCTTGGAAGTATTTTCAAAATATAGTGCTTATTTTTATTAAACGGATCTTCAACATAAAAGCATTGTTGCACTTGAGATGCCAGAACAAATGGATCATTCTTGTAACATTCTTTATTAAAATAAACGCATGTCATTCTGTACTTGTCTTCTTCAGCCTCAAACCACACACATTTGAATAAAACATAATTCAAATGTCCATAATAATCCAACTCTATGATATTGGTTATTACGCCATAATATGTCATACAAATTTTTCCAGAATTTTTATCCTTAATACTTTTAAAGCTTCGGGTTACCGCTTCCAAAGTGACACCACTGTGTTGAGTTTTCCTCCTTGCATCACGCTGTCTTGTATGAAATCTATATCCATTAATAATATAAGCAGAGTACATTTTTGAAATATTATTTGGTCCCTGAGACAACTCCTTTATCCAATCAGAAACATCATCGTTCATGGCACATGTTTCAAACCATTGAATGAAATCATCTCTTTGATTTTTACCTTTACTCCATGTAATTCTTTTTTTGTTATTCTGAAGATAAACTTCATGTTCTCTACAAAAAAATATATATCATTTTTAACAAAAAATTATTTTAATTTATTGGAAAGATAAAATATTGCAGTAAGTAAATAATATTACCTTATGTAGTCTTCGACTCCGTCAAAATTAAATAAAATATAACCATGAGCTTGATTTTGTGACTTTTGATCAAGAGAGAAGAGAGTCCTCGCCCCAACAGAATAGCCAGTGTTTGGAAATTCACTAGTATTTCGTGTCATTCTATTCATCCGTGTATCTACATCACTAGATAAATATCTTGAACAAAATGTCAAAGACTCCTTGGCCAAATATGCTTCAGCAATAGAGCCTTCTGGGTGACTCTTATTACGAGCAAATGATTTTAATTCACCTAAATATCTTTCCATATAATACATCCATCAAAACTGAACCGGTCCACCTAGTCTAACCTCATTTGCAAGGTGGATCAGTAAATGGACCATTATGTCAAAAATGCTAGGAGGAAAGATTCTCTCAAACTGGCAAAGTGTTTCAGCGATCTCTACTTCCAAATGATCTAAACTTTTCAGTTCAATAACCTTTTGACATAAACAACGAAACAAGGAACAAAGTCTAATCAAAGGAAGTGCAACTTGATTAGGGGTTACGCCTCTTATTGCTATTTGTAGCAAAAAATGTAGTATAATATGAGCATCATGGCTCTTGTACCCAACTATTTTTCCTTCATCAACATGCGTACATCGCGAGATATTAGAGGTCATACCATCAGGAAATTTTATATCCTTTAAAACACCACAAAAATAGATTTCTCATTTTTTGTTAGAGAAAAACAAGCTTTTGGGAGCTGAGTTTTTTTGCCATCACGTGTTGCCTTCAAATGAAGCTTCTTTCTTATCCCCATGTCTTGTAGTTCCAAACGAGCCTTTGCACGATCCTTTTTTCCTTCAATCTCTAGGAGGGCCCCAATTATATTATCACATATGTTCTTCTCAATGTGCATGACATCAAAATTGTGACGTAAGGTATTGTCCTTCCAATATGGCAATTGCCAAAAGATGGATTTTTTTTCCATGGGCCAAGCATTCTTTTCTTATCATTCTCTGTGAATACGTCAGGAAAGTCTTGTAAATCTTCTAAAATTCTTTTTGAATCTAACAAAGAAGGAGCATGTCGATATTCTGTCTTTCCATTAAAAGAAATTTTATTAGATCGCCACTCATGATTCGAATCCAGAAAGACCCGATGGCCCATGTAGCACATCTTCCGACTATGTTTCAAATAAGTAGAAGAAGTTTCGTAATTACAAGCAGGGCATGCCAACCTTCCTTTTGTGCTTCGACCAGATAACATAGCATATGCAGGGTAGTCACTAACAGTCCACAAAAGAGCAGCACGCATCTGAAATGTTTGAATTTTGGAAACATCATATGTTTCTACCCAAACATCCCATAATATTTTTAGCTCTTCAATTAGTGGTTGTAGGTACGCATCAATAGCATTTCCAGGTGATCGCGGTCCAGGAATAAGCAATGACATCATAAAATTTTCTGGCTTCAAGCATAAATTTGGAGGGAAATTATATATTGTTAATACCACAGGCCATGTGCTCTGTGATAGACTCATATTGCCAAATTAATTAGACCCATCACTAGCCAATCCAAGTCTTACATTACGAGTATCAAGAGCAAAATCTGGATGCTTCACATCAAAGTCTTTCCATGTTTGTCCATCAGCAGGATGTCTTAACTTACCATCCTTTAAAAGCTCTTCTGCATGCCACCTCATTGAATCAGCAATCTTTGAACACGTATAGTCTTTTTAGTCTTGGAATTAAAGGAAAATGTCTTAGCACTTTTGCGGAAATTTTATGAGCTTTCTTAAATACCTCGGACTCACAATTCACTTCGGGATATACAATCCACCGAGATTCACCACAAATATGGCATTTGTCATCTTTCTCGTGCTCTTTCCAAAATAACATGCAATTATTTGGACAAGCGTCAATCTGTTTATAATCCAAACCTAAGTCACTTATCATAGATTTTGTTTTATTGAAAGAGATAGGGATGTTCAAGTCTGGTATAGCCTCTTTCAATAACTCTAAGAGAGATGTAAATGATGCATTGCTCCATCCATGAAGACATTTCAGTAAATACAGCCGAATAGTAAAAGATAATGTAGAAATTTTTTGAAAACCGGGATATAATTCCTGATTTGCTTTCTCAGCAAGTTTATAAAACATCTTTGCATCATCATTTAAGCCTTCATGTACTGCATCTTCTTGAACTGCATCTTTAAATGTCTCAAACAATAAGCCATCAATATCATCAAATGAGACATTGTCATTGGTATCTTGATCAAGATCCATACGTTTAATCTCTTCCCCATGATAAATCCAATCTGTAACTCACAAGCGATGAAGCGAAAAATGAGAAAATACATACCTGGAACTCGGAAGGGAGATGCTAATGTAGTCACCAGAAACTTCCGCACTCCGCAGAAGGGGTCTCGCCGACGTCGCGACTCGTCATCTAGGACTCTCGAGCGGCACAAGCAAGAAAAATGACGAATAATTTTCTCCACGGGCTTAGGCGAAGGTGGAAATGAGATGCCCTAGCGCTGTAATGCGAAAACGTGAGACCACTCTAACTTCGGTCGTCGTTGTTACGCGAAGAGGAGGTGAAGGCCGCTCGCGATCGCGATTTGAAGTGGGAGGTTGATGAGTAGTAAAATATATGTATTTTTAGTATAGTTATTAGTATAGTTTTAATTAATATTGTAAATTTTATGTAAATTAATAAATAAATTGCTTGTTTTATTACTAACTTAGCTTTATTTTTGTTTTTACAGATTTTGACAATTTTTTGTCAAGTCACGCCCTTGAGTCACGCCCGTGACCCAAGGGTGTGTAATTTTAAAATGCCAACTTCTTAGACTTCTCAGCGTTCGACGAACGGCGAACTCTCTCAGCGCTCGACGAACGGCGAACTCTCTCTGCGTTCGACGAAAATCGAGCTGCGTTGGACGAACGCTCTCTGCCCTGCGTTCGACGAACGCTCTCTGCCCTGTGTTCGACGAAATCAAGCTACATTCGACGAACGGCGAACTCTCCCAACGTTCGACGAACGGCGAACTCTCTCAGCGTTCGACGAACTCTCTCTGCGTTCGACGAATCCCTCTCCGCGCCCGCCAGAATCCAGCGCACACGCCAGCCGTCACGCCTCAGCTAAAGCAGATATGTGCCGCCTATAGTCACGCCTGCGACCCATCAAGACACGCCCGTGTGCAGCCTTATTTGACGACGGATCCTTCGAGAAGGCGGCAGTTACAGTCGAGCAAATGTCACGCCCTAAGTCACGGTCGTGACACAGAAGACACGCCCGTGACCTCGGGCGTGTAAAAATAAAATTTGGCCTATAAATAGAGGGGCTCGGCTGAAGGAAATGGCATCCAAATTTTGAGTGTTTGTAATGTTTTTCTGAGTTCTTTTGAATGATTGTGAGTTTTCCTTTATGCAATTAAGTTTAAGTTCGTTTGTAATTTTCGCTTTTCTAGTCTAGTTGTAATGCTTATTTTAGAAATAAAATGTTGTTTTCCTCATTTGGATCATTTTCATTTTCAATTTATGCAAGTGTGTGTGTGTGAGAGTATAACTTTATTGCTTTCATAACTTAGTTTATTGCTTTCATAATTTAGGTTAAAAGCTTTCATAAAAATAGATTATCGCTTTTTTTAACTCTTTATTTATCGCTTTCGTTTAAACGCTTTCTTTCGATTCAGTCATTTTATTACAAGTAGAGTGCGTGTGTATATGAGATAGTGTTTTTCTTTTTTGTAACTTAGCTTTATTTCAGTCCTTATATAACTGTTTATACCACCCCCATCTTGAATAAGAGGCTAATTTCCTTTAGCACTTATTTAAGACGGTTGAGACAGATATTATTTCTGCACTTTTATATGTCTTTTATTTCTATACCACCCCCGTCCCGGATGAGAGACTAAGTTTCTTTAGCGCTTGATTAAGACGGTTGGGACAGATACTATTACTGCTTTTATATAAGTCATTTTATTTCCCTTTTTCATTAGCTTATATCCGCTAAAATTATTAAACATGTATTTTCTTAATTATGCCGTCTCTATTCCGATGAGTGGCTAATTTCCTTTAGCGCATGATGTCGAAGAGCATTGGGACACAAAAATAGTTTTCTAAAAATAAAACATCTCTTTCTAAAATAATTAACGCTTAAGGTTTACCCGAGAATAACGTTGAGTGGAGCCACATAATCGATGCGTGGTTTTCATTTCCGTCTCCGTACACTAGTTAGCCGAGAGGCTCGTGCGTACGGACTAATCGCTCACGGGTAAAGAGAAGTGCGCTCTACCCTCGAGACAGGATGAGGTAAGTCTCCCGAATTGGAAGTAAAAACCCAATAGCGAGGTTCACAACATAAAGCGAGTATTAAGAAGATTTGATTATAGAACGAGAGTTCGGTCGAATATTCATAACCTCAGGTGGGCGTACCCTCGAGAGAGGAGCGTTCATAATTATGGAACCTCCACGACCAAGCCATTTTAATGTTTTGAAATATCATCATTTTTACTTCTAAAAAAAAGACTATTTTCGTCTCAAGGTAATTCGACATCGGGCGCAATTTATTATCATCATTTAGAAATCTAGTTATACGCTCATTATCATTCGCTTTTAAAAACCCACATTAAAAACTTATTCCGATAAAATAATAGTTCGTTCCTCAAAGTAGTATAATCAACACGATCCGCAGAAATATACGACCTCGATATTTTCTAAAACAAAATATCATGTATTACTCACGATAAGGTATACTTGTCTTTATTATATGATTAATTTGGATTAAAATTTAAACAAACACTTTTCAAATCTGAAACTTGCAAAACTCTCCTTTGCTATTTTAAAAATCAATAGAATTCGGCGTTGTAGTCGGGGTGTAATCATCAATATTTCGAAAAGAAGGAAAAGACTGTTACTTCTAACGGTTAATTTCTCAAAGTAGGAGTACTTGCGAGACTCTTCGAAAATATCCGTCGAATTCTAATCTCGTCAAATAAAGGTTAACCAAAACAAATAAGAGAAGATAATCCGAATATCAAATCATCAGAAGTCGACGCCGGATTTGGAGCGGGAGTAGAGGAGACGAAGCGAGACCACGCGGAACTGATCGAGATCGTAAAAAAGCTAGGTTTGAGAGGAATAGTTTTATAAAAGCTGGGAGTAAGAGCGCCAAAATGAATTCTCCTGGAGGGAAAAATATTAACTCCCTCCGCTTTAGTAAAAATGTCTTAAAAATATAATATATTTCATTACGAGGAAAAAAGTATTAACTCGTTCCTTGTGAGTAAAACATTAACAGATATTTTTTTCCATTGCGATTTAATAAAAATATCGTAAAACATATTATCTTTCGTTGTGTTTTACAGAAAATATCGCAAATTTAATATTCAACTGCAACGTTTTCTAAAACATCGCAAACAAAGCATGATTATAGATGATTATTTTTGTAGTGCAATAAGAATTTGTGAAAATTTGCCGATTTGGCTATTTAGAGACCTGAGATTGATTATAAGTTTAATTTTAGTTATAACTTTATGGTTTGTGAATAGCTATTTTGGGTGTGCAAATAGTCATAGAAAGCTATAGGAACATTTTTAATGTGTTGCAAAATATTATTTTAAAAGGTAACACCGCACAATTGTTGCTTAAAGTGCGTCGACAAAAATAACATTTCAAAATTGTTCCCAATAATTGATATGAGAACATTTATTGCATGTTGCGTCATAAATGTTGCCTAAAACTACTACTTAATGACAACATTTATAAATTGTTCTCTATTCAATGTTTAGACAACATTTTTTTATTGTTGGCGAATAAAGTGTTGCTAAAGGCTAAAAATGTTGTAGTGACAGATGCTTCTAACATTGACATTGAGGTTGTTCTCTTGCAAGAGGGGCATCCAATTTGTTTCTTCAGCAAAGCTTTGGGGAAGAAACAAATGACCCTATCAGTATATGAGGAGCTGTTGGCAATAGTGATGGCTGTCCAAAAGTGGCGTCACTACTTGATACAGACCTTTTTTGAAATTTACACAGACCATCAAAGCCTTAAGCACCTAATGGAGCAACAATTTCCACCCCATTGCAGCAAAAATTTATGGCAAAATTAATGGGCTATAACTATTCCATTAAGTACAAAAAAGGAGTGGAGAATGTGACAGCAGAAGCCCTGTCCCGGAAAGGAGAGGTGGAGGAATGCTCTATACACACCCTGATCGTAGGCCACACAGAACTAGAGCAGGATTTGAAGTTGGCTCAAGCTCAGGATGAAAAAAATACAACAACTGATAAAATTAATGGAATCTAATCCATCAGTGAAGCCACACTACCAAGTAATACAAGGCTGTCTTAGAAGGAAAGGGAAAATAGTGGTGGGCAAGGATGACAAGATGAGAAAGCTCTTATGCCACATTTTTCATGATTCCCACATTGGAGGGCATTCTGGACTGTTTGTAACTTTAGAAAAAACTAAAACAAAGTTTCTATTGGAAGAACATGAAAGAGTATGTATACCAATACATTAGGCATTGCGCCATTTGCCAACAGTGCAATGCCCCAAATGAAAGACCACTGGGTCTCCTACAACCTCTCCCTATCCCGGAGACTATTTGGAGGGACCTCACAATGGATTTCATTGAGGGCCTACCTCTGCCAAAAGGGTACGAGGTCATTCTAGTGGTGGTGGATCGATTGAGTAAATATGCCCATTTCATAGCCATCAAACACCCATATTCTGCTCAGACTATAGCTCAGTTGTTCATGGAAAATGTGTACAAGTTACATGGAATGCCTAATTCTATAGTATCTGATAGGGATGTGGTTTTTACAAGTGAGTTTTGGACAGAATTGTTCAAACTCCTCCAAGTACAAATAAAAACATCAACCGCATACCATCCCCAAACTGACGGCCAAACCGAGGTCGTAAATCGTTGCTTGGAGAACTATCTAAGATGTGTATGTTTCAATAAACCCAAGACATGGAGTGACCACCTCACACTAGCAGAATATTGGTACAATACTTCATATCACTCCTCCATTAAAATGACCCCTTATGAAGCGGTTTATGGGATACCTCCACCAATCCATGTGCCATACACAGCAGGTGGTTCACAGAATAAAGCAGTCACTTCCACTCTCCAAAGTCGAGAGAAAATTCTCAACCTGCTCAAGTTCCAATCTGCATAAAGCACAGAACCGCATGAAACAGCTAGCAGATAAGAAAAGAAAGGAGAAAGAGTTTAAAGAAGGGGAGTGGGTGTATATCCGGTTAGCACCATACAAGCAATCCAGCTTACGATCATCAAGCCAACACAAGCTTTCTCCAAGATACTTTGGGTCATATCAGATCAGCAACAAAATTAGTCCGGTAGCATACAAATTGGCGTTACCTCAAACAACACGGATCCACCCGTCTTTCCACATCTCCCAGCTGAAGCAGCATATTGGATCAGTACCCACCTCTACCACTCTTCCAGAAGTCTTAACAGATGAGGGCTACACGCTGAAATTACCAGAGAAGATTCTCAGCAGGAGGCTAATACCACGTAAAGATGAACCATTGGCGCAGGTACTCATCCAATGGGTCAACTCTCCAGCTGAGGATGCAACTTGGGAAGATTACCTATATATCAAGACAACCTTTCCAGAATTTGATCCTTGAGGACAAAGATCGTTTGAAGGAGGGAGTATTGTTGCAATATTAATTATGTGTAACCGTTAATATATGTTTGAAATTTTAAACTTGTATGTTTGAGCAGTAGTAGAAAGCGGGAACAGTTCTATAACCGCAAATAACCGCCTTTGTTGATGTTAAAAGCCCCGGCCTTAATTGAGGCAGGACATGTGATGTTTTGTGATTAACTATTTATTATTCATAAATACAGCAATATTTAGAGCTATCAATGGCTGAGATGCACTCATCTCACCATGATCTAGGTGCGAGATACCCACCTAAATTTTTTTCAAATGTGAAACCCTGAATTCTAATTTCCCTCTTCCTTACCTCGCCATTTCCCTCTTCTTACCTCGCCGCTACGGTGCGCCGTCGTCTTTTTCTATCTTCCCTCTTACTTACCTGTGCAGGAGAACGATTAGCGTGGTATCAAGGCGCGAGCCTTCCTCCTCCGGCGAATCCACTCCTCCCCTGCTACCTAATCGGCGACCTAATCGGCGAATCTGCTCCTCCTCCCCTCTCCGATCTGATCGGCGAATGTGCCACTCTTCCTCGCCGGCGACCTAATCGGCCGAACAAGGGCTTCTTCCCCATCTCCGTCGACGAAGGCGAGGATCTTCTTCCTCCAACCTACAAGAGCTTCTTCCTCCCAGTTGGCCCTCCTTCAACTAGGTATAAATTTTTTTTTGTTCCTAGTTTAAGTATTCGTATTTGTGTTTGTATATGTGATTGTTTATATGTATTTGTGTTTTTTATATGTATTTGTGTGTGTATGTGTGTATGAATATGGTTGTGGTTGAATGTGTGTTTGTATGGTTGTGGTTGTGTTGTGTTGTGTGTGTTGTTATGTGTGTTTGTGTGTGTTGTTGTGTGTGTTGTTGTGTGTATGGTTGTATGTGTATTTTGGTTGTGTTTTTGTGTGTTGTATGTGTATGAATGTGTTAAGTGTGTGGTTGCATGTGTTTTGTGGTTGTATGTGTTTGTGGTTTAAGTGTTTGGTTGTGTTTTGTTATGTGTATGGTTGTATGTGTTTTGTGGTTGTGTGGTTGTGTGTGTGTATGAATGTGTTAGGTTTGTAGTTGTATTTGTTTTTAGCTTGTATGTGTTTGTGGTTAAGTGTTTGGTTGTGTGTTGTTTAGTGTATGGTTGTGTGTGTTTTGGTTGTGTATTGTTAAGTGTATGGTTAAGTGCTTTTGTGTTGTGTGTATGGTTATGTGTGTTTATGGTTGTGTGTGTTGTTAAGCGTATGGTTGTGTGTTGTTTAGTGTATGATTGTGTGTTGTTAAGTGTATTTTTGTTTTTGTTTGTGTTTGAATGTGTAATTTATTGTGTTTGCCATATATCTGTTATAGCACTTCTGGTGCAAAATAATTAATTTTTGATTTTCAAATATCAATTCCTGTCTCTGAATTCCATCCTGCAACCGAACAACAATATTGGAATATTCAATTCCTGTGACTGAAAACCTTCCTGCAAACGAACACAGACATTGGTTTTGACCCAATTCCAAAACCTCTGCGCCGAAGGTTTTCGGCCAAAACCAATTCCTGTGAATCAAAACCTACCAAACGAACGCACCCTTAGGTTTATTGTGCATTAAGAAGAATTACATAGAATGTTGTTTGGAATTCATCGTTTATGCATTCTAAAATTGTTGTTGGGCGCACTGCTTTAGAGAGAAGGGATACTCAAATATACACAGACAATGTTATATTCACGATCTTGTGTGATTGGGCAACCTATAATTCACCCGGTCAATTAAGTTTTATAGTATTTGTGTTCAATGCTCCTTTAGGAGATGAGAAGAAGTATTTCTAATGTTGTTTTTGTACTCGTTTTGTATATTTTGAACAAATTGGGCGTTGGAAAGAGACTACTTGATTTATTGTTCATTAAGCAAAATTTCATTGGAAATAGTGTGAAATTCATTCATTATGTTTTCTAAAATTGTTGCTAGCCATACTGCTTTTTAAGAGAGGCCATTTCGAAATACACAATGTTAGACCTACAATTTTGTTTGACAATGCACTTTTTGATTCACCCAGTCTATGTAGCTGCTCAATCATACTGTTAGACCAACAATTATCAAATGTGTTGATTTTCATTTGATCTACTTTTCCATCAAATGCTGCAGACAGGAGCTATGGACCCGACGAAGAGTGAGACTGGCCACATGATGCCAACTTCAATTGGGTCAGAGGTTCGTGCTAAATTTGGTTTTCCTAATTGTACATTGCATATAGAAAGTAATTAAAATGATAAAAATATGATTGAATTAGACCTCCGCCAACGCAAATCAGGTAACACTAACTTAGAGTCGTGACTACTATTGGGGTCCAGCCCCTAAAGAGTGCAAATACAGATCATGGCTGTAGCTGTACTGCTGCAGGAGAAGTTGAATGCTGGGAGAAGTAGAAATTTCTGGGCCTGTTTGCTAACGCGGGGCGGTAGTATCGACAGATCCGTCGAGTGCCTTTCAACGCATCGTCGAGAAGGAGTTGTGTCGTCGAGACAGCTGAGTGTTGAGGCTACCGCCCGCGGTAGGTGCTACAACAGGCGATAAAATTTATCGTCGAATGAACACCTGTGTCGTCGAATGAGTCGACGAGTCACTGAGACGACTTCGTCGTGTGGCTACCGCCCGCGGTAGGTGCTACCGCCGGCGGTAGCGCGCGGGACCTGTTTCGTTAAGTTGTGATCAGGGCCGTCGGTTTGGGTTGGAAGAGTCTTGGATGGCCAAGATCTCTTCATCTTCTTACCCTAAATAGACAAAAACATCTTGACAGAAAGAGCATCGATCAGTTAGAGCCGTCAAGGTGAAAAATCGTAGGAGAGAAGAAGTGTTTGCTGCCATTGTTGCCGGAGGAGTTCTTCAAGGAGGAAGAACAGTTTTCTCAGATCGGTGTCTTCGTCTTCACTGTAAGGGAGTTTTTATCTCTATCTTGTCTTCATTGCCTTGTGTGGTTTGAAGAGAGATTTGAGTTTTGTTCCTTGTTCTTGAAGAGAAGGTTTTTCACCGTGGTTGAGAGGGGATTCAATTTGTGAATCCAAAGGGATCTAGGTTGGGCAAACCTAGATTGTTTGTTGTAATCCTTATTATTATTATACTGGATTGTTTGTGTGCCCCGCCCCGTGGTTTTTCCCTCATTACTTTAGGGAGGGTTTTCCACGTAAATTCTGTTGTCCTCTGGTTGTTTTATTTTTCTGTGTATTGCTGCGTTTAATTTTATCTTCTAGTGTGCCCAGATTTTGCAAGTGGGTTATATCCCTACAAGTGATATCAGAGCTAGGTTAATTCCTATCGGTCTGACTGGACATTCTGATTTAGATTTGGGTCAACGGTTGGTGACGAAATTGGTCCGCTCCCTATCTTCCTAAATCTGATCAAGGCTTTGTCTCAGATCTTCGGACTATTGTAGAAGATGGAGCAGAACAACAGAATGGTAAGCATGAACGGTAAGAACTGGACTATATGGAAGTCTCGGATAGAGGAACTCTTGTATTGCAAGGATCTCCATGCTCCGTTGTCAGGGAGACCGGCTACCATGTTAGATGATGATGAGTGGAAGAAGACGGACCGGAAGGCAGTGAGATTCATCCGGCAGTGGCTAGATGATTCTGTCTTCCACCATATAGCCACTGAGTCATCGGCTCAGGCTTTGTGGAGAAAGCTTGAAGCGCCGTACGAGAGGAAGACAACATGTAACAAAGGTTTCTTGATCAGAAAACTTGTGAACTTGAAGTATAAGGAGGGTTCTCAGATGACAGAGCATCTGAACACTGCCCAGAGCATCATCAATCAGTTGGAGGCAATGAAGATCACCTTGGAGGACGAGCTGCAAGCTTTGATGATCCTTAGTTCCTTACCAGATAGTTGGGAGACTCTTGTGGTGTCGCTGAGCAATTCAGCACCTGAAGGCGTCGTGTCAATGGAGATGGTGATGAGCTGTCTGTTGAACGAAGAGTTGAGAAGGAAGGACTCTGGAACCTCTACATCGGATGTCTATCTCATGGAGGGAAGGGGCATGCCGATGAAGAAAGAGGGGAAGCAAAGAGGAAACTCCAAGAGCAAGTCCAGGAGTAAGTCCAAGAAGGAGGTGAAGTGCTTCTACTGCAAGAAGAAAGACCATTACAGAAAAGACTGCTTTAAAATGCAGAGAGATCAGGAGGGAAAGGCAAAGGAGTCAGGAGAATCCAGTGAGGGTGGTGGTGTGGCCTCGATTGTTGAAGTTGAGTCGATGTGCTACATTGCAGTGGGTCGGCATGCCAGGAGTGTGTTGACACTGACTGGGTAGTGGATGGTGGTGCATCCTACCACTGCACTCATCGCAAGGATTTCTTTTACTCGTACGCTGCAAGAGATCTTGGCACTATTCGGATGGCGAATGCCGGCGTGTCGAAGATCGTTGGCAGTGGAGAAATCCACCTGGAGACTGATCTTGGGAGGGTTATCCTCAAGGATGTCAGACATATTCCTGATTTGAGGATGAACCTCATCTCTGTTGGAAGACTGGATGATGAAGGCTTTACCAGCATTGAAGACGAAGGTGCTGGAGGCTAGTGAAGGGCTCTTTGGTGGTGGCAAGGGGCAAGAAGTGCTGCGGTTTGTACCGAGCAAAGGCCAAGATCTGCAGTCCGAGTGTGAATTCAGCTGAAGATAACTCGATGGAGTTGTGGCATCGCAGAGTTGACCATATCAGTGAAAAGAACCTAAAGATCTTGGTGAAGAACAAGGTTCTCCAGAGTTGTCATGTGAGCTTCCTGACACTTGTACTCATTGCTTGGCTGGCAAGCAGAGACGAGTATCCTTTGCGCAGGCTAAACTAAAGAGGAAGGTAGAGCTGCTAAACCTGATACACACTGATGTTTGTGGTCCTATTGAGCCCAAGTCAGTGGGCGGAGCAGCTTACTTTGTCACATTTATAGATGATCACTCGAGGAAGGTATGGACTTATGTCTTGAAGCATAAGAGTGATGTCTTGGCAAAGTTCATGGAGTTCAGGGCGAAGGTAGAGAAGATGACTGAGAAGCAGATCAAGCGTGTAAGATCTGATAATGAGGGTGAATATATTGGTGCTTTTGATGCCTATTGCAGAGAGCATGACATCGTGCATGAAAAGACAATCCCGAGGACACTGCAACAGAATGGGTTGGCGGAGAGGATGAACAGGACAATTGTTGAGAAGATCAGGTGCATGATCCAAGCAGGTATTGATAAGCAGTTCTGGGCAGAGGTCGTACAGACTGCATTGCATTTGATCAATTTGTCCCCCTCTTCACCTTTGGATGGAGATATCCCAGAGCGTGTTTGGTCCGGGAAGGAGGTGTCATATGGACACGTGCGGGTGTTCGGTTGTAGGGCACATGTTCATGTCCCCAAGAAAGAGAGGCCGAAGCTTGATGAGAAGTCCCGAGAGTGCATCTTGTTGGGATTCCCAAATGAAGAGTTTGGCTATAGACTCTGGGTTCCAGTGAAAAAGAAGCTCATCAGAAGCAGAGATGTGGTCTTCGTGGAAGATCAGATTGTTGGTGAGCAAAGTGTTGCTGAGCCACAGGATCCACAAGTTGTGGAAAGCTCTGATGTTGATCATGAGCCAGAGAATGTTGGTGCTGATGAAGGGCGTGTTGAAGAAGAAGCTGTGCAGATTCCAGATCAGGATGAGATTCTGGATGGAGGGGGAGCGTTGCTTATTGATGTTCCACCGATGGTGGAGGTGCCCCTCAGGAGATCTGATAGAGCACGGAGACCCATCACCAGGTATCCACCGCAAGATTACATCTTGCTTACTGACGGTGGTGAGCCTGAGTCTTTTGAGGAGGCTCAGAGATCTGAAGACAGCGAGTCTTGGGCAGCAGCGATGGAGGAGGAGTTGGACTCGCTCCAGAAGAACGAGACCTATGACTTGGTCAGACTACCAAAAGGGAGGAAAGCCTTGAAGAACAAATGGGTCTTCAAGCTGAAGACTGATGAAAATCTCTCCCAACCCAGGTACAAGGCAAGGTTGGTAGTCAAAGGGTTCGATCAAAGGCATGGTGTAGACTTTGATGAGATATTTTCACCAGTGGTGAAAATGTCTTCTATCAGACTGGTATTGGGGTTGGCTGCCTCCATGAATCTCGAAGTTGAGCAGATGGATGTCAAAACGGCATTTCTGCATGGAGATTTGGAGGAGTTGTACATGGAGTAGACCGAAGGATTTGAGGCCAAGGGCAAGGAGCATTTGGTCTGCCGACTCAAGAAGAGTCTTTATGGGTTGAAGCAGACACCCGGACAGTGGTACAAGAAGTTTGACTCCTTCATGCTGAAGAGCAAGTTCCAAAGGACCAGGGCTGATCACTGTGTCTATGTGAAGAGGACTGAAAGGACCTTTACAGTTCTGCTGCTGTATGTGGATGACATGCTGATTGTCGGTAATGACAAGACCAACATTGTTGAGCTGAAGAAAGAGCTTGGTGAGACTTGGGACCAGCAAAGAAGATCCTTGGGATGAAGATCACCAGGGATAGGAGTGCAGGTCTGTTATGGTTATCTCAAGTTGAGTATGTGGAGAAGTTGCTGAAGAGGTTCATGATGGAGAAGGCTAAGGTGGTAGCTACTCTGTTGGGTGGACACTTCAAGCTATCGAGCTCTCAGTGCCCTTCATCTAAGAAGGAAGTGGAGGAGATGAGCCAGATCCCCCATGCATCTGCAGTGGGGAGTTTGATGATATGGTATGCACAAGGCCAGACATAGCTTATGCAGTGAGAGTAGTAAGCAGATATCTGGCAATTCTAGGGATGATCCATTGGGATGCTGTGAAGTGGATACTCCGATATCTCAGAGGTACCACAAGCCTGTGCTTGCAGTTTGGTGGAGGGTCGTCAATGCTGGTGGGGTACTCTGACTCAGATATGTCGGGAGATATTGATTCCCGGAGATCCACATCTGGATATGTCGTTACTTATGCAGGGGGAGCTGTGTCGTGGCAGTCGAGGTTGCAGAAGTGCGTTGCACTGTCGACGACAGAGGCAGAGTACATTGCGCTGACGGAAGCGTCAAAGGATATCTTGTGGATGAAGAAGTTCATGCTTGAACTTGGACTCCAGCAAGAAGTGTTCGCTGTCTACAGTGACAGTCAGAGCGCCATTTTTCTAGCCAAGAACCTCGCCTACCACTCCAAAACAAAGCATATTGATGTAAGGTATCATTGGATACAGGACGCTGTCGAGGAGAAGCTGCTGAAGGTGGAGAAGTCCACACGGATGAAAATCCTTCGGATATGATGACGAAGGTCGTGCCAAGGGAGAAGCAAGAGTTGTGTCGGTTGCTGATCGGCATGAAGCCCACTTGAAGGTGTCAGGTTGGGGAATTTCTCTTTATGGTCTGGAGGGGGAGTTTGTTGGGGTCCAGTCCCTAAAGAGTGCAAATACAAATCATGGCTGTAGCTGTACTCCTGCAGGAGAAGTTAAATGCTGGGAGAAGCAGAAATTTCTGGGCCTGTTTGCTAACGCGGGGCGGTAGCGCTATCGCCTGCGCTAGCGTATCGACGCATCCGTCGAGTGCCTTTCGACGCATCCGTCGAGTGCCTTTCGACGCATCCGTCGAGTGCCTTTCGACGCATCGTCGAGAAGGAGCTGTGTCGTCGAGACAACTGAGTGTTGAGGCTACCGCCCGCGGTAGGTCCTACCACAGGCGGTAGAATTTATCGTCAAATGAACACCTGTGTCGTCGAATGAGTCGACGAGTCACTGAGACGACTTCATCGTGTGGCTACCGCACGCGGTAGGTGCTACCGCCGGCGGTAGCGCGCAGGACCTGTTTCGTTAAGTTGTGATCAGGGCCGTCGATTTGGGTTGGAAGAGTCTTGGATGGCCAAGATCTCTTCGTCTTCTTACCCTAAATAGGCAGAAACATCTTGGCAGAAAGAGCATCGATCAGTTAGAGCCGTCAAGGTGAAAAATCGTGGGAGAGAAGAAGTGCTTGCTGTCATTGTTGCCGGAGGAGTTCTTCAAGGAGGAAAAACAGTTTTCTCAGATCGGTGTCTTCGTCTTCGCTATGAGGTAGTTTTTTATCTCTATCTTGTCTTCGTTGCCTTGTGTGGTTTGAAGAGAGATTTGAGTTTTGTTCCTTGTTCTTGAAGAGAAGGTTTTTCACCGTGGTTGAGAGGGGATTCAATTTGTGAATCCAAGGGGATCTAGGTTGGGCAAACCTAGATTGTTTGTTGTAATCCTTATTATTATTATAGTGGATTGTTTGTGTGCCCCGCCCCGTGATTTTTCCCTCATTGCTTTAGAGAGGGTTTTCCACGTAAATTATGTTGTCCTCTGGTTGTTTTATTTTTCTGTGTATTGCTGCGTTTAATTTTATCTTCCAGTGTGCCCAAATTTTACAAGTGGGTTATATCCCTACAACTACTGCTATCTCTCGCTGCTCAAGAGTCTTTCATTCAATCCCAGAACTGTAATACAATTTTTTATTTCTACATTGGAGTTAGGTTTACATCTTTCTCACATGGCTACATGTTTACTTTGTGATTGTTCTGATTTCGTTTTTTTAATTAGCCTAAGTGTTCAAGTGTAAATGCAAATTGCCATATACTGATCCATTTCTAGAAAATTTACCCATGGGGCTAGGTTTTGCTATTCCCTGCTTCTTGTTTATCTCTTCCGTATTGACGATCCCTCTTCGTTTGCACAATTCACATCAATAGGGCATCAAACAACTCAACCCTTAGATTGAAGAACACTAGGACCATGGATACAACTCTGCTGTTAGCCTTATTCAAACCTTGATTTTCACTCCCACGACAACTCTGCTTGAAATTTCATTTTTTTATCTGTCATACACTTATCCTGACATCCAATTCATGTACTTTAGAGATGACCATTTGCACCCACTTATAGGTATAGTTTGAAATCAACTTTCTTTCATTTTTCATTTGCCAAACTGTGAACAGATAATAACTTTTTCTGAAGTAGCAGTCCTCAATTTAGCTGAACATTTCACAATTGCACCTTAGGATGAATTCCATACCGTTTTAATTTCACATTCTCCCCCACAACCCCACGACTTCTCATTCACACTGTCTATCCTATGTAGTTCTTACAAAAGCATTCAACTTGGCTGGACGTCTCCTCGAACCAATGTGTTATTGGCTTATTTTGCCGGGCATCGATGGAGGCGGGGGGATACAAGGGCAAGCCCTAGAATGAAGTTAGAGGAGGGGAAGTTAGAAAAAGCTTGGGGAAGAGGAAGAGGGAAAACCCTATAGGAGGAGAGGGCTTGAGGGAGAGGGAGAGGAAGTTGAAAGAAAAGAAACTTTTCATTAATTCATTGATTCCTCTTTACATGACAAGGCCTCTATATATAAGGCCCCAATGGCACGAGCGTAAATACCCGATACAAAGACAATAAGCGAAATATTAAAACACATAAAATACTACAACACACATAACTTGACTCGACACACATACTTGACTCGACGCACGTAACATGACTCAATACAATACGACTCAGTATAAACAAAGACTCTAATACTCTAATACTAGATAACCAACGACGTGGGATCCATAACACTCCACCCGTCCTTGAAATCGAGCTTGTCCTCAAGATCAAACTCCAGTAGGATGATCGAATCTTATGGCTCCTTGATTTCGCACCAAAACAGCGCCTGATAGCGTGCAGCGGCGGCAGTGGTGGTGGTGATGAGTAGCTGCGCCGCAGTCGGAAAGACGAGTGGCGGAAGGAATGGGACCGATTGGTTTGGCAGAGCAGCGGGAAGCAGAAGTGGCAGGGCGGCCGGGGGATAACGACCGACGGAAGGAACAGATTTATAGGGACCCACAGAGTAGGTGGTTAGAGACAAGGCGGCGAGGTGGCAGGCGGGGCTTGCAGAATAGGGGCCGACGGAGCAAGGGCCATCAGAAGATGTGGTGAGGTGGTTGGAGGAGGCCGTGCGGAAGCCGACAGAGTGGGTGACGACAAAAGAGGCAGAGAGATGACCGGTAGGGCTGGTAAGACAGGGGCCGACATAACAGGCGTCAAAATGGCCGGCGGTTTCCAATGCGTCAGGAGGCGGTCAGAATATGCCGGCAGTGGCAGGACCGGCAGAATAGGTGACATGCTTGCTGGAGGTGGAAGCTGCGTCGGGAGGCGGATGGCAGGGTCGATATTGGACTTCGGGCCACAACTCGCCGGGGCCTGTATTTGTGTACTCGCACAGGAGGCGTTGATCAGATCGGCGATCCGAGACCATGAGCACGTCTGGAGCGCCGTTTTATTATTGTTATATATTTTATTTTATTTTTTTAGATTTCATCTAGTATTATTCAGACACCGGGCGTAATGAGCAATCATAACATTCACGACGGGTGCCCAGGCCCCCTCCCCCCCCTTTCATTATAAATATGGATGATGACTATCATTTGAAGGTATTGTTAGCCGTGTGAGAGAATCCAGAGCCGACAATCATATCGTGGTGCGGCGACGCGAGATACTGGGGTGCGTCGTCCCGATCCCCTTTTCAGTTTCCGTCTATTTCCCTCTCCCGTAGCTCTGTCGTTGTAAAAACCGCTCCAGACACGCTCATGAAAAGGGAACCGGGACGTCGCACCCCGTTATGAGGTCGATTTTAAAGACTAATGTGTGCAAACTAAAAATATTTTTTAAGAGAGAGTTTGACGTCACCTTCTGATATTGCTTTTCCTGTTCTTCGTCTCAGTCCTATATTTCTCTTGTATCTTCTCTATGTGACTCTTCTAAAAAAACTCACGTCTTTCTCTCATATTTGTATGAAAAAAGGGGTTGGTGCATCATGGTGGGCGAAGGATGATTTTTTTAAATCCTAATTTTCCTATTTCCCACTGTGCTTTAAGGCCCCCGTCTGTGTGTTCTAATCGCATACGCATCTTCGTCGGTTCTTTTTCCTGCATTGCATATCGCGCGAGCGTATCTGTTTACTCTCTTCTCTCTTTTTTCCAACTCTCTTTCCCTCGTTCCTTCTCCCAGAAACTCTTTTCGCTCACAAGCAAGAGAGGTCCCCTCTGGTGAGACGGATAAACCTGTGATTGAAGTTTCTGAATGTCTTCAATGGTTAGAGCCTTCCAAAAATACATGATAATCTTCGTAGTTCTGGAGCGCCCGATCGATAGATCCTATCGAGATTTTTCATTCATCTCATCTCAGTAATCTATTTAGTTTTCGTAGAATGGCTTGCGGTATTACTACTAAAAATGTTTGATTCAGGGACCTGTATGCATTTAAACTTTTTTTTGTTGACATAACAAAGAACTTTCAAGGTCTTTGGTTGTGTTTGTTTTGTTCATATTCATAAGATATCCCGTGAAAAACTTGACTCTTGTGCCCATACATGTGTCTTCATCGGGTATTCCTCTATTTAGAAAAAATATAAATGTTATCACCCACCTACTAGCAGAGTTACATGTCTATTGATGTCACTTTCTATGAAAATGAATTGGGTTTTCATGGTCCTCTTCAGGAGGAGTAATTAGATGATTAAGTGTCTCTTTCTTATGTCATTCGTCCTACTCTTCATTTTACATATACCGAAGTATTGACAAGAAGTCATCAAATTTACTAAATATCTTGTTGCTATAGTAGAAGAGATGAGGACTATAGAAAAAGAATGTGGGTGATAAATGATCTCCCCGCTAGAAAGAAAGTTATAGGTGCAGACGTGCAGTTATATTTTTATTATCGAACACAATTCATATACAGTTGTTGAACGATACAAGATGCGCTTAGTAGCACATGGATACATTCTGATCTTTGACATTGATTATCATGATACTTTTTCTCTTGTAGAAATGATGGATAGTATCAGAGTATATTACTTTCACGTGCTGCTAACAATGGGTGGAATCTTCAACAACTCGATGTTAAACATGCATTCCTCTACGATGACTTAGAGGAAGAGGTTTACATAAGCGCCCCACCTGCATTCTCTCCAAAGAACACTGTAGGAAAAATGTGCAAGTTATGAAAATCATTATATCAATTAAAGCAATCACCGAGAGCTTGTTTGGTTGCTTCAACACATTTTTTTTGGATATACTCCGAGTAATGCCGAGCATACTCTGAACAGTAGCAGATCTTATTATTTATGTTGATGACATCATTGTTACTGAGGATGATACTTTGAGATCATATCTCTAAAGTCTAAACTTGCTAAGGAATTTGAGGTGAAGGATCTTGGTGCACTGCAATACTTCCTTGGAATTGAAGTATCTAAAAGAAAGAATGACATTTTTATCTCTCAGAGAAAGTGATGGGGATCCATCAGATCGCGCACCTGGAGGGGTTCGCCGCAAGGAGGGACCCACGTTCATTTATTCGCGCAGGAAGGCTTGATCGGATTGCCAATCCGACTCTGCGGTTGCATCTGATACGTCGCTGTGAGTCAAAAACATATATTAGTTTATTTTTTGGGTTTATTTTTCATGTATTTAGTGGCCGACCTCACCGACCAGTCATAGCCGTTGATGGGGAAGTCCTAGTTTTGTTTTCTCTTATAAATAGATGTTGTAGGGGCTGAATTCAGTATTGCAGAATTTGGAGAACTATAATCCCGGATTCCAGCGATCACCCCGCGGTGCCGACGCCGTGGAACCCTAGGTGACAACTCCTAGGCACTTTTCTTCCTCCCAAAGGTAATACCTAACCCTAGCCTTCATTTTCCACCTTCCAATCCCTCCACCACCACTTCCACAACACCTCCAAATAGTCAGCCGCCGCTCCTGCTGCTGTCCAGCCAAAGCTGCCCAGTCCCGCCCCTCCCTGCCTTCCGCCGCCCAGTCCAGCGCCTCCATTTAGACTATGGCTAGTGTGTCACATTTGCATTCCCACCTAGAGTCCTAGGTTTTGTGCACCCCGTAGCCTACCCTACATCATTTTGGTATCAGAGCAGGTTGGGCCATTTGCATGCTGTGTAGTGGTAGGTTTTTTAGAAGAAGCATGGTAGATCCTCAAGTCATCGACGACCGAACGACGAGCTCGAATTCGGGTGCCGCTTTCGCTGAGTTTCAGCGTCTCATCCTAGAACGTTTTGACGCCTTAGGTGCCCAGTTCGACGATCTGTGTCATGATCTTGCTGAGGCGAATCTTCGCCTAGACCACTTAAAGAATGCCAGGGACACTCCAGCACAACGTGACGATTCGCTTGAGGACGACCCCGATGTTCCTCCACGTCCTGACCAGCGTCCGAGAGCTGGCCAACCTCTAGTAGGCCGCTACCGTCGTGATTTTCCTCATCGAGCCCCAGCTCCGCCGGCGAGGCGAGACCCTGATGTCGCGATTGAGCGTAGACAAGCTCCGACACGTGATAGACTTCCACATCAGCGTGATGAGTACCGTATGCCACGTCAGCCTCAGCCTGACCCCAGAGATTGTGTGCCTCCACACGATCGCCTGGATCATCACCAAGATGAGTATTATCCCCCGGGTCGGAGAGAGCGTGGAACCCCCCCCCCCCCTCGCTCGATACGACTACGTCCATAATGATTATCCCGAGGACTATCCCGACCCACGGAGAGGTGGCCACTACCTTGACATCACTCGTCGTATTCGACTCGACGCCCCTACGTTCGATGGTCGTTTGGGTCCGAAAACTTTCAACGATTGGCTCCTGGACATAGACCACTATATCGAGCGGTATTATATGAGTGACGAGCGTTGTGTTCGATTCGCAAAAATGAAGCTGATCGGATAGGCTAAGGTATTCTGGATTAGCGTAGAGAGGGCTTTGGAGCGAGATGGTTATTACCCCATCGCCAGATGGGATAAGATGAAGCGGAGACTGAGCGAGAAGTACCTCTTCGCGTCCTACCGAGACCAGTTATTTGAGCAGTTGCAGAACTTACGGGAGGGGACTCTCACTGTCGCAGAGTATATGGCTCGCTTCGACGAGCTAGTCGTTAGAAGTGACATCTCAGAGGAACCCATTGCCACTGCCTCTCGTTTCAAGGCGGGCCTACGCGCTAAGATTCAGAGAGAGTTGATTCCCCACCGCTTAGAGACCGTCGATTAGATATTTCAGCGGACTGATTCCTCGACTTTCAGGAAACCTGCTCCGCCCCAGGCCACCTCGCCCGTACCCTCACGTGTTCCCACGGACACTAAGGGCAAGGTCGTCGCCACTGATGGCCAGCGATCTGGGGGTATTCTGTGTTATAGATGTTCTGGAAGAGGGCACGCAGCAGCGCAGTGCCCCACGCGGACCCTGCTAGTTGAGGATGAGGAGCACAGCTTAGAGGAAGATGAGGAGGGTACATAAGAGATTAAGGCCACTATCGAGGAAGGCTGGGAGAGCGACGCGGAGAGATCATTGGAGGCGGGAGTGATTAGGCGCCTCCTACACACCCCACGTGTAGATGAGGATTGACGACGCACCACCATCTTTTACACATACTTTCCTAGTGCAGGTGGGCCCTGCAAGTTGGCCATCGACAGCGGGAGTTGTGTGAACATCGTGGCCCAAAAGGGGCTTGACCGCCTGCAGTGAAGGCAGAGCCTCACCCCACCCTTGTAGTGTCGTCTGGGTAGATAAGACGGCGATTCAGGTCACCCAGCGCTGCCTCGTCCCGATTAGCATTGCCTCATTCCAGGATTGGGTCTGGTGTGACGTCATCCCCATGGACGTCGCTCATGTATTACTCGGCCGCCCCTGACTGTTCGATCGTGACGTCACGTGTTTCGGCCGCTCGAACAAGTGTGTCTTCTATGACAAGGGGCAGAAGATTACGTTGACGCCCACCCAGCCCCGGGAGAGATCCAAGGGTGTGGTTGAGCCATCTGTGAGTACGAGCGCCTCGCGACCCCTGCATATCTTGAGGCGTGGTGAGTTCCTGCAAGACAGTATTGAGTCGGACATCATTTACGTCGTGGCCGCCACTCAGGCATATGAGGACACCCATGTTGACCACCCACTAGCGGTGCGTCCCCCTTCTAGATGAGTTTGCGGACATTATGTCTGATGAGTTCCCCGACGAGCTGCCCCCTCCACGGGACATTCAACATGCCATTGACTTAGTCTCGGGGGCTTCTCTCCCGAACCTGCCTCATTATCGTATGCATCCTGATGAGCACGCTGAGCTCAAAAGGCAGGTTGACGAGCTGCCGCGGAAGCAGTTTATTCGTGAGAGTATGAGCCCGTGTGTGGTTCCCTCCCTTCTTACCCCTAAGAAGGACGGTAGTTGGTGTATGTGCATCGATAGCCGCGCCATTAACAAAATCACGGTCAAGTATCGCTTTCTGATCCCACGGCTCGATGACTTACTGGATACTATGTCCGGTGCCCAGATCTTCTCCAAGATCAATCTCCGTAGTGGGTACCATCAGATACGAGTTCGTGAGGGCGATGAGTGAAAAACCGCATTCAAGACCAAGGACGGTCTCTACGAGAGGCTAGTTATTCCTTTCGGACTATCGAACGACCCTAGCACCTTCATGAGAGTTATGGCGCAGGTATTGCGGCCCTACATGGGCAAGTTTATGGTCGTGTATTTCGATGACATACTGATCTATAGCCAGACTCAGGTTGCTCACCTCGATCATTTGAGGCTTCTCTTTGGCACCCTCCGCCAAGAGAAATTGTATGTGAATCTGAAGAAGTGTTCCTTCCTCTCCGAGTATGTTCACTTTCTAGGATTTATTGTGTCTTCGACTGGAGTATCTGTTGACCCTGAGAAGGTCAAATCCATTCGCGAGTGGCCTGTGCCCGCGAACATCCATGATGCTCGCAGTTTTCACGGGCTAGACACCTTTTATAGGAGGTTCGTCCAAGGGTTTAGTATGATCATGGCCCCCCTTCACAAGTTGTCTTAAGAAGGGAGAGTTTCAGTGGACCCCCGCGACCACCAGTGCTTTTGAGGAAATAAAAGAGAGACTGACGACGACCCCCGTTCTGAGATTGCCGGACTTTAGCCGTGCTTTTGAGGTTGCATGTGATGCGTCTGGGGTTGGTATCGATGGCATGTTGAGCCAGGAGAGACAACCAGTTTCTTACTTTAGTGAGAAGCTGAACAAGGCCAAACAGAAATACTCGAACTATGATCGAGAAGTTTATGCTATTGTCCAGTCCTTGCGCTACTGGAGGCACTATCTCCTTCCCCGGGAGTTTGTGTTGTATTCCGACCACCAGACCTTACGCTACCTCGATTCGCAGCGCAAGCTGGGACACCGACATGCCAAGTGGGTCAAGTACCTGCAGGACTTTCATTATGTTCTCAAGCACCGAGCTGGTGTTGAGAATAAACCGGCTGATGCGTTGAGTCGTCGCGTTTCCCCGTTGCAGACGATGACCGCAAGCGTAGATGGGCTTGAGAGAATGATTCAGAATTACCCAACATGCCCTGACTTGGCGATATTTACACCGCCCTATCCCGAGAGCCCCCAGACCCCGTTGAGATATATCAGATCTTTGAGGGATACCTGTGCCGAGGTTTCCGCTTGTGCATTCCCCAGACATCTTATCGTGACTATCTGATTTGGGAGTTGCATGCAGGCGGAGCCGCAGGGCACTTTGGGCCAGATAAGTCCATAGCCATTGTTGAGGACCATCTCTACTGACGCCTTAAGAAAGACGTGGCTCGCGTTGTCCGCCACTGCCATATCTGCCAAACAGCGAAGGGTACCAAACAGATTACGGGTCTGGACACACCTTTACCTGTTCCACACCGCCCTTGGGAGGACATTAGCATGGATTTTGTTCTAAGACTTCCCCACACTCTACGGAAACACAACTCCATCTTCGTGGTGGTCGATCGTTTTTCGAAGATGACACACTTTATCGCTTGCCGTAAGACGGCAGGTGCGACTCACGTTGCATCTATCTTCACGAGGGATGTTTTTCGATTGCATGGCCTACCCAAGTTGATCGTGTCAGACCGCGATTTGAGGTTCATGAGTTACTTCTGAAAGACCCTGTGGCATAAGACTGGCACCATCCTTAGGTTCTCCTCGGCGTATTATCCACAGACGGACAGGCAGACCAAAGTAGTGAATAGGAGCTTAGGAAACATTTTGAGGTGTCTAGTAGGAGAGCATGTAGGTAGTTGGGATTTAGATCTTCCAGTTGCGGAGTTTGCCTACAATAGCTCAGTCAATAGGTCCACCAGGTTGAGTCCATTCCATGTAGTATCAGGATACGACCCTAGGAAACCCATTGACCTTGTCCCGAGTCCTTTGGAGTTGCGCCCTAGTCAGCCAGCTGAGTCATTTGCACAACATTTGCATGACTTGCATGAGTCGGTTCGCCGACGGATAATAACGAGCAATGAAAATTATAAAACCCATGTAGATAAGCGAAGGTGAGAGCAAATATTTAATGAAGGCGAGAAAGTAATGGTGCGAATCCGTCCCGAGAGGCGCCCCTCGGGGCCTGCCAAAAAGTTAAGCGCCAGGTGAATGGGTCCGTACTCTATTATTAGTCGTATCAGGACAAACGCCTACCGGCTCGATATCCCAGCTAGTATGGGAATTCACCCGGTGTTTAATGTCGAGGATCTGACTCCATACTACGAGCCTCACGAGTATGTGGACCCGAGCAGTGGAGATGCCCAGCCGCCCCAACCCCATTGTCATTGTCTTACCACCCTCATACTCTACCTACGTCTGATAGCCACTACAGTCCACCCATTGCTGACACCCACACACCTGGGGACTCGTCTTCTCTGGTTTCACCACCGGAACCACCGATCGCACCAGGATCCACCTTTCGAGAGGTGAGAGATGAGAGCATCACAGAGGTCAGATCCCACCAATTTGTCCCCACCACGGACGGACCGCGATGTCGCTACTAGGTACACTGGCAGGGCCGCCCCGACGCAGACAACTCTTGGATACTAACGACAGAGCTTGATCGACTCGCCCTCGGACTTCGACTGCAGTATGATTGTCTCCATTCATCGGAGATAAAGACTTTTCAGTCGGGGGGAGTTGATAGGGATCCATCAGATCGCGCACATGGAGGGGTTCGCCGTAAGGTGGGACCCACGTTCATTTATTCGCGCAGGAAGGCTTGATCGGATTGCCGATCCGACTCCGCAGTTGCGTCCGACACGTCGCTGCGAGTCAAAAACATATATTAGTTTATTTTTTTGGGTTTATTTTTCATGTATTTAGTGGTCGACCCCACCAGCCAATCATAGTCGTTGATGGGGAAGCCCTAGTTTTGTTTTCTCTTATAAATAGATGTTGTAGGGGCTGAATTCAGTATTGCAGAATTTGGAGAACTCTAATCCCGGATTCCAGCGATCACCCCGCAGTGCCGACACCGTGGAACCCTAGGTGACGACTCCTAGGCGCTCTTCTTCCTCCCAAAGGTAATACCTAACCCTAGCCTTCATTTTCCACACCGCCACTTCCACAACCCCTCCAAACAGTCAGCCGCCGCTCCTGTTGCTGTCTAGCCAAAGCTGCCCAGTCCCGCCCCTCCCTGCCTCCGCCATCCAGTCCAGCGCCTCCAACAGCCCCCGCCGCCTCTTTCCCAGCCGCCCCCTTGCTGCCTCCCATCCCTGAAACTCGCTGCCGCCGGCCATAACCACCTTGAACACCACCGCCGGCCTTCCGCACACCCAACCAGCAGCCGGCTGCCTGTCCACAGTCCTACTCCAACCCGCCAGCCCCCATCTCCCCTCCAGCACCCACCCGCACTCGTCCCCAACCTTGACCGACCACCCAAGCCTCTCCTCACGTGGATCCACCTCCCTTCCTTCCTAAAATTCTAGATCAGTCCAGATATAGGGTTTTCGCCTCCCGATCCGTTATTCCCACCATCATACATCAAAACGCACCCCAGATCCGCTCTCATACATCGGATCTACCCACCCCCACCCGGATCTATTCCTTAGTGGCCGGATCTATCTACTTCCGGCCCGATCTCCCCATTTTCCGCCAAGGACAGCCACCGCCATCCCGTCGCGCCTCCGATTTCACTTTCGATCGCCGATCTACACACCCGGACACAAATTCTTCAGTGTCTCGGTTTAACCCTCTACTTTTGTGAGTTTCTTGTGGTATTGGTTTATTTGATTTGACATTTTCATTGGTGAATTAATATATGTTGCTGTGATTCTTGCTAGTAGCAAATCGTTTGCGATACGCTATTAATTTGCAGGAGGAATTATTCGCAGCGCGCCTTGCTTTGGCCCTCTGAGCGAAGGAAAGTCGTTACAAATTGCTGAATTAATTAATTGCTTTCAATTTTTAATATCTGCGTGGTGTTAGAAAATTTCATTGTTCAAATTATTCATCGTCGTCGCTGATGGTTGCATCGCATTTAGACTAGGGCTAGTGTGTCGCATTTGCATTTCCACCTAGAGTCGTAGGTTTTGTGCACCCCGTAGCCTACCCTACATCAGAAAGTACATCCTGGACCTATCGAAAGATTAAAAAATGTTAGGATGTAAACCCAATTGATTCACCTATTGAGGGAAATCATAGAATTAGTAAGGATGATGGTGACCTTATCCAAGATATTCCTAGCTACCAATGGTTGATGAGCCGTCTCATTCACCTTTCTCACAGAGTCACAGTAGGCCCGATATCTCTTCTTTTTGCATCTTGAGCCAATTCAACCATGGCCCTAGAGAACGAAAGCATGATGCTTTGATTAGAATCCTTTGATACCTGTAGGCAATCCTTGAGAAAGGAATTATGTTCTCTCATCATAATAAGACAAGTAACTCTACCGCTAGTAATCAAAGGAGAATAGAAATTTACACTAATATGGTTTGGGCTGGTCTATGGTGGATAAACATTCTACCACGGGGTAATGTAGTTTTGTTGGTTGTAATCTTGTTACATGAAGTATCAGCTGGTTCTTGCTCTGTCAAGTGCAAAAACTGAATATAAGACCATTGCGCTTGACATTTGTGCGTATGACTCATGGCACTAAAAATGCATCTAGGAATGCTCTCAATTGAACCTATTTGGTTATTCTGTGACAACAAATCTGCTATTTATATTTCCCAGAATCCCATTCAACATGATCGTTCCAAGCATATAAAGATTGATAGGAATCTTAGAAGCTAGACAATGATTCTTTCTTTATTCCATTTGTCAAGTCTGAAGACCAACTTGCAGAAATTTTTACAAAGGGGTTAATTGTCTGGACCTTTTCTTCTAATGTAATCAAGTTGGGAATGACATCTCCGCACTCAACTTAAGGGAGAGTGTTAGGAGTGAATATATATTTTGGGTATTTGAGTATAATTATAATTATGATATGTAAAGTCTGGTCCATGTATATAATGGTCTTTTTTGTAACCTAATTCAGCATAATGTGAAATAACCTTTCTGCAGGAGGCATTTATTTTCTGTAGGGTTGCTTTGTTGTATACATTATTTTATTATTTTAGTTAATATTGATTCATGTAGATTTGCTTATTTCAGAATGAATTGTTCGCTACATGAAATTCAATTTCTAACCTTGCGTTAAGTTACTCGAAACTTACTTCCAAATCTAGTGTCACATCATTCTTTATCTAAATTTTGTTGCATCACATTTTTCCTACCAAAGTGGCCGAGTACAACGCTAGTATGTCAGAGATCCTATGTTCCACAATATCTTTTGGAAAAAACATTTTACAAGGTCTTAGACTTCTGTATGTGCTAGTATCGTAACCTCTAAGGATTCCATAGTACTTACGCTGTTGCACCATAGATCGTCCTCAATATTGGTTTCAACATCTTCATTGGTACAACATAACCTATCGTTCCTCTGCTGGGAATTCTTTTTTTTTTTGAAGCTCTTCATGGTCACCTTCAAGCTTCCCTTTCGGATTGCATACAGTTTTCTGTATATGATATCTCAATCTGTACTCTCCTTCATCTTACAAATTACTAGCTCCTTAAAATTCAACCTTTTGTGCACTCAATGTCGCATGAAGCAGTGACAAGGCCATTTATTACACTTATTCTATTGGTGATTGATTTTTTCTCTAGTTAAAAGTTTATTGTAAAGATTTTGTTGGGAGATCTCTCACATAATGCATTACTATGTGCTCTTCTTGATCATAATTGGGCTAAGTAACCTATAAATTGGAACCGTCAACTGCAATCACACATACAACTAATATTTCACATCTCATCCTTACAGTTATTCACCGAACAATCCCTCGATGCTCACTTCTTCCAATATTTTAATTTCACCCGCCGACTAAGTCATTGATAAGATTTAGCTTGAAGGTGAATGTGATATTACAATTCCCCCCTTTCTTTGATATCGCCATCAAATCCCCAACTCTTTTACCCCCAACCCCCTCCCCACCCCTCCCCACCCAAAATTCTCGATGACGCGACTCTTGATTTCTAAAATACGTTAATACTAATGCACTCGTCGACCCACAACACTAATGACCAATCAACTCCTGCATCTCTCAATACCGGCATAACTTTGTATGTTCTTAACATCACTGCAATGACCAATTAAGCTTTTGATCCCCACAACATCGCTGCAATATTGAATTATGTGTTTACTTAATTCCTATTGTTCTACACCTTGCTTAACTATTAATATTGCAATCTTCTTTCTAGTCGGAAATGAATGTGACCCCCCATTAAATTTATAAATGCATCTTTTCCTCCCTACTAACTTTCCAAATTTTCCTTATCAGGTATCGACATTGATTGGCTCGAGATGGAAGGCCAAGGGCTACGCCGACATTGCTGCAGAAAATCCCATGTCTGAAATTGTGAAGCAACTCCAATCCACTCTCACTCACTCTAGAGCAACCGCAATGCTTTCCGGCTATGTGGCCCTAATCAAAGCAAACAAAGACCTTGCAGTTCTTTTGGAGCGGACATGCTTTGGCCGTCAGATCACCACCTCCGAGAAGGACGAGCAATGGTTTCAACTAAGCTCAGAAGAAACCTTTTATATACACCACGCCCTTCAATCCCTTGCTGTGGTTACCCACAATGGAATCCCTCTCAGTGGATCGGATCTATGGAATCATTTGAAAAATTTCAAGGAGACATTTCCGGAGCTCTACATATCATATGCTCATCTAAGGGGGAAGAACTGGGTGGTTCGAGCCGGAGCGCAATATGGTGCAGACTTTGTAGCTTATCGTCATCACCCATCTCTCGTGCATTCTGACTATGCCGTTATCGTTCTTCAGGAAGGCGATGACAACATGCGGCAGAACGAAAGACTGAGGGCTTGGACGGACGTACATTGTAGTATTCGAGTGTGTGGAAGTGTTGCGAAGACGCTGCTCGTTCTTTTTGTGAACAGGAATGGAAGTGATGCAACCCTCCATTCTTGTTTCGAACAATTTAGTGTTCAGGAACGAGTAATTACTAGATGGGTTGCAGAACAATGCAGAGAGGAGTATTGCTTAGAGCATGATTGAAGGAATGATTTGACTAAGGTATGTCCATCAAATGGCTTGTTTTATTTTGTCATTTTGATGTTTCTTTTTTTGTTTTTATAAATATGTTGAATTCCTATATTTTATATCTCAAATCTTTACATTTTGTATTGCTGACCTACTGTTGTTCGTATAACAATCCATATTAGAGTGTTTTCAAGCTTATTTTGTTTTAAATGTCAGTAAAACCCAAAATAAACTAAGGAGAAACGTAAGAATAATGTAATATGAGGCATACATTGTAGTAAACTGGCACACACTCAAAATATATTGTATTAATGAGAGACAGATAGAATCACAAGGTATGATCACGCCCAAGCTTACGAGGGGTGGTTCCCCCAAGGAGTCCTCTTTAAGAGAGATCCTAAACCAAGACTTCAAAAGCTATTTAATAATACTCCACACCCTCCTTATATAGGAGGGGAGACTGCCACTAATTATCCTATTGCCCTAATATATTGTAATGTTGCTACATTAGCCGGAGATAGTCATCGAAAAACATATCAATATTCCACGCTTCAAAATCGTTCTTGTCCTCAAGATCGAGTATTGGTGGTGTCATCTTTTCGACTTTCAGGGCCTCAAAATCAGTAAGGGTCTGTTCGGATCGCAGATTTTGATTTTGAAGAATTGGAATTCAGTAAAAACCAAAACCAACAAGTTTTGGTTTTTCTGAATTCCAATTATGTTGTTCGGCTGTAGGAAGGTTTTGAGCTGCAAGAATTGAAATTGGACAATTTTGTTGTTCGGATACATGATGGAATTCATCCATAGGAATTACATAAAATTAAAAATTATAGTTAGGGCATCATAAATAAATTAGAAATTCTAACCAATGATTTGATCCGCGTCACTTTCTACTGAGATTAAAATTGAAGAACTCCATCCATATTATGCACGAATGAACTCAATCCAACTGGATGCAACAACAGAAGTACTAAATAGATCGGAAAATGCCTAATGAAATCATTGGTTAGAGAGGTATCTGTGAAATGCAGAAGTAAATAGATCGGAAATGTTACAATAAATCACCGACAAAAAAACCAGGCGCATCACTGCTGTAGATTCATTGATCAAATGGAACTGTGGAAGAGGAGGTTGAAGGAGGAGGTTGAAAGAGAAAAACCACCGCCGAACATATCGCCATCACTTCTGTAGATTCATTGATCGGAAATAAACATTTATAAGACTGCATCGCAGCCGCCGGAGAAAAACTGCATCGCAGTCTGCAGAGTTACGTAAAGAAAAAACTGCATCGCAGTCGGCGATGAGTTCGGCGCGACGGGAATAGATGGAACAGGAGGACTGTGGGTGCTCTTCCGTGAAAAAACAAGGTTTGGGACAGGTTTTGGGGCTAGGCGAATATGAAAAGCCACGGTTTTCTCCATTTCCATTTCTCACATCATTTCCTGCCAACCGAACAGCTGTAAAGGATTTATTAATCTTGAAAACCAAACAAAAACCAAATGACGCGAACCGAACGGACCCTAATGGTAATGCCATCTTCTTCGACTGCAAGTAACAAGCACAATTCATTATGAAGATACTTGTGAAGAGGGGAGTATGATTGTTTGTAGCGAAAACAAAGGCTCTGACGACGGAGGTAAGTGTAATCTTGGTAAGAGAGGTGATGTGTTGAAGGATTTGGGTTAGGTGGAGGAACAAGGGCGGGGATTGGAGAGGGTGCGCTAACGGAATTTGTATCGAAGGAGCTTCGTAGGATGGCAGAGCGAGGGCATGTGTCTGCTTGGGTGGCTTGACATGTGGCCATGCCTGAGATCACGGTCTTCTGACATGTCTGACATAGTGACATGTCATGTATTTTTTGAGGGCCAACTGGTGTCATGGAAAATTCTGCTTCTACAAAGTTGGCTTGCTTGATGGCTACTACAATGAGCGTGAGTTTAGAGTCCTTAGGTGGGCGCGAATGTATGGTTGCAATCCATGCTTGAAGTGCCCATGCTCCTGAGGGTTGGTTCCATCAAAGAGTCCTCTCGAAACGAGATCTTAAGCCAAAATTTCAAAAGATACTAATAAGAATCCACGCCACTCCTTATATAAGAGAGGAGACTACTACCAAATGTCGGCCGACATGTCCGACTTGTCGGCCGACATAAAGGTTTTGTGGATAAAACGCAACGACATCGATATTTTAAACAAAAATGTCGTTTTTGAAAATATCGCCCGATAGATCTGGCGATATTTCGCGACCGATATATCGTCGAGAGGGTTAAAATATGTTTTTCATTTCTTTGAAGTGACCAAACGGTAATATTTCGTTTTGTGCATCTCTTTAAGTCTAGCGTCGACGACTTTCTCATCTCGCTCTCATTTGGTGATCTTTATGCCGTTTATTGCAGTTGACATCTCTTTGTTATGTAATTTATAAACATGCATTATATGTATATATGTTTATTTTGTAGTTTATAAACATAAATTATGTATACAATTATACATATTTATAAAAATTGTGTAGATATATGAATAAATATATTTAAATATTAAAATCCGATATTATAAAATATCCCCGATATATCCCCCGCAATCCGACATCCAACATTTCAAACTCAAACCGACATGAATCCGACATCCGACATCTACAACCTTGTCCATATTGCTATAATACATGGTTCCATACTAGCCGGGATAGTTATCCAGATATATATCATAAACACAGTTGAGCTCGTGTTCTTTATTGTATATGGTTTTTTTCTGCTCTCTATTTTCTTCAATACTCCTGCATCTCTCAATACCGGCATAACTTTGTATGTTCTTAACATCACTGCAATGACCAATTAAGCTTTTGATCCCCACAACATCGCTGCAATATTGAATTATGTGTTTACTTAATTCCTATTGTTCTACACCTTGCTTAACTATTAATATTGCAATCTTCTTTCTAGTCGGACATGAATGTGACCCCCCATTAAATTTATAAATGCATATTTTCCTCCCTACTAACTTTCCAAATTTTCCTTATCAGGTATCGACATTGATTGGCTCGAGATGGAAGGCCAAGGGCTACGCCGACATTGCTGCAGAAAATCCCATGTCTGAAATTGTGAAGCAACTCCAATCCACTCTCACTCACTCTAGAGCAACCGCAATGCTTTCCGGCTATGTGGCCCTAATCAAAGCAAACAAAGACCTTGCAGTTCTTTTGGAGCGGACATGCTTTGGCCATCAGATCACCACCTCCGAGAAGGACGAGCAATGGTTTCAACTAAGCTCAGAAGAAACCTTTTATATACACCATGCCCTTCAATCCCTTGCTGTGGTTACCCACAATAGAATCCCTCTCAGTGGATCGGATCTATGGAATCATTTGAAAATTTTCAAGGAGACATTTCCGGAGCTCTACATATCATATGCTCATCTAAGGGGGAAGAACTGGGTGGTTCGAGCCGGAGCGCAATATGGTGCAGACTTTGTAGCTTATCGTCATCACCCATCTCTCGTGCATTCTGACTATGCCGTTATCGTTCTTCGGGAAGGCGATGACAACATGCGGCAGAACGAAAGACTGAGAGCTTGGACGGACATACATTGTTGTATTCGAGTGTGTGGAAATGTTGCGAAGACGCTGCTCGTTCTTTTTGTGAACAGGAATGGAAGTGATGCAACCCTCCATTCTTGTTTCGAACAATTTAGTGTTCAGGAACGAGTAATTACTAGATGAGTTGCAGAACAATGCAGAGAGGAGTATTGCTTAGAGCATGATTGAAGGAATGATTTGACTAAGGTATGCCCATCAAATGGCTTGTTTTATTTTGTCAGTTTGATGTTTCTTTTTTTGTTTTTATAAATATGTTGAATTCCTTTATTTTATATCTCAAATCTTTACATTTTGTATTGCTGACCTACTGTTGTTCGTATAACAATCCATATTAGAGTGTTTTCAAGCTTATTTTGTTTTAAATGTCAGTAAAACCCAAAATAAACTAAGGAGAAACATAAGAATAATGTAATATGAGGCATACATTGTAGTAAACTGGCACACACTCAAAATATATTGTATTAATGAGAGACAGAATCACAAGGTATGCTCACGCCAAGCTTACGAGGGGTGGTTCCCCCAAGGAGTCCTCTTTAAGAGAGATCCTAAACCAAGGCTTCAAAAGCTATTTAATAATAATCCACACCCTCCTTATATAGGAGGGGAGACTGCCACTAATTATTCTATTGCCCTAATATATTGTAATGTTGCTACATTAGCCGGTGATAGTCATCGAAAAACATATCAATACTCCACGCTTCAAAATCGTTCTTGTCCTCAAGGTCGAGTATTGGTGGTGGCATCTTTTCGACTTTCAGGGCCTCAAAATCAATAATGGTAATGCCATCTTCTTCGACTGCAAGTAACAAGCACAATTCTTTATGAAGATACTTGTGAAGAGGGGAGTATGATTGTTTGCAGCGGAAACAAAGGCTCCGACGACGGAGGTAAGTGTAATCTTGGTAGGAGAGGTGGTGTGTTGAAGGATTTGATTTAGGTGGAGGAACAAGGGAGGGGATTGGAGAGGGTGCGCTAACGGAATTTGTATCGGAGGAGCTTCGTGATGCAGAGCATAGGCGGGGACGAGCTTTGAGCCCATTCGGTGCTGATTTGACGACTTACCATATATGGCGTGCCCGGATCGACGATCCGACTCCGTGGATGCGTTCAGATTCGTGTTGCGAGTCGATTTCATTAATAGCTTTGTAATTTTCGGTTATTATTTCATGTAGTTTTGACCCCGAAACTAACGGTCAATCATAGCCGTTGATTCCGGGTGCCCTAATCTTCATTTCTTATAAATAGGAGATGTAGGGCTGCTGTATTTTCATTGTTGAATGTGTGGAGAGCTTCTTCCTTCATTCCGGTGATCCTCTCCGCGGTGCCGACTCCGTGGAACCCCTTGGTGACGACTCCTTGGGTAAGTTATCTTATCTCCTCCTTGTTTTCCTTCCCCTCCACCAAAACAGCCCCCGTTTTTCTGTTTCCCTGCTGCCGCCATCCCCTCTCAATCCCAGCCGCCAGCCCCCCTTTCAATCCCAGCCGCCAACCCTCTCTAACCCAAGCCACCCGCCCTCTTATCCTCCTGAAGCCGCCAGCCCCAGCCCCTCCATCACCTCCAGACCCTGCCCTCCACTTCAGCCACCCGCAACCCTAAACCCAGCACAGCCTCCGTCCCTCCTCCTCCAGATCTCGCCGCCGATCTGACCCAGCAGCCACCTTCCCCTCTTAGCAGGCCGCCGACCTCCTTCCCACCCAGTCCAGCTTCCCTAGCACCCTCCCACGTGGATCCACCTTCCAAACAGCCCCTCCCTTCTCAGATCTGTCCAGATCTGGGCGCTACAGCCCAGATCCAGCCCCGTGCCACCCCGATCCAGCCCCCCCTACGTCCCCTTCAACCACTCCTTACCCGATCTACTCCACCACCACCCGGAAACCTTTAATCTTCTCCAAAACTTCAGTTTTTTCCCAAAACTACATCAGTCCTATTTTATTTGCGTTGTGTTTCTGTATTGGAATTGGGTTGTAAAACATTGTTATCGTTTGGATTATCACATGCCGATGTGGTTGTTCATTTTATTCTAAGTTATTTGTGTCTGGACTAATCTCTAACTGTAGGAAGGAATTATTCGCCGCGCGCTCTTGCTTTGACCCTCCACGCGGAGGAAAGCCTAAGCTTGTTTCGCCATTAATTAGGTCGCGGTTTATCTCGCCGCCTATAGATTTGTCCTGCGTCAATTGGTATCAGAGCAGGTTGTGCACACTTTTCGATACGCAGTCGTAGAGTCTATAAGTTTTTCATTATGTCTAGGTGTCACGATTATCACGATTATTCCTCCCCTCACTTTGGAGGTCTCGAGTCCACTAGCACCCGCTCTCACAGAGCCCCGTCAGGGAGATCTTCACGTTACTACGACGATTATTCTCGATCGCAGCACACCACTTTTAGGGATCGTGTTGACCCACCAACACGAGACCACTACACTAGAGACGATCAGTATGATGGTTGTCGTCGTTCTTATCCGTACACGCGAGCAGATCGTGTCGATCCATCAACACGACTCGGTTACCTTAGGGATGATTATTATGAGGATCGTCGTTCCGAGAGAGATCTTGAGAGTCAGTTTCGTACTGTTGCCCCTCCTTTTGACGGCTCATCGTGTCCCGAGTCTTTCAGTTACTGGCTTGTGGATATGGAGTATTATCTCGATCATTTTGAGTTATTCGGTGAGCGTCGCGTCAAGTTTGCGAAACTTAGACTTTTAGATCAGGCGAGGGCTTACTGGTCTAGCGTTGAGGCTTGAGAGGACCCGCGAGCAAGATCGTCTACATCGCATCACTAGTTGGGTGGACATGAAGCGTATATTGTGTCAGAAGTATCTTCCGTCGTCGTATCAGACTCGCTTGCTCGACCAATTATTTTCCCTTCAGCAAGGATCCATGTCCGTCGCTGAGTACATGGATCGCTTTGATGAGTTAGTTGTGAGGAGCGATATCCGAGAGGACTCAACCATGACCTCTTGCAGATTTCGTTTTGGCCTTCGCTCAGACATTCGTACTAAGGTGGTTTATCATAACTCGAAGTCTCTTGAGCAGATGTATCGGCTTGCCCTTCGTTACGAACAGTCTTTGAGATCCGCAAGAGCTGGTCGGTTGGATCCTCACTTTGACCTCTGCGGTACGAGCTCCTCCCACACCGAGGACACCACTCTGCCTACCATTGTTCCGTCCGACATTGCAGAAGTGATACCTGATGCAGATTGCTCTCACCCCAGTGAGGTGCTTAGCCCAGTGAGTGACCTATCTCTTGTTTCTGACCCGTCTCTCGTGACCCCGACTGAGAGTGAGCCTGAGCGACCTCTTGAGCCTATAGTATTGAGCCCCTCACCCACACCACCACCTTTGGCATGTCATGGGTTGATTAGCACCCCTACCCTGAACTCACGTCTTGACACCGCACCCACAGACCCATTCTTGGGCGTAGATCTATGTCGCCCTCCCATTGTCATTGCTCTGAGTCACATCGCGACTGAGAGCCCAGAGCCTGGTGTTGATCCCGTAGTGGCTATGCCACCCATTCACGGGGACACTACCCCTCACGATGGTACTCGTCTGGAGGACCATGACCCTAGTGACGAGTTCTATGATGAACCCCCAGTTGAGCCTCCGGATGATCCGCCACATTCTGATGAGGATGAGATTCAGGTGAGCCCCGCTTGTATGAGTATCAATTTATGGAAGCCTCTTCCATTATCGTGCCTGACCCCACCCCAAAGGATGGATATTGTGAGGAACATCCAATATTTAGGGCACCACTTGCTGACACATCGCACTCTCGCTGAGTTTTGGGATGCACCACCCGCTGACCCACCAGACGAGCTCTTTCTTTTCAGGGACACTCACTACACTATAGAGCCACGTCTTCTGGTCGGTGCACATGATTGTCACTTAGGCGGTCGTCGCATTCACGATGACTTTTCTCACCTCCTGGTGAGCCCCCCTGACGCGTCACGTTCCCTGAGAGACACTTGGATCTTTATGAGCTCGTATTTGAGTATAGTTGTCTCTCACGATCATCTGAGCACTCGTCACACACGAGATGAGTTTTTCTACAATCCTCCGAGAGAGCCTCCTGATAGGCCACCTCCTTTGGTAGATTTTCAAGTGGTTATTAGCCTTTCCCATAACGAGTATGTTGTTTCCATCGTGTCTCATTTACATCATTTGCATGAGTCTGTTGAGTCATTTTGTCGTCATTTCCATGAGTCTGTTGCGTGGTCTGTTCATCGTTTGCATGTGTGTCATGAGTCGGTCCGACGAAGAATCCATAATGATAATAAATTCTGTAAGTCACATGCGGATGTTCATTGGCAAGTGCAGGTATTTCATGAAGGCGAGCAGGTGATGGTGAGAATCTGCGTTGTGAGGCTCCGTGCGAGGCTTGCTAAAAAATTGAGTGTTCGGCGAATGGGTCCCTACCCAGTTCTGAGACGCATCAGGACAAATGCTTATGAGATGGACATCCCCGCGAGCATGGGTACCAATACTATGTTCAATGTCGAGAACCTGACACCATCCTTTGCACCTCACGAGTATTTGGGTCCACATCTTGGCGGCCCTCCCGAGCCTTTACCACCATTTTTACCACCCACCACTCAGTCTACCCCCGAGCCATTGCAACCACACTCGTTGCCCCGTTCTCAGCCCACCTCTGACCCTTACTTACCCGGGATGTTGTCCCCAACGGCTTCATCATTGGCACCTCAGATTCCACCGGATACTTCTATTGGAGTGTTGAGAGTTGAGTTTATCACTGAGATCATTGCGCTTAAGTCCGTCCCCTCTACAGGCGGTCTTGTGTGCCGCTACCTGGTTTGCTGGCGCGGGCAACCCTTCAACGGCGACACCGGGATGCAATCAGCAGAGCTTCATCGATTCGCTCCCGGACTTCGACTTCAGTACGTCCGTCCCCACTCATCGGGGATGGAAACTTTTCAGTCCAGAGGAGTTGATTGGCGATGCCACTTTTCAGCGACGACACATGGACGACACCTGGCGGGCCTCTTCGAGTTTTACCTAGCATATGACGAGAAAATTCTGACCCCTATTCATCGTGAGATGAATTCTTTCAAGCCGGAGAAATTGATGCGGAGCATAGGCGAGGACGAGCTTTGGGCCCATTCAGGGCTGATTTGATTACTTACCATATATGGCGTGCCCGGATCGACGATCCGACTCCGTGGATGCGTTCGGATTCGTGTTGCGAGTCGATTTCATATATAGCTTTGTAATTTTCGGTTATTATTTCATGTAGTTTTGACCCCGAAACTAGCGGTCAATCATAGTCGTTGATTCCGGGTGCCCTAATATTCATTTCTTATAAATAGGAGATGTAGGGCTGCTGTATTTTCATTGTTGAATGTGTGGAGAGCTTCTTCCTTCATTCCGGTGTTCCTCTCCGTGGTGCCGACTTCGTGGAACCCCTTGGTGACGACTCCTTGGGTAAGTTATCTTATCTCCTCCTTGTTCTTCTTCCCCTCCACCAAAACAGCCCCCTTTTTTCTGTTTTCCCTGCTGCCGCCAGCCCCTCTCAATCCCAGCTGCCAGCCCCCCTTTCAATCCCAGCCGCCAGCCCTCTCCAACCCAAGCCACCCGCCCTCTTATCCTCCTGAAGCCGCCAGCCCCAGCCCCTCCATCACCTCCAGACCCCGCCCTCCACATCAGCCACCCGCAACCCTAAACCCAGCACAGCCGCCGTCCCTCCTCCTCCAGATCTCGCCGCCGATCTGACCCAGCAACCACCTTCACCTCTCAGCAGGCCGCCGACCTCCTTCCCCCAGTCCAGCTTCCCTAGCACCCTCCCACGTGGATCCACCTTCCAAACAGCCCCTCCCTTCTCAGATCTGTCCAGATCTGGGCGCTACAGCCCCGATCCAGCCCCGTGCCACCCCGATCCAGCCCCCCTACGTCCCCTTCAACCACTCCATACCCGATCCAGTCCACCACCACCCGGAAACCTTTAATCTTCTCCAAAACTTCAGTTTTTTCCTAAAACTACAGCAGTCCTATTTTATTTGCGTTGTGTTTCTGTATTGGAATTGGGTTGTAAAACATTGTTATCGTTTGGATTATCACATGCTGGTGTGGTTGTTCATTTTATTCTAAGTTATTTGTGTCTGAACTAATCTCTAACTGCAGGAAGGAATTATTCGTCGCGCGTTCTTGCTTTGACCCTCCACGCGGAGGAAAACCTAAGTTTGTTTCGCCCTAATTAATTACTGTGTCTTGCTGTGAATTAACTGCGTGGGATGTTTAAATTTATTATCTAATTTGGATTCACGCCGTCGAATTTGCATAGCATGTAGGGTTAGGTCGCGGTTTATTTCGCCGCCTATAGATTCGTCCTGCGTCACTTCGTAGGATGGCAGAGCGAGGGCATGTGTCTGCTTGGGTGGCCTGACATGTGGCCATGCCTGAGATCACTGTCTTCCGACATGTCTAACATGTCATGTATTTTTTGAGGGCCAACTGGTGTCATGAAAAATTCTGCTTCTACAATGTTGTCTTGCTTGATGGCTACTACAATGAGCGTGAGTTTAGAGTCCTTAGGTGGGCGCGAATGTATGGTTGCAATCCATGCTTGAAGTGCCCATGCTCTTGACGGTTGGTTCCATCAAGGAGTCCTCTCGAAACGAGATCTTAAGCCAAAACTTCAAAAGATACTAATAAGAATCCACACCACTCCTTATATAAGAGAGGAGACTACTACCAAATGTCGGCCGACATGTCCGACATGTCGGCCGACATAAAGGTTTTGGGGATTAAACGCAATGACATCGATATTTTAAACAAAAATATCATTTTTGAAAATATCGCCCGATATATCTGGCGATATTTCGCGACCGATATATCGCCGAGAGGGTTAAAATTTTGTTTTTCATTTCTTTGAAGTGACTAAACGATAATATTTCGTTTCATGCATCTCTTTAAGTCTAGCGTCGACGACTTTCTCGTCTCACTCTCGTTTGGTGATCTTTATGCCGTTTATTGCAGTCGACATCTCTTTATTATGTAATTTATAAACATACATTATATGTATATATGTTTATTTTGTAGTTTATAAACATAAATTATGTATACAATTTTACATATTTATAAAAATTATGTATATATATGAATAAATATATTTAAATATTAAAATCTGATATTATAAAATATCCCCGATATATCCCCCGCAATCCGACATCCAACATTTCAAACTCAAACCGACATGAATTTGACATCCGACGTCTACAACCTTGTCCATATTGCCATAATACATGGTTCCATACTAGCCGGGATAGTTATCCAGATATATATCATAAACACAGTTGAGCTCGTGTTCTTTATTGTATATGGTTTTTTTCTGCTCTCTATTTTCTTCTCTTCGGACTAACAGATGTGCCAACGTTCCATGCTCTTCATTGATTGATCTTTTTGTCTTCACCTCCTTTACTATTTTATGCTTTTGGTGTCCTTTGAGAGGTTCTTGCATTGCATTTTCTTATGTTATTCTTTGTATTTATGGGTGTACATTTTTGTTTTTTTCACCATTCATTTCATTGGTTTGTTGGTTTGTTAAAGAGAGATGCTTCCAGTGTTTATGATTTTCTGGTCGATTTTAAAGACTGATGTGTGCAAACTAAAAATATTTTTTAAGAGAGAGATTGACTTTGCCTTCTGATATACTCTTCCCATTCTTCGTCCCAATCCTATATTTCTATCGTACCTTCTCTATTTTGTATGCTTATTCTTAGTTAATGCAATCTTGTGTTCGTTCTTTCTACTTCTCGATCACACAACTTTCGGCTTCGTAACAATGATCCGACCTGACGCTATCCGCCCGCTGACCATGCAGCTGTTGGGAACCAACACCACTCTCGACTTTCCACGACGTTCGGGCTATGAGTGACCTCATTTCCAAACGCCTGGCCACGGTTGCACGTATAATGAGCAATCTGCTCTGCCACTCCGCCAGCTGGCCCTCGTCGAGGAACCTCAAGAGGATGCTCCCTTCGTGACGGGCTCGGAACTGCACGCCACGACCCCTGTAGTCCAGACACTCCCCTCTCCGTCGCCGAACGAAAGGGGCCATAATCCTATCTCGTTCCTTTTGTCATCCGCGCCACAAAAGAATGCCCCCAACTTCACGCCTGCTCTGCCATTCGTGCCCAAGGTGATTCACGCATCTCCATCCCTGAATAGTCCACGCTCGTCTCTGCCTTCGGCTTTCGCCAGGCGGACTCATAGCGACGACGGTCGAAGGCCGCCTCCCATCGTCCAGCACTAAGAGTATCAGTTCTCTATGGCTTGGGCGCCCCTCGTCGACAATGACCTCACAACGACCAAGATGGTGAAGCACCAACGGTCGTCCATGCCCGAATCTCTGACACCTCCTCTACATAACACCTGCGGAACTCCACGCCCTCTGGTGCCTCTTCGCTTCCCGCCAAGTCTTTCGTCGACACATCAGACTATCTTTTTCAACGTACGATCTGCGATCGCATTCGGCTCGTCTCCACGATCATCATCCCCTTTCAATCTCCTCGAGCCACCACCCCTCTCCTGTATCAAATCACACATTCTCTTTTCTTTTCCATGCCACCATCACCCTCCTGTCTCGAGCCCCCTCCATGACCTGGCATCCTTGCCGTGTATACCGCCTATTTTTTGTCCTATATGCAACAACTGCTACACAACCTACACTCTCCCTTCTTTTCATTTATTTTTTCTCTGATTAGACCACACATGATCTTCCCTCGGTTTTATTCACCCACTACCACTGTGTTGAACTCGGAAACCACGGTTCAACGAGGTGTTCGGACCAAGGGTGTAGCACTTACTTATCCTAAGCTTGCTCACTAGGCCAGACTCTCGGGACAAGGAACCTCACTCTTTATGGTGGAAAACTAGAATAGACCCTCGAGCTGCAGCGAAGAGGTCCCGCCACACACCCGGAAGATCTTAGAGAGCTTTCCCTCCTAAGCCAAATGCTGAGTCGGGCACCTTGGAGAGCTCTAGAGGATTCCTGACCACCCACCTGAAAACCATGGTGAGTAGCAAGCCTGAACCCTTTTGCCAACCAAAAATAGCTAACTTAGAGAAACCAGCCCCCTCCTCTCCAAAGGTGTCTTTGAGGGTCTATTTATAGTTTTCCCAAAACGATCTGCGGATAGCTGAATTAGGCTTTTGGTTTCACTAAAAGCAGTCCAAGTTGGTCTGCCAACAGCAGAATCCCACTGTTTGGAATGACTAACTGCAGGCCAACACGAAAGATCCTGAAAAGGGGATTTCCCCCTAGGGGGCAAGCACACTTCACTCAGGGCGTGCTCGCCTGGGGCGACGAGTACCCAATTGCTAGGGTCAGGATCAACATCGACTAGAAGGCTGATTGGGTGGGTGGGGGGGGGGGGGGGGGGGGGGGGGGGGGGGGGGGGGGGGGGGGGGGGGGGGGGGGGGGAGTAGCCAGCATGCATGGGGTTCTCGCGACTCGCCCAAGATGGGGAGGGCGAGTGCAAGCTGCTAGGGTGGGATATTCGCGGCACGCCCCTCTTCCCAAACGTCGTCTTTTGCATACGCTTTGCTGGTCCACTCGATAAATACGGGGTTGTACACAATCCCCGCTCTTTGCGAGTTTGCCTCAAGCTCGGAAAGATAGTTCAACCCTAGTGTTTGACGAGTGCCTCGATTTCGGAGAGAATCTTTTAGTGGGCCCCACCGGGTCTATAAATACCAGGAGGGAGGGTGAGAGCCTTTCCAAGCCCCCCCCCCCCCCCCCCCCCCGACCCATTCTTCTCTCCTTTCTTTTTTTCCTCGGTTGAACAACATTCTTGCACCGCCCCTGCATTCGTGTGCACCTTCGTTCAATGGTTTACGAAAGGAGGCCCGATATCCGCTCGATCTGCTTCTTCTTTCCTTCTTGCCGTTGCTCGCAGGTATCCCACCTCCATCTCAAGCAATCTGGTTCTTGCTTCTTCCAGCCAGCGTTGCACCGAGTTTCATGTTCAGTGCTTCAAGTTTGTGAGACTATCAAAAAGTTGTTCTCCCAAACAGATAAATATATAACACTTTTTTGAACAACACTTGAATAAATGAAGATTTTTCAAACAGTCTGCAGTTTTTTCGTTACAGTTTTCTGAACAACTCTAATGTCACTACTGGTTTTCTACCATTGCTTTCTATACAGCCACAACCGCCCCAAACAGAGCCTTAGTAAGACATCATCTGCGGATCTATGTGAGAAAGCCTCGTTTGAAGTTGATAGTGTCTAATTAGCATATGATAATAGTATTAGAGCCAATGGTTCAACGCGGCCGACCGAATAACACCTATGAGAAATCAGGTTGTCCTCTCACCTACGAAAGATTGTTGTATTAGTGCCACAACCTTTCTAGAACGAGAACTCAGGTTGTCCTCCAATATAGGGAAGGTTATTGTATTAGTCCCACATCATTTCTAGAACAGGAACTCAGGTTGGCCTCCAATGCATGGAAGATTGTTGCAATATTTTAAATGTCCCCTGACATGTTGGTCGATATGTAAGTTTTAAAGATAAAACGATATTTTTTTCTAAAAAAAGATTGTTCTTTTGTAAATATATGCCGACATATCATATTTTTTCTAATATATTGGCCGACACGTCTTTTGAAAATATTATCCGTTATTTTATTTTATGTTATATTAACAATATACATACTTAAATTATCTCAATGCATTCAATTATATATGTTAGTAAATTAGATTTATTGTTTTGCTCTCTTTCAAAAGTGTTTACTTACGAATATCTTTGTTTAATCGTTTTAAAATATATATGTTTATTACTATTAAATAAAATAATAAAATATTATACATATTATTAGTCAATAACTTTTTGCTTTTGATACATTTTTTGTAAGCACAAGAAGACATTATCAATTAAGGATAAGTAACTTCTAAACCTTCTTTATTTTTTTTATAAAATTTAGTATTATCTAAATAAATTTATTATATAATATTAAATATGTTTCATAATTTTATCATTTTTTACTTATCTTGGATGCTTGTTAGTAGTACTTTTTATGTTAATTTTTTTACTTTATAATATATAATTATACTTAATATATTTTTTATTTATGATATAAAAAATTGATAATTTAAAATATTAATGACAACCCCGACATTCGACATTATAAAACTCAATCCGATATGTCACTGACATCTAATATTTACAATCTTAAATTGTTGTATTTGTCCCGCAACATTTATGGAAGGGTGGGTGCTTCTCTGTTAGTGTGAGGTAAACAATCCTCATGGTTTGTGTAGCCTTTAGAATGAGAAGGCCAATGAGCATTGAGAACTATTAGCTAGTTATATTAGCACCCAATTTATGATACTTCAATATCATGACAATTACAGCTTGCACTCCTCTTTTGAAATTACATTTCATTACATCCATGCATAAAAATATCACCATCTGAGTTAATTTTCAAAGGTGGTCTTTTTGTGCAATTGTTACGAAATATACTCTTATGGGGAAAGTTTTTGTAATTTCAAAAGTAAGATGGGTGCAAGGCCACGATAAATGAGCTTATATATTCCAAACACATATATACGGAATATACTAAAAAAGCTCAAGTTTTTTTAACCTAAAAAAGCTCAAGTTTTTTTAACCTAAAAAAGCTTGAGCTTGTTCTCCCAGAATACATGTCGAAATTAGACAAATAATATATTCATTTTGTAGCCAAGAACGAGATCTACAACTTTCATGTTGAACATTTCTTCAAAATATGCACGGTTTGACCGGAATATGATCTGAAAGGTTGCTCGGTCAAAATGAATATAATAATAATAAATTTCAAAATTCGAGCTAGAAACCATTCGGGTCATATTCCGGCCAAATCGTGCATATCTTGGAAAAATGTCCAACATGAAAATTGTAGGTCTCATTCTTGGCTACAAAATGCATATATTATTTGCCTAATTCCGACATGTATTCTGGGAGAACGAGCTCAAGTTTTATTAAGGTTAAAAAAGCTTGAGCTTATATATTCCAAACCAATATATATATATATATACTATATTAAAAAGAAATATCGTTTTAGGCCCATGGCAAGCTAAATAAGACCCCCATGGCAAAGAAAATGAGACACAAAAACATCACAGCCGTCCATCTACAACGTTCGGCCTAATATAACTCGCGTTTCGGAATAGCCCTAACCGCGCTCAGCATCTCCACGAATTCCTCTCCACGACATCTCCCCACGCCGCTGCGCCCCGCTCCGTCCCTCTTGCCATTTCCACGCAACACTACGCCTACTCGTCGGAACGCCTCCTCTCCGATCAAGCAACACTCTAAAGTGCGCCGCCGAACCAGAAGCCCTCTTCGTGCACTGCTTCGCCAATTAACTTACAGAGAAGATCTCTTTGTCGCCTTGAAAGAAGAACCCTCAAAGTCTTCTTCTACGAGATCCTCCACACATATTCAGCTCTGTGAATCCATACTCAGGTATGCTCTGCTCCTCCTCCTTGCTCCCCACTCTCCAAGTTGATCCTTAATTTTCCAGTGTTTGCTTACCATTCCCCCGTCCTCCTTAGCATTTCTCATGCTAACAATCAAATCTTCCTCTGTACTTGCTCTGGTCTGCATTTTTCCCCATGAAACCGAAACAACCGCTCACAGGACACCTCCTTCCATTCTTCGCTCAGTATAATAATTTTTTTACCAAATGCTCACAATGTGTTCGATCAAATGCGCAATGTGCACACATCTACTATGCTAGCCATTTTACTATAGCATTTCTTCCACTCAGGTTGTCGACAGGTTCAATAATTTTATGCATAATATTTATACAAAATGCTGCCACATTACTTGCTGACAGTTCTACTTTGACTAGAATACCTAAATTTGGCTTACAAAACATCACTTCCTCTGAAAGTCTCCCATGTGCTTCATCATGATTACCTTATGGAAATTTTTTCTCATTCCTATCCGCGGGTTTCATACTCATATGTTCGTTTCTGCCATCACATCTTCCTGACACTGTGTTTTTGAAAGTCTTTAAGTGCTGCAACTATTGCCGGTAGGTTTACTTAATTTTTTCTTCATAATTTCTTAATTAATTGATGTCATTAGTTACTGACACTGTTACTTTGATTAAAATAGCTTAATTAAGCCCTTGATTCCTTCTTTTACCTAGCAAAATGATTAAGAATTGAAGCATCCTCCCTAAATTATACTACACAAGTTTAGTTAAGATATATTATACATATCCACATATGCTATTTTCATGTGAATTCTAGGGCTGATAATGAGTGTTTATTTAAGATTGTCCGAACAAAAAATTGAATTTTGCCTCACAGTGATCGCACTAGAATAGAAATTAGTTAAACATTGTACGCTGCATGTTTATTGCTTTAAATCTCCTTCACTGTACGCTGCAGTTGTTTTTCTTTCATTGCGCACAACAAAAAGTTAAAAGAGGAGACTCATCTTTAGATTTGTTTCGTTCGTGAATCTTTCTCAGGCCATAAAGAAGGAATGAATGTTCTCAATATTATCGAGTTCTTTTTATTCACTTTGAGATTTATTTATATTTCTTGCTCATTTGTTTTGGTTATACAGAAATTTGTAGATGCATTCTTCGTTTTCATGTTGCCTACGTAAAATATGTTGTTATTGTATTTTCTATGGTAATTATTGCTGAAATTTTATTACCTTTGTTCCATTTCTGAAAAATAAGGGCTCTCTTTCTCACCAATTCATCATATTCCCTTCAATGGTTTAGTTTTTTTTTGTATATTGATTCGAGATTCAAATAATTCAATGGATGAGAGCAATTGGTATAGTGGTTTGTGATCTAATCAGGTTTTTTTGTGTTGTTATTCGATCAAATCATATTATTTTGTTATCCAATAAAATTGTGAGAAATAGATTGTCCCATAGAAATGCTATAATAAAACATGCATTTAAATGTTGATGCTAAATATGCTGGTTTGTTTCATCACTATTTTTTTGCTATAATTTATAAGCATGCCTTCAATAACGCAATTATTGGAGATAAGATGTGTTTTTCAAGCGTCTATGTCATTCCAGTTACTAAAATCATATATCTTACTTTTAAATCACACGTCTTTGCTTTCTTAATTCATTTTAAATAAATTATCTATTGTTTTGCAAGATGAGTTGTACACAGTTATTTTCAAGATGAGTTGTATACAACATATCAACTGTTTTGCTGCCATTTATTTCAAGATGTTGTTTTGCAAACTCGGTTTTGAACTATATATAGCTTGAAATGATGGCATGTATGGGTTTTGTAGGAGAAAAAATATGTTGGAGCATGTGTTAGGATTTTGGGTTTATGAGCTTTTTGTGATTCTCTTGGTTTGTTTTTCTTAAATTTCATGGCGATGTATTTCTTTGTCCTTTGCTTTTGAGTTTATATCATGATATTTCTTTGATAGATATGAAACATTCAACTTCATTTGATAGTGCCTGATTATTAAAACTATGATAGTGCCTGATTATGAAAATTTCAACTTCATTTGCAGGTGCAAAATTTAGGAGGTGCTTGATTACTTATGTGCTCTATGTTTGGAATATATTTCCTTCAGGCAATCTAAGATCTACTAAATCCGGCCTAACCTACTTCCTCCATTATTGTTTCATGATTCAGTTTTCTCATAATTTAGAGTGGCTGTCTGCTGCTTTGATGTTTGCATTTGCCTATGTTAATCGGCAGTGTAAGCACTTATGAATTTTTTACGATTTTTCTTTTCTTCTACTGAAGTATGCAATAGGCTAGAAGTATGCAATAGGCTTATTATTTTGCATAAGTACTACTATTCCTATTCCTGAAGCATTTATCTCAGTAATAAAGAGTTCTACAAAATCTGGTACCGTTAACATAGTGGCAAGAGTTACAATTGGATGAGTTTTGTAATAAAGAGTTCTTCCACTTACCAGATTTTGTAGCCCACACGACAAATGATGGCCCTCAAGACAAATGTCTCTCACACGACAAATGTCCCTCACACGACAAATGTCGCTCACACGACAAATTTAGCTCCAACGACAAATGTCGCCCCCACGACGAATGTCGCCCCTCACGACGAATGTCGCCCCCCACAACGAATGTCGCCCCCACAACGAATGTCGCCTTGCATAGGGTCGGAGGCCCGTGCCTGTCACTCGTATATATATAAAGAAATACATTTAGGCCCATCTAGAGGCCAAATTAGAACCAAAAATTCAATCTCAATCTTTGGATCATGACGATCTGGGTTGCAAATAGCCATATTCCAAGTCCTCTGGCCTGCAAATAGCCATATTTGGCTTTTCAGAAAATCCTATACCCGATAAAATCCCGATCGAAGTCTTCCCCCCTTTGTTGCCCGCCGCCGCTGGAGCCATCGCCTGCCTGACCGGAGGTCACCGGCGAGGTCGCCGGACCCCGGTGAACCTGCCGGGGTTAGTCCGGCGGCGCTCCGGCAGGGCCACCGCCGGCGGTGGCCCTGACCGTGAGGCCCAGATCTCGCCGGTGGCCTCCGATCAGGCAGGCGGTGGCTCCGGCGGCGGGCGGCAAAGGGGGAAGGCTCCGATCGGGATTTAAAAAAAAACGTATAATAATTTATTATAATAAATAATAAAAAAACATAAATTATAATAAATTATATATATATATATTACATATAAAAGTTATAAAATACATAAATTATATATAGATATTACATTTAAAATACAAAATGTAGAATTTTTAAATTATATATATTATAAATTTTTATAAAAAATATATTGAAATTTATAAATTATATATATATATATTTATAATAAATTATATATATATTATAATACAGAATTTTTAAAGGGGCCCGTGCACTTTCACTCGTGTGTTACATATATATATATATATATATATATATATATATATATATATATATATAAAGATATATCATATTCAGGAATTATCAAGTCATTGAAACATTTCTGGCCATTGGATTTTCATAAATAACCAGCGAGAAAGAGGAGAGAGAGAGAGAGGGAGATCGGGCGGCAAAGGCTGTAAATATTATATATATTATAGGGGGACAGAGAGAGGACAGAGGGGGAGAGAGATTGATAGCGAGAGGGCAGCGGGAGAGAGAAAGAGAGAGAAAGAGGAGGGAGAGAGCAAAAAAAACCTTTTTAAGAATACATGAATATTTTTTTGAAAAATAAATATTGTAATATTTATTTAAATTGTTCTACGGTCATTTCGAGTACTCATATGTATATGTTGCGGGTGCCGCCCGTAGACGCGTCGAGCATAGGCGAAGCCCGCCGTCGCCGGTCGGATACTATCTATAAAGGCGAAGGGGCGGGTGAAGCCCGCCGTCGTCGGCCGGGTACTGTCCCGCGTCGTCGTAGGGGCGCATCCCCGTGTCGGGCACTCGTATATATATAAGTATATACATATGTACATGTGTGTATATATATCTTTATTATATAAGTAAATATAACATTCTCCACGCTCTTACCGTGCTTTCATTTTTCACCGTTGGATCTTTCACATGTTTTATCCAAAACATATTTAATATACAAAAATAAAAATAAACTTCACGGGAGAGAGAGAGAGAGGGGGAGAGAGTGCAGCGGAGAGAGAGAGAGGAAAAGTAATCTTTTTAAGTATTTACGTATTTTTACAAAATAAATATTATAATATTGTTGTATATTTTTTGTGATCATTTCGAGTGCTCATATGTATATGTTGCGGGAGCAGCCCGCAGACGCATCGAGCACGGGCGAAGCCCGTGCTGAGGTGAGCGAAGCCCGTGCTGAGGCAGGCGATGCCTGTGCTGTGGCAGGCGAAGCCCGCCTGGATGCGGCCGAAGGCCTCCCGACAGCATCGCGCCGGGTGGCAAGCGAAGCCCGCCGTTGTCGGCCGGGTACTGTCACGCTAGGCGATCGGGGCGGTTGGGCACTCGTATATATATATATATATAGATATATATGTATATGTATATATATATATATGTATATCTTATGGAAATATAGATATCTCTGCTAACACCATGGAATCAATCGTGGCCGTTGAAGATGAAACAGATCGTTAATCGCGGCCGTTCAATTGCAGGAACGATCAGGTCCGTCCATAGTTTTTCCTAGATCCCCTAAACCTACTGCCTATGAAATTACCTTTTTACCCCTACACGTCCGAAAAATTCTAGGTTCACGCGGGCGGGGTGGGTCGGGTGCGGGCGCGCGCTGACACGGGCTGGTGCGATCAGGTTCCGGTTCGGGTCGGGTGCGCGATTGTGCGGGCTGCGGCGCTTGGGTCGGGTGCGCGGGGCGGGCGGGCGCACGTTCCCGCCCGCTGGGATGTTCGAGCTAACAGCGGCTTTCCGCTATATAAACAGCGGAAAGCCGCTGTTTTTGGCGATGTGGGACTAAAAGTCCCACATCGCCATGTCAGCGGGCGGGGCCCACAGCGCAATTTAAGCGGGCGGGGCTCTCCTGTGGGCCCCACCTGCGATTTATTTAAAATAAAATCTTAAGCCCGGACCGATTTAAAGCCCAGGCCAATCAAAAGCCCATTACTTCAGTTCGCATGAGGGCCCACCTATGTATTTATTTAAGTATATACATAAGTACCTATATATACACAAATATATATTTATTTAAGTATATACATATGTACATATATATACACAAATATGTATTTATTTAAGTATATATACTAAAGATATATACACAAATATGCATTTATTTAAGTATATATATGCACATGTGTAAATGTATATATCTATATTAATAAGGCTCTTCACTTCCTCCGCTGTCAACCATCTCGGTCACGCGGCGAAATCGGCGAAATTACCCATTTGCCCCGTCACGGCCGCAAAAATCGAGGTTCACGCGGCGTGGGTCGGGTGCGCGTGACGCGGTCTGGTCGGGTGCGGGCGGGCGCGTGCTAGTGCGATCAGGGCGCGGACGCGGACGGGTGCGCGCGGGCGGGTGCGGGTGCACGCGGGCGGGGGTTCGGAGTTATTGAATAATTAGGCGGGGCTCTGCTTTATGAAGAGCGGAGCCCCGCTCTATTTCGCGATGTGGGACTAATGAAGGTCCACATCGCGTCCGCGGATAGTCCCACATCGCGAAATACAGAGGAGCTCCGCTGTTCATAAAGCGGAGCTCCGCTTTAATCTAGAACAACTCACAACCGCCGCCTGCACCACCCGTCCGCGCCAGTACTTACCTGACCCGCACCTGTCCCAGCCACATCGCCATGACAAGTAAGCAGGCTGGGCCCATTTTTTTTAATGCTATTTTTTTATTTATATATAATAACGTTAATATAACGTTAATATTATTTATATATTATAATATTATTATAACGTTATTATATATAATATTATAACGTTATTTATTATATATTATAATAACGTTATTTATTATATATATTATAACGTTAATATAATAATATAATTATATTATTATATTATTATATTATTTATGATTAGTAATTATTAATATAATTTTATTAACATTATTATTTTACGTTATATATTTAGGCTTTTCCCGCCATTGTTTTTTTAATAAAAAAAAACAATGTGGGCGGTGTGGCGCCGCCGGGGGCGGGCGAAGCCCGCCGCAAACAGCTGGGTACTGCCGCGGGATTTTAGGGGGTTACATTTTTTACTATCAAATTATTTAAAATTTTAAATAGGTGACGGGGGCGAAGACCGGCGAGGGGCGGGCGAATACCGGCTAGGGGCGGGCGAAGCCCGCCGACGCCGAGGGGGCGGGCGAAACCCGCCTTGAATGACAAGCGGATGAAGCCCGCTTGGTTGCGGGCGAAACCCGCATTGATGCGGCCGAAGGCCGCTTCGCCCGCCGCAAGCAGCTGGGTACTGCTGCGGGATTTTAGGGGGTTACATTTTTTACTGTCAAAATATTTAAATTTTTAAATAGGTGACGGGGGCGAAGACCGGCGAGGGGCGGGCGAATACCGGCGAGGGGCGGGCGACGCCCGCCGACGCCGAGGGGGCGGGCGAAGCCCGCCTTGAATGACAAGCGGGCGAAGCCCGCTTGGTTGCGGGCGAAGCCCGCATTGATGCGGCCGAAGGCCGCCCGAGAGCATCGAGCACGGGCGTAGCCCGTGCGAAGATGCTCGTATTTAAGTATAAATGTATATGTACATTGTTGAAACCGTCAACCGGTCTCTTGAGTTTGGACCCACATGAGGGTGTAGCCTGCACCTACTTTTCCTTCACTTGGGCTCTTGACTGTGGATGAAGAGCTATGAACAGACCCAAAGCTGTAGCGAGAAGATCCCGCCACACACCCAAAAGATCTTAGAGAGCTTTCCCTCCCAAACAAAGCTCAGTCAGGCACCTTGGAGGGCACTAACAGCCAACCAAAAACTGCCTAGGAGGAGAGAGTCCAAAAGACTGGATCTCCTCCAAGGTGCCCTTAATGGTCTATTTATAGATTCTTTAGTCTGGTCTGCAAATAGCATAAATCAGCTTTTTGGTTTTACTAATCGCACCTCAAATTGGTCTGCTAACAGCCTAACTCCGATGTTCTGAAGGGCTATTGGCAGCCCACAAAGGGTATCTAGGTAATTTCCTCACTAAACCTTCCGGGCGAGTGGTTCGTGAAGGCACCACTCGCCAGGCTTCTCGCACGCTAGATTCCACTGGGTGAGTGGTCTGTGGGGGCACCACTCGCCTGATACCTGGCTCGTTTGGTGAGTGTGGTTCCGCCCTCACTCGCCTGGCCTTCGGCGCCTTCACACTCCTAAGCGAGTGAGTGCCTTGAGGATGAGGCTCACACCCGCCCTGAAGCTCCCCTGCCTCTCCTGACCTGGGCGAGTGCCTTTCTTGACCTAACTTGTATGCCTTCTGGACCTTTGGGACCTGGGGACCACTCGGTGAATACGGGGTTGTACACAATCCCCGCTCTTTGCGAGCGAGTTCTTTGCTCGGAATGAAAAGTCCAACCCCCAGTATTCGGTGAATACTTTGTTGACCTGGAGGGAATCTTCTTGGTGGGCCCCTCACTTCTGCTATATATATCTCAGGTCGCTGCCCTAAGAGTGTCTGTCCTCCAATCACTGTTCCCTTTCTTTTCACCTCCGAGCTCTCGTCATCTTAATGACGTTCATGAGGCCGACGCCGAGACCACTTTCGCAAGGGTTGATGGAGCGCATCGCCGCTGCGCAGGGGGAAACTGCTCCCAGGTCCGCTCGATATGCCCCCTGGTTCTCGACGAAGCGGGACCCGACCTTACCCTACCAATCAAAGAAGGCCCGGGCGGTCCTGCTGGACCTGACGGTGAGGGAGTCCGCGTCGGAGACTGCCCCCTTTCCAGCAACCCCCCTGATAACACCGCCGAGGTAATATAATCCAACTCGCCTTAAAGCTAACCGCGATGACGCGATACCTTAACAATTTCAACCACTCGCAGAACCTGCAGGTGATGGAAGGCGGCCTTGGGACCAACCCGACGAATGCCGACATGCCCCCACCTGCCCTCGGAGGCGCTCCATTGGCCCAGGAGCCCGCCCTCCTAGCTACTCCTGCCAGAACCGCACCTGTGCTTGGTAAGCTCTTTATTGCCTTCTCGCATACCTTTTATCTTTCGCCAACATTTTCACCCTGGTTTCCGCAGCCCTCACCTTTGGGACCACGGGATTATCTTCCACCCCGCGCAACTCTCCCGCCCCCGGGACCATCGTAACTTCCCCAGCTCCGGAGTGGGAGCGCTCGACAGGCAATGTCCCCGAACACAACTCTCCCGCCGTCGATTTGGCAACTACTTCCGCCGCCGCCGACCAGGTACTTCATCGCCCCGGAAAGGGGAAATCGCTACATCCCCCCAGCCAACCATTCGCAGGGCAGCCCAGCTCTTCTCGCCAACTCCCCGTCGAAGAATATGTACCGGGTTAGCTGTCTTATTCGCCCCAAATTTATTTGTGTAACTGGAAAAGATTAACTTCCACTCCCGCAGCCTACCGGGAGGCCTCTGTTGGGTATATTGCCCCCAATATTACCTTGATTTGAAGAGGCATCACTCTCAATGCTAAGGACATATTGTATTTAACAAAGCTATACTTGTGTAGGATATACAGGCACATGTGACTCAAAAGGAAGGGCCAAACATGCCCTTAGATTAGAAGAAATCATCTACAAGGAGATGAAGATCTGTCTCAGCAGAACCGCTGAAACGAAGGGTCAAAACCGCTGAGACGAGGAGCCGTCTCAGCGGATCCACTGAGAAGGAAACTGGAGCAACCGCTGAGACTGGAAGCTGTCTCAGCCCAACCGCTGAGATAGATTCAAATGTGCTGACGGGATCTACTTTCAGCGCAAGTGAAAATAGAAAGAGAAAAGCAACTCCAATCTGCCCCATACTGTGTCAGGAGGATCGAAATAGCCGTTGAAGCCTTCTGGAGGTATAAAAGTAAAAGCTAGGGCACAACAACAAGAACTGTTCCATTGAAAAGCTTTTGCTGCAAGCTGCAATCGAGCATTCACGTTTCAGCCAGTTGAAGTTATTCTCTGGAGCTGAAGTTAATCTTCTGAAGGAGATTAGTTAGCTCTTCCTGTACCAACTCAAGAAGAGCAAGTTGATCTTCTGCTTTGCTGAAGGAGAAGATCAAGGTGATTCAAATCTGAAGCTGCTGTCCTTCAGATCTGAAGAAAGGAAATAGAAGACCTGAAAGTAAACCTTTTATCTTCTGTATTTAGTACAAACACTCTTATATCTTTGTAAGGCATTGTTGCCTGAGTAAAAGGCTGTTGAGCCTGTGTGTAAAGCTGTGTTAACAGCTTGAGTGGTAGGACTTCTTGATAGGTCTGAGGTAGGAAATCTGTGTGATTTCTGAGTTGTAGGAGTTACATAACTCTGAAGTGTAGGGCTGCTGAGCCTGAGGTGTAGGGCAGTTGAGCCTGAGGTGTAAGGCTGCTGAGCCTTAGTGTAGGGCTGCTGTGCCTGAGGTGTAGGGCTGTTGAGTCTGAGGTGTAAGGCTGCTGAGCCTGAGTGTAGGGTTGCTGAGCCTGAGGTGTAAGGCTGCTGAGCCTGAGTGTAGGGTTGTTGTGCCTGAGGTGTAGGGCTGCTGAGCCTGAGGTGTAAGGCTGCTGAGCCTGAGTGTAGGGCTGCTGTGCCTGAGGTGTAGGGCTGCTGAGCCTGAGTGTAGGGCTGCTGTGCCTGAGGTAGGATCACTCTTGATCTGAGAAGTTCTGAGGAACTTGTGGTGTAAGCTCAAGGAGCTGAGATTGGAGTTTGTGGCCTTGTCTAACTCACTGTTAGAAAGGTGAAGGGGGAAAGAGGACTACTCAAGACACCCTGTCTTGAGGAACCTCTATAAATCCTTGTGTGCTTTCTGTGATTGAGTTTTCTGCAGCTAGATACATTAGGATTATATAAAGAAAATAAGTAAAACCTATTCACCCCCCTCTCGGTATTATTGACTACACCTATATAAACTATCAAGTGGTATCAAAGCGAGGTTGATCAAAAGGACTTAACAGTCTGATCAGATCCTATACAGGAGTAGTCAAATCTGAAATCCAATGGTCAACAGTGGAATGAAGAAAGAGTTGGGGTCAATGAAGTTGCCCATATGCTCCAAAGAAAACTTTGGTATATGGAAGCAAAGGGTAAGGCTATTCATGGAAGCCTCAGACCCAAGGATCTTTTTGACTGTCAAAAATGGTCCTTATACCTTTGAGAAAGTCTCCACTATTGACCCTACTAGAAAAGTACTTAAGGTATTTTCTGAGCTGACCAATGATGAGATAACATTGTACACTATGGACAAGAGAGCCCAAAACATAATAGTAAATGCCATTGATGACACTACATTTCAGAACTTGGTACACTGCCAAACTGCCAAGGAAATGTGGGACACATTGGTTGTTTATATGGAGGGAACAACTGAAGTAAGGGATAATAGAAGGTCACTCCTCAATCAGGAGTATGAAGCCTTCAGACAGCTGAGCCAGGAGAATATCTCCATGTGCTATGAAAGGTTCTTTAGGATTGTAAATGAACTAAGAACCTATGGAAGGGTGTTCACAGATTATGAACTCAATGACAAGTTCCTTAGATCTCTAACCAGAGATTGGGACACTAAAATATGTGCAATCAGGGAAGGGGCAAGGCTTGGAGAAACCCCTACCCATACACTGTTTGGGAAACTGCTCTCATATGAGATGCAGCTTTCTGCAAGAAAGGAGGAGGACACTTCCTCCCGGGCTCACACAAGGGAGAGATCTGTTGCTCTCAAAGCTGAAAGCTCTAAGAAGAACAAGAGTAGAGTGCAGTCACCTCCAAGAAAGGCTGCTGAATCTGAGAAGTCTGAGAGCTGCAATTCAGACAGCTCCTCTTCTGATGAGGAGTTTGCTGCCTTCACAAGTGATGAGTCCTGATCATATACACATTTATGGACTCATCCGGGCCGTTATTTAGTCATTTCTCCGCACTTTAGCCTTGTTATAGCTTATATTTGATAATCCATGCTAGGTGCACATCTAGGCCCACTTTGGTGTGATTTTCGTGCTTTTTGTCATTAGTAGTATTCATGTGCTGTTAAGTGCCACTTTCAGTGGCTGGATCTGTGGTTGTGCTGGAATAGGAGTCGTGCAAGTGTCCCCGGTGCAATTCTGCACAGGAACACTGCGCACGATCGCCGGTTCTATTGCGCACGACCACTGGTCGTGCGCCACTGATCGTGTGCACTTAACCCTTTTTCACAAGTTCTGTTTGGTGCAGTGCGCACGACCACAAACGCCAGTGCGCACGACCACCGGTCGTGCGCCACTGCTCGTGCGCACTTATCATTAAAATTCTGAGTTCTGTTTGATGTATTGCGCACGACCATCAACGATAGTGCGCACGACCACCGGTCGTGCGCCACTGGTCGTGCGAACATTTTATTCTATAAATTTCGTATCTTGCAGGTTCCACCCAGGCAGTGCGCACGATCGCAGAATTCCAGTGCGCACGACCACTGGTCGTGCGCCAATGATCGTGCGCAGTATTTAATCCAGCGCCTATTTAAACGCCTGTTGCGATTTTTAGGGTATTATCACTTGTGGGAGCGGAGTTCCTGTTCCGTACGCCGTCGACCTCCACCGTGGGACGCCTCCACTTCATCTTCTACGCAAGGGGAAGCCTCCTCCATCCATTCCAAGACTTCCTCCATTGTCCGTGAGTGTTCTCCATCGTCCGCAAGCCTCCAAGCAACCATTCTCTCATTCCGCCCGGTGAGAAGAAGAAGGAACCTGAAGTCGAAGACGACGGAGCTACGTAGGGAGATCGTGACAGCTCTCTACGCCGGAAGCATAGTCTGCCCGAGTCCGGAGGTAGCCCGACAACCTACCATTCCGGCCGTGAACGGCCGCTAGTCTTCACCATTGGTTATTTCTTTCCTCTTTCCTCCATTGTACTCGTTGAACCGTGTAAACTCGAATATTATGAGGATGTTTGTTGAAATGAATGTTTCCTTGTTGTTCTTCATGGTTTGCTTGTGATTCACTCCGTTCTCACTCACTCACTCGCACACGCACGCAAGGTGTTTGTCCCGTGTTAGCAAGAGCTAACGACGGTTGTGAAGAGGTGTTTACGACCCTCACCCTTTCGCGCTATAACACACTCCATTCCGCCTCACGAAGCACGACATCGCGGCCGTTGCATCCATCTCACCTTGCGAAGCGGTGTTTTCGACCCGCATCTCTTTTTGTTGTTGTTAAGATTAGGAAACCCAACCAAGAACCCCCCTTTTTCATGTGTGTCTTGCTTGTGTAACAAGAGTCACGCTACGCGTTTCGTTCACCCATCCTGCATTCCTCAAGAGACCGACATTCGGGGAGTCCACTCTCCACATTTATTACTTGACAGCGACCGGTGCACTTGCCGACACGCATCAAGTTTTTGGCGCCGTTGCCGGGGAATGCAGGCGTGTTTCGTCTTGTGTTGTGACTTTCGTTATACGAGCAGTTGTTTTTGATTTTCTGTGTTTTTCTTTTTGTTTGTGACAGTGCATGCAGAGACAAACCGCAGGGGAGCTAGTACCCTTCGATCCTGAGATTGAACGGACTGCTCGCGCACGAAGGCGCGCGGCTGCCGTACAAGCGGCAATGGGTGATCAGGTAGACCCAAATGATGGTGACGCAAGAGCGCCCGGCGTGGGGCAACATCAGCCTGGAGACGAGCAGGAGGCGGTCAGGCCTCGGCCCCGCACGATGAGAGACTACACCACTCCAACTGCTGGGAGTGTGTATCCAGGTTTTGGGCCCAATATTATGAATAATCAGTTTGAGATCAAGCCAGCGATCTTAAACATCATCCGGAACAACGCTCAGTTCTCGGGGTTGGCCAGCGAAGATCCGCATCTGCATCTGGCGGAGTTTTCTGATATTTGCGGAACCTTCCACTACGCGGGGATTGCTGACGACACGGTCAAGCTTAGACTGTTTCCCTTTTCACTCCGCGACAAAGCAAAGGTGTGGCTCCACTCCATTCCGCCCGGGACTGCTGCAACTTGGGATGCCCTCGCATCCAAGTTCCTTGCTAAATTCCACCCTGTGGATAAGATTGTAAGCTTGCGGCGGGAGATCGCCACATTTCGCCAACTTGACCAAGAGACCCTTGCTGAAGCATGGGAGCGCCTCAACGATCTCCTTCGCCGTTGCCCTGGCCACGAGCTCCAACCATGGAATGTGGTTGAATTGTTCTACTTCGCGATCGAGCCCAACTACAGGGCAATGATCGATGCTGCGGCGGGTGGCACCTTGATGAACCACACCCCTGAGGAAGCCCTTCGAATTCTGCGCGACACTGCCTCCCACAGTACATTCTGGACTGCAGGGAGAAATGCTCCAAGAAGCGGCCGAGGTTTTTTCATGGTCGACTCTCTCCCCTCTCCATCCGTGACTGCTGCTGTCATTACCTGCGAGGGATGTGGAGGCGGAGGCCACCACGCGTATGAGTGTTCGGGGAACAACGTGGCAGGTGACTTCGCACACTTGAACTTGAACGAATCTGTTAATTATGTAGGAAATCAGCCTAGGGGGGCGCCTTTCAATAATGCTTATAATCCGGGAGCGAGAAGTCACCCGAACCTCTCGTGGAATCCAAACACACCTGGCCAACGATGGGCACCGGGGCAGCATCAAAATGATGCTTACGCCTCCGGGAGCCAACCGAGGCCACCACACCCGGACTATAATCAAGCACCCCCTACTCAAAAAAAGAGTAGTCTAGAAGAGATGATGGAGAAATTCATGCAAGTAGCTAATTCGAATATGGTAAATCAAACTGCATCCATGCGAAACCTGAAAACGCAGTTGGGCCAATTGGCCCAAGTGCTAACCGAGCGATCGCAGGGGACCCTTCCCAGCAACACAGAGAAGAACCCAATTGATCAAGGGAAGAGTCTTGGGGATGTGGTAGAGGTTGAACCGAGTGAGCTGGTAATTTCTTGTGCCATCAATAAGGTTGAAACAAAAGCTTTATGCGATTCCGGTTCCTCCCGCAACGTCATTGCACTGCAAGATGTTGCGAAATTACAACTTGAGATGAACACGGAGGAAAGGAAATCGCTTATTCTCGCTAACGGCACTATTATCCAATCTGAGGGGGAAGTGAGAAATGTGGAAGTAATAGTTGAGGGGACGACTGTGGTTGCGGACTTTCAGGTGTTGGGCCCCCAGGAAAATCAATCCATTCCTATCTTGGGCGTGCCGTTCTTGAAAGAGAGCGGCGCCACCCTTGACTTCGCTACGGGGTGTGTTCTCCTACCTAACATGGCGCTGCAGCCCACTCGCCTCGAAGCTACAGCTGACACATCCACTCCTCCCCCTCTCGTTATTTCGGATGAATTTCTAAGCTGTGCAGGAAAGAAACATGATCAAGAAACAAGTGAAGGAGGAAAGGAGGAGCTCCAGTCGGATGAGGAAGAAGAGGTTGACTTCCGGAAAGAGTTCGATTCCGAGACGGAGGAGGACTGCAATTCGGGAAACATTGACGTGAATGTAGTTCGGGATGCGGATTATTTATCTCCCTGTGTTGAATCTTGTAATAAACAATCTAAGCGTTCCATCTCCTGGGCCGATCCGGCAGTCACCACGATGCCGGAAGTGACGCCACCCGCCACTAAGGCGGAAAATTCTGAAAACTTTCAACGGTGGCAGTCTCCGACTGTCACCAAACTTAAAAAGGAAAAACTTCTGCGCGACGCTCGTGCTGCCGCTCTTCGTGGCAAGGTGGCGGAGGTTAGGGGAGCATTGGGTAATACCAGTGCTGGCCCTAAAGCCTTCACCTCCCGCCTACGTGCTACGGGAGAAGCGCACCATAAGAGCGGTTTTAGCTGATTTGTGTTCAGTTGATGTGGTGAACTGCTTCTGAATATTTCTCTTTTAATTCCTGCACTCTTTAAACACTGCTAATACAGGTATTTGGTCCAGCTTAAGGACGTTAAATGAAAGCGCTACTGGGAGACAACCTAGATTTCCTGATTTCGTATTTCTCCTTATCTAACTTCTTTTAGTTCAGCTTTTGCATTTGCTTGTGTTGTTTTGAGTTTGTGCTTGCAGGTTTTGTGTTCGATGGTGCGGATGTTGCGGACTATTCCTGTTCATAAACGCCAATCGTCTGGTATGCTCATTTCTGAGCATGGGGTAACGCTTCCTCCCCTCTTTTAACTTCAAATTTCTATTGTTTAGCTTAAGTCTGGGGGAGCGGTTGTTGTTATCCACTGTGCACGAGTTGCACCGCATACTAGAAGGTTGATTCTTATTTATCTTATCATTATCGTTGTTTTCCATGTTTCACACACCATTTCACCCACTTGAGTGCGCGCTTATCTTTTTGTTGTTGTTCCGTTGTAAACTATTTTGGTTGGAATATGAAATAGGTTGTTAACGTAGGAATTATTATTTGGAGTGCGATGTTGACTCATGTAGTGTTCTAGTCACTTCGCATGTTATGGTAGAATTTGAGTAGAACTAGATTTTCTCTATGCATCTAATTTATGTTTAGTATTTCTGCGTAGATTTAGATTTGTTATACTCAATTGGTGAATTTGAATGAAATTGACGATAACCCGGTGTTGTGTGTGTGCGATTACTAGTCGTGTGTTGCTCGAGTCGGGAGGAAGGTTTACCTTTCTCGTGGGCTAAGAACTTGCCCCAAGCGACTCTCGAAGCATGGGTGAGAGCGACTTGTCGAGTTAAACATGATGTAGGCCACCCTTTGGCTAGTTTGAGCTTTGTTATTCCATGTCCATTTCGTTCACCGTTGCAAGCCAAATTCGTGCCTACCAATCCTTTGTTCAGCTCCTCTTCATCAACCAAAGCCTGAAGCCTATCCTACACCCGCAACCAAATTGTTTTTGACTGCGCTTATAAGTCTCAACTTGTGTGGTGTGTGGAATCATTGTGTCATGAAAGGAAAATAAAGTCTATCTGCTGATTTTGAACCAACCGGAGGATATATAAAGGAAGTAAAAGATGTTAAAAGAAAAAAAAGAGTATTTTGAAAAAAATCCTTCCGAGCTAAATAGAAAATCTGTTGGTATTTGTGAAGTAGGCCGTGTGCACACCTGGTTTTCATGATAAGTCTGGGGGTGTGTCACACGAGCATAGTTGTTGGTCTTGCGTGGTGCAGCGTTCCGTTAGCTCACTTGGGTTGCGTAGCCGCCATGTTTAACTTTGAATATCATACCGTAACCTAAACCCCGTTTTAATCCTATAAGCCCTACTGATTTGATTTGCAAGTTTGCTAGCGCCGTGGAGAGAGTGTGACCGGGCAAGCGTATGGTTCACGACGTTGATGGATTTCAGCGGAGTTATTCCTAAGCCCCGATCTTTTGCAACACCCGCCTCAGTGTCTCGTCACTTTCATACCGGGCATGATCGTCAAATTCTTCATAACTCACCAATTGAGTACATCTAAATCTTTAATTACGCTTTAATACTCTTGTAAAGTAGTTAACATAGTTAGAATCTCCTTCTACTAAATTCTCTACTTGCATGCGTATGTTACTTCGCACCGTACTCCTTTGTGTAATTCTCTATGTTAATTATCGTTTTCACGCTCCGCCGGATTCGTTTGCTCGGGACGCGCAAACAGTTAAGTCTGGGGGTGTGATGAGTCCTGATCATATACACATTTATGGACTCATCCGGGCCGTTATTTAGTCATTTCTCCGCACTTTAGCCTTGTTATAGCTTATATTTGATAATCCATGCTAGGTGCACATCTAGGCCCACTTTGGTGTGATTTTCGTGCTTTTTGTCATTAGTAGTATTCATGTGCTGTTAAGTGCCACTTTCAGTGGCTGGATCTGTGGTTGTGCTGGAATAGGAGTCGTGCAAGTGTCCTCGGTGCAATTCTGCACAGGAACACTGCGCACGATCGCCGGTTCTATTGCGCACGACCACTGGTCGTGCGCCACTGATCGTGTGCACTTAACCCTTTTTCACAAGTTCTGTTTGGTGCAGTGCGCACGACCACAAACGCCAGTGCGCACGACCACCGGTCGTGCGCCACTGCTCGTGCGCACTTATCATTAAAATTCTGAGTTCTGTTTGATGTATTGCGCACGACCATCAACGATAGTGCGCACGACCACCGGTCGTGCGCCACTGGTCGTGCGAACATTTTATTCTATAAATTTCGTATCTTGCAGGTTCCACCCAGGCAGTGCGCACGATCGCAGAATTCCAGTGCGCACAACCACTGGTCGTGCGCCAATGATCGTGCGCAGTATTTAATCCAGCGCCTATTTAAACGCCTGTTGCGATTTTTAGGGTATTATCACTTGCGGGAGCGGAGTTCCTGTTCCGTACGCCGTCGACCTCCACCGTGGGACGCCTCCACTTCATCTTCTACGCAAGGGGAAGCCTCCTCCATCCATTCCAAGACTTCCTCCATTGTCCGTGAGTGTTCTCCATCGTCCGCAAGCCTCCAAGCAACCATTCTCTCATTCCGCCCGGTGAGAAGAAGAAGGAACCTGAAGTCGAAGACGACGGAGCTACGTAGGGAGATCGTGACAGCTCTCTACGCCGGAAGCATAGTCCGCCCGAGTCCGGAGGTAGCCCGACAACCTACCATTCCGGCCGTGAACGGCCGCTAGTCTTCACCATTGGTTATTTCTTTCCTCTTTCCTCCATTGTACTCGTTGAACCGTGTAAACTCGAATATTATGAGGATGTTTGTTGAAATGAATGTTTCCTTGTTGTTCTTCATGGTTTGCTTGTGATTCACTCTGTTCTCACTCACTCACTCGCACACGCACGCAAGGTGTTTGTCCTGTGTTAGCAAGAGCTAACGACGGTTGTGAAGAGGTGTTTACGACCCTCACCCTTTCGCGCTAGAACACACTCCATTCCGCCTCACGAAGCACGGCATCGCGGCCGTTGCATCCATCTCACCTTGCGAAGCGGTGTTTTCGACCCGCATCTCTTTTTGTTGTTGTTAAGATTAGGAAACCCAACCAAGAACCCCCCTTTTTCATGTGTGTCTTGCTTGTGTAACAAGAGTCACGCTACGCATTTCGTTCACCCATCCTGCATTCCTCAAGAGACCGACATTCGGGGAGTCCACTCTCCACATTTATTACTTGACAGCGACCGGTGCACTTGCCGACACGCATCAACAAGGCAGTTCAAGAAGATGATTAAGAGGAAACAATGGAAGAACAAACCTTCCTCCTCTTCTCATCCCAAGAAGGATCATTATAGATCTGAGAGGCAACATCCCAAAGGGGACAGGTATGACTCTAAATCTAGTAAACATGTTTCAACTAACATAATTTGCTATTGTTGTAGTAAGCCTGGACATGTCATTGCTGACTGTCCAGTCAAGAGAAAGGAAAGAGGTGACAAGAAGCCTCATCACCAGAAGGAGAGGAAGGGAGAAAAATCCTCCCTAGCTAAGAAAGGCAAAAGATGGAGTGAATCTGAATCTTCATCTTCAGATTCAGATGGTGAGGAGGAAGCCTAATTGGGGCTGTTTGCTGATCAGGAGGAAGAAGACTGTCCTGCTTCCAGGATAGGAATCAGGGCCCCTCTATCACATTCAGATAGTGATGTAGAGGAGGATGGGGACACTCTAGAAGACCATGGGCTGATGGCTATAACTGAAAATGAGGACAGCCACAACAATTCAGAACATGAGCAGGTATTGATACACTGCATTTCTTCTTCTTCTGATTATGAAACAGGTCCAGAATCTGAATCTCCTCCATCTAAAGTTGGAAGTGAATCAGATTCTGAGGAGGATGTCAATCAATTGATTGATAGGTATGGTGCACTCCTGGAAGCTCTGAAAAAGAGCAAAAAGCTAGCCAAGAGGCAAGCCCAAGAAATTACTTCTCTAAAGCAATCAAAATCTGAGTGCATTGAGCATGCTACCCAGCTAGCTGTAATGAGCAAGGAGATTGGCAAGCTAAAGGGAATGTCAATCATCCATGTGGGCACCATAAGCCACAAGAACAAGATCATTAAGGATCTTGAAGAAAAGTTCATCAAGGAGAGGATGCTGGTAGCTCAATTCTCCAAGCCCAAATCTGTGCTACCTATTATTGACACCTTCTCCTTTCAAACCAATAGGAGAGGATTAGGGTTCAATAAAATGGAAGCAGGAGAAGGGAGTGGAGTAAAGAGCAAGGAGAAGGCAAAGCCTCAACCCACCTTTCAAAAGGTAATACTTCCCTCCAACAGGTATGACCATGAAAGCATTTATGGTCACTGGAAGAATGAGAGGTGCTATAGGAAGGAAAATGCTCCTTCATATAGTGGAAGAAAGGGAATGAGATTGAGTGCCATGAAGACTCCCCATGAGGAAATTCAAATGGCCCAACATGGACCATTGTTTTTGGCACTTCAGCCACATCATTCATAAATAAGAAGGCAAGCCCTTCTAAGGTTGAATCAGTCAAGAAAATGACTGCTGCCAAATCTGTAAACATGTCTGAGTGCTCAGTGTCAGATGCCATCACATCTTGTATGGCTGTCAAGTCATTGCAAGTTGATGCCATCAGGACAAAGAGCATCAAGACAGCACACAAAATGACATTCAGTCAAATCATTGCTGAGAGAAACAAGAAGAATGCTGTTGTATCTATTCCTGGACATAAGGACTGTGCTGCACAATCCTCAAGAAATGCTCAGAAGAGAAGATACAACATTCATGAGTGTTGGTGCTGTGGGAAAGTGGGACACTTTGCAATTGATTGTTGGCATAACCCCAATGTGCCAAAGGCAAAGATTGAACCTCAAGCCAAACCAACTCTTTCTAGGAATATCCCCTATGGTGTTAACATGAACCTAGGACCCAAAGTCAGTTGGGATCCTAAGGTACATTAAATTTTGTGTTACAGGTTAGTTCAAGTACCAGTCTCAACCAAATATGGTACTTGGACAGTGGGTGCTCAAGGCACATGACAGGAACTAAGGATCTTCTAAAGGATTACCATCCAGTGAAGAATGGACCCAAAGTTATCTTTGGTGGATCTGAAAAGGGAGTCACCAAAGGATATGGTATGATTTCAAATGGCATTGTCTCAATCACAAGGGTAGCTTATGTTGAAGGGTTGCAACACAACCTTGTAAGCATAAGCCAACTATGTGACTTAGGCTATGTCATTGAATTCCACAATGACAAGTGCTTGATCAAAAAGTCTAATGACTTGGAGACCATTCTCTCAGGCACTAGGAGTGGAAATGTTTATTGCTTAGACTTCATTTGCAATTATTCTATCTCTTCTGTGTGCCTTGTAGCTAATGAAAGTGAGTCACTTTGTGTCCAATGGCACAAGAGACTTGCCCACATTAACTATAAGATAATGTATAGATTATTTTCTAAAAACCTTGTTAGAAATAGTCCTAAACTAAAATGTGTTAAAAGTCATGCTTGCCAAATGGGTAAGCAAACTAGGACCACCTTTAAAAGTATTGGCTCCAAGGATACTGAAAGGTGTTTATACCTATTGCACATGGACTTGTTTGGTCCTTTGCCAATTCAGAGCCTAGGTGGGAAGTTGTATACCTTGGTAATTGTAGATGATCATTCAAAGTATACATGGGTATTCTTCCTTAAGAAGAAGTCAGATACCTTACATGTCTTTATAAATTATGTCAAGGCTATTCAGAATGATCTACTATGTACTGTGGTCAGGACAAGAACTGACCATGGCACAAAATTTCAATCTGAAGCCATGACAAAATTTTGTCAAGAATTTGGTATCACCTAAGAGTTCTCCTCCCCAAGGACTCCACAGCAAAATGGTGTGGCTGAGAGGAGGAATAGGACCTTGATAGAAGCTGGGAGAACATTGCTTAGTGACTCCTCACTCCCAGAATACTTCTGGGCTGAGGCAGTCAATACAGCCTGTTATGTTCTCAATAGAGCCTCCATCAATAAGGTCCTTGGGAAAACTCCTTATGAGATTCTGAAAGGCAAACAACCTACAATTTCTTACTTTAGAATCTTTGGTTGCAAATGCTATATTCTAAATAATGGAAAATCTCAATTAACAAAGTTTGCAGAAAAATGCAATGTGGGGGTTCTTATTGGGTATAACTCACATAGTAGAGCTTATAGAGTTTATAACAAGAAAACCCATGTTGTAGAAGAATCTATGCATGTTGTGTTTGATGAGACCAGGCTTCTCTACAAAGAATGGTCTAGCTCTTCTATTTTGACAGGAAATGAAGAAGGGTTGCATGAGCTGACTGTCCAAGACAAGCCCAGCAGCAGCAAAACACAAACAGCTGCTGCAATTTCTGAAGAAGAAGTGGTACAAGATGGTGAAGTCACAGCTGAACCAGTGGAACAACCACAGCCTCCAGAGGATCCTCTTCTAGCTGCTGCAAGGCACTTGAGAGATCATCCAAGAGATCTAATAATTGGAGATCATACCCAAGGCATATTGACAAGAAGCAGAGCTCATAATGAAGCACTATTCTTGAGCTTCTTTTCTCAAATGGAGCCCAAGAAGTTTGAAGAGGCCAATCAAGATACCTTCTGGATTGAAGCCATGCAAGAAGAGCTCCTACAATTCAAGAGATGCAAAGTATGGAAGCTGGTGCTAAGACCTCAGGGACACAATGTGATTGGCACTAAGTGGGTATACAGGAACAAGCTTGATGAGAATGGTACAATCATCAAGAACAAGGCCAGATTAGTAGCCAAAGGATACAGGCAAGAGGAAGGTATAGACTTTGATCAAACCTTTGCACCAGTTGCAAGGTTGTAAGCAATTAGGCTATTTCTTGCCTATGCTGCCCACAAGGGGTTCAAAGTCTACCAGATGGATGTCAAATCAGCCTTCCTCAATGGAGACTTGAAGGAAGAGGTATATGTTGAACAACCTTCAGGTTTTGTGCATCCAACCCTAACTTCTCATGTTTACTTTCTTAGGAAAGCATTATATGGTTTCAAGCAAGCTCCAAGAGCTTGGTATGAGACTTTGTCCAACTTTCTCCTCAAGAACAAGTTCATGAGGGGAAAGATTGATAGCACATTGTTTCTTAGGGAAACAAGGGGCAAGTGTCTCTTAGTCTAAATTTATGTTGATGACATAATCTTTGGGTCTACTGATGACAACCTCTGCAAGAGATTTGCAAATCTAATGCAGGGGGAGTTTGAAATGAGCAGTATGGGTGAGCTCAAATATTTCCTTGGGCTCCAAGTGAAACAGTCCGATGATGGAATTTTCATCTCCCAGGCCAAGTACACTAAGGAGCTCATCAAGAAATTTGGGATGGAATCAGCCTCCACCATGAAAACACCCATGAGGTCTAATGTATCATTAGACAAGGATGAAAAGGGAAAAACCTTTGATGAGTCCATGTACAGATGTATCATTGGATCCTTATTGTACTTGACTGCTAGTAGTCCAGACATTATGTATTCTACATGTGTTTGTGCTAGGTATCAAGCCTGTCCTAAGGAATCTCACTACACCTCTGTTAAGAGGATTTTGAGATACCTTAAGGGCAGCTTGCATCTTGGCCTGTGGTTTCCTAAGAACAATGACTTTGAACTAACAGGCTTTTCAGATGCATATTTTGCAGGTTGCAAAGAAGACAGGAAGAGTACAAGTGGTACTTGTCAATTCCTAGGGAGAAGATTGATATCTTGGAGCAGCAAGAAACAAACCAGTGTGGCAATATCCACAGCTGAGTCTGAATAAATTGCTGCAGGTAGCTGTTGTGCACAACTCCTTTGGACACAACATCAGTTGGAGGATTACAACCTCAAGGTAAGGGAATCTCCTTTATATTGTGATTCATCCAGTGCAATCTCTATTGCTAAAAATCCTGTCTCTCATAGCAGGACTAAGCATATAGAGATTAGATATCATTTCATTAGAGAACATGTAGAATGTAAAGATATATGTCTTGAATTTGTCCCCACTGACAAATAAGTAGCTGATATCTTTACAAAGCCACTGGATGAATCTAAATTTAATGCTTTCAAAATTGATCTTGGCATGCTTAGTATGGAATAGTCCTAAATGTATGAATAGTAGCTGTCACTATTATTGATTCTAAATTGTGAATTATAAAACTTTACATTATTATACATCACAACTTAGTGACATGACTAGGACATTGACTCAACCAAAATATCTACATTAGGTCTAAACCTTATGATCAGCTAAACTGCAGAAGCATGTTCAGCTGAATCAGCTGGGAAAAATCCCAGCTGAACCGCTGAGACGAGCAATCTGTCCCAGCGGTTGACAGTTCACTGTCCCAGCGACCTAGGTCTCCGTCTCAGCTGAACCGCTGAGACGGGTTGTGTTCAAAATAAAATCTTATAATCAATCCTCAATTAACCCAAAATTCCTTAACACAATAAGGTAATTAAGTCTAAAAACCTAGGGTTAATAAAAACGAAACTGAAACCCTATAAATAGATACATTGTGACTTAAAACACACCACAAAGTCAAACCCTTAGCCGCCGAGATGATTCATCTTCTCTCTCGTCTCAGCGCCTCGACTTTCTGCTTCCATGGCGCCAAAAGGTTCAAAAGATCTCCAGGATGGCTATGAAATCGTCAGAGAAGGATTCTCTCACGCCTCAGAAGAAATAAAACAAGTGATTCATCTGATGGAAGCTCAGAGTTTGGAGTATATGCTGTCTGAACCCTGCTGCATTCTCAGAACTGAAGTTCTGGAATGGTTCAGCAATGTCAAATTATCTCCTTCCAAAACCATCCTGAAGTCCAAGATAGGAACTGAGAAGATAAAGATAACAGCCAAAAGACTGGAGAAGGGACTGAAATTAACTCCCTGCAGTAAAAATGCAGAGGAGGAGATATCTGAAAAGGACAAGCTGACTGCCCTAAAATGGACAGGGTACAATGATGCTAAGACTAGTTGTCTAAGGAGGAAGTTCTTTAATCAACAGGGGATGTTGTTGTCTGACATAGTGGGCAAAGCCATCCTATGCAAGCCAGGTTCACATGACACTGTATCACAATTCATGTTCGAACTAATGACTAGGATAATTTTGTCCAAGAAAACTTAATGGGGAGAAGTTGTTTTTCAAAGAATAAAAGAATGTCTAAATGCCCCCAATATGGGAAGAATACTATCTATGTACCTACATAATATTATTCAGAGACTTTTGCAAATTCAAAGGGGTCAAATCTCCATTATCTCAAAAGAATGGACATTAAGACTCTGGATAGATTCTCCAGAGTGCTCCCTATGAGCTAGCCATCTGTGGCAAAGGAAAAGAAGAAAAAGTCAACCCAGTAGAAATCTGATTCATCCTCAAAATCAGATGGGTCTGACCTTAGATCTGCTAGCAGCCCAATGAATATAGATAATGAAGATGTTCCCAGGACAAGAAGGGAGGAGGAGCCCGAAGGAAGAGTTGAACCCAATCCTGAGCCAACTCAGAAGAATACTGATCCAGCTGTTCCTCAAGCTGAAGATGAAGTTCCCAATTCACCTATCCATGGTAAATTAGGATTTCAGTTAGACCTCTCCTCTCTATCAATAGTATAGTCTAGGTGTTTAACTCATCAATCATTTTTCAGGTGACCTTAGACAAAATTCTCCACCTATGGATGCCCCAAGTGAGGGGGAGCATAGCCTTGCCTATGAAGGTGGAGGTGGGTATGCTAGTGGGGAGGAACATCAATAGGAACCAACACCCCCAAATCTTCAAGGTACACCTAATGCCCCATCTGAGGAGGAGCAGATCCCTGATGATGGAAGGGATATTGCTCATAGTAGAGCTGAAGAGGTGGTTGAAAAGGAATTGGTCCAGGAAAAGCCAGTTGCTGTTCTGGACACATCTGATCTGCTACACTCAATACAAACAATGATTGAGGGTCAGATGTTGTCTATGAAAGAGATTGTTGCTGAAAAGGTCCATGATGTCTCTGCTCAGATAAGGGATGAACTGTATGCAATAAGAGCTGCATTGACTCAGGAAATTCAGGCCAGTGAGCAAAGAATGGAATCAAGAGTGGTTGCAGTGAAAACTGAGCTGAATATCCAGGTTAATGATGTCAAAACTGCATCAAATCATATCCTCCTGCAAATGACAAGATGGTTTGAAATAGCCAAAGGCACAGTTGCTGCTCAGCACACTGTACTGAAGCAAATTGCTGATCATCAAGGGGACTCCACCAAAGATATCACATATGTAAAGAATCATATTTACAAAAACCAAAATGTCTGGGAAAATGCAGTTGCAAGGATGGCACAAGTGGCTAACACATCTAGCAGCCATGTCATGACCCACATTGACAAGGTCAAAGAAAGTATTTTGGATGATGTGGATAGCACTCTTCAAACTCTCTCCCAATCCATAATACATCAACACTCTGAAATAGAGAAGAAGATAGTAGAAAATAGCAAAGAAGGGGAGGAGAAGATTACCAATCTGCATGCTAAGCTGAAAGGAGCTCACATACAGCTGTATAACAACATGGAGTCTGCCCACAAACTGATACTCTCCAATCAAGCAGAAGCCAGCAAGCAAGTGATGGAAGTGGTCAACAATGCTTCCAGTGCTATTCAAGAAAATATCCTTACCATGGTCAGAAAGGTTACTGATAATCAGTGGGACTCAAGATTAAAAGTACTGCAAGGAACAAGAATTATTTTGAACCTTCCAATCTTGAACCCAAGCAGAAATGAAGACTTTGACTTCCAAAGTCAATCAAATCTGATTGCTGATGAGAGAGCAGCAAAGAGGAGAAGGGCAGAGGGCATTCAAACTGCTGAAGAATATATGGCCCAGAAAAGAATGAAAAGATTAGAGGATCCACTCCATGAAGATGACAATCTGGAGTTGGACACAATTGTTGTCAGTACTTGGGTGAGCCATGGCTATCAAATGAAGGACATTGACCATGTCTACTCAGCTGCTGAATGGATTAAGCATCTTGAGAGGGAATCCTTAAGGGAAAGGATTCTCAAAGAAAACTTGGTGAGAAGGGAAACTCCTGTCAGGATTCCCCCAAGATATCTTCCCAAGCCTCTTCTATACTTCAAAGTAAAGGAGAAGATCAAGGCTACTGGTGAAGCTAGGAAGAGGAAGTCCAAAGATGAAGAATGCTCCTCCCATGGTCCATCTAAGAAGACCATGCCTTGAAAATGTTTTTGTTAAATCATCAATTGTATTGTTTGAAATATCTGTACTAAACATTTAAATTGAAATGATATTTCATCTTTTGATCTTAATGTTGTGTTTATTACTATTGCTATATGTACTATGTACCTTTATCTTTAGTATTCAGGAGCTAGAATGGGATGTTCAATTTGAACAGGTTCAGTTATTACAGAAATTGCTCACCAATTAAGGGGGAGCAAACTCTCTGCTCAGGTTGAGGGGGAGTTAGCAAATGCCAAGATTGTATAGGTTGATCTATAAGTTGATCCAGAGGGATCTATAGATATTACCTCCCAATCCCTAATAGGATAATTAGTTGAAGAAACCAGAAAGGGGGAGAAAGAGCCATTGCTAAGTAAGAACCTATGCTTAGGATATTAGCAAGAGGGAGATAGGTCCTATAAGTTGATCCATAGATCATTTTTCTGTTTTCTGTGATATGATTTTTATTGTTAATGGACCTTAGCATTGGGGATCTTCTGCCTTCTTCAAATAGGGGGAGATTGTTGGGTATATTGCCCTCAATATTACCTTGATTTAAAGAGGCATCACTCTCAATGCTAAGGACCTATTGTATTTAACAAAGCTATACTTGTGTAGGATATACAGTCACAGGTGACTCAAAAGGAAGGGCCAAACATGCCCTTAGATTAGAAGAAATCATCTACAAGGAGATGAAGATCTGTCTCAGCAGAACCGCTGAGACGAAGGGTCAAAACTGCTGAGACGAGGAGCCGTCTCAGCGGATCCACTGAGAAGGAAACTGGAGCAACCGCTGAGACTGGAAGCTGTCTCAGCCCAACCGCTGAGACAGATTCAAATGTGCTGACGGGATCTACTTTTGGCGCAAGCGAAAATAGAAAGAGAAAAGCAACTCAAATCTGCCCCATACTGTGTCAGGAGGATCGAAATAGTCGTTGAAGCCTTCTGGTGGTATAAAAGCAAAAGCTAGGGCACAACAACAAGAACTGTTCCATTGAAAAGCTTTTGCTGCAAGCCGCAATCGAGCATTCACGTTTCAGCCAGTTGAAGTTATTCTCTGGAGCTGAAGTTAATCTTCTGAAGGAGATTAGTTAGCTCTTCCTGTACCAACTCAAGAAGAGCAAGCTGATCTTCTGCTTTGCTGAAGGAGAAGATCAAGGTGATTCAAATCTGAAGCTGCTGTCCTTCAGATCTGAAGAAAGGAAACAGAAGACCTGAAAGTAAACCTTTTATCTTCTGTATTTAGTACAAACACTCTTATATCTTTGTAAGGCATTGTTGCCTGAGTAAAAGGTTGTTGAGCCTGTGTGTAAAGCTGTGTTGACATCTTGAGTGGTAGGACTTCTTGATAGGTCTGAGGTAGGAAATCTGTGTGATTTCTGAGTTGTAGGAGTTACATAACTCTGAGGTGTAGGGCTGCTGAGCCTGAGGTGTAAGGCTGAGTGTAGGGCTGCTGTGCCTGAGGTGTAGGGCTGCTGAGCCTGAGGTGTAAGGCTGCTGAGCCTGAGTGTAGGGCTGCTGAGCCTGAGGTGTAAGGCTGCTGAGACTGAGTGTAGGGCTGTTGTGCCTGAGGTGTAGGGCTGCTGAGCCTGAGGTGTAAGGCTGCTGAGCCTGAGTGTAGGGCTGCTGTGCCTGAGGTGTAGGGCTGCTGAGCCTGAGTGTAGGGCTGCTGTGCCTGAGGTAGGATCACTCTTGATCTGAGAAGTTCTGAGGATCTTGTGGTGTAAGCTCAAGGAGCTGAGATTGGAGTTTGTTGCCTTGTCTAACTCACTGTTAGAAAGGTGAAGGGGGAAAGAGGACTACTCAAGACACCCTGTCTTGAGGAACCTCTATAAATCCTTGTGTGCTTTCTGTGATTGAGTTTTCTGCAGCTAGATACATTAGGATTATATAAAGAAAATAAGTAAAACCTATTCACCCCCCCCCCCCCTCTAGGTATTATTGACTACACCTATATAAACTATCAGCCTCACCGATGGACCCTCGTTTCGAAGAGGTGGTCTCGCCGCCCCCTTCCCCCAGCGACCTCTCGGACTTTCTGGGTGATCCTGCTGATCCTCGGACGATGAAGTAAAGGATGACAGAGGTCCTCGACAAGCTGATCTGGTTGTAGCGAGACCTAGCCAGCCAGACAGACGAGCACCAGATGGCATTCGAGCGCAGGTTGAGCATTCTTGAGCGAGATTACTCACATCTCGTGGGTGAGATGGAGCAGCATGGAGGTGGGTGTGAGGGGACTTCCCCCGGGAGGCACATTGCGTGGGCTAGGGATCAGATGCGCCTGGTCAATCAAGAGCTCACGGTCGTAAGCGCGTACTACTACCAGCGAGTGCCACCGAGGATGGGGAGGCGAGGACGTGGTCGATGGCAATGTATTTAATACTGAGCCTATCAACACTCGCCCCATGTATCCCCTCGGCTCCCGCAATTGACTAGTCTGTAATGCATGCCTAGATCGGTTTTGTAATGTAAACAATGTTGCTTTAGATAATTGCGTAATTTTCTCTGTTTTGCCGAGTGGTGTGTTTATTTCTTTGATCTCGCACTGCTTTGTATTGCTTTCGCCCTTCAGCGGGACTTTGTGCGCGACCCTCGCCACTCAGTGGCGAGTGGGACAGAGGTGGGTTGGCTCGAATCCCGCGGCGTCGGAGGTAGCGCGATTGCTATCATCACCCCCACGCCTCGGAATGGTCTTAATATCCTTACTTTTCTATAAGTAGTCAGCCCCACCTACCACACTTATCACTTTCATTTCTTCTTCTTCCCTTGCTTTCATGCTTGCACTTGCACCTCTCTCCCGATTTTCCTTCCACTTTCCTTTCGCGTGATGGCCCCCGAACCTGATGGCAGGAGCAAGTGCGCCCAATCGTTCCTCAACCACGATTTCGCCACCTGCGACCTGTCCGAAGAAGACTTCACCGTGACGATTGCTGACTCTGTCCCGCCGGGGTTCACCGCGCGCCGTCCCAGAGATCGCGATCGCATCAACTAGCTCTCGCCGGATACACTCGCCATCCCTCTGGAGCACTTCGAGGTGGGACTCCGCCTACCCCTCTGGCCCGAGTTACACCAGGCCTTCCGCTACTTCAGCGTAGTTCCCGCGCAGCTAAATCCCAACTTAATCGCGATGTTGGTAGCATTCGCCTACTATCTGCGGGCAGAGGGGGTCGAATTCTCCCTCCCCTTCTTCCGCAAGCACTTCAATTTTTGGGCGAAAAGCGGGGTGACCTTCTCCATCCAGAACCCGCTCAAGGTCACCGGTACCGCTAACAAGAATCACGACTGGGTTCTGCAGTTCGTCTTCGTGACCGGGAGCTTCGGCAACACCCTCCTCGCCCCAATGCGGGAGGATGAGTCGACCTATAGGCCTCCGACGCTGGGAGGTTATGAGGTCAAGCTCCACGCGTTCATCCAGAAGCATGGCATGGGCGTCGTGTACCGACGGAAGCATGTCGAATCGCTCCCGCCAGTCCACCCGGGAGAGGGTAAGGCGAACTAATTAAACCCTAACTCTCGCTTATCTTGAGCCGCTTTATTTTTTCCTTACTTGATTCTCCTGATGCAGGGATTCGAGACCTTCCCCTCCATCCGCTGAATGCGGGCGTGGAGACCGCCCCCGGACGCCGCCCTTGCTCTCGCGCGGTCCGCTGCCGAAGCCTGTCGCAAAGATCTGGCTCCTTCGAAGCCCAGCGAACAGAAGCGGAAGCCCGACGTGGCAACCGACTTCCCTTCCAAGCGGTCCAAGCCTTATTCAACCGCCAAGGGAAAGGCGATCGCTGGCGAGACCCCTGGTTCGAGTGTTCCTGCCGCAGCGGACACAATGACCAAGACCGCCAGCGCGCCGGCGGAGTCTTCCTCGGGGTCGTTGCTGAGAGGGCATCAAAATTTCCCCCTCGGCGAGAAGTATGTGGATGCAGTGAGCGAGACCCTGCTCCAGTGGGATCGGAAGGCCAACTGGGTCTCTGTCTCCACTCTTCTCCCATCCTAGATGGAGAAGGATACCACCAGCGGCGAGGCCTATGGCCTTTCTTTCGCGCTTTACAGCCGAGAGGACGGCACCATCTACGATGCCGAGTCCACTCGGGCATGAGGGCTCGCTGGCTCTATTGCGCTCTCTCGAGTTGACTCACATGTCCTCGCGTCGTAGCATGACCATTGCACGGAACCTAGCCGAGGTGGAAAGGACGCGCGCTCTCGCTTCCGCCGAGGTCCTGGCCATGAAGCAGCAGTTGGCGACCTCCGAGGCCCTTCTCGCCAGCCGTCCAGACCAAGAGGTGAGTGCGTCTCCTCGTAGTAACTTAAGCTCTCGCGCTTCCTTGCTGCTTTTCCCCTGTGCTAATCTTCTTTTTTCTCTTGCAGGATGTAGCCAATTACGACACCTTGCTTGTGCGAGCGGGCATCCTCGAGGAACGGATCCAGGAGCTGGAGGCTGAGAATAAAAAGCTGTGAGATGCCGCCTCTCACAGAGAGGGGCATTCAGCATTATTATTCTAATGTCGAGCTCGAAGAGCTGATGCAGGAGACCGCCCAAGGGGCGGCGAAGTATGCGCTGAAGGTGCTTCGAAGAGCCGGGCTCCTGAAGGAAGAGGGAGAAAGGATCTTGGCTCACCACGTGCTACCCGAGCTCTTCCCCCAGCAGAGTGACCCAGTGGATGAAGCTGATCCTAGGCTGGAGGTCGGTTGCCTACCTTCCCATGGCGCGAGCAGCGGATCCTCCGGCGAGAAGGCCCATAACCCCCCTGAAGACCTGCCTCCTTCTTTCTGTTTTAAGTTGTAATGCGAGACCTTCCCTCTTATTTGTAAACCCTTTATGAATGAAATGAAATGAAATGTTTTTGCTTCTCCGTTTCTGTGATTTTTCTCTCTGCTTTACTTGTTGTCATTCGCTAATAGTTCGTGTGCTTGTGTGCTCTCGTACTCTCTCCGGAATACTCGTGTATCACTTTGCTCATTCGCGTACCGACGACACTTAGTCTTAGGTCGTGACCTGTGCGCTCCTGCCCCATAGGTGCGCCCTACAATTTGCGGCTCATTCACACGCGTTCGTGCCCTCTTAGAACTTAGGTGGTTGTGTTGATTTCTGTCGGGAGCGTAACTACGCCGAGAGCCCACTTCATCTCACGCGATTCTTGATTCCCTTGGGGATAGCTATTACCCTATGGCGCATTCGTCGGGCGAGTGCCCTTCTCGATTGACCCCACCCGCCGGCGAGTGTCCTTCTTGATGGATATCATTCGCTGGCGAGTGTCCTTTGTAATGGGCACCATTCGCCTACCTCATACTGAGACTTTCCTTGGGTCAATCTTCCCCTTATATGATTTTCCTTTCTTACCTTGCCTTCCTCATAGGTCGCCACCGAGTGAGCCTACGGCCCTGTCAGCTAGGTGAGAGCCTGGTCAGCGGGTCTGCTCGGGGCCAACCTTTGAAACCTGCCACCGAGTGAGCCTACGACCCTGCCAGCTAGGTGAGAGCCTGGTCAGCGGGTTTGCTCGGGGCCAACCTTTGAAACCTTCCACCGAGTGAGCCTACGACCCTGCCAGCTAGGTGAGAGCCTGGTCAGCGGGTCTGCTCGGGGCCAACCTTTGAAACCTGCCACCGAGTGAGCCTACGAGCCTGCCAGCTAGGTGAGAGTCTGGTCAGCGGGTCTGCTCGGGGTCAACCTTTGAAACCTGCCACCGAGTGAGCCTATGACCCTGCCAGCTAGGTAAGAGCCTGGCCAGCGGGTCTGCTCGGGGCCAACATTTGAAACCTGCCACCGAGTGAGCCTACGACCCTGCCAGCTAGGTGAGAGCCTGGTCAGCGGGTCTGCTCAGGGTCAACCTTTGAAACCTGCCACCGAGTGAGGCTACGACCCTGTCAGCTAGGTGAGGGCCTGGTCAGCGGGTCTGCTCGCGGGGTCAACCTTTGAAACCTGCCACGGAGTGAGCCTACAGGCCTGCGAGCTAGGTGAGAGTCTGGTCAACGGGTCTGCTCGGGGCCAACCTTTGAAACCTGCCACCGAGTGAGCCTACATCCCTGCCAGTTAGGTGAGAGCCTGGTCAGCGGGTCTGCTCGGGGCCAACCTTTGAAACCTGCCACCGAGTGAGCCTATGACCCTGCCAGCTAGGTGAGAGCCTGGTCTACCGAGTGAGCCTACGACCCTGCCAGCTAGGTGAGAGCCTGGTCAGCGGGTCTGCTCGGGGCCAACCTTTGAAACCTGCCACCGACTGAGCTTCCGGCCCTGCCAACTAGGTGAGAGCCTGGTCAGCGGGTCTGCTCGAGGCCAACCTTTGAATCCTGCGACCGAGTGAGCCTACGACCCTGCCAGCTAGGTGAGAGCCTGGTCAGCAGGTCTGCTCAGGGCCAACCTTTGAAACCTGCCACCGAGTGAGCCTACGACCCTGTCAGCTAGGTGAGAGCCTGGTCAGCGGGTCTGCTCGGGGCCAACCTTTGAAACCTGCCACCGAGTGAGCCTACAGCCCTTCCAGCTAGGTGAGAGCCTGGTCAGCGGGTCTGCTCAGGGCCAACTTTTGAAACCTGCCACCGAGTGAGCCTACGACCCTACCAGCTAGTTGAGAGCCTGGTCAACGGGTTTGTTTGGGGCCAACCTTTGAAACCTGTCACCGAGTGAGACTACGACCCTGTCGGCTAGGTGAGAGCCTGGTCACTGGGTCTGCTCGGGGTTAACCTTTGAAACCTACCACCGAGTGAGCCTACGAACCTGCCAGCTAGGTGAGAGCCTAGTCAGCGGGTCTGCTAAGGCCTCCGAGCACCGTCTGTCCTGTCAGCTAGAGAAAGCCTGACAACGGGATCACCTCAGGCTGTGTTTCACTTAAACATACTTTCTCATCCTGCCACTGAGTGAGCCTACGACCCTGCCAGTTAGGTGGGAGCCTGGTCAGCTGGTCTGCTCGGGGCCAACCTTTGAAACCTGCCACCGAGTGAGCCTACGACCTTGCCAGCTAGGTGAGAGTCTGGTCAGCGGGTCTGCTCGGGGCCAACCTTTGAAACCTTGCTACCACCGAGTAAGCCTATGACCCTGCCAGCTAGGTGAGAGCCTGGTCAGCAGGTCTGCTCGGGGCCAACCATTGAAACCTGCCACCGAGTTAGCCTACGGCCCTGCCAGCTAGGTGAGAGTCTGGTCAGCGAGTCTGCCAACCTTTGAAACCTGCCACCGAGTGAGCCTACGACCCTGCCAACTAGGTGAGAGCCTGGACAGCGGGTCTGCTCGGGGCTATGCCTTAGAAAAGGCCTCTGAGCACCGCCTGCCCTGTCAGCTATAGAGAGCCTGACATAGGGATCACCTCGGGTTGTATTTCACTTAAACATACTTTCTCATCCTGCCACCGACTGAGCCTACGACCCTGCCAACTAGGTGGGAGAGCCTGGTCAACGGGTCTATTCGGGGCTAATCACATTTCCAGCGTTACTATTTTTTCAAGTTGACATAATTAAAAAAGAAACTATGTTTGAAAGTGAATGTTTTTATTATATGATCTCAAGGATAGAAACGTTTCAGGTCATCACCGCTCCATGTGTGACCGATGGGCTCACCTTCCGCATTTTGGAGGCGGAATCCCCCTGATTTTAGGGCTTCCTCAACGACAAAGGGCCTCCTCCTCCATCTCAGCTTCCACCTCCATCATCTCGACATGCTCCTCCTGCATCACCTCCATCCCCTCCTCCAGAACACGGACCTCCTCTTCCGCTTCTCTTGGCCCCTCTGGCCTCTTTATCTCCTTATCCACCTCTTCGGCTTCCGCCATCTAGGAGATGGTGTTGACGGCAGTCACATAGCACTGTCTCGCCACCTTTGCATCTCCCCGGATTCGAACCTGAACTCCTCCATTGTGGAACTTTAGGCACTTGTGGAAGGACGAGGGAACGCATCAGAAGGTGCTGATGAGAGGGCGTCTGAAAATCACATTATAGCTGCTTGGAGCGTCGACGATGACGAACCGGCTGTTCCTCGGGACCCCCCCCCCCCCCCACGTCACCTGGAGGCTGACTCCTCCCTCGACCTCCTTTATCTCCCCTGAAAATCCAAACAATGGCCCATCTGAGGCCTGCACCCTCTTCGCCTCCACCTGCATCGCGTCGAAGGCCTTCTTGAAGATCACATTCATGGAGCTCCCGTTGTCGACCAAGATCCGGGAGACCGTGAAGTTCTCGATAGTCGTCTGGATCGCCAAGGCATCGCAGAACGGGTCTTCATAGTCTATCATGTCTTCTGATGAGAAGGTGATCTTTTCTGAGGGGGGCGGGGTTTGGGAGGTCGACGCGACACTCCTCCTAAGCATCGCTTGGAGGCTCTTCTTGTGAGTTGCCTCAATCCCAACCCTGACGTGGATCACCCTGACCCCCCATCTGGCTCCCACATCTGCCCTATCCTCGCATCTATCTTCACCTTCTCCGGGTAGCACTTCTTCAATCCTCGCCGACCGTTGTTGTTGCTGACCTCCGGTCCTCATTTCCAGAAATTCCGGGCAGGTGGCCGTCGCGTTCCCTTCCTCCTGATGGAAGTCACAGTAGGGCAACGCCACCCTTCCTCCTCTTCCTTATCTTCCTCGACCTACTGCCATAGTTTGTTGCTGAGGGGGGAGTGGCGGCTTCGGACCTTGCCTCCACCCCGGAGGGTTGAACTGCCCTTGCCCCCTTCCCTGGTATCCTCTTGCATGTCCTCGCTCTGGTCCCTCCTGGGGCCTCCAGGCTAGTCGGTTGTTGGGTTCCTGGTATCCCCAATCTCATTGCTGCCCCTGAAACCCCTGACCTTTGGGTTCGCCTCTCCTTCTCCCCTCCTGTTGCCTCGTCTCTGGCTCACTCAGCCTTGCCAACCTTTTTGCAAACTCCGGGTTGACAGCCTCCCCTTCAATCACTTCTGCCGCCCTCTCCATCAATTCTTCGAAGGACAAGGAGGCCTTTCGCTTCAGGTTCATCTTGAAGAACCTCTCCCGCAACCCCACTATGAAGGCCAATTGGAGGGTGAACCTGGGAACCTACTGGACGAGCAGGACCTCTTCCTGGAACTAGTCCACATAGTGGGCCAGCGACTCCCCCGACCCTTGCTTAATCTTGAAAAGTGCCTCGACATCCTTCTTCCTCTTCTTCGATGTTGAGAAGCGCAGTCGGAAGCTCCAGAGCAGATCCTCGAACGCGTAAATAGAACCCGCGGGGAGCTGGTGTAACCAGTCCCTCGCCTTCTCCTTCAGAGTGGTGGCAAAGATCCGGCACTGGAAGACGTCCGTCATAGGTAGGATAGAGACCATGTCCTCGAACCATTGCAGGTTTAGTACTGGGTCGTCCTTGCCGGTATAGTAAGACATTTTCGGCCCTCTGAACCCCTCCGGAACCAGGGCAGAGAGGATCAGCTCACAAAAAGAGCTTCCCTCCCCCACTCGGCGAGTGGTACCCTCTCGCGGAGTCAGCTCGAAGACTTTTGCACTCGCTGGGCTAGATGATAGCTGCCGCCCAGGGAGATCTCACCCACTCGCTTCCGCTGCCACCTCCTTCCCGGGTCGTTGACCGGGAGCTTTCTCGCCTATCTGCTGGGGCGCGACCACCGGGACTGCGGGAGTCTCAAACTCGCTCATCGTGGAGAATGCGAGCTGCAAGGTCTGCAAGATCTCTCGCCTGAGGTCCTCAAACATTTCCAACGTCACCTCTTTCGCGGGTGGTTGCGAGTGGTCTGGGTCAGATCTTTCTTCCTCACCTCCATCCATGGAGCTCAGCTAGAGATTTTCCTGTGTAGGCTACGGTCTACGCTCACCACACCAAAAATATTGAAATCGTCAACCGATCTCTTCAGTTCGGACCCACATGGGGGGGGGGGGGTGTAGCCTGCACCTACTTCTCCCTCACTTGCGCTCTTGACTGTGGATGAAGAGCTATGAACAGACCCGAAGCTGTAGCGAGGAGGTCCCGCCATACACCGGAAGATCTTCGAGTGTTTCCCCTCCCAAACCAAAGCTCAGTCGGGCACCTTGGAGGGCACTAACAACCAACCAAAGACTGCCTAGGAGGAGAGAGACCAAAAGATCAGATCTCCTCCAAGGTGCCCTTAAGGGTCTATATATATATTCTCTAGTCTGGTCTGCAAATAACATAAATCCGTCTTTTGATTTTACTAATCGCACCCCAAATTGGTCTGCTAACAACCTAACTCCGCTGTTCTGAAGGTCTATTGGCAGCCCACAAAGGGTATCTAGGTAATTTCCTCACTAAACCTTCCGGACGTGTGGTCCGTGAAGGCACCACTCGTCAGTCAGGCTTCTCGCACGCTAGATTCCACTGGGCGAGTGGTCTCTGGGGGCACCAGTCGCCTGATCCCTGGCTCGCTTGGCGAGTGGGGTTTCACCCTCACTCGCCTGGCCTTCAGCGCATTCGCACTCCTAAGCGAGCGAGTGCCTTGCGGCTGAGGCTCGCACTCGCCCTGAGGCTCCCCTGCCTCTACTGACCTGGGCGAGTGGCCTTCTTGACCTAACTTGTATGCCTTTTGGACCTTTGGGACCTGGGTACCCACTCGGTGAATACAGGGTTGTACACACAGATATGTATATATACTATATTATAAAGAAATATCATTTTTGTGTCCATGGCAAGGTAAATAGGAACTCCATGGCAAAGAAATTGAGACAATCAAATCGCAGACATTGGATCTCAAATCAAATCAGAAAAAAGGCCTGCGAATAGCCATTTTTCCAAAAACCCAATCCCTCAAACCCAGCGAAATCCCGTGCCCCTCCCTCCCGTCCTTCCCACCCCCTTTTGGTCTGCCGCCGCCGGCGGAGCCGCCGGCTGGCCGGCGTGAGGCCACCGGCAGGTTCGCCGGTCTCCGGCGAACCTGCCGGTGGTACTTCGTCGGGGCTCCGGCAGGGCCAACGACGGCGGTGGCGCCGCCGTTCGTCAAACGCGGAGTTCCGCCGTTCGTCTAACGCAGGTTCCCGTTCGACGAACGACGAACCTCCAGCGATCGACGAATGGTGGCCCTGACCGTTCGTCGAACGCAGGAGCCCCTGCGTTCGTCGAACGCAGGCGCCCCGCCGTTCGTCGAACCCAGGTTCTCCGTTCGACGAACGACGAACCTCCAGTGATCGACAACGGTGGCCCTGACCGTTCGTCGAACGCAGGGGCGCCTACGTCGAACGCAGGGGCGCCTGCGTTCGACGAACGACGAACCTCCAGCGATCGACGAACGACGCTGTGTTCATCGAACGTAGGGGTGCCTGCGTTCGTCGAACGCAGGGGCGCCTGCGTTCGACAAACGTCGAACCTCCAGCGATCGACGAACGGTGGCCAGGGGCGCCTGCGTTCGTCGAACGCAGGAGCGCCTGCGTTCGTCGAACGGAGAACCTGCGTTCGACGAACGCAGGCGCCACCTGCGTTCGACGAACGGTGGCCTTGACATAAAAATAAACATAAAAAAATAATTACTTAATATATATATATATATATATAATTAGTAAAAATAAAAGGGGCGGCTGAGGAGCGGGCGAAGTCCGCAAGGGGGGCGGGCGAAGCCCGCCGATTGACCTCACATAGGGCCGGAGGCCCGTGCCTGTCACTCATACACACACACACACACACAAACACACACGAGTGACAGTGCACGGGGGGCCCCCGTGCCACGCGTGACAGTACCCTGCCCGCCCCGCGGTGGCCGCGGCGGCCTTCGCCCCGACACGCACCCAGGTATATTTAAATTTTTTCCTTTTTTTTCATTTTTTAGAAAATTTAAAAATATAATTTTATGTAGTATATTTTTAAAATATCTGTAATTTAAAAACTTATAATATATATAATATAATATATGTATATATATTATATTATATATGTTGGAGCTTGCTTTCCGCATCTCTTGGTTTGAGAATAACAAATACCGTGTTGTATTTGATCTAGTCTTTTGTGTGTTTATAGTGACCAGGTTGTATAGGTTCAATGAGGAGACAAGTCCTCGTTCATGGGCATGATCCGAGAACGACAAGTCTCAGTTTGGATGAGTTTTGTGTGCTGATCTTAAAATGACCATAACTTTCAATCCAGGAAGAGTTACGGAATGTGCCACCCCATTTCGGAGATGAGAAAGACTCAATCTACAGTCTGGAGAAGTTTCGGATGGCAAAAATGAAGAGGAGATGTCGCCCAGGCGACAGTCAATGTCGCCCAGGCGACAGTCAATGTCGCCCAGGCGACAGCAGAGAAGTTACAACTACTTTCCCCCACGGCAGCACGACGAAAAGCAGTTTTGAGATGTCAGAAATCCGACATCGATGTCGCCCAGGCGACAGCTCGGAGGTTACAACAACTGCCCACGACAGCACCACGACCGGCAGTTTTGCGCTGTCGGAAAATTCCGACAGTCACTGCCGGAAAATTCCGACAGTCACTGTCGGAATTTCCGACAGCGATTTTCTATAAATTGACGCATTGTGTTCGTGCATTACAACCACTAAAGATTCTAAGTCCCTTCCTGAGTGCATTCCATCCAGAGAGCTCCAAAACCTCATGAACTCCCATTTATGCTGAGAAGGTTTGAAATTGAAGACAAGATCGGACGCGCTTCTACATCAAGGATCATCTCGAGGCTTCAACCTTCCTTTCAGAGATCTGAATTTCTAGGGAGTTCTTATTTTATCTTGTATTTTCATTTATATACATTTTACTTTGTATTGGTAGGGAAAATCGTTTCCTTGTGCGGAGCGTCTAAGTCCTTGCGTGGCTTAGGGGAAAATCGCTTCCTTGTGCGGAGCGTCCAAGTCCTTGCGTGGCTTGGTGGGAAATCGTGGCCTTGTGTGCTACGTCTAGATCTTGGGAAGATCTAGAGGATAGGCTTGGGCTTGGTCTAGGGATAGACAAGTGATAGCCTTCCGATCCTTGGGAGAAGGATTGGTAAACAAAAAAAAATTTACATTTGTACGCCTCCGATTTCTAGCGATATAGAAATCAAATTTATGTAAACATTTTTTCATATATATAATCATGTCTCTTTTGTGTTTACTTGATTTGTATCATTTGGTGTAATCTCTATTATATTGTGTTCTAAGTTTTCAATTCTAAATCTAAATTGTTTATTTCAATCTCCTTCATTATAAAACAATTTAGTAATTATCTTGAAAATTATAGAAAGAATTTTATTCCCTTATTCACCCCCCCCTCTAAGGGCGCCGTAAGATCCAACAATATATAAATATTTTTTTTACATAACTGCAGCCCCCGTCTCCCTCCGCCGCCGCCGGCCTGACCGGAGCACACCGGCAGGTTCGCCGGAGTCCCGGCGAACCTGCCGGTGTGGTGGTGGCTCGGGCGGTGGCGGTGGAGGGAGACGGGTGGGTAGGCACGGTGAACAGTGGGAGATCGGGTTCTTACGGGATGCTAGAGGAGGGGTTTTCTGATTTTGGTTATTTGCACCCCATCCAATGGCTGTTATTAAATTTGCGGTACTAATTTGACTTCAATATATATATATATATATAAAAGTATATTTATATATACGAGCATCTTCGCACGGGCTACGCCCGTGCTCGATGCTCTTCGCTTCGACAGTACTCCAGCAGTGACAGTACCTCCGCCCAAACTCGCCCGCTCTAGGACGGTCAGTCAAATGACACTGCATAGGTAGCCCCAGTGCCCCACGCGACAGTACACCCGCCTCGACATTGTCCCGACGCGACGGCGCTCCCGCAGCTCACGAACCCCCGATTTTGGCCCCATCTCGATTTCGTCATACGGATGGGAGTTCGCGAGCGGCCGGAGCGCCCTCGCGTCGGGACAATGTCGAGGCGGGGGTACTGTCGCGTGGGGCACTGGGGCTACCTATGCAGTGACATTTGACTGACCGTCCTAGAGCGGGCGAGTTTGGGCTGAGGTACTGTCACTGCTGGAGTACTGTCGAAGCGAAGAGCATCGAGCACGGGCATAGCCCGTGCGAAGATGCTCGTATTCCCGTTAGCCCACTATGAGATGGGGCTTTGCCTTCCTATCTGGCCAGAAGTCCGACAGATTCTCAGATTAATGATATATCAAATTAAGCATTCGTGCATAAATATATAGAAATATTATAAGTAAATTTTCATGCTGCTCTATTGAAACGGATTTCTAAAAAATATATTTCAGGTTGATGGATTTTACGTTGAAATAACTAAAAGGCATTGGGTATACCATAAAATAGAATGCTGATGGATTTGTACAAAGATATTTACACATAACTTGGAGTTAACTATTAGAAAAACTCAAATTTGGTTTTCTATAAGAAATATAAACTGAAGAACCTGAGTTAACTATTCGGAAAGCTCTGCACATTTGAAGATAAATCTATTGTTTTCTAATGCGAATTTATGTTTCCATACAAATGAAAACGTAGACATGAAGTTTGAAATCAAAATTTTAGCATGAATGAATTGTTGTTGCATAAGGTTATCTGTTGTGCCAACTGGATCTTATTGCCAATTGGTATTGTGTATGTGATTACGTGTCCTCAACATGATATACAATGTAGAGAGTTTTGTAAGCGTCATGTTATGCTCATTAAGTTGTAGTCAGTCAAACAATGTTACAATTAGAGAAATAGACATTTGGAGATTGAAACTGACAAAATGGTTCATGAGATCGAAAGCACAACAAACATCGCAAGACGGTTATCTGAAGAGTAAACAATTTTAAATTCTATAAAAAACTAATAAGAGTAGAATAAGTAACTGTTATGCTGATTAAGTTGTAGTCAGTCAAACAATCTTACAACAGTTCATAAATGTTGTTTACAATTTCAGAAATTTGTTTTGCATGTTGATTACCATGTGGAATAGTCTTCAAATTTTTCATGCAGTTGGTATCTCGCCAAGCACCACTCACTTGTTGCAGAAAGAGATCACAACAGAGATATCATCAGTAGTGAACAACTTGAAGTAGATAACAGTACAGAAAACACAATTGAGATATCACCGACGGTGTACAATTTGCACAGAGATTAAGTTTGAGAAGGAAGATATGGAGGAGTGACCATCCGGCACTGTCATTATAGCTGTTTGCAATATTGGAAGGACAGACCATCAGGTGTTACCAAAAGATTGAGTCCCGCCCATACATGTTAATCCCCACAGCATTCAAGCCATTCATACGTAGCTTGCATCAGTCAGCCACCCATCAAGTATTTGCGAGGTCATAGTATTCCTACAACATTGGATTTGTGAGCAGAGCAAATGAGCAATAAAAATGTTAAACTTTAACGGTAATGGCGTGGGTAGCTGTAAAAATGACATTGAAGACTATGCAATTACTATGGTGTAACATTATAGTAATTATAAAAGTATATTAATATACGAATACTGCTCAAAAAAATCTAGTGGATGACGTGGTAGGGAAGAACTTGATCCACATAAAACTTAGTAATTGAAATACACATAGATCCAAAGAAGAAGAAATCAGGGGAGAAAAGCGAGTACCTGCGAAATCACGACCTTGATACAGAGCGAACTAAGCAGCGTGCTGGAGATCAGTTTTGCGAAGGATAGGAAGATGGATTTCTTTGAAGCCGGGAAGGATGGTGAGAGGGAAAGCGAGCGTCCACAGGAATCTGCACACAAAAAATCCCAGAGTAGTGATTGCTTGTAAAAAATAAGCCAATTCTGCACACCAAAATTCCACACCATATAAACAATTTAATAAGCCAATCATGTAATGAGTTCAAACAAAAAAACATGTAATGAGTTCAAATGAATGAGTACGGATTGAAAAATATAACTGGCGTTTAGGAATAAAGTTGAATTTTTATGTCCATGAAATAAGCCTGCTTCCATTAATATTAACCTTTTCATAATAATGCGCAAATAAATTACACATTTGGATTATAATATTAAATTGGGCTGTACTCTTAGGTTCTGTTTGGCGCGGCAGTGGCAGCCGTGAACGCTAAACTTATGCACCGTCGTTCGTGAATGCCCAACCTCATCTAAGGAACCTCATTCATTTTTACGCTGCTCCGCACGGGCGTCGCTGACTCATAGCGGGCTTCGCCCGCGTTCGTGCGGGTTGCGCCCACATACAAATTTTCAAGAATGTGTCCTCATGCTGCAGCATAGACTTCTTCTTTATAGACTTATATAAATGCATAGAGAAGAAGATGAAGCTCTTAGAAAAAAAATTATCTTTACAAATATATCAAAATTCTGTTGGATCGTGTGACGCCCTTAGAGGGGGGGTGAATAAGGGTGTGTTTAAAAATATAATTTTTACTTAAAAAGGTTACTTATAAATAATTTTAAACCAATGTAATTTTTGTATTTAACCAAACACAAATTTCTAAGATAAAGATTTAAGCAAACAAAATTGCAATTAGTGAAAAAAGCATAATTATATTAATCATGAAATTTGCATACAATAAAAATGATCTTAACAATGCTTAAGATCAATGCACAATTATGATAATAAAAATACAATAATTTTGGTTTACCAATCCTTCTCCCAAGGATCGGAAGGCTATCGCTTGTCTCTCCCAAGACCAAGCCCAAGCCTATCCTCTAGATCTTCCCAAGATCTAGACGTAGCACACAAGGCCACGATTTCCCACCAAGCCTCGCAAGGACTTGGACGCTCCGCACAAGGAAGCGATTTTCTCCTAAGCCGCGCAAGGACTTAGACGCCGCACGCAAGACGACGATTTCTCTACCAATACAAAATGAAAAATATGTGAATGAAAATACAATATGAAAAGAACAACTCCCTAGAAAATCAGATCTCTGAACGGATTGTTGAAGCCTCGAGATGATTGATGATGAAGAAGCGCGCCCGATCTCGTCTTCAATCTTTAATCCTTCTTTGCACAAATGGGAGTTGAGGAGGTTCTGGAGCTCTCTGGTTCGTATGCACTCAGGAAGGGACTGGAATTTTCAAAAGCTTGGAATGCACGAACCAAAGGAACCAATTTATAGAAATTCACTGTCGCCTGGGCGACAGTGACTGTCGGAATTTTCCGACAGTGCTAAACTGCCGCTGGAGTGCCGTCGTGGGTGGAGTCGTGGGCAGTTGGTGTAACCGTCGAGCTGTCGCCTGGGCGACATCGATGTCGGATTTCCGACAGTGCAAAACTGCCGGTCGTGGGTGGAGACGTGGGCAGTTGTGGTAACCGCCGAGCTGTCGCCTGGGCGACATCGATGTCGGATTTTCGACAGTGCAAAACTGCCGGTCGTGGGTGGAAACGTGGGCAGTTGTGGTAACCGCCGAGCTGTCGCCTGGGCGACATCGATGTCGGATTTCCGACAGCGCAAAACTGTCTTTCGTCGATCTGCCGTGGAGGGAAGTAGTTGTAACTTCTCTGCTGTCGCCTGGGCGACAGTGGCTGTCGGAATTTTCCGACAGTGAAATTTTCCCACATTCAACTTTAGCTCCAACAGCAATGTGAACATCTCATACCTGTTATCTGCACACCATTAATGAAAATAGAATCAAATACAAAAGGGACTTTGTTATTATCAAACCGGAGGAGTGCGAAACGCATGCTCCAACAATCTCCCCCTTTTGATAATAACAAATCCGTATAAAAAGAAATCATGTCTATTTAGATTGTTGATTTTAACCTTTGGTGTGTGCACAAAATTAACATAATATATATTTCTTGAAAATAAATAATCTATCTCGAGATGAAAGCTCCCCCTAAATGAATGCTCCCCCTACATATATGCTCCCCCTAAATATATGCTCCCCCTAAATATATGATGTATCGTGTAGATGGAATATTTAGGTGTGATAGATTTGTGACTTTTCTTTTTATACTTTAAATTCTCCCCCTTTTGGTATTAGCAAAAATGAATATTAGATAAAAGAGTAGCTTTTAAGGGAAAGGTAATAGAAAATAGAAATGAAGAGTAAGCGGAAGCAAATTGTTGGTAATGATTGAAGTCCAGGAAATAATAGGAATATGCCATAGTATGAATAAGCTCATGAAGTGACGGTATAGCCATATGTAGTAATGAAAGAAAGAACTTAAACATGAGTAAGATCATTTGAAAGTATCATAGAAAGACACAATAGTGTATAGAATTATGGAATATTTTCGGTCCAATTCTCATGAGATGAATATTTATTTAACATAATGATGTGTACATGTGATACTTAGATCAAACATATGAAGCTATTTAATTTACATGATCATTGAAATGTAGAACATAATAAAAGCACATAAATGCAACTTTGACTTTGAAGATATAGCACATGATGAATAGAAAACCATGTTTCTTTTGCACAAGACACTTTACAATTCTGTCCAAGGTGCTTAACCTCACAATGCTCATTAAGACTTATCAGGAGGGTAAGTAGTGCTTGGTGGAGTATCCTTGTCTTTATTTTTATTTTATTTTTTTTGATCACAGACGTTGTGATATCTTAATTGTGATATATTGTTATATTTTTTTTAATTGACCAAGGATCTCCGAATTCACTTGAATCGCAAAAGATGGTGTATATTTTGTTGTGCTAACAAATCAATGTTGAAAGTTGTATTTAAGAAGTGCTATTTTATTATGTGAAAGCAATTATGATCCATGTATATATTAAATAAAAAGACATACGTATTGATCAAAAGAAGTGAACGTGATAGTTCATTATGATAGATAAACAATTTCTCATACCTAGAGGCATGCGAAAACAATTTCCAATGGTCTAAACAACTAAGTAGAAGTGTCAATACGATGATAGCTTGGAAATGAAATCATATAAACATGTAAGTCATTTTTTAAATAAATAGCACATGATTTGTCATCAAGTCATGAGGTGAAGCATTAATAATGACATATAACTATTGTAGATCATCAAAGGGACCCAAAATTTATATTTTAGCACATTTGGCGCTGTCGGAAATTTCCGACAGCCACTGTCGCCTGAGCGACAGCCAAAAATATAAATAGGGCATCAGACCGAGTCAAACCCTATTGTGCATCATTTCCTGGAGTTAAAAACGAGAGCAAGGCTGTCGGAAGTCGGCGACATCAATAGATCTAAGGTATGGAATTTTGTTTTTTATGTTTTTAACCCAAAATGTTTAGGGATTTTTGGTTTTTAAAGGAGAGAAGAAAGAAAATGTAGTTTTCATGTTGATATTTGATGAATGGTTTAGGGTTTGAATTTTTTTTTTTATTTTAAACATGTTGATCTAGTTTAAAACAAGTGGATCTTGGTGGATCTTTGCTAAAATTTTTATCTTTGTTAATTTTCTAAGGGATTTTTGTAGATCTAGTATAGGGAAGAAGGTTGAAGATGATGAATAGTAAATGATTTGTAGAATATGTTGATTTAAAAAAAAATATATAATTTTTTTTTTAAAAAACTTGATGTTGAAATAACATTTATTTTGAGTAGATCTGGAAGTATATGTAAAAATTTTGAGAGAAAATCACTTGGAGGGCTGTCGGAAATTTCCGACAGCCACTGTCGCCTGGGCGACAGTGTTCCAGTGCACAATGTGATACCTTGTTTAATCAAAATTTTTGTATTTTATTGCAGAATGGCTTCCAGTTCCAAAGCTCGAAAGAGTACTTCGGAAGATGCACATACTTCATATCAAGTTTTTCCGGGGGTGGAGAAGGCTATTGTTGGAATAGCGAAGTATGTGGAATTTGAGTCGCCAAAGCACGATTGATAAGTAGGATTTATGCGTATTTTTATTATAATATTTAGGTTAAGTTTAATATAATTTTGTAAATATTATTTAGATTTTAGTTAAAAATCACTTCTTTTGTAATTTTAGTTCTAAATATAATTGTATTTTTGTTTTGCAGATTTTTCTGGAAATTTTGGTCAAAATTCATAGTACACGCCCTAGGTCACACCCGTGACCAAGGGCGTGTAATCTTAATATATTCCCAGAACAGCTGCCGTGCGATCAGAGCCAAAATCCACAAGTCACGCCCGTGACCAAGGGCGTGTAACTTTAAAGATCACATCAAACTTTCCACGTGGACCTGTCAGCCACCGAATCCAATGTTGACCCAAAGTCATGCCCGTGACTTTCACGCGTGATCCCTGCTGTCTGCCGCGCCGAATTCAAGCCCATGCTGCATTGATTGAAGTCGTCCTGAGTCACGCCCGTGACCCAAATGTCACGCCCGTGACCCAAATGTCACGCCCGTGACATGTCTAATTTTCTCCCGCCGTCACGCAATCACCCACGCCGCTGTCCCCGCTGCAGAACAAATATTACACGCCCTAGGTCACGCCCGTGACCGAGGGCGTGTAGCCTGAATTTTTCTCCTATAAATTCAGGAGCTCATTTCCAGCAATTCCTGCTCCCTCCCCCTGCCCATTTGGGCTGTTCTTGTACAGTTTTCCTTATTTTTCATGTTTTAGTTAGTTTTTACTTAATGCAATTTCCTTTCTTAAGCTTAGTTTAATTTCTTGTAATTTTATTTCATGCAAGTAGTTAGCTTTAATTTCATGCAATGTAATGTAGGTTTTATTTCATGTAATCTCTTTCTTTTATGGCAATGAAAATTTAAGCTTTCTTTTCTTTTCGCAAGCTCTCTTTCTCTCTCTTTCTTGTTTTAATTTTTTTCCTTTAGCAATTATTTTGTAGTCTTGATTTTTAGCAAGCTTTGAATCAAAATCATCTCTTTCCTTATTATCGTATCTTCTCTCCTTCGATTTATTCTCGAAATATAACGATATCGGTTTCATATTCCGGTTATGAATTTCGGTATTTGTTTTCGTATTCTAGCTAGCCGAGAGGACGTGCGTACGAATCGATCACTCGAGAATAAAAAGAGTTGCACGCACCCCTCGAGAGAGGATGACGTAAATCTTCTGGATAGGAGTCAAATCCTATAGTGGGATTCACATCGTAAAGCAAGTCTTAGGTAATCAATTATAGGACGAGAGTCCGGTTGATTTTTCCTAAGCTTAGTTGGGCATTAACCTCGAGAGAGGCATGTTCGAGCATCGGGAATCCCCACGGTCAAGGTTTAGAGTTGAATGATAGTATTTTATCTTATTATTTCATTTCAAAGTTTTGTTTTAAATCAAGTTTTGTTTTCTTCATTTTATTTTGGTTCTCTTTTTAATTAGCTTTTCTTTCCTTTCCAAATTATTTTCTTCGAAAAAATAATAGTCCGCTTTCTCGAAGTAGAAGTACTCGACAAACCCGAGTTTAATACGACCTTGGTATTTTTATAAAATATCCTATATTATATACGATAAGGTACGCTTGCCTTCATCGAATATAGTTTTGGAAAATATCATCAATCTTCTTCGCATTATCTTAAATCATAAACCCACCAGAAGAAGATTTAATTTTTCTTATCAAGTTTTTGGCGCCGTTGCCGGGGATTTTTTGTCGATATTTTGAAAAAAGAAAGCACTATTACTTTTATCAAAAATTACAAAAAATTTTAATAAGTAACTTTTATGTTTTATTTGATCTTATGTTTTGTCCTATGATTTTGAAAGAAAATTTTTGCAGGTAATCGTGATGGTCGTCCGTCTCCAAATCAGGGCCGTACTTCTTTTCCTTTCCTTGTTCTTTTTCTTTCATAATCATGCTCTTTTATTTTTCTATTTTGTTATTCTCCATACTTAGCTTTCAACATTGGGGACAATGTTGAACTTTAAGTATGGGGGTGTATTTCCCTTTCCTTTAAATTATAAAATCGTAGAAAATTTCCAAAAAAAAGAAAAAATCACAAAATTCCAAAAATATTTGTGTACATAGTTTTGTAAATAGTTTATTTTCCTTTTTAATGTCTTTTAGAAAAGAAAAATTAGTTTTTTTTCAAAAAAAAAAAAAAATTAGAAAACTCAAAAATATTCAAAAAATTAGATAATCAAAAATTTAAATTCTCGGAAAGGACGCTTTGGGCTTGAATTCCCATCATAGCCTCTAGTACCTTGCGAGCCCTTCACCGGGTAGACCTTGGGAAGTCCAAGAATTAACAAAAAAATTAGGTTTATTAGTTTATGTTTAGTTTTTTTTTAGTATTTATTTCTTATCCTAAAATTCAAAAAAAAAAAAAAAAAGATAATATCAAAAATTTCAAAAAAAAATTAATTAAAATAACTTAGAAAAATCCCAAAAATATAATAAGCCCTTACTTTGGTTTTTGTCATTTCCAAAACCATTTTGAGTTTATTTATAAGCGTTTATCTTTTTTTGGTTTGCTAATCATTTATTCTATCATGGTTTGCTAAATCTAGTTTTTGTTTAAGTGATTTAGTGTTAAGAAATATTTTATGATTTTAATTTGATTAGAGATATTTCTTTAGCACTTCTTCTCTTTTATTTTAAATAGTTACAAATTTTTAGTAATCTTGCTTAAAACACCTTTAGATTTTATTTATTTCTACCTCAAGCTTTTTAAATCTTAGGAAAGTTTAAATTACTAAAATTTGCTCTCAAAATAAATTAATTTATAAACTAGAAATCTTTTCTCCACCCTACCCCCTTTGATGGCATAAAAAAAATGTATTAAAAGATCATATGTCATGGGAATAAGAGGATAAAATTCATTATTCCCTAAACATATGCACCCAAAATCATTTAAAAGATTATATGGCATGGAGTAAGAGGATAAAATTCATTACTCCTAAACATATACATTTTGGGTTTTTATTAGAAGAGAAAAAAAAAAAGAGAAAGAAAAAAAAAAAGGAAATTTCATGGTAAATTCCATTTCCTCCATTCAAAAGTTTCTCTTCTTATGCCAAATTTTATGAAATCTCCCCCAACCCAATATCTTTGATCTAGATTTAAATTATGTTATGGAGAGAGCAATACTTAGTAAGTTACATTTTTCCTTTAGCTTTTTCAAAGTTATGGTTTTTATAAATTTTAAATCTAATTTTGTTTACTTATTACTCAATTTTGTTAACTAGTTAATATTTTTGAGAATTCTTGGCTAAATATTTTTCTCTTATCATTCTAATTTCATAATTTAGGACCTAATTCGTCAATCCTTAAATTTTCTTTTTAGCTTACTTATGATTCAATAAATTTTTAGGCTAAATTAAAAATTTTATTAAATGTCTTATAAATATTTCTCATACTTTTGCTCTGGAATAGCAAAAGCTT